>CM059872.1:30842407-33242407 GCA_030490815.1 Acer saccharum
CTTATTGCCGTCAGTTCCTAATCAAAAAAACTTCTTTGATACTGAAACAAATGTTTTAGGGTTTGTAAAATGCAAATAATAATATAATAATAATAATCATGTTGGAGTCTAGCAAAAAATTTTTGTAGTATATTTTTATTTTTATTTTTTTGTCCTTTTTAGTAATTTTAATTAAGATAAAATTGTCATATAATAAAAATATTTTAAATGGAAATAGAAATATATTAATGGATTGTAAATAGCATCTCTCATTAAAAATTGAGTTATGCTACTTTCTCCAAATATGGTTCCTAAATGATGTAGTATCACTATAATCCATTCATTTAAATCATGCAAATCTAACAGAGTTTAAATGAATGGATTATAATGGTATCATATTATTTGGGTGCCAAATTTGGTCAAAGTAGTATTATTGTTAAAAATTTGGTCAGAAAGACCTATTTGATATATTTACGAAAAGGTAGGGACCACGGTACTAAAAAAACAAACACAATCAAAATTTTTTATTACCAAAAAAACAAAAAACAAAAAACAAAAAAAAAAAAAAAAAAGGTTAGAGACAAGGTGGTGTTTTTTTTTTACTTGATATCTTATAAAATCTTAATTTTTTAGATATATAGATAAGTCTTACAAATTAAGATACTGTGATATGTTTGTTTTTTCATTTTTTAGACAACCGTCACCCCCCTTGGAGTTGGTTAGGTTGTGTTAGGTTTAATTCAAAATCGGGAATTTTTTAGAAAATTTGTTTTCAGAGTTTTATTATGCGTGAATAAAATTGTAAATATATGAATTATAATAGGAAATTTATGAAAATTTACTAAAAGACCCTACTATATCACTTTATCCATAAGATAAAAATCAAAATTTTTTACTTTTTCTATTAGACATATATATATATATATATATATATATATTTTAAAATAAGATATAAGTTGGAAAAACAAACAAACTACTTTATCTTAAATTAAGATAAAAAGCAATAAGTCTTATAGTGAAAAAAAAAAAAAAAATACAACCCTGAATCGTTAATAGCCCGAGTTTCTTTCTTTCAAATATCAAATTACTAAAAGGTAATAAGTTAAACTAAAAAAAAAAAAAAAAAAGATCCCTAACTCTACACATTCATTGACTTATTTACGCTTTTAAGTTATTTGGTTTACTATATATACTTAGGTGCATTTTTATAACCAATTAAGGTTGCAAGTAGGGGTGGTAAAAATCCCCGACCCGCCCGCCCTGATCCTTTTGGGGTTTTGGGCAGTGAAAACGGGTAACGGGGTAGGTTTGGGGCAGATTTTTTAACCCGGGTGGGTTACTGGGTCGGGTATGGGGTGGCCCCTTTTACCCCGACCCGCCCCGTTTGACCCATAATATAAATAAATATTTAAATATATATATATATATCCATCAAACAGCGGTTACCATATATGACTCAGTTGAACTGAATAATTAAGAAAATGTAATCAAAATACTTGAAATAGAATAATAGTCAAAAGGTTGTTTGAAATTGAAATGTAACAAAGAAAAAGATTGACTACTAGCAACTCAAAATTCTTTGTATAGAAAAATCTTACACTCAGACAATAGCCTCGCTCATAAACCCCTGGAATTGCTGATGGACTTCAACCTTCTTATTCTGCCACAACCTGTCCAGTCCACCATTGTTGTATGTATTTTGTATTTTTGTTTAAGTTATTTTAGGATTTGTATTTTATACATTGCCTAAGAATTTAGTGTTTATTAAACTCAGTTATTGTGCTATGTTAAATTTAAATTTACTACCATTTTTTTTTTAATGAAACGGGTCAAACAGGGCAGGTTTAGGACACCCTTCCCCAAACAGGGCGGGTTTATGGCTGAGGTTTTTGACCCGATCAGGTTACGAGTCGGATTTGGAGCAACCTTTAAAAACCGGGTTATGGGTTTAGGGTGGCCTTGACCCACCTCGACTCGCCCCGACCCGCCCCATTGCCACCCTAGTTGCAAGTGTCTTTTTAATGGACTGGCTACAATACGCAGGAAATTCTATGGGTATCATACCATGCATTTCAACAATTAGTTACAACCATTGGATGATGGAAATGGCTCATCCAATGGCTAAAAAATAGGAATACTTTGATAGATCAATAAAATGGGCAACTTGTTAAACCGGTTGTTGACCAAACCCATAATTGAACGCTTCATCTCCATCTTCAATCTTTCACTGAAAACTCTCCTCTCTCTTAAATTTCCTCATCTTCATCTTCAGGTCTTCATCTTAAATTTCCTCTCTTCTCTCACTAAAAGCTCTCCTCTGTTCTCTTCTATTCGATCCCAGATTCAATTTTTGTATGGTTTTTTCTACTGTCTAAATTCAAGTTTAATGTAATGGAGGTAATCTCCATCACAGTTCTGGAGTTCACCTCTATCAGATCAAAGCTTCATCTTCAATCTGTCCACAACTGGTACGCATACAGGCATCAATCTCTCTCCTTCGCCTTATTATCTTAACATGACAAACAAGTGTATGGTTTTTTTCAATGGTACATACATAAACGACTTTGGAGTTTCCTTCTTTGACATGTCTGTATATAAGTGCCCACCTACTTCACCACTTGAAAATCAAAAACAGAGAGAGAATTTCTTCAATGGAGAATTTGATGGGTTTGCTTAGGCTTCATGTGCTCAAAGGTGTGAATCTTGCCATCAGAGATGTCATGAGCAGCGATCCTTATGTTATTGTTAGGATGGGAAAACAGGTACCTTCCTTCATTATTTGTGATGTCTTATACAATTTTGCTTCTGGGTTTGTTTTATTTGATGAATTTGTAACTTGTTTGGATTAGTTTTTCTTGGTCAATGTTTGGTTGACTTCTGTTTGATGATCCCAAAGAGTTCAATTTTTCATGGTTTTTATAGGTTTAAACATATATGTAATAAAAAGAAAAGTTATTTGATATCTAGTGTGTCTGCTCAATTAATCTAAACAATCTATGATTTCTTGCAAAAGATTTCTGATATTTAGATTCAAATTCACATGAAGAAGAGAAATGTTAATTGCAATGAAATTGATAGACATGAATACCACCTAGCAATTTGGATTTTGTTGTTTTCTCAAGTAGTCAAAATCTGGTTGATAGATGATTTTGTGCAACCCTTATAGTCAGACTCACCAAATTATAGAGAGGGTTACCTCTGATCACAATTGTAATTAAGTTTGATAATCATATGTTCTACTTGTTGGCAAAAATCGCGGGAGTCCGTTAGGTTAATTGGTAAGGTCTCTTAAGGTTAACTAATAGGTTTAGGATTCAAAACCACTCACACAAGGGTCATGTGTTGTGGAGCGGCTTGGTTTTCCATGTGAGTTTTTTTGCAAAATTTGATCTTTGTTGGGTGTTTTGATGAGTTTTAACAAATGGATAGTTGGATTGATTTATGAGGTTTGTTTGTGTTTGTCTTTGTGTTTGTGTTTGTGTTTGTGTTTGGTGAGAGCAATTACTGAGCATTTGATAAGTTCGAAGGGATTCAAGTTGCCTGGAACCAAGTCAAACTTTCTGATTTCTTGCAAAGTCCTGAAGAGCTCGAGAGGCTCTACTGTGAAATCCATCTCCTCAACACATTGAAGCACAATAACATTATGAAGTTCTACACTTCTTGGGTTGATACTGGTAATAGGAACATCATCTTTGTCACTGAAATATTCACTTCTGGGACATTGAGACAGTAAGATTTTGTCAAAATTCTATCAAAACTATCTGATTCCATATTATGATTTCTCTTTCTAGGTCATTTGATCAGTTTGCTTATTTGGTTTTTTAGCTTTTGATAGGTATAGGCTGAAGCTGAAGAGAGTGAACATCAGAGCAGTGAAGCATTGGTGTAGGCAGATCTTAAGAGGACTTCTCTATCTCCATAGCCATGACCCTCTTGTGATCCACAGAGATCTTAATTGTGACAACATTTTGACAATGGGAAACAAGGAGAAGTGAAGATTGGGGATCTAGGTCTTACTGCAATCCTTAAAAATTCACATGCTGCTCATTGTGTTAGTATGTTTGACTTACTCAAATCTATGGAATCTGATTTTACCATAACATATTAGTACTTGGTGTAAAAGCCGCATTTTTTTTTCAAACCAAATGAAAACAAGAAAGAAATTGATTCTTTCTAGATTAGTTAGTCAACCCTTGAATTTTTGCATTGAATGGTAGGAAAAAGGGAAAATGGAATCATAATAATAGGAATTTCCATTCTAGATTGATTACATAATGAACTGGGGTTTTGAATGTTCTGGCTATATATATACACTTTGTATAGCCTCTAAATCACATTATTTTACCCTTCCATTAGACCACAAAAGAAAACCTGTAAGTGGAGCAACAAGGAACCAACAACAATTTTGAAAGGTAAGTTGCTTCTAATTTTCCTTGGTATATTTCTATATGATTGAAATCTAGGATTTGTTAGGCTATCGTTATGCTTTAGTTGATGGAGGTAGGGATAGGTAAGAATGATTTATAGCGTGCCCAATTGATAGTGGTAGTTGAAATATAACAGAGGTCTGCTGGAAACCACTCTGTTCTAACATACAACCAGGAATCGTAAAATCTGTTTGAACTGGTTATGCTCACCTGAAAATTATGAAATATTTATGTAGGTAGAATTATATGTTTACTGTCACTCCATGAAATTTAGTGAATTTTGAATGGATATAATAATTGTTGGAGTTTTCGGAGTGGACAGGGGTCAGTATAGATTTCTGCTGGGCAGATTTGGGAAACCAGAAAGGAATGATAATTTGTGTATGCTAATGATCATATAATATTCTGAAAATTTTACTGTAGATAATCTTATATGTCTATGTTAACTCTGTAAATTTTTATACAATTTGGTGGTGTGGGGAATTAGTTAAAATTATTGGAGTAGGTAATTGTCAGTTTAGAAAACAAGACCGAAGGAATATTAGAGGCCTTTTTAATTCGATTAGACTGTTTTGGGATGACAACATGATCGAATTTTAATTGTACTTGGTATAGGGTTCGTGTGAATTTTGGTGTTTATGAGTAAGCTACATTATTACGTGGAGTCAAGGTAAGTAAATTCCATACACAATACCTACGTATCGAATATATTTTGAAATGCTTTACTTCCTAAAGCTATTTATTCATAAATTTTGGAGTTTTCGTGTTATTATTTGCTGCTAGCTCTGAAAACATATTGATTTACTTTGTTTACTTATGCAAAATGATTTGAAATGAACAAGTGATCGTATTTTCATAAAATTATTTTATCTTAATTTGACGACAATGGAGCAGACCACCAGGTTTCTATTGGAGGATGATGAATGTTTTTGAATTGTTCTTTACACTTTGTTCAACTTCAAGCAATTCAATTACAGATTTTACAAAATTTAAATTGTTTATTGTGATGGCATTTCATTTGAACTAAATATACCAACAAACATTATTGCAATTCAAATGAAAAGTAGACTCATTTTGTGTTCCCAAACTTGGTGTTTATAGAAACTTTCTTTTTGTGTGACTTTTGGCTCTTTGTGTGTGTACACAGGTGGACTTATAATGGTGTTGTGTATTCTTGAATGGAGGTTCAGTAGCCGAAGATGTAACTCCTTAATAAAAAAATAAAAAAAAGATACAACTCTTTTGTAAATTCCGCCGGTCGTAATGTTAAGTTGATTTTTTTCAGTGATGATATTTTGTATATTATTTTGTGAGAAATATGGATATATAGGAGTTAAGAAAATAATTTACGTGTTTTTTTTAACAGGGATGATCCTACCAATTTTATTTTTATTTTTGCTACTGCCACAATTTGGGAAAAAAAAAATAGAATCTCTTTAATATGATTAGTAAGTCTTTTTTAAATGAACCAATCCTTTTTCTTGTTTTATAAATTAATTATTGAAATTTACTAACTAGAATTATTCATAATTTTGTTATATATATATGTGAGGATGTATTGTTACCCTTACTATATTTGACTGTTTATTAATTTATTAGAATTTAATTTTTATGAAGTTTTAAAGTTTATTATTAATTATTTAAATTTATATTGATTTTTGAAATTATTACTGTAAAATTTATGTCGATTTGTAAGTGGACATTATTAAGACCAAATATTTAATTTACAATTTGGGAAAAAAAAAATTGAAACTCTTGAAGATGATGAGTAATTAAGTATATAATTTGGGGTATCCATAATTATCGAATATATTATTGGAATAGATTTATAAGAGTAAAATAAGACAAAAAACTTGTCAAACCCGTTTTATATTCTAAGAATATTCTAAGAGAACTGTTGTGGTAAAAAACTTATCAAACTCGTTGCATCTCTATTTCCCTTCAGAAATAGGTTTCTTTTCATGTTATGATATTATTTATAAAACCAATTTTTTCAATTGGAGTGTATTTGGCATTCAGGCGGTGGTTCACTGGATTGTCTTTACTTGTATAAATCAAGAGACAACAAAGGGGTTGTGTGGGGAATCCAATAAGTTTAACAGTATTGTATTTGACTTTAATAAATATTTAAACTTTTTAAAAAAATAACTAATATTATATATTTTATTATATATATTATTATATTTTATTATTATTCATCCGGTTTATTCAAACATACTTGAAAAGAATTTCATTGTTAGGGAGGAAATGGAATAATGTAAGAAAAAAAAAATGTATATAAGTAACAAATTTTGAAGAAACCATGAAATAATAATTAAAGCCGTAGAAATGTTTACCTAAGCCATAATAGTGTTTACAACTTACAAGTCAAATTTTGGCAATGTTTTTAAAATTTAGGGTTTTAGGATGGAGTGTTTTCAAAAAAGGAGTGTTAAAAGATAAAAATGCTAATTTTGAAATAAAATGGAGTGTAAGAATTGTTTGTAAGGATTGTTTATTAAGTGTAAGAATATTATTTTAAAGATGATATAAATATTATTTTATTATGACAATTTGGGGCAAAATTCCCAACTGTTGTGGATAAAACAAAATTATAAAGCAAAAAATTGATAAACTTACAAATCTAATTCTAAAAGCAAGATGCTACAAATGAAACGTTATAAGGATTGTTTTTATGCATCTTCAATATGTATATAATAGAAAAATAGCAACAAAAAAAAAAAAAAAAGAACCTAAAAAAATGGGGGAGACGAGTAGACTAAATATATTATTACTTAAGGGTTAATGTCAGAAATTTGAGTTGATAAACCTGAACTATTACTAATTAACAAGAATATTTTTACAATTGATTTAAAAAATAAAAATTATTACAATTAATGCAGCTCTATATCTCTTTAGAAAAAAAAAAAAATTATTACAATTACTAACTATAGATTTTTTTTTTTAAAATAGAAGTATATATCTTTTTGTGTGACTATTGACTTTTTTGTGTGTACACAAGTGGACTTATAATTGTGTTGTATATACTTGAATGAATGTTTAGTAGCAGAATGATGTAACTCCTAAAAAAAAAAGGATACAACTCTTTTGTAAATTCCACATGCTGTAATGTTAAGTTGATTTTTTTGTAGTGAAAATTATATTTTGCATACAGACTTTGTTAGAAATATGGATATATAGGAGGTAAGAATATTTAGGTTTTTTTTTCTTTTTTTTTCTTTTTATGGGGATGATCCAACTGATTTTAATTTTATTTTTATTACTGTCATGGTTTGGGAAAAAAATAGAAACTCTTTAAGATGATTAGTAAGTTTTTTTTTTTTTTTTGAACCAATCCTTATTCTTGTTTTATATATTAACTATTGAAATTTACATACTGAAAATTTTCATTTTGTATATATATATATATATATATATATATATATATATATATATGTGTGTGTGTGTGTGTGTGAGGATGTATTGTTACCCTTACTATATCTAACTGTTTATTAATTTATTAGAATTTAATTTTAAGAAGTTTTGAAATTTATTACTTTTGAAAATGTCTCGAATGTAGGACCCTTATGAAAGGGATAGTGTAGAACAGGATTATATAAGGGATCAAGATATTTTCAATCTAGATTTCTCTTAGGTTAAATAAAAAAAAAATAATCGATATCTACGGCTATCTTAAAAATATATATATTTTTTTGTTTATTGATAAAGTTCATAACTAGACATAAAAAAAAGAGTAAAATCATATCTACACGTAAAAGTTGTTTCTTTTGTTAAAGTTGAGTAATTATCGGAAACAACTACAACGTTGGTTAGAACGTTAAAGTGGTATTTGAAAATACAAATAATGCACGGTGTGTAAACTATCTTGGGGGGGGGGGGGGGTTAACAATATTACCCAATTTTCGCGATTAGTCAATATTCCGAAAATGTCCTTATCTAGTCAATATGAAATATCAAGTGTAAAAGTGCGGAAATATAAATGACACAAGATATTTACGTGGAAACCCTCACGGTAAAAGCCACGGGCTGTTATGTGCGCCACACATGAACCTCAAATCCACTAATTGTGATAACGTTTACAACCTAATCTAGGTTTACGATCTAATCCCGATCAATAACCCGTTACCACTACCCGTAGGCCTGTAAAAGTGGACCTAGTCCAATTTGCTCATGTGACCACCTAATCCTGGTGTACGACCTAATCCCGGTCAACCACACAAGACTTTGATTCTCAATGAAGAGATAATATACCTATGTGAATATGTATGAATATTCAAACATGCAACAAGAGCTAGGTAACCCTATATGCTTATCTAGGATGAAGATATATCAATAAATGCAATCCTAGATATCAAAAGCTAAATGACATGGCATAAAGCTTAGCTAAACAAGATTAAGAAAAAGCTAGATAGCTATCACAATACAACACTCAATCATGTCAACACAACAATCTCTATTTTGTATCTAAAATATATTCTAAGAGCATACAAATATAAAAGAGATGTCAATAATAAATAAAACACTAATTATGTAAGATAATAGTGAAGAACTTACAAAAAGTGTGTGTTGACCAAAACCCATACAAACAAGCATTCTAACTATGCTAGAAAATGCTAGATGAAAGTATGATTCACATGAACAAGGGTTTTGAGTGTTTAGAGAATCAAAGATGATAAAAGATGGATTCTTTGATTCTCTTGTCTCTCTAAAAGCCCTCAATCATAAAAATGGAATTTTGAGAGATAAAAACGACCTAGAGAGCTTAGAGACATATATAGAAAGCCAAAGTGAAGTGACATCGTTTTGAAAAGTTTGTCTGAAAAACAAAAACGACGGTCACAATCGGTGGTCAGGCCGCCGAATGTGGCCGCAGAATACCAAACGTCCCGACACAAAAACTAGATCGGCGGTTGATTCGGCGGTCTGGCCACCGATCATGACCGTAGATTTCTAGACAACTTTCTAGAATCATTCGGCGGTCGAATTATGGCCGCCGTTTCAACCGTAGAATTGGAACAGAGGATCCAACTCAATCGGCGGTTTCATTCGGTGGTCTGGCCGCCGAATTCAACCACCGTTTCACCACTTTTGGTGAAATCAATGGAGAAGCCAAGGCATTCTCCGAAAGCAGTCCTCACGCTAAACCAAGCACACCATCGTGCATGCGCGGACATTTCGAACCATCTCGGAAACTGAAACTACACAACGTAGTTAAATTGCTTAAGGCATACCTAGGAAGGGGGGGGGGGGTGAATAGGTTTTTACACCTTTTTCAATCCCTTGAACAAATTCTTGTTTGTCCCTCAAGGTTGCCTAACATACAAACAAAAAACCAAGAAAGGACAACATACATAGACAATATGAATATGTAATCATATAAGCATTGTCTATATATCACCAAGTTGTATGAGGTAAACAAACAAATAAACTCAATAACAAAGAATACTTGTATTTCACTAGATGTTCAATGAGTTATAAGAGTGATCAAATATCACTATACAAAAGTACAATGTACAAAAAAATCATAGATACAAAATTGATCAATAAAATGAGTTCACTAATCACACTATACAAAGTCTTGCTTCACTATACATCATAACTGAATAATATGAAACAAGATAATAAAATACACAAATAAAATATAAGAGATAGAGATAGGAAGAATTAACACAAGAGATTTTTTAACGTGGTAAAACCTCCAAGGAGGAAACATCCACGGGTTGAACTACAACCATCGGTACTATATATATTAGAAAGTAAACATAGAAAATTCACAAAGTGACCAATCTGTAGCTCAACCAACCTAGTGAAGTCTAAGTCTACCCAATCCCTATTGGAAAGTGTGAGACCCCTCAATGATGCGGAACCACCATATTGGACAACACACAAAACCAACATCGATGGAAGATTAGAAATTCCTCAAGAGTGCATACACCTCCTGTGTACCCCGCTCTATCAGAGTCTATGTCTAACCATACACCTAGGACTACCAATATAATAGCCAACTCTCTATCCAAGGCACTCATGCTCTAGGGAGCCTCCCATGCATGACTATACGAGTCCTCCCGACTCTAGCCATGACTTCTTGCTTGCCTATCCGAGTCCTCCTGACTCTAGACAAGTCTTCTTGCTTGCCTATTCGAGTCATCCCGACTCTGGCCAAGACTTCATGCCTTTTACAAGGACTTCCTAGTGTGATCATGTGAATGCAAATGATGCAAACAACAAATTCAGCATAGAACATGTGATCAATACATTCCATGGTACAACTAGACCTAAATATGTGATATCACAAGTAAAAAAGTCTAGATGCAAAATACAGAATAAAACCTAGAGCATGTGCAAACACCTAACACAAAAAGCTCATAGTCTCATTCACACATACAATACTTGAACAAATATATTCATGAAGAACAAGTTCAAGATGCAACAAACATACAATAAAATGCTAGAGTCATGAGATCAAATCAATCAATATTATAGCCAAACATATAGAGCAAGGATTTAAGATAAAATCAATCAAATCCTAAATTGCTCTAAGAACACATACATATACAAAAATCCTAGATTTCATCAATCAAAGGATTAAATCAAATCTCAAGGTCATTTATCACAAAATTGATTCAATCAAGTTACAAACAACCTAAGATGTCATTCTAATCACAATACAACTCACAAACATGTGAAAAACCTAGAATCATGGAAACTAGTTCACATTTGTCTCTAAATAGACTTTGATTAGAATGATTATGAAGCTATCTTTCTCAATAGCATTCACCAAACAAAACATACATATAGAAGAAGAAACCCTAAGCAAATTGAAGGTTAAAAAGAAAGAAACCCCAAAGATAAGACCAATACCTTGGATTCACGAGCTGGTTCGGATTTCTATGTGGTACCACTATAAATATCGATCAAACAGCCTCCAAACCAATTGAAAAAGGTAGAGGACTCGATTATGAATGTTCTCCAACTTGAATCACTCAAATTCGACTTCGTATGAGAAAGTTATGGTGTTTGAAAGTTGGGAAAATTGGAGAGAAAAATTCTGACGGGATTTCTAAGTCTTTCTTCTTGAAAATGAATTGGAGGGAATGGAGGGGATTTAAAAGGAGGAAAGAGAGGGAGATTTGGACCAATCAAGAGTGGCCATGTCACCCAAGCCCGTGGGGGGCGCATGGGCCACACCGGACCAGAGGTGTCCTCTGGCCGTGGGTCCCACGGCTCCCACACGGCTTGGCCCAGGTGGCCTTTGGCCACTCTCTCCTCTCACGCGCTCCCTCACGTTCTTCAGCCGTATCTTGGGCATCCAAACTTCAATTTCGAATCCGTTTTTGGATTATGAATCGTGACTCCTTTACGCACAACAACGACTACACAACTTTGAAAAATGGTTGAGAAATCATCTCAGAAAACAACGATGAAGTCAACTCAATGAATGAGAACAAAAAGTAGCGTAGCTACATCGTTTGGACTCGAAACTAAATGAATGAGTAGCCGAAATGACCGGAACTCAATAAGGAATCATACAAGTACATATTCAAGTCCAAATATAAAAATACGAAAACATACAAGCACAAAGACACACACATATGCTAATTCCTAGACATAGTCCTAGAACATGCAATAAGTAAAGTTTAAACAAGATAGTATAAATGCATGAGCATATATTGTCAAGTGTGTGAAAGTGATATATAAATGATGTTTAACCATGAAGGAACACACAAGAATGCCATGTGTATGTGTGTGCCTAGCCTTGTAAGAGATATGAGGTCTTATATTACCTTTGATGATCAATGAAGCACATATCTCTTTAAAGCCGGCTTCTTGCATGAATTGTGGCCAAGACATTCTTTGTCTTCTTAAATCTTCAACATATGAACTGATCGCGCTCCAAATATTCACATTTAGCGCTCCCTTTTCCTATTTTTTATATTTCTCGGGTAAAACCGGGTATTTAATGGGTTAAATAAGTGTTTCAGGTGATTAGGAAAGTCCAGGGGTATAATTGTCATTTTGGACAATTCAGGGGCAAAAGTGCAATATTCGGGATAATATTGAATATTCTGTGATTTGGGAAGAGTTCAGGGGAGTAGATTGTAATTTTCCAGCCATGCACAGCGCAGCCTGCCACGTCAACAATGAGACGATGTCGTTTAGGGGGCCGCGCGCATCAGCATGATGTCATCATGACGTCAGACCATCTTCAACCTCTACGGGGCACGACGACCCGACCCGACCCGACCCGACCCGCCAACCCGGTTGACCCGGTTTGGACCCGGTTTGACCTGACGACTTCCTGGCCCATTTATGACATTTTTTCGACCGATTTTCCAGCAGTTTTCTACCCAGAATTGCAGCCCACATCCCGGCGGTCCTTTGCACCCATTTTGAGGCTTCCATGCAAACATTTTCCCAATCCTTCATGACCCAACTTCCATGGATATGCAAGCTTGCAAGCTTGGTTCGGCGGCTTCTTGCCTGCATTCTAGACGTTCCAAACTCATCGGAAGACCGCGGGTTCATGCGGTGGCTTTATTCCCACAATCCAGAAGGTACAAACTCGCGGGAAGAGCTCCAAATTGCACGGCGAGTTCCGACAGCGGGCAAGAACCTACGAGGTAGGGGATCCAAGCCCGCCAACCTGATCGACTCAGCCTCTTTCATGCCCAAAACACTTCCCTCTATAAATATATAACTTTCTCTAACCCTAAACATATCCCTAATATCCAAACTCACATAAAAATCACCTACTTACACCAATTATCACATAAATAACCTTAGAATAGCTTAGAACCTCTCCAAGAACACTCAACCCATCTTAGCTAGTTAGTAAGCTTTGGTTGCATGTGGATTCCAAGCTTTGGAAAGCAAGAGGAGCTTGATTTATTGTGAAGACTTCTCCAAGATATTGGGTTGTCTCTCTTTCTCTCTTATTTCCTTTAGTTTGTAATTACATGTGTAACTAAATTATTGATGTTGTGATATGTTATACTTGTAATATTATCTATGATATTTGTTGATTATCTATGTTTGAGCTTCAAGTTATGTATTTGTTGATTTAATTAACCAATTGAAACATATAATACAATTTAGATAATACATGAATGACTATTTATGAATTGGTCTTTATTCAAGGTTTAAGACCACCTATGTGCTTAATTGTAATCAACTTAGTAATTAGGTGATTGAACTTGTACACCAACTTCCTAACATCTTATTTCCCATACCACTCACTCTCATTATCACTCTTGCATGACCATAGCATTAGTGGTAATTAGTTTAGTTAAGTTAGTTTAATTTAGATAATTGTAGTGTAACTTAGTTGATAGGTTAGTTAATTGCTAAGGGATTGACAACCCTTAGTTGTAGTTAATTTAGTTAACTTAGTTGTATTTCAATTCTTGCCATCTTAGTGTAATAACTTGCCTTGCCACCATCCTCCTTTATTTTTATGCATGTAATTAGTGTTTATAGTGTAAATAACTTGACTATAACATAAGATGTAGAACCAACTTTAAGTGTACCATACTTCCTCCGTGGGAACGATACCCTTACTCGTAACCACTATACGTGGCGAACGATTCGTATACTTGCGAAAGGGTATAAACTCACACGCCATATCATTTACCGGTAGTTTATAGAACTATCGCGTACCACATTTGCGGCGATCATGAACCACTAAACATTATAAGAGAAACACGTTTTGGTATGGAATTTATGCCAACACAAACTATAAACCTAACATAAACGAATTACACCACACTAAGACAAATAAACATGAAGTGCAAGTGTGGGATGTGAATGCATTCTAATGCCTATCATGACATGGCAATTATCAAACAAAGATGCAATCAAAAGAACATGCTTGGAAATGGATGACAACATGAAAAACCACCAAGCATGTGACACACAAAAGATATGTACTATATGAAAATGCATAAGTGTGATGATAAACCAAATAAGCACACAATTAAGATACACACAAATGCAATCATATAAATGCAATGAAAGTGTGTGTGTGCTCAATGACATAGATACACAAAACAATGAAAACACATGCATGGTAACTAATACACAATATAAAGATGCATGCATGCAAGTGAGTGTGTGCACCTAGTCTTTTCAAGAATCAAGGTCAAGTTATATACCTTTTGCTCTTGATCGTGAAGTCACCTTGGGAAGTCTGGAAGCTTGTCAAACATCATAACCTAAGCTACCCGTTACATATCAATCCCAATGTAGTTTGTCATGAAATAAGCCAATCAATAAGTGTATGCACTTACAGTTTTCATCAACGTTAAAGTTGTTTCAAATGAGTAATCGTTCCCAGGAACGAATTTGACGTTGATTGGAACATCAAAGTGGTTTCCATAACGAAAAGTTGTTCCCTTTGTTAAAGTCGAGTGGTTCCCGGAAACAACTACAACGTTGGTTATAACGTTAAAGTTGTTTCATCAACGTTGAAGTTGTTCCCAACGAGTAGTTATTCCCGGAAACAACTTTAACGTTCATTGTAACGTTAAAGTAGTTTCCGTAACGTAAAAGTTGTTCCTTTGTGAAAGTTGAGTGGTTCCCAAAAACAACTACAACGTTGGTTAGAACGTTAAAGTGGTTTCCGTCAACATTGAATTTGTTCCCAACGATTAGTTGTTCCTAAGAACAACTTTGACGTTCATTGCAACGTTAAAGTAGTTTCAATAATGTAAAAGTGGTTCCCGGAAACAACTTTAACGTTACAATGAACGTTAAAGTTGTTTCCGTCAATGTTGAAGTTGTTCCCAACGAGTAATTGTTCCCGGAATCAACTTTTACGTTCATTGCAACGTTAAAGTAGTTTCCATAAGGTAAAAGTTGTTCCCTTTGTTAAAGTCGATGGTTCCCGGAAACAACTACAATGTTGGTTAGAATGTTAAATTTGTTTCCGTCAACGTTGAAGTTGTTCTCGAAAACAACTTTTACGTTCATTGCAACGTTAAAGTAGTTTCTATAAGGTAAAAGTTGTTCCCTTTGTTAAAGTTGAGTGGTTCCCGAAAACAACTACAACGTTAGTTAGAACGTTAAAGTTGTTTCCGTCAATGTTGAAGTTGTTCCTAACGATTAGTTGTTCCCGGGAACAACTTTAACGTTTATTACAACGTTAAACTGGTTTCCAAAACGTTAAAGTGGTTCCCTTTGTTAAAGTCGAATGGTTCCCGGAAACAACTACAACGTTAGTTAGAACGTTAAAGTTGTTTCCGTCAACGTTGAAATTGTTCCTAATGATTAGTTGTTCCCGGGAATAACTTTGACGTTTATTACAACGTTAAATTGGTTTCCATAACATAAAAGTTGTTCCCTTTGTTAAAGTCGAGTGGTTCCCAGAAACAACTACAACGTTAGTTAGAACGTTAAAGTTGTTTCCGTTAATGTTGAAGTTGTTCCTAACGATTAGTTGGTCCCGGGAATAACTTTGACTTTTATTACAATGTTAAACTGGTTTCCATAAGGTAAAAGTGGTTCCCTTTGTTAAAGTCGAGTGGTTCCCGGAAACAACTACAACGTTAGTTAGAACGTTAAAGTTGTTTCCGTCAACGTTGAAGTTGTTCCCAATGAGTAGTTGTTCCCGGAACAACTTTAACGTTTATTGTAACGTTAAAGTAGTTTCCATAAGGTAAAGTTGTTCCCTTTGTTAAAGTCGAGTGGTCTCAGAAACAATTACAACGTCAGTTAGAACGTTAAAGTTGTTTCCGTCAACGTTGAAGTTGTTTCTAACGAGTAGTTATTCTCGGGAACAACTTTGACGTTTATTACAACGTTAAACTGGTTTCGAAAACGTAAAAGTGGTTTCCTTTGTTAAAGTTGAGTGGTTCCCGGAAACAATTACAACGTCAGTTAGAACGTTAAAGTTGTTTCTGTCAACGTTGAAGTTGTTCCTAATGAGTAGTTGTTTTCGGGAACAACTTTGACGTTTATTACAACGTTAAACTGGTTTCCAAAACGTAAAAGTGGTTTCCTTTGTTAGAGTCGAGTGGTTCCCGGAAACAACTACAACGTTAGTTAGAACGTTAAAGTTGTTTCCGTCAACGTTGAAGTTGTTCCTAACGATTAGTTGTTCCCGGGAACAACTTTGACGTTTATTACAACGTTAAACTGGTTTCCATAACATAAAAGTGGTTCCCTTTGTTAAAGTTGAGTGGTTCCCGGAAACAATTACAACCTTAGTTAGAACGTTGAAGTTGTTTCCGTCAACGTTGAAGTTGTTCCTAACGATTAGTTGTTCCCGGGAACAACTTTGATGTTTATTACAACGTTAAACTGGTTTCCATAATGTAAAAGTGGTTTCCCTTGTTAAAGTTGAGTGGTTCCCGGAAACAATTACAATGTTAGTTAGAACGTTGAAGTTGTTCCTAACGATTAGTTGTTCCCGGGAACAACTTTGATGTTTATTACAATGTTAAACTGGTTTCCATAACGTAAAAGTGGTTCCCTTTGTTAAAGTCGAGTGGTTCCCAGAAACAACTACAACGTTAGTTAGAACATTAAAGTTGTTTCCGTCAACGTTGAAGTTGTTCCTAACGAGTAGTTATTCCCGGGAACAACTTTGACATTTATTACAACGTTAACTGGTTTCCATAATGTAAAATTGGTTCCCTTTGTTAAAGTCGAGTGGTTCCCGGAAACAATTACAAAGTTCGTTAGAACGTTAAAGTTGTTTCCGTCAACGTTGAAGTTGTTCCTAACGATTAGTTGTTCCCGGGAACAACTTTGACGTTTATTACAACGTTAAATTGGTTTCCATAACGTAAAAGTGGTTCCCTTTGTTAAAGTCGAAGTGGCTCCCGGAAACAACTACAACGTTTCCACCAAATTTTGCTTAATTTATATTTTAAAAGTAATTTATTTTATATTTAACTTTTCCATTTACTTTAAATTATTATTTTCTTTAAATATATAATTTCATGAATTGTTTTTATCTAATATATTTTTATATTGTATTCATTTTTTTTTACCAAATTATTATGATATTAATACTTTCAAAATTGTCTTTATTAGCAAAATATTATGTCAATTACTAATATTAATTATATTAATTAATAATAATTTCAATTTATTATAATATTTAATATTTGCCATCATAATTTTATGTACAATAACTATAAAATTACATTAACAATTAATGTAATGTTAATAATTTTTAATGTTTATTACTACTATATTTATTTATTTATAAATGTGATTATATTTTTTATCAACAATATTATATTAATGCCATGTGTTTTTCAATTCTTTATGTAATTTTTTATATATAAATAGATATTAATAAACTTTATTGAATAAAACAATTTTTTTGTCTTTTTTTTTTTTTTAAGGCTGCAACCAGCAGCAGGTAAAGCAATTCTTTTTAATATATACAAAAGTGACCGGTTGAGGGCATCAACTGTGTCCTAGTTGGCAGCCAAATTCTATTGCCATCATACCTCAGCCAAATTCTATTGCTATCATACATGTGCAACGTTAAAGTGGATTCTATAATGTAAAAGTTATTCTCTTTATTAATGTTGAGTGGTTTCCATCAATGTTGAAGTTCTTTCAAACAAGTAATTATTTTAAGGAACAATTTTAAAGGAACAATTTAAACATTGATTGTAACGTTAAAGTGGTTTCCATAATGTAAAAGTTGTTCCTTTGTTAAAGTTGAGTAGTTCCCGGAAACCACTTAACATTCTAACGGAAACAACTTGAACGTTGGTTAGAATGTTAAGTGGTTTCCATCAACATTGAAATTGTTTACAATGAATAGTTGTTTTCGGGACTAACTTTGACATTGACTACAATGTTAAAGTGGTTCCTAAAATATAAAATTCGTTCATTTTATTGACGTTGAGTGGTTCCCGAGAACAATTCCAGCATTGATTAAAACATTAAATTGGTTCCCACCAATGTGGAAGTTGTTCCCATAAACAATTTCTCTTTTTTTTTTTCCTATACTTTTCATTATTATTATTTTTTATATTTCTCAATTAAATATAAACAAGTATATACATACTGTAAAGATTATTCATATACTTATATTAATATATACATTTCCAAAATGTTTGCAATTTATTAATATATTACAAATAATTACTTATTTCAAGATTTTCATTGTATTACTTATGATAAATGTAATTTTATTGCATGTTAATATCATTTTAATTATATTTTTCAAAATTTCAAATTTCAAATGTTATAATATTATTTATTAATATTATTCTACAGATATTTACAATTCTACATTTTAATATACTTTTTATTATTTATTAAATTTATTATAATATTTTTCAATTTTTCTATATTTAATATAGTTTTATTATTATTAATATATAAAAATAAAATGAAATTTAATAAATTAATAATATATAAAATAATTTTCTATTTTGCTGATTTGGGGAGAAACCGGTTTCAACCGGTTGTCCCAAACTCCCAAATGCACTTTAGCTGCCAGTTGGCAGGCAGAATTAATTGCCATGATACCTCCCACTTTCAGGGTAGGTATAGTAGCCAACTCCAACAAATTATATAAGGAAAGTAATCAAAAGCATAAAAAAAATAAAAAAAGCAGCAACGACAGAGAACAGCCACCGTCGAGAAATCCTTTTCTTCTTTGATGGTCATGACTGAGATGCTAGCCTTACCGGAGGGCTGCATAGCGGCCGTCATCTCCTTCACCACCCCTCGCGACGCCTGCCGCTTGGCTTGCGTCTCAACCACCTTCAGATCCGCCACCGATTCCGACGGCGTTTGGGACCGCTTCCTCCCTCCTGAATACTCGTCCAGTTCGTCTTCTTCTTCTACTACGTGGTCAGCGTTGCGGAAGAAGGAGCTCTACTTCCGGACCTGTCACAATCTCATTCACAACGGCAAGATGGTAATTTCAAAGTTTGGAAAAAATAAATTTAGGGCTTTGTGTTTGTATATATGTTCAGTGATTGATTCAATTTTTGATTGCTTAATTGACCTATTGAACAGAGCTTTTGGTTTGACCTCCAAAGTGGGAAGAATTGTTACATGATATCGGCTAGGGAACTCAATATTGTTGATGGTGATGATATTTATGATTGGTGTTGGTATTCCATACCCGAAGCCAAGCATCGGTTTCACATACCCAATTGCAGGTGCGTTTTCCTCCCTAATTCTTTGTCGCTCTTATTGTTATAGTTATATTGATTGCTTACGCATTTAACAAGGTTCCCCGAGGTGGTCCAGCGCTGTGATATTAGCCCATTAGAAATTGGTGGCAAGATTACTACTTCACTTTTGTCCCCGATGACAACTTACGTAGCTTACCTTGTGTTCACCGGAAACTGTATATGGCTTGGAAAAGAAGATCCAGTAGAAGCCGTTGTTGGACTTGCTGGGAGTAATAATTGTCAAAACCGAACTATTTATTTTTATCGGGAGCACCAAGACAGACACAAGGATGGCTTCTTCCCAAAAAAGAGAGTAGATGGGTGGGTGGAAATTGAATTGGGTGAATTTTTCAATGAAGGTGATGAAGAGGGTGAATTGTTAATGACTATTGAAACTGGAAACA
The DNA here is from genome assembly GCA_030490815.1 of Acer saccharum. Taxonomy (NCBI): domain Eukaryota; kingdom Viridiplantae; phylum Streptophyta; class Magnoliopsida; order Sapindales; family Sapindaceae; genus Acer; species Acer saccharum. The sequence goes on from CM059872.1 coordinate 30,862,370, forward strand.
AGGAATACCTTCTTGTCCAAGGGATTGAGATCAGGCCCAAAAAGAGTAAATAAATAACTAGAAAGGGGTTGAATTAGGAGTGTATTATATATATATATATATATACAGAAGCGTGTATGCGAATTGATGTTATATTAGTTATTTTCTCTTTTAGGTTGAAAAAAAAGTGGGTGGTAATTGATAACGCTTTCACTATTCCTTATTTTTAGTAGAACTCAATGGTTTTAATTTATTTTTTTTAAAGAAATTTTTTTCTCTGTTTTCTATTTTCAGTGGAACCTGATGAATTTTTTTTCTTCTTATATCCAGTAGATAGTTGTTTAGGTAATATAGAGAAAAGAAGTGAATGGTAATTATGCTTTCTTGATTGTGTTTTCAATTTTGTGATTGGCATATTTTAATACTTAACGCCATTGCAAATGGATTTGGATCCTCAATTACATTTCCTACACAAGTTTTTCTCATAAATATGAGATTCGAATTCTCAAAAAAAGGATGGAAGAAGTACAGACTTTTCTATTAATTTGATGCAAGAATGTTGAAAAAACTTGTTGAGGAAGAAGAAGCCAAGCTTGTTGATGAACAAGAACAGCTTACTGAAATCAAAAGGAAGAAAGAAGAAGAAAAAGCTTAACTTCTTGCAGAGCAAGAAAAGAAAGCCACATATTCTTTTGTTAGCCAATAAATTTCTCAGTTTTTACCAATGTTTTAAAACACGTTTTTAGTATTGAGGCGTTTTTCTCTTTCGAGGCGAGGCGTAAGCCTCAAAACGTAATGAGGCATGAGCCTCAATAAGGATAGTATAAAACATGTATAAAATATAAAAAAAACAGTAAAACACCTAAATCTCATAAAACAACCAATAATTCATAGCATAATATATAGAAAAAACACCTAAATCTCATAAAACAACCAATAATTCATAGCATAATATATAAAAAATACCTTAAATCTCATAAAACAACCAATAATTCATAACATAATAAAAATAAACAAGTTCATAACTTGATAAATTCAAAGAAGAAGAGTCGGCAGCAGCAGCAAAGTGAAAAGAAACATCAAACATGAGATGAGATAAGTTAGTAAAAACCCTAATCTCTTCTTTAAATTTTATTTTAAAGATAGGTTTTAAATTTTGGGCTTCAAAACATTTTAAAAACCAAATTGGGTCTGATTTGGGCTTCAAAACATTTTAAAACCCAACAAAAACATATGTGTGCGCCTCATAACCGTATTGAGGCACCGTTTCGAATCGACCGCCTCATAAGAATGAGGCGTAAGCCTCAATGGCTGCTTATGAGGCTACCGCCTCAATACGTTTTTTGCCCAAATCGTATTGAGGTGCGCCTCAAAGAGCGCCTCATAACGCTTTTTAAAACACTGGTTTTTACCACGGACATATACGCATTGTTCTTTATAATATAGATTCACCTGATGATTTCCTTTTTTACGTTTTTGTGTTTGTAAAACATGTTTTACTTGTTTGGAAAGTAAGTGTGGAAGTTGTTTTTCTGTGATGTTTTTGTAAAATATACCTATTGAAGAAGTTTTGGAGAATTTGAAATGCACAAGGGCGGGCTTGACTTCCGGTAACGTTAAAGACCGGTTGGATTTATTTGGATACATTAAACTTGAGGAGAAAAAAGGTTAGTTTTCAGTTTGATTTCTCGGTTTTTTCTTTGGTTTTTGTGATATTCTATTTTGTTTGTGCTGTTTGATCATTTCTTAGTCTCATAATTTGGCTGTTGTTCTGTTTGTTTCTTCTTTAGGAAAGCAAAATATTGAAGTTTTTGTGGTTTATGTAGAATCCTCTGTCATGGGTCATGGAAGCTGCAGCTATAATGGCTATTGCTCTTGCACATGGTGGGGTAAGTCTATATGAATCTCATCTTACCACTTCTTGGATATCATTAATTTATCAAGTGTTTCGATGCTCGAATCATGATGTCCTTAGTGGTGATCATGGTCTGAGGTTATTTCTTTATTGTGGAGGGAAAATATCCTGATTATCCTGATTTTGTTGGTATCATAATCTTGCTTGTGATCAATTCTACAATCAGTTTCATAGAGGAAAATAATGCTGGGAAGGCAGCTGCTGCTCTTATGGCTCGTTTGCCCCAAAAGCCAAGGTCTAGTTGTATTGCTTATTAGAATTTACATTTTGCCTGAAACATCGGATCTTTATCTTAGAATCAACTTAGACTATTCCTTCTAGGCCTTACGCGATGACAGATGGAACGAGGAAGATGCTGCAGAGTTGGTCTCTGGTGACATTGCCAGTATCAAACTTTGAGACATTGTTCTGCTTGATGCACGTCTACTTGAAGGAGATCCTTTGAAAATTGATCAGGTAGATACTCTCCAAAAGTGTATGCATGCATTAACTCACAGTTCATGTCTGTATAGAGTCTGTGATCAGAGGGAACATGGCTGTCCCTGTGAAAAAAATTAATATTGGAGGAAATATATTGGTGAAACAAATTCTATTATAGTAATGAACGGTTTATTATGTGATATAAATTTCAAATTTTTGTTCCTACTTGTAGTCGGCTCTTACTAGGGAATCTCTTCCGGTAACCAAGAATCCAGATGACGGGGTTTACTCAGGTTCAACGTGCAACCAGGGTTAAATTAAAGCAGTTGTTTTTGCAACCGAAGTCCATACTCTCTTCAGGAAGGCAGCTCATCTTTTCGAAAACACTACACATGTCGGGCATTTCCAGAAGGTTCACATTTGCAGCCCTTTGTGAAAACAAAAACTATAATAATGTCAATTTAGTATTGACTATTATAACCTTTTTTATAGTTGCAGGTCTTAACAGCAATTGGAAACTTCTGCTTTTGCTCAATTGCTCTTGGAATGGTTATTGAAATCATTGTAATATATGGGATTCTACACGGGATATCGTGTTGGTATATATTACATACTTGTCCTACTAATTGGTGGGATCCCTATAGCAATGCCAACCGTTCTCTCTGTTACAATGGCCATTGGTTCACAGGTTTGCGAAAGCACAACACACTTTAGAATGGCTTGATATGTACTTTACATAAGTCGTCAATTATGTCCTAAAACTACATAGTTGTATAATTTGTTCGAATCATGGACATCTTCGTTTTGTGCAGGGGGCAATAACAAAAAGAATGACGGCGATTGAGGAAATGGCTGGAATGGATTTGCTGTGCAGTGATAAAACAGGCACATTGTGACACTAAACAAGCTTACGGTGGACAAAAATATGATTGAGGTACACTCTTGATGGCTCTATATTGTTTAGAAGTTCCATCCAATTAATCTTAGTAATGTACCAATTAAACAACAAGGATATGGTTGTACCTATGGCTGCAAGAGCATCAAGGTTAGAGAACCAAGATGCTATTGACGGTGCCATTGTTGCAATGTTGTCAGACCCCAAGGAGGTACTGAAATAAGTTATTAGTTATTCGGTCAACGTAAAAAATTTATACTATGATTTTGTTATGAGCAGTTAGCAATAAATTTTGATGGTCTGCTATGTCCACTAATATTTTCTATTCGATTTTGTTTCTTTCTTTAGGACTGAAACAAACAATTTGATGGTTGTTTTCAAGGCGCAAGCTGGAATCAAAGAAATTCACTTCCTCCCATTGAATCAGACTGATAAGAGGACTGCACTTTCATACTTAGATTTGCTGGTAAAGTGCAGAGAGTCAGCAAAGGTGCACCAGAGCAGGTAAAACATAAAATTTTTATTGTCATTGAAACTCGTAGTAGTGAATCCAAAATTGCTAAGCTCTTTAATTTTTTGCTTTGTAGATTCTCGATATGGCACACAACAAATCAGAATTGAGCAGAGGTTACACGCAATCATCGACAAGTTTGCTGATCGTGGACTAAGATCCCTTGGAGTTGCTCGCCAAGTGATTATTTATTATTATTATTATTTTGTGTCATATACAAAATTCTCTCATCAATGTTCTAAAAGGCGTTTTTAGTATTGAGGCGTTTTCCTCTACTGAGGCGAGGCGTACGCCTCAAGGCGTAACGAGGCGTAAGCCTCACTAGAGAGAGTAAAAAATACGTAAAAATATATATATGTAAAGAAATAAAGCACATAAAATTCATAATTCATAAAAGCAATAGTGAAAGTGCATAATATTACCAGCAATAGTCAAAAGCAATAGTCAAATTCATAATTAATAACAAACAATATTCAAAAACAGTCCATATACAATATGATTTATATAAATTATATTCAATATGTTCTGCACTAAAGTCCAAAGCAATAGTCAAACTGTCAAAGTGACCAAATATCATCATTCATCACTCATTAGAGCATAAACATAATAATTTAACATACATGTATACTGCATTATTGATTACTGGCTTACTGCATACAAATATTAAATATTAAAAAAAAAAAAAAGAGTCCATAGCAGTCCATATATATATTAACAGTCCTCAGTCCATATTAGTGCATTGTACATAATATTACCATATATATTAAGTTATTAACTATTGGGCCTTCAAAACTATTAAAACCCAATTAAAAATAGCCTGTCTTTGAGGCGTATAGCCTCGAGGCGTAGAGGCGAGGCGTATTGAGGCGTAAATTGAGGCGTAAGCCTCACAACCAGGCATTGAGGCTTAAGCCTCAGTGCGATTTTTCCCATTTAGCCTCAGAGGCGAGCCTCAATGCGTTTTTTAGAACATGGTCTCTCATCCATATGCTGTAACAGTGGAGTTTACATTCTTTCCAGCAAGTGCCAGCCGGTACCAAAGATAGTACCGGTGGTCCATGGGAATTTGTTGGCCTTCTACTTCTCTTTGATCCTCCTTGCCATGACAGTGCTGAAATGATTAGAAGAGCTTTAGATCTTGGTGTCAGTGTAAAATTGATTACAGGTGTGTGTGCGTGTGTGCGTGTGTGCCTCTGCTAGTGAACTGACGGATGTCTAGACACGTGACTTTGCGCTCTTGTGTTGAAATTATGAAGCATTTTTCAAGCATTTGCATTGTCAATTAATTCAGTGAGAATCTTTGCAGGTGATCAACTTGCCATTGGTAAGGAAACAGGAAGAAGGCTTGGAATGGGCACAAACATGTACCCTTCATCGGCTCTGCTTGGTGTGAGTAAAGATGAGACAAGTTCAGCACTTCCTTTCGATGACCTCATTGAGAAAGCTGATGGTGTTGCTGGTGTCCACACATCATTGATTGATTTTTCCACCCAATTTTCTGATTTCATATTTTCCATCTCCATAACATAAATACGAGATTGTGAGAGGATTACAAGCTAGAAAGCACATCTGTGGAATGACTGATGATGGAGTAAATGATGCTCCTGCATTGAAGAAAGCTGACATAGGAAGTGCTGTGGCAGATTCCACAGATGCTGCCTGTAGTGCTTCAGATATAGTTTTAATTGAACCTGGTTTGAGTGCGATCATAAGTTCTGTCTTAACTAGCCGTGCAATCTTCCAAGGAATGAAAAACTACACGGTAATCTTATGCTGATTACAATATACAAGCTGTTTTACAATTTAGTAAAAGCCTAAATTTTCCGAATGCAAAACTAAATTTAGTTTTTTCTACCCCAGATTTATGCAGTGTCTATCACTATATGTGTGTATATATATATATATATATATATATATATTTTGCTAAAAAAGCTTTGAAGTGCATCCTGCATTAGTTACGTCTCATTTGCAATTGCTTTTGTGTTACAGCTTGGATTTATGTTGCTCATAGTCTTCAGAAGATCGATTTTCTACCTTTCATGGTTCTCATGATTGCCGTTCTTACTGATGGTTAGCCTTTTTAGTTTCTTTACTGTTTTTATCTCTTTAATATTCCTTTTTCGTTTCACAATCCGCTTTTTTATGTTACATATCTTGCTTGTTAACTCGTTCTGGCTGTCTTATAAGTACTATCATGACCATATCAAAAGACAGGGTCAAGCCTTCTCCACTCCCTGACAGTTGGAAGCTCAGTGAAATTGATGACAGTCGTGTTCTTCTATGCAGCTAACGAATCTAATTTCTTTACGGTATATTACCTTCTTGGATCAGTAAAATAATGTTCTCTAGTCCTTTGATTCCTACGAAAATTAAGTAGAATTGTCATCCAGTTGCTTTCATTAATGCGTGCAATGAAGGAGAGTGACCGACTCTTGTTTTAATCTTTTTGACTTAAACATTTCCACGTGAGGGACTTCAACCAACACCATTCAACATGTTAGATGATAAAGTTTCCACGGATCCTAATGAAAACTTGGCATCTGCTGTATATCTTCAAGTCAACGCCATTAGCTTGGCCATAATTTTTGTGGCTCGCTCTAGGGGCTGGTCATTCACTAAGCGTTTAGGCTTTCTGCTTGTCGTGGCCTTCATTATTGCTCAATTGGTATTGTGCCGATATCAGTACCTTCCACATATTATATCCTGTAATTTACTTCGCGCCTTTTATTCTAATCACAAAATCTTAACCTTTTGTAGATTGCAACCGTGATATCTGACACCGCAAATTGGAAATTCGCAGGGATAAAAAGCCTAGGCTGGGGATGGACATGGGTCATTTGGTTGTTCAATATTGTGACCTACTTGACACCGGATCCTCTCAACTTTGCTGTCAGGGATATGCACTCAGGGTGAGTCTCTTTTCTCTTCAAATCATTTCGATTGCTATAAGTACAAACTTGGTCAACAAATTTTTCTTGTCTTCGTAAAACTTGCAATGTAAGCAAAACCTGTTTACTGGTTTGTACCAGACTGCATTCACCGACAAAAAGGACTTTGGCAAGGGAGTTCATGAGGCTGCAATGTTGGCTGACCAACGACCAGTAAGTGGCCTAAAACCCTCTGAGATGAGAAGCTTTACTGAGAAGAGCACTTTTAGGGAAATCAATGTGATGTCAGAAGAAGTTAAAAGGCGTGTAGAGATCTCATGGTCTGTCAGTTACAACTTACAAAGATGCACACTATTATTCATGATTTATTATGATTGTGCAGGCAGAGGGTGATTCACACTTTGAAAGGAAAAGTTGAATCATTTGCAAAGCTAAGGGGTTATGACATTGATGCCATGAACAATCATTACACTCTCTAAGTGATCTGATTCTCATCATGATTATTTTCACTTCTTGGCTGGAATTTGTATGAGCTTTTGATGAATTTACAACTTCTAATTGTTCTTGCATTTTTGTGATTCATTTTATCAACGAGATGCCATTCTTTCTATTTTCACTTTGAGTTGGGTGTTAATTATTATTATTATTATTATTTTTGAATTATTACAATTTTGGATTGGGAGAGATTCTTCAATACAATTGGTGTATACATTCGACTCAGTATCAAGTGACAATAACATTATTGTTTTAAGCGAGTAAAAAAAGGAATTATATTTACAACGTGACTCTGTAGTAAGCAAGGTTCAGCTCGACAATGACTCGGTTTCAAGTGGCCAAAAAAAATATAGAATAAAATAAATGAGAATTCAAAACTTTAACTTTCATTAAAATGTAACGAAAGGTATAATAAACATATCATCAATTTCACAATCAATTTCTATTTATCGATGACGCGACACCACCTACTTCTTTGGAGCTCAATAGACAGAAAATGTCTCTCTCTTCTCTCTTCATTGTACCACCACCAGAGATTCTCTCTACAAATCCACGCTTTCATGCTCTGCAGTCTGGGATTTGGCTACAATGCAGTGAAAAAATATCACTTCATCATGCAGTGATTTTTGAGGTTAAATGTGAGCCATCGGATGAAACATAATTGAAGTCAATGGATGAGATTAAATAGGGAGAAAAAATAAAATTGCTCAATTTAAAAAATTAAGAAACCGGTAACCTATAATCAAAAACGTATCCGGTCTGTGTCTCTCCACCTCCGAAGTAAAACGATGGTTCAGGTCTCTCACTCCACCACTCCAACGCATCTGGTCTGTCTTTCCACCATTCCTACAACAAGACGACGCTACTGGTCTCTCTCTAACCTTCACTCCAACACATCTGGTCTCTCTGTCCACCACTCCAACAAAACAACCGACATCATCAATCAACGGTGGGATGATTCCTTTGTTGATTTTCTCCAATGATAGATTAACCAAAGCTGCAACTGAGTTCACTTGAATGTTTGTGTATCTTGACACCATCAAAGATCAACCAGTTCGAATTCAACACCCATACTGAGACAACAACAAGAAGCACTACAAATCCCTAATTCTCAGATTCCAATCTCAGTCTGAATCCCAATCGTTGAACCAATTTGCAAGCCCTAAAGTTCAATCTCTGTTCATCGAAAAAGATCTCCAGCGGCGACCTCACCATCTCCGGCGGCCGGCGATCCACCGTCTCCAGCGACCATCAATTTCTCTTCTTGCAGCAGCCGGGGTTTCTCTTCTTCCAACTGCCGGTGATTCACTTCTTCCAGCGTGCAGCGATTTTCTCATCCAACATCTCCGGCGACTTCAACTCTCCTTCCTGTCATCACTTCTAACTTCTCCTGTAAGCATACACTGATCACTATCTAATTTCTTTATCTCCCTTTCTACCTTTCTGTTTTATTCAATAACTCCATCTCCTCATGTGTCTGCAAATATACATATAATACTTGTTTGATCGTGGGGCCATGGATTATGATGGGTTGTATGCGGTTTGATGAGCGTAAGGGTGGTGGAGTAGTGTTTTTTGAATTTATTTTCTAGGTTTGGTTGGCTCTGGTTTGATTCAGTTTATAGAAAATTTGTTTGATGCAGTGGAGATATGGATTTATAAATATTGTTGAATGTATGTTTTAGTAATTGGTTTTGTTGTGGTTTAAAGAAATCTGTTTTGTTGAAACCAGAACTGGACTTGTTGACAGTGGGTTTTTTTTTGTTTCTTATTGGAAAGTTATTGACAGTGGTTATGAACCACATCTTCAATAGGTTTGGTCTGTATGGGACTGCATTTGAAAGGTTAATTTGGAAAAAAAAATTTTAGATGTTCACAGAATGAAGAATTTGAGAATTGAAAGACAAAGCAAAATATCAGAATTCAATTTTGACCAACCTTCATACCTTCTAGGAAATCTCCTGTTTTTGGAGGGGGTCGAACAAGAACTCCCTTTATCTGGTTCACAATAGAGATTCGATTCATTGATATTTAAAAAAATATATACATAAAATGGAATCTCTTATGTTTTAGATTTTTGTTTATTTTATTTTTAAACATCTCCATTGATCCAGTTGACTTATATAAAATGAGTAATTTACCTTTGTGATGTTAAGTATGATTTTGAATCCAACGAAATTAAAAATGTTTAGTCCTGTGTGACAAAGAGCCAAATTATTTTAATCAAAGAGCTTGAGAGGGTGCGAAATGCTTGAGTTGGGAAATGGCGTGATGATCATTGATTCATTCGTAATGTGTAAGCATATAATAATAATAAATATGGTTGTGAACAGATATGGTTGTGAACTGATATAATAATAATAATAATTTATTAGATTTAAATATCTGATATGCACTTAAAACATATATGGTTAAAGTCTTAAACATATACTGATATACAAGTTTGTGCCTTTTTTGGTGCATGTTTTTGTTCTTCTAGTGCAACTTCTCTTCTTCTGTTATTGTTTTTATGTGTTCTTTTTGGTGCAAGTTTGTGCTCTTCTTCTGTTATTGTTTTTATGTGTTCTTTTTGCTGCGAGTTTGTGCTCTTCTTCTGATATACATATACTGATGTTGTGCCTCTACTTTGTTTGTGTTTCCTTGTGGTGCTTCTTTTGTTATGTTTATGTTTCGTTGTGCTGCTTCTTTGGGTTTCGGTTTTTAGGTGCTCTTTCTTTGTGCTGCTTCTGTTTCTGTTTCGTTGTTGGGGATCTGTTATTGCAGCTTGTTTAGGTTGCTCTGTTCTGTATTAACATTAGAAAAAAAATGTCTATTACACATTTGACACTACTGATAGTTTAAGAATATACTTTCACAATATTTTAGTAATGTAAGGCTGCCGATGGGTTTATGCAGCCACTTATGATGTGATCCGACAAGGTTCATGGTATTGAGTTTTTATAGTGTTTGTTTATGTTTTCCTTTTAGTGACAAATTATTGGAGTTCAAAACTAATAATATATGTTGCTTAGTTCCCATTTGAATGCCACCTGATGACTCTATCTTATCTACCTATACTACACATGAAAAATGCTTTTACATTTGATGTACTGCACTTGTATGCTAAGAGATTCAATTGGTTTATATGAATGGTCATTTTACATTTATCATATGGTTCGTTATTTTACATTTTACATTTTACAATGATCAATCTCCTACCAAATATGATTTTGTTATCTTAACATATTTCAGATTTAATTATTTCTTTCCTTTTGTATGTTCATGTATATTTCTACATACGAATACATTATTTACTGGTGTACACAGTATGTTAACAAATGGTTTTCTACATCTTGTACGTAATTTTCAACAAATTGTTTATTGCAGTTACAAATGGTGAATTCTATTCGCAAGAGGAGAAAGATTACTGGCCACCAAACTACCCGCGATGAAGGTGGTACTCAATCCATAATGGATTTGGATCTGAAGCTTGACAGAATGGCTTGGATAAATTTTCAGTAAGTTAGCATCACTTTCGCTAATATTTCTAGTATTGACTTCTGAATGGATCCGCATTTATCTTCAGTTTTCTAGGAAAGTAATTGTAAATTACAATTACTTGTGTCTATTAACCGATGTTCATATATGAAAACATTGTGAAAGTCTTAGTATTTTGTCAAACAAATTGAAAAATATTATATAATCATTTGATTTTATATACACTTTCTTTGATAATGAAATTCCAATCATAGTATAGGATACTTCATTTATAAGTAATCTTCAAGTTTGATTTTCTGCTATTTGAATCTCTTACTAAAACCAATTGCATTTGCTATTATAATAACTCCAATATAAATCCATTCTTTGATAACAAAAACCAGAATAACAGATTGTTAATCGGTTCCATATATGTAATTTCCTATGTACGGAATGTCGCACTGACAATGCACTTACCTTTGTGTTTTGTCATGTTTGCAGCAAACAAGAGCGTCAAATGAAAACTACAAAGGGGAGTAAAAAGGTTTGACAATTACAACTACCTATGTTACTAGTTTTCCATACCAATACATCACATGAACTTTATTATTTACTTACATAGACTAACATTATTTCCGTCATTGTTTATCAGTCTATGAAGGAGGTACGTGATGCATGGAATACCCTTTCCATGGATGAGAAATCTAAGTTCAAAATGCCGAAGGAAGATATTGTGGATGATAAGGTTACTATGGAGAAAGCAGCACATGAGGATAACAAGGTTCCTCCATTCGACACTTGGTGTACTCCGGTACGTATATCGAAAATCGTGTCATTATTATCTGATGTGCAAAAGGAGGCTATACGAGAATTAGGTTTCTCAAACCTCCTCATGTTAAACTGCGGACGTCTTCGACGTGACCTCTGTGGATGGCTTGTGAGCAAGTTTGACACATCAACCTTGTCAATCGAACTACATGGCAAGAGGTTGACGCTAGACCCTTCAGTTTTTTCACACATCATGGGAATTTCTAATGGAGGAGATATTGTGGAGCTTCATGGAGATGTGAATCAAGTATGGAGAAGCAAGTTTAGTATTACCAATCGCGGCATCAAACTCCCCCAGCTTGAAGCGCAATTTAAGAATATGAAGACAGCAGATGATGATTTCAAGATCACATTCTGTTTGTATTCGTTGGGTACTATTCTTGCACCGGCTGTAGGAGAGTATGTTGATGAAAGGTACCTGAACGTTCTAGGTGATGTCCAAAAGATTAGGGGTAAAAATTGGGCAAGGTGGTGCTTCAATCAGTTAGTTGGTGGAATAGAGAAGTTTAACTCCAAAAGCTCGAAATACATTACCGGTTGTCTTCTGTTTCTTCAGGTGCATATTCATCGTTTTATATATTGTATCATTTTAGTTGTTAGTATGTGCATCTTATCCACCATGATTGTGATAAAATTTTTGTTTTGTTTGTTTTCAGCTGTTTTACTTTCATGTTATAGATTGGCAACCAACAATTGTAGATAAGAATTCCTTACCAGTTGCAAGTTGGACATCCGTTAATATAAAAAAATGTATGAAACAGTTACGTCAACAAAGGTGCTATGATAATGCTAAGGTATGTACTGTAATAAATATGTATTTTCTTATCCCTTATAAACTATACAGCATGTACTTATACAACTATTGTTAAATTATCATTCTCCACCTTTACAGGTGTTGATCAATGATTATGTTGCACCTGCTGCATCAGCTGAACATGTACACAAAGTTGAACACAACAGTCCCAACGGTGATATGCTTAAATTAGTTCTGCAGGAGATTCAAAGCTTCAGAAAGGAAATTCAGGAGTTCCGTACGGAACATACTAACCTTATCGAGAAGGTTAAACATATGGAAGAGAAAGTCGACCTTCTACACGGAAATCTGAATGTTGATAAAGGTCAAAAAGTGAAGGTTGGTTTTGTCCCTCCCAAAGAACAGCCAACACCAACACCGTTTTCTGATGATGATCATGGTCCTGTTACAAAAGATTTCGGTTTAAAATTTGATGATGCGCATGCAGCAGAGCACACTTTCATACCGACTCTCATCGATAAGGTTTGATATTAACAGCATAGTAACATAGATATATATTTCATGAGATATACTATATAGGTTATTGACCCATGTTTTATCGTTACCATTGTGTAGGAAAAGAGAAAAACCATTGTCAAGACGGTCGCGGAGCAATCTTCAACTTCAATAAATGTGGTTAAAAATACCCACACATCGAGTAAGCGAAAGCCTAGTCGGTATCAAGTCTCCCCGTTTGAGTCTGAGTATCGTACGGGAAAGCCAACCAAGTATCGGTACGGCCCATTCCGCATTTCAAGCCCATTAAAGACACTTGATGCTCAAATCATCGATTACGTGTTTTCTACAGACTTGCCAATGAGGTAACTACACACTTCACATGTGTTATGCCACATTTATATTTGAATATTGCCTGCTTACATTATAATGTTTGGTGGCAATCTTGCCACCCATTTATCATATGTGGAATATCAATTCAGATTGGTTTCCTTATTCTATACCAGTAATAGGGGTATTTTTTTTTTCATGTAGTGAAACTATTGTCGACACTAATCGGATTATTGTCAGCCGTAAAAGTTTCAGGACACTTGCGCCGACAGAATGGGTTGACAGTGAGGTTGTACCCTATGTTTCTATTTGATCCTTCTATGTATACAATGTTATTGCCTTGTACATTACTAATCATTTATGAACTATATCATTTGTCCTGTTATATTGTATCAATGTTTGTGCTATACATGTGCAGATCATTAGTTTGGTTGCTAATAACAACGCAGGCACTACCAAGAGAAAACAAGCATCTCTCTATTGGTATTTGCCTACACAGTTTGCGGTAATAGCTTTTTTCCTTCACCATAACTTAAACATAATATTTAGATACCGTTAACCCAAACTTACTCAACCAGTTACATATTGATTGTCTTGTTCGTATGTTGTTAGTTACCTAATCTCCTTCCATGTATGCCAACAACAGTATATTTCACTTACTAGTAAAGACGGTAGAATGGGCCGGTTGTGTGAGATACACAGTAACTTCAAAGAAGATTACATGTACGAGTTGGATCGATGTGAACAGGTGAGTTGCTATGTGATTATGCGTTTCAGCCCTACTATTAACTTTCCAGTTTGATTATACATAATGATACAATAGGTACTCTTGCCTCTAAACATTAGTATTCTAATGATAAATTATATCTTTTTGTTTCATCCAATATTTTGTGTTTTCAGATTTACATCCCTATTAACAATCTGAAAAATCATTGGTACACTACACTTGTCAAGATTAAGGACTGTAAGGTTGAGATTTGGGACTCTCTACCAAGTCGTAGGAAAAACGACCAAAGCAGGGTGACTCAAGTTCGTAGATTGGTAAGAGTTATATTACAGTTTGTGGCAAATGATTTATATATATATATATATATATGCTCGCAAAAACATTTACATTACTTGTTTGTGAATTCATTATGTGGTATTGAGCCTTTGATTGTGTTTCAGATGAGTTCATTGGATAATATGTTGGAAACGGAAATACATAGTGTGTTCGGTTCGTCCTTTTCATTTGCAAGCTTCTCCATAGAGTCGCCTGTAGGTCCCACACAACCAAACGAATTTGACTGTGGGGTTTTTGTGTGCATGTTTTTAAATGATTGGTCCCTGTCTTATGACCCTGCAATTATTTCAACTGTAAGTGTTGATACGATATACAGTTCCAATTTCCCATTGATGTCATATCATCTAATTACAGTCTACTTTTGTTGTAGTACAACTCGGACAATCAACTCCTCTTGTTGGCACGTCAACTGGCAACATATCCTACAAATACCCTTCTTGATCGATTAAAACAAAATGCCATTGAACATGCAGCACTAGATACCGTCGGAAATAAGAGATCTCGTCCCCCATTAAAATTGAGTAGGCGGGCTAAAGCAGTGAAGACATTGTCGTAGTTACCAACAGTAAGTACTCCTTCTAAATCCAGTGCTTGCTTTCGTGCTTGATAATTTACTACCTGTTATCCGTTATCGAACGTCTGTTTTTCCTCAGTGAATGTATCTTCTGCATGTCATGTTAGGACCGAACATGAAATAGGAGGATGGGTTTTGGAATTGCCACAATTTTTGGTACCTGCATGATCAACTATAACTTTTATGCTGTGAATATTTGCTTAATGGTCTTCAATGAAACGTAAGCTTACAGTGGGCTTGCATCCATATTTACAATCTTGTTAAATTGAATGGCTGCTAATCTTGTTGAAGTAATCATTATATGTTTTGTTCTTCAGAACAATTAGAGAAAAAAAACTATATTTTAGGTTTATAGTTTTTGATTTTTGGAATATTTTTGTTCAAAGGTGATGATGGTGTCTTTGATTCTGCAGATTTGATGAGTCTCGGATATCTTCAGCGATAATAAAAGAACTAACAGGTGGTGGCTACTTTTGAATGACAAGGGTCCAAGAGTGAGGATGCTACTATTTGTAACTGTCTTAACGGTATGATATTTAACTCTTTTGACTTGTCAAGGGTTGAATGGTTTGTTTCCATTCTTGTTTTTTTGCTGCAAGTTACTTGATTGACAATTTCATGTTAAGTTGATAAGAGGTGTTTTCAATGTAAAAGTTACCTGATATTTGGGTCAAATTCAGCTATTTAGCTTTTCTTTATGGAAGTACTGGAATATTACGTTCATGCATATCTAGTGGTGGCAAACAAAATTAACTTTTTAACCTAAGGCGGCTAACAATGGGAAACTACATAAATTATGTATATGATTAAATTTTTTATATGCGCAGGAAAGCTTAATTTCATAATATGTTACCGGGTGCATTGTGGCTTTCTTGAACGATTTTGTTAATTTTTTCATTCAAAACCTCAGTCTTTGTTTTATTTAGGACAAGTGTATGCATGGGATGTTATGAGCTGCAAAATGCTTGATATTGGTTGTTGGTGTTAACTAAAATGACTTCATATTGTACTCAATGATGTAATTTGATTGCCTGTATTGTAATAGAAACACCTGTTTGTATGTTGTCTTACTGAAAAATGGAACAACTTGCGGAAGATCCTGAATCATTGTGTACGAAGTCTGGACTAGTACCATGTAAGAGTGAGGCGGATGAATTCAGCCCGAGAGAGAACTGAGTTATTCCTTTCCGATGCTCCGTTGTCATTTTGGATAAGTTGGCCTTATCAACTGGGGCATCAAACTTCAGCTTCTTGCCTCTCCGGATTGCAAGATTGTTTTCGTCCCAATAAATGCCAATATGGCTGCTCACTGTCTTCCCAAACTTGGCTTGTCCAAACTGTCACTGATTGTTTTTGATTGGAGGAGTTTCCCCCAACCTTGGCTGTTGTTCTGTTAGGTGATTGCCATTCCTTGTTGTAGTTTTGTTTCTTTGGTTCGTAATATGTTACTAGGTGTTTTATGAATTATGTATAAGTTTTGTTGTACATATATTATTGTTGTAATGAAAAAAAATTCATTTTGTTGTTAAATTACTTCAAATACTTGTGATTAATTGTTTTGAATAAAAAAACATAATGATATTTATCAAAATAAATACAGTATACATATCGGGTTTAGTAAAGAAATGACTTCGTTTATTTTTACAATATATATCGGTTTCAATACAAAACCATTGTTCATATCTCATATACAACATCGGTTTTAAACATACCCGATGTCATTTACAATAATACATTTTTATTATCATATATTTCATAAATAAATACAACACTTGGAACTTCATTTATATTGAGTACATGCTACATGTTTGCTTCCCATAGCCATGTTTTGAGTACATGGATTTCAAAGTATAATTAATATTAAACAACACATTGCCGTAAATAGTGTTTCTCAAGCCATAAAGTTAAGCCGTAAAGTTATTTTGTGGATCAAACCCTTAAGTAGTTACCATAACCGTAAAACAAGTTACGGGAGTTCTAAAAGTAGTTAACATACAATTTTTTAATAAACCCATAAGTTGTTAACATTTTTGTACATGTAGTTTCCACAGCGAGCCCAAGGTGACCTCAATAAGGCCATCCCAAGCCCGCCTTTCCACATCGGTAAATCATTGAAGCCCGACACCATAGCGAGCCCAAGATGACCTCAACAAGGACATCCCAAGCTCGCCTTGACCAAGTTGGACATTATTGAAACCAGAGACCATAGCGAGCCCAAGGTGACCTCAACAAGGACATCCCAAGCTCGCCTTGACACACTTGGATATCATTGCAACCCGAGACCATAGCGAGCCCAAGGTGATCTCAAAAAGGCCATCCCAAGCTCGCCTTGACACAGTTGGATACCATTGCAACCTGATACCATAGCGAGCCCAAGGTGATCTCAATAAGGCCATCCCAAGCTCGCCTTAACACAGTTGGATACCATTGCAACCCGATACCATAGCGAGTCCAAGGTGACCTCAACAAGGCCATCCCAAGCTCGCCTTGACCCAGTTGGATACCATTGCAACCCGATACCATAGCGAGCCCAAGGTAACCTCAACAAGGCCATCCCAAGCTCGCCGTTTGAATGTAGTAGTTACAAGGAATTTTTTTTAGGAAAAACCCTTTAGTAGTTAGCAAGCCGTTCAACTAGTTACGAGCTACATTTTTGGTTAGAAACCCTTAAGTAGTTACTATTGCCGTTGAAGTAGTTACTAAAGCTCTAAAAGTAGTTACCAAAAAAAAAAAAAAAAAAAAACAGGCACCACCGGTAATTTATTATTATTATTGTATCTCTTTTTCTTCATTTGTGTAATTAATAATGTCAACTGAATGTATATATATTATTATTTTATTCGGTTAGTGGCAATAGCAGGTTCCAAACCTGAACTACTCATGCCTACACCTTTTTATCTTTTGCTTCCACCATTCAGTGATGTTATTTCACTTCATCGTAGCCAGTCCCGTATGGGATTTGGCTAATATGTAATAAATTTTGTTTTCAACCACGAAACCAAAATCAATTCACTAATGTTGCCATATGTAGAGGCACATAGAGGCTATAAGGTATGATGATGTCAAAATATATATCCCTCATGTACATATTCTTGGATGTGTTAAATGAAAATAACGTCTTCACTTCCAGTACCACTTTCTGCTTACATACTAGTACGACAATCGTGGTAACCAATTTGTATGCAAATTGTTGTATAACAATGGAACAAGATCGATGCACGAGAGTAACAGAATGTAATCAATTTCCAGTTCGATCGATCACCTAATATACCCATGAGGTCTAGATGTTAGGTTCTTAATGGAAATTAATGCAACCATTACTGTATCTACTATTCTAACCAACTGTCATTTATGCCACTTAAACTTCAGCTGATTCATAACTACAAAAACAACAAAACTACATGCAACAAACCTGCATGCTACATACAGAGTACCCACAGCCATGGTTAGAGTACATGGATTTAAAAGTATAAGCAATGTTAACCAAAACAAAAACTGCTCAGAGCAGTGGCCTACAAACTTACAATATCGACGTCGTGCTATCCCCCACCAAGAGTATCCGTGCATGTCGAATGTTGATGATGAATGATCGAAACCTATAGTACCACATTCTGAATCATGTGGTGTGTCTCCTCCACAATCTTCATTGACTGGGAATGTGAATGAATGCGATGGACCCGTGGAAGAGCAACCATAACTCGGGTCAGTGTTTTGTGTCCAATTTTGTTCGTACATGTGTACAGCATTGGTTGATACTGAACTGTTTTTGGTTCGCACGTTGGCATGGTATGTCTTTGCAGTGTGCTCAGGTAGCCCACATTTCCCACACTTACGTTGCTTCACACCGGTATTTTTCTTGCGTCGAACTGAACCTTTTGTTGCTGCCATTGAAGGATCTTTGACATTATGCACATGGTTTACACCCGACACATTTTTTGAATGAATAGGGGAAGATGGCATTAACTCTTGCATGCGCAATGTCAATTTATCAATCTCTCTGTTGGCCTCTTTGAATCCATCATCTGACTTCGATGTGAAATAACACATTTTGTTGCATTTAGAACTCAATGATCCATACCTGGCCTTTTCCATGATTGGTGTAGGAGTTGCCTCACATGCGTACTTGATGGCTGAAAAGTCTTTTGCACGGGTGGTCCATCGATGGAGTATAAGTGATGATGGTATATGTTGCATGTCCATGGCTTTCATTACACTGAAACTGTGGCGACATGGTAGACCGGCTGTGTCAAACATTTTGCATGAGCAATGGATTTGATTCACCGATGGTATGAATTGGGTTGTCCAAATACGATTTGCAATTCCAAATTTTTTGAATGTGTACGTGAAGTTATCCACATCTTGCACACAATTTACTATGCTTAGTGCAGCCTCTTCTCGGATTTCATCCCGCACAAGGAAGAATACATTTCTTGTGTAATTTTGACCAGCATGTTTCTCTAAGCCCAACAAATGAGTACTGTATACAGGTTCAGTTGTACTACATTGATAATCGTTTAGTGTTTCTGTATTTCGAATGCGGTCCAATGCCCTGTCGATGTTTTTCAGGAACTCATACATCTTCAACCTACAATGAACAAACCGATTAAGGTACGAATTCATACTCTCACAACGTTGTGTGCTTTGCATGCCGCCAAAGAAGCTATCTCGAAGAAAAGTTTCAGCCCACTGCTTTCGTTTCGAATACATCGCACTCACCCACTCATTATTTTGCAATCCAAATTTTTCCACCATGCTAACCCATTGGAGATCAAACTCATCTTCGGTCATAAAATTCATCATGCAACTGCAAAACGCACGAGTGAAGTTGGCATCCTCGACGTTTGTCTGAACATTTCACTCTAGATGCCAACAACACAATCGTCGAACGGATTCAGGCATCACTGTCTTTATTGCCTTGTGCATAGCCTTGTCACCATCTGTAACCACCGATTTTGGCTTCTGACCATGCATTGCTACCAAGAATGTCTGCAACAACCAAGTGTATGTGTCCACGGTTTCATCACATAGCAATCCAAAGCCAAAAATCGTGGTACTATGGTGGTGATTTACGCCAACAAGCATTACAAGGGGCCTCCGATATACATTTGTTCTGTACGTAGAATCAAAAGCTAGAACATCACCAAAAAAGGCATAGTCAGAACGTGACGTCGAATCGGCCCAAAACAAGTTTCCGAAATGGTTATCTTCATCCAATGTGTAATCGAAGAAGAAATCCGGTTCCGTTACTGATTTTGCTGTGAAGTAAGATATAACAGAATCAGAGTCAGATGTCTGAATCTCAGACCTACGAACTGAATCCAAACGGTTCTGCAAGTCTTTCTTCGTGTGTCCGATGTTTGAATAGCTACCAGATTGTTCCACAATATGGTCCATCACTTGGGCAGTTTTGACACCAACAGTTCGCCACGACTGTAACTGTGCAATTTCAGAATCTTTGACATTACGATGTGATCTTAGGAACTGAATGTGATTGGGTGGTGACAAATTGTGGGTATGTTCTATAACGAACTCTCTCACAACCCACATCATACTATTTCGTTTTATTTTTATTTTCATTGCTGCCCGACAACCTTCTCGAGTTTGACCTCTAGGTTCACGTTTTTTTTTCTGTTTTATCTAACCACTTTTGTTCTCTGTACCCTTGCTTTGAGCAAACCCATCTACGTATTGTAATCATACCGTGCCTATCACGCCTCATTTCATCCTTCCTGATGCTAAACCCAACAAACAGTGAGTAATTCTTGTAAAATGCTTCAGCATCTTTGACAGACGCAAACTCCTTGCCAATTACATCACTCGGTTGCAAACTAGTAAATGTAGCCGGGTCATCTAATTTAGACAATGTTGGTTCAACTCCAAGAGAAGTCGTATTGTCTGGAGTACACAAATGTTGGGTTAAGGGAGTATGATCAGTCTGAAACGAAGGATCCACTGCAGCTTCTCCTTCCGCGGTGTTGTACGAATGACCAAGATACGTGTACTTGTCATGCGTGCTGTTTCTGTAGTCCCATTGAGAAGAGCTTGTTGTCTTCAAATCATAATTTGACTTGGAGGTGCTACCAATATTAGAATCGATATTCATCCTCCTATGTGAACAACAACGAAAACATGGTGTGAATTATAAATATCAAATATTTGCTATGGAAACATTTCCACCAAGCCCTATTTTGTTATTAATTACAAATGCAACAATAATTTTAACAAGTCCTATTTTGTTATCAATTAAAAATGAAAAATGGATGGTAACAAGCCCTATTTTGTTAGTCATTAAAAATGCAACATGGATGGTGAGGTTAATTGATGCTTAGGCATTATTATAACATGGTGGTTAGATTTTTTTTTTTTTTTTTTTGTTTACATTATAAATTCAACATACAAGTATGTTAATTGATGGCTGGGTGTGATCCAAAATTGGGTTATTACAAAAAAAAACACAATGTAACACATACCTTTGTTAACTGTGAACTTGTTGTTTGCTTCCTAGTTTATCCTTCAGTAGACCATGAATGAATGAAAGCTCCAAAAACAACTTCAACAAATTGATTCCCAACAACAACAGTCTACATTTCTTATGAAGGGGTTTGAAGGGGTTTGAAGGGGTTTGGTCGACAGTAAATAGGTGAGAAAGAATGGGTATGTTGCATGTGGAGTGGTCGGTCGAAGTGAAATAGGTGAGAAAAATGTTACCGTGTGGCAAATAAAATGCCAACTGTCACGGTATTGCGATCTCAGGGCGAGCTGAACAAGCTCGTCCCAAGATCGCTCTAATAGGAACATATATCAATCAACCACCTGACCATTGCGAGCCCTGGGCGATCTATTTAAGATCGCCCTAAGGTCGCATGTACCAACTATAAAACAATTCAGACCCGAGACAATAGCGATCCCAATGTGATCTCCTTAAGATCACCCCAAGGTCGCCTACATGCAGTTGGAAAGAATTCCAACCCGGGGCCATAGCGAGTCCAGGGTGACCTGAACAAGCTCATGTCAAGGTCGCCTACATGCAGTTGGAAAGAATTCCAACCCGGGGCCATAGCGAGTCCAGGGTGACCTGAACAAGCTCATGTCAAGGTCGCATGTGCCCAGTTGGAATGAATTCAAACCCGAGGACATAGCGAGCCCAGGGTGATCTTAAGAAGCTCATCCCAAGGTCGCCTTTCACATTGTGTATTTTAACTAGAACGCTGTCGTTTTGACTCAGCCGAGCTTAAAAGCGAGCCCACGAAGCTTGCACTAAGATCGCTTGTATGCGAGGTGTGGAATAAAGACCGTAGGTCGTGGGAGAGCTGCCATAACACAAAAATTTGTACAAACTCATCTCTCAAACTGCTGCAGCAATTGTCAATCTCTATCCAAGGTAATCCTCATCTCTAATCCTCTCCATTTATGTTAAAAAGAGGTGTTTAAAGCATCAAAGCAAGCCACATTCTATAAAGCTTCTCTTCAAAACGTGAAAATAGGAGGATATTAGGGATTACTTTGGTTCAATTGGATTTTAACATAAATAGATGATTGGGGTTTGATTAGAAGAACATTGCAGGGTTGATTTGGGTTGTTTTAAAGAATTTTTGGTTAGTTTAAGTTTGGTGTGCCATTTTTGCTTCTATATTAAGTGTGGTGTTCAATTTTTGCTTATAGATTAAGTGTGGGGTTCAATTTGTGCTTATACATTAAGTGTGGGGTTGAATCTTTGGTATATTGAGTAACTGTGGTGTGGAATCTTTTGCTTACAGCATAAGTGTTGTGTGATTATTGGTGTGGAATCTCTTATAAAGCATAAAAGCTATGTACATTCTATAAAGCCTCACGTGAGAAGGTGAATATAGGAGGATATTGGGGATTACTTTGTTTCAAGTCCATATTTTGTTAAAATGATGATTGGGGTTTGATTACAAGTACATTGTGATGCGCCGAAAATTGGTTTACGCGATAGTTCTATAAACTATCGTAAATGATCGGACGTGCGAGTTTTTACCCTCTTGCAAGTATACGAATTGTTCACCACGTATAGTGGTTACGAGTAAGGGTATCGTTCCCACGGAGGATGTAGTGTTTACCTTAAGTCGGTCCTAGGTCGTATATTATATATATACACTATATATATAAATATGTATATATAATATTTACACTATATACACTAATTACATGCAAGAAAATAAATAGCAATTGTCACAAATAATTAAACTAACTAATCTAGAATTACACTAACAAGCTTTAATCTAATTACTACTAAGTTAACTAATCCTAACTACAACTAAGGGTTGTCAATCCTTGGCAATTAACTAATCTAAACAACTAAACTACCAATAACAATTATACTAAATTAACTAAATTAACTAAGTTGATTACAATTAAGCACTTCAATTAGAGGTTAACTAAATTAAGCAAGGTTTGCATTAATCTAGTAAATCCTATTTTGCATGTTAACAAATAGATTAATTAATTAACAAGCATAAATCAATTAAAGCTCAATTCTAATAATAGATACAACTAGTTTCATAGATAATAATACATAAATACACCAAATCCTTAACATAACTATTTAATTACACATTAACAACAAACTAAGGAATTAAGAGAGAAAATAGAGACAACCCAAGAATCTTGGTGTAGTCTTCAAGCTAGATCACTCATCTTGCTTCCCCAAGCTTGGAATCAACATGTAGATGGCTTGGATCGAGATTGGTGGCTGGAAAACCACCCTAAACACTAGTTACAAGCTAAGTGAAGTGGTGTGAGTTTATTCTAGGTTGATAGGGTAATTTAGGTGAAAATTATGTGGTTTGGATATTTAGGGATGTGTTTAGGTTTAGGGAAAGGATAGTATATATAGTAGGGAAGGTTTGGGAGGAGTTTGGACGTGCAAAAAGCTGAGTCGGTCTGGTCGGCGAGCTTGTCACAGTTGAGTTCGCGGGCTCTTGCCCGCCACCGAAAGTCGCCGCATGAATTTGGACATTTGGGGCGAGCTTGAACCTTCTGGAAGGCGGGCATGAGGTCGTTGCATGAACCCGCCGTTGTTTGGCTAGTTTGAACACTCTGGAACGCGGGAAAGAAGCCGCCGAAACAAGCTAGCAAGCTTGCATAACCATGGAAGTTGGTGGACTTGGAGGACAAGAAAAACTTGTGCATGGAGGCTTGAAAATGGGTCCATTGTGACCGGGAGGATGGTGGCCGTTGATCTGGGCTGATCGATGCCGAAAAATGGGGTGAAAAATGGCTGAAAACCGTCGGGTAAGTGGCCGGGTCGACCGGGTCTGAACCGGGTCGAGTCGACCCGGCTGCATGAAGAAGACGACCAGCATCATCGATGACATCAGCCTTGCGCAATACATCCTCAAAACGACGTCGTTCTGCGTGACGTGGCTGTTTGCTGCGCTGATTGGCTGGACAATTACAATATGCACCCCTCTACTCTTCACTATTCACAGAATATGCAATATATTCCCGAATATTGCACTTTAGCCCCTGATTTCTCCATAATTACCAAATTGTCCCTGAACTTCCCTAATTCCCTGAAACACTTATTTACAACCTATTAAATACACAAAAATGCTCGGAAACAAATACAAAAGATAGGAAAAGGGAGCGCTAAATGTGAACATTTGGAGCGCGATCACATTGCAAGGTTGATTTGTGTTGTTTTAAAGAAGTTTATGTTTGTTTAAGTTTGGTGTTACATTAAGGGCTTAGAGATTAAGTGTGGTTTTGAATTTTTGCCTAGAGATTTAAGTGTGGTGTGGTATGTTTTGCTTAGTATCTATCTGTCGTTTGATTGTTTGTTTGTGGTTTTAGAAATATCATGGCAGGTGGAAAGAAAAATTCGAAGCGAGGCAAAAAAAAAGGGGAATCATCAAGAGGTTCGGATCCATTCGCATTGCCTCCTCCGTCAGGGAAAGGTAAGGGTGAAATAACCTCACCACCCCGAGACCCGGATAACCTGAAAAGATGGGCATTGTTTGGTAATAGAAAGGTTTGGCCGGAAAGGGGCATCAATTTGACGGTTTTAGCCTCCACTTTCGTTCCACATGCTGTGCGAGCATTGAATTGGTTTGGTTTTGTTAGGACCCCTAACGTGGCGGCGTTGGATTTGGTCAGAGAATTTTACTACGCCATGGTCCCTCACCGTTTCAGTCAAGGGATTCCAGTGATAGTTCGGGGTACAGAGGTCCTCATTACAGCCACCAAGATCAACGAGTGGTTTGGGACTTCTCAGGAGCTAAGTGAATATGTTGACGGGGTTCCCAACCATGATTTCTTTGAGCCATACAACGGTTTTCTGGCCGCTGACCTAAGGATGGATGAATCCCCGCTATGGAACGACTACCGTCACCCTTTGTTTCTCAACCAATTGAAGATAGATGCGGCATTCTGGATTATGATGTTTGACTACTCATTGACTCCGAAGACCCACCGGTCCGAGCTCAGTTTTGACACTGCACGCCATCTGTTTTGTGTGAGAAACATGCTTCAAATGGACATTGGCCAGATCATTATGAAGAGTATACATAAGGGTGAGAAGACAAAAGGGCCACTGCCTTTCCCTTGCCTTATCACCCATTTTTGTGAAGAGGCAGGCATTGAATGGAATAGGGAAGAAGGCAACATGATAACTCCTATAGGTGACATAGGGAGGAAGACCTACAATGAACTTGCTAGGCGTAGAGGGGTCAGGCCAATTGGGGGTAACGTGCTCGATGATGATGACATGGGTTTTTCTGACGAAGACCTTCTCGAGGATGACACAGATGATGAAGAATACGATGGGGAGAACGTCGGGGGTGAACCAAGTACGAGCACAGGTAATCAGATCCCAACGATGGCTCAGATGATGCAGAGCATCAGTGCACAGCTGGAAACCAACAACAACAGCCTTCAGTCTATGAGGCAGGATATGAACTGGAACCACCAGGCCTATATAGGTGAATTCGTGAACATAAATCGAAGGTTGGATGATTTCCAAAGGGGTTTGGTGAACCATGGCGTGGACATCCCATTCGTGTATCGAAGGTTTAATAGGCGTCCTCCTACAGGACCACATCAGGCACCACCGGACCAGAACATGCCACCTCAGGACTCCAATGTTCCAGATCAGGGCACATAGTTGTCAGTCACCTGTAGTTTCTTTATTTTAATTTGTTTGTTTTTTTTTTAGTCTTTCGATTTAAGTACATTTGTTTTTATTTACATATTGGTACTTCATGCACTGTTATATAATTGTTTAGTTCGGATAAGTATTTTGATTTCTGTTTTATTCCTTTATAATATCTCTTTCTATAGGAAGTATGAGTATGAGACGAATTAAGCTACATGTGGTTGTTTTCAAAGCATTAACAATGCCATAAGCAGTATAATATATCATCATAACTTCACAATTGACATGCACTTAGTCCTTTCTGTAAACAACTACACAGTTACTAGCAGTCTCTGTTGTCGCCCACAACAACACATCTACTTGCATTTTCAACACATGATGAAGACTACAAAATTTTCAACCCGTGGTCTGTGGATGTAAAAAAAAAAAAAAAAAAAAAAAAAAACATAATTAAAATGAATAAAGTACAGTGTCGCTAATGTGGACAACTGATGCTTCCCTACTCATATTGCTTTCCACCACATCTCTACAAGAAGAACTCCGAATTTCGAATTAATCAAGTAGTCAGAAACTCATTCTGCAAATGCAATCATCTAAGTAAGAAAAAAAATTATCCACTTCCTTCGTCATGGTATCAGGGTTAGATGGATCCATTCTGTTCAGAATCGTCACAAACTCATTCTGAAAATGCAATCATCTAAGTAAGAAAAAAAATTATCAACTTCCTTCGTCATGGTATCAGGGTTAGATGGATCCATTATGTTCAGAATTGTCACAAACTCATTCTGAAAATGCAATCATCTAAGTAAGAAAAAAAATTATCCACTTCCTTCGTCATGGTATCAGGGTTAGATGGATCCATTCTGTTCAGAATCGTCACAAACTCATTCTGAAAATGCAATCATCTAAGTAAGAAAAAAAATTATCAACTTCCTTCGTCATGGTATCAGGGTTAGATGGATCCATTCTGTTCAGAATTGTCACAAACTCATTCTGAAAATGCAATCATTTGAGTTCATTCATCGACAAACTTCAATGACAATTCTGTGGCGTATAATGTAAATCCAGTAGCGGATGGTATAACTTTTGTCAGTTGGAACTGATAATAGAATTTCTATATAAAAATATACATATATTTATATTTTAAGGTGATGTAGCTCAAATAAAAATTAAAATAATGCTCAACATGACAAATTATCATCACCAACTACTGGGACAGATCGTCAGCTTATTAGTCAATATGGATGGACAAATGGTTTCTTATCTAAGCTACATCTGGATACTACAGATGTAGTATAAAATATAAAAAATTGTTTATTTATATATAAATATTCCAAACCGTAAAAGTAGTTACAAGGTAATTTTTTTTTGGAAAAACCGTTAAGTAGTTACCAAGCCGTGAAAGTAGTTACCATTTCCCTAGAAGTAGTTACCGCTATCTTAAAAGTAGTTACAAGGTAATTATTTTTTGGAAAAACCCTTAAGTAGTTACCAAGCCGTAAATGTAGTTATCGTAATCGTAAAAGTAGTTACCACTGCCATGAAAGTAGTTACCAAGCCATGAAAGTAGTTACCATAACCGTAAGAGTAGTTACCACTGCCGTGAAAGTAGTTACAAGGCATAAAACCCTTAAGTAGTTACCAAGCCGTTAAAGTAGTTACCGTCACCGTATAAGTAGTTACAAGGTATTTTTTTTGGGAAAAACCGTTAAGTAGTTACCAACCCCTGAAAGTAGTTACCGGAACCGTAAAAGTAGTTACCGGAACCGTAAAAGTAGTTACCGGAACCGTAAAAGTAGTTACAAGGGAAAAAACCCTTAAGTAGTTACCAAACCGTTAAAGTAGTTACCATGACCGTAAAAGTAGTTACAAGGGAAAAAACCCTTAAGTAGTTACCAAACCGTTAAAGTAGTTACCATTTCCATAAAAGTAGTTACCACTACCGTAAAAGTAGTTACAAGGGTAATTTTTGTTGAAAAAACCCTTAAGTAGTTACCAACCCCTGAAAGTAGTTACCGGAACCGTGAAAGTAGTTACCATGACCGTAAAAGTAGTTACAAGGGAAAAAACCCTTAAGTAGTTACCAAACCGTTAAAGTAGTTACCATTTCCATAAAAGTAGTTACTACGACCGTAAAAGTAGTTACAAGGTAATTTTTATTGAAAAAACCCTTAAGTAGTTACCAACCCCTGAAAGTAGTTACCGGAAACGTGAAAGTAGTTACCACGACCGTAAAAGTAGTTACAGGGCAATTTTTGTTGAAATAACCCTTAAGTAGTTACCAACCCCTGAAAGTAGTTACCGGAACCGTGAAAGTGGTTACCATGACCGTAAAAATAGTTACAAGGGAAAAAACCCTTAAGTAGTTACCAAACCGTTAAAGTAGTTACCATTTCCATAAAAGTAGTTACCACGACCGTAAAAGTAGTTACAAGGTATTTTTTGTTGAAAAAACCCTTAAGTAGTTACCAACCCCTGAAAGTAGTTACCGGAACCGTGAAAGTAGTTACCACGACCGTAAAAGTAGTTACAGGGTAATTTTTGTTGAAAAAACCCTTAAGTAGTTACCAACCCCTGAAAGTAGTTACCGGAACCGTGAAAGTGGTTACCATGACCGTAAAAGTAGTTACAAGGGAAAAAACCCTTAAGTAGTTACCAAGCCATTAAAGTAGTTACCGGAACCGTTAAAGTAGTTACCGTCACCGTATAAGTAGTTACAAGGTAATTTTTGTTGAAAAAACCCTTAAGTAGTTACCAACCCCTGAAAGTAGTTACCGGAACCGTTAATGTAGTTACCGTCACCGTCACCGTAAAAGTAGTTACAAGGGAAAAAAACCCTTAAGTAGTTACCAAGCCGTTAAAGTGGTTACAATTTCCATAAAAGTAGTTACCACGACCGTAAAAGTAGTTACAAGGTAATTTTTGTTGAAAAAACCCTTAAGTAGTTACCAACCCCTGAAAGTAGTTACCGGAACCGTGAAAGTAGTTACCACGACCGTAAAAGTAGTTACATGGTAATTTTTGTTGAAAAAACCCTTAAGTAGTTACCAACCCCTGAAAGTAGTTACCGGAACAGTGAAAGTGGTTACCATGACCGTAAAAGTAGTTACAAGGGAAAAAACCCTTAAGTAGTTACCAAGCCGTTAAAGTAGTTACCATTTCCCAAAATGTAGTTACCACGACCGTAAAAGTAGTTACAAGGTAATTTTTGTTGAAAAAACCCTTAAGTAGTTACCAACCCTTGAAAGTAGTTACCCGAACCGTGAAAGTAGTTACCACGACCGTAAAAGTAGTTACAAGGTAATTTTTATTGAAAAAACCCTTAAGTAGTTACCAACCCCTGAAAGTAGTTACCGGAACCGTTAAAGTAGTTACCGTCACCGTATAAGTAGTTACAAGGTATTTTTTTGGGAAAAACCGTTAAGTAGTTACCAAGCCATGAATGTAGTTACCGTAACCGTAAAAGTAGTTACCACTACCATTAAAGTAGTTACAAGGGAAAAAACCCTTAAGTAGTTACTAAGCCGTTAAAGTAGTTACCATTTCCCTAAAAGTAGTTACCAAGACCGTAAAAGTAGTTACAAGTTAATTTTTGTTGAAAAAACCCTTTAGTAGTTACCAACCCCTGAAAGTAGTTACCGGAACCGTGAAAGTAGTTACCACAACCGTAAAAGTAGTTACAGGGTAATTTTTGTTGAAAAAACCCTTAAGTAGTTACCAACCCCTGAAAGTAGTTACTAGAACCGTTAAAGTAGTTACCATGACCGTAAAAGTAGTTACAGGGTAATTTTTGTAAAAAAACCCTTAAGTAGTTACCAACCCCTGAAAGTAGTTACCGGAACCGTGAAGGTAGTTACCACTGCCGTGAAAGTAGTTACCACTACCGTGAAAGTAGTTATAAGGCAAAAAACCCTTAAGTAGTTACCAAGCCGTTAAAGTAGTTACCATTTCCCTAAAAGTAGTTACCATTACCGTAAAAGTAGTTACAAGGTAATTTTTGTTGGAAAAACCCTTAAGTAGTTACCAAGCCGTAGAAGTAGTTACGAAGACCGTATAAGTAGTTACCAATATCCTAAAAGTAGTTACCACGAAAAAAATAATAAAATAATTAATTTTATTCTGATGGGAAAAAAATTTATATTATTTTTCAATATTAAATATTTTTTTATTATTACTTTTTCTTTTTTTATTTATTTTTATTATTAATAAAGTCAAATCAATAAATATATATTATTATTTTAATGAGTTAAGGGCAATAGTAGGTTGAAAACCTACACTATTCACTTCTTGTTACTATTCTTTTTGGCTGCATCATGCAGTGATATAAAATCACCGCATTGTAGCCAGCCCCCCAATGTTAACATTTTCACCAAATTCATCGTAACATGTGTCTCACTCGCGGGTATCTACAACGCGTGCTGTATGTTCGATCACAGGCATCACAGGGACGATATGTTCCTTTGCAATTTCATGATCAAAGCTCATGTGGGTGGGCATCAATTCATCAAATCTTTCGCTCTTTATAAACATCGCAGACGAATTTAGGGATGAGGTTGGGGGCCCAATGGGGTGGGGGAGGGTCCCCCCACCCCTGCCCCCAAACCCCATTTGGGGGAATTGGGGATGGGGGTGTTTGGAGGAAGGTTCCCCTGCCCCTACCCTTGTCCCCCATTTTCTTCATTTCTAATCCTACAATTTTACCATTTGAAATTCGGAATTTAGAATTCAAAATTCGGAATTCGATTGGATCAAGCTTTTGTTTCACCATGTTTCAATATATAATCTAATAATTAACAAAATGTACAATCTAAAATATATAATTGATTTAATTTAATCCAAAATAACTACAATAATATAATATTAATGTATTTACACATAAAAGTCTAAACAAATTTAAAGCTTTCGATCAATCTAAAATATGAGCAATTGACCGATAGATTTAAAGTTTTTTTTTTTTTATTTTTTTTTTATTTTTTTTTTAACACAAAATTAAAAAAATATAAATAAATAAATATATATATATATATATATATATATATATTTATATATATGGGGGAATTGGGGCTCCACCCTCACCCCCATTTAGGAAATGGGGGTGGGGGGAGATTCCCCCACCCCAACCTCCATTTAGGTTTTGGGGGCAAAATTTGCCCCCACCCCCACCCCAAAACCCTATTTGGGGGTAAAATTTGCCCCTAAATGAGGGTGAGGCCTCGTGGGGGTGGGGCTACATAGGGGAAATTCCCATAGATGATACACTGGTTTCGTTCCCGATAATTTTGCGTTCACAGCACTGGCCAAGTCTTATGGTTCGAGCTTGACAATCTTGGAGGGGTCATGTTTTAACGATTGGTTTTTGTTTGCATTTGTATGTGTCCACATCATTGGTCAACATGTACTCGAAATTTGGTGAAATGTTTTGGATAACTTCGATGAAATGTCTGACATAAGTTTGATCTCGTGGACGGTACTCATTTCCGGGTCTGCAAGGTTGGGTGATATGTCTCGACTTTCGAGCAAGTAAGCTTTTTGATGAGATGCATGCAAGAAGAGACGCTGTGTTGTATAATGAGATGATTGATGGGCACTATTAATCAGGAAATATAGGAGTAGTTCGAAAGTTGTTCGATGAAAGGGTAGGGTGCTTGGACGAAGCATATAAGTTGATCAAGAGCATGCCTTACGAGGCTAACGGAACAATTCTTAGTTCTTTTCTATGCGCATGTGGGTACTTGTAGGATGTTACAAGGGCCGAGAGAGTTGACATGGACCAATGGAACGATGGGAATTATGTCATTTTGAGGAATTTGTATGCCATGGAAGAAAGGTGGAGAGACGCGGAGAACATCAAGGTACTAATGAGGAGGAATAGAGTATAAAAAGAAGGTGGTGTTAGTTGATTTTACAGTTTGTGAGTTTCTGTGTGGAGGAGATAGAGAGCATCCACAAAAGGAAGTGATTGAAACATTCTTTTGGCACTTGTGGATGCACATGACAAGGTAGTTAACAATACTGATAAAACTCTTGAACTTGCTGATGATGAAAATCTTCAATGTACATTAATGGTGCTCCTTGTTACATTATATTGATGCCAAATGATCTTTGTAGCTATTTATTTATTTATTTTTTCTAGCTATCCTCTAAAACCAAGCTAATCATGATCATAGAATGGTGTGCCTGAATATGCTATGACAACAAGCTTTGATCCTCGTGTTGTTGTAGGGTTGTCCCAAGATACTACTACAACATAGTTGCCTTGTAAGGATGAGATATTTCATGAGGTATGGTCTATAGATTTTTAAATTGGTAAGACACAAACCAAAAAAAATTAGTTATATATACACCTGTTTGTGAAGGAGAGAGGTGATGCAGTAAAATCTGTGTTCAATTTACTAAGAAAGTTCATTCACTGGGATCGGCGATTCTATCGGTCAAAGCTAATTAATTTAGCAAGGATTACTCTAAGTGCGAAAAACTAAATTGCATAATGCTTGCTTTGGAAGTTGTTTAATTCTAAAATTAACCTAAATTATGACTACTTGAACTAAAAAACTAAAATCAATTAAAATCAAATCAAAGAATAATCAAATCAAAGAATGAATATATGGAGAGAAATACTAGGGAATCGATGCACCTTTCTTAGACACTCAATGCTCTCAATTAGTCTCAATAAACACTTCAATAAAGTTTAGAGCTTGTTTCGATAAACAATTAAGAACGAATCTCCTTCCCACCACTCGCACAAAGGCCATGTGTCAAGTGATAGTAACGAAATTCTCTAGAACAAAACTCTAAGCCAAATCAATGCAACAAGGCCATGCAAACATCAACTTTCAAATCTATTAAGCTTATGATTGTGATTTAGATAGAAAAGGCCATTCACATCTAAACCCTAATCTCATAGATAAACTAAATCACAAACTCATATCAATTGAGGCCACAAAATAATATGAATCAGTAATGTAGAGCAATTAATTCAATAGACAAGACTAAAACCCAATTGATTAACAAAAGATAGACTAATTGATTACATAGAGTTATCCAAAATTGGTTACATCAATCCCCTAGTTAGGGGTTTAGTTACACATCAATAGAGAGAATGAAAACATAGAAGAGATGAAGAGAAAACCCATTATGGTGAGATGCTCTTGACTTGATATCTCCGTCGTCTTCTTGTTTCCAATAATCTTCTAATGATGGAATGAATGAAAGAATGAAAGAATGGTGGTTCTCAATCTCGATCTGATCGTCCCTAAAAGTCGGCACCCTTTTATTTTTTTCCTTTCTTTCTTTTTATAGGTCTTCTGCAGTTTTGAGAAAACGAAGAGGCGGACCACCGCTCAACGTGCCGCTGAGTAGGCACGTGCATGGGCAGCGGAAATTCCAACTTCAACATTCTGGAATGGCTCGCTTGAGGGGTCGCTTGAGAGGCATATGCCTACTGAGCGGCATGGGCCGCGGTAATTGAGGTTCCTCGACTGCCTAGTTTACCGCCGACTGTGCACTTGCATCATGAGCGGCCTGGCCCGCGGTAAATGGGGATTTTGGCCTTTCTTTCATCGTTTGACTCCATCATTTCCAAAATAAGATATGATCAACACTTCTATGGAAATAGACCTGCAAAGACTTAACAAACACATCAACCCACCAAAAGGACCCAAGAAACAAGCATAAACATAAGCAAAAAGGGCAAAATATAAGCATAGAATTAGACTGATCAAGAGGAAAGACTCTACGGTCATCGAAAAATTATAAAATTATGGAACTTTTTCGTTCAAAGTAAAATATATACTTATGAGGAAAACAGAACAACCTTTTTTTCTAGATTTTCTAGCAAACCAAACAAATAGTTTACAAAAACTCAAAGATGGAAGTTCAAAGGAAGGACAAAACACCCTCCAAAAAAATATACAATTTTTGTTTCTTGTGGAAAATTATTGCCATCAGTTCCTAATAAAGTAAAAATTCTTTGATACTGAAACAAATGTTTTAAGGTTTGTAAAATTCAAATAATAATAATAATAATAATAATAATAACAACAACAGTAATAATAATAATAATAATAATGTTGGAGTCTAGCAAATTTTTTTTGTTGTATATTTAATTATTATTATTTTTTTGTCCTTTTTAGTAATTTTAATTAAGATAAAATTGTCATATAATAAAAAATATTTTAAATGGAAGTAGAAATTTGTTTAATGGATTTTCAATAGCATCTCTCATTAAAAATTGAGTTATGCTACTTTGTCCAAATATGGTTCCTAAATGATGTGGTATCACTGTAATCCATCCATTTAAATCATGCAAATCTAATAGAATTTAAATGAATGGATTACAATGATGCCATATTATTTGGGTGCCAGATTTGGTTAAAGTAGTATTATTGTTAAAAATTTGGTCAGAAAGACCTATTTGATATATTTAAAAAAAGTTAGGGACCACGGTACTAAAAAAGCTAACACAATCAAATTTTTGATATTACCAAAAAAAAAAAAAAAAAGTTAGAGACAAGGTGGTGTTTGTTTTTTTACCCGATATCTTGTAAGATCTTAATTTTTTTAGATATATAGATAAGTCTTACAAATTAAGATACTATGATATGTTTGTTTTTTTATTTTTTAGTCAACCGTCGCCCCCATTGGAGTTGGTTAGGTTGCGTTAGGGTTAATTCAAAATCGGGAATTTTTTGGAAAATTGGTTTTTAGAGTTTTATTATGCGTGGATAAGATTGTAATTATATGAATTGTAATAGGAAATTTATGGAAATTTACTAAAAGAATCTGCTGTATCACTTTATCCATAAGATAAAAACCAAAATTTTTTACTTTTTCTGTTAGACATATATATATATATATATATATATATCTTAAAATAAGATATAAGTTGGAAAAACAAACAAACTGATTTATTTTAATTTTAGATATAAAAAGCAATAAGTCTTATAATGAAAAAAAAAAAAAAAAAAAAACCAACCCCGAATCGGTAATAGCCCAAGTTTCTTTCTTTCAAATATCAAATTACTAAGAGGTAATAAGTCAAACTGCGAAAAAAAATGAAAGAACCCTAACTCTACACATTCATTGACTTATGGTTAGTTCGAACTGATAATAGTAAATCTATTACTATATATACTTAGATGTAGTTTTATAACCAATTAAGGTTGCAAGTGTCTTTTTAATGTGCAACAAATTATATAAGGAATGGAAGTTTTATATGCCAGGTAAATAAAAAGCATAAAAAAAATTAAAAAAGCAGAAACGACAGAGACCAGCCGCCGTTGAGAAATCCTTTTCTTCTTTGGTGGTTATGACTGAGATGCTACCTTACTGGAGGATTGCATAGCGGCCGTCATCTCCTTCACCACCCCTCGTGACGCCTGCCGCTTGGCTTGCGTCTCAACCACCTTCAGATCCGCCACCGATTCTGACGGTGTTTGGGACCGCTTCCTTCCTCATGAATACTCGTCCAGTTCGTCTTCTTCTTCTTCTACTACGTGGTTAACGTTGTGGAAGAAGGAGCTCTACTTCTGCACCTGTCACAGTTTCATTCACAACGGCGAGATGGTAATTTCAAACTTTGGAAAAAATAAATTTAGGGCTTTGTGTTTGTATATTTGTTCAGTGATTGATTCAATTTTTGATTGCTTAATTGACGTATTGAACAGAGCTTTTGGTTTGACCTCAAAAGCGGGAAGAATTGTTACATGATATCGGCTAGGGAACTCAATATTTTTGATGGTGATGATATTTATGATTGGTGTTGGTATTCCATACCCGAAGCCAAGCATCGGTTTCACGTACCCAATTGCAGGTGCGTTTTCCTCCCTAATTCTTTGTCGCTCTTATTGTTATAGTTATATTGATTGCCTATGCATTTAACAAGGTTCCCCGAGGTGGTCCAACATTGTGATATTAGCCCATTAGAAATTGGTGGCAAGATTACTACTTCACTTTTGTCCCCGATGACAACTTACGTAGCTTACCTTGTGTTCGCTGGAAACCGTATATAGCGTGGAAAAGATGATCCAGTAGAAGTCGTTGTTGGATTTGCTGGGAGTAATAATTGTCAAAATTGAACTATTTATTTTAATCGGGAGAACCAAGATGGAGACAACGATGGCTTCTTTCCGAAAAAGAGAGTAGATGGGTGGGTGGAATTGAATTGGGTGAATTTTTCAATGGTGCTGATGAAGAGGGTGAATTGTTAATGACTATTGAAACTAGAAACAAGGAATACCTTCTTGTCCAAGGGATTGAGATCAAACCTAAAAGAAGAGTAAATAAATAACTAGAAAGGGGTTGAATTAGGAGTGTTTTTTTTTTTTTTTTTTTCTTATACATAAGCTTGTGTGCGAATTGATGTTATTATATTTTAGCGCATTTT
The DNA here is from genome assembly GCA_030490815.1 of Acer saccharum. Classification (NCBI taxonomy): domain Eukaryota; kingdom Viridiplantae; phylum Streptophyta; class Magnoliopsida; order Sapindales; family Sapindaceae; genus Acer; species Acer saccharum. The sequence continues at coordinate 30,898,473 of CM059872.1, forward strand.
GCTGAAAAAAAGAAAAAACTATTGATATTAATAAGACCCTTTTGGTTCTACATTATGTGAGAATAATAACACAGGCTTCTCAAATGTCATAGTTATTAGCAAGGATGAATTTTTGATATGTGCATTTATGTTGTGTTGTAGTGCTAGCACACATGCATATTGAAAAGGTTCCTTGGTCGTGAAGACTTAGTCTATTTCAATTTTGAAACTAATACTCGGTGTGTAATATATTATCTAGAGGGGTGGGGGTGAATAGATTTTAATTAAATTTACCAATTTTCGTGTAAGGTCAAGATTACGAAAAATCCCCAAGTAGTCAATAAAAAATAGCAAGTGTAATATGGTGCGGAAATTAAACAACACTTGATATTTACGTGGAAACCCTCACGGGAAAAACCATGGGCTAGTAAGTAAGCCACACTCGAACCTCGAATCCACTAAATGTGTAAACCGATTACAACCTAATCCCAGAAGTAATCACACACCTACCTAATCCCGGTGTAAGTGAACCTAGTCCAATTACTTGTGATTTACGCAACCTAATCCCGGAAGCTACACAAGTCTTACTTCTCAATGAAGAGAGTTACAACCTAAGTGAATATATGAAATACTCAAAAATGCAATAAAGAGCTAGGTAACCCTATATGCTTATCTAGGATGATGATATATCAAGAAATGCAGTCCTAGATATCATGAGCTAAATGACATGTCAAAAAGCTTAGCTAAGCAAGGATTATGAAAACCTAGAAGCTATCACAATACAACTCTCAAACATTCAAAACACTAATCTCAAACTTGTATCTAAGATATATATCAATGACATACAAGTAATAAAATAAATTGCTTGGGAAGAAAGACACGAAATATGTAAGATATAAGTGAAAAACTTACCAAGCAAAGTGAGATGAAAAATCCATGCAAAAAGATATCTAGATGATTACGAAGGATGCTAGATGATGTTTGATGGTCATGGAATGATGTTTAAGTAAAGAAAGGTGAGTTCTTGGTGAAATTTTTCTCTTGGAAAAATATGCTAAGTAAAAAATGGCTCTTGAACTCTTAAAAAACGACCTAGGAATGAAGAAGACATATATATATGACCTCAAGATGAAGTGACATCGTTTTGGGTAAGTGCCCTGTTTTTGCCTTGGGTGCTGTACAGGTCGCTATTCGTAGGGCGACTTGTACATCACCTACCTGGGAATTTGAAGAGTTTTTCTTCATGGGCGCTGTTCGAACAGCGCTTCTGTACAGCGCCTGAACAACGCCAGATCCCTGTCTTCTCGGGTTTGAGATGGGCGCTGTACGTACAACGCTTTTGTACAGCGCTCGTACAGCGCTCTCCAAAAATGCATCAGACCTGATACAATTAAAATGCATTTTCCAACCAGGTCTAGAGGGGCGCTGTTCGTACAGCGCTTTGTAGAGTGCTTTGAACAGCGCCCTTTGCAAGAAATGAAATCCTAAGCCTATGCAAGACATGGCATTTGGACAACCAAGATGCAATCAAGAGAGCATGCAAGAAGAGAGATTTATGAACAATAAAGCACACAAAAAGGACACACAACATAAAAGAATAAAACATTATGCATGATTTGTGAGTGTGTGCATCTATCTCTTCAATAGCAAGTAAGCACTTAGAAATTACCTTTGATGCTTGTCATTGATGAAGTCTTCAAAGGGCATCAACTGGAATTCCAATACCTAAGCTACCCTTACAAAGAATCCCAATTATGGTTTGTCCATGAAATAAGCCAATCAAAGAATGGGAATCCTTACAATCTCCCCCTTTGGCTATTTCGTGACAAAACCACCACTCACATTAATCCTCACAACAAAAAATAGAAACCAAGGGGATTTTCTACATTACAAAGAGATAAATAAAAAAAATCTTGAAGTCTTCAGTCTCTTGTAGAACAATCAATCCTTCAAAACACAGTTTCTATGCTTTCCAAAACAAGTATATGTGAGATTAATCATGTGAGATAAAACAAGCATTTGCATTATAAATTAAGTACAACATCATGTTATGAATGTGAATGCAATATATGCTCCCCCTCAATGGGTTACTCCCCCTCAATATGTATTCTCCCCAACATGCACAATTGCCACTACAATTTGCAACTCCCCTTACCATATCTACTCCCCCTTTTTGTCATGATATAGGCAAAGGAGTAGTCCCCAACCGGGTCACTCTAAGCAAAAGAGAGATAGTAGCATACAAGATATTTGCATAACAATATAAGTCACTTTATGCATCTCAATTAAATGGAGAGAAACAAGGAGATTTATTTAGAGAAAATGTGTGAAGCAAACATGCTTTGCATACAAGACATGTAGCATTTAAGTCCAAAATACAATGGTATCTGGCAAAGCAAATGACAAAGGTTTCAAATAAGAATTCAAACCAATTTCACCAATGTCATGAGAAAAACAAGGATATAGAGATTTCATTGATTCCAATTTAAGAGCAACTATATCCAACTTTATAAGCGAAACATGGCATGAGCGACTTTGCACCCTATTTTATTTTTCCAGACAAGATATCCGTATGATGGTAGCCATGTTCAACAAATAAAGAAAGAGAGACATTTGGATTGTAAAATCCTTTGAACGGATACAAGATCCTTTATTCATTTTGAGTCTCATAAGCTTTTTCACACAAGTTTTGCATTTTAAGAGTATGCAATTATCAAATCATGCTTTTACATTTGTCATTAGCATGTTATAAAAGAATCATCATGTCATGGAGATAACTATAGGTCATTCAAATCATACTTCCTATGTACATCTCCTAGTCCAAAAATGCATGTTTGAACATAAATATGACATGGATTGTAAACAAGCAAGGTTCTCACTTATTGAATGAAAACATATGAGAATGTACAACCAAGCTTACTTAAGCAATTAAAAGAAGAGGCATAAGATATTTCAAATTTGCAAGTGACAAGAATGCAAAATAGCTTTTTTTGCTTGAGTTCCCCATATGGGGTCAAACACAAATCACATCACTCCACAAGACATATCCCAATAGATCTACTGAGTGTTTTAAATCAAGTAGCATCTAAGGGTTTAGTAAATAAGTCCACAAGTTGATCATTAGTACCCACATGTTCAAGTACTATGCATTTATTTTCAACAAGCTCTCTAATGAAATGATGGCGGATGTCAATATGCTTAGTCCTAGAGTGTTTTATCGGATTCTTGAAAATATTAATAGCACTCATGTTATCACAAAAGAGGGTTAGAGTACCATGGTTGAATCCGTAGTCGACTAGCATTTGCTTCATCCATAGGAGTTGTGTGCATCCACTCCCCGCGGCTATGTACTCGGCCTCAGCTGTGGACAAGGAAATCGAGTTTTGCTTCTTGCAAAACCAAGACACCAAGTTGTTGCCTAGGAAGAAGCAACCGCCCGATGTGCTTTTCTTATCATCACAATTTCCTGCCCAATCCGCATCACTAAAGCCTACAAGACTAGCATTAGTGTCAAAAGAGTACCAAATCCCATAGTTGGAAGTCCCATTCACATAGCGAATGATTCTCTTAACGGAAGAGAGATGGGACTCATTGGGATCCGCTTGGTACCTAGCACACACACCCACACTAAAAGATATATCGAGCCTACTTGCGGTCAAGTAAAACAAGCTACCTATCGTGCCATGATATAGAGTTTGATCCACACTTTTACCACTAGCATCCTTGCTTAGCTTCAAAGTGGTACTTATGGGTGTATCACAATGTTTGGAATTTTCTAGACCAAACTTCTTCACTAGGTTCTTGGGATATTTGGCTTGGGTTATGAAAATCCCATCATTCATTTGCCTAATTTGCAAATCTAGGAAGTAACTAAGCTCACCAACAAGACTCATCTCAAATTCAAGAGGCATTGCATCAACAAATTGTTGGACCTTGATGTTGTTGGTGGAGCCAAACACTATATCATCAACATAGATTTGAGTTATAAAGAGCTCATCATGTTCTTTCTTGATGAATAAAGTCTTGTCAACACTACCCCTTGTGTAGTTATTGTCAATAAGAAATTGAGTGAGGCACTCATACCAAGCCCTCGGTGCTTGTTTCAACCCATATAGAGCCTTTTTGAGGCGATAGACATGGTTGGGGTGGTGAGCATCCACAAATCCCTTGGGTTGTTCAACAAACACCTCCTCATGCAAGAATCCATTGAGGAAGGCACTCTTGACGTCCATTTGGTGCAATTTGAACTTGTGCACACAAGAGATTGACAAGAGAAGCCTAATAGACTCTAAACGGGCAATGAGAGCAAATGTCTCCTCAAAGTCGATACCCTCAATTTGAGAGTACCCTTGTGCTACAAGTCTAGCCTTGTTCCGCACTATGTTGCCATCCTCATCGGATTTATTCCTATATATCCACTTAGTGCCTATAACATGTGTGTTTTTAGGCCTAGGAACTAGAGTCCAAACCTCATTCCTTTCGAATTGGTTTAGCTCTTCTTGCATGGCAAGAACCCAAAATTCATCATTCAAGGCTTCATCAACCTTTTTGGGTTCTATTTGAGAGGTGTAGCATGTAAAGCTAATAAGATTAGCAATTTGACGCCTAGTCCTAACACTCTCATTAACTTCTCCAATGATGTCATCTTTATCATGGAGTTTCCTAACCCATGGAGCGGGTTCATTAAAGTTCAAGAGAGGAACTCTATCAAGAGGTTGTGTGTCCTCTTCATCAAGGTCGGACTTCCTAACATTAGGAGTCTCCACAACCTTCTCCAAGGGAGAGTCATCATCTAAACTAACCTCCTCCTCATGGTCATTAAACTTGAGCCTTGTATCATCAATGACAACATTGGATGATTCCATGACGGTTCGAGTCTTCAAGTTGAAAACTCTATAGGCTCTACTATTCAAGGCATAGCCAATAAAAATACCCACATCACTCTTAGCATCAAATTTGCCATTTGTTCACGGTCATTTAAAATGTAGCATTTGCTTCCAAATGTATAGAAGTAGCTAACATTTGGCTTTTTATCTTTCCATAACTCATAGGATGTTTGCCTAGTACCGGGCCTTAGGAACACTCTATTTCCTATATAGCAAGCCGTATTGACGGCTTCGGCCCATAGGTTCCTAGGGATATTGTTGCTAAACAACATCACACGGGCCATCTCTTGTAAGACCCTATTCTTCCTCTCAACAACTCCATTTTGTTGAGGTGTCCTAGGAGCTAAAAACTCATGGGAGATGCCTACACTATCACAATAGGTCTCAAAAGATGCATTCTCAAATTCCCTCCCATGGTCACTTCTAATCCGTTTTATGTTTTTAATGTTTAAGTTCATCTCATTTTGAATTTTATTACAAAGCATTTTAAACTTGTCAAAAGTCTCGGATTTTTCTTTAAGAAAATAAGTCCATGTGAATCTAGAGAAATCATCAACACAAACAAAAACGTATCTCTTTCCACCTAAACTCTCGGTTTTCATAGGACCCACAAGATCCATGTGGAGAAGCTCTAGGGGCTCCTTGGTGGAGAAGCTCTAGGGGCTCCTTGGTGGAGAGATACTTGCCCTTTTTGTGCATGGCTTTGGTTTATTTTCCTTGTTGGCAAGGTCCACAAACACCATTGGCTTTCTTCCCAAGCTTGGGAAGGCCACGTACACAATCGAACTTGCCTAGGATTCATAAATCCTGAAAGTTCATGTGGCCAAGTCTTTCATGCCACAACTCAATTTGCTCATCCAAGGACACATTGTTTGAGACTATACTAGCTTCAAGACAATATCAATTGTCGCTAGATCTCATACCTTTCAACAAGGTTTGTCCATTGGGCAATAGGATAGAGCAATCATTTTTAGAAAATAAGACAGAAAGTCCTTCATCACTTAGATGTGAAATGCTTATCAAATTGGCTTTTAGGCCATCAACAAATAAAGCATTGGACAAGGAAGATAATCCGGGAATGGAAATGGTTCCTTTCCCTCTTACTCTTTTCTTGGATCCATCACCAAAGGTGACACTTCCACCTTCCTCCATGACAAGAGTCTTGAAGAAACTCTTGTTTCCTGTCATGTGCCTAGAGCACCCACTATCTAAATACCAAAAATTAGAAGAATTTGCCTTCAAGGCTATTTGAGCAACATGGCAAACATTTTCATTCTTTCTAATCCACCTAAAAACAATCTTAGCTTTCTTAGTGGTCTTTGGTACATGGGCTCTAAATGTTCTAGGATCATGCATAACAATGTCGTCACTCCTAGGAACATGCATCATGGCTCTTTTCTTTTTCTTCTCAATCATGCTTCTAGTTTTGCACATTTTAATATATCGAAAGCAATGTGGTCTAATATGACCATCAAATCCACAAAAGTGACATATAGGAGTAAAATAAGGAATCATACCTTGTCCTTGTCTTTGTAGATGAATGGGTTCAATCCATCTTCGTTGTTGAGCCGGTCTAGATTGCTTCCTAGCTTGAGGTTGCATGATTGGTCTCTTTCCTTTGTGAGCCAATTATGGATGAATGTTGGCTTGAGGGACCCTAGAGGGTTGAGCTTGAGGTTGCCTTCTTGGCACCATCTTCACTTGAGCATTTGAACATTGTCCTAGTTCTAACTTCTTCTTAGGAATTTGCACAAATAAATTAGAGTTTATAATAAGTTTTTTTTTTTTTTTTTTTTTTTGAAAGGTAAGTTTTTTATAATAAAGAAATATAGTTGAAGATATGGGTATAATTAATATAGTATTTGGTTTATTTTTAATTAAAGTAAAGTGTCCTTATTGGTAAATTTCTATTGGGATATTTTTGTAATTAAATTTTTTAATAAAGAGAGCTTCTCCTTACAATCCACAAATTATCTATTCACACTCCACTTTAATTTTTTTTTATTAATGACAATTTTAACCTAAATTAAAATTACTAAACTAGACAAAATAATTTAAAGACATTCCAAACTAATTAAATTATTAAAAAAAAAAATTCTCTCTCCTAAATCATTATATTAAATATTATGTATTAAATTCTCTCTCCTAAATCTGTTATTACCATATTAAACACTTTCTCCTAATTAATCTCTCTCCATTTTTCAAAAAATAAAAATAAAAATCATATTTCTATACTTTCTCAATCAATCTATATTAATAGTTAAAGAAATAAAAACTTATGAATATTTTGGTTTTTTACTAATATATATATATATATATATATATATATATATATATATTAAAAAGTCAATTTTCAAAAAAAAATATATATATATATATATATATATATATATATGAAAACTTGAATTGTTGCAACTAGATTCGATTAAACTCATAATTTCTAAGACTAATGAAAGAATTAAAGTTCTCTAGGCAATAACATACCTACAAAAGTTACAAAAAGCATTTTCATATTTCGATTTAAAAAAATAAGATACTTTTTTTAAATTTTTTTTTTTTTAATATATACATACATACGGTTCCTAAAAATCAAGCTTATTAGTAAGTTTTTTTTCTTCTTAATTGTTAATCTTGTTTGAGAAAGAATGGGGATAGAAAATTAGAGATATGTATTGGAGGAGAGAGAATTAAATATGGTAATTAAAAATTTAGGATAGAGTATTTAATATGTAATAATTAATCTAATGATTTAGGAGATATAATTTCTTTTTTTAATAATTTAATTCAAAAAGGATGTAATCTTGTAACAAAATGAAGTGTCTTTATAATTTTTTTAAATTTAAATTTTGAGAATGAAGTGTTTTTAGAAAAGAAGTGTAAAAAGAAAAAATTGGATTGTCAAAAGAAGCTCTCTTTAATAAAATATGGGTGTACTAATAAGTTTTATGGGTGTCAATATCGGCTCCCTTTCTTCAAAGATATATAATTTTTGACAACTATGTGGTATAAATATGAATGTAATGCATACAAGCTATATAAAATTTAAAATCTTCCATTGAAATTTCATTCTCTAATAGTTTTCATTATACATGTCATATAAATTTTAATACCAAAAGGAATACCTAGGTGGTTCAAACCTAGTGAGACTATCATCTTAATTCATACAATATTCATACCATGTCATAAAGTTTGAATGGTTTTCTATACAATCATGAACTTGCCGGTTGCGAATAAGCATTTACCAATGGTTTAAAAATTATATTTTATGTTCATTCCGTACTCACTTTTTATATCATAGAAATATATCACATCAAAAAATAAAATAAAACAAAACAAAACAAAAATGGAGATAAAAACATTAGAGAATATCATCAATTTTTCACTCTACATTGATGGAAATATTGTGGATATTTTCATAGATAGACCCACGATATTATGTAGAAATACACTATAAGTTCACCAATGTGGATAATGATATTTTACGGATATATTACAGATATCTATGAATATTTCATTGATATTTTACGGAAAAGATATTATCCCCCATATCTATATTGGTACTTCTAAATTACAGAAATATCAATCGATATATCGCGGTATCCCACTATCTGAGCATAAAGTTTTGTTTATGAAAAAAAGAAAATAAAAAGGTAAGGGATGTGTTTGGTATGGCTTTTCAAGTAGAGCTTACAGAGTAAATCTTTTTGCCTTAGAGCTACTAAGGAGTAGAGCTTCTAACAAAAAGCTGCATGTTGTTAGGTATTCAGTTACATAAATGCTTTTCAGTTACTAGATTGTTTGGCAATGTATTTCCAAAAGTGCTTTTGGTTGTAATAAATTACAAATAAGGGCATAAATAAAGGATTTGTAAATTATGAATATAAGGAAATAAAAAAGATTGCCAAATCACTGAATATAACAAAATCACAAGTACTTGAGTTAAAAAAAAAAAAAAAATCACAAATACATAACAAACAAATATCCTTCAACAATAATAGATACACAAGTACATAACAGAATCATGGGTACTTGAGTTTAAAAAAAAAAAAAAATCAAAGACACGTGAGTTTAAGAAAAATCACATATGGGGTACATAACAAATACATCAATATCCTTCAACAATCATAGAAATATAAATACAAAACAAAATCACAAGTACTCGAGTTAAAAAAAAAAAAAAAAAAATCATAGATATATAACAAACATATCAATATCCTCTAACAATCACATATACACAAGTACTTGAGTTTAAAAAACAATCACAGATAGAGGGATATATAACAAACACATCAATATCCTTCAACAATCATAGATACACAAGTACATAACAAAATCAAAAGTACTTCAGTTTTTTTTTTTTTTTTTTTTTTTTTTAAATCACTAGTGTATGAGTTTAAAAAAAAATCACAGCTAAATGAGTTTAAGAAAAAAAAAAAAAAATCACAGGTACATAACAAACACATCAATATCCTTCAACAATCATATAAATATCATTGTTGCATGAGAAAAATAGTAATTCAATCACACCCCTTATCCATTTCACGCTTATGCAATACACCAGTATTAGGTCTATATCTAATATCTTGAATCTTGTTCTTCACTCCTTTTTTCGTCATTTGGTGGAAGTAGTTCTTTATCGTCATCATAAGGTTTGAACTCCTCATCATTTTTAGCATGGAGTCTTATGAAATTATAAAGAACCATCGAAGCAATCACGATCTTCACTTGCTAATTAAAAGAAAACTTAGACATTTATCATAAAATTTTCCATCTATTTTTTCAAACGCCAAATGTCCTTTCATTGGTGCATCTCAAAGAAGAATGTACATAATTAAATAGTTCTTTTTGACTTATTAGATAATTTCCACGCCGAAAATTAGGAAGATGATATCGCTCACCTTTATATGGCCCTAAATAATCATTCATGCGAGGGTATTATGCATCAACTAAATAATACTTACCTATACAAAGAAATATATTAAAATAAATTAATTTATATTCATTAACATACATAAATAATCAAATGAAGGTATCATGCATCTCTAACTTGTAGGCGGATGTGGAAAATGTAAATCTTCACCATGTAAGGCCTCTCAAAAAATATGAGTATCATGAGCAGTGCCCTCCCATCCAGCCCATGCGAATGTAAAACATATATTAAAATCACATACAACTATTACATTTTGTGTAGGAGTATCTTTTCTACCGATATAAGGTATTTGCTTTGATTGAGAAATAACAACCGGTATATGCGTTCCATCAATTGCTCCTATACAACCTTAAAAATATGGCCAATGACGATTATCAACCTTAATCTTTGTAGGCACTCTTCTGAATGCTGGATCAGAAGGTTTTAAGAAATCAACAACCATATGATAGGCATCATCCCATACTATGCTAAACCATTTAGATACAATCTCACTGGAATGTTGAAATCTCTTCTAAACCATTCTATTCTCAAGTCCATGACCTAATGTGATCAAAAACATGACTACTGCCTCAACTAATGGGACATTTTTAGCTTTGCTTAGACCATGAGATTCACTCAACAATTTACATATATAATTTTAGAAATACATGTTTCTCCCATTCTAAATTGTTGGTGATATCTTATAATAATGAGATCAGTTTCGGTGTTGAATTCACACACACCTTTTCATTGATTATTGACAGTATATATAATACATCAGGTAGAGTACTTGTAGTACTGTAAGTCCTAGAGAGAAAGAGATTAAAACTGAATACAACATAATACAACATAAGGAATCCTAAACTGAAATATATACAATAGTTATTAGATAATATTTACAGTAGTATACTCCAACTGAAGTACTTGACTTCCATTATGCCCCCTCAAGATGAGCCACGACTTGAGAGGCCAATCTTGTATTTTATTGTTTGAAAGTTGGACCGCGGAAGCCGCTTTGTAAGAGCATCTGCAAGTTGATCTTTGGATGACACATGAGCAACCCGTAAAGAACCTGATTGAACTTGATCTCTAATGAAATGAGAATCTATTGCAACATGTTTCATTCTAGAGTGAAAGATCGGAATGGAACACAGCTGAGTGGCACCCACATTGTCACAATAGATGATTGGAACAGTGGGCAGTGTAAGACCAAGGTCCGTGAGGAGAGAATAGACCTAGTTGAGTTCGGCAGTAGTGGAAGCAACCGTGTGATACTTTGCTTCTGTAGAGGAGCGAGCAATGGTGTGCTGCTTCTTTGAACTCCAAGAGATTGGATTACGTCCCAGATAAACAATGTAGGCACTGGTGGAGGAGTAATCATCTTTGTCACCAGCCCAGTCAACATCAGAGAATGCATGAAGAGAGACTGGGGAATCACAATAGATAAGGATACCTTAATCTAAGGTGCTGTATAAGTACCGTAGCACACGTTTGACTAGTTCCCAGTGATCAGTAGATGGTTGGTGCATGAATTGAGACAGTTTGTTGACTGCATAGGAGGTGTCTGGGCGAGTGAGTGATAGGTACTGAAGACTACCAACCACCATTCGATAAGTAGAGGGATCCCCTAGAGGCGTGCCTAAGTGTAGACTAATCTGAGGACTTGTAGGTAGCGGAGTTTGGACTGGTTTGGCACCTGACATGTTTGTACTAGCAAGAAGGTCCATAATGTAACGCCGTTGTGATAGTAAAATCCCACACTTGTGTGGAATTACTTCAACTCCAAGAAAATAAGATAGAGAGCCAAGATCTTTTAGTGAAAATCTTTTAGCGAGGGTACTGACAAATTGCTCAACCTAAGTTGTACTGTTACCTATAAGAATGATGTCATCAACATATATAAGAAGATATAGAAGAGTACCACCGGTTTTGAGTACAAAAAGTGAGGTGTTAAGAGTTCTTAAACCCAGATGCAATGAGAAATTGGCATAACTCATGGTACCATGCTCGCGGTGCTTGTTTGAGTCCGTAAATTGCTTTACGAAGCTTGCAGACATGATTTGGGTGATCGGAATCAATGAAGCCAGGAGGCTGAGTCATGTAGACTTCTTCAGTAAGTCGGCCATGTAGGAAGGCATTGTTGATATCCAGCTGACGGAGAGACCAACCTTGACTAATGGCAATGCTGAGGACGAGTCTGACTGTTGTGGGTTTTATAACTGGACTGAATGTCTCAAAATAGTCAACTCCAGGCCATTGGTTAAATCCTTTCGCAACTAAGCGAGCCTTGAACCTGTCAATTGTTCCATCGGATTTACGTTTGATTCGAAAAATCCACTCGCAACCAATAATATTAGTGTTTTTGTACGGCTAAACCAGCTCCCAGGTACCATTCGTGATCAGTGCATCACACTCCTCTGACATGGCTTTACGTCAATTCGGATCTTTTAATGCTTGCGTGACTGTTATAGGTTCACATTCTGCTGAGTGATGGAGTTTAGCGTGAAGGTTGAGTCGCTGTACAGGCTTGTGAATGATGTTCTTGGCTCGAGTAATCATAGGATGCTTGTTCGGCGATGGAGGGGCTGTGACTGAAGAAGGCGACTGCTGTGAGGTGGCTGTCTCCGAATGAAGTGCTGATCCCGGCTCAATATCAACAATGGTTGGTGTACCAGCTGTGACGAAATCATTGGAAGAATCGCATGATGTAGCAACTGCAGTGGTCTGAGAATCTGGTGCGACAGAGGCTAGTGCTGCTGGAGCTTGACGAACTTCTGCTTGTCATGGTGCAACTACAGTGGACTGAGAGTCTGATGCGATTGAAGCTGGTGGTGCTAGAGCCTGATGAAATTCAACTTGTTGTGATGGAAGGTGATCAGCGGACGGAGGCAAATCTGGTGTGGGCACAACTGGGGATGAAGCCTGCTAATATGAACTTGGAAACCCGACTGTGAGAGGTGGAGGAACCCATGACTCGATGGAGGTGGATGTTGGGTGTTGTGACTCAGTGTGTAATGTTTTGAATGGAAAGACAGACTCAACAAACTTAACATGACGGGAGACAGACAGTTTGGTGCTAGAATGGTCAAGACACAGGTAGGCACTCTGGGATAATGAATACCCAATAAAGACACAAGGCTTAGAGCGAGGATCAAGTTTGTGGGACGAGTATGGTCGAAGCCACGGATAACACAAACAGCCAAAAATTTTGAGTTTAGAGTAGTTGGGCGGGGTGCCAAATTTTTTTTCATAAGGTGACACAAGGGAGAGAGTTTTTGTTGGCATCCTATTAATTAAATAGACTGCTGTGGCGAAGGCATTGGTCCAGAATTCTAGTGGGATAAAGGCATGGGTCAGTAATGTGAGACCAGTCTTGACAATGTGTCTGTGACGTCTCTCTGAGTACCCATTGTGCTCAGGAGTGTGTGGTGGAGTTGTGAGATGTGAGATACCATTTTAGAGAAAAAATCTTTGAGAAACATGTATTCCCCTCCATTGTCAGAGTAAAATGTGGTGATTTTGGCTTTGAAATAGTTTTCCACAATGACTTTAAAACGAATAAAAGTTTGCTTGACTTTAGATTTCTTTCGTAGAGGATAAAACCATATATATTTAGTGAAGTGATCCACAAAAATTATATAGTACTTAAATCCATCATGGGAAATAACAGGGGATGTCCACACATCAGAGAATATAATTTCTAAAGGTAGAGATGAGACAAGAGATGATTTAGAAAAAGAAAGCTTATGACTTTTATTGCATTGACAGGCATGACAAAAAATCTCTTTTGACATAGATGACGACAAATCTAAACTACAATTAGAAATAATATGCTGTAAAATTGGATAAGCCGGATGACCTAATCTATGGTGCCAATTTGATGAAGTTGTTTTGACGCTGGAGAAAGCTAGGATTGGGGAAGAATCTGGTTTGACATTCGACCATTCATAGACGCCATCCTTGGTTGTGCCCTTCAGAAGAATTGCCCCCGTACGTAGATCCTTCACATGAAAACAAGAAGATAAGAACTCAATTGATACATTATTAGTGTTGCAAAATTGAGATATAGAGATCAAGTTCTTTTTTATGTCAGGAACACGGAGTACATCATTTAAAGTAAAGGTTTTAGTATGAGTGTATAGAGATGTAGAACCAGTGTGCGCGATAGAAAGACCTGTGCCATCACCAATCATGACATCATCTTAGCCGTTGTAGGGTGCATGTAGAGAGAGATTACCCAAGCCGGCTGTGACATGGTGGGAAGCACCACTGTCAAGGATCCATGCCGGATTGTTGGATGAGGTATTTGCAGCAAAGTGAGCTCGTGGTTGCTAGGGTGGTGGTGAGGAGAAGTGTGGTTGTGTTGGGCTAGATTCGGAAGATTGGATTGGTACCATCTGAAAGAAGGTGCACCTCTTGGCTGAGTGCCCCTGAATACCACACATCTGGCAGTGACCCAAGTATGGACGTGGAGAGAATTGATTGCCATGGTTCTATCCGCCAAAATTGGAAGAAGTTGGAGGGCGGCCAGCATTGTTGGTTGACAGGCGCCAGCTTGAGTTTGTGGAGGATTGTGGACGCTAATTTGTGTTGTTGGAGGGCTGTTGACGCCAATTGTTATGGGTGGTTCTATTGGTTGAGTTGGTTGTGACAGGAAAGGTAGTTGAATCCTTTTTGCTATTCTGAAGAGAAGCCTCAAATGACAGTAGTTTTTCATGGAGTTCATCAAAAGTGATGGGATTATCTCGAGCTTGAACTGCACGAACCAATTCTTTATAGTTATCATCAAGCTCATCTAGGATTCGTTCAGTGAGATCCTCATCGTCCACCGGAGCACCAAGTAACGCAAGCTCATCTGTGCGGGCTTTAACAGAGTGAAAAAATCGGTGATAATTTTGTGTACCTTTTGTTGAGTGCTTGAGAAGTGCTTTGATTTGTTGTATGCATCCATGTGATGGCTTGGCGTAGGTGTTAGCAAGTATGGTCCATGCTTCCATTGACGTTTTGGCTCTGGCAACAAAGGAGATAATAGTCAGGGACAAGGAACCAATGATTGCATTCAAGATAAGCTGATCTTGGCGGATCCAGATGTTGTATAACGGATTTGGAGATTCTGTATCATTGATAGTTAAAGTAGCCGGTGGACATGGCTTTGAGCCATCGATATAACCAAGAAGGTCATATCCAATGAAAAGAGTTTGAAACTAAATTTTCCAGGACATATAATTGCTAGCAGTAAGTTTGAGAGGAGCCTGAGCAGAGATGTTGATGGTGATAAGGTGAAATTCATTCGAACGGAGGGCTGCGGAGGTTGCTGGCATGATGTTGACGATTGTGGGAGGTGTTGCGGAGGAGCCGCTGTCAGGTGTGAGTGTGATTTCTGGAGTGTTTGTTGTCATTGGACTGATTGAGAGAGGAAGAGAAAAATTATTTTAGAGTAGGGATCGATTTTGCTCTGATACCATATAATAATGAAATCAGTTTTGGTATTGAATTCACACACGCCTTTTCACTGATTATTGACAGTATATATAATACATCAGGTAGAGTACTTGTAGTACTGTAAGTCCTAGAGACAAAGAGATTAAAACTGAATACAACATAATACAACACAAGGAATCCTAAATCGAAATATATACAATAGTTATCAGATAATATTTACAGTAGTATACTCCAACTGAAGTACTTGACTTCCATTATATCTATCCTTATGACCTTTTAGCACCTCCATCACAAATGCATATTCTATATGTGAAGATGTTCTACAAGGTACCTTGTATATGTGTTTAAGAAAATGATCCACATATAGCCTTACTCTAGTTTCAATGACTTGTAAAAAAGTAAGATCATCAACAATGTCATCATGTTCACAGTCATCGTCACTATCATGAGATGTTATATCTGTCACATCAATACAATTACAATTACTAATAAAAAATAATTAAACACTGACAAGTATATGTCCAAATAATATCATTCATGTCTCATAATAAAATTATCCAAACAATTGTCTAATACAAAACATAACAAATTTAAAATAAAATAGTTGATCATTATATCACTGTAAAATAATAATTAAACTAAACAATAAGCATCATTTCCTTTACCAATCCATTTGAATGGCTTGATCCTTAAGTGCAACAAATATCACCCTATTATCATTTTTAAGAAAAATTTTGGTGGTTGCAGTCATAAAAAGTTGACTCCCCCTCTTAATTTTAGGCATGTTCTCTAAGATTTCCATAACTTTAGGAATGTTGCGGTTTTGCTCAGATTTTTTTCAACAAATTTATCTATAGAATCGCACATGCAATCCAATTGTTTTGATAATTTAGCTGCAGCTCCAACTTTTGTTCCAACAATTTTTTTTTTTCATCTTCTTTCCATTATCTTGAGCATTTACATCAACATTAATATTATCAAGCCCTTCACTATCATCTATATTAATATTGAAATTCTCCTCTTGATCATACACATGATCCGTATCACGTAAACCCTCCCTTGTTGATCCTTCATCAATAGGTACAAAACCCGAATATAGTGCCCAATCTCTATCCCCCATGGCTACAACATCTTTAAACAATATTTCTAGCCGATCAGCATGTTTCAACCCTTTTGACCAAACTTTAAATGCGTTCGGATTTTCCTACGAAAATGTATATGCTATGTTATGTTTTGAATTAAGAACAAAAAAATTATATTTAGTATAGTAATATAAATATTAAAATTGTACCTTCAATTTTTTTGATCCACCACTCATCACTAGCATCAATAGTTTTCTTTATGGGATCCCATCCTAGACCAGTTTCCTTTCTTGTTAGATTTGTCCAAATTTGCCAATATTTCTTGAGTGAATCCTACTTGTTTTTAAATTGCTTAAAGTATAATTTTTACTGGTCATAGCAGCAAACTTATTTATAATGCTCTTCCACCCAAACCTTATTGAAATGACCTTTTGGTCGATTTCCAACTAACGTCTCATCCACACAAATCCTTATGAATACCTCACTAGCCTGATCATTAGCTTGTTAGGTTTTGGCTTGTATTTCCAAGTGAACCTAATGTTAACCAAACGTGGCTCAACTGATGTGGAAGAGAAAACTTCCTAAAGACATGAGTAACATGTGGAAGTCAGTGTTCTTGTTTAGGGAAGATTTGGAAGATTGAAGATTCGCAAGAAAAAGGAAATTTGGGAAAAACCGCAGTGTAGACCGTGGCCAAGATAAGGTACTTGACCGCGGCACATGGAGCGGTCGATTCCAATGAGTGCAGCACGATGTGGAGCGCAGCAAAGGCAAGAGACGCAAACTAGTATAAATGAGTTTTTTTTTTTAAAAAAACATGAATTTAAAAACAAAATCACAGATACCTGAGTTTAAAAAAAGAAAATATCATAGATACAAGAGTTTTTAAAAAAATTCACAAATACATGAGTTTTTTTTTTTTTTTTTCTTGATGTATCAAATACATGAGGTTTTTTTTTTTAATAAAAAAAAATCACATATCACAAAAACATGAGTTTTAAAAAATAAAAATCACAAATACATGAGTTTTAAAAAACAAAAATTACAGACACATGAGTTTTGTTTTGTTTTTTAAATCACAGGTAAATGGGTTTTAAAAATCACAATAAAAACAAAATCACACGTACCTGAGTTTAAAAAAAATATATCATACATGGCAAATCAACCATGATTATTAAAATAATAATAATAAAAACGTGTTGATTTGAACTTACAAGTGAGAGATGAAAACTTGTTATTTGAATGCCAATAAAGACAAGGAGACCCAAATGAAGTCTAATAAGTATTCAAATATAATAGGGTTGTGTAATGGAAGGGGTATCTGATGAAATATTTAAAACTCATAGAGGGTAATATTGACAATGCAACTTTATTGAAAAAAAGCTCAAAAAGAGCTTCTTGGGAGAAGCCCAATTAGACATAGAATAGTTTTTTTAAGATTAAAAAAGTTATTTTTGAAATTTGCCAAAAAAAAAAAAAAAAAAACTTTAAAACAGCTTTTAACTTTAAAAAAACACTTTTGACCCCTACAAAAGCCCCAAAATACGTTTTTGCTACAGTAGAAATCGTTTCTTGATTTGAGTGTCGAAGAGGTCACGCTAACGCCCTTCATGACAACTTTTCGTATTTTCTCTTTGTGGTTGCATATAACATTCTCTCGTTGTCCTCATAGTGAATTCCAACTTTACACCTCAACAACTTAATACAAAACCACTATTAGAACTATCCCATATAATTGTCAATTTCCAAATCTCAATAATGAATGTGGGGCCCCAATTTCGGGGCATCTTAGTGGGGCTTTAACCTCGCGTATTTTCATTGATTATTAGATAATCCCTCAAAGATTAAAAATTAATGCTAGGCTTCCCAAATTTGTTCCCAATTTTTTTTTCAAATCATGTTGATATGTGAGTTGTCAACATCATATCCCTCAACTAATGATTTACAAGATGTTGACAACTCACATATTAACATAATTTTGGAAGTTTTTTGGGAAAATTTTGGAAAAATATCATTACTCAAATTATAATGGTCAAATTAAACAATCGGTTGAATTAGTTCCCTTTGCGATTTCAAATTGTTTCCAAAACCCTAAAACCTAACAATCCCAATCATCCAATTGTTTACTCTTGATTTTTGTTTTGTTAAATAGAGTTCCGTTTAGACTTTAGAGCATGATGCTGTTTCCCACTATCTAATTATAATGTTTTGTTTATGAAAAAAAAAAAAAAAAAAAAAAAAAAGGTAAAGTCTCAGTTAGCATTGATAACAGTGGTGTGATTGTAGAATAGCCAATGGGTCTAAGCCCAACACAGGCAAGCATGGAAGATGAGAACCACAAGCCCAACAAAAGCCCACTTAAATAATGAATTCAAGAGCGCCAATAAGCCGTTCAAATTTCCAAATCATTGTGCTTCTGCTTCGTTCAATCGTCGACAATTGCGTCAATGGCTGCCTCTGCATACTTGTACAGTCACTTACTCACTCAACTACATTTCGAAATCCCCAGTCTCCTCCAATTAACCCTTTAGTTCTCTTATATCTTGCCAAAATTATCCATTTTCCTTTGACAGAAATGCCGTTTAGATCCAGAAGACATGGACAGGGAGGCTAACTTGCCGGTCCCACCATCATCAAAAGCTCAGCCCCGTCCTATCATTATTCCAGACACCACATCGTCTTCGTCTTCTTCATTCTCTTACTCTCCGCCGGATTTTCTCCGGAATGTTCAGGCCGCCTTCAAGCGCCACCGTCCTCTCGGTACCCAAACTTCCTCACTCTCTCTCTCTAATTAAATTTATGTATATATATACTTCAATTAAAGAAACTATTTTTTTTTTTATTTGTTGGAATTATTTAGTAGTTTCAATTTTTAGGGTTTCTTTTAGTGTTTATATCTTTATTTTTTATTTTGTATCAGAAACAGTAATTGAATTTATACATTGTTTAGTTGTTAATAGGAAGATGGGAGATGCATTTTCTATGAGCAAAGTTTGGAAATTAGGGTCTGTTTTTGGAAACAACTCGGGAGTAAAAATTAATTGTTCGTAGGCATACAATTTTATTTTATTTTTTGTTTTGCAATTTGTTAACTGGTGTTGGACTGGTTTTACTTGCCACTGTGTGAAGTTTAGCTAGGAACTTTTGGAGATTGAGTGAAAACTTTTCTATATATTAGATGACAGATAGACAGTTATCTATATTTTTGAATTTGATACCTGGGCATTGCCTCAACTTTTTTAATTGTCTACTGTGATCATTTCTAAGGTACCAAGCAGTCAAGTAGTATGATGCCTAGGCGTACCTTGGGTTTGAATATGGCTCCTAGTGTAGATACAAAGAAGTCTGAAGATGTAGTTTCATTGAGCCAGAGCCATGCAACAAAGGATCCGATTGTCCGGATTAAGAATGCAGCTACCACTATTGGGGAGACTCAAGAAGATGCTTCTATCACGCCGCCTTCAATTGCAGGCACTATCACCAATACCTTTGATGAGAGTTATAACCCATTTGATGCGCACAGAGATCTTCCTAAACCTGTTACTAATCATAAAGAGAACGATCCAATGTCTTTATTCCATTTAGAGCCTCAACAAAATGAGGATCAAAGAAAAGTCCAAATTTCAACTGGAAATAATGCAGGTTCTCAGGGTAAATTTCTTAATTTATTTTATTTTGAATGTCTGTTCATAAATGAATTTCTGTGATTTAGTGCATCCCTGGCAGATTGTCTCTGACATGGTGACAAAATTTTCGGATTTTTTGCTGATGCTATATAGTTCTTGAGTTTGTCACTGTGCTCTGCGATATGTATTGCCTTTTCTCTACATGCAGGGGCCGATGATCGAATGGCCACTGGAATGGAGAATTTATCATCTCATATGGGTTCACTTGCATTGACAGAAATGGAATGGGATGCAAGCAATCGAGTAGAGGCTTCAGCTCTTGTTAATAATGACTCAAAGCACCAGCATTTTCAGATCTCAAAATCTGATCTCAGTTTGAGGCCTGATGGTGGGGTCAAAGAGAACAACGGTCGTCTGGCAAAGAGAACAACGGTCGTCCAGGATCAATTGCACCAGTTCAAAAACTTTTTAAGTCAGCCTGCTACTCAATTTAGTGTTGTTGGCTCAACATGTGCTACCTCGACATCCATCCATTCTACTTCAGCACCCATGCTTAACTCAACAACGTATTGCTCTCGTTCTCATCCAGAAGGCAGTACACATGGTCCTGTAGAACCACTGGGAGATACCAATATTAATCTTGAACCTGTGAATCGAGGAGACATGAAGCATTCATGTTCTTCACTTAAGGATTCTGCTGGAATTCTAGTTGGTCAAACAGCTATTGCAACCCAGGCTTCTACCTCTGTTAAAGACACCAAAGTGGAAGTTAAGCAAAATGAACTGTCAAAGGAGCACCAAGTCAGTGTGGTGAAGGAAAGCGGCACCCATAAGGATCCTTCTCCACAAGATTATAAATCAATGGAAGGGCATCAACATGTAGATAATGTTGCTAATGTACAATCACGGGATCCATTGTCCAAAAACTCATCTTCAGATGTGAAGTTGGAGACTTCTAAACCAGAAAAGCAAGAGAAGGCTGTAAGTGGTAAAGGGGTTTCCTTGTCTCGTAAACGGAATTATGATCCTGACCTGTTCTTTAAAGTCAATGGCAAGCTCTATCAAAGGCTTGGCAAGATAGGTAGTGGAGGAAGCAGTGAGGTTCACAAAGTCATTTCAGCAGACTGTACAATCTTTGCACTAAAAAAAATCAAGCTCAAAGGTCGTGATTATGCTACTGCATATGGGTTCTGCCAGGAAATAGAGTATTTAAGCAAGTTGAAGGGAAAGAACAACATCATACAGTTAATAGATTATGAGGTATTCATTTTGAATCCAGCATATTGGAAATTGTCACAGCCTTTATAATATTTGTATGTTTATGCACACAGACACACTCAGGCATATATATATAATATGCATGTTATTTCTCCTTATGTTTTATTAGAATGCATTTGGAACTCGATGTTCTCAAATGTGGCTATGATATGTAGTAGAAAAGATGATCACTTTGAATACTCCAATAAGATAGAATAGCTGATTATAATGCCTAGTTTTGATGGAGAGATGGCCCATATCAGCTAATCAATCTGTCTGAAAACTGACACGTTAGTGGTATTGCATTAACCTATCTAATAGACTTGCGAGAGCTTAAAAGATCTTAAAGCATCAGATGACATAATATGACTATATAAAATGGCTCAAGTGAACTAAAACACTTTCTTATAGAGTTGAGGTGGACAAACAATGGTCATGGTTTCCCATAGCAAGCCTGAAAGGATAAATGAGTTTCAGAAGTTATCATTGCCAGAAGAACAATTCTTTGCTTGACATGCTTGCCATTTTGTCCTCAACATTGGTTTTCTTATACACATCAATTCTATAAAATGAAATAACCTTAATTTGGTAACTCCATGGTGTGTTTGCTTTTATTGGGGAAGGTCTATAGTCTTTTTTTTTTTTTTTTTGAGTGCCATTGGTGAATATTTTTACAGTAGTGATGTCAACGAATGTGATTAAGAGTCTAGAACCCAAGTAGAGCTTTTCTTACATGCTGTAGGTATATCTTTACCGTATCAAATTGTTGGGATCATGAAGATAGCTGTTGAAGCATGCTATTGTTAATTAGACTATTGCAAAAACAAGCCAATTTTGAAGTCCAAATACCTTTTTTTTATATAAATATTTTTAAAGACATTGTATAATGCCTTGACTTCTTAAATTGATGGACCCCCATCCTTGTTAGTGGTTGTAGGGTAAAGACTTTGAAATACATATATTCATATAAAGAAAAGAAACTATACTTGATTGCAAATTAATATTTTCTAAAAACTGGATGGAGGTTGATATTATGTTTTACCAGGCTTATACATTTATATGTAGACTTGGCCCCTGGAATCCTTGACTTCAGTTTTATTCTCTGAATAATTCTATTGATGTTCTCTCTTGGTATTAGGTAACAGATAAAACCTTGCTCCGAGAAGTCCTGAATGGCTCAATGAACAATATAGATGGCAGAGTGAAGGATGATGGTTACATATACATGGTACTTGAGTATGGGGAAATTGATTTAGCTCACATGCTGTCTCAGAAATGGAAAGAAATGGATGGCTCCAATCAGACCATTGATGAGAACTGGCTTCGGTTTTACTGGCAGGTCCTCAAGCTAAACCTACCTTGGAGTTTATCATTGCTAATTATATTGTACATCTATTGGATCAATATACTTTTTGTTGTTTAGGTAGTGACCATCTACTGATTTACTTCATTTGAAAATAACATGACAATTCAAATATTTTAGAAGGTCGATTTTACTTCTCTTACAAATATCTTACTAATAGTTTGATTTTACCTATCCTTTTGGCATTTGAAACCTTGGGTATTGGTTTGTGTTTCATCCTTCTGTTCTTGTGTCATTCTTTGGCATCTTATTTGTTGTTCATTAACTTTTTGTTGATGCTTTGTTTCCCATGACCTAGAATTTATTTAGAAGAAGGTTGACGTTATTTTGTTGAAACACTTTGCAGCAAATACTTGAAGCTGTCAACACCATACATGAAGAGCGTGTTGTGCACTCTGACTTGAAACCAGCTAATTTTCTTCTTGTCAAAGGTTTTCTAAAGCTAATTGATTTTGGTATTGCCAAAGCGATAATGAGTGATACAACGAACATCCAAAGGGATTCACAGGTGATCCTTAGTCATGGCCCTTTTTTATTGTTGTTATTGATTTCCTCTAGTATTTCACTGGAAGCAGGATGCAGATTCCATTCGAGTATGCCCCACTTTTGACTGATAGATGTTGCCTTGGGATATTGTTTTGACTTTTTGTGTTAGCACAAATAATTTTTTTATCTTAGTATATTGGCAAAAGTAAAAAACAAGTAACAATAACATTTTTTCCATAAGGTTTTCTTCTGAGCCATATTTGAAGGTGATGCCCCAAACATCACAACTTTGAAAATATTAATAAATGGACTTATTTCTGAAAAAAAAAAAAAAGCCTTATCCCATCTTCACTTTCTCTCTATGTTTAGCATGAATCTGGTGGTGATGGGTCTGGAACCTATTCTGCTCCCTTTGTATGTTTTATTAATAATAAAATTATTGGTTCAGCACTTCAGCTATAAAGAAGAAGAGGATAAAAAAATAAAAATAAAAAAACCTTTACTGCCCATTGTGATAGAGATTAGGGCCAACTGTACCATTTTGAAGAAAAAAAAATATAAAAATTGAGGTTTGGTTGCTATGCATAATGTTTTCAATCATTGCAAGTTTATGTAACACAATTTGTGTTCTTTGCGCTTTGCTTTTTGAATCATACTTAACTATGTTCATCTTTTTTTATTAGGAAGTTATAGGTTATTTAAGTATACTTCCTACAGATTTTTTATGCATTTGCTTGATATAATGATGGTTTGTACTCAAACGTATAATTGGGAATGTTAATGCTTTAAATTTCAGATAAGTGTAAAAGATATTTATCCTGATTCTGTTTTTTGTTATTTAAAATTGTTAATTGAATAATGAGGTTATGAAGGTGAGGCATGATCATTTACATCTCTTAAACTGTCAGCACGTATGATAACAAAATTCACAATTCCTTCAAGTGTTACCGATAACCATTATTTATGCTAATATAGTAAAATGCACTATCCTAGCTTACATTTGAATTTTATGTTAGTCTCCTGTTGGACCAGAGTGTGTTTATCAATATATGATTTGTTACAGTTTTGCTTAGTATATCGTGTCCTATTGCCGCAGGTGGGTACTCTGAGCTACATGTCTCCTGAAGCATTCATGTGCAATGAGAATGACGCAAATGGAAACACTATAAAGTGTGGCCGGCCATCAGATATTTGGTCCCTTGGCTGCATACTTTATCAAATGGTATACGGGAGGACTCCCTTCTCAGAATACAAAACGTTCTGGGCCAAGTTTAAAGTTATCACAGATCCTAAGCATGAAATAACATTCGAACCAGTTCCCAACCCCTGGCTTCTTGATCTTATGAAGAAGTGTCTTGCTTGGGACCGCAATGAGAGGTGGAGGATTCCTCAGCTACTACAACATCCTTTCCTTGTTCCTCCAATCCCAAATCAACCATCTTTGCCTCAAGATCAAAGCTGTAAACTGCTTCGACTTTTAGTCGAAGCTTGTGCCAGTGACCGGGAAGCCTCCATGTTATGCCGTCAACTCAATCAACTTCTTACGGATCCAGTTATGCCATTAACAAGTCAGTTACCAACATCAAGAGATCAACAATGTAAGTTGCTTTCTGAAATGTCACAGCTTTGCGTTGAACTTCAGAAACATTTGGCAAGTCAGGGAGATTAGGAGGTAGGAGATTTGAGTGTGTAAATTACCGTGTTTACATTGATTTCTACTGGGGAAGTTTTTGGGATAGGATTATTTCCTCATAATATGTGCATTGTTCAACCCTCTGTAATAATGTATAACAATATCTGTTGTGTTTTCGAGTTTTGTAGTGAAAATGAAAATCATTCTCCAATTTAATGGTGCATCTTTGTTTATTTTAATGTCCACGTCAACATTTCAGTAATATCATTGTGTAAAGACTTAATTGACCCTAAAACTGTTATTTTTTACTAACGGTAACAGTTAACTATCA
Source organism: Acer saccharum (assembly GCA_030490815.1). Classification (NCBI taxonomy): domain Eukaryota; kingdom Viridiplantae; phylum Streptophyta; class Magnoliopsida; order Sapindales; family Sapindaceae; genus Acer; species Acer saccharum. Next base: position 30,923,467 of record CM059872.1, read on the forward strand.
GAAGGACTAATTTAATATATTTCTAAAATCACAAGGATCAAACATAGTAAGTCAAAAAGTAATACTTCACTATAACTTAAAACTAAATTCAAAATTCCCTCAGAAATATAATACAAGCACAAGACAGCAAAACTGCGGGTTGTGATGGTTGAACAGTGAACTCAACTGAAGTACTCTGTTCTTTTCTTTCTTTCAGTGCGGAGGCTCATATGTTTCTCTGTGACAAGCACAATAATAATAATAATAATAATAGCAGATTCAGATTTTACAAAATTTTCAGGAGATTGAATTTGTTAATCATCTATGGATGAAAGTTTGTAAGAGGCTTCGGCATGAGCTTCCTCCAACTTCATCAAGAGCTCTTTCATGAAAAGTGAACTTGTGCCATGAGTAATTCGCAATATATCCACTGCCTTGGTCAGTGATTTGATTGTATTTTCTGTGTCCCCAAGTAACCTGTCCATTTACATTTCTGATTAGCATGAAAATAAAAATTTCTTGTAGGGAAATGACGGGTATAACTGAGACTAGGTTTTGATGTTATTGAATTGGATGAATGCAATTTAAACCTCTACATGAGCATGCACTGCACAACAGTATAGCAGCATGTGGAAGGTACGTATGAAATGTTCATCACATGTTGATATATCTGCTTCCAAAAGCAGGCTCAATTCTGTCAGTTTGTAAAGAATGAGACTGGTTTCATAAATTATTTTACCTTGAATCAAGTAGAATTTAAGAAAGAATAGTTTAGAGGGATAACACGATCCTAGTAACTAACATGTGTGGCAGGCGGAAGAAGTCATGAGAGTACTTGAGAAACTGGACTTGCTTATTCATGCATTTCCACGATATATTATCAAGTAGTACTAGCTTATAGAGTACAATGAATGATGCAGATCCTAGATTCATACTATACGGACAACACTGCTAGTCTGAGGACCTAAAGGCAACTTTGAAAGCATAATCATGGTTTTGTCTACTCCATTGTAAAGCTAGGAGTTTAAAAAATATCAATGAAATGTTTTTGAAAAAAAAAGACCGGTATTGAGAATAAAAGATAAAGCTTGTAAAATTCCTAACCACTCAAGTTTTCCACATGTATAATATTGCAATCCTAGTAGAGGATGGAACCCTGGATATATTCCTGCAGTCAAACGAAAAGCCACAATCAGAATCTCAGCAGCACGGATATTCATATTTTTTAATTCGAGAATAAGTTGATTAGTATAGCTGTATAGGCCAAGAGCTTGCTAAGACTTAGATGAATTCATTTCTGTAGATGCCAAAAATCTTTTGCAATTACCCATATAGAAATTAAAACTTTCAGGTCCTATAATATATTACATAAAACCTAGCATTATGAATCAATTTTAAAATAGAATAATTCTAGATTGCCCAAAAATTTACCAAATTGTCGTGGCAAACTGATTTTTAGCAACCATTTTGATTACGGGATGATGTATTGTTGATGTGGTGGTTACAAATCAGCTTGCCACACCATTTGGGCAAATTTTTGGGCAATTTAGCATTACTCTTTAAAATATTGACACTTCATTTCGGAAGACCTCTAGTATAACTTCAAGTTAATCTGTAGCAGATACCTCCCTATTGGGCTCTTAAAAACACAATTGTGAAGAACATGACATACTTTGATACACTGGAATGGTCAGTCGGCAACATGCCAGAGCTTGTATCCAGTCTTCCCGCTCCATCAGTATCTGAAAGAGGCAATAAATACATTAACCTCAACATACATTGCTAAGAAGTCATGCAGTAGTTTTAAAAAAACAGAAACAAAATTCATTTCATATCAAAATAGCTTATACACGAGAGCTTATACAAAAGCAGCCTACTTAGAAACAAATGCCCTCTATACACTCATGGACAAGCAGTCCACCTAGGCTAACAAAAACAGCCTTCAAAAACAAGACCAGAACCCATTAAACAAAAAAAGCTCAACAAATTTTTTTTTTTAAAAGATAAAAATAATTATCTTTGAATTCTTTGGATTCAAAAGCCTATAAGGAAGCAAGGAAATGAACAGAATCCCACAAGCAATCTATACTCTCTTCTATCTTCCTTTCAAAAATTCTTCTGTTTCTTTCTTGCCAAAATGCCAAATAACCCACAACAAAGCATGGACAGCAGCACATTTCAACAGGATTTTGGCTTTCTATCCTTTGGTAAAAGCACAAAAGTGCTCCATGAGAACATGGCTGCAACAACTGGAGCAACCCAAGAGATTTAGCTTCTCTTAAAAATTTATCCCATAGGCTAAAAGCAGTGGCATGATGAACAAAATGGTGGTTGTAACTTTCCTCCATTTCCTAACACAAAAGAAAGAAGGTAAGAGACACAGATTTGGACATATCCTTCAAATGACCTCTCCAGTATTAATCTTCTGAATAGCCATTATCACAAGTACAAATTTGAATGTTTTGAGGTACTTTAGCCTCCCAAATCAAATTAAAATACTTGAGTTTCTTTGACAGGGGTCATTAACTAGCCAATTGAAGTGGTATAGCATCTATATAAGCCCAAAGATTCTAGTCTCCCATATCCTTTAACTTCTCTCAATTGATTGAAAGATAAAATATCACGAGCTGCCAACAAAAAAACAACATCTTGACATGCTCTTTCATTCAAATTCTGCTTGAAGTTAAAAGTCCCATTTCCAATCCTTGAGCAATAGAGAGAAAACCATCCTGGACTAGATAGACTCAATTTGAGCCATAGTTCAATGTCTATGGATAAAGGACTTCAAATGGTTCTTCACTACACTGTCTTCAAAAAGCGAATAGAATCTCCAGTCTCCCATCTCTAAAGAAATGTGGGATATAAAGGAAGCATACTCCTTAGGGAGAGCTTTCAAAGGGCTTCTATAAGATCCATTGCTCACCGTGTTTGTGTCCCAACCATTTTTTTATTTTTTTTGAACTCCATAATTCCTCCTAATGAAGGCAAGCCACAATCAGTTTTTTTTCTAATGGAAATCTCCATAACCATTTGTGTAAGAGGGTTTTATTCTTCTTCTCTACATTGCCAATGCCTAAGCTTCTTTGTTCTTTAGTTTAGTCACCACTTTCCGATTAACAAGATGAATGTATGTCTCTTGACTCCCTTCTCCAAAACCTACCCATAGAAAACCTCTCATTAATTTAGTCATGCTATAATATCACAGGGCATTTGGAGGATCCCAGAAAAAAATTAGTTAATCAAGACATAGTAGCCACGAGTCCATTTTTTGTAATAGACATGGAAAAAAAACGCATCTTAGCGCAACTTCAGTCTCACAAGAAAAAGAAAAATAAACAAACACTTACTAATCCACAAAATTGTTAGTTCTGCCAAAAATTTCAAGGCTTGGAAGCAAAATACCAATAATTCACACAATCTTAATCATTCAGAGTTTATCAGATAGTTCCTTTTTCATTAAACTTCATACAAGCACTCAACAAAATAGCCACAGGTGACAGTGAAGAATTTCACCAATAAGAGCAACATACACAAGGTCTGAAGTTAAGACTAAATAAACATCACAAAAACACTGTCATTACCAAGGTTTTTCAAATGGATTAGTTAAAAAATCATCAGCCAAGCAGTAAATGAAACTCCATGGATGCTGGTGAAAATTCTCATCTCAAACAGCAGTGAAATCAGAAGCAGATAAAATAATTATTTGTAGCTGTAGAAAGAATTCGTAGATAAATTCACAGTTCTTTACAGTTTACAGTATCTTTTTCTTTTTCTAATGTTGACTTCAACAAAAGTAACAGTAAGATTCCAAGACAGAGGAGCCAAAATTTAAGATTATGCCTTCCTTTTTCCCCCAACAAACTGCTGTGTGACCTATTAGTATTTTCCAATAATGTTTCCTTTAAATCAGATCCTTCATTCTGTCCAAAGAATACATATGGATAGTAGTAATACATTCAAAGGATTCAGGTCCTGATACAAGTTCACCCATGAGAATACGATTTCAAATGACAACCTAGAAGACTCTTCGTATACAAGTTCCAAGGAGAAACATTGCTTCAGAAAAAACAAGGGCTGAGCTGCATATAACTTTAAAAAATTTGCACAAGAGAAATACAGTAGTTACTTAAAATGGAATACGGATTGTACCTTTATGAGTTTTTCTCGAGTTTGCATCAAACTGATTGAAAAGGGATGGCACAATTTCCTTTGGAGTTTTTCAATCATCTTATACATGGAAAGAACTTCCTGCTGGTCTAAAGTCAGTCAAAGATCAAATATTGCTTATAAATTATAGATGCAAATAAATGCTCTTGCTATTATATATCCAAATGGCAAAAAAAGAATGAATCAAGAAAAGAAAATCACGGGATCACATTATTTTCAGTACTTAAAAGTGTCACTGTCAGTAAAGAATATTAGTTTTTATCATTAAAAAAATGAAAAGAAAAGGATACTCCTACAGGATGTAGAATTAAGAGATTCATCTGACAATGCTTTTATTTCACTAGCTATAGTTTTTATCTCTTCCTTACTCCTTACAAGACCACATTGTTGGCAGGTAAATCCCTTATCATCTGCACATTCAAACAGGAAAAAATAAAATAAAAAATGACAATAGTAACATGGGCCATCTGAAATTCTGAATGATTATTATGTACCAGAATCACGTAGCAAGAAGCCACTGCAATCATCGTCTTTGCATCCATAACCTTCTAGAATTGCACTTTCTACAATATCTTCATACTGACCCTTCAAAAGAATACAATCTAAATTGATCAGCTGCTAGAACCTAATGTTGAGATAATGTGAAACAAATTATATAGAAGATATTTCTGTAACTATACTGCAGTAGTTACCACTTTAATGCAGCGAGGACATGTACAAGTGAAAAGATATTGTTGTTTGAGAGCCTTCTGCCGAGTCATCGTGCTTCCAGCTGTTTCGATGTAACTTATCAATACCTGAAAGAAGATAACGAAACATATATACATCCGGACTAGATATCAAAGAAAGAGAAGCAATATCATACTGTCTAGAGGGAACTTCTTAACGGTGTTAGGGTAATGTAACAGAATAAAAAAAAAAACTTTTCCTTTAGATGATTTAATAGACATAAACCAGGTGCTACAAAGCAACTAAAGGCTATTGTTTAAATGATTTATCGGGATGGCCCAGCAATTATAGACCTAATAATTAAATAAATAAATAAATTGCCTTTGCATTGTTTTATGTGCTTCATAAAAGAAGCAAAAAATCGAACAGGGAAATTATGTGTTACCTCACCACCTTTGGGAATATGTTGCACTGCACGTACTACAGCAAACCTTCCCTCAAACACTAAGACGGCATTGGGCAAGCAGCTACAGCACCAAAACCATTCAGCAAAGCACCAGAATGGAGACAAAATACAAAAGACAGATCAACAGTAGTAATTACCTGTGGTTAATAATGGAAATGACAGGATATAATCCTGTCCCTAGTGGTCTCAGTTCACTGTCGCAAATGGTATGTGCATTGCAGGCAAGCTGCATTAAATAGGTGATTTAATCAGACATCAAAACAAGTTATCAGGAAACAGAACTTTCTACAAAGATGAATATCTATTGAGACATCTTGCGTTTGTGCGATGCACAAAAAGTGCTTCCCACAAAAAGAAATAAAGAGACATAGGTAATAGGATTGCAATTACACATTTGATCTTTTACTTTGATCCTGTAGGTAAAGGGATTGCAGTTAATTTTGTATCCCTAATTTAAGATAACTTATTCACCACAGTCTTCTGCATAAGTGCTCAAAGTAATATTCTTTTTTTCTTTTTCTTTTTTTTTTCTTTTTTTTTGAAACAACACAAAGTAATATTCAAGTTTCAAATGTTAGATAGTCCTATTGTCTGCACAATAGAAGCGTAAGCCTTAAGAATTGGACTGATTAAATAATAAATAAGTAAACTATCACTATTCAGCTTCATGTCAAGAACATGAGGATACTTCAAAACATCTGAACATAAAGGTTACAAGAATTTATGATGATTCACATAAACATACATAACTACAAGGAACAGGTTATAAGCACCAATAATTTATCCAGGGAACCTTGGAAAAATTTTCTGCAATTTCTTTTAGGTTGATCTCTGGCCACTGAAGAATCAAGTTGACTAGGTTGGACATCTGTGCATATAGCACCAGTTGCTTCTCATCAATGTCAGACATGTCTTTGCCAAGAAGACCGTTAAAGATAATAGTCAAGCTCTGCATTTAAAATAATTGAAAAGGCACTATAATGTATGGATTGAACCAAAGAATAAAGAGGATACGAGCCACCAGTGCCTCCACCAAATCATATTTGTCTGTAGCGGAAGTAGGGATGACCTGGAAGTTAGTTGTAAAACATTAATTTTTTATAATATAGATCTTCCATCTAGAAATTACATTAAAGACAACTAAACATGTTAAGTTTCTATCATATGCATAAAATTGCCTCAGTGTTAACCTTAACTTAAACATCCAAGGTTATCAGATATTGATTCTTATTGAAGAATAAACTCCAAACAGTTTGAAAAATTATTGTATCATAAATTCCTTAGCAAACAAGTGAACTGACCAACCTTTAGTACCTTTCAATGCAAAAGGAGTCATCATTCCATGGAAATCAATAACAAGAGCACAGATTTTTCCCGGTCATAGTTGACTTTGATACCTAGTCCTTTGTGACTAAGCAATGCAGTTCTCATATTACAAGTTTTCTATGCTAAGATTTGGAGCAAGGGGCATAAAACCTATTGATCATTTCGGAAATGATTCAAAGAATCTGATGTTATGATTTGTGCTATACCAACCGGAGTCTGGTTGGATGTATGATGTATCATTTCAATCAAGTTTGACAAACTAAGCCAAGAAAGTCAGTTGCAAAAAGTAAAGGATACAGGTTTTTAACTTTTAGGAAAAATGGTGTGACAAATTAAAAATAGAAAGAAAAAACTGAAGAGCTGTAACTAAAAATCAAGGGAACAACAAAGTAATTACCTTCTCACTTTGTAATTTTCTCCGAAGGTAGAGTTTCACTATGAGACGAATGGATGGTGTAACATATTTTCGCCTGTCCTTGTCAAGCCTAGAGAGAGCATGGCATTCAAGGCGATGCAACTTCCAGTCCAATTTCTGAAAATTATTAAAGCTAAGTATAGCAATATTCCCATTTCCCAGTAGTTCTTCTTGCTATGCTAACCTCTAGATTGTTGTCACTGAAAAATTTAATTACACACAAGTGTAGAAGACATGCCGATATACTACATTTCTTTACCACTGAACTCTTCAAACTGGATATCATGAAGATCAAAAACTATTATGTACTTAATCAACATAACTCGATGCTTAGAATGTGGAAAAGTTGATCAAAATGTGGAAAAGAAGAACCAGCGACACAAACCTTGACCTTTACTTGAGATTATATGACACGGTTTAATTACTAGAATTAAGCACAAACTCAAACACTGTTTACCAAACTGAACGGGACCTTTTTCAAATTCGAACACAGAACATCTCATTGAAATAAACTTTGATATCATGTTAAATATACCTGGCAAGTGCTGCCACAGTACCACACAACCTGACAACCCGAGCATTTCTTGATGTTATTAGATGTGAAGCATCCATCACATCTCGAGTCAGAATGCGAGTTGTTCGGTACACATACGTATGGCTCATGGCTTATAATCACTTCTCCTGAAAAACAAAACCTAAATCAGACCAACTTTAATCTGTTTTTTTTTTTTTTTTTTAATTCAAACAATCGATAAACGAGATTATATGATTCTAATTTGAGCTACCAAACACTAAAATGCAACAAATTCACTAAACTTAAATTTATTAGAGCGAAAGAGACACCTGGATAGAAGTCTCTGGTCGTGGAGAGACACCGGCCTTTCTCCGGTAAATTGGTAACAGTTAAACCACCGTCTTCAAGAGCACTCTGCAATTCCTCCATCGACACACAACACCATACACTCTCTCAGTCTCCCTAGAAACAATTTCTTTTTTTTTTTTTTTGTTTTATGAGGTCTTATATATATTTGCTAGTGTCAGTGTGTCACAGTCTTTATATACAATTTCAACCGAACACACGGTCCCACAACGAATGACGTGTCATACTTAATAGCGTCAACAGCTCCTAGATCATTCATGCTATTCACCGCTTGCCTGCGTTTTGTCACTACCCAAATTTCTCCGTCATTTCGCTCTCTACGAAGTCTCGTTTGTGTAAATAAAAAGCCTTCTGGTCTCTCCCTATCAACAGGTTTTTGATTTAATTGATCATTGTTTCTCAGCTTTTAATATTAGTGCTGTGTAAATTAATAGAAAAATAAATAAATTTATTATTGTTCAGCGATGGATAGAGATTCCTCTTGTGCGCTGGTACTGTGTGGAAAATCATTGGCCGAGAATGAAATCGCCATATCTCTGAAGACCAGTAACGCTATTAAAGTTGGTGATAATAGTGAAGTTTCGATGATTTTGCAATCAGAGGTTGATAAATCAATTAATGACGACTCTTTCGATGTTGAATTGTTCATGAAAACTCTTTCAACCAATCAATTTGGTCGGTTCCTTATTTGGTCTCCGAGGCTGCCTTCGACTCACGATGTCATTTCTCAGTAAGATACACAAACTTTGATCTTCATTGATTTTTCTTTTATTATGATGAATTTCTGATATACATAGCATATTTTATATTATCAATTTGATTGATCAAATCAAATATTGAATGTTGTTTTATTTTTTGACAGGAACTTCTGTGAGCTTCCAATCGGTGCAGTTTGTGTTGCTGATATTCAGTTCAAAGGGAGAGGTATGAAATAATGGTGAAGGTTCACTTACCAAAAACAAAGGGTTGGATAGTTCATAGTTAATGTATGACTGTGTAGTTGTATATGATGCTCAATTATGCAGGTCGTTCGAAAAATGTTTGGGAGTCTCCAAAGGGTTGTCTTATGTTTTCGTTCACTATACAAATGGAGAATGGACGAGTTGTGCCTTTGTTACAATATGTGGTGTCTCTTGCAGTTACAGAGGCAATCAAAGATATTTGTGACAAGAATGTAAGTGTTGATGCACTGCACAATGAACTATTTTTTTTATATATTTTTTGCCTGTAGAAGAAAGGTTAATAGAGGGCCTATTTTGCTATTACAAGAATAAGTAGAGAAAATAATAACTTGAACATGTAAGATAAATCCAAATTTTGAAAGGAAAAAGCATATTCAGAAGCTTATAAAAGCCAACCCTTTTGTGACTGAGCAAGCACATTCCATATGTTTTATTAGTAGTTATTTTTGTGTTAGGTTATTCTAACATTCAACCATATTCAAATTAAACCAAGCAGGCTTTTTCTATTGTTTGATGCAATAGACTGGGAAAAGAAATTAATTTCATTGTACATGTTGTGCAGTCAAAGAGAGTACAGTGAAATTGTTAAAGCTGTTTATTACTACTAAGTTTCTATCTAGGAGAGCCCTTAAATTCACTTGATTAGGCATCCTAGAGGATAACAAGCTTAGCAAGAATTTTTCTATGCTTAATAACTATTTAATCTATAAAGAACCATGCATCATATCAAGGCTCTTAATCTGAGATGGACTTGCATAATATTTAGTATTTGGCCTTGGATTTAGAATCTTATTTGAGAAAACTTTTTTAATATTTCTGACCAAAACTAAACAATGCAGATTCTCAGATTTTGTAAAATGCAAAAGATCTGCTTTCTTTAGTTTATTTTTTCCTTTGGCTACTTATACCTTTTATTTCACACATAATGGTATTGTAAATTTGAAGTCGATATGTATTTATAAAGTTCAGCTAATATACACTCATTTTGGAAACACTCTTTATTTCAGGGACTACCATGTCTTGATGTTAAAATAAAGTGGCCAAATGATCTATACTTAAATGGCCTTAAAGTTGGAGGCATCTTGTGCACCTCAACATATAAATTGAACAAGTTCAATGTCAGTGCTGGTAAATAAACTTATCCGATAGTAATGTGATCACCTTTGGATGATGGTTTAGCAAATGTATTTGCTATCTGTAACTTGCTAAACTATACTCTACTTGAAGCCTAGTTCACCTTCTAGATGTAGAACTTTGGTTTTTGTAATATATTGCTCATAATAGATATAATTCATAATCTCTTGTTCTTGCAGGTATAGGTTTGAATGTTAGTAATGAGCAGCCAACAACATGTCTGAATGCAGTTTTAAGGAAATTGTGTGATTCTGCTTATCAGTATAGAAGGGAAGATATTATTGCAGCATTCTTTAATAAATTTGAGATCTTTTATGATCTTTTTGTAAATCAAGGTGAATTAAATTTTTAAAATTTCAGTTATGTTATTTTCATTCTCAAATATATTATTTGAATGATATATAACCCAGTTCTTGGCTGCATGTCTTGCAGGATTTCAAACTCTTGAGGAGCTGTATTACCGAACTTGGCTACATAGGTGACCTTCACATTTGAATTACTTTTTTCTTTTCTTTTTTTTGTAGTCTACTAAGTAAAGAAATAGTTTTGCTTGCTTATACCATCATCCAGAGGGGATGGAGGAGCATAAGTACTGACTTAAATCTTAAGGAGTTTAGGCATGCTCCAAGACATGATAAATGTCAAATATGATGTTACATTTACATATTTTATTTAAATAAACTATTTATTATAATTTTTTAAGTTTTAATTTAGTTGAATAAGTCAAAATAATCAAATAGTTATTTCATAGTCTTAGGCTCTTAGCTATTTTTTAGGAGAAGTAGTTTTAGTGGGGTTGTATGTGCCTAGCTTTTAGAATACAATATTCCTATTCAAGTGAACAACGTGAATGAAAAAGGGGTGGATTGTTTGATTGAAATCATGGGTCATTAATTTGATCTTTAGGGAGATCAAGTTCCCTTGAAAAAACCTGGGATCATCTTTTTATCTTTCTTTTATTTTATTAGTTCTTAGTTTGCAGTATGATTTCATATCATAGTTGCTACAGAGGCTTAGTTATACTTATACTGTTGTTGCCACTAGCACTATTTTGTAGGAAAATTAGTCTTGGTTGGGTTGAGTATAGTACCTTTTATGATACTACGTTAATTTTCCTATTTAAGTGAATAAAGCAATGAAAGAGGGGATTGATTATTTGATTGAAGTTATAAGTCCCGGCAAAAATTTCACTTTCATCTTTCTGTTTTCTTTATTATTTAGTTAGTTTTTAGTTTGTAGAATGGATTCATATCAAAGTATTTGACTTATTCAACTAAATGAAAAACTAGAAAATTACTCTAAATGGTTTATGAAAATAAAATTTTTAAGTGTAACATTCCACCATACTTCCAAGCCAACATCCACGTTGGTCAACATTAATGACATTGACCAAGCAGCAGCCTTTTCCTCTATAGTGGCTTCAATTGACTATCAGTATTTGATGTGCTAGTACTATGCTCATACATAATTGATAATACTAATGCATCTTTATCCAGCCTATAAGCTGCAAGAATACATGACGGCACAAGACTTATTTGTGGCTATTTTCTATGGATTCTGAAGCTTTTTCTAAGTTTCCATACGTTGCTAAAGTACTCTTTAAATGGCTTTGATATCAAATGATATAAACCCATTCTCAAACTAAAAACTAGTAAAATAATAAAGAAAATAACAAATTGATTGTAGGTTATTCAAGGGAAGGTGACCTCCTAAAGATCAACATAATGAGTAATGACCCATAATTTCAATCAAATAATCCACCCTTCTTTCATTCACTTTCTTCATTTAACTATGAAAATTACCTAGCATAATACCTTAATATGTAGCACAGACGACTCTGCTAAAAGTAACAATATAGTGCTAGTGTATATAGAATAGCGAAGATTTTGTAACAACTATTTGACTTATCCAACTAAATTAAAAACTAGAAAATTGCATAACGTAAATAAGATATGCAATTGTAGCATCTAACGGTTAGTATTAATGGAGAATTACGAAATAAAGCAAGGTAATTTTGTAATGGTAGGGACTGTAAATTCATTTATAAGGTCGAATATCAGCTATATTAACATGAACAGTATTAAAATTTTAAAGGACCCACGCAGAACTGTTTGAGTTTTGAAATGTTGTACATATGTCACCTTCTGTACGCCCATATAACACAACGCTACATCATTTATTGAGAGGTGATTTTGTTTTGTTGTGTGCAGTGGCCAAAGAGTTATTGTGCAGGAGAAGAATGAGGACAGAATAGTTGAAAAGGTGGTGACTATTCAGGTAATACAGAATTAATTGGTTCTTGATCAAGTTTGACCTTTCAAATATGAATATGCATGCAAGAACATTGATATAGTCTTTATGCATCTTACTGTATAGACCTCAGGCAAAAATCTTGAACTCTGCTATTGGTTAATATTGGGAACATAATGGTTGAAATTTGTTTGTTTCAAGATGAATTTTTTTGTCGAAAAACAAATCATTGTAAAAGCTTCCATTCTGTTTTGGCTGACACATTTTGAAAGTATGATCAATTGATGAAAGTGCTATTTTTCTTATGTTTCCAATTAACTGAAGTGTATATGTCAGTAAGAATAAATTACACCAACTTCCCTGAGGGTTTGACTATTTACACTCAGAAATGAACTTTGCCAAAACCGGTGTTCACCTCCAGTACAATTAGTGAATCATCATAAATCCAACTGTTGAGTCTGTAGGGGTGGTGAGATTTTGGCAAAGTTCGTTTCTAAGTGAAATTAGTCAAATCCAAGGGGGTAGTGTAATTCGTTCTTTTAGTAATCCAACGTGACTTTTATGTCTTTAGAAATATTCTCTATACATTAGGATCTGGTTGAGCATTAGAAGATATTATACAGATTTCAATAGATATTGAACACCTATTCTGTGTCATTCCACTTCACTAGGGTACTAAATTGGAGTTAAAGTAATACTGCTGGTCTAAAACTTGAAATAATGTATTTTATACTACTTGATTTTATTGTTCGCAGGGGTTGACATCATCAGGCTATTTATTAGCTATCGGTGAAGATAATCAAATGTGCGAGCTTCATCCCGATGGCAATAGGTAAAGCATATGAATAAAGTTTGTGACTGGTGCCATTAGCTATGAAGAAAAAATACTAATGGTTCTATGTAATGTAGTTATTGAAGTAAACAACTGGATAGTGCATCAAAAATTTAGGATGTTTACTGTTGCTTCAGTGTAATCTGGTAAATATTTGATGTGCCGTAACTACTAACTTGTAAGCACATGTTTACTCCAGCAACCTCCAACTGACTTCTGAGGAACTTCATATGGCTCCTTTTTTGGTTAATCAGGATATGTGAAATAAAAAGTGGTTACTTAGATACATGCACACCCATAAATATATAGGATTCTCCATTAATTGCTGTTTATCTAAAAGATACCAGCCATTATCAGATGTCTTATTTGCCAACTCTCACTACAATTTAGCATCCTTCTTTCTTACCCAGAAAATCATTATTCTTTTCAATAAAGCACAATGGCATTGCATTTTACTTTCAAATGTTTTGGTGTATAAAAATCTGTAGAGCATGAACTTGAACATGATCTGCAAGCAAGTATTTATATAATATTGTTTCTTATGTTATCATGTGACTACAGCTTAGACTTCTTCAAAGGACTGATCAGAAGAAAACTTCAATAAAGAAGATTCCTGTGTACCTTACTGGAGGAAACTGTCATGCAGCAACATGTGCAGAACTGAGGATGTTTTGTTTATTTTTTTTATTTGTCCTTTCTGTCCCAACACTAATTCTGTTTTCTCAATTATTGAAGTTTTACCTGTTTGTTTGTTTATTTATTTCTTTTCAAATGAGATCTTGGTCAAACTTGATACAATTTTTTTTTAATTGATTAGTTCTGTTTAATAAATAGTAACTGGTGTGCAATATTTTCTAAAGCTGTCAAATGAATTGGAATATCTCTGGTCATATGTACTACCATATCAAAATTAGTTCAAGGTTTAGCTACAAATTCAATTATTTGTATGAAATTTGGTTTAATCTTTGCCAGCTATGAAGCGATACATAAATATCAAGAGTTGCATAATTCATTCTCCACCATTGTTATGAATCATATTATAGGCTTACATTTTTCTGACTTCATTATGACCCAGGTGTCTCGACATCATGGTTCAAGCTTTGTAGAATTTTGTCATTATGATGCAAACAGGATCTGTCTAGCTGCAAAAACTGTTGTTGGGTTGAAAGACATGATGAATAGAGATTCTTTCTTTCAAAAACAGACGAAGTTCATTGGGATATAGTAGCATACTAAATAGTGCTGTCCAACACTAAGACACTGGTATAGTGGTATGTTCTATGATTGTAGGGTACTTAGTCCCTTTCATCTCTCTCTCTCTCTCTCTCTCTCTCTCTCTCTAACAGGTCTATTATTGGAGTGGGCACAGCACATTGTGGGGGTCCATGTGGCAGACATTGTCTCCATCAGAAGCTGGAACTATATTGAGGTTTATTCAACTGAAAAAGCAGCATAAAGCAGGTGATACAAAGCTCACTGCCTTCCATTTCTTTGTTATTCATGATAAATCTGTTTCGGTGGCATTTAAAAAACATGTGTGGGACGGTCTCACTATTGGCCCTCCATTCTGAAGATGACACGTGGTATAAGATAATATATTATAGGTTGGCAGCGCCATTTATGTCTTCTGAACGACGGACCCATAGTAAGACCATTCCACCAAATTTTTCTCCTAAGTTCAGGGTACCCCGTGTTACCGAATCCATCAAAGTTGCAGCTTTTGTCTTTTGCTTGTCCTACTTGTAAGAAGTAATAAGCATGCTTTTTTAGATAGATCAAAATATTTGTCCAAAGACACATTTCCACCGCCATGAATCCATGATGTGAGTTGACACCATACCATGTCATTTAGGTATAAATTTGGATAAATATTTTGAATTATTATAAAAGTGACCAAGTAGATACAGCTGTGATACTTTTGAAAAATTGCTCATATGATCAACTTTACTCATGATTTTGACATTGACAAAAACATTTTCAATCCACTAAACGTTATAATATAAGAGCATCTCCAATGCAATTATACATTCGGAGAAAATGGAGTGCTACATACGATAGATATTAAAAAAGTTAGAAAAACTCTCTCCAATGCTATTATCTAAGTTGAATATGGAGATGATGTGGCCCAAAAAAAGTTAGAGAATATAGAGTTGGGTTTCTAATTCTAGAAACTATCCTAGAAATGCTGACTAGGATTTCTAACTGTTTCCACTAATAAAATGAAAGCTTTTAACTCTTTTCACCAATAAGATTAAACCTCATTTAATTGTAAAATAAAATAGGAGAGAGAGTGTAATCATTGTTTTATTATGATTGGATATAAAATAAATGCATATTTGACTTTAGATAATTGCATTGGAGATATTAATATGCATTTCTCTAAAAAAAAATTTAAAAGTGGGCTCATAATAAATAGAAATGCTGACGTGGCACTATTTAGAAACTCAAAAATGCATATTTGCATTGGAGATGCTCTAAGTCTTATTGTAGTTTTGATTGCAATGAAAAAAAAAAAAGGTGTTTTAAGGATTAGTTATTCCACTGTACAAAATCTCTATATGGTTGCTGAAGTAATTTGCAGTCCTTAGGTTATAATCTAAGGATCCACAAAAATTAAAAGTTGGGAAATAGAAAAATTAGAAACCGAAATATATATATATATATATTATCCCTTTCTTAAATATACATATCATTCTCTAAAAATATATATATATATATACGTATCATAAATAGTTGTGTATAGACTTTTAAGGGATATATATATAAAATAATGGATTTATGTTTTGGAGATTACTAGCTTTTGGATAAAAATACTCAACTCTTGGAAGTATTTTTTTTCTTAAAAACAAATATATGTATTATGATTTATGAACAATAATACTACATAGTCGATAGCCCAGGTTTTCTTCCAAAACTCTTTTCGAATGATGCAATAAATACTGTAATTTATAATTATCATGTGGATCATGAGATGAAGTGACAATTTTATGCACTTGCCGACGAGACAAAGTCGATTAAGTATGCCCTCTCATATCCACATCAATTAAGTTATGGGTTCAAATCATATAATCTTTTTCAAATCTCAAATTGTAACAAAAAAATAAGAAGTTATTCACTACATCATTTTGGTTAGTTAAAAATAATTAGGTTGTGTTAGGGATAGCAACGGATCGGATTGGATTAGAGGTGTCCTATATCTGAAACCCGATTTGTATGAGTTGCCCTGAACGGGTTTTCACTTTCCGCCCCAAACTCGACCTGAAATGACCCATTTCGTTTTTTTTTTTTTTTTTTCTATAAAAAAATAAAAAATAAATAAAAAAATTCTCAAACCACTAAATATACAAATTATTTTACCATACAATTGAATTTTACATTGACTTAAATTTTAATATTCAATTAAATTTTAAAATAAATTTACATTAAAAATTATACAATTATTTTTTTCTTTTTTGATTGGAAAATTAAATATACACTTAAATACAAACATACACTATAGAAAAACATTTTAACATACACTTAAAATTCATACATAAACTTAAATATAATATAATACAATATCTAAGTTTAGAGCATCTTCAATAGCCTCCCTTGAAGACATCCCTTAGTTTAATTAAGAGAGTAGGTGTATTTTTGTAGCTCTAACAGATCCCTAAATGGCTCCCTTAATTGTGTCCCGGTGGAGTGCACTCCCTTAATTAAGAGATGTTTTCAGACCCCCTTAAAGTGAGCTCTACCTATCATAATTGACAAACAATATCTAATATTTATTAAACACAATACAGTATCTAACATTTAAATAAAAATAAAAAATTATTAAAGAGGTCATTTAATGGAGTATTGTTAGAGCACATACTCCCTTAATGGTCTCTTGTAATAACATACTCCCTTAAATAAGGGAGTCTCCAAAGGAGATCGTTGGAGATGCTCTTAATTAACTTTAAATTCAAACATAAAATGCAATTAGGTAAAGAGACAAAGAAATTAGAGATTTATTTTTCCTTTTATATTTTTATATTTAAAAAAATAATTATATAAATATCGAGTAAAACAAGGTGGATCGAGGCATAAGGGATTGACCCATACCCATCCAAAAAAAAACCAGGTCAAAAAAGTTTGATCCATACCCAATCCAAACCCCATTTTAAGTGTTTCAAACCCATCCCGAACGGATCGGAACCCCACCGGTTTGGGGCGGGTCAGGGATTTTTACCATCCTTAGTTGTGTAGCATTGCTCAGTTGCAAATGGTGAGTATAATGTCAAATCTTATCACATTAATGTCATGTCTTGCCGAGGAAGGAATGAAAATTGAATAAACGTCAAACAAAAAACAGTTAGTTAAAACATATTCACCTACTTGTCTGATTGATGGGTTTAACACCATGCGCATCTGTTGGCTTCAAATGCGGAAGAAAATTCGAAATAAGGTGAGATAAATCTAATTTATTCAGATAAAATATTGCTATAAAAGATAAAGTCTAGAACTTGCATCAAAGAAATAAGTCCTTATTTTCAATTTCAATCATTTCGGGTTCAAGTATAGGGTCCCCAAATGGTTTAATTTAGAGATCTTTGCAAGCTGAAAATGGACTTGTTGGAGCTACTTGTCAATTTTAAGAGTATAACCAACTTAATCAGGTTTAAATTTAAATTTCAGAACTATTAGTTATTACTAAAACAATAATATCTAGGCTTTCAATTCTTGAGTTTTTTTCTGGTAGACATATAACTGTGAGTCTGTTACCTAGGAGTCATTTTCCCAAACCCTAAGCTCGTCCATCCATCAGCTGAGCGACGCCCATGTTGGCAAAAAAAAATTATTATAATCATTACATCTATTAATCTGGGACTAGATTTTTTTTTTTAAAGCTTTCGCTTTTGGTAGGATTCTCTTTTGGATCAGCTTTCGCTTTTGATCATTGCATATATATATTGAATGTATGTAATGATTAAAAATCGAAAGTTATGATCTCAAAAAATATGGTATTGATTGGATAATTTCTAATTTAAACAAGGACAACACTTGGGTGCTGACCGGTCAGTACCCAAGGTACTGATCAACCAATGATTGGTTGCCACGTAACCCAAAGTAAGTAGAAAAATATAAAAAAAATGAAAGAGTTTTGACCACGTGGCAACACCTCATTGGATGGTCAGTATGCTTGGGTGCTGACTAGTCAGTACCCAAGCATTTTCCTTTAAACAATGTCCGTACAATAATATTAATTACTATAAGGGAAATAATAGCTTAAATGGCAGTGGTCACTGTAAGTAAACAACCACACCTCTCAACTAAGGGGTCGTTTGTTTTTTTGTCTGAAGACTAAATAGTGTTGAATTTTTCTAAAGACCGAATGGGGACTGAAATCAAAACTTGAATGACATGTTTTTTTTTTTTTTTTTCTTCTCAAATATGAATGTACTGTCAATATGTTTGTTTTTATAAAATAAAATTGTCTGAAAATAAGTAATTTTACATATATACTCATACTAATTAAAAGAAGTAATTTAACATACAACATTCTTTATAAGATTTCGTATGTTCTTCTGCAAACAAAGTTCAATTTAACAAGACAAATAATTTATCAAAGAATACAATTTGCATGTTCAGTAGACAAAGTTCGAGTTCAATTTATTGTCAAAAAAAAAAAAGTTCAAGTTCAATATGCATTAGAAAACTTGAATTTTTTTTGAAATTGGTTCTTGAATTATTTGCATCTCTCTCTCTCTCTCTATATATATATATATATATATTTCTTGTACATATATATATATATATATATATATATAATTATTCTATAACATCTTCAAACCATGTCATCTACTCAATATGATAGACAAATTTATTGAACATTACATGAATAGTTAGATAAAAATAAATAAAAATTAAAAATAAAAAAAAATTCTTACCGGGATTTGGTAGGAACTCAGAGAAATTCAATTATTCAATTCCCTGTAAATTTCAGTATGATAAGTGATTAAGGTTTTTTTTTTTTTCTTTCTAAAACCCGTTAAAATAAGAAATATGTTAAAAGCAAGAATTATACACCATATTAAATTAGAATAAATTTGGAAATATATCTTGTTTGGAAGAATAGATTTGGAAGTGAATATTTTAATTGTAATTAAATGATTTTGAATTAAGGGCGCGTTTACTAATCGGGAATTGATGGAATCGAAATCAAGTTTCACTGGAAAAGGGAATGGAAGGGAATCGGAATTAAATTATTAAATTCCATTACTATGTTTACTAACTTTTAAAGAATTAGAAATGTAATCAAATTATACAAAGTTGATTACAAAAATACCCTTGTATACAAAAAATAGCCTTTTATATACATATGGGAGATGTATAAGTACAACTAATAAATAAAATAAAGTTTTTAAAAATAAAAATAAAAAAATCAAAGCAAAAGAAATATGACTTTGTGCTGGTTCACATTTATTTTATTTGCCACACTGTAATTTATATATATATATATATATATATATATATATTATTTTATTTTATCAAACTATCGTTTTTTTTTTTTTTTAATAATTCACACACCCCACACACACACACACACACACACACACACACACACACACACACACATATATATATATACAGAAATTCTATTATCAGTTCGAACTGACAAAAGTTATATCAGTTCCTTGCATGTGGGCCACTGGATTTAAATACTTTGACTTGGCTGTATACACTTGTCAGTCAAAGTATTTAAATCCAATGGCCCACATACAAGGAACTGATATAACTTTTGTCAGTTCGAACTGATAATACAAAGTCTGTATATATATATATGTATATATAATCAAGTCAATAGTTCACATATTATTTTATACTTGAAGTTTCATTTTATTTTATTTTTTGAAATACTTTACGGTTCATTTTTTTTTTTTTTTCTAAAATACTTTGTAGTTCACTTTTATATATATATTTTTTAAAAAAATAAGTGAGGATACTTTAGTAAAAAGACATGAATTCCCTAATCAATCAAGAAAGGGAACTTGATTCATAGGGTGAGTGGGGGGAATCAAGTTCCTGCTGGGAAATCAAGTTCCCTTTCAAGCAGGAACTTAATTCCTGATATGTGTGTGGGGTCCATGGAACTTAATTCCCTACAAATTTAGTAAACACAAGAATTTCAAAATCAGAAACTTAATTCTCTTTCCCAATAATGATTCCTGATTAGTAAACACGTCCTAAGTTAAAAGTCAGGATTTCTTACTTTTTTATTTTAAGTTGTATTTTGATATTTTTAAGTTGTTTGACCACTTAAAAAAAAAACAAACAAAACAACTTAATGAGTTCAATTTAGACCCATTAAGTTTTAAGTGAAAAAAACAAACGACCCATAAGTTGATGTCTCCTCTCCAAAAATGAATATATATATATATATATATATATATATATATATATATAGGGAGAGGAAGAGGACGAGCAATGGAGATGCAAAGTGAAAAGACATAAAATGGTAGGATTTCACATCGAAAAGATGTAAACATGGATCGGTGTTTCTTTAGTGATTAGAGTAAAAGAGGAAAGCCACAAAAGAAAACAAGATCAGTCAAAATGTCTTTTGCATCATCACATGGCTGCTAGCAAGGTGGACCATTGTAGGAAGAAAAAAGAAAAGAGAAAGAGAGAAACATATATTATACTGCCAAACGTTAATAATGAGTGGATTTTGGAAAGCTAAAAAGATGCTGTAAGCTGGATTACGATAAACATTTGTGGAGCATCGATCTCATTCACATTTACAAGTTATTGTTTTCTACATATATTCTTACAACGTTGGACGACTAACTTCAGAGGAAAAAAAAATGATTCCATGTACGTGGCTGCATATCAATCACAACATGTGATACCATTCACATGCATTTTCAAGTATTTGTTTCAAACGGCAACTAGGAGCGTAGTTCGGTTCAGTCGGTAGATGAATAAACTTGGGGTTTAGGTAAATGACTCACTAGTCAGCAGCTCGAATCCTATCAATGACAAAGAGCTTTAAAAAAATTACATGGTCTAGATAGGTGGATAGACAGTGTTAACAACAACAAAAAAAAAAAGTATTTGTTTCAAACGTTTATAAATAGACATTTGATAGTATATATACCATTGGGCTTCTCTAGCGATAATTAATCATATGTAACATTCATATATACGATATTATACTAATGGAAGTTGCTATTACACTCGTGCACCGAAACTCTTCGATCTACTAATTTAAATATTCTAGTGGGAATATTGGATTGATTTGGTTGGTCGTTTACTTTTGAAAGACAAGTAGTGTGTATTCAAGGGACAAGAATATCAAGTTTTTGCTTGGATAAGCCCCGATTGTATTAACTTAATTACTTTTTGCTAATGACAAGTTGGCAAGAAAACTCTCCAAGTCTATCCTACTTTATTTAATTACCTCCCAAAACCCAAAAAATAACCATCTTCTCTCTCCAAATCCATATGTATTTTGGATTCGAATCCCCCACGTAATGATTTCTAAGATTATGATTTTCAGAATAATTAGCTTTTGATTAAAAGTGAAAATGGGTCAAAAAAGCACAAGCTTACAACTCACTAATCAAGGGGTGGACCCCAAGTATTTCACTCTTATGATTACTTAGCTAGCATGCAGTTATTTTGGTCTTTAGCTTAGGTCTAATAAGCCTACACAATTTTATTTTTATTTTTTTTCAATTTAAAACTTTTTCTTTTTTCTTTTTTAGGAATTTTTAAACTTTGAATCGATTAAAATAATTAAAAGCACAAACATAACTGACAGAGCATGCAGTATCTTTTAATAATAATATAAAAAAATGACACTGTACATGTAGGGTACAACTGGACTCCCATAATTACCATTATTTTGCACAGTGTGTATTCAGAAAGTTAATAGTACCATTTTTAATTATTCCTATTAGGGATGGCAATGGACCAGATTGGGTATAGATATCTCAATATCCATCCCCATATCCGTTTGAGATATATATATCCATCCTCGCATCTATCCCCATTTCTAAGTGGGTGGGGTGGATTCGGATAATCCGTTAGTTAAGATAGAGATATGTATCCCCGCTCCGTTTATATCCGTATCCGATGAAAAAACTTTCAATTTTTATAGTTTACAAGAGAAAAATGTAACTAACATACATAACAATACATTTTATCTTATTTAAAGAGAAACAAATACATCCAAAAAAGTTCAAATATAAAAATTAATAATAACTTATATAATTAGAATTAATAATTACATAATAAATTTTTATATTTTTAAAATATTAAAATCTATAATGGATCTGGATGGGCATGGATATCCATAAACGATATCCACCCCTATCCCT
Organism: Acer saccharum; assembly: GCA_030490815.1. Classification (NCBI taxonomy): domain Eukaryota; kingdom Viridiplantae; phylum Streptophyta; class Magnoliopsida; order Sapindales; family Sapindaceae; genus Acer; species Acer saccharum. The sequence continues at coordinate 30,945,894 of CM059872.1, forward strand.
GAAAATAAAATGGATATTAGAATGACATCCATCCCCGCTCCATCCCCGAAATAATAGTATCCATCCTCATTTTAAATGGAACGAATTCTTACTGATATCCGTATCCGTGGATAATTTTATCATCCCTAATTCCTATTAACTTTTTTTTATGTTAAAAGGACATTTGGTTTTTATTGGCCATCTGAATTTATTTATTTTTTCGGTTGAAACAAATCAGAAATTTGTTCTTAAAAGATAAGATACTTATCAATTTTTAAAGTATTAGAATAAATTATACCTAACACAAATGGAATTTGTTATCACTCATATTTATGAGGAAGGTAACCAAATTGTAGATAGTTTAGCATCCAGGAGCCCCAGTATCATCTCTCCTACATGGTGGTGGATCGCTCCGAATTTTTACAATTCTTTTATTTTCAATGATTTTTGTAACAGATCTTCTTTTAGGTACTGTTGATCTGTTTTCTTGTTTTGTTTTTTTTTCTCTTTTGTTCTCTTTCTTTTTTCTTTAATAAAATGTTGGGATAGGATTGATTCCGATCCCCAACAACCTTAAATAAAAAAAATTAATAACTAACAATGAATGTATTTTAAAATATATATATTTTTTAATATCCAACTAATCGCTAAACTTTATAAGATTTTCTACATTCCTTATTTATTTTTTCGTATTAGAAAATGATATTTGAGTCGTGAATAAAAGAAACCCTTGAATTTTAGTTTTTTTTTTTTAATTATTATTAAAGAGTTTTTTTTTTTTTTTTTTTTAAGAAATAGAAAATAAGAAGAATAGAGGAAGAAGAAGAGCTTGTATGATAAATACTTATGATTATTTATCTGAAAAACATATTTAATAAATAAATAAAAATATATATTGTTTTTTATTTCAATATATATATATTTATTGTTTTTAATATAAAAAATAAAATGTTCTTTCTAACATTTGGACAAGGGCTATGGGCCATGGCCCAATACTCTATAATGTTTTTTCTAATGTTTTATTTTTTTATAAATAAAATGTTATTTTTTGTAATGTAAGGAAAAAAAAAAAAATAAATTATTATTATATATCGTTATAATTAAAATAAAACAAATCGGAAGATGCGTCGTGTCTTTATTTCACAGAAAATCGCAGTTTGCACTTTGCAGCTGACGTCAGTCTGGGCCCCATGTTTGAACCTACAAATGGTTTTCGTCATTGGATTAGAAAATTTAACGGTGAAGATGTCTGGTACAACCTACAAGATTACACAATAGGACCACTCATTTGGCGACAACTGTACTGTGGGGGGAGCAGTAAAAGGTAGCTTCTCTTTACTGCTCACGAGGACGGTTTATTAGATACCACTAACGAACGACCACCACGTGTTCTCCACGTCAGCTTATAAAACTTTGACTGCACTTTTGGTCAAAAGTCAGAACAAATTATTAACGACTTCTGTGTGTAATCATCCTCTGTGTTTTGGTACACTCTAAACATAACCACCGAAAGTGACCTTCCAACACGTGTCCGCATGCGGGAGCTTGATTTGATATATAAAACGACAAAAAAGACAAAGTAAATAATAATTTGTGTACAAAATGGGAATTATTACTTGGACCAGAAATCAATGAGCACATACATAATCACATGTAAATTGCTAAATTGTTTTGGGATCTCTATCTCTCCCACCCCACCCCCCTCCCCCCCCCCCCCCCCCCCCCCAAAAAAAAAAAAAAAAAAAAAAAAAAAATTTGTTTTAGAGAAGATATTGAGATATTCGAAATGCTTTCTTGCCATTGCTTTCAAACTACTTGATGACCAATTCAATCATTTTAATTTGTTTTTATATGCTTATTGGAATTTCAATGTTAACTTTATGATTAAGAGTTTGGTTTGAATTAACAACCTAATCATGACAATATGGTTTTATTATTTGTTTTGAAATAACATTGTTAATCGTGAACGTTTATCGGATAATATTCTCTACCCCACCCTACTCCTATGTTATTTCAGACAATATAAATAGATACCAATATTCTTAGTTGTCCGTAACTCGATGTAATATAATTTAAACAGATATATTTAATTGTTTTCTTTGAGAATAGTATATATATAAAAAAAAATTAAATAATATTTATAGTAAAATCACTTATAAGCATATAAGATTAAAAAAAAAAAAAAAATCACACCTAAATTTACTCAAGATGCTTGGAAGTATCTATTGTTAACTCAGTCTTTCTTTTAATGCTAAGTATGTTTAAGACAATTTAGAAGCCATATTTTCGATAAAAAATAAAATATTGGAATATATGGTACCGAATCGATATTAGTCAAAAGAAAAGATTATAAAATAAAGTTACACATATTGGAATCATTGATTTGGTCAAACATATAATTAAAGATGTGGAGGCAAAAAAGTCAACAAATAATTACTAGTAAAATGAAGTGTAATTCAGATGTCAGTTTCCATGGAATTATATTATTCAGTACGACCCAGCTTTCTCTTTGCGTGTAGACGTGTAGTGGTGTCATCAATTTGTTTTTGGATGAGGCATTGGTGGATACAATTGCGTGTGATCGTTCATCATTTTTAGTAATTCTATCTTTGTGTAATTAAATGAAAAAAAAAATGTTTATTGTATAATCAAATAAGTTATAATCTTAAAATATATATACATGTGTTGGATGTGGATCATTAGATTTACATACTTTGACTCAAAATGTATACACTTATCAAAGCCTCTTCATAATTTGTGATCCATATGCATTGGTACTGATGCAGTTACATCAGTGCGCACTGATGTGAATAGGAACGTATATATATATAATCTACTACTGCGCTATACTTTGCCTTTTCTTTTTGAATCTACTCTGTGTGTATATATATAATCTACTATTGCGCTATACTTTGCCTGCAGTTGATTTGCTAAATCATTTACGGGGAATGCTATCTACCTTTCCCATTTGTCTTTCTCATTTATCTTTCCCACACATTGTTTGACACGTGTACATTTTTTCATTTAATAAAAAACTCTCACTTTTTACTACAAAGCTTGTTTACGTATTTACCCTTGATGGTTACTTTTATCATTTCATTAATAAGGGGTAAAGACGTAAACAAGTTTTGTAGCAAAAAGTGAGAGCTTTTTATTAAATGAAAAAGTGTACACGTGTCAAACAATGAGTGGGAAATGAAAAAGGCAAATGGGAAAGGTAAATAGCATTCCCCATCATTTACTATTTGTGAGTTGTACATATTTTTTAAATATACATATATATATATATATATATATATAGTCTTTCTATTGTCAGTTCGTCATAAAAATAAATATATCAGGATGAAGAATATGGACTACAGATTATGGAGAAATTTTGACAAATGCATACACTTTGAATCAAAGTATTGAAAGCATTGATTTGTTCAATCATATAATTAAAGATATGGTGGTAAAAAAGTCAATAAATAATTGCTAGTAAAATGAAGTGTAATTCAGATTACAGTTTCCATGGAATTATATTATTTAGTACGACCCAGCTTTCTGTTTGCGTTTAGACGTGTAGTGGAGTCATCAATTTGTTTTTGGATGAGGCATTGCTGGATACAATTGCGTGTGGTCGCTCATCATTTTTAGTAATTCTATCTCTGTGTAATTAAATGAAAAAAAAAAAATGTTTATTATATAATCAAATAAGTTACAACCTTACAATATATATACATTCTTTTTATTATCAGTTTGAACTGATATAAAATATATCACTTTCTTACATGTGGGTCATTAGATTTAAAAGATGTTTTGATAAGTGCATGCAGCCAAGTCAAAGTATTTAAATATGGTCAACATACAAGGAACTGATATATTTTTTATCAGTTCGAACTGATAATAGAAAAATTGTATATATATATTAATTTTTCTATTGTCAGTTCGGCCTGATATATATCAAGACGAAGAATGTGGACTATTAGATTTATGGCCAGTTTGGTATTGCTATAACTTTTATAATAATCACTGTTAGCTATGTTGAATGAATAATCAAGCTGTGAAGTTAATCGGTAGATATTTGGTTAATTATACTTTTAAAACTACTGTATAACTCAAAAGCAGTAATGTATGTTTGGTGATTTTATTTCAAAAGTGCTTAAATTAGTTATAATGACTAAAATAAACATGATTTTTAGAACTTTATTTTATTTTTTTTCATTAATTATATATATTAAATCAATATTTAAGTAGAATATTTAAATTAGAAAAAAAAATCCATAAGAATAATAACAATATTCTTAAAAGGTTTTATAAATCAAATCAATATTTAATTAAAATCTTTAATTTTAAGATGAAATAAGGGATATAAATGATTTGAATTTGATTTCACAAGGATAATAATGATATTTTAAAAAATTCATTAAATGCTGAAATATATTATTTTATAATCACTTTCAAAAAGTAACCCCCTACCTACTTCTCAAAATTACTATCTAAACTTGTTAGATTATGAATTAATCACTTTTGGAAGTTTTACCAAACATCATTGTATGTTAAAATTATAAAATAAGATGTGACTTTTACTTCTAAAAAGCAATATCAAACTGGCCCTTACATACTTTGACTCAAAGTATATACACTTATCAAAACTTCTCCATAATATGTGGTCCACATTCTTTGTCTTGATATATTTTATATTAGGACGAACTAACAGTAGAAAGACTATATATATGTGTGGACCATTAGATTTACATACGTTGACTCAGAGTGTATGCACTTATCAAAGCCTCTTCATAATCAATTGTCCATATACATTGGTAAAGATGTAGTTACATCAGTACGCACTGATGTGAACGGAATCGTATATATATATATATATATATATATATATATATATATATATATATATAATCTACTATTGCCACTATACTTTGCCTTTTCTTTTTGAATCTAACGGCCGTTGATTTGCTAAATCATTTACTATTTGTGAGTTGGATAGATTTTTTTTTTTAAAATATATATATAAATTTGAGAATCGGTGGAGATTGATAGAATGTAAACTCATAATATTATCGGTGTTGATGTGACTTTTGTTTTCTAAAGATCGGTGTTGATGTGACTTGTGAGGAGTTTACCGCATGAGCAATTTCAATTTTTTTTATATATACTATAATTAATTCAAGGTTTTAGAATTAATAGATATGACGTAAATATACAACCTCAATGGTGTAATTATGATAGGCATATCAATAAGTTAATTTCATCGTGTTGATGACCATTTCAATTTTTGCTTCAGGCAGAGATAGTTGAAACCGGCCAAAATTATCTCAAATTATATAAATTGTACTAAACTATGTATGTAATTTATATTAATGGGGTAACATTTAGAAATTGATTTAGTACTAAAATGTAAAATTTTAATTTACCAAGCAAATCCTTTAAAAAAAAAAAATTACCAATCAAATGATTTTAAAAATATTGATTGTTGTACCATAAAAATAACATGTTAATTGATGGGTTCTATAATATTTATGTTATGATCAATCTATTTTAGTTATACTGTTTCTTTATCTCAGGACATGGTTTGGGTTGATGTTTGCCCTCACTTTGTTCATCATCTTGTATTAGCTTATTGCAATAATTAATTAAGGTTATTGGGTTTTTACCCGTTAAAAATAAATAAATAAATAAATAAGGTGCTTTCCTATAAACATGTCTAACAGCGTAAGTAAACATAATTAAGAATGACTTGACAAATGTATTTCAATTTCCATATGTGGCTCCACACAATTGCCATTTGTCAAAAACAGATATCTAATGAGCTAATCTTTGTTCTGAGCTATATACATCTGCTAACATGTGTAATAAATAGCTGTAATTTATTTCACTTTCATTATTTTTAAATGTAAGTCTTACTCTCAAGTGTTTTAGATAAGGAAAAAGATCAACACAGCAAAGGATCCTGATCCCTATAGTTAGGGAGTCATTGGCTGTGCTAGTAGGGATCCTTTAAAGTTGAAGTCTATTTTAGCCTTTTGAGAAACTATACGGTTTTTAAAGGAAAATTGTGTGGACGGTTTTCTCATCCATTAGTGTTGGAAGCTTTGCTTATTTATAGTGTTTAGTTTGGATTAGGAACCTCTGCTGTGCTTCCTGATCTAAAACATCCTTTAGAAACCATATAGTTTCTCAAAAGGCTCAAATAGACTTCAACTTTTTTTTTTCTCACAACAAACAAATTTATTGAAACAAATAGACTTCAACTTTAATGGATCCTCACTAGCACAGCCAACGACCCCCTATAGCTTGTTAACCTTGCTATTTTATTAAACACAAAGCTATTAAAAATCAAAATCCCTAACCATGGCTTGTTAACCGAGCTATTTTGGTAAACACTAAGCTATTAAAATTCAAAACAAAACTTGATCAAACTTCTCAAATAAGGATACTTTGTAAGATTTAGTTATGGTATAGTATCAGTATAAGGACATGACGGTTATTGTTGAGCATATTTGTAATAACCTAGAAAAGTATATCCCCCGACCCCAGCATTGGAAAACAATAAATCATTGAATGTGATACGAGATGGGAGGTATAAGAAAACCTCATATAATGAGTCCTCCGAATGTCATTTGAAGTTAGTTGCATGCAAGACAACACTTTTTTTTTTTTTTGAAATGCAAAATTTATTCAAGAGGCCAAAAACCACGCAGCGCCAAAACAGAGGGAAACGAAAGCACACGAGCCAACAACAACAAAAAACTGCACAGGGGCAGCACAAACCCACAACACTCCTGTCGCTGAAAAAGACAAGGCCACGCAAACCAAAGAAAGCAACAAAACACAAAACCATGCAAGACCTCAACACAGGACTAACAGGACAAACAACAAAACCAGCCCACTCCGCCCAACCAGCAAACTAACCACCCAACATACGCGCTACAACCACGCTCTTCAAGACCAACAAACGGAAGGAAGATTACTGGCCTTCCTGATCTTCCATTCTAGCTAAATCCTCTGCTTCTCTACTTGCAATAGCTTCTGACATCTCTTGCTCAATACCAGATGTTTGTCATGTGTCGACCTTAACCAAATACTCATTGACAGAAACACAAACGGGTCAAGCTAGACCCTATATAAACCAAGATGAAGACAAAGCAAGATAAGTTAATTTTCACTTTGAACTCAGTAAAATATATTTACTTACTCGGTATTCATAAATTCTCTCTTGTTTTTGATTTCAGATTTGATGCTAATGATTGATACCACCGACCTTCAACCTCTGAAGATAAATTACATTCGAATGAGTTTAGCCTCATTTTTGCCTCAACATTTATAACGGTATGTGATATATTTCTTTTAGTTTAATTTTTTTTTAAAAAAAAAATAAGATTTTGTAAACCTTTAAATTAAGGGGTATTATCATTTAAGTCCCTATTTTTTAAAAAAAAAAATTATATGTTTTTTTAACTGTTTTTCCATTTTTCACTGGCTTGATCCTTATTTTTTCAGAAACTCATCAATTTGGTCCCTCTGTGAGTTGGACGTTAGTCAAAGTTAATGAAAGAAGGGTTATTTTTGTCTTTAAATAAAGAACATGCCATGTGTCAACGCCATAAAATGAAAAACAAAAAAATGAAAAATGAAAAAAAAAAAAAAAAAAAAGAGTAAAAAAAAAGAAGAGGTGGAGATCCAATCTCTAGATTGGATCTCCACCAAGATCCATGGAGATCTCCATGATCCAAAGCTTAATGGAGATTGATCTCCATAGATGATGCGATGGATCCAAAACTCATAAAAACGTTGTAAACTAAAACCCTTATCTAGATCCGAGTCCTATACAAACCCACTTCCTCTCTTGTTCAAATTCTTTGATTATTTTTTTTTAAGTGAGATCGATATGGATCTAGAGACCAATCCAAATCGATGGAGCTCACGATGAAGCTCACCATCTCCGATAAGATGAAGCTTGCGAACTTGCTCCAGAGCTCAACACTCTGATGGAGCAGATCATAGATCGACTTGCTCTTTTCTTCTATTCTTTTTTTTTTCTTTCTTTTTTTTTCTTCTTTTTTTTTTTATTTTTATCAGATCTATTCCAAAAGTGAGTTAACTTTTTTTTTTTTTTTTTTTTTTGGATTCCTTAGTTGATTTGTGGATTTATTATGGTTTACGGTTTGTGTTTGGGATTGAAAGATATTTGACTTTGTGAAGTTGAGATATTGTTTAGAACTTTTGATTGATGATTTATGTTGGATGTTGGAGGGGAGAATCTGGGTTTATGAAGATTGATGAAGATGAGTTTGTGAAGGTTGATTGATCTGGTTTGTGATGGTTGATTGATTTTTTGTTATTAAAAAAAAAAAAAAAAAAAAAAAAAGTGATGGTCGATTGATTTGGGTTTGTAAAGGGTGAAGTTTTTGTTTTTTGTTTTTTACTTTAAAAAATGATTAATTTGACGTCTATCATTTTTTTTTTTAATTTGATGTCTATCATTTTCTTTTCTTTTTTTTAAATTAAGATTAAACGTTAAATTTATTTTTAACAGAATTTTATTTTTATTTTTTATTTCTTTATAAAAAATTCAGATTTTCATTAATATTTTAACTATTTTTTTAATTTTTAAAATTTGGTGACATATGTCATATTATGATTAGATTACAAGTTAGGTTAACTTGTAAAAAAAATGACAAATTTAGAGGGTGAAATGGTTATTTGATTTAAGTTAAAGGTAAAATGGTCAATTTACTTTTTTCTGTTAGGTTTGACCGTTAAAAATCCGGTCAATGGGACTAAATTGATAAGTTTTTGAAAACATAAGAACCACATCAGTGAAAAATAAAAAGACAGTTAAAAAAGTCATACCGTGTGAAAATATAGGGACTAAAATGATAATACCCTTAAATTAAAATTCAATAACAAGTAACACTGACACCATGTGACAATTAAGATGCTGTATATTAGTAGAATGGCATGATCTTGTTTTGTACTTTGAAAGGAAAATAAAATACGGATATACAGTACACGCGTCGAATTGCAACGTATCCGTTACGTGGAGCGGCGTGTACTGTTGGATAGAGGGACCCACAGGTTCACAGGAAGACGTGTGTGAAAACATTAATTGGTGGGTTGATAATGACAAATCGCTCACAATTCTCTCAACGCCGTCCTACTTGTCTTCCTCTTCCGTTAATCTCCTCCGATTCTCCGAATGTTCCGTTCCCTGTCTTTATTCTTGTCACGTCACCTAAGCCACTTTATGGGACCGCTTTCCTCGTCTACTCAAAAGTCTACAGTATTTCAAGTTGGTAACACCAAATTCCGTTAATGCCTGTATCACTATTATCTGCATTTTATTGCTAATTAATTCAACACATATTCAACTTCTTACAAGTTACAACCTTTTTTTTTTTTTTTTTTTTTTATAAATTCCATGTAGTTTATTTATTGTCAATATCCATGTTTATTAAAATTAATTTATTTTTCCATTAAAAAAATTACTAAAAAAATATTATTTTTATTTTTTTTGGGGAAATATATTTGTTTTTAAAAATTATATTATTATTATTATTATTATTATTATTAATTTCTTCACATTTTTTTTTCTAAATATTCTCCTTTAAAAGAAATTAAACTAAATTTCTAGAAGTTGTCATCTTTCCTATAAAAAAAATTAAAAAAAATTATAAGTTTAAACTAATTAATAATTTGCTTTTTAGTTAATATTTGCTTCAAAATGTATAATAATGTTTTTCATCCCTTTCATAATCAAATAAAGCATAAAACATAAGTTAAAAGAAAAAATAATGCTAGACTTTTCAACTTTATATCACAACCCATGATAATTATTAAGTAGATAAACATTACAAACGTGGGATGTCTGTCGTTATTATAAAAGAATTAAGATAAGAATCACAGAGTTTTAGATTTATAAAATATTAAAAAGAGGAAAATGATTATATATATATATATATATATATATATATATATATATAAAGGAGGTAAGATATAATATATTCTAAAACTTTGTGTGTAAATGTTTTTAGAACTTTTTATCTTGTATAATAATTTTGATTACACCTTTTTTTTATATATAAAAATATAAAATTAATTACATATTGTTTTTCTAAAAATAATAATAATTTTAATTAAAGATAAAATTGTCATTAAAAAAATATCAAATAGAGTGTGAATAGATATTCGATGAATTCAAATGCATCTCCACAATTTTGATACTGTACAATGAAATAAATAAATAAATATGTATATATATACACAATATTATAATGAAATTATGTATATTATTATTGTTAATCGTATTTGAATCAATTTTCCGTTTCATTTAGAAAAGCCATGACAGCTGGCAACCTAACCTAATTATTACAGCTAAATACAATCTAAGAATTCTACTAATTTAAAATTAAAATTTCAGATTGGACAAAGGTGGCTGAAGACCGAATAGATATGGAAGTAATAAAAAAGTGGAGGGCCAGCCTAGCTTTAATTGGTATTGGTAGTAAGCAGTTGGGTCCAGCCAAGCCACTGGGCATAAGGCATCGCCTATAATCTTGCAATGCTTGATTGGGTCTTATTGCAAATAGTTGCAATATCAAAAAAAATTAAAAAAAAAATTAAAAGTTTGGTGAGTTTGGAAAGATTCAACTACGATATCCTAAAAGTTGGTCATTTTAAATTTGCTAATCATTTCAAAATGGGTAAGACAAAGGTTCCATTTAATCATTGACATAGAATAAGATGAGGTTGACCAAGTGGTTAAACCCCTTCACACCCACGCCATGAGATCATGGGTTCGAGTCTCTTTCCTAAATTCAAAAACCCGAATTAACCCGAATTATTATAATATTTCAACAACAAAAATAATCATTGAGATCAAAACTAAAAATTTAGCATTTTTTTAAATATAATTCAATGATAACTTCTCAATAATTTATTTTTAAAAAAATTAAATGGAATTAATATATATATATATATATATATATATCTTGAAAATTGTAATCTTGGAAAGGAAAGAAAGTTTAATTACATTCCATAATCCATCCTAGATATCACATGAACAAATCTAGAAATGGAAGGTGGAACATTGTCAATCCAAACTTTTTTTTATTTTATTTTTTAAAGTATCCAAACTAATTTTGGACATTATAAATAGCAAATTTAATTGGCTAGAGCACTAGCAACTTATTAGCTTCATTCCTGTTTTTGTAGCTTTTGCCCTGTTTTGTTGTTGTTCCTGGCAGCTGTTGCTGTTTCATCAACAAAAAAAAAATAAAAAAAAACAAAACTTATTAGCTTCTTTAGGAATGAAACTAACATTTTAAACTTGAAGCAATAGTGTGGACCAGTCTGATCAAACGACCCTTATCAAATCAGATGGGTTAACCGTTTAGAGCCTCATTCCCGTCAACTAGCCCGGACCACTTAATGCCCACCACGTGTCCACGGTATTTTTCATCCACCTGTCACCCCCTAACTTCGACGTCGGCTTTCCCCAATCTCCATCCACCTACACCCTCTACACATGGAAAACAAATCCTACCATTTTAAACTGTCAAAATATATTACAATTATTTAATAGAAAAAATGAATAAAAAAAAATAGTAAAAAACACACAATCCAACTGCCTCGTATTTAAACGGCCTCAACGAAAACCAATTTGTTTCGTTGTTGTTCAAAAACATTGACGAGTGTATTAATTAACTTGCAGCACCGGAGAGAAGTCACCGGATATTTCTTCTCTAAATCAAAATGCTTGCTTACCCGAAATTCTCGCTACAAATCCACAACATATAAAATCTCACACACTATCTCTCACGCCACAATTACCATTCTTCATTTTATAACCGTTTCTTGATAAATCAAAATAGAATCCAATACTCTCAAGCCATCCTCGCTTGAAGAAACAAAATAATAAATAAAAATCTAAAGAGCATGATATTTTCAACGAACTTCACCGCCGTGCTCCGTCGCCACGTCATCAGAATCAAATCCAGCGATCTGCAGTATTTGTGCTGATGATTGATTTTGGGTTATGCATCCCTTCTGTTGCGTCTCCACTGTCTCTGATAACAATCACATCTCTCATAAACCCTTCACCGACCATTTCCCAAACATGCCTCCTCCATCTAACATGACTGTGCCATCGGTCCAATCCGACCCGATGAGCCGATCCATGTCTAGCCAAGCGAACCACAATCACATCAATAACATCACCGACTGTACGGAAACGAATCAGCGGCTGAGTCAAAGAGCGGAGCCGGTTGATGTGAAGATAAACCACATAGTAGGGAATGGGATAGCGGGAGTTCTGCAAAAGTGGGTGAATTACGGTAAAGGTTGGAGGCCGCGGTGGTTCCTGTTGCAAGACGGCGTTTTGTCGTATTATAAGATCCATGGACCCGATAAGATCGTCGTCAGTGAAGAGACTGAGAAGGGCTGCAAAATTATTGGCGAAGAGTCCATGCGAAGAATCTCTAGGCACAATCGAAAGCACGAAACCGCCTACCAACGCAACCTTAATCGCAAGCCATTCGGCGAAGTCCATCTCAAGGTTTTTTATTTTTTTTTCATTTTATTTTATTTATCAATTTTGAATTCGTTTCACATGAAAATAATAATAATAATAATCAAGTTGATCTGATTGTTTTTGCGATATTTTATTTTGCTGAGTAGATTTGATTACTGTTTCACAGGTTTCATCAATCCGTGAAAGCAAATCGGATGACAAGAGGTTCTCAATATTTACAGGGACAAAAAGGCTGCATTTACGCTCAGAGACGCGAGAGGATCGATTGGCTTGGATGGAGGCATTGCAGGCTGTGAAAGACATGTTTCCTCGGATGTCCAACAGCGAACTGATGGCTCCCATCGACAACATTCAAGTCTCAACTGAGAAATTGAGACAGCGCCTTATAGAAGAGGGCTTGAGAGATGCAGCAATACAGGACAGTGAGCAGATAATGAGGACTGAGTTCGCCGCAATGCAAAGCCAATTGCTGTTGCTCAAGCAGAAGCAGTTGTTACTCATCGACACCCTAAGGCATTTAGAGGTACATCTAAAGAAAATTAGAAATCGAATTCGGAATTCTACTACTACGGTTTCTCCTGCCAATGCAAAATGATTTTTCTTTTTCTCTAAATTGGGATTGTTATGAATTTAGTTTTAGTATGTGTAGTGGTAAGTCTTGGCGGTTAATTTTTTATATGATTCGTATGTATAGGACTTCATGTGGGGGCACCGGATTTGTATACTTTTACTCTGCTGTAATTAAGTGGAAGGCAGGAAGGAGATTAATTTGATCATGTAGGCAGTTTGTGTACTAACTTACTTCTAGGAGTTCATGTTGGATTACTGGATCAGAAAGTGAATCAATAAACTCCAATTTGTTTTGGGAAATGTCAATATCACATTATTTCGACTTTGCTTTTTTGAATTTTATATTTATGCTCTCCATAAATCTTGAAGACAAAATTGCTGACTTTAGAGTTTCCTTGTGTTCTTATGAGAATTCATTAGGGATATAAGTTTTCTGTAGATCTTCCTTGAGCCTTGAGGGTTTTTGTGTAAAGATCTTTGCAATTTTATCCAAGGGCAGATGAAATGTTATTAGAACAGGAGGTAGTAGTGGTAGAGATCTTTATCACCTGCACCTAGAATATAGTGTCCAAGTATACTTGAAGAATGGTTTTACCATACTTGCTTATACAAGATCATGGTATATGCACAAGTGTCTTGTGATTAGAGGGATGGAGTATTGAAAAGGCCGCATAGGAATAGGCGTCTCTGACAATAGCTGGCTGTTATGGAAATCTGAAGTTATGTATCTTGTTTCAGAAAGCTTTGGTTTTCATTCAATAATTGCTGACTGTTACAGAAGTGAACAGAAGGTCAGAAAGTAGAAAAATGACATAAGATGAAGTTGCTGTAAAAATTTGTCTGAGATAATAGAAATGGCAGTAGACAGTGCAGGATGAATGAAAAGGACACATGTAGCTTGACCCCAATTTGTTCAAGACTAAATGCTGAGTTGAGGTGATTTCATTTTCATGCACTCATATGCTATATTCTTTATCAATTCAGCATTCCAGAAGAGAGAAATTAGCTGTAGTGTGTTTGGTTGTCAACAATTATTTGGTGTTCAGAGGGATTTTTGAAGTTTAGTGACAGTGGTTCTGGTGGCAATAATGGTGGTTGTAGAAATGACTCAATGAGTTAAGAGTCTTTGAACTTTACAATGAGTGGTTTTGTAAATTTTTCTATCAAATTATGATTCCTTTAAGTGCTATTCGACTGATATTGGTGGGATAAAATAGCGATTATTGTAGACTTTTAATGCATGCATCCTTTGTGTGCAACTAGTCATGGTCCATTTTTATTATAATGCCAAACTAGCGTGTGTTGACCATAACTCCATAAGATAGCATTATCCATGCAAGGTATAAATTAAAGTGCCCAGTAAGTAGTTTAGACTAACAAATCTGGCTTAGTTTATGGAAGAACTTATAGTTTACAGTTTCATGTTTATTGTTGCAATCCCTCATTGAGCATGTGATGTTTACTTATTGATCTAAATAAATGAATTTTGTTTCTTGCTACTTTGCGTGCCACCTTTATGGATTGGTTTTTCAACTATATTGACCTGAGTGTAGGTATATATGACAGACATTTTACTGATTTGTTTTTTAAAACAACTTTAATGAAGGCCGAAGTGTTACTGACAGTTTTGTACTTAGCAAGTGCCTTTGACTCCATTCTATTATTTTGGCAATTTATATCTTGCTGACAGAGAATTACTAACTTTGTTTCGATTCAGAAGCCAAAAAAAAAAAAAACAGTTTTATGCAGCATAGTGTTCTGTTAATAAAAAGCTCTTTTTGTGTATAATGTTTAGGATAAATAATGAAATTCATTGAAAATCTAGATAGTACCTTGTGATGCCAAAATTTAAATTAATTATTAGTGCAATTATTGTGACTACAAATCAGAGCAAGGCCAAACGTCTTTGGAGCTGCCAAGCATTGCATTGATTTAAGCTTTCCGACTACTAAAGTCAATAAATAAATTTTGTTAGAGAACAAGAGTGGATTAGGGTTATTTTGAGGTGCCCCTCGTACATGGTAGGTTTCGGTAAGGAATAAAATTATCAGAATTGCTTTCATGCTTAAGAAAGTACTGTTTCCCTTATCTCTGAATTAATTCCACACTGTACAACCTGATTTAGTATAGATTTTTTTAACTATAACAGTATTCTTGAGGAAGGTCTGAGAGATGTGATGTGTACAGACAAAAGTTGATTATACAGGGAAACAAAGGAGTTAAGCTATATATAAATGGCCTCATTTTCTAATCCTGTTTTTTAATATTTAATTTTGTGGCTGGGCAAGAATTACTGAATTTTAATTTGACTAGCTAGAATGAACATTTTTCTAGTGTTCATAGTATATAAGTGCCTTTAGTTAATTGGAGTATTTTCCTTGGAAGTTTAATTTCTGTCAATCATTGCTACTGAGTATGCAAATTTGCTTACCACCAAGATCCCCATTTCTCATCTATATCATCCTATCATATGTTTATTTATTGTATAATATCATAACAGTTCATTAAAATTGCAACAATTATGACAGTGGATAATCACTTTTACATTTAAAATTCTTGAAGTTTCAATCTATCTTTTGCCTGTACTATGGCATGCATGCAAAAGTGGCATTGGGAGGATTCTTGTATTAACTAATTAAAGTGTGTTTAATCATGGTTAAATAATTCAATGTTATTTTTTTCCTTCGAATATATTAAATTATCATAAGTTATGGTTCCTACTCAATAAATATTCTATTTTGAAATTTGCCACATTTCCGTTTTTTGTTGAAAATTCTAGATTGTACATCTTTTTGGGTTAGATTTTAGTGCGGGATCTTCTCTTAAATTTTCCTTGTTCTGCTAAATTCAGCTGAATAAATTGTATTTTGTAGACAGAAAAGGTTGATCTGGAGAATACTGTAGTTGATGAGAGCCAAAGACAGTGGATTGATCAAGGTGCTTCTTCTGGATCAAGGCAAGACAAATCCAGTGGTAAGTGATTTTTAGTAATACCAGTTGTTCTCTGGTTGATGATTAAACTTCACCTTTGTGGTCGGGTCTTAGTCTTTCACATTTTATATTATAATTGAGCTGGTTCCTTTCAAAATAAATAAATAAACTGAGCTAGTTATTCTTGGATCATACGAAATGCTGGTGAGATGTGGCATGAGGCTATACGGTTTTATTTTTACATTTGAACACTTAGCTGAATTTACATGCCTTGTTCATAAGTCACAAAGATGATATTGCTAAATCTGCTTAATTTGGTATTAGAAACCCAGACCTTGTGGGAGTAATCCACATGCTTGACCATTGTGTTAACCCCTAGGCTTGACCACAGGCTTGATATATAAATAATGTACATCACGCTGTATAATATGAGGCATACATACTTCTTGTTCACGATTTTATGATTGGAGTAGTTCACTAATATGCTGGATAAAGAGGCCTAAGACATATAGTCCACATTATAGCATCTGATTGTTGTTGTGAACTATGGTGGTGATATTCAGAGTTTTTGTTGTTGTGACCACGCATTTTATTCTCAAGATGATTGACCATATGTGCTCCTATGTTATTCATTTTTTTTTTCCTTTACTTTTTTCTTAAAGCTTTCTTTTAACAGTATAATTGTTTTTTTCCCCTCCTTTTCTCAGAAGGCACTGCAACTGAATCTGATGATGATAACGAAAGAGTTGATGCTGCAGAGGAAGAAACGGATGAGGATGAGAATACATTTTTTGATACTCGCGACTTTCTATCCTCAAGTTCTTTTAAAAGTAATGGGTCTGGATTTCGGACCTCATCTTTCTCTTCAGACGACGAAGAGATTTATGTAGTTGAATCTGAAGATGACATTGATCTTTCCATCAGAGGCGTTGGAACTAACTATCCTTATGTCAAGCGTCGTAAGCAATTGCCTGACCCAGCTGAAAAGGAGAAGGGTGTCAGTCTTTGGTCCATGATTAAGGATAATATTGGCAAGGACCTCACAAAAATTTGTCTTCCTGTTTACTTTAACGAGCCACTCTCTTCTCTACAAAAATGTTATGAGGAACTGGAGTATTCATATCTTATTGACCGGGCATATGAATGGGGGAAAAGGGTAAGTCTGTGTCTATGAACTTGATTATGTTGCTTGTTATTGCTTTCTTGCAGTCTTGCCCTTCCTCTCTTTTAATAGGATTGCTGTTCCTTTGCTTATGTGTTTTAAGCCGTGTGATTTTATGTTAATATGCTGTTATGGGTTCCCTTTTATTTATAAGCTTCTTTTGCGAGTCAAATCTTTGCAGCAGTTGTGTGAAATAGATTTCTTCCTTGAAATTTACAGGGTAATAATCTCATGAGGATTTTAAATGTGGCTGCCTTTGCTATATCAGCATATGCTTCAACTGATGGAAGAATATGCAAACCATTTAATCCATTGTTAGGGGAGACATATGAGGCTGATTATCCAGATAAAGGCCTCCGATTTTTCTCAGAGAAGGTTTGTTTTCACACCTGGAAGTTAAACTTATACAATCAGTGTGGTATTCTTTTGTCAACTTTGAGCATGATGTGCATTTAGAAATGTTTTGATCATTCTAAATTTTTTAATAGGATTTTGCTACTTTACGATATTTATATGATTGCTTACAATTTTTCATTTTTAAAATTTTTTATTTTTGTTTCCAAATCCTTGGATTAGAATCTAATGAATTCTATTTGCCCGGTAACTATACAGTGTCGTGCATTGTAACATGACCCTACTTAATATATTTAGTTAAGTCTTCCAGAACGTCAGCAAAAAAGTGAGCCTTTTTTGTTTGGTTCTCTTACCGTTTAAACCAGGTTGACTATTTAAGGATTAACTTTCAAGAATATGAGCCATATATTTAGACAAGTATGATATGCATGTTAAGTTTCATATTTTATAAGTTTTCCTTACAGAAGAATTGCTGTAACCTAAGAGCAATTATCTCAAAGTTAGTTTATTATGATATTCCAATATTAGTGTAATGAATTGCCTAATATATCAAAATTGAATATAAAATTCTCGAACTATTAATCTGCTCAATCTCTTAGATGGAGACAGGAAAACAGAATGCATACAAAGATCATGAGCCATATAAAAAGGACAGAAACAATATAATAAATAAAGGACTTGCTAAAATCACATAGAAAGAATGCTTATGGGGGGAGGAGTCCCTATAAGAAAATAAAGGCGATAGCTTTTATATAAAAAAAGACGTCTTTGATGTTGATAGACTGTCAGGAAAGGAAGAATGATATCAACTGGGCCACTGCATTTTAGTTTCCATTTGATCTTGCTTTGGAGATTATCTCTACATAGTGAATTTGTTCAGTATCAAGCAGCTGATCTCATTTTATCTTGGTGTCAGGTCAGTCATCACCCCATGATTGTTGCATGTCATTGTGAGGGTACAGGATGGAAATTTTGGGGAGATAGCAATCTGAAGAGCAAGTTTTGGGGTCGTTCAATTCAGCTTGACCCTGTTGGTGTCTTGACTTTGGAATTTGATGATGGAGAAGTTTTCCAATGGAGTAAGGTAAGTTTCCAATGAAGTAAATTACATTCATTCTGTAGTAAGGTCTAGTTTGAATGGATGTTCTTCTGTCAGGTTACGACATCAATATATAATCTCATACTGGGAAAGTTGTATTGTGATCACTATGGAACAATGCGTATAGAGGGAAATCGTGAATACTCATGCAAACTGAAATTCAAGGAGCAATCTATTATTGACAGAAATCCTCACCAGGTTTTCTCTCTATTTCCTCATTTAACATTATTGTACATGTATTTTAAGATGTTATCAAAAGCACTGTTTTAATTGTGGCGTTGGTTGCTGGAACTTAATATTACTTGGTGAAATTGTCTGACTTGATGTAGAATAGTTTGCTAAAATCACACCTTAGTAACAAACAAGGTTATCTTTACAGTTTCCAATAACTTCGGATATATCGTCATCAAGAATTCTCAATTGGATTTGAATTTTTTTTTTTTCAGGTACATGGTATAGTTCAAGATAGGAATGGGAAAACTGTGGCAACATTATTTGGAAAATGGGATGAAAGCATGCATTATGTGAATGGAGAATGTTCTGGGAAGGGGAAAGGATTTGAGTCTTTGTCAGAAGCCCATCTGCTCTGGAAAAGGAGCAAGCCTCCCAAATTTCCTACCAGATATAACTTCACACGCTTTGCCATCACCTTGAATGAGCTCACCCCTGAGCTGAAGGTGATTGTTTTGATTTGTTTATGTAGCTTTTCTTGGTTGCACATTCTTTTCAGATACATGCATGTTGCACCCATCTTCTATTTACGTACATACATATATAATATATGACACGTTTATACATGACAGGGGCAATACACTCCTCTTTAATGACTCTCTAACATGTATATGGATGAGCATGCATGCATTGTATGGTTTCTATTCCCAACTATTTTGAAATTGCAGTTGTTACAGTCAGAATCATAATAGGTTTATAAGGATTTGGTACACCATGAATACATGATTTTAAAAAACTTAGAAAACATTATTTAAAATATACTTATATAGATGCTAATAAATGGAAATGAAATGATTTATATACATTTCGGTATATACTGATTTCTTATATCATTGCAAATATGCAGGTTAAGTTACCACCAACAGACTCAAGGCTCAGACCTGACCAAAGGCATTTGGAAAAAGGGGAGTATGAAATGGCAAATTCTGAGAAGTTGCGGCTAGAGCAACGACAGCGACAGGTAAATTGATTTTTATGGGTAGCTTTTAGTAGTGTGTTTTTTTCATTTTTCCTCTTAATAAATAATAAGTATAGAGATCACTTGGCAAATCACCTTATACATTTTGCAAGCACGCTTGTACTTACAAAGATTGTAGTCCGATATAAATTAATTAGAAAATGTAACAATTAAAACAATAATAAATTCAAAGCAAAGAAAAAAATTGAATTACGCTTTGAGGTCAACTTTATTTTAGGAACAACTTAGGGCCTGCAAAAAATGATCTCGTGTGAAGAGTGTAGTGGTATCTGTCTATACTTAAGCCTAATCCCAGGGGGTGTCGTTGCCAATATCCCTTGAATTTATGATTGCGATTGCAAATTTAAGTGTTTAGTTTAATCTATGCCAATAGCATGGGAATCTTCATGCTTAACTACAAACGTGTAGTGCAGCCTCTTGAAGTAAAGAACAAATAATGGTTTGAAATCATTTATCATCGTATTTGAAAGCAAAAGCATTCCATTTTGGGTTGTCTGTTAAATTTAAAGTCAATGAATTATTAGTGGCTTTTACAGCAATTATACATTTTTCTGTGGCTGATAACCATGGAACCCTGTTTGACCTTGTAGATGAACATGTATCAAAGCATAAGAATATCTCTTCCTTTCTTTAATCAGTCGAAATGTCATCCATTACTTGCTAACTACAATATTTTCATATCGGTATTAATTAACGACTGTTTAAATTGGGATTCAGGCTAGGAAGATGCAAGAGAGTGGCTGGAAACCAAGATGGTTTGCCAAGGATAAAGGAAGCGATTCATATAGGTATAACGGCGGGTACTGGGAGGCCAGAGAAGAAGGAAAATGGGATTTATGTCCGGACATCTTTGGCCATATCCCTTCAGATCAGCTGACAGACTAGAGGTCCAAT
The DNA here is from genome assembly GCA_030490815.1 of Acer saccharum. NCBI lineage: Eukaryota > Viridiplantae > Streptophyta > Magnoliopsida > Sapindales > Sapindaceae > Acer > Acer saccharum. The sequence goes on from CM059872.1 coordinate 30,966,622, forward strand.
TCCAAATTCCAAATGTCATTATATCTTTGTTTTCAATTCTTTTTCTCAAAATTTTGTTTAGATAGATTCCAAGTTACTGCTAGTGGAAGCAGGATGTAAGTAGTAAATTAGAATATTAGATTAAGATGTTGGCAGGTAATAAAAGAAAAGGTTTTCCCATTCTCTCTGTCCAATTTTATATTGAATGTAAGAATGGTTCAGTTAATAAAAGTAAAGATTTTTCTAACCAGTCTTGCTTTGAAGCCCATGTAATTTCTAATTTGCATTATGGGTCTTTTAGACCTATCATACATATTATTTACAGGTTGTAATAATAGGATGACGCAATGGGATTTTGTCATGTGGTAAACCAGCTTTTTATTTAATTTTTTAAACGTTTTTGATTTGAAGATTTGATGATGGATGGGTGACTTAACGAAACCCATATCAGATCTCTCCGCCACCAAGACCGTCCAATCAAAGTTTGACCATTCAATCACATCACCTCTGGGGCTCTGACAAACCCCAACAAAACACTGAAACGTCTTTTGAATTTTGATTTTTGATGGAATGGTAAATCGTAATCAATGTAATCATCTGTTTATATCTCTCCATTTTCAAAGCAGCTCTCTGGGGGCTGTGTGATATATATTAGTATTTTTGGTGGTGGGTTTTGATAGGTCATCATCTCCTCCTCCTGGGATCAAAAAGAGTATAGTAATAGGGCGGCTGATTCGCCGTTTGGTCGGCTCACGGCTGGTCATTTTCATTCAATCCAACTTCACCTTTTTGAGATGTGTGAAAACAAACATTTTTCTACCAATACAATTACAACATATCTTCTTCTTCTTTTTTTGTATCATTATTAATTATTTCCACTTATTACAAACTATCATCTAAAGTTTTTATGTAACATCATTTTGGGATTATCAAAGGCCCCGTTGCTTTTCTTCTAAAGTTTTAATGTAACATTCTTTTGCAGTGTAAAAAGGCACATTGCTGCAGTGGCCGAAGATTTACGTTCGCTATCCGCTCGTTAAAATTCAAACCTTGATATTTTGTATATATTGATTCGTTATTATCTATCCATAAAATCGTAATAATTGTATGGGATAGATCTTTTCTAATATTGAGAGTCAATTTCTTTCGATTATAAAAGTAGACATGATAATTTACAATATTAATTGATCTAGTTAGGTACGTCATATGTTTATAGGGTATATAATAGATTAAGTGAAATTATTATTAAATAAGTATAATAATTAAAATAAAGAAAGCAAGGGAAGAAGATAATCCAATCATGTTGAAACTTGAAAGCCATTGTGAAAACATGCATGGATATCATTAGTCCCATGAAAAAATAAAAATAAAAAGACTAAAAAGACTATTTTGATAAGAGATATCATATCTCCCATTGAAGATACTAGCATGACTCATGTTACATGAGGTATAGTCTACTCAGTGTCTCTGTCCCTTATGCGCAATCTTCTTCCATAACTTATCTATTAGTTTCCAGCTTGCCATTGCTACCAATTATTTACAATATAAAAGATTATGTTTTTGTTTTAAAAAATTATTATTATATATATTTGCATAAACTATTATAATATTTCGGAATTGAGAGACATGATTCGAACTCATAACCTTATGGATAGAGATATGGGACCATCGAGTCAATCTCATTTTGTCAAATTTTATAGCAATTTAACTAAATAACATACCATGATCGTCGTTCAAATCGTATTGTCTATCCTCAAATCACAAATTTATACTTCAAAACAAAAATTGCTTTTGCATTAACTTCTCATTTTGAATCTTACCGATAACAAAAGAGGAAAAAGAATCTACTAAGATACTAAACACCATTATATAAAGATGGGTTTCACATGTATTAAGCCTATAAAGTGAATTAGAATAATTAGTTAACTCTGGAAAAAAGAAGATTGATAACAGAATCACATGATAATTGTCAAAAGTTAATCACATCCAAACTAAACAATCGATGATCCAATTTTAAATCAAAGCGTGCAGATGGAACTGTAGTCATCTTTGGAATAAACCAAGATTAAGATTTAATTAAGAACATGGAAAGTGAATACTTGCAGAGAATATCCATTATTCAATATTCATCCATCACAATAACAACGTACAATTAATTAATAAAATCATAAACTGAGTTGTCAACAACACCTAAACTTTACTTGTTGCAGAACACAAAACAGCCTCCTGAAACCTTACTTCTGTAATAATGGCAGTTGTATTGTTTCCTCACAGGGGATAAGCTTCATGTATTATTATTTCTTTAAAAACATATATACATATATATATATTACAATAAGTTTCGGATTTGGGGAGGGTGACGACCAGTGACGGACCTAGGAATTTTAACTAGATAGGGCACTTGAATATATATATATATATATAAAATTTGAAAAATCAAAATCATAGTAAAATGAGTTTTTTTTATTTTTTTTATTTTTATATTTTAACAAAAAGGAGTTTTTTAAGATAAAATAAAATAAATAGAACACTTACTCATATGAATTAAATAATCTTACATTCAAAAAGAAATAAAAACAAGAAAAAATGTTAAAAATAAATAAATAATAACAAGAAAAACAACATAAATAATGAAAAAAATTAAAAGAATAAATTACAATATAATTTAATAATAAGAATTTTTTTTTTTTTTTTTTTTTTGCATTTATAATGAATTCAATTTAAATTTATACAAAAATATTTATTAATAAATATTACTAGATATGTTTTCAAATTTTTTGTTCTTCAAATTATATATTTGTAAATTATTGATTCTAAATAAATTAAAACTATAAAATAAAGAAAACACTAAGGAAAAAAGAAGATGAATCATAATAATAGATTGACTATTTTAATCCAATAAAGTAGAATTTGAGTTTTTATGATTTATTGATTGGACGTGGTAGGTATGCTAAACTAAAACTATTAAAAAAAATAAAATAAAAAATAATAATACATAATTTAATATAAAATAAGGAAATGAATTGTTTTGTTTTAGAAGAAATGAAAACTTGAGAAAATAATTGAAAAGGATAGTAAAATAAATAAGAAGTAAAAAAATATAAGATAAAATTGAATTAAAAAAAATTGCATTTGCAAAAGATGGGACTTGAACTAAGAACTTTAAGGGGTTAAAACAAGAACCAACACCAGCTGTGCTAAGGGAAAATGATGTAACTATTATTATTAATGGATATTTATATATAAAGTATATACAAAGTCAAATTTTTTTAAAAAAAATTGAGGTAGGGCATGGGCCCCACCTGGTCTCCATGTGGGTCCGCCCCTGGTGACAACTCAAATTCACAATCTCAATGGTATATATATGTGAGGACCGAGGATTATATAACTGAGAGAAAAATTGATAAGCTCATACATTTTTTTTTTTTTTTTTAAGTATTACAAATATTACAATAGGAGTATAAGATTGTCGGGACCTGTCAAGATAGATCAGACAATACTTATGCGGTCCGGATAACTACTCCCACAAATCGGAAGAAAACTCTCACACATAATTATAAAATGTACATGATGGAACTTAAACCGCTCATGGTCTTACCACCATCTCTGATAAGAGGTGATGTGCCAGTTTCAGGTATTTTAGTTGTAAGAAAATATTGAAATTAAAAAGGGTTATTTGGGAGTTGGATGGAATCTGAAATTGGGCCGGGTATGACTTAGGTCAATTTCGGTTGAGAAAACAAGAGGAAGCCCACTATATAGTTATCGTATTTTTGACGTCATATAGAGCAAGGATATTTTTTTAGTTATTCGAGTTGTAGGGCAACTTTTTCCCACCTCTAATTTTCTGGTTTTCTTTTAAGAGTAGATTATCCTAAAAGTAGGTGTTTTTGGCTTTTCGCTCCCCGCAATCGCTTGCAAACTTCAACATTTGTATTTTTCTCAAAGTGTATTTTATTTTATATTTTAAAGAATAAATAAATAAATTGGAAACTTGTTTGTTAGAAATAAAAATACTGTTCTGAGAATGAAAAACAATGAGGACATGTTTTATAATTATTTTAAAATACAAATAAATATCCTTAAAGCTCATGAAATTAATAACGTCTTTTGCATATTATATATAACACCTATTTGAATTCATATACTCATATCATGCGGTATAAATAACCAATCATTTTTATTTTTATATCAATTGGTGTGATTTAACTAAAAAAAATACATACAAAAGAAAGCATCAAAACATGTACGACTATCGGCCAATGTATCAATATAATATAGAGCATTTATTCAATCATAATTCATATGTAAGAGTATTTCCAGTACAAATATGCATTTAGAGGAAATTTAGTGTCACATAAGATAAATAGTTAAAAAGTTAGAAAAATTATCTCCAATGCAATTATCTAACTTTAATATAGAGATAATGTGAACAAAGTTGGAGAATATGAAGTTGGGTTTCTAATTCTAGAAGCTCTCTTAGAAATACTAACCAGGATTTCTAACTCTTTTCACCAATAATATTAAAGCTCATTTAATTGTAAAATAAAAGAGGAGAAAAAGTGGAATAATTGTTTTATTATGATTAGTCATAAAATTGATGTATATTTGACTTTAAATAATTGCATTGGAGATGTAAATATGCACTTCTCTAGTTTTTTTTTTTTTTCAAAAGTGAGGTCAATAATGAATAGAAATACTGATGTTGTTGCACTATTTAAAAACTCAAAATTGCATATTTGCATTGGAGATGCTTTTAGCTTGCATTTGAAAAAATGGTGATATGTCAAGCCAATTGTTCATACGTGGCATGTAACTAAACTTGATAGACATCCAAATGAAAAAGTGGTCTTCAATGCTTCACTTGTAAAATATATGTTTTGAATGACATGTCAATTTATTATTGGTCTTCTTAAATATACTTTATAATTGTTAAATAAAATAATGTAGAAGGCAAGAGTGGTTGCTGACTGGGTCAACAAGATGGCTGCCCAACAGACCCTCTGAAATCAAAGAATCATGTTGACAGCCTCTAAAAAAAAGTTGTCACCTCAACTTGAAATTGTACTACCACATTTGCATTGAAAATGAATTTTTTAACAAAGTAGTTATTTATCCTACGTGGCATCTAATTTTTCCACAACACATATTAGTATTGAAGATGCTCTAAATATACTAACTTCGAGCCGTCATATCAACAAAAGGAGAGTGGGACAAATTCACCCACAGAGCCTATCAAATAATGGAATGGTCCATCTCCAAATTCTATCAACATAATGGCACGTTACATTACATTACAAACCGTCCGAAATTCTACTTGTTTGACTTTGGAAATTCTTTTTCATTATTTTATTGACTTCAATTTTCTTCTACAAAATTTCAAGGGAAATTACATTTTAGTCTCTAACTTTTGACAAAATATTTGTTGTTTTAAACTTGTTTACTTTTATAATACTTGTGGTTATGTAATTTTCATAAATACATCAGATAGGTCCCTTTAAATCTCTAACATTAATTTTAACGGACAAATGTGACATAAAATACAAATTGATCATTTTATCCTTTGCATTAAAATTATTAAATTAGAATGATGTTTTTATCCTACATCTTTTTACAATTTGCTAACTTTACTTATTTGGAAAGTCTAATAAGAAATCGTTAAAACTTATTTTCAAAAACATTAAATAATAAAATGAAATAAAAATGATAAAACAATTAAAAATATAAAAGTAATATTAAAATATTACAAAAACTTTTGAAAATAAATTATGAAAATAATTACTACACAATTCCTTTAAACTTATTAAAACTTTGAGAAGTTTCACTACAATCATGTTTGAAAACTGAAAGCATTTTCCAAAATGGTTACAAGATGATCGTGGTGAAAAGCAAAAAAGCGTTGGTTAAAGATGTTACCTTCCATTAATCACGTAAGCATTTAAATGATGTTTGGTATTGCTTTAGAGAAGTTAAAATCAGCTTATTTTATAATTTTGATATAAAATGGTGTTTGGTAAAACTTTTAAAAGTGATTAATTGATAATCTGACAAGTTTTGAAAGTGATTTTGAGAAGTAGGTGGGGGAGTTACTTTTGAAAGTGATTATGGAATAATCTATTTTATCATTTAAGGAATCTTTTAAACTATCATTATTATCCTTATGAAATAAAATTAAAATCATTTATATACATATTTCATCTAAAAATTAAAGATTATAATTAAATATCGATTTGATTTATAAAATATTTTTATTGTTCGTAAGAATATTTTTTTTTTTCCAATCTAAATACTCTACTTAAATATTGATTTAATATAATATAATTAATGAAAAAAAAAATGAAATAAGGTTCTAAAATCATGTCTATTTTAGTTATTGTAATGAATTTCAGCACTTTTGAAATAAAATTACCCAACATATTTGTACCGCTTTTGAGCTATACAGTAGTTTGAAAAGTATAATTAACTAAACACCTGTTGATTAACTTTACAATTGATTATTCCTTCAGCACAGCTAACAATGATTATTATAAAAGTTACAGCAATACCAAACTGGCCATAAATCAATCATAGTCTTCTATTTTAGGCATGAATCACCAACTAGAGATCAATTGCATTTAAGAAAAGTAAGGGACATACTAGTACTGTAAAAGCAAATACGTTTAAAAAATAAATATTTTGCAAAACGTTAGGGATTAAAATGTAAATCATCCAAATTTCAAATCGTAAACCGGTCAAGACTCAAAAAAAAAAAAACCCACATGTCGGACCGCTTCTGACGTAAGTTGACGTCATTAACTGATAAAAAAAATTGAAGACAAAACAAAAACAGAGAGGGCATTGGAGATTTGGAGGACATACGTGCCGGTGGTGGGACTTAACGAGGCGCGTGACGCCACCGACTAGTTTGTCTTAACCAATCATAAAGCGAGTGCGGTGTCTCTCACATGTATTTCATACTGGTTGCTCCATTCTTACCTGACACCCCCTTCATGGGTCGTGTTCCCCAACTGCTCATCTCATTTCTTGACTTCTATTCTATCTTGTTTTTTTATTTTATTTTTTATTTTTTATTTTTTTATTTTTTTTTATAGTTTTTACTTGTTTATATTTATTTATTTTTTAGGACCACATTTTGATTGCAATTCGTGTTTTATCCTACCAATTTTGATTCATACACATGTTTTTTACAAATTTTTGAAGTCAATCATTAAATGTTTTTTTTTTTTTTTTGCATTTAGTAATCCAATGAAAAGTATTGTCATTTGTCAACATTGAACCATCTTAAAAGTATACCTGTTTTTTACCTCCTCCTACCAATTTTAAATTTTGATTCAAATACATGTTTTTTTGCAATTTTTTTATGTCAATGATTTTTTAGAATTTAATAATTCTGTAAATATGAAAAATATTGTCAAAATTGAACAATCTTAGAATGTACATTAATATTGAAGAAATGGTAAATTTTAAATTATATATTAAAGGGATATGGATCTTCTATTGATATGATTTTTTTCCTGCGAAAACTAATCATATCTTAACCACTCATTCATATTAATGCTTATGTATTATAAGATTAGATGATGTCAAGAAAAAAATGAGGATCCAAATTCATATTAAAGATATAACAATAAAATAATAACAAGATACACTCTTTTGATTGATTCCACGTTAGATAGACAACCCATATACATGCATGTATTTTAACTTGATCCAATCTCACCGTTGTACTATGGGGGTAAATAATTGGATCGTGTATATAGTTATTGATCTCAGTAAATCCTGACAATTCCTTAACCTGATTCAATTTGACACCAATTTTTATTTTTATTTTAAAGGCTCAATTCATCAACTTTTCATATTTATTTAATATATATATATACGTGACATAATTAGTTAAAATACTAAAAAAGAATTATTAAATTTAATCTCATAAATTGTCAATATTATGTATATACACGCATGTTATTAGGTCATAAAACTACTGGTTTTTGATACTATAGTGAGGTGACCAAGTCTCAAAAGGACTAATGAATCAATATTTAAATAATTGAAGAACATATAGAAGAAGTGCATAAAAGGGTGGCTTTTGATTAAACAAGGTTAATTGGACTGCTTTCCAATCTTTGTTTTGTCTTATATATTGTCTTATAAATACATTACAAAAACAAAATCAACCTAACCAGTTGCCAGCGAGTCGGACAAACATGTCTGATTAATTTTCGAAGACCAATTAGGTTGCCGTGTAATATCCGCGCGTGGAAAAGTGCAGTTGACGGTTGAAAAATAAAATGAAATGATGTATCAAATTGTTATGTTATTCCAATAAATTATAGAGTAATTGACACAAATCCCCCCAGACTATACCAGCTTTTGCATGTTGTCTCCTAAACTATTTTATTAGGCACTAAACCCCCTGAATTATCACTTATTGGCAATCCTTTGGGTTTTTCCCCCCTGAGGGGGCAACTTTAGTCTTGTTCTGCCAATAAGTGATAGTTCAGGGGGTTTAGTGCCTAATAAATTAGTTTATGGGGCAACATGTAAAAGCTGATATAGTCTGGGGGGATTTGTGCCAATTACTCTAAATTATATCAATAAAAATCGTTGATATAGTAACAATGTCAAAACAATTACTTTCTATGTGTCATAAAAATATACTTGACAGACAGTCAACTACAAAATTGGTCTTCAATGCTTATGCTTCACTGTTAAGACACATGCTTATTAATTGTTTTTAAATGATTCAATAAATTTGCATATGATTTTTTTTTTTTTTTTTTTTTTTGGATTTTAAATATATGCTAAGTTAGCAATAAGATGGCTGTGCAACAAACCGTGTGAAAGTGGATAGTCATGTTGACGATATTCACTTTTTTTTTTTTTTTTTTTTGCCACCTTAGCTTAACATTAAGAAGTGATGACTACATTGGAGAAGCATAATTGTACTCAATTTTTGTTTGTCCTACATGACATTTAATTTTTTAACAACCCATAGCTGTATCGGAGATGCTCTTAGCATTCCGTTTCAACTATACATATTATTGGTCAATTTCAAGTATTTAGATTTTAATAGTGTAAAAAAAAATAAAAAAAAATAAAAAATCAAATAATCAAATAATCAAATAAAAAACTAACTTTTTTTCATTAACAATATAGTTCATAGTTCATGTGTTGTAACTAAACCCTACTAGGGAGTTTCAATGGCTGGACTTTAGTTCTTTGTAATGTTGTTTCTGCTGTGTAATGTTTTCGAAGTTATTTATTAAAAAAAAAAAAAACCCTACTATTCCACATTGATTCCAATTTTCAATTAATCATTAAATGAATACTATTTTAATGATAATTTAATTTATTTGTTGTGAGTTCAATATAAACATCATTAGTCGGATGAATTCAAGATACAAATGCAAGATGTCTAACATTACTATTTTATAATGATTATATATTCGTTTCAATAAAAAAAAAATGATTATATGTATATATGTATATATATATATACAGTCTTTCTATTATCAGTTTGAACTGATAAAGTTATATCAGTTCCTTGTATGTAGGTTACTGGATTTAAATACTTTGACTGACAAGTGCATACAGTTAAGTCAAAGTATTTAAATCCAATGGCCCATATGCAAGGAACTGATATAACTTTTGTCAGTTCGAACTGATAATATAATTTATGTATATATATAAATATACATTTATATGAAAGTTCGAATTTTCTCTTGGTCGACTTTGTCTAATCTATCACACTTAAACATAGATATATAACATAAAATGGTCAAAATTTATTCTTTTCTTTTATCTTCCATGCATGTAAATGTTTTATTAAACACTCTAACAACACGTCACCTTTTAACATAGAGATAGTAGTGCACTTTCCTTCATAGTGATGGTGAGAGGTTCAAGTCTCACCATGCGCATTTTACAAGTATGTGTGATGAGTTTTCTTATAGTTTGTGAGCGTAGTTATCCAAACCGTACATGTAGAATCTTTGCAACTTCTGGCAGTTCAATTGTAATAGTTATAACTTGTAATACTCTTTTAAAAAAAAAAAAAACACTATGATAATAAATATAAATAAAAATGGCACCGCAAGATAATCCAAAATTCCAAGCTCTTTAGATAAATAGTTACTGATGATTAAATTTAATTAGCTTCCATAAAAAATAAAAGTCAAGAATACTATTTAAAAAAAAAAAAAAAAAAAAAAAAATCATTCTCGTAACTCTCTATAATTGTACAAATTCTCCATAACTTTTCAAATCCTATACGGTATTTAAATTCCAAAAAATTACGTGGCATGAGAGAGGTAGTTAGTTTGGAAAAAGTCCACGTGGAGGGCGTGGATAGAGTCCGTTAGAACCGGCAAGGTGGCAGCGGTACTCTCACATCTCACTGTTTCGATATCGACAGTGACACCGTAATACTGGCCCCACGTAGACAGCTAGAACACCTGGTAAAGTGGGACCCATATGCTTGCCAGATCAGTCCAACCCGGTCCAACAGTTAAAGCGACTGTTTGGCTTCACCCATACTTTTATTTATATAAATTATAAATACATTACACATTCGAAGAGCAAACCCAACAAATAAAATAAAATGAATTTCCAATAATAATAATAATAATCAATCGCAATAAGGATATATTTAAGAATAATATAATTTTGTAGGTTGGGAAAATGATCATCTAAATAATTTAAAATATTGATGAATCCATTAGTTTGATGACACAGCTCTTGTGATTATCTAAATTGTTTAAATACGTAATCAAGGATTTATGGTATATTTTAATAATTTTTTATAGCCGAACTTCTAATAAGATGATTATATCAATAAGTCAATGGTCTAATTAAATTTGAATTAATTATGTCTTGAAAGATATAAATAAGCATATCTTATTATTAAGTCGTGAATAAAAATATGTTCGTAATTGGGTTGAGAGGAATCAAAAACTAATTCTTGTAGTTTAATACTTGGTTTGAAATATTAAATAAAATATATGGGAAAAAAAAAATGTAAGAAAATCCATTAAATACAATTTCATGTATGGATTTTGATTAATGTTGTGGACATTGTGATTGTCTAGTATTTAAACTAGGTTTCTAATAATGCCATGATGATAGTTTAATGGGTTTATTTTTTGTTTTTTTGTTATCAAAAGTCAAAACAATTTATTTTATATGTCAAATTATTTATGTTTTGATAATAAATAAATAAAAGTAAAAATTACATGACCGTCAAATCTGATTTGGTGATAAAGAACACTGATTTAGTATGTCAATGTTTTAAATTCGAAACGATATAAAAAAAATAAAAATTCATATGGAGACACAAACAACTTATATAATTGATCCGATATGTTCGAATCAATATAAAAATAAAAAAAAATAAAAAAAAATCACATGAAGACACAAAACGATTTATATAAATAATTGATCCGATATATGCTATAATAGTATAATGATTACGAGCTAGTAAGAAACTCAAACAAATATCTTTTTTTTGATTCTCACAAATCACAATGCCATTACTCTCCTAGATTTTCTATACGTTTCTCGGAGATTTAATTTCCTCAATAAATTGGGGCATTACTATCTTGTGATTCTTTACTTGAATTTATTTCTACGCAGTTTTTCTTCAAAGGATTTGCTGTCATTAATTTGGATGGGTGAATTGGTATGAAGAGGGGCGTATTTGATAGATATCTCGAGGTAGTTGCGAGTATAAATCTAAATTGATTTATTGCCTTGTGAAGGTCATCAAGCAGCGGACCTTATTTATTATAAGAGGCGTCCAGAAAGCCCAAGTCAATATGGTATTCAATTTATTTTGTAGAAATTTGGTTGTTAAGGGTCGGTGTAGAGTAAAATATTTGCAAATTGTGTGACACCATTCATTTTCTAGTATAATTATAGTAAGCCGTATAATTACCGGTAATATAGATCTAGTTAGGCAATCTCCAACCCTGTGCTTTCCCCTGCGTCATCTCCATTTTCCAGCCAAAATCCCCACCAATCCAGCTGCATCCCCTATGTCATGTTTGCCGGGATGAACAGTGTCACGCAATATATTGTGCGACACTGTTCATCTTACGCAAAAATGTCGCCTAGTTTTTTTTTTTTCATCCTTATATTTTTATAAAATCATAGTTTGACAATATTTATTAAAATCTATTCTGATTATATCCTTTATTTAAAGGTTTTATTTAATCATAGTTGTACCCTTAATCAATTAAATTTATTCCAATTTGGTCCTTGTTATTATTTAATGATTTTGTTTTGATTTAATTATTATTGATATTAATATTTATTTTATGAAATGTAATGTTTATGTTATTTTAATAATAAATGCAATATTTAACGTAATTAAATTTAATTTCTTTTAATCTATTAATTTCATAATTTCTTATCGTATTGTAATATTATGTTAATTATGGGGTGAAATGTTAATTGTGGAGAAATATTAAAAAAAGGGAAAGAAAATGAATACTCTTTTTAGTGTAAATTTTGGAGCAGTGGATTAGAGATGGAATAATGAATTATTGTGAAAGTTGCACTAAAAACACTATTTGAATTGGAGATGGCCTTAGCATATTAGCATGTATTTTGTTTGTATGGTATGTGGTTATTTATTTTTTATACTATGAGATGTTACTTTTGATTTTCCTTGGAAATGCACACTTTTAAATTATTTTTAAAAATTATAAAAAAATCATTTTGTTGTTGAAATTTTAATATTTCGACGTTATATGATATGGTAACTATTATGACATTGTTATATAGCATGGGAAATTTTTGGGCCGCACAATTTTACCATGTGATTAAACTAAAAAACCATGTAACACCTTTGATTCGAGGCTTCTTTATTTTGGATGGGGGTTGGGGTCATGGTAATAAATCTTTTAAAATAAATGAAGAAAAAAAAAGAAAGTTAAGGTAAAAATGTAATACATATGACTAGATTTTTTAAACAAAATTTAGTGCCCCTCCTCTAGGCCTCCAAGTGGCTTCACCACTACATTCAACTAATTATATATTAGTTTATGAATGGTTATTGGCACATAGTATAATTAATGATTTTAGTGGTAGAATGAAATGTTCACATAAAATGTTCTCTTTAGTTGGATTGATAAATCCAATAACCCTTGATCACAAATTTATTATTAAATATCATATCATAAAAAAAAAAAAAAAAAGGTGCTCCAATTTCAAGGGTAAGAAACACAGTGAATTTCATATTCCAAATGTAAACGGGGCAATGGCAGTAAAGTGTTCCTCCAATCTCTTATCCCTCACCCCGAATTTTAATTTAAATCAATTTTTCTTTTTAAAAATAATTAGTTTCTAGTTCACTCTTTTCGTAAGTGATGAGATTTTATTATATTATAAAATAAAGAAAAAGATTACTTGTAATTATTTAAATTTTTGGGATGGGAAATGGGAACATAGATACCCCCAATGAAGGTGGAGGTGGGAGCGAGTGAATGGGTCGTGGGCGGGGTAGCCCTTGAATTTTATGTCCATTAATCAATCAGCAAAGAGTGCAAAAGAAAAAGTTAATCTTCATTGGATTAAAATAATAAAAATAGTGTTAGAGAGAGAATAATAATGTTTTGTCCAATTTTATTTTTTATAGCAAATGGGTACAGTGTGTATACAGAGAGAACAATATCAATTGAGCATGCACAGTAAAGTTCCAATTTATGTGGATTGTACATTAATGAAGGTAGGTAATTCGATAACCTAATAAACACAAAATAAAATTTAAATTGTCGAATAATTTTGTTTTTTGAAAACATTATAGAATGCAATTGCGATAAGTGATGATGAAAATGATGTATTGTTATCCTCGAGCCTTTCATATATACTTCTATTTTAGGGCATGATAGCAGAAATCTACAAGGACAACCCCACCACACCTAAAATCCAAAATGGGCCCTCAATGTGGACCCACCACCTTATGATTCCATTCATTTTTTTCATGATCATGCATCTCCACGACACCACCACCATTTCCAAAGATAAAAATTAAAAAAAAATAAAAAATAAATAAAAATCTAATCACATCTGGGTTGTTCATCAGCCTCTTAACATAATTTGGTGGAATTAAGACTTGGAAAACAAGAAAAAAGGAATACTATAATTCCCATAGTTGACGCAGATCCCAAATGGGCGTGTTTTTATTTACCAATTTTTGCATGTCTTTCATCACCAGGATCCGATTTGCCTTAATAACTTTAATTAAAACACCAAACTCTAATTATAGAATTAATATATCTACCTACCATCAATATATATATATTGGATTATTACGACAGTGATTCTCTCTACAAGTTGTTATCAAACGTAACCTCATTACCCAATTTTTATTAATTACAAATTATATTATAATCTTCGTAAAAAAAAGTAATTTAAACAGCCAAACAAACACGTGGAAATGTCAAACATTGGACTGGTCACCGTAACCAGGCAAGACTAGAACCAGCGGACCACACACACACAAACAAAAACAATTTTAATAAAGAACAAAAAGGAATGGCATTTTGGTAAATTAGATATAAAGGTGAAGAGCAAATGGAACATGATAAAATGACGTTGAAATCCCTTGGGAGTTCATAGGCGATTCCGTCACGTCACGATGATAACTAAAACGAGAAAAAGGAAGAGCCAAAGGGGATATACTCAGCAGTGATTAAGATAAAAACATAAGGGTATAATAGTCATACAAATATTTGACATAAAGCTGAAGTGGGGTGTGGTATATTTACCTTACCTTGCATTGTAGCAACGTTCCCTAGGCAAAAGCCGTCTCATTACACACACACAAAAACACTCTCTCTATCTTTATTTTTTTTTTATATAAATTAAAATTAAAATTAATTTAAGTTTTTTTTTTTTCTCTCTCCTCTCTCTCTCTCTCTCTCTCTCTGACTCTCTCTATCTTCTCTCTCTGCATACTGTGTTTGTAGGATTCCCACCTATTTTCCCCAAACACAAAGCACTAAAGAGAAAGAGAAAGAAGGGAAGAGAGAGGAAGATATTTCTAGAGAGAGAAACACTGGAAGCTCTAATTGATTCTAATCGGAAATGCCCACTCTCTCCGGCGTCAACACAAGAGAAATGCTGTAATTAGAATCCAAATCTACTGTCGAACAAAAGAGAGAGAGTGCGTGTGCGTGTGTTTATGAGACCAAAAAGATGCATGAAGCAATATTGCTCGAGCAGCCTAACGACGCCGTTTGCAACATCAAGAAGAAAAAATCAGACGACGATTGTAACAAGCCTTCTACTGAATATAGACCATCTGTGCCATCTATTCTACCGGTCAGTCGCAGTCGATCCCAAGCAACTACAAGGAGAGTCACGCCAACGACAATAGCTACCTCCGCTCTCGGCGGTGAAACTAGCTCACCTGGCGGCACTGGGTCGGTTATTGAAAAGGCTCTGCCAAACGGCGATCTGTATATGGGAAGTTTCTCAGGAAACGCGCCTCACGGATCCGGGAAGTATCTATGGACGGACGGTTGCATGTACGAAGGCGAGTGGCGGAGGGGTAAGGCTTCCGGTAAAGGAAAGTTTTCGTGGCCGTCCGGAGCCACTTTTGAGGGCGAATTCAAGTCGGGTCGGATGGAAGGGTACGGCACCTTTACTGGATCCGACGGCGACACCTATCGTGGTTACTGGAGCTCCGACCGTAAGCACGGCCAAGGAGAGAAGCGCTACGCCAACGGCGATTTCTATGAAGGTTGGTGGAAGAAGAATCTTCAAGACGGACACGGCCGATACGTCTGGAGGAACGGAAATGAATATGTTGGGGAGTGGAAGAACGGCGTGATTTCAGGTAGAGGAACATTGATCTGGTCCAACGGCAACAAATATGACGGACAGTGGGAAAACGGGGTTCCAAAAGGCAACGGAGTTTTCACTTGGCCTGACGGGAGTTGCTACATTGGAGCTTGGAATAGCAACAACAAAGATGCCAAGTTACAGCAGTTGAACGGCTCTTTTTATCACGGTAATAACGGAAAAGAGCAGAGTCTGATGGTGACTTCCCGGAAACGGTCGTCTGTTGACGGAGCTAGAGGAAGCTTGAATGAGAAGAACATGATTTTTCCAAGGATTTGCATTTGGGAATCCGATGGCGAAGCCGGAGATATTACTTGTGATATCATCGATAATGTGGAGGCGGCATCTATGATTTACAGAGACTTTGACCGTGATGGATTTAGACAGTTCAGGAGGAGTCCGTGTTGTTTTAGTGGTGAAATCAAGAAGCCGGGCCAGACTATTTCCAAAGGTCACAAGAATTACGATTTGATGCTCAATTTGCAACTCGGCATTAGGTATTTTCCCTAACAAAGCTGATTCAAATTGTTGTATCTCTCTATATATGTTAATTAATTTATTGGGTTTCTAAAATTGTGTTAGGTATTCTGTTGGAAGACATGCTTCCATATTGCGAGAGTTGAAGACCAGTGATTTTGATCCTAAGGAAAAGTTCTGGACGAGGTTTCCTCCTGAGGGATCAAAGATCACGCCTCCCCATCAATCCGTTGAGTTTCGCTGGAAGGACTATTGTCCCGTTGTCTTTAGGTATTGCTCTCTGATGTTTCTTCATTTAATAGTGTTGAATGTTATTGGATATGCATTTGCATTCTCGTATGACTGCTTGATTGTTCCAATATTCGTATCCTTCTCTTTTATATGTGTATAATATGTTGGTGACCGGAATTTTTGGGTTAACTATATATAGGCATCTGAGGGAGCTATTCCAAGTGGATCCTGCTAACTACATGTTAGCTATTTGTGGAGATGATGCGCTTAGGGAGCTTTCTTCTCCGGGCAAGAGTGGAAGCTTCTTTTACGTTACCCAGGATGATAGATTTATGATAAAGACAGTGAAGAAATCAGAAGTCAAGGTCAGTTGCCACTCTGTTTGATTACATGTTACATTTAGAGGTTTCATTGACGGCAAATAGATTAAGTTTAATGTTGTGCTATGTTCAGGTGCTACTTAGGATGCTTCAGAGTTATTACCATCACGTGTGTCGGTACGAGAATTCCCTGGTGACAAAATTCTACGGCGTGCATTGTGTAAAACCAATTGGTGGCCAGAAGGTATATTCAAATTGAACTGTTTAGGTGTGGTTTGTTCTTCGATAAGACTTGGTCTATGTATCTAATGACTTTTCTTGTTTGGAAATTAGACCCGGTTTATCGTCATGGGCAATTTGTTCTGCTCAGAGTATCGAATCCATAGACGATTTGACCTTAAAGGATCCTCTCATGGGCGCACAACAGATAAGCCTGAAGGGGAGATAGATGAAACCACAACTCTAAAGGACCTTGATCTTAATTTTGTGTTTCGCCTCCAGCAAAATTGGTACCAAGATCTTATCAAGTAAGTTTGAATATTATGCTGATTGTTTGCATCTTTGCTGTTCTATTACCTGGCTTTGTCTGTTAGATTTTTCTCACACCTACTGTAATGAAATTTGAATTATCAGACAAATTGACCGAGATTGTGAATTCTTGGAGGCTGAGAGGATCATGGATTACAGTCTTTTGGTTGGTCTTCACTTCCGTGACAATACTACAGGAGACAAAATGGGATTGTCACCATTTGTTTTGCGCACTGGTAATGAACTGGCTTTGCTTTACCCCTTCTGAAGTAATTAAGGGTGTCTTTGAGTTTTTGCCGCAATGAGAATGTTGAACGGAATGTGTATTTATGCAGGAGACAAGGATTCTTATCAAAATGAAAAGTTCATGCGTGGATGTCGCTTCCTTGAAGCAGAGCTGCAAGACATGGATCGAATTCTATCTGGCCAGTATGTTTCTTCTCTGTCTTCACTTGCTAATTACCTAGTGATGTGAAAATTACCTAATGTTACTAAATAACTAGTTATTGAAAAACTCACCCATGAACCTGAAAAATGGATGTATCTGTTGGCTTATATGTCTTTACTTTTTGATAATTCTTGCCCTGCCACTAACAACTGAAAGAACAAGTTGCGGTTGCGCTTTTTCTGTCTATTTGATGGCATGAAAGGTGTCCAATAATCTGTATCTTTGAATTTGATGATATTCCATTGAACAACTGAAAGTGTTTTTGGTTGTCTTGGCCATTCTAGGGGTATTTCAGAAGATGCCAGACGTTTGTGGGGGCATATAGTGGATGTGGTCCATTGTGGTCATGGATAACATCAGATGATTTACTTGATAATTGTTTCCATTTAATCGAATTTAGTTGCCATGAATGTCAAGGGATTCATTGTTGGTTTTTAATAGGGGACACTAATAATCATATATGATAGTTGCAATTTAGATTGAATGTAGGTCTTTTTCTTGTTCTTTTTATGATCATGTTTACTAATACATTTTTATCCCCGCGATTCTCTGTGGTGTAGATGATTAATGCTTAACAAGATAATATTTTAGGAGTTGAAAACTGAAATGGTTCTGTAAGGATGCAGTTTTTGCACTTGGTATCTTGATATGTATCAATTGTATTGTGTTAGGTTCTGTTTTTGGTAAAGAACATGAATTTAAGGTTATGATTTTGCGAACGAGCTGAATTGAAGTTGAAATGTGTTATTTTACAGGAAACCGTTAATCAGATTAGGAGCCAACATGCCTGCAAGAGCAGAGCGAATGGCTAGAAGGAGCGACTTTGATCAGTACACCCAAGGTGGAGTTAGTCACATGACCCCTTCACGTAGTGGCGAAGTATATGAAGTGGTCCTATACTTTGGGATCATTGATATATTACAGGACTACGACATCAGCAAGAAGTTAGAACATGCATATAAATCCTTACAAGTTGACCCTACTTCAATCTCAGCTGTTGATCCCAAACTCTACTCAAAGAGATTCCGGGATTTCATTGGGAGAATCTTCATAGAAGACAGGTAGCAGTCAAGTAAGAATTTGGAAATAAAGATACATCAATGATGTTGAAGTATAAAGAGAATTTGCCAATAGCATCTTGGCTTGCTGCTGCACCCTTGTAGAGAATTGCCGGGAATGCTCTGCAGTTCCCTGGTTTTGGGTTGAGCAATTGTTTTGTGGGCCTGAGATTGCCACTACAAGTGTGGTGTGAAAGCTCGGCAGCTTCGGCGGGGCGTTAATGGTTGAATTTTGATTATCAGCCATAACCACATGATAGGAAGAACAGGTGCGCTTGTACATTCAAGGTGGGAGGGAGGTTTGAAATGGGATTTCCTTTTTTTTTTTTTTTCCTATTATTATTATTTTAATTTTATTTTTTTAGGTGAAATTTTGTGGGTACCAAGGAATGTGAATTGTGAAGATTTGAAAGATAGGTATAGGGAACGGAGAAAATGTGTTCCCCAGAGAAAAAATGATTCAAAAAAAATGGGGGATGAGGAGACTTGGTGGAATAAGAAAGTGTACAGCTTATAGAAAAGGATATGGATAGTTTATGGAATTTGATGATTTTTGATTTTTGTTTCTTGAAAAAAAAAAAAGGAGGAAAATTTGAATCTCTTATTGCAATAGAGAGGTAGTAGGTGGGGACCCATTTGGGGCCTCTCTCTCTCTCTCTCTGACTCTCTCACTCTCTTTTTTGATAAGTTGTATATAAATGGGATGTGTGTATAGTATAGAAATGGGGTCATTGCTTTGCTTTTGCAGTGAAAGGGAGGTCATTGGGCAGGTAGAGAGAGTTATTACCATCAAAAGCAGAGAAAGCCACCAGAAAGATGCGTTCATGTTTCTTGTTCTTCCCCACTTTGTTTACTCACTCTTTTTACTGTTGCTTGCCTTCTTTTTCTATCAATTTCAAAGTTTCATATATTATATACATTTACATATTTACTTTGGATTATCGATTAAAGAATTACTCGTGAGTGACAGTGAGAGGGGAGAGTGAGGTCCCTACTCCCTATGGCAACACAATTATTCTAATGAATGGGAGAGGGTAATATTGTCATTTAAAAAAAAATTAACATTTTAGGGAGTCGTGTTAAGGGTTTAACTGCAGAGGTCAAACTTCAAAGTCGAGCTGGGTGGGTAATGGACTAATGGTGTATGGGGATCGAACCCTTTGCTTTGGTTGTTGTCTTTTTGACCTTGTTCTCTTTTGGGACCTTCTATTGTCTGATTACTAAGACCCAATGCACGCCTCTGTCACTCTGATTGATGGGTCCATTCTCTAGATTCTCCCACTTCATCTATTTTTACCCCTACTTCTTTTTTTCTCTTTATTCTTAAATAGTATTTACTACATTTAATCCACACTGTTCAAAAACAGTTGCCCTTCCAATTTCTCATTATAAAGAATATTATTATTTTATAATCCTACTAATTAATGTTTTTTATCATCCCGTGAGTTAGTATTATTTTCAAGACAGTTGTATTTTTCAATTAAAGTAACAATCGAGATAAATGATTCAATCTTTGTTTATAATGATAGCATGTTATCCGGGGACTAATATAATAATTGTAGGGTATATATTTAATAATATAAATAAATTCCATTTTAATTATTTCCAAACAAAGGTTTCTTATGACCACAATTATCTAGACGTTTACTTCAATTATAAAAGACATTTATGGGAATTGGAGATCTCTAGCTTTGACATTAAGATTCTTTTTATTATTATTATTGATTAATTAATTGCATCACATTTGTATAGTAAACATAATAAATTAGGCTTGTTTGGTTATATTTTTAAGAAAGCACTTTTGGTTTCAGTGATTTTCTGATGTTCCCTAAACAAGTATAGACATACCACATTTGTCTTTCTTGAAGTGTTTAAAGCAAATGATATGCTGGTCTTGATAAAAACAATGTGCCATTTATGCTAAATCAAATTCAACCACTAAAATCCTATCGGCATAGCCATATTTATATTATAAAGTTTATGTTAGAGGAATAAAATGTCCCCTATTAATAGCATATGCTGACCTAAATTCAAATGAGCTTTGGATTCTCTCGTGCAATGAATGGTATTCAAGATTTTTTTTTATATTATTATTATTATTTTTTTATTTAAGGGGTTTTGATGTGATCATGATATGCATGGGATTCATGAGTTTTTAACATAAATATGTAGTTTGAACTTCAAATTTATGTATTTGAAGTTCTACGTTACATTTCAAGATATATTTTTTATATATACACCATCGATCACCTACTGTATTAACGACTCAAAGTTGGGATATTGTCAGATTGAATGAGCGTTCCTCACACCAAACCACATTGGACTAGGATAATCAAAGAATCCACATTCCTTTCATATTTGTTGATGAGTAAAATTGATTAGTATTAAAAACCCTAGTCGACCAACGGAAACAATGAACGGTGAAGAGAGAAACCGGAATGATGAAAATAGCAATGAATTCTATCGTAGAAAAAAGTCATGAATCAGAGTGCATTAACTAATATTTATACAAGGTGCAAAAGAGAGTAATGTCTCGATCTCTTCCCAAAAGCAGAAGTAGGTTAGATGACATAACTTCTCAAGAGTAATTTCAAGTGCATTAACAGTCCTGTCGAGTGTCGATCATGAAGAATATTTAAAAATCACCAGAACATATATTGTCATGACTTTGAAGATTGTGATGACATTGCTGATTCAATTTAATTTCTACTTCTGTGTATATATGATCGTAAATTATTATTATTATTATTATTATAACCTGCGCGCTGATCAAATCAAACCCCTAGACCAAATCAAATGCAATATATTAGAGAGCAGTTAGCGAAATTCCAGAGGCTGTTAATTTTCTCATCAACAAAAACAATAACAAGAAAGCATGTAAGAAAAGAACACGAGAAACAGACAAGACAATAAGATGCATGCACAGTTGTCAAAGCTGACATTTTGTTTGTTTTTAATAATTAATACAACACTCAGGAAGAAGAAGAAGAGTTTTTAGTTGTGTAGACCGTAGACCAGTACATGTAGAGCTGCAGGCGTATTATCACAGAAGTGGTATATATAGCTGTAGAATGTAGATGGTGGCATGGGGGGTTTTCCTGCATGTCTCAAAAGCATAAAAATAAATTAACATATATTTACATTTATTATCATCATCTGATTCATCTACCAACAAAATTATACGGGTCAGATTTCGTGTTTTTATATACAGATCAAAACACTCTTTCATTCTACTTTGTTTTTGTGGGCTTCAATTAACTACTATTTACTAATTTGTTTTTATTTAATATTAAACAGTACACAGTTTTTCGTTTTTGTTAATTTACTAGCCGCCAATGGCTGTCACTGTGTCACTCAGACCTGTTATTTCTTTGTTTCGATTCTATGAATAATTAATTCTCGTGATCCAGTTTTATTTATTTAATTGATCAAGATAATTAAAATTAAAATTAAAATTAAAATCTCTGTAAAATTTGGGTACAGTACAACTCTATACAGCTGTATATTGTATACATTTAGAGAAAGAAATCTACAAGGGATTCTCATGTTGAGATGCAAATCATCATCTTCATTTATAAAATCGTATCAGAAATGTACAGAATCCTGAATGATGTTACAACATGTCTAACAGATATCAATGTTTTTTTTTGTTTTTTTTTGTTTTTTTAATATCTTAAATAATATAATTTTTTTCTCAAAATTGATTGGATCTCATTTTAATTTAATGTAAAAAAAAATAAATACAAAAAAATCAGTCAAGTTTTGTTAGGAAAATTTGAGTTGTACGTGCATATATATGTACGTAGAATTGTGGCACGATACGTATTTCTTCAGATCTTGATTTTTGATTGAGAATGCACTTGTAAATTATTATAATGTAAATTCTAACAATCTCATTGGTGGGCTTTTGAATAGTATTAATCTCTGGAACTTAATCCAATTATGGAAAGACCATTTATTAGGTGCATTGTAATAAACTGAAATAAATTATAGTCAACTCACTCTTCGTAATATTATAAAATAAGATTTTTAATTTTGTATATTAAATGTACAGTAAATCTGCACATAAATCCTATAATGGTGAAAACTTTCAAGAAAAAAAAAATACTTAATCCATAATTAATAGATATTGTAAAAATAAAATAAAAAAATCTGCACATGAATCTCCTTTGCATACACATGGCTTAGAATAATCACCAGCACTCTTATTTTACACAAATGATAAGACTTTTTTACAATCCAAAGCACTTTGATATTTTAGATTGAATTTGACTTGTATGGTTTCTACCGTATATTAATCATGCAATTGCATGTTAGATTGCATAATTATTTTTTGTCATCGAGATTGCATGTTCAACGTGTGCAAGTCCTGTAATAATTAAGTTTTGTAAAAAGAAAAAAATAATAATAATGTTCCATGCAATCTTAACCATGAAAAACGTGTTTTCACGTCAACAGAGGCATAATTCAGCTGGTAAATGAACGAGTTTGGGGCTTGGATAAATGACTCCCAAGTCAGTAACTCGAATTCTACCAATAACAAAAACTTTTTAAAAAAATACCTGATCCCAAATTAATAGATATTGTCAAAAAAAAAAAAACGTGTTTCCACTTCAAATCTTCAATGATAACGGTTCGTGTTGAAAAAAAAAAAACACACACACAATAGACTTTTTATCATAGTCCATATATACAAACACTGAAACACATTCGAATTTTCTCATATTCAAACTTGGATATTGTAATGCAGTCGATGATCATCAATCAATTAAATTTGTTATTAAAACTGCATGGTTATATGTCATAATCTACAAGCTGTAAACCCTAAGGCAAGAAAAAGAAACATCAAAGACCTAAAATCTGTCCATCAATTTCCTGTCTGCCTTAAATAAAAGAAAAAATATCAAATAAAAGTCTATAATATTATGTCAAAAGGTCCATTATATCGGTGTTCGGAGACCTATGCACTCCTTTTAAACCTTGACGCTTTGTATGTATATATTATCTTACCGTTATCTATAAAACCAATATAATTGTGATTAGATATCTTTTGATTATGGAAATAGACCCCTAAACCGTGTTTTTAATAGGTCCCGGTTAATAATTACTTTTAAAAAGAAGTCTATGTCATTATATTGCCACAAGTTCCCATTAATTAATTGTCTGCCCTAATTATATCCCTAATGAGCGAAACCTAACTTTGACAAAAACTCTTATAATTAATGTTGTTTTTCGTTTTCTTTGCTAACCTAATAAGTGACAAAACTCATTTTCTTTCCGTTTTTTTTCAGCTGTACTACTCTCTGGAACCAGACAAGATCTGTATGCAAGAACTGACGTGGAGTGACTTAAATTTTCCAACAAAATCAATTAATCTTTGTCAAGTCATATTTGTACAACACTACAAAAGGTCTTTCACATTTGATGCATAATTGTACTATTAATTATCACCGACGATTTATTACAAAGAAAATGTATGCTACAAAAATGCTAATATATTAGTATAATTCGAGATTTAATAAAGAGATAAACTCGAACTCACGACTTCATGATTTATGTGTGATGGGTAGACCACCGGTCCACTGGGTTAAATAAAACGTCAAACAAATAATATTCCTCTTCATGATTCACTTGATCTGATTTCATATGCATGTACATGTTTACTTTCCAGAGATCTAGAAGGTATATATTAAACATTTAAACGTAGTCTTTATTTTTTTTAAATGGCCACGTATATATATATTAATATATTGTGCGTGAGAGCAACGGCAATTAATAAACCAATTACGTAGAATAATATTGCTTACATTGTACACACGCATATATGCCAAATTGCCAATAAGCACTTTTATATATTCTTACAGATATCGTGCATGCATCTATTTCAAAGAATTATATAAAACAAAAATAAGTTCCCTCATGCTTTGTTAATCCTTTTATACTTGAACACGACCACTCTTCCCTCAGTCTTATCTTTTCTCTTTCTCATCCTCTACCAACCTTTTTTTTTTAAAAAAAACAATTGTCTATTATGATCTAATGAGATCAAACCTTACGAATATAGTTCGAATGTCTATTTCCATAATCGACGGAAGTTGACTCCCAAGTCCCAATACTAGGAGTAGTCTCCCCACGCTTAAGGTTTTAAGGCAATGATGAAAAAATATATATATAATTTTTCCATTTTGGTGAATTGACAAAAGAACCTTTATTTTTTGGGGTATAAAGAAAGAAAGATATTGAGTATTGGGTACGTGAATATTTTAAATGTCTTCGTAGGGTTATAAAAGAGCCGAGTGTTCTTATTTTCCACCATAAAATTAAGACAATTCCATGGTCCACTTGGTGAGTTGACTGTCCCCAACCCTGATGATCGATCGGTTACTCTCAAACCCAATTTTGCGGGGTTCTTTATCAGATGTAAACATCTGCATATATGTGACATGGAGGAGGGAGGACCAAGTAGCTAGCTAGGAAGATTGATAATATTGATATTACAAATCATATACAAAAGATTGATGGGGACTAGTCGCATAATGCATGCAAGTAGGTGATACTTGATATATATGTATATCTTTCCTATTAAAACCTTTTAATTCATTATTTAAATGAATAAACCAACCCACTCATTAACCACCCTAACCAAACTATGCTGTGGCTCATCAAAGATTCAGTTACATTGGGCTCCATTGCCCAGATATTATTATTATATATATACACCAGACATACACTCGCACCATATATGAGGTTGTGGGTTCGAATCTACTCCTTCACAAATCCCGAATTAATTGTAATATTAAAAAAAAAAAGCAATAATGTTTAAATTCGGAAATAATATATTTGGAATAAGTAATCATGCTGGACCAAAAGGCCTCGTAAATCAAAGTTAGAAGTCTCTTTGGAATTTTGAGTGATAGATGTGTTTGAAATAATATAATCTTGTCCATCATGATCGACTGACATGCCATAGAAAAACTTTCTACTTAATTATAGTATGCCATCTGAAACGTGCATTCATCTTTAGTCGTGGTCCTGTGTGTGGACCGACCGCATGGATGGATTTTATCTAGGTTATCAATTTATCACCAACGCAACAACTTCATATATCATCATTAATGTGATCCCTTGTTTTAAGAATTTATATATATATGGGTTTTTACAATTTGGTCCCAATCTAATTGGGAAACAACACTTTTTTACTTGTTAATTCAAAATATAACAAATTGGTCATAATATAATTCAAAATACATCAAATTGGTCCTAAAGTTAGTCAAACTAACGGTCAACCTTTATAATATCAGTGGAAAGACAATTTACCCTCTAAATAAACTTTCCCTCTCTCTCTCTCTCACGCGTTCATCATCACCAAACCCTAATATTTTTTTTCTCTATCTCTTTCACTCCATCATCAACCAATCCACACCACCACCAAATCCTCACCGATCGACCACCACCTCCACCAAATCCACACCGACCGCCCCCTAACCCAAACCAAACGCTCGTTGTCAAACCTAAAACCGAACCCAGTCGAACCCCCACTGTCAACCAACCCCACCACAACCAGTGCCGATCTCGAGAGGAGATATGGGCTCGTTCTTGCCGGCGCCCCAAACCAGCGAAGAGGAATTAGAGGGAGATCAAGAAAGAAGAAAGAGATGGATATGGTTTGTGTTGATTCGGGTAGGCTCGTCGTCGTGTTCGTGCCGGTGAGTTTCAGCACTAGTAGACATTGGTGGGGTGGTTGGGAAGGTGAAGAAGATGGTGGATTTGGTTGGGGTTTTAGCACCGATTACAATTTTTTTTAGGTGATTTGGTGATTTGGGTTGGGGTTTCAGCACCGATTACTTTTGGGGTTTCTTTTGCATTGATTTGGTTGGGGTGGTTAGGAAGTTCAAATTTTTTTTTTTCAGACTGGAACTGTTGTATTTGGCGTTGGATGATGTTGGGTGATGAGGTTTGGGTTCTAGTGGGGTGGTAGTGGTGGTGGTGTATGGGAGATGGTAGGGAGTTGGGTGAAGATGATGAATCGATGATCGATGAACTGATCATTTTCCTAGGAATTTTTTTTGATTGATTTTGTTATTTGTTCTTTGATGGAAATCCATATTGGATCTCCATTAAAGAACAAAGTTTGAATTTAATTTTTTTAATTTTATTATTATTTTATTTCTATTTTTTAATTGGAAATAGACGTAATGACTTTTCTACCCTCCTAAACGTTAGTTGACCATTAGTTTGACTAACCTTATGACCAATTTGATGTATTTTGAATTATATTATGACCAATTGTTGTATTTTAAATTAACAAGTAAAAAAGTGTTGTTTCCCAATTAGATTGGGACTAAATTGTAAAAACCCCATATATATATATACCGGCGACAGTTAAAAATACATTAATATTAGGTCAAATGATGTGTGCCTCCGTTTTATATTTATGGGTGAGGTCTCACCATGCGCGCAATTATCAGCACATTCCCTCTTGGACCAATTTTTTATTTTTATTTTTTTAAAATAGTTTTTATTTTTTTACATTTTTACCCCATAATTTTTGTTATTAACATTTATTTAAAAAGATTTCTTGATATGATCCTCGAGTCCCCCAAAGTTAAAAAAGCTCGATTTGCCTCTTAGAGTCGCTCCATGTATTATTCAATCTTTCCGATATACTCCTAAATCGTTTGATGTCAGATGTATAGATTCATAGTAGCTAGCGCGTAGGAAGTAGGAAGTAGGAAGTAGGAAGCAAGGAACGTGGAATGTTGATAAAGTAGTGAGAAGTTGAAACGTGTAAGTTCACAAAGGTTTTCTTACGAAAACGACACACAACAGAGAGGAAGTAAACGATGTCTAGCTAGGGTCTGAAATTATTTAAATGAGGTGCGGCCGTATGTCGGGAAATGCCGCAATCAAACCAAACATAACAAATAAATGTTGGCCTCTTTGAAAGGGAACATTAATTCGACAACCTCCTCCCCATTATTTATTGCTATTTTATAATTTTTCCATTTATAACTCCTCCTCTACTTCTTTCAATTCAATTATATCCTTTCAATTTCAAAGTCAAAACCCTAAAATTATGTTGTCCTACAACACAAAGTACATTATACTGTTTTAATCAATAATCAATACTTGTATAATTGGGCAGGTGGGGTACGTTCAAATCAAAGTTAATAATTTTTCTTATTCTTATCAATACTAGTTGGTGTAGATGTGGTAACATTGGCATTATTAGCTAGGCATTTTTGGTTGGTGTGGTGATTCACATTTGTGAGATATGATTTCCACTTTGTAGTATTATAGAATATAATTAATTAATTAATCAAACAAACAAACAAACGTGAGTGGCATTATGAGATATGATGAACACGAGGAACGCACGTCTTCTTTAAATTTAAGCTATATATTATCGATCTTTTTGGGAATTTCAATTTGAAATTATGTGTTAATGAACACGTGTGAAGTATGACAAGATGCAATAACTCCCACGCTGAAAATATAAAAGATAATAGATGAGATATATATATCAATGAATGTCACGATTTGATACATTAATCTTTTAGGTTGCAATATTATTTAGCAATATATATATATATATGTTAAAGTTAGTGCGCACTAATGTAAATATATAAGGACCTTGAATGTGAATCACTCAATTTCCATGTTTTGACTTAGTGTATATGCACCTGTCAAAACTTTTTCATAATGAGTAGCTTACATTTAATGTTCTTATATATTTACATCAGTGCATTGATATGAACGGGACCGTATATATATATATATATATATATGCCCCCATGAGCGTAGCTTAATTAGTAGATGAACGAGTTTGGGGTTTAGGTAAATGATTTCCAAGTCAACGGCTCGAATCTTACCTATGACAGACAAAAGCTTCAAAAAAATATCTAGTCTAGATATATGGATATATATATATGTTCAATAACTACATAACAATTAATTAAACTTTTTTGAAAGATTATTAGATTAACACATAAGAAACAAGGGTGACCCAAGGAATGAACAATAAGTGGAGCACACGTCTTCTTAAATTTAAATAAAAATATAACTGTTAAGGTTTAAGAATAAGAAATCAGTTGTTATGTTTACTTCATGATTTGAGATAATATACAATAGTATAACATGGGTTTTTTTTTTTTGGTTATATATAGTTATCTCTAATAAGAAAATAGTTCTAATTTCAAACTCAATTATTTAATTAAGGATATCTAGTACCTCTATATAAAAAGTGTGTTGGATTGTTGAATTATAGTTCCACTCATTTTGTTTGACGTTGAAATGACATGCATGTCCTTAACTTTTTTCAAGTTTACCTAACAAATAATTTAAATTATTTACACACAAAGGGTATATAAGTAATTTCAAATTTTTATTTCATTTATAAATTATAATACACTGACAAGACATGCTTACCCTTAAAAGATTCTAAAATGATAAAAAATAATATGTACAAAATTACATGAGAAAGGATAAAGATGTCTTTTTAGTTTATTGAATTAGGGCTGTTTAGAAATTTACTATATAATTTTTCAAAGTGAATTGTTTCTACTATTCATAGATGCTTAAGAGCAAAATCAACCACACAAAGGTAGTTTGTTTATTAGTGTTGTAAATACAAGTCGGCCCGGCACGTTTAGGAAAAGTGGGGCACGACATAGCCCGTCGGCGCGGCCCTGATGGGCAATGCTGGCCCGCATGCCATGCTGTGTAGGCCCACATGCCGACTCAGGCGGGCCTAAAGGGGCCGGCCCCTAAGCCTGTTTGATTTAAATAAAAAAAAAAATGGGGAGTCAACGGTCGGCCCGTCATGCCTACTGTTAGGCATGGCACATCGGCTTAGCTTGCCGTGTCATGCCGGCACGCGTGCCCCCCGACCCCAAGCACAACATGGCACATGCTTGGGGGTCGTGTCATGCCAAGCACGCCCAACAAGTGTGTCGTGCCTAGCACGGCCTACCTTTCTTAACAAGCCGGCTGGGCCAGGCACGCTAAGCCCGACCCACATTGACAGCATTATTGTTTACCTACCCTCTGCAACACTTTGTGGTAGTATGGGGGAGAGAGAGAAAAACAAAATAAAAAATAAAAATTGAATTACAAAATTAGTACAAATAATCAAATATGTATAAGATAGAGTGCTCATTCAGCCTAACAATATCTTAAGTAATATAATATACGGTCCCATTCACATCAGTGTGCACTGATGTAACTATATCAGTGCCAATGCATGTGGACCACTAATTATGGAGAAGTTTTGACAAGTGCATACACTTTGAGTCAAAGTATGTAAATCTAATAGTCCATATCCAATGCATTGATGAAGTTATATCAGTGCGCACTGACTTGAATATTTATATATATAAATATCAATCTTTCTATTGTCAGTTTGTCATGACAATAAATATATCAAGACGAAGAATGTGGACCATGAATTATGAAGAAGTTTTGACAAGTGCATACACTTTGAGTCAAAGTATGTAAATCTAGTGGTCCACAATCTTCGTCCTGATATATTTATTGTTAGGATAAACTGATAATAGAAAATCTATATATATATGGATGAGAAAGAGAAAGGAAAAAAAAAAGTATTATGAAATTACCACATAATCAAATAATAAATGATTTTATAAATTTGCAACATTTTCAATTTTTACGTCATCACAAATAATAAATATAAGAGTAATACTATGCTTATATTTTTTATTTTCTAATTTCATTCTAAAATGATGTGACATATAAGCCGTAAACATCATGTAAATTAAGAGATTATATTGTAAGTGATGTGATATATATATATATATATATATATATATTACTATAATTCGGGGTTTTTAAGGAGTAGAGACTGGAACCCATAATCTTTGGTGTTGGTGTAAGAGATATACTACCGGACCTTATCTTGTCTGGTAAATGGTAATGTTGACAACTTACATATTGCATCATTTTGGAATGAATTAGAGAAAATATTTTAAGAAGCGCATTACTCTAAATGTAAATATTATCAGGCTGAATGAAACACTCTTTACCATCAAGTCACATTGGCACTGTTGATTTTATAATTTCATTTTAAAATTGATATTTATAACCACAAATATGAAATATAAATATGGATACAAGTATGTGCCACAAAACCTAGCTAGTTATCATCAAAAGCATTAAGTAACTCAATTTTATTAAAAACAGTTTTACAAGAACTAAAACATTAAAGCCAGGTGTGCATTGATGGTAAATAGTTTTTATTTCTGTATAATAATATCCTAAGTTCGAGTTCTGAATTGCCATACTCATAGACGGTACATAAAAAAAAAACACTAACCATCTAGTTTAAATTTTTTATATAATTAACTAAATGAGATTTTATAGTTACAGTTCATTTTTCTTTTTGGAAGACTTTTTTTTTTTTTTTTTCTCAAAACACTCTATTTTAACAAATTTAAATTTATAAGATTTTTAAAGACATTCTATTCATCCTAAAATTATCATTTTAATCTAATTAAAAACTTACCACTTTATCATTGTTTACTTTTGTTTGCAAATCAATTTGCACCTCTTTGGAATTTGCTTCAGGTTGCATATCATACTTTATTATATTGGAATCAAATAAAAATTAAAAGATTTCGAAATAAGTAGCATTTCTAATTAAATAAAAAGTTCTATTAAAATTTAGAGTACAAGGCACTGATTAATAATTACAAAAATATTATAAAATAAAATAAAAATGTTTTAGACAATAAATGTTTCTACATTGCATTGATTGAGGGAATAAATATTTCCTTTTATAGTATTTATGTAATTATGTAATAGGTTAACACTATCCTAAATTTTAATCTTAAGAAAATATGAAGTGTTTTTATGTTGTTTTTTTAAATAATAATAAATAATAAAAAACATTGATTGTGTAGAACAAAATTACCATTTTTAAAATTTTCTTTTTAGATAAATTATATAAATTCATATGTTATATACTTTTAGAACTTTTTTAATTAAAAAAATTGAGAAGTAAGTTTAAATACATATAGGAGTAATTTTAGACATTTCGCATTTGTATCTCAAAGTGGTGTAAATTGGTAAACATATACACATTAATGATGATTTAACTAACTTAACTCCCAACATGTCATAAGAGTACAATACGTCATTAGTTGAGATCAAGATAGGATACATACATATTGTGGTAGCCAAAAATGGCCTCTAGGCCCAACGGCTTTTTAGACCAAGTTATTCAGGCTTGGATTCATTTTTGGCCCATACACCGTGGATCAACCTGACAAAGCATCGAGCCACCAATTGACTTGGTCGTTAATTCTAAACCGAGTGTGGCAGTTGGAGGGGATAAGCACGCATATGAGTTTGAATGTGTCCCTGATTCCATATCTCACCAAATCTGGTCAAGATTTCAGGGATTAGATACTCCACGAAATCACGAACCAACAATTCCCAACAACTATAAATACAACAATCCTTTTATGAGAGAACTCTGGACTATTGATTGAAAAACGATAACAAAGCTTTGGTGCGTTGAAACTCTGACGAAATAAGAACTCAGGTCACTAGAGTCTTTTAGTTCTTTCCAATCACAATCAATCACCATTCAAACGCTCAGCCCAAGCTCATCTAAGGTTAAGAAGATATTTCCCCTCTCAATTCTTTTGCTTTCATTCGTTTTCTGTGTTGTTTCCATCTTTCTACAGCTTTCAAAGCAATCGACACGACCGATTCGACGGTTTAGAACCAAATTGCTTGGGCCTAATTTGAATCCGACCCGATCCACATCAATTGTAGATCGACCATCTACACATATGATGTCTAGTGTTAATCTTTCTATATAATGTTTAAACAAAAATCGGAAATTTTATACTTTCTATTTAATGAAAAATGGTAGTGTCATGTCTCCGACCAGAACACAATACAAATGTTGAATCACATTCACATTACTCATGACAAGGCACATGAAGTGTAAAAAAATAACAAAGTTTATACCTGAAAATCAAAATTGGAGTGCAGCTATTGGTTTCCAACAAGTCTATATCATTTCCAACACAAGGTTCCACCAAAGGGGACATTCACCCAACTATTTATTTCTCTTTAGTTTTATTATACATTAATTTTTTTATTTTATTTTATTTTTTACAACCAAACAAACATTAGACATCCCCCAACAACTTCATCTCAATTATATTGTCTCAACTTCCTAAAAAGTGCTTCCTTTGCATACCATTTTCTATGTTGCACACCTTTTAGACTTTCATTTGTTTTTTTTTCTTTTCTTTTCTGTTTTTTACCTCACCTAGTCATCTATATGACTATGATGATCATATTTGTTTAAACTAGTATTTCTTGAAATAAATATCTATCCATTATATGTGTCATATTTGAGAACAACTTCACTACTATTAACCTGTAATATGATAATATGAGATTGGTCTGGTGGTAAATCCTTCTCACTTGCATCATAAAGTTGTGGGTTCGAGTTCTCCGTCTTCTAAAAAAACCTCAAGTTTATGTAATACTTTTTTTTAAAAATAAAAATAAAAATTAACATGTAATGTTATTAATGAAGAATTTTCATTCACAATATCGTCAGAAATATTCACATCGATTAAAGTCAAAATCAGTATATCTAATATAAATAAATAAATACTAGTTTTAACCTCACGATAATCTCAGATAAAACAGTGAGGCCTAAATTCTAATAGGTCAAAGTAGAAACATACTTGTGGGTGGCAACCTTATATGTACAGAATTGGCGATAGAAGACAGCTTCGTGTATTTTAAGAGGAGCCAATACACTGAAACAAAAAAAAATAGAAAAAATTGGAGGGGTCAACACATTAAAACTAAAAAATTAGGAGGTCAATTATTACAAAATTTTTTTATAAGACATTTAAAAATATTCTTTAGGGAAGAGTGGCAATGCTCTATGGGGCCGCCCTTCCTTCGTCACGAAATATGTCTAGTGCTATATGCAACAATCCACATTCTCTACTCGTGCCATTTGGCTCGATGTAATTGGGAAAGCAACACAATTTTTATTTTATTTTATTATTTTTGTTTTTACATTTTTGTAATATTGATTCAATTTCAATCCCATGTTCAAAATGACACTTATAATTTGATAATGAATAGTTTGATTTTAATCTTGTTAATTTTTGGACTGCAATTAAACCTATTTATTATAAATTTAACATTTCAAATATCGGACATGTTACTACCGTCCAATGTAATTCTGTGATAAAAAAGACTTTCATTTTATCTAAATACACCGACATATTACATCACGGTCATATCACAAAAATTGGTAACCAAAATAAAAATCCACCAAATTCTCAACCTATTTAATATATTGTCCTACCATAATATTTTACAAAGATTCTGCTATATATGTATGCTTGAAAGTTGGGTAACATTTGAAGCATTGTCCATTCAATTGTATAAACAACAAAAATCACAACAATAAGTGAAGAGAGTAAAGTGGAATCAATTGTAGACAAACAGTAGCAAACGATTTCTCAGAGCCAATGATTGTTTTTTTTTTTTTTTTTTTTACGTGGTTCATAATTTATTTGATATAAAAAAGAGAGTTGCAATTGCAAGTTGATCCTGTCGTTGTACCTTAATTTTTTTTTTTTCTTTCTTAAAATCATTAATGGAAAATTTTCAAAAAAAATAACAAAAAATCATTAATGGAAAATTTTCAAAAAAAATAAAAAATAAAAATCATTAATGGCAAGAAAACAAGGCCATCGGACTCACAACTCATTATTGAAAGCGTTGTAAATTGCAACTTGAACCGGGGACCAATTACTTCTCCCAGTCCTGACTCGAACAAAAAAAAAAAAAAAAAAAAACTTTGAAAGCTTCATGTTCCAATTTATATTTCTATTTGTTTTTAATATTTGGGCTACAATATCCAGGCCCAGTCCAAATTGATCACAACAGTTTTCAATTTTGGCGGTGGATGAGCCTGCAGTAATGTCATTGATCGGACTCGGGTCCTCGGCCTCACCTCATATCTTTCTTCACAAATTTTTAAAGTATGTGATTTATTGTCGATAAAATAAGCACTTGTTCGTTATAACGCTTATGTGTCATGAGATTATTGAAAGTCGAGGAAGGACCAAAGTGAGGAGAGGATCCAAATTCGAACTTGAATTTTACATAATTGGGCTACTTTTGAAAGTAGTGGGATTGGGTAAAGTATCTGGCCCGATGGGCTGACTTTGTAGTACTACTAAATAAACTCCATTAATCTTTAAATATAATTACTGTTATGTGTTTGTACAATACTTTCGAAATGGGTATCAGTTAAAAAAATGTAAAGGGTACATGTAGGAAGACTTCTTTAATATACCGGGTTCATCCAATTGAGCTTTTTATTATTGGTAGGATTTGAGCTGCTGACTTAAGAGTCATTTGCCCCAAACCCTAAGCTCGTCCATCTACCAGCTGAGTTACGCTCTTGGAAGCTATTGAGCTTTCTTATTATGCTGGATTTTTCAATAAAATTTTAGACACATATAACATCAAGACATTTGAAATATTCCATCTTCTATTGAAAGATCACGAGTAGGTGTTATGAGAATGAATGGAACAATATCTTAGCTCAACAATCATAGAATATGATTCAAATAATTCAGTAGGTGTTGTTAATTAATTAGAAGACAATAATTGACATTTGACAGTTGATGGATCTTGCAGATTTTATTACATTATTTGACAACTCCTTTCCTGATCTATAGAACATATATATATATATATATTAGTGGTTGATACTTGATACACAAATTTAGTAGGGACGATCAAATCAGATCAATCTGGAGAATATGTGATTGGGTTTGGTTCAAGCATGTGCACAGATTCAAGTATTGTCTAGCCAACCTGCAGTAACCAGTTATAGATCAAATCCCATATAAAGTTTCAATTGTGGCAAGGGTTTTTCTATTGGAACATGCTTGATTCCAACATATTTTTTGGACCATCCATAATTGTTTTTTTTTTTTTTTTTTTTGGGGTGCCAAAAGTTTTGAAACATATGTTTAATTTGGACTGCATTATCTATGTTACTAATAAATAATATCAATTGGTTTGAAATCAAAAGAGATAAATTTAAAGAAAAAAAAAAAAAATGGTTTAAACTATACAAGAGACATACTACAAAAGTGACACACGTACACACATTTGTCATTACGCATATATGTGTGTGTGTAAATTCAAATTACCTGGGACTGCTTGGTTGTCACTCTAATTTTATCGTTTTCTATGGCTCGTCTGGCTCTGGCTGGGCTGCTACTGTGTAAGACTGTCATTCTGAGTTGTACAGGAGGGAATATGTTTCATGTCCATGTATTGTTGTTCCTTGTGTGGTGCTTTTAGCTTTGTTTTTATGTCCTTTTTGCAGCATTTTGTTACAGAGAGAGAGAGAGACTCGCAGACTTGTCTCAATTGCTTCACATGATGTTTGGGTCTGGGCTAGTTATCGTGACTATGAGGTACCCGGACTTGTTTGTTTTGACTTTCAAATGAATAACTAGCTTTCTATATTTTCCAAGGCCCATAACATTTGATCTAGAAGGAGGCACATCTCCTCCCCGAGGCTCCATTCGGTATCATATTAGATTAAATTGGACCGAATGATCACATCTTTGTTAGAAAAGCTAAATAGTAGTGCATGACCTGATATCAAATGAGACTTGACCCAGTTTGGCATTGCTTCTAGAGCCGCTTTTGAGACAAAAAGTGATTCTAGATATAGACCAGGGTGTTTAGTAAAATTTCATAGAAGCGCTTTTGGCCACTTTTAGCTTCCCCAGAATCAGAAAATGAGAAGCTAGTTTTTCTTGCTTTTAAAAAACTGCTTCTTGGGGAAGCAATATTGAAAACACGCTACTCTTCAACATTAATGAATTTTTTACAAACTTCCTATTTTATCCCTGGTCTTTCATGAGATTTACTAAAAAAAAAAAAAAAAAAAAAAAAAAAAAAAAAAACCCTTTTCTCTGTTCCTCACCTCTGGCAACCATCGATTCCTTCCATCCTATCGTCTCCTCTCCCTCCATCGAAAAAATTATGGAAGAAATCAAAAGAATTTTCTTAATATATTTGCAATATATGTGGCAATAGGAAAAAAAAAGAAGGTAATAATGTGATATGGTCACAGAAAAAATAAAACAATTTTTTTATTTTTTATTTTATAACATGTTTATAGTCACACAAAAATAAAACAAATTATTTATTTTATAATATGTTTATGGTCACACAAAAATAAAACAAATCATTTATTTTCAAAACATTTTCATTAGTCATTTGTGTCATTTCTAGTAATTTTGCACCCCCACAGCACTTTTTACTTACAGTTTACCAAACACATTGAAATTGCTTTTGGTTCTCACAACACTTTTAAAAATCAGTTTACCAAACACTCAGCTGATTCTCCCCACAGCAGAATCAAAAGCAATTCTCCTAAAAGCACAGCAATGCCAAACTGGGCTTTTATTTCATATGATATGTTGTAAGTGATGGTTTACATGTGATCGTTGAAGGCATTATAGAGGATTCATAACAGTGTTTTGTATTGGATAGCAACACAAAAAAGAATGGAAAAATTTGAAGACATGTATGTGTATACTACTCATCAATCAAATAATATTCTTTATAATAATAGATTAGTGTTCGATTGTCCAACTAGATACAACTCCACATATTTTATACTTGTTACTACGTTTGTTGAGTGTACATGAGAAACAATATAAGATTGATGCTTAAAAAAGTTTGGAAGTAGGTTTTCATTCTTTAAGAAAATCTAAAATTATTTTATCAAATAATTGGAATGTTTTATGAACCTAAGTGCCCAACAATTAATTTATTTTTATACATGTTTATGATATTAGATTGTCATTACTCTTTAGAATGTGAAATCCATTCCAAATAACTCTTCCTTGCAATTCATGTGATATCCATTTGAAGAATTTGAAGGAAGAATTTGCCAAAAAAGAAATTAGAAAATGTCCAAATAATCATTCCCTTAAGATGGGAAGCAAAAAGTGAGTTGAAAGGAGGAGTCACAACACGGTAAGCAAAATGGGTGAAACATCATCACAGACTTGCACTGCTCTGATTGTTGCAGCCTTTTCATCAACCCTAAACCAGATGTCTGAATTATCAAAACCACTGAATTGGATTGGACCCACAACTGGCCATCATCGTTCTCTTTCCCCCAAATTCATCATCATTATCTTTCTTTTTTATCTTTTCCATCTCTCACATCATATCAAGGCGTTTTTGGACCCCCCCCCTTTTTTTTTTATCAATTAAAAGATTTTTTTTTTTTAGTAAATTTAAAATGTGTTTTGATTTTTAAATAAATAAATATTATTTAAACAGTTTTTTTTTTTTTTTTTTTACAGTATCTATTTATCTATTATATTTCTTTTTGAACTTTTAACATTGGTAAGATTTGAACCACTAATCTGATAGTTGGATGTCATAAAAACCAATATTGATATCAATAAATATATAATAGTTTCAGGTTTATAAAATATCAAAATATTGATTTATTAGAAAAAATTTCAAAATCATCAACAGTTGCTTTTTTTTTTTTTTCTTTTTTTTAACAGTATACATACTTAATTTTATTAAAACTTTTGGATAAACTAAACGACCGATAATGGAATAGATGAATTACTTTGGCTATGTACGTATTAGCTTATTTGTGACAAGTATAATAAGAGTAATGTCAAATATCCCACCACCGTATGGTATAACTAAGAGCTTCTCCAACCCTACGTTATCCCCCACATCATCTCCATTTTGCAGCCAAAAGCCCCTCCAACCTAGCGGCATCCACTGTTCACCTACATAATTTGTACTTTTTTTGTTTTTTTTTAATTGAAAATTGGGTTTTGATTGGCTGGAGATTAGTATTTGTTGATAAATAGTAAAAAAATAAAAAAAAATAAAAAAAAAGGGAAGAGAATATTATTTTTAGTATAAAATTTAGTACAATGGGTTAGAGATGAAATAGTGAAATAGTGTGAAAGTTGCACTATTTTAATGCGAAAATTGCACCAAAAGAATTATTCGGGTTGGAGATGTTCTAAGTGGTAAAATTAGCACATCGCTCATTCATTTTACTTTGACAATTATTAATCCGGGACCAGGTATTTTTTTGAAAGTTTTCGTCATTGATATCTATTGATATTTCATGTTCAACTCATATATCAATTTGTGATGTCAATTAATAAAGAGATACACATTACATTTAAACAAGTCTTAAATTGAATATAAAAAACCACTTTCCAATATAGTTCGGTGATAAAGAATATTCATTCAATATGATAATGTCTCATATTTGAATCGTCATATTCGCACGTGGCATATCAAAACATAAAATAAAAATTGAATATCAAAATGAACTTCTTAAAGGTTAAAGACACCAATTACATTTTCATATTGATCTGAACAATATTTTTTCAAAGATAACGTGTACGAGGATAAGAGAACCATGAATTTGGGTAACTTTATTGTTAAATAGTATTAGTAGAATTTCATATAACATTTATGGCAAGGATAATCAAATATATATATATATATATATACAGTCCCGATCTGGTCAGTGCATCATAATATAACTTTATCAGGATATTGAATGTGAGCCACTAGTTTTGACAAGTGCATACACACTTGAGTCAAAGTGTGTAAAACGAATGGTTCACATTTAATATCATCACGAAGTTATATCATGATGCACTAACTTGCAAATTTTTCTATATATATATATATGGTAAAGGATAGTCAAATATGTTTTATTAACCACGACAACTACCGTATGATAATGCATGTGTACTCCATCATGAGTATAAAAGTGTTTATTGGATTAAATTTCATTGAATAAGGGTAAAACCGTGATTAAACAAAACTTTTAAATAATAATAAGGGATACAATTGAAATAACTTTTATTGAATAAGGGTAAAACTGTGATTAAACAAAACTATAGACATTAAAAAAATGAAAAAAAAGAACAAATATGTTTCAAAGCTACAGTGTTGCGTCAAATCTAGCGCAACGCTGTAGACCTAGCCAATTTGACATGGATTTATACAGCTCGGTTGGAGAAGGTTTTTGGCTTTAAGTTGGTGTTTTGCTTCAGTATGAAGTCCGGTTGAAGATGCTCTAATAGGACGGTAGATCAATCGGTATGGAAATAGTTAAATTTAATATTTGAAATAATTTTATCAATCGATTAATGGGATTATAATTATTTAATTTGGTTACAACATGAAACTTAATCTAAATGGTTTTTAAGATATTTGATAGAATTGAGTTGGATTAGATTAAATAATTTTATAAAACTCATAAATAATTGAACTGATTTTTTCTTTTACGAGTACAATATTTCAAGATTAAGGGAGAGTGCATAACTCGAACCTATAACATTTTGAATCTAGGTATTAATAACTTACCTATTAGTTAACATCATCTTGTCATAAATAATTGAACCGTTAAGAAAGTTATTTTTTTTCCCTTAATTATAGAATACCATTGGCTACGCGGCGTTAAGTATTTTAAAATTTGTACCGAGGCGGTCCGCCTCGACCGCCTCATCGTCAAAATCGCATTGAAGCGACAGCACCAGTGAAATTATATGAAATATCCGCCTGGGCTGAATGAGGCAGCCGCCTCATTTCCGCCTCACCTCGCCTCGGGAGAGGCGACTGTTATGCGGTTGTAAGTTTTTTTTTTTTTTTTTTTTTTTTTTTTTTTTTTCTGGGTAAAACGACACCGTTCAACTCAATATATATATATTTTTCTGGTTAAAACGATACCATTTTATAATAAAAATTTTTTAAGAAACAAATACAAAATTCGTAAAACATGCTGTTTTTTTTTTTTTTTTTTTTTCAACTTCTCTGGTATGCAAGTTGGTGGAAGAAATATCTACGAAAATTTGTTAATGATAATTGTACAGTATTAGATTGTTGCTGATCCCTTGAGCCAACAAATTGGTGGAAGAAAGTAAATCAACACACGAAGTCAAGGTCATTTTAACAGTAAAGATTTTATTAAATGTTGGGGTAAAAAACAATATTCAAGATATGTATAAATTGAATTTGAAAACTTGAATATATGTATAAATTAAATTCTATTAAATTGAATATGTATAAACCGATAGTCTATTTGATATCTAGTGGTAATTTGTCATTAGAATAACGGTTTTCTTTTGTAATGTTTAATTTTATTCGGGATATTTATGTTGGAATTGTTGAATGACTATTTTATTGAATATTATGGAACATTTTCTACTTTTTTTTTTAATAATTTTTTATAACTTTTCTTTTTCATTTTTCGACCGAGGCTACCGCCTTGCCTCATGAAGAGGTCATCGTCTTGCCTCACCTTTTGCCTTTTAAAACATTAGACCTACGCCCTTAATACATGGGTATGTCATGATATTCATTATATATATTACCTATATATTTCCATATTTGAAAAAATATATAATTTTTAAATTTCAATATTGAATTATTAATATCTTAAAAATATGACAATTAGGAAGGCAGTATTTGATATTTCGCCTTTTCCAAATGTCAAGATTAGAGATGCACATTTGGGGAATGGGGATGGATATAGGTCCCCCCATCCCCATACCCCCCCCCCCCCCTTGGGGGGACCTATATCCATTTCCATTCCCAATTCCCGATTTTTCCCGATTTTTCCCATTTCCCCCGTTTCCCTCGTTCCCCCATTTCTCCATTTGACTAAAAATTATAAATTAAACTAAAAAAATAAACATTCCATTGCAAATACAAAATAAAATTCATTAGTGCATTTTATATAAAATGTGTATATACTTAAGGAGTTAGGGTTTTCAAAGAATAAAAATAAAAATAAAAATAAAAATATATATTATAATTATATTTATATATGTTTGAGGAAAATGGGAAAATGGGGATAGATGACCTCCCCCCCATCCCCATCCCCATCCCCATCCCCATTTCAATATAATTGTGGGGAAAATGGGGAAATGGGGATGAGGAGGGATCCCCCCATCCCCATTTCAATTTTGGGATGATTTTCATCCCCCTAACCACCCCCCCCCCCCCCCCCCATTTTTCCCCAAAAAAAAAATCCCCAAATAGGGATGGGGACGCGGGGAATTGGGGCTCGGGGGGAAAATATGCATCCCTAGCTCAAGACACGTTTTGTATGTTTTTTTTTTCTACAGTATATTTTGTAGATCTTAAAAAACAATAAATAAATAAATAAATGCTTACCGATAAAAAAATAATACAACGTTGTTATAAAATAAAAGAAGAATTGATAGATGAAGAACAATTAATTAATAATTGAGAGAGAGATATGAGAGAAGAATTTAATCAAGAGAGACGAGAGAGAGAGAGAAAGCAGTGCATAACTTGTATAATTGTATTGATATCTGAAATTCACCAACCCTTTGCAAAGAGAGACAAACTTATATATATAGGCAAACAAAAGAGAGAGGGCAAGTGGGTGATATCAGGTGAGTGGGAGAGAGGCGGTGGATG
Organism: Acer saccharum; assembly: GCA_030490815.1. NCBI lineage: Eukaryota > Viridiplantae > Streptophyta > Magnoliopsida > Sapindales > Sapindaceae > Acer > Acer saccharum. The sequence continues at coordinate 31,009,065 of CM059872.1, forward strand.
AAGGTGAGATATTTAGGGGTATTTATGTGGGATATTTGTATGTGATATTTGTGGGATATTTGTGTTATAACACATGTGGTAAAAAGCCACATTATTATAACAAACGTTTGATTAATTTTATTATCTGTGGGATAATTATTTTATTATACACTTACGGACTACGTTGGAATGGTACGATGACTAATTTAAATATTGAAGTGATTGGTGTGATAGTATAATGATTCTGAATTTAAATATTGCCGACTGCATGCACCATTGCACCCAAACAAGGTAGACCGTAGACCGTAGACATGAAAAATATCAAGTCTTATCATGCTTCGTATGGATTATGTAGGGATGCGGGCAAAGCATCAAAGAGACAGAGAGTAAATAAGGAATTAACCAGAAACAAAAATCCGGCTAGATTTCCGAAATACTAGATCTTCCCCACAAAAAAAATAAAAAAATATAAAGTCAAAACCTAACCTCCAGGCTCCAACACAACTGATCCAGGCATATCCCCTCTCTCAGTAGTGATGGTAATACATTTCCCTTCAACTAAGTGGTGACGGATTCAAATCCCACTACACGCACATTTTATAAGTATGTTTGGGGAGTTTTTTTCCCGGAATGTTAGAGTAGTTATCTTTCATTATGAAAGTAGATATCCGAATCGAACATAAATTATTTGATCTCGATACGTCTCGACAGTACTGTTGTAATACTTCAAAAAATATATATATATAATTAAAAGTCTAAAAATGTTTAAGTTAGCGCGAACTAATATAACAACATTAGTGTGTTGGATATAAACCATTAGATTTACATACTTTGACTCAAAGTGTATACACTTATCAAAACTTCTCCATAATTAGTGGTCTACGTGTATTAGTATTAATATAGTTACATCAGTGCACACTGATGTGAACGGGACCGATTAAAAGTCAGATTCACACAAAAAAAAAACACATAATTGATATAGCTAGTGATTTCTTTATTAACCATATTATCTCATGATTTATACATTGAATGCATACATCATTTGGGTTAATCAGATGGTTTGTACAATATTACTCTCTCCGAAATGATGCGTAATAACCAGCTTAAAAATTTTTTTTAAAAAAATCTATCGTATTTGAAAAGATGGCTTTTTACCCTAATAACCCTATCAAGTACCAAGACGGGAAGATCCAGTTAGCTATACCTTATTTACAGCAGGATATGGGTTTCCATGACACACCAATTAAACCAAACCAACCCAAAATCAGCAAGTCAAAACTATACATGCCATGAAATGACACACCAGTTATTACAACCTATAACTCTTGCACGGTTATAGCAACACAAGAGTTGACAATAGACTGTGAGAAGAAAAAGAGAAACTGATCTAGTAGGTAATAAAATTTGTAAGTCATGGTTTATTTTCCAGATTGACTCAAGAAAACCCTAATTTCAGTTGCATATATCATATATGGAGTTGGCTAAAAGGAGAGAGAGAGAGAGAGAAGAAAAGATTGAAAGGTGAAAGGCAAATTTGTCCTCTTATTATTGTAGCAGAGGCAGAGCAGTCACAGAGTATGTGTGTGCGCTGCGCAGAGATTTTGGTGACCAACTTCGAAACTCAAACGCCTCCTTTATTCATGTAATTTCCATTCCCTCGTACAATCCTAGTTAATGCGACTCCTTTCTTTTAAGTTTTATCTTTGGTTTCTTTTGACTCACCCACAGATGAATCGTTGTTCGATGATACTTTCTCCATATGCAAACACGTATCTATAAAGATCATACCAATTTTTAAGCACCTAATTATATATTTTAGTCAATTAAAATTTTTATAATGATTTTAAGAAAATTTTGTCCAATTAATATAAAAAAATAAAAAATCATTTGTTATTGTATTATCATATAATATTATAGGAAGACTGATATTACATTTACCGTGACACATCATTTAAGTGAAAAATTTAAACATTCTTTTCCTTATGATAGATATTTACAATAAATTTAAGATTTGTGGAAAAGAGATGGAGATCGGACATCATAAACTCATTGTATATATAGATAAGAGAACATTACTTTTTATTAGTTTATATATACAAAAAAAAAAAAAAAAAATCCGAACATTTTAAAATATGCTTTCTCTACCATTTCAAAACCAAAACTGAATTTTTTTATTTTCTAAAAACTAGCACTAATTTCTTAGTTTAATCGTATAAACAATTAATTGTTTACACAAAATATTTAGATATTGTGTGGTTTTGTTTTTTCCACTACCTTGATCTTTAAATTTGCAACCGTCTTGACTGTAATTAAGAAGAGAAATAGAGAGAGAGAGAGAGAGAGAGAGAGAGAGGCAGTTGCATAATTACAAGGTATTGTGAGCAAATTTGGATAATCTGCAAGTACACGAACTAATAATTTTGAGGTTTTTTTGTCATTTTAGTCTAAACATGTTGAAGTGAATCAACTTTCTTGCTTTTCAAAAAAAAAAAAAAAAAAAAAAAAGAATAAACTTTCTGGAATAATTGCACAAGAATATAATCTAATTTATGACCCCAATTATTGTGGGATCTATTTACAAACAATGGCAATAAATTTTTGAATAAACTTCCTATGGGGATCCTCCTGCAGTGGTCGTTTTCAAACAATTCCTAATTTCCTCTCCTAGATAATTTTTTTTTTCTTTTACGAAAAAAATGATATTTTTTTAAATTAAATTTGTATTTTTATTTATTTATCTTTTAAATTAATATTAAATTTGATTTAAAAACAAAATTGAAAAAATTATAAATTATAAATGAAAAGCTAGAAATTTATATATATATATCAGTCTTTCTATTATCAATTCGAACTGATAAAAGTTATATCAGTTCCTTGTATGTGAGCCACTAGATTTAAATACTTTGACTGACAAGTGCATATAGCCAAGTCAAAGTATTTAAATCCAGTGGCCCACATGCAAGGAATTAATATAACTTTTATCAATTCGAAATGATAATAAAATTTATGTATATATAAACTCTAGATGAAAAATATTTAACTAAATAAAAAAGAGTATATTGTTATGAAAATAAGAAGAGCGGATCAAATGTTTCCTTTATTGATTTGCTTCACATCTTCATTACATTTACAATACTATTCATACTTATATACAGGCAAGAAAGCAGAGGGGTGGCCAACAGGGCGTAGCTCAGCTTATAGATGTACTAGTTTGAGGTTTGGGTAAATGACTTCAATGTCAGCGGTTTGAATCCTATCAATGACGAAAACTTTTTAAAATATACCTAATCCCAGAGTAATAGATATTGTCAACAAAAAAAAAAAAAAAGAAAAAAAAAAGTAGAAAGGTGATTATTGCAATTTTCACCCCTAATTGCCACCATATAAGCTAAGTCTAACACATGTCACAAAGTGACTGCGGTGGAAGCCACCGTGTTTATAACATATATTACATTTTTCAATAAAGTGGTGCTATTGGCACATCCCCTAATGATTTATTTACATTGTGTTATGAGAATGAATGAAACAATTTCTTAGCTCAACCATTATAGAATATGATTCAAATAATTCAGTAGGTGTTGTTAATTAATTAAAAGCCAATAATTGACATTTGACAGTTGATGGATCTTGCAGATTTTATTACATTATTTGACAACTCCTTTCCTGATCTATAGAACATATATATATTAGTGGTTGATACTTGATACACAAATTTAGTAGGGACGATAAAATCAGATCAATCTGGAGAATATGTGATTGGGTTTGGTTCAAGCATGTGCACATATTCAAGTATTGTCTAGCAAACCTGCAGTAACCAGTTTATAGATCAAATCCCAGATAAAGTTTCAATTGTGGCTAGGGTTTTTCTATTGGAGCATGCTTGATTCCAACATATTTTTTGGACCAGCCATAGTTGTTGTTTTTTTTTTTTTTTTTTTTTTTTGTGTGTGTGTGTGGGGGGGGGGGGGGGGGGGGGGGGTCAAAAGTTTTGAAACATATATTTAATTTGGACTGCACTATCAATGTTAATAATAATTAATATCAATTGGTTTGAAATCAAAAGAGATAATTTTTTTTTTTTTTTAAATGGTTTAAACTATACAAAAGACATACTACAAAAGTGACACACGTACACACATATATGACACATTAGTCATTACGCATATATGTGTGTGTAAATTAAAATTACCTGGGACAGCTTGGTTGTCACTCAAAATTTTATCGTTTTCTCTGGAGGTTATACGGCTCGTCTGGCTCTAGCTGGGCTGCTACTGTGGAAGACTGTCATTCTGTGTTTCTGTGTTGTACAGGAGGGAATATGTTTCATGTCCATGCATTGTTGTTCCTTGTGTGGTGCTTTTAGCTTTGTTTTTTTTTTTTTTTTTGTCCTTTTTGCAGCATTTTGTTACAGAGAGAGAGAGAGAGAGACTCGCAGACTTGTCTCAATTGCTTCACATGATATTTGGATCTGGGCTAGTTATCGTGATTATGAGGTACCCGGACTTGTTTGTTTTGACTTTCAAATGAATTACTAGCTTTCTATATTTCCAAAGCCCATAACATTTGATCTAGAAGGAGGCACATCTCCTCCCCGACTCCGAGGCTCCATTCGGTATCATATTAGATTAAATTGGACTGAATGATCACACCTTTGTTAGAAAAGCTAAATAGTAGTGCATGACCTGATATCAAATGAGACTTTATTTCATATGATATGTTGTAAGTGATGGTTTAGATGTCATCGTTGAAGGTATTATAGAGGATTCATAACAGTGTTTTGTATTTGTATTGGATAGCAACACAAAAAGGAATAGAAAATTTTGAAGACATGTACGTGTATACTGCTCGTCAATCAAATAATATTCTTTATAGTAAGAGATAAGTGTTTGATTGTACAACTAAATACAACTCCACTTGTTACCACGTATGTTGACTGTTGAGTGTACATGAGAAATAATATAAGATTGAGATGCTTGAAAAAGTTTGGAAGTAGGTTTTCATTCTTTAAGAAAATCTAAAATTATTTTATCAAATAATTTGAATGTTTTATGAACCCAAGTACCCAACAATTAATTTATTTTTATATATGTTTATGATATTAGATTGTCTTTAGAATGTGAAATCCATTCCAAATAACTCTTCCTTGCGATTCATGTGATGTCCATTTGAAGAATTTGAAGGGAGAATTTGCCAAAAAAGAAATTAGAAAATGTCCAAATGATCATTCCCTTAAGATGGGAAGCAAAAAGTGAGTTGAAAGGAGGAGTCACAACACGGTAGGCAAAATAGGTGAAACATCATCACAGACTTGCACCTGCTGTGATTGTTGCAGCCTTTTCATCAACCCTAAACCAGATGTCTGAATTATAAAAACCACTGAATTGGATTGGACCCACAACTGGCCATCATCATTCTCTTTCCCCCAAATTCATCATCATCATCTTTCTTCTTTATCTTTTCCATCTCTCACATCATATCAAGGCGTTTTTGGACCCCTTTTTTTTTCAATTAAAAGTTGTACTAATTCAAAAAAAAAAATAATAATAAATAAAATTTTATTTATTTATTTATTTATTTAAACAGTTTTTTTTTTTTTTTTTTTACAGTATCTATTCATCTACCAGGTATGTTTTTGAAGCTTTTAACATTGATAGGATTTGAGCCACCGACTTAGATGTCATAAAAATCAATACTGACATCAATAAATATATAAGAGTTTCAGGTTTATAAAATATCAGTAAAAATATTGATTTATTAGAAAAAATTTCAAAATCATCAATAGTTGCTTCTAAATGGTTAGATTTAATATTTGAAATAATTTTATCAATAGATTAATGGGATTATAATTATTTAATTGGGTTACAATATGAAACTTGATCTAAATGGTTTTTAAGATATTTGAAAGAATTGAGTTGCATTAGATTAAATAATTTTATAAAACTCATAAATAATTGAACTGATTTTTTTCTTTTACGAATACAATATTTCAAGATTAAGGGAGCGTGCATAACTCGAACCTACAACATTTTGAATCTAGGTATTAATAACTTACCTATTAGTTAACATCATCTTGGCATAAATAATTGAACCGTTAAGTAAGTTATATTTTTTTCCCTTAATTATAGAACATATATTATTGGCTACGTGACGTTAAGTGTTTTAAAATTCGTACCAAGGTGGTCCGCCTCGACCGCCTTATTGTCAAAATCTCACCGAAGCGACAACACCAATGAAATTACATGAAATATCTATTTGGGCCGAATGAGGCGGCTGCCTCATTTCCGCCTCGCCTCGCCTCGCCTCTGGAGAGGCGACTGTTATGCGGTTGTAAGTCTTTTTTTTTTTTTTTAATTTCTTTTTTTTCCTAGGTAAAACGACACCATTCTACTAAAAAAAATTATTGTTTTTTTTTGTGTGTGGTTAAAACGACACCATTATATATATATATTTTTTAAGAAACAAATACCAAATTCGTAAAACATGCCCTATTTTTTTTTTTTTTTTTCACCTTCTCTGATATGCAAGTTGGTGGAAGAAATATCTACAAAAACTTGTTAATGATAATTGTACAGTATTAGATTGTTGCTGATCCCTTGAGCCAAAAATTTGGTGGAAGAAAGTAAATCAACACACGAAGTCAAGGTCATTTTAACAGTAAAGATTTTTTTAATTGTTGGGGTAAAAAACAATATTCAAGATATGTATAAATTGAATTTGAAAACTTGAATATATGTATAAACTGAAAACTTGAATATATGTATAAATTAAATTCTATTAAATTGAATATGTATAAAGTGATAGTCTATTTGATATCCGGTGGTCATTTGTTATTAGGATAATGGTTTTCTTTTGTAATGTTTAATTTTATTCGGGATATTTATGTTGAAATTCTTGAATAACTATTTTATTGAATATTATGGAACATTTTTTACTTTTTCAATTTTTTTTATATATTTGTTTATATATATTTTTTCTATTTTTCAACTGAGACTACCACCTCGATCGCCTCGAGGTTTCTGCCTCACCTCATGAAGGGGTCATCGCCTCGCCTCGCCTCCCTTAATACATGGGTATGTCATGATAAATATTTCCATATTTTTTCTATTATCAGTTTGAACTGACAAAATATATATCAGTTTCTTGCATGTGGACCATTGGAATTAAAAGATTATTTGACAAGTGTATGCAGCAAAGTCAAAGTATTTAAATCTAATGACCCACATGCAAGGAACTGATAATAGAAAATCTGTATATTTCTATATTTTAAATAATATATAATTTTTAAATTTGTATATTGAATTATTAATATCTTAAAATTATGACAATTAGGAAGGCAGTATTTGATATTTCGCCTTTTCCAAATGTCAAGACACCGTTTATATATATATATATATTTGCAGTATATTTTGCAGATCTTAAAATAAAAAAAAATACAATGCTTACCGATAAAAAAAAATACAACGTTTGATTAATTTTATTATCTGTGGGATAATTATTTTATTATACACTTAAGGACTACGGTGTAATGGTACGATGACTAATTTAAATATTGAAGTGATTGGTGTGATAGTATAATGATTCTGAATTTAAATATTGCGACTGCATGCACTATTGCACCCAAACAAGGTAGACCGTAGATCGTAAGATGTGAAAAATATCAAGTCTTATCATGCTTTCGTATGGATTATGTAGGGATGCGGGCAAAGCATCAAAGAGACAAAGAGACAAAGAGAGAGTAAATAAGGAATTAACCAGAAACCAAAATCCGGCTAGATTTCCTAAATACTAGATCTTTCCCAACTAAGAAAAAGAAAAAGAAAAAGTCAAAAGACTCAAAACCTAACCTCCAGAGCCCTCCAGCTCCAACACAACTGATATAGGCATATCACCTTTTAGCAATATTGCTAATACACCTCCCTCAATGTAAGCGGTGAGGGATTTAAATCCCGCTATACGTGCATTTTATAAGTATATTTAGGGAGTTTACTTTTCGGAATGTGAAAGTAGTTATCTCTCGTTATGAAAGTAGATATTTGAACCGTACATAAATTGTTTGATCTCGATAATTCTCGACAGTACTGTTGTAATACTTAAATATATATATATATAATTAAAAGTCAAAAAATGTTTAAGTTAATGCGCACTAATATAACTTCATTGTTACGTTGGATATAGACCATTAGATTTACATACTTTGACTCAAAGTGTATGCACTTGTCAAAGCTTCTCCATAGTTAATGGTCTACATGCATTAGTAATAATGTTGTTATATACTGATGTGAACGGGACCAATTAAAGTCACTTAAAATAGCAGATTCATCCAAAAAAAAAAAAACATAATTGATATAGCAAATGGTTTCTTCATTAACCATATTATCTCATGATTTATACATTGAAGCATACATCATTTGGGTTAATCTGATGGTTTGTACAATATTACTCTCTCCGAAATGATGTGTAATAACCAGCTTAAAAAAAAAAAAAAAAAAATTCTATCGTATTTGAAAAGATGGCTTTTTACCTTAATAACCCTATCAAGTACCAAGTACCAAGTACCAAGATGGGAAGATCCAGTTAGCTATACCTTTATTTACAGCAGGATATGGGTTTCCATGACACACCAATTAAACCAAACCAACCCAAAATCAGCATTAGTCAAAATTATACATGCCATGAAATGACACACCAGTTATTACAACCTATAACTCTTGCACGGTTATAGCAACACAAGAGTTGACAATAGACTGTGAGAAGAAAAAGAGAAACTGATCTAGTAGGTAATAAAATTTGTAAGTCATGGTTTATTTTCCAGATTGACTCAAGAAAACCCTAATTTCAGTTGCCTATATCATATATGGAGTTGGCTAAAAGGAGAGAGAGAAGAAAAGATTGAAAGGCAAATTTGTCCTTTTATTATTGTAGCAGAGGCAGTGCAGTCACAGGCAGTCACAGAGTGTGTGTGTGTGCGCTGCGCAGAGATTTTGGTGACCAACTTCGAAACTCAAACGCCTCCATTATTCATATAATTTTCATTCCCTCGTCCAATCCTAGTTAATGCGACTCCTTTCTTTTAAGTTTTATCGTTGGTTTCTTTTGACTCACCCATAGATGAACGTTGTTGGATGATACTTTCTCCACATGTAAACACGTATCTACAAAGATCACACCAATTTTTAAGCACCTAATAATGTATTATAGTCAATTAAAATTTTTATAATGATTTTAAGAAAATTTTGTCCAATTTATGTATTATTATATTATCATATAATATTATAGGAAGACTGATATTACATTTATCTTGACACATCATTTAAGTGCAGAATTTAAACATTTTTTTTCCTTAAGAAAAATATTTATAATAAATTTAAGATTTGGGGAAAAGAGACGAGATTGGAAATCATAAACTCATGGTATATATAGATATGAGAACATTACATTTTTAACAACATTACTTTTTTATAAATAAATAAATAAATAAATAACGAACATTTTAAAATACGCTTTCTCTACCATTTCAAAACCAAAACTGAATTTTTTTATTTTCTAAAAACTAGTACTAATTTCTTAGTTTAATCGTATAAACAATTAATTGTTTACACAAAATATTTAGATATTGTGTGGTTTTGTTTTTTCCACTACCTTGATCTTTAAATTTGCAACCGTCTTGACTGTAATTAAGAAGAGAAATAGAGAAAGAGGCAGTTGCATAATTACAAGGTATTGTGAGCAAATTTGGATAATCTGCAAGTACACAAACTAATAATTATTGAGGTTTTTTGTCATTTCAGTCTAAACATGTTGAAGTGAATCAACTTTCTTGCTTTTCAAAAAAAAAAAAAAAAAGAGTAAACTTTCTGGAATAATTGCACAAGAATATAATCTAATTTATGACCCCAATTATTGTGGGATCTATTTACAAACAATGGCAATAAATTTTTGAATAAACTTCCTATGGGGATCCTCCTGCGGTGGTCGTTTTCAAACAATTCCTAATTTCCTCTCCTCGATTTTTTTTTTTTTTTTTACCCAAAAAAATGAAATATTATAAATGAAAAGCCGGAAACTTATATATATATATATATAAACTCTAGATGAAAAATATTTAACTAAATAAAAAAGAGTATATTGTTATGAAAATAAGAAGAGAGAAAATATCGGATCAAATGCTTGCTTTATTGATTTGCTTCACATCTTCATTACATTTACAATACAATTCACACTTATATACAGGCAAGAAAGTAGAGGGGTGGCCAACAACGGCATAACTTAGCTTGTAGATGGACGAGTTTGAGGTTTGGGTAAATGATTCCTATGTTAACGGCTCGAATCCTACTAATAGTGAAAGCTTTCAAAAAAATATCTGGTCCCGAATTAATAAATATTATCAAAAAAAAAAAAAAAAAAGAAGTAGAGGGCTGATTATTGTAATTTTCACCCCTATGCTAAGTCTGTGGTTGAAGCCATCGTGTTTATAACATATATTACATTTTTCAATAATGTCATTTTTATTCATTTGTTATAATCCAACAGAGTTTTTCAAACATATTCACTTGTTTTTTTTTTTACGATAAAGTGATTACTCTTAAACTAATTTATCAAATAACTATTCACTTCTTTCCTAAGTTGGTTACTCTTAAAGCTAATTTACTAAACAACTATTAACTTTTTTCTTAAACTAAATACTTATATAATAGTACACTAAAAGTGATTATTTCTTAAGCTATTATTTCTCTTCTCAATTAGTTGTTTTTATTTTGGTTCATAGTTATAAATATAAAGGTTGTAATATATTTTTCTTGTTCGACATTAATTGATTAAAAACAGAAAACTATAAATTAAGCTAAAATTTTAAGTTCATTTAAACCGATGACCCATCCCATTTGTTAAAAGTTAAAACAGAAAAATATTTTAACCTTTGTATGTAAAAATGGTTTTACTTAATTGAATCGCACTTATCATTACATATTGGGGCTGGTGCAAGTTTAAGGCTTCAAGCTCTGCTAATTTAAGGATTAAAAAAAAAAAAATGGGAAATGAGAAATGAGAAATAATTATATGAATAAAATAAAACAAATCATCGTAGAATGAGAAGCAACAATGATGAAGAAACATAAATTCCAGAGATTGGGCAGAAGAGAAGTGTGGGTTGTTCAGTCATAAGTGTCAAACATATCAGCCGCCAAAGCTAACTTTGGTTTGTCTTTTAATAGTAGCGGCAATTAATGCAAAGATAATATCATTTGAAGATTTTTTGTACACATTTCTGTAATTTATTTTCAAAAGTCACCCACCTACTGTTTTTCTCACTTTACTTTACTGCTAACTTCAAGTTCAATGTCTATTTTTTTTTTTTAAAGTATTTCTTTATAGGGTCACGGAGTAAAATATTACATTTCATATATTTATTTTACTATTATTTAGATAAATAAATGAATTTAAAATTATAATCTTACAAATTTATTTTAATACTTTTTAATGGGAGATCCTAAAAAAGTAAAATGTGATCAAAATTTATATGACAAAAGGTTATTATGATTTTAGTCCCTCTATTTTACGTTAATCTAGGTTTAGTCCACTAGTTTTTGGAATTACTAACTTTAGTCTTTCTGTTAGGAATTCCATGAAAACTAATAGACTGGCATTGTAAGAGAGTATAGCGACCGAAATACCTTTAATAAAGGTTTTTGATGAAGGGCGGTATGATAATTTTGTATTTAATTAAATAAAAAATGAAAAAACAAAAACAAATTAAATTTAAAATTAAAAAATATAAAAAACTAATAATAATAATATTATTATTATTATTATTAAATGAATTAAATTTAAAAGCTGGATTTAGTGGAGATCCAGACCATCCATCTTATGAAATAGAAGGTGGAGATATACCAAATCCATTTTTTTTAATTTAAAAAATGGTGAAATTTATTATAAAAAAAACACCAAATTAAAACTTTCTAGAAATCAAACCGAGTCCAAACACTAAAATTTCCAAACACCAATCAAACATTGAATTCAAAAACCAAAATTTCCAGAAATCACAAACCCAAAACAAATTTTTAAATAACACCCATTAAACAAAACCCGTCCTAATCTTTCCATCCATAACAAAATTAAACATCTCAATCATTAAACAACACCCATCATAATCTTCATCAATTTAACAATAAACATTTTTTTTTTTTTTTAAATTCACCATAACTCATCAGCTCCACCACCATTACCACAACTCAGAAACATCATCATCACAAACACTAGCCTATAATCGACCACCACCTCCATCTATCTCACTCTCACGCACACACCACCATGGTTTTGACCTAAATTCGATCAAACGAACGGCGACAGAGATGGGTTTTGGTCGCTCGATTTGAACCAGATTGTGATCGACGACCGTCAATCTGCCTCCACGCCGCAAATCGAACCACATACGCGGATCCCAAATGAAGATTGGTGATCGAGTTTCACATCGAACGAACGGTGACGGAGATGGGTTGGGGCCTCTTGATCTGGACCAGATCATGATCGACGACCGTCGATCTGCGATCTGCCTCTTGCCGCGAATCGCACGAGTTTCAAGCGAAAAATCCACCGACAGTGGCAGCTAGGTTTTGGTGTTCAGTGGCGGCGGCGGTTAAGGGGTGGTGGTGGTTAAGTTGGGTGTTAGAAGAGAGGAAGGGAGAGACAAATAATTAAAGTTTGGGTGGCTAGGGTTTCGGAGATGTGGATGATAATGAGTGATGATGAAAATGATGGATGGTTATTTTATTTTATTTTTCTTATTAATCTGATAGGTGATATTTTTTTGTTTTGTGTTTATTAATTTAAATGAACTTAATATTTTTGTTTTGTTTTATTAATTTAAATGCAATTAATTAAATTTATTAATTTAAATGTTAATATATATTATTTTATTTTAAAATTTTAATTTCTGTTTTTAAAGTTTAATTTCTGTTTGTGTTTTGTCATTAGTTGTAATATTAATTATTTTAATATATTTTTAAAAATTTTAAAATTTTTACATTATTAGATACCATTTTTACCCTTGTTTATGAAAAGCTTCTAGAAGCTTTAATCACGTTTCCTATATTGCCTTTGTTGACCTAACGAAAGTCAACAAAATTCTAAAGGAATTGGATGGTAGGAACTAAAATATGTATTGTCAAATTACTAGTGGATTGAACTTAGCAATTCAAAAAACTAGTGGACCAAACCCAGGTTAACGCAAAACAGAGGGACTAAAATCATAATAACCCTATAACAAAATAATATTTTTCCTTAGTAAATTTTTTTCATGCTCTGACACTATTCAAATCAATACTAAAGCTATCAAAACGTGTCAGCATGGCCCCCTAAGGCCTGGGCGCCTTAACTTGCCGTGTCGTGCTGTGCCAGGCACAACCCATTAAAAAAAAAGGTGGCACGACATGACCCATTGGGGCTGTGCTGTGTCGGCCTGTGGAGCCTTAATAGGCCGACTGACTTAAATTTTTTATTGTTTTTTTTTTTTTAATGTTTTTTTTAAGAAGAGATGAGGGGAACTTTTTGTAATTTTTTTTTTTCTAATTTTGGATCACCCAACCGTTGGCTCAACTTTTTTTGTTTGTTGTTGTTTTTTTTTAAATCCTAACGATTACAATTGAAAAAATTAACAATTTCATTCTGGCGAGCCAACGGTCTACCCGCCGTGCTGGCACCCTTGGCCTCGCATGGCACGTGCCATCGTGCCATGCTAGCCCAGGCACCGTCCGCCTCCTTGGTGAGCCTTAACGGGTTAGGCACGCCAGGCCCGACCCCAATTGATAGCTTAAATTAGTACATTGTCAAATAAGTGACATTTATCGAATTGACTTGAATGTCATTCATCATGAATCTATATTATTATTGTTTTATCAAATTTATGATATATAAGTATTTTATATTCGTATTTAAAAAACAAACATATATTTTATATTCTTTTATTTGCTTAATTATGTGTATGGGTGTAAAAGCATCTCCCACCATATCTCTATCTTCATAGAGTTCCAAAATAAAATATTCTTTTCGGATTCCATCTCTAATTTTTTTTTTTTCACTCCCACCACGCTTTCTATCAATATTTATTCATCTATTTATATTTCTATTTATATCTTTAAATAACTTATAGGCTAATTGGCACTGATGCCCTCCTAATTTATTTTTTCGCCACTAAACCCCCTGAATTCTCGTTTTTTTGGTAAACACTTGGGTTTTTTTTACCTCCTGTGAGGGAGCAAATTTCGTCACCTATTGTAAATTTATGAGAGTTTAGGGGGTTTAATGGCGAAAAAAAGTATAGGGGGTTAATGTGTAAATTCAGGCATAGTTCAGGGGGTATAAGTGCCAATTAGCCTAACTTATATTTTCATTATTATTTTGAATTTCATACTCTATTTTGGAGTATGGTAGATGATCTCTAATGAACTCAAATCAGCTGTCCAAAAATGGTGTCCCAATTTGTGTATAATCAACCAAATTGGGATATGTGTCTACATTTATGAAAGAAATTGAAAAGAATTTTTTTATTTTTTATTTATTTTTTAATGTAAACACATGTCCTAATTTGGTTGGTTAAACACAAATTAGGACACAATTTCTGAACATGTGATTTGAGTCCATCTCTAATTAAGTCACATCATTAATTTAAATGATCTCTAATTGAATCTCAATTCTAACTACTTTTTTTTTTGTTTTTTTTTTTCTTCTTAAATTACAACAACTACTCCCACAAGGGGGAGAGGCACCCACACATGAGGTGGGACAAAGAATGAAATTGTATATATATATATATATATACACATGTCGGGCGTTGAACCGTGGTGGTAGAGTCTCCCATCGGAGAGTCACACCACATTGGCAAGAGGCCCATTGGCTCAATTCTAACTACTAGAGTTAAGTTAAACAAACTTAAATATGTTATTTAATTTTTTTTAATTTAATGTTCAACCACCCACATGCTCTTATTTTTAGAGTTATAAATACATTTAAATTCAACATGATTATTAACCATTGGATTAAGAGTGGATAAGTGATTATGATATTATAGTAAAAAAAACTTAAATCATAAATTTAAGTCAGTTTAGAGTTTACCAAATATTTGTATCTATTTAGGGAGAATTGCATTTTAGTTCCTATATTTTGTCTTATCCTGTGTTTAGTCCATGGTTTTTTTTTTTTTTTTTTTTTTTTTTTTGTAACTTTTAGTCCTTCTGTGACAGAATCCGTCAAAAGACAGATTCTGCCATGTCAGTAGGACTAAAAGACCATTTTACCCCTAAAGGTTGCTGATGACATGGAAAAGACCGTTTTACCCTTAATTAAAAATTAAAAAACTAAAATTAAAAATAGATTTAACAAATAAACAATGGTGGGGATTTATTTATTTAAAAAATAAAAAATAATTATATAAAAAAATGAGAAATTTTTTTTCTATCAAACTAAAAATTTAAAAAAAATTTAAAAATAAAATATTTTAAATCTCCACCATCCAAATCTTAGATGGATGGTGGGGATTTATTTATTTAAAAAAATATATATTATATTAAAAAAATTGAGAAAACAAATTCCAACCTCAAACCCAGACCAAAATCATCATCATCATCATCCTCCAAAATCAAACACCAAATTTCTATCACCCAGACCAGATTTCTATCAAACTAAACCCAGACCAGATTTCTATCATTATCATATAATTATATATAAAAAAAAATGAGAAAAACATTTCTATCAAACTAAAAATTTTAAAAAAATTCTCTTATCACCCAGATTTCTATCGCTGTAAATTTTTTTTATCAAACTAAACCCAGACCAAAATCATCATCATCATCGGCGAGAAAAGACCGGTAGATAACAGAAGTGGAAACGGTTACGTAAACCTCGAAGAGTCTGACATGAATACCGTCAACAAGAGAGCGCTGAGGAGCAGCGACGGCGGCGGGTGACGGAGATCGTGCTGGTTCTTTCGGCGATGTTGAGGATGACGGTAGGAGGGAAGGCGCCGACGGAGGCAGAGACGAAGTTGATGGCGGAGGCAAGAGAGAAGCTGGTAATCAAAAAGAGTTTTGCTTTTCTGGGTTTTATGTTATTTTGTCTGGTTTGTGTTTAGAAATTGTGGGTTGGGTTTGGTTTAAGTGGAATTGAATTGAATTGAATATAGGGTTCTAGCTTGTCGCGAGCTTGTAAAAGGGATTTTGCTTTGTGAGATTTTATGAAATTCAAAATCGTGGAACTGTTTTTATTTTGTGTAATTTGATGATTGTAGATTCAGATTTTGGGTATTTGTTCCTGATTGAATTTTCTTTCCATAATTTATTTGTAATTATTTATTTTACTACAATAAAGACTGGTCATAGATGAATGGAGGATGGAGATGGATATTGTTAAAAAATCATTAAAAAAATGCTGCAAAATTCAGAAATGCTTTTAATAAATATTATTTAGTTTTAAAAATGTTTTAAGTTTTTAAAGATTTTATTGGGGATTTTGATTTGGGCCGAAATTCTGCAGGGAGGATTTAATTAGTTTTATTTTTTTATTTGGGGATTTTAATTAGTTTTATTTTTTAATTTAATTAGTTTTGATTATTATTTAATTTTTTGAGAAAATAATTATTTGTTTTTTTTAAATTAATTTGTAAATTACTATTATACCCTTTGGTCATATAAGATTCTAGAACATTAGATGTTATTTTACCCTTTTACCTTTTTACCCTTGTTGACCCTCGTTGACTTGACGAAACCCTAACAGAATTGGATGGTAGGGACTGAAATCAATATTGTCAGAATACAGATGGACTGAAAGTTACAATACCAAAAAACCGTGGACTAAACCCAAATTAAGGCAAACTACATGAACTAAAATACGATTTTCCCATCTATTTATTATTGGTCACTTTACCTTAAAAGATTATTTATTATTATTATAATTATAATTTTAAAATATTACTTTAATTTAAGATGCATATGGAATGTGAATGGATATGCTCGAACCTACTGTGTAGTACTATCTATATATTTAATGGATAATATAATATACCTTAGTACTTTCATCTATTTATTATTGGTCACATCATTTGTTGTGATGGAAGTGAGATATAAAATTTATAAAAAAGAGAAGTTTGATTTAAAATGTATAGTTTTTAAAGTATCAGACGGTAGATAAAAGGTCCATTTGTTTGCAAAAGTATCTCCACTTCACACCAGAGCCGTACTACAACCTTTTGAGAGAGATCCTCTTAGCTTCACATTTCACAACTTTGAGCGATCAAAATTACCTCTTTCGTCAATCTCCATCTCACCCAAAAGATGTTCCAAATCCCTGCAAATACAACACCACCACCACCACCACCACCACCGTACCCAAAACCACTAAACCCACATGCTCAACCCTACACACCATACCCATCAACACCGGCCTTTTGTCCCCAACCGCCTCAACAAATCTTTAAGCAGCAGACACCTCCTCTTCTACTACCGGGTCTTAAACCCGTCTACTTCTCTTATAACCCTGTTTTTGTCTACCAACCCAAGGTTTTGTTGCCACCAATATTCCCACAAAAACTTGAACAATACAATGCGTTTTCACAGCCTAAACAAGAAAAGAGCAAGTCACCATACCCTTTGAAAGAATTATCTGGGTGTTCAACAAGTAGAGATGATCACATGAACATAGTGAACAACGGTACTGTTAAGAGGTTCATTTCTCCAACATACAGACCACCGCCTAGAAAAGTTGAATCCCATAAGAAATGGGCACTCAAAATGTCTTCTGAGAAGACCGGAGCTGCTCCTGCGGCAGATTATGAAGCTATGCTTCAAGGGAACACGTCTTTGATGATAAAAAATATACCCAACCACATCGAGTGAGTCCACTTTTATCTCCTTTTGTCTCTTCATTTCATTTGTCCTGGTGTTTCTACTTTTAGTTTTCTTTGCATTTTCCGGTTGTCTTGCTGCTTTATTGTGTTTTGTTGCACCTGATCATGTCCTGTTGTCTGTGTGTGCCTGCTAGTTTTTGTTTTGTTATTATTTACATGAGATTTCTGCAGTTTTTGTTTTTCGTTTTTTTTTTTTTTTTTTTTTTTTTTGGGGGGGCTTATTCTTGGAGCTATGTAGCTTAATTTTCTTAAATTTTTCTCTAGTCGATGATAGCCTCCTTCACTCTTTGAAGTTATCTTGTTTCTGTTGCTTGGGTTTACTTTTCTGATTCTCTCGCTTGTTTGTTTGTTTTCTCTTTCTGAGACATTGGTCGAGTATTAAACGTCTGTAAACAAAAGCTGAATAGGAGTACAAGTACAGATGGTGATTTTGTAATGTTGTCTCACAGTTTGTTACGCTTTTCTTTTTTGTATGTGTACGGAAGTAATGTCTGTCCAAATCAACTTCAATATACATGCACCATCTCATTCACATACCAATTTTACATCTGGGTTTTTGATCATACATGTGCATGTTAAAATGAATATGGATGTGGTGCATCATCTAATATGTACACCTTTTTTTTGGTTTGTTATGTGAATTGTGATGATAAGCAGTAGGCGGGACTTGATCAGAATTCTGGACAAGCATTGTCGAAATGAAAATTCAAAGGCCAAGTTGATATCTGACCCGTGTAGGTCCGAGTACGATTTCGTTTACCTCCCCATGGATTTTGGGTATAAAACTATAGCTCTCCCACTTCTCACTCCTTTTTTGCTTCTGATGATCACTTCTCATATTTTGTTGTTTCTTTTGTTAGCTTTTGTTCAAATTTGGGATATGCATTTGTCAACTTCACTACTTGCGCTGCTGCTCTAAGGTTTTGCGTAGCATTTGACCAGTACCAGTGGGAGGTTTCAGCACCTGGACAGAAGAAGAAAATCTGTGAGATAACATGTGCTACCATACAAGTAATTATTTCTAGCTATCATTTCTTCTTTATTCACTTCTCTTCCCAATAGTATAATTAAGCTTTTATGTTATTTTAGTTGTGATTGTTGTGATTTTGAAAATCAATCAAATCCAGGGCAAAGAAGGGTTGGTGAAGAACTTTGAGAAGTCGAAGTTCAGTTGTCACACACGGCGTTACCTACCTGTGACACTATCACCACCACGTGACGGCTGGAACGACACAGCACCGAGCCTGATTGGAAAATGTGTAGGGGTAGGTGCAGCTCCACCTGTCAATCTGAGAAAGGTCAGGTTGTTGATGAGGAAGAAGGGTATGGTCAACTGAATGGAACATCCTCGCCGCTGCGTTTGCTTTGCCTTTTCCATGTTAAGCACTGTTTCTAGTTCCATCTCTGGTCTCTTTTTTCTTGGATTAGGTGATGTTAAAATAGGTTTAATTTTCTACGACTTTTTAATTATTATTATTATATATGGTACGTATTTTATTATGATATGACACGCATGCATACCGTGGTGCGTCTCGCCTGTGTTTTCATTTATCTCCCTGGGTACATTTTGGCATGCCTGGCTATCTGGGGTGAAGTGGAAACATAGGTTTTATGCTTGTACTATATTCTATTTATATATAATGTACTCTTTGTTGTATCTTTTTCTTTCGTTCTTTCCAAAGAGACGATCAATTTCAGTACAGGTGTGTGCTAAGTTATTAGGGTTTAATGAAACTTGATTATTTTTTATTTGTAATTGTAGTCTTTATAAAGCAAAGTGAATCAAGTTAATTATATAAATCTCTTTAACACAAAAAAATAAAAAATTAATTTTTTTTAGGGAACTTCAGTTCATCTTGTATAGGGAATTAAGTTCACTACTAGATACTTAGGTAGAGTTTGATTTCCAGCAAGAAAATTGTAAGAGAGGAAGTCGATGTTAATGAGAGGCTTTTTTTATTTTAAAGAAAGTTAGAGAGACTTTTGAATTCATTCATTTTGTAATTTCTTGTAATTTTATTTGTAATTAATTAATTACCGTGTAAAATTTCTTTTATAGCATGTCATTGTTGAGTAATTATAAAATTCAACATGTAAAAAATTTCATTTATAATTACGGTTATAAATTACTTTTACAACATGTCATTGACTGTGGCCAATGGGCCCTGCCAATGTGGTGTGACCTTTCATATAGAGCCTACACCACCAAGGTTCAATCCCTATGGCATGTATGGATCTGTCCAAATTTTCCAAGTCCCACCAATGTCCAATTGTGTGGGTGTTGTACCACCTATATGTGGTCTCTCTCTCCCCGTAAATGAGAGCTACGGTCTGGGCTGTGCTTGTAGAGTCCAATCTTGTTGGTCCGGCAGTCGTCTTACCATAAAAAAAAAAAAAACATGTCATTGACTGTACTGAAAATTTGTAAATATAAAAATTCAATATGTAAATTCTTTCCTCACAAATAACTCTCTTTTTGAAGCTCTTCAGAAAACCCTTCCAAGTTCTTCTGAAGCTCTCCTTCCAATTTCTTCAGAATCTTTTTTTTTTTTTTTTTTTTCAACTTCCTCGTTATTTTTCTTTTTCTAACTTTCAACTTCTCTAACTTTATCCTTTTATATCGGGCTCTTTTATGCCGGTTTCGCTTTGTATCTCAACAAGGACATTTTTGTCTATAAACAAAAATTATTTGGGAAGTGAATTCTATCCTGGTTATATTATTTGTGATGAGTTTTAGGCAATTTTTTATAATAATAATGCTAGACAGACATGAGACATTTCACCTTTTGTATTCCATGACTTGTATCTCACCCAATAATATGATAATTGATGAATGGATACACATCAATTAATTTGTTGAAATTTTAAACTAGTATTTTTCTTAATTAATTTTTCGTCTAAATCAATATATAGTTTTTAATATAAAAATATATTTTTAGGTTTTTAACTAGTGACACATCAACATATATATTGAATAAAAAAAAAAAAATGAAAGAAATATATATTCTCATCTCCAATGTAATTATCTAAAATCAAATGAGTAATGCTACTTTACCCAAATTTGGTGCCCAAATGATGCGACAACACTCTCGTCCATTCATTTAAATTGTATTAGATTTGCTTGATGAAAATGAATGGACGAGAGTGTTGGCACGTCATTTGGGCACCAGATTTGGACACTAAATTTGAGCAAAGTAGCATTACTCAAATCAAATATGCATTCATTTTATAACCAATTATCATAAAACATTTATCTCATTTTCTCTCGTCTTTAAGTTGAAATTAAATTGATACATCATCTCCATATTGGAATTAGATAATTGCATTGGAAATGTTTTTTTTTTTTTTTTTTTACCTCATTATTTATCTATCCTATGAAATATTAAATTTTCTCTAAATACGTAGTAGCATTGAATTTGGATCCTCTACTGATTTGATTTTTTTTTCCTAACCTTACTTAATCTCACGACACATAAGTATTGCAATTAATGGGTAGTTAATATGTGATTGGTTTTCACAACCACTTTATTATCCACCAATCACATGATTTAAAAAGATCAGGAAAAGATCAGATCAGTAGAAGATCCAAATCCAGTAACATTAATCATTGAGGGAAAGTTTTTGACTCGATCTATTCACAAGACAAAATTATGCTTTTGAATTTATTAAAATATAAAATAAAGGGAAAATGCATGGGAACCGTAATAATTAATTAATAAGCCTTTGCGCCCCTGAAATGGTCATCTATCGCAAGAAAAAATCGAAAATCATCGAAACATATATCTAAATGCATGCAATACAAAACACAGAAGTTGCAGTAATTTTTAAAAACTTACAAACATCCAGAATAAAAAGACAGAAGCAAACAGTTATAAAAGGAAACTGAATTTGCAGTAGTGGCCCCCCAAGACAGAAAGTATTGTCCAATTAAGCATTTGAAAATTTGAAATTTGGGAAATGCCATTGGAGGACATTATATGAAAACGTATATTGAGTCCAGTATTGATACGTCACCATCTTTTAGCTAGACTAAGTATTTAACATTTTCTTACATGAAACTTGATAATACATAAAACTTGTATAAAATTATAATTATGTGCACCTAATTGAAAGAAATGTTACCATTCTTTACTCAATTTGCATTCCATACAAAATAGAACAAAGTAAAAACAATTAGAGATTTTATAAAAGCTGAGGTGTTTAATAGTAAACCCCTTACAACCACATATTGTGGACGTGGGTAAGACCGTATAAGTTATATATTTCTTCTCAAATCCTAAATTTGTACTTAAAAATAATAATAGAATTTCACAGATATTAGCTAATAGAACCATAGAATAAAGAGTTCAAACAACCAGTAATGGAAAGAGTTAGGTTTAAATTATGACATTATTTTTATCAAATGGTGTTGGACTTAAATAATTATAGAATTTTTAAAGAATTAGAATTGGGTTATAATATATAACATAGTTTGAAATATTTACGCAAAACTTGAAAAAATTGAATTGGATTAGATTAAGGGTACTGATATTGCCATCCATAAAACTAATTAGTACGCCTATATTTTATTAAAAATTTTACTTACAAAAATATCATAATATAAATTTACCAATAAGGACAAATTACTTTAATTAAAAATAAACCAAATACTATATACACTCATTAATTACACTCATACAACTATATCTCTTTATTAAAATAAAGTGGAAATAGAGGGTTTTGTCACTTTTTTGAGTTGGTGTTTCAAGACTATTACCACTTCAATAACTTCCGTTTAAAAGGCAGCAAAGTAAGTGACTTCTAAAAATGCTTTTACTGTACACATTTTAAATTATTTTTTCGACTTTAACTTTTGGAAGATACTTTGAAGTTGTCTGAGATCTACTTCTCTCTCTAACTGTCTTAAAGTGGAAAGCTCAGTAAATTGAAATCTAAGTTCATTTTCTTCTCCAACGAGTTCGACATTCATATAGTTACATAAGATCACCCATCTTATCATGTTAAGAATATCAAAATTCATACAATGAAAGGCAAAATGGAAACAAAGATAGGAAACCAACGAAGAGTGTTAATGTAACTTCGAAAAATGCAAAAATACTGAGCAGAGTGTTAATGCAACTTCAAAAAATGCAAATATTGAGCAATTGCAATTTAAAAGTAGAATCAACGAAACTCTAAACCATCAATGAAACTCTAGGCTTTTGTAAATAGTTTTCGAGCCTTTTTAATCAGTTACCGAGCTTTTTCATGAACTGCCTGAGCCTTTTATATGAACATTAAACTTTTTTTTATGTCCGAGCATTTGTTAGTTATATCTGAGCCTTTGTGAGTAATGTCTGAGACTTTATGACTAATGTCCAAGCCTTTGTGAGTTATTTTCGAGCCTTTTTAACAATCATTTTTTGTTATTGTTAATTTTGTATCTCCGAGACTTTCTATATAGTGCCTGAGCCTTTTAATGAACTTTCTGAGCCTTTTAATGCACTACCCGAGCATTTTACTTAACTGCTTGAGCCTTTTACTTAACTACTTGGACACAACTTCACAAAGGCTCAGACAGTGTTTAGAAAATCTCAGACAGAGCCTTTTTACTTAACTGCTTGGACACAACTTCACAAAGGCTCGGACAGTGTTTAGAAAGTCTCGGACAGAGCTTAGAAAGGCTCGGAGATTCAAAATTCACACAATCAGCTTAAGGTTTACAAGAGAGGGTTTTAAATTGAAAAAAAAAAAAAGAAGCTCTAGGAGCGCTGCAGCTCGACCCCCGAGTGCGTCAGCGTAGCGCCACTTCGTCGCTATTCGAGTGATTCCCTAGGTTTCAACTAGACTTTCTCTCTCTACTTCACAATTCTATCACTGTAAACTGAATGAAAGAAAGCTGACGTGGAAGTACTATGGAGGTATTTTTGTCCATTCACCATAATATGTTCCTTTTAAACATAACTTATTAAAACGGTGATAGTCTTGAAAACTCACCTCCAAAAAGTGACATTTAATTTTTGAACCCTAAAATAAACATATGATAAACCCTAGTTAAACTATAATTTTATTTCAAGTATCAAATTTTATCATCGTCACATGAAAGAATTGTCAGAGAATTGTCAGAGAACTCTGATCATACAGAGGTAGGTATTTGTTTACTTTTTTTTTTTTTTTTTTTTGTCTTTATTTTATATCTAGTTATGAACTCTATTGATATTTTTTATTTATTTATAAGATAGTTGTATATACAAGAGAATTTCAGATTGAATATTTTTTGAACCCATATACAATCCAATTCTACATATTTTCTTTAATAAGTCTCTTGCATTTCTCGAATAGTAAATTGGACCATCATTAGAAAAAGATTTGATTCCAAAAATAATATGATTTTTTTAAAAATAAATTGGGTATGTTAATAATTTAAGAAGGTTTATAAATATAATGTATTAAAATGAATATATTCATTTCAATTAGGGTATTATTGGCATTAGGATGAGTGCTTATAGTAATGATTTATTTTTAAATTTTCGAAATAGGTGTACTAATTAGTTTTATGGGTGACAATATCGGCACCCTTCATAAATCACTGAACTAAGTTAGCTATATGAAAAAAAAAAACTCTTAATTTTAGATTTAAAACCAAGAGCGTACCTATGATTTTTTGTTAGGATGGGCTAAAACAAAACTCCCTCTCTCTCTCTCTCTCTCTCTCTCTCTCTATATATATATATATATATATGATGTTTTGACAAGTGCATGTAGTCAAATCAAAACATTTAAATCCAATGGTCTACATGCAAGGAACTCATATATTTTATATCAATTCGAACTGATAATAGAAAAACTATATATATATTGAAATAATGAGTCTTACTCTTAAAACACTAACTTAAAATTATGAATAACAAACTCAAAATCCTAACTTTTTAATTAGAAAAAATATATTTTAACTCAGAAACTTACTTGATCTAAAAACCGAATATGAATTGAGAATTTCAAGGATGGAGATAATTATTAATTGGGAAAAGAGAGAATTGAGATTTGGTATGTGAGAGAAAGGGGGGAAACTGGGCATGACTAGAGAGGAGGAGAGAAGATTTTTTTTTTATTTTTTTATTTTTTTATTTTTTTTTTATTTTTTTATTTTTTAAGTATTGCATAAATTCGGGGTTGGGGGAGAACTCGAACTCATAATCTCGTGATGCAGGTGTGAGGGATATAACACCCTCATCTGGGAGTGAGTGGATGTTGTATTGTTGATAATTTGATGTAATTAATAAAGGGTTAATTGCACTAAAATACCCTCTATTTATCTAATAAAGCATTTTTTCAAACAAATGCCATATTCAAACACAAACATACCCTGCCATTAAAGTCAAAGCGTTATCTTTAACGGTTCACCAACCAAATTTATAAAATGACAAATTTACCCCCTGCCACATTACTTATATTTATATTCATTTATTAAAAAAAATTATTTTAAATAAATGAAGAAAAAAATTATTTATCAATTGAAAATAATTATTTTTAGGCTTATTTTAAATAAATGAAGGGAAAAAAAAAAAACCATTGTCTTTCTCAAAAATCTGGAAACAACATATTCTTCATTAAATTTTTTCCTCAATCCCAAAAAAAAAAAAAAAATCCAAATACTCAATCAAATTCAGCAAAAAAGAAATCCAAATACAGACATACTTCATCAATCCATATCCAAATACACCTCCTTCATCAATATCAGATTACACAAAAAAATTGAAAATAAGCAGCAGATCTACTTTATCTTCAATCATATGCCACACCAAAAAAATATATCTGACTTAAACAAGAACCCTAGTGAGGGACCATGGAGGAGGACTTGAGGTGGAAATCCGTGAACTTGAGACGGGTCAGGATTTGGCTAGTTGGATGGCGGTGACGGAGCGGGAGAGGAGGGTGTGGCGGTGACGCGGTGGGAGAGGAGTGAGTGGCGGTGACGTGGATGGAGAGAATTGGGATTCTGTGGAGTGAGGGTTTGACAGGGGTTTGTCGAAGATGGGTTGTAAGTTTGTGATGAACATAACATGGGTTTTGAGGAAAAAAGTTGGATTTGGTGGTGAAGGAGGAAGTGAAGAAGTGAGAGAGAGAGAGAGAGAGAGAGAAGAAGAAGAAGAAGAAGAAGAAGAAGATGATGATGAAGTGTTGTTGATAGTTGATACATAAACTTTGTAAAGAGGAGATCTGGAAATTTTTCCAGATATATTCCCAACTTCTTATTTATCTTTTATTTTTTTGTTTTTCAAAAATATAGTTTGTTTTAGATTTCTTGATTCTACTCTATATAATTTTTTTTCCTTATCACCCTTTTTTTTTTTTTTTTTTTTCCTTTTTTAATTGGTTTTGTTTAGAACTTTTTAATTGGTTTATTTTAAAAACAAATCCATCATTAGCTTTTAGTTTTTTTTTTTTTTTTTTTTTTTTTTTTTGTTGATTTGTTGAGTTAATTTTGGGTGGGTTCAAGATACTGGTGATGAAGATGGATTTGGTGATGATGTTAGAGATGAGGATGAAGTTTTTGCCTTTTCTATAAAATATAAATAAATAATTAACTAATTTATTTTCTTACTAAATAAATATAAATAATAAATAAGTTTATGTTGGATGAGGTGACAAGGGCAAATTTGTCATTTTAGAGATTTGACTGGTCAACAGTTAAAGATAACGGTTTGACTTTAATGGTAAGGTATGTTTGTGTTTGAATAGAGCATTTGTTTGAAAATTTGCTTTATTACATAAATAGAGGATATGTTTGTGCAATTAACCCTAATTAATAATGATGTCAGTTTTTATCTTTAAAAGTTAGAGGTGACTTGTATGAAAATGATTTGTTATTTATATTGCTGTGTGTTGGGATAAAGATAACAACTCAAATTATATATATATATATATTCTGAAAAGCTCACTCAGTATGGATGGGCGTGGGGGCCCATTAGGGCGAGGGAGGGTCCCCCACCCCCATATCCCTATTGGGTGCAAAATTTGCCCCCAAAACATTATGGGGGCCGCCCCCATAGGGAAACACCCGTCCCTTATATCTCGGGTCAACTCTCCAAAGCTTCTGCACATGTTTAAATCTCAAAAATCACTGAAGTAACAAATAAGCTATATGAAAAAAAATGTCTTCGTTTTAGGCCGGGCTATAGCCGGGGGTAGCCTACTCTTTGCTGCGCCCTTGTACTGATCTTGGCAAGCAAATGCATATAGGATTTGCACTTAATTTAATTTAATGGAAGTCACACCAAATTCATAAACCTGGTTCAGCTTGCTTTCCATATGTAATAAATTAAGTTTAAAGCTAAGACTAACTATATATTGAAGATTTGGGAGAAAAAGATTTCTTCAATATGAATTGACACGGGAGTGTCTCAACGCATGAATTTTGATAAAGGAATAAAGGGTTTTCAATTCTTATTTTGGAATTAATTTTGTACTTAATGAAGTGGAATTAAGAGGCGTGTCATATATGGTTGGAAAGCTTGGCATCTTAACTTTCTTGCACATTTTACGGTTTAACAATTGTCATTCTGTAGAGAAAGTGATGAAGGGTTTTGTGCTGCAAGGTCATAAGTCAACAATGCACGGGATTTAAAGAGTTCAACTTTAATGTATTCATTTTGAGAAGAAATGATCAACGTTTTTTCTTAAATATCATCAAAAGACTCTTTTATTTTTCACTTTTCAAACATCTATTTGTTTACCTATGTGGTAATTTAATGAATGAAAAAAGAAGAGCCATTTCAAAAGACTCTTAAATTAGAAATAAGTTTATATTATTTTAATGAAATATTCAACTTTTCAAATGCACTAGTTTCATACATGTGAAACTAGTATTGTTTTTAGATGGATATAAAAATCATTTGAATGTCCATCCAAATTATTAATACGTTATTATTAAATATTCAATATTAGTTTCATTTTAAAGATCTAGATGAAACCTTTCTAATGGTATAATTTTTATGATGATAAAATTTATAAATTAAAACTTATTATATATTAATTGAATTTAATTAAAAAGATAAAAAAGGTTATAAATGTTAAATATTGATGATGATGTAATATAAAAAATAATATAATAATAATTAAAAAGGGAGAAGTTGATTTTCAATATTGAAGAGAGAGAAATAAAATCTCATTTGAAGAATCTGTTGGAACCAAATATGTTGACGTGACTCTTTTGATTTTAACAAATATCTTATTCGAAGAGTCTTTTGGGATGCTCTTAGAGTAAGAAGGATACATTATAAGCAACAAAAAACCATCTCCTTTGAAGATTATCATCAGATGGAGGTTTAATAAGAGAGTTTCCAGATAATAAAAGTAGAGTATTTAGGGGCAATATATAAGTTAAATCATTATTAATGTGTATCCACTAATAAATTGATACCTTACAAATTAAGATGGAAGGTGGGATGTCTAGTATTAGTCGGTAATTTTTTTAAAAAATTTGAAATGTGCCACGTGTTAAATTGTTGGTGACGGACTTACGGTCCGAAGATTTTCTCCTTCAAGAAAAATAATTTTATGGGAAGAAGTGCATCGGATTTGAATTCTTAAATTGTTAAATTAGATGGGTTATTGGGCTTGCTCATATAGCAGCGTAGAAATAAATTTGGACTACAATGTACAACGTAATTTGAAATGTTTGAATTGGGCTTATATCCAAAATTGAAGAATATTAACGGTTTGTGGTTTAAGAGTTTCTTCTCTTTATGTGAGCCTAAATATATATATATATATATTTTTGGTATCCGTAGGTGTCCGGGCCAGATTGCGTGCACCTCGACTAATCCCACGAGGCCCTGAAGTTAACAGCCGGGTAAACCTCCAGGCTCCAGTGGCCCCAAGAGAAACGTGGCTGCCACGGATCGAACCCAGGACATCCGAGTTTACGGCTTGCCCTAGTGACCAGCGGCACCACCCCTTGGGGTTGAGCCTAAATATTTGTGTTGTCTAAAAAAGCAAATATTACTGGTTAATTGCACTAACTTACCCTTACTTTATTGGATATAGCAAGATTTCAAAAAGATACCCTAAATCAACACCAACACCCCTTTCCATCAAGTCAATTCGTTAACTTTAACGGTTGACTAACTTTGACCATTGGAAAGCCAAATATACCCTTGCCACATAAAATCATCTCAAACATAAAATATTTTCTTTTAATTAAAATTGAAAAATCAAATATTAAAAAATAATAATAATAATCTACAGGCGGTGGAGCATGAAACAATAGATCTTTAATGATCTCCTAGTTACCGGAAGAGATCTTCTCCTACTTGGAGATTGACCTCATACCATTCGCAGATGAGGCTCCTTCGCGAATGAAGAAAGTTTCGATAGGCAGCCGATATATTATTATTATTATTATTTTAATTTTTATTTATCAAATTTTAATTAAAAATATTTTATGTCTATGATGATGTGGTAGGGGTATATTTGGTTTTCCATAGGTAAAGGTTAGTCAACCGTTAAAGTTAACGGATTGACTTAATGACAGGGGATGTTTATGTTAATTTAGGGAATCTTTTTGAAATCTTGCTATATCTAATAAAGTAAGGGTAAGTTAATGCAATTAACCCAAATATTACTGATGTTATTATGAATTTGTATTACTGGGTGTTCGTTTCTATAGATGATTTGAATGGACCTGAACCATCTAAGCAACGAACTGGCTTCGATTTCCAAAATTTAGGTCATTGTATTTGAAATTTAAACATCTGATTTTCGTTAATTTTGGGTCAAATTCGCTTTTGATTTTAGATTATAAACCACGTGTCCTTTTTATTATGTTATAGAAAATAAGAGTATTTTCGATGCAACAGTGGTTTGTGAAAAAAAAAAAATATGCCACATAGGATAAATAAACGGTCTATTAAAAAATGTATCTCAAATGTATCTATTCATATTCAACCTTACGCTGATATGTCAATATATATATATATATATATATATTATATTAGACATTGTCAACATAACCGTCTACTTTCAGACGGTTTATTACATAATTATTTTTTCAGTTGATTCAGCAAGTACTTAAATTTGACATTAATTTTAATAAATAAAAAAAGGAAAAAAAAATTAGACACATCATTAAAAATAAATGTATTTTAAACATAAGCTTTGAAGACCAAATTTTGAATTGATTATCTATCAAACATATCTTTATACCACATATAGAAAGCAAGTCTCTTTACATTGTTGTCATGTCAACCATTTTTGATATACAAATCACTTTTGCATTGAAAATGCTATAAGATTTTGCCACATTGCGCATCTTAAATGATCTAGCTCAAGGAAAAGTTAACTTTGTAACATGAATCCTATTACCTATAGTCATTGGTATTTTGCATCGTTTTTGGCTTTGGTTTTGATGCAAATGAAACCTTGGCTTGTCTGGTCACTGGTGTTCTCATGAATCTAATTTAATAATAATAATAATAATAAAGATAGAGATGTTATAAATCTATGGGATATTATTATTTTCACCCTCACTTATGAGGTATTAGACATTTTGCACCCTCTTGTTTTGGTATTGACTATTTTCCACCCTAACATTTCATTTAATAGTCAATCTCCACCCTTTTTAACAGAATCGTTAACTTGGCGTTATGTATGTGAGGGTAATAAAGTAAATTAGTGGTATTTATGATTTAAAATAAGCATTAAAGAAGAGCAGTATGGTAAATAAACATTAAAATAAAATAAAACTATTTTCTCTCTTCTTATCATCTATCTTCAATTTTTCACCGTTTCTCTTGCTTTTCTCCACCTCTCTCTCTCTCTCTGACACACACCATTCACCACCGATCTCCACCCCTCTCTCTCTTTCTCTTAAAAATTAAAAACTGATAATCACCTATTCACCTCCCAATCTCCCATCTTCAAATTAAAAAAAAAAAAAAGGGAGTTTCATTCCCATCTCCGGATCAGACCCCATCTTCAAATCAAGATTCCTCATCTCTCTCCTTTTACTTCTTCTCTCACACATCTGATTTAAGGTTTATGTTTTGTATTTGTGTTTGAGTGGTGTGTGTATTTGTGTGGTAGTTAGGTCTGGAAAATGTTTGACTTTTTTTTGAATAAAAAAATTGATATAGGTTTTTTGAAATCTTTTTTGTTCTTTGTTTTTTTGTTTTTTTGTTTTTTTGTTTTTTTTAAATTTTTTTATCTTTCGATTTGGTGGATCTAGGCTTGGTTTGGCGATAATTTTGTATGTGTTAAAGAAAAATAAAATAGAAAAGAAAATCGGAAATGCTATTTGGTGTTGGTGATGATGAACTGTTTTTTTCTGGGTTCTAGTGTTGGTGATGAATGATGATGGCGGTCTGGGTCTGGCTGTGTTGATGATTTTTTTTTTCTGGGTTTGGAAACTTTGGACGATAATGGTGATGGAATTGTTGAATTTGTTTTTGTTTTTCCCTCTGATTAAATCCTCCGTCCATCTTTGATATTGACGGTGAAGATTGAATCTGGCAATGCTGTTGATGACCTGATGTTGAATTGATTTTGAAAATTAGAAAAACAAAATTATAAACTGAAAAAGAGAGATGGAAGGGTATATTAGTATTCTTGTTAATAAGTTAACAGAAATTAACAAAAGTTACACAGAAGGTGGATTTTGGCCATTACTCAAACTAGAGGGTGCAAAATGACCAATACCTCATAAGTGAGGGTGGAAAATAATAATATCCCTAAATCTGTTGTGGATTCCCACCACCGCCTAGGGATGGCAATGGGGCGGGTCGGGGTCGGGGAATGCTTTACCATCCCCATCCCCGCCTCCCAAAACCATCCCCATCCCCGTCCCCGTCCCCGCAGTAAGAGAAGCGGGGTTGGGGGCGGGGATTCCCCGTTGGAGGGGCCTTCCCCATACCTGCCCCATTCCCCGTTTAATATAATTATATATTTAAAAATTACAACTTAAAACAAATATATAAAAAAAGTATAAATTCAGTTCTATATTATAAATTAATATATATATATATATATTGACAAACTTGGTGTCAAAATATTCAGCTATATATTGACAAACGTGGTGTCAAAATATATATATATATATATGTATATATATATATTCAGTTTTATATTGGTCTAGTTTTCTGCCGTTTTGTTTTATTGCCCCTGTTTTGGGCTCTCGCCTTTAGACGTTGTTCTTAGGCTGTTGTTTGTTTCTTGTTTCGGTGGCCTTCGTGCCTTTTATAATATTCTTCGGCTGTTCAAAAAAAAAATATATACATTCAGTTATATATTCCAACAAATCATAACCCGGCTAAATATGGTGTCAATATATATAAATGATTAAAAAAATCTAAATATTATATATATATATATATATATATATATATATATCGGGGTGGGGACGGGGCGGGGAGTGCTTCCCCCGTCCCCGCCCCGCTTCACATTCGGGGATAATACTTTATCCCCATCCCCGTCCCCATCCCCGAATATTATCCCCCATCCCCGCCCCATTCGGGACGGAGCCCCGCGGGGCCCCGTCCCCACGGGGAATACTGCCATCTCTACCACCGCCTAACACCTCAACCTCTCCAGTTGGCTGCACACGTGTGTCCCTTTTGTTTTGCTTCATTCTCAACCAAGCCCTTGACCACTTCAAGGCTCAAGTGGGCTTTCCCAAAGACAGAATATTCATATGTGCTCTTTCTATCTCTTGTAAAGGTTGTTTCAGCTGATAATTCAATACAGACACAAATATGTTCTCTCTCTCTCTCTCTCTCTCTCTCTCTCTCTCTCTCATCTTTCATATCTCTTCCTCTGATCTCATCTTATTTATTTCATTGTTATTTATTTCATTTATTGTTCTTAATTAATTTACAATATGTTATTAGCATGATCGTATCTAAGTAAAAAGTATCTCCAGATGAGTGATTTACTTACGGCTCGATATTCGTGTATGTAAGTAAAAAGGATCCTTTGACGGGTGATTTACTTACATCCTAATATTCTGGATCTATATATGTTTCCGTATACAAGATGACTTATGCTGTCAATAGAATATATATATATATATATATAGTTCTGAATTTATTTATTTATTCTCTTTAAATCCAAATATTCTGAATCTATATATTTCTATATACAAGATGACTTATGTCGTTAACAAAATTATGCACATAACAGGTGAACTCAGCCTCCTGGAATTGTTTATTTACGGAACATGTATATCGTTCTGGAACTGTTTATTTACGGAACATATATACTGTTCTGGAATTATTTATTTTTTACAATATATGAGACTGGCTTATGCTGTGTCTCGGGACTGGCTTATGCTGTGTCTCCAGATAAATTGTTTAAAAAAAATTCAGTATTTATTTATATGCAATATATGAGATTGGCTAGACCAACGAACCAGAACTTAAAGTTTTTGGAATTATGATATTTAAGTCGGCACGGTTTTAAAAACCGATAAGAACCTGAAGTTCTGGATCCAGTGTTATATACATGAATGTCATACGGCACGGTTTTAAAAACCAATGTGTTATATTCATGAATGTCATACTTCATTATTTGGAAATTGAGGTTTCAAATCCACTCGGAATCTGAAGTTTTCTAGATTTTATATAGGGGTAATTACCCTAATGGCCATCAACTTTTGCCACCACTATCAAAATGACCACCAAATGGGGAAATTGATGGAAAATGGCCATTTTTGGCAAACATTGTTACACTAATGGCAATTCCATCCAATTCCATACAATTCCATCCAATGAATGGCATTTTTGATAAATAAGGGGATGACATTAATTTATTTTAGATGTTTTTTGGAAATCAATTTTTTCTTTTGTTTTTTGAAACAAATAATTATATTTAGTGTGTATATACGTATAGCATATATCAAACACACACACACACACACACACACACATATATATATATATGTATTTCTTTTTTGAGAAGATTAAGGCTACAAAATCTAAAAATTCTAAAAAATATATTTGAGATAAGTTGAAAAGAAATATATATATATATATATATATTGAGAAGATTAAGGCTATAAAATCAAAAAATTCTAAAAAAACATATTTGAGATAAGTTGAAAAGATATATATATATATATATATATATATATATATATATATATATATATATATATTCTTTTTTGAAAAGATTAAGGTTACAAAATCTAAAAATTCTAAAAAATATATATGTATATATATATACATATATATATGTTTGAGATATGCTATATGTATATATATGTACACACTAAATATAATTATTTGTTTCAAAAAACAAAATAAAAAATTGATTTCCAAAAAATATCTAAAATAAATGAATGTCATCCTCATATTTACCAAAATGTCACTTATTAGATGGAATTGGATAGAAATAGATGGAATTGGATGGAATGGCCATTAGTGTAACAATGTTTGCCAAAAATGGTCATTTTCCATCAATTTCCCTATTTGGTGGCCATTTTGATAGTGGTGGCAAAAGTTGATGACCACTAGGTTAATTACCCCTTTTATATATGAACTTACAGTTCACGGTCGAACCGAAAGTTCGAAAAATCATTATGATCCATGATTTTATTTTATCTTATATATATGATGTGATATGTTTACATATCATTCATTTGAGAAAAAAGATTTGCACATCCAACAGGATGTGAGTATCATAAAAATGATTTAAAATCCTAATGTTTAATGAAATTGGAAATAATATTTTATCTATTTCATACATGTTTGATACTCATGAAGATCAATATTCAGAAAAGGATCTACACATCCAACGGGATGCTGAGAGTATCATAAAAGAGATTTAAAATCCTAACGTATAATGAAATTTGAAATAATATTTTATCCATTTCATACACATCTAACAAGATGATGTGAGTATCACATAAAAGAATTTAAGATCCTAACGTATAATGAAACTAGATGTAAAATATTATCCATTTCATTCGTGCTGATAACGTGTTGTAAATAATAGAGATAACAAATAAGTAAAATAAAAGATTAGATGAGAGAGAGAGAGAGAGAGAGAGAGAGAGAGAGAGAGATGAGAGAAACACGAGAGAAAACTTATTGCATTGTATTGAATTTAAGTGAGAGCATCAGCTGGACAACCTTTTACAAATGAGCAAGCAAAGATATTATGAGAGATATTATAAGAGATATTATAAGAGATATTTAGGGATATATTATAGGAAAATATTATAGGAGATATTATGGGGAGATATTATCTAGTGGAAATGATGTATTTAAATGGTGAAAATCCATGGTTGAATGTTGTGAAAAGGTGGATTTCCACCACCTAAATACATCCTCCCCACTAAATAATATCTCCCCATAATATCTCCTATAATATCTCCTCATAATATATTCCTATAATATATCCCTATAATTGTTTGGTTAGTAGACTTTTTTTAAAAAAAAGGTCTATTTGGAGAAACTCCTCCCCATGAGCTTTTGCCTAGTAAAGGTTTAAACTCTAGTAGCCTTTACTCAATTTAAAATAGACAATCTTAAAAGCCCAACCAAACAACTCTAAAAAACTCAAATAGACATTAGTAGACCTTTTTGAGGGCTCAACCAAACAGGCACTTATGCTTCTCATTTGTAAAAGGTTGTTCAACTGATGCTCTCACTTAAATTCAATACAATGCAATATGTTCTCTCTCGTGTTTCTCTCATCTCTCTCTCTCTCATCTAATCTTTTACTTTACTTATTTGTTATTTCTATTATTTACAACAAGAGATAAGTTTTCAGTAGTCATTGTAACTGAAAGATGCCAAGCTGTTTTCTGCATTCTTGTTATATGAACTCAGTCACGAATATTTCAAGGAACATTTTGTGCATTTTCTGAAAGACGAATGCTAAATACAGGCGGTCGAGTTCTCACTCACGATTCTATAAGGTTTTCTTCTTTTGGAATTAGAACTCCTTTATAATTTAAGAAGACATCATATTCAGATTCTGCAGAATGTAAATGGTATATTGCTATGAAAAACCGACAGAGATGCATCTTGATGAGAAATCTAGGCATTGATAGAGCATTGTTGGACACAGTGCATATGAGTAAGGGTGGTTACAAACTTCAAAATATACAATCAATCTTCGTTCAACAAATTCTATGAAGTATGAACAATTTATGTGTAAGATGCTGATGCATTACATGCTAATGTGAAAAAGGTTTTGACAGAAGAAAATTTGTACATTTTCATTTTTTTTCCCTTGCTAATCTAGAAAAGTCCAGAGCTAGTTCCTATGAAAAAAATATGAAAAATGTATCTCAAGTTAATGAGAGAACAACGTATGAACATAGGAAGATGAGAATTAAAACAAAAACTTGAGACATTCGTAAGTTACAGAGAAATAATTAGATTATGTGAATGGGGTAAAGAGAAGCCATGTGATGACAGTCAAGGAAATTTAGAAAGCAAACACACAGAAGTTTAACAGAATTTCATGTCAAAGTCAAGAGCAGATCCAAGAACATCTTTTTAGTTTGGCTGGGAGAGATTAATGGAAAAGTTAGGGTAAGATAAACTGAGTGATTGTCAAATTAACAAACAGAAAAAAGAGTAAAAGCTATGCATATATAAAATATCAGCCAACTATGTGTAGAATAAGCATTACTTAAAGGACTAAAAGAAACAAAAAGGTATATGGTGCTACAAATGAACCCATTTACGACTCTAATAGTTTCCGAAATCTGACAGTCTAGTATAATTAAATTTGAAGAATGCATCATTTTACTTTAATTTCAATGCATTTAAACGGATCAAGTTTTATGAAAAAAATTCAATGATTAAACAAACAATTTCCGTTTTTAACTGCTTCGAGGAATCAATGTCATTTCACAAAATAATATGCGCATCATGAAAGGCATACAAAAAAACAGAACATATACAGTATCACAAGCCAATCTGAAGTTGAAAATAACCGAGTTTCTACTAACAAAGATTCATATTCTGATATTGATATTCATCAATCATCATTCATCAGTACAAAAGCAGAATTCATAAAAACAAATGAAGATAATAACACTAATAGTTTCCCGAAGATTGACAGGATGGTATAATTAATTTTGACCAATGTATCATTAAGCATTTAAACAAAACAATTTTTATATAAAGATTCAATGATTAAACAAACAATTTTTGCGTTTAACTATTTGAGACACTAATGTCATTTTACAAAACAATAAACTCATCAAGAAGGCATCAAAAGGAGGCATACAATAAAGTAAAACAGAACATATACAATCTCAATAGCCATTCGAGAATTGAAAATAACTGAGTTTCTACTAACAAAGATTCATATTCTGATATTGATATTCATCAGTACAAAAGCAGAATTCATCAAAACAAATGAAGATAATAACATTAAGGAATCAAATCAACGAGGTGCTTTCTTTTTGCCAGGAATACTAACTCGCTTACCCTTCAAAGTCCGGCAATTGTTCTTGGTGCGTTGGCCTCTGCACGGCAAACCCTGAATGTGGCGTACTCCGCGGTAGCATTGAATTTCCTTCAATCTCCTTATTGCAAGAGCATTGAACCTCCTCTGCCAAAAACAAATGTCAAATTGATTAGAAACCAAAAAAACTTATCACAATAGCTTTTCGACTGATGAGAGAATAAATAAATTACCAAATCTCCTTCAATCATGTATTTGGAGACTTCATCACGGAGAATGATGAGTTCTTCTTCAGACAATTCTTTGGTGATTTTGTTATTCATATTGAGATCAACAAGGATCTGACGAGCTCTTGTGCGTCCAATTCCATGAATGTATTGAAGAGAATACTCCACTCGTTTGTTGTTTGGAATCTCAACACCTCCAACACGAGCACATTGAATGCTCAGACTGCGATACTGAACAACATAACACAATTCAACGAAACAAACCAAATATACATCTAATTAAACAGAAACGGTGAACAAGTAATTACTTGATTACGAAATTATAAAATGGATAAAAAAAAAGCCCTAAAAAATAGGAAGTGGAAGGGAGTGACCTTGGGCTGGTTTGAGAGTGGAAGAGAGAGAGTGTTGGAGAGAGAAAAATTGTTGAATGCGTTGCATATGACGGAGAGTGAGGGTGCTAGGGGCATTGCCAGTGTTTGAGCCATTTTCTCTGTTCCCTTCTCGTGTTTTCTCGGCAACCAAACAGAAAGTGAACTGTGAAGAATTCGAGTTGAGGTTGCTGGAGACTTATCCTTACTAAACGGAAACGATACAGCAAAACACTGACCAAAGTAATAACGTACACTCGCTTTTACTATTGGGCCACGTCTGATGTGGGATTTAGTAACCAGACATCTTTAAATGTGAATATGGGCCTGCTAATTTTGTACCAAATGTACCCAACTTAATTTTAGAGATTTTATCTGTATATCTTCTCACACTTTTCTAAATACACCTCGTTATAAAACCTTAAAATTTAAAATTTTCTAAAAATATTTCATTTTATTTTAAAATTACCCTTTTTAACTTTTGATATTCATTTTTTAAAAATACTCCATCATAAAAACTTTTTTTTTTTTTTTTAAATAAAATAAAATAAAATAAAAATAGTTTTACTAGATTGGATGGGATTATGAGAAATAATTGTTGAAGGATGTTGGTCCTCAAGATATCCAATTGCTCTTGTTAATCATGTCGACCTAATGCTATGATAAGATTTATGTAATTGACCCTTAAATTTTATAGGTGTTTTCAAGTAAATGGACTTTACTAGATAAGAGTTTGATGGCGGGAGGCACTAGACTTCACCCAATCTAGTATTAATCATAGACCTAGCCCGACTATGGCATCAAACTGAAAGATTAAATAGGCACAATCCAAGTCTATCGAATTTAACATACATGATTTTTTATAGATTATACCGATTGATAGCCAAAATATGTATTAGGTTGCAATTAAATTTCGCATATTGTATACATGAAGCAGTCACCGACGAGATATTGTCCACTTTGATTCATTGGGTCTCACAATTTTATCTTTAAAATGACCCTTATGATGTTAAGACTAGCCTTTATTTATTTACACCATACACTAGTTTTGATTTCAACCGACGTGCCCTTCATACAACTCATAAAAACTATAGAAACAATACAAGAAACAAAAGAGTGTTGATTTATAAATTTTATTGATGCAGAGTAGCTAGTTTCATCCCATGTATCTGTTTGATAATAAAGTTAGTAAATACAGTAACAATCATAGGTACTTCAACTACTTCCACCTAGCTAAATTGCCAGCGTTAATATTATTAATTTTAATTCTTATTATGATTATCAGTATCATTGTTATCACGGCGAACTACATCAGGTACCGGTTGAGGTTGTGTAGCAGGGCTCTTTGCACCAACGGCACCGCCACTACCACCATCGCCACCGCCTCCATATGACACTGAGCTGCCACCACCGGAAGAACTAGAGCTGCCCCATCCGAATCCAAACTCACCACCATCACTGCTTTGGCCCGAACCCGATCCATAGCTTATAGTACTGCCACCAGGCCCCTCACCAACACCCCAGTTGTAATTAGAACTTCCATCAGGTGAGGAGCCGCAGCCACACCTGTAATCCCACCCTCCGTCCTGGCTCGAACTGCCAGTTCCACTGCCTTGACCAGCCACGGTACCGCCTTTTTCTTCCTTGCCGGTGTCCTTAGAGCTAGAAGAAGAAATGAGAACAAATAGTTGCGATGCAATTATCAGCAACCCAAGTACACATTTGTTCATCTTTTTTTTCATTGTAATAGAAATGATCAGCATTGAGAGTTAGGTGGATAGGCTTCTTAAATAAATGAAAAATCAAGCACCCACTCATTTTACATGGGCATTAGTATTTCAACTGAACAACCATCTAATTGTGTTGTTAATTAACATGACCTAACAACAAATCACGTATTTTGCCACGCTAGCTAGCATCATCATTTATCGGTATACAAGTTGCGTTACAAAAATGTGTAATTGTAATAGTTGGTTGTGAGGCAATTGAAGTCAAATTAATTACGTGATATGGGGAACGAACACGGAACATCATGCATATGCATATATCACACAAATTTCATGTCCATTCATTAGTCTTTATTTGATGAGGCGGTTAGAAGTATATTTGCTGTGAAAAATAAGAGCATGAACATTGATTTATTAGTGTGAAGATAAGAGATACAAGAGTGAAGCTATGGTGTTTGACTAAACTCCTCTAAGAACAGAGAATCTGTGAAACACCATTGAAGAACATTCGAGAGCTCTCTGGAGATTTTATTGAAGATATTTTCATCTTTACAATAATGAATTGATTCTTACAATAATACACGCATATTGACACTTATATTCTCAGAAATTGGAGTTGTAAGAGCATCTCCAATGCTATTATGCATTTGGAGAAAATGGAGTGCCACATAAGATAGATATTAAAAAAGTTAAAAAAACTCTCTCTAATGCTATTATCTAAGTTGGATATAGAGATGATGTGGCCAAAATAAAGTTAGAGAATATGAAGTTGGGTTTCTAATTCTAGAAACCCTCCTAGAAATGCTGACTAGGATTTCTAACTCTTTTCACCAATAAGATTAAAGCTTTCAACTCTTTCCACCAATAAGATAAACCTCATTTAATTGTAAAATAAAAGAGGAGAGAGAGTGTAATAATTGTTTTATTATGATTGGATATAAAATGGATGCATATTTGACTTTAGATAATTGCATTGGAGATGTGAATATACATTTCTCTAATTTTTTTTCAAAAGTAGGCCCATAATAAATAGAAATGCTGATGTGGTACTATTTAGAAACTCAAAAATGCATATTTGCATTGAAGATGCTCTAACAACTTCCTAACAAACTCTTGAAATTCAGGAAACTCAACTAATCACAAGCTGACACATCAGCAATAATAACTAATTACTCAAACTATCTTTCCACGTCAGCTTACACAGTCAACTATCTCTCTGTTGAGTTTGCACTTTACTTTCTTCTTATGGCGTGTTTACTAATCAGAAATCCTATTTGGGAAAGGGAATTAAGTTCCCCATTTTCAAATTCATGTATTTACTAAATTTGTAGGACCCCACACACATATCAAGAATTAAGTTCCTGAATAAAAGGGAATTTGATTCCCCTAACCCACCCTAGGAATCAAGTTCCCTTTCCTGATTGAAAAAGGGAATTCATATCTTTTTACAAAAATATCCTCATTTAATTTTATTTAAAAAAAAAAAAACTATATACATAGTTAATTATATATATATATATATATATATATAACTCTTTTTTTTTTTTTTTCATACTTCACTAGTTCACCGTATATAAATATATAGACTTACGCAGTTCACTCTTTTTTTTATACTTCACTGTTTTTTTTTTTTTTTCCATATTTTACTGTTCATTATATATATATATATATATAACACTGTTAATTATAAAAAAATTGAAAAAAAAAAAAAAAAAAACTATATTGTGGCAAAAACCAAATTGTGAAAAAAAACTTTTTATTTATTAGCTATACTCATACATCTCTTATATGTATATGTATATGTATATATACAGCTATTTTGTATAAATAAGAGTATTTTTGTAATCAACTTTGTATAAATTTGATTCCATTTTTAATTCTCAAAAAGTTAGTAAACACAGTAATTGAATTTGCAACTTAATTCCGATTCCCTTTCATTCCCTTTCCAGTGAAACTTGATTCCGATTCCACTCATTCCCGATTAGTAAACGCGTCATTATTGAAAACAAAGTCATTTGTTAAGCAGAATGCAAGACCAGTATAGTGGAGAGGTTTGCCTGTAGGAGATTCTTTAGTGCTTGTTGCTTCTGTGACTTGACCATAATGACACTCTTAGTGATTACTCTAACAATTAGTGCCTAACTACAATATTGAGTTATTATTCAAAATGGTTGGGGTCAACGTACATAGAGTAATTGAAATTCAAGATCCCTGTTAGTGTCCAGCCATGCAATAAATTGTTGCAAAAATAAATACCACCAAGTGATCCAAGGAAACATAACATCAAGAGAATAACATCCTTGTTAATGTGTTTTAAGGGCCTGCACGCCCCTTCTACTTTCGATTTTATATTCCCCTTTTATATTTTTATTTTTATTAATAAAGGATCAAGAGAGAGCAAAACTCGTCAAGATAAATTTAAACAAGAGAGCCATATACATAATTAATTTGTAGACATTTTTTATGATGAGGAATAAAATATATACATACAGATATAAGAGGTTGATGTGGCAGCGATTTCGGTGCCACATATGAAAAAAGAAGCAGCACTAGCTTCTGCGAACCAAACAAGCTTGCCATCTTTGGACGAAACCAACTGGGCTGGGTAAGACCCAACGGGCTTTCGGTCCATCATTACATGTAAAAACGAACAGGTCAGATCAACTCATGGTGCTACAATAGCCACGTGAGCAGCATCATTTATCACAGATAGAGTGAGTGTTACGCGGTTAGAAGAGGCCCAGGCAACCCATTGGGACTCCTCTTCCGGGACCGGCTGGATGGAGAAACATGAACCGTCCGTTTTCTGACCTGTTGCCTAATAGATAACTCGTAGCTATTGGCTGCGGAATTTTCAGATACACCGTGCGGCCGTTCCTCACCAAGTCCAAAACAATGTGCTCTGGCAGTATAGGAACCTGCTTAATGGCACACGAAATTGTCAGAGAGGATTTAATATATTTTTGTACCCTATTACAAACAATAATACTACTTTATCTAAATTTGGTATCAAAATGATGTGTGTTGGCAATAAAATTGACCACCTTTGGTGGATGATCGTATAAGATGATGCCATGATGGCCACAATTGGAGGTCATGATCGGTGGGCAAGTCCTATCACACGCAAGCAACTAACAAGACAAATGGCACAATATTACCGCCAAGTGTCATATTGCCACCAAAGGATCCGCGTCACCTCACCAACAATCTCTGAAAGCACCCTATAAATACCCCCTTTGAGCTGAAACTAAAGAAGGCCGGATATCTAATCTTAGAAAACTACCACAAAAAATTAAATATTATTATGAGAACTGAATCCGTCTAGGGTTTATTGGGACATGCCGAGATCAAATGGTTTATATGTAGCCCATATATCTACGTATACAACAAAAAGAAAACTTCACATAAGTGTAAAATATGTAAGGAGAGATTCAAACCCTCCACCACTAACATGAAAGGGGATATATTATTTTTGAGTTCTACAATATTTATTAATTCGAAGGGATATATATATATATATACACTATAGAAGCGAAGGTATGACCAATAAGTACTTAAGTAGTACTGTTTAATTATCTTTAAATACAAAAACGGGAAGAACACAAAGGAAAATCTTAACAGATAAGTAGTATATGCTTTTTCCATCTTCTGGCTCATAGCATCTTGAAAACCATTAAAGCCCCACTTAGATAAATCTAGCGTATACAGATAGATAGATATCATTGATCAGTTGTTTAATATATTGGATGCACAGAACATCAAAGGAGGGAGTTAACTATTAGTTGGAAATCTTCAAAGCTAACAGCTCCATCTCCATCTCCATCCATGGAAGCAATAATATCTTTGCAATTCTCCAGAGTCAACTCTACTCCTATATTCCCCATAACTGCATGCAACTCTTCTCCTGTCAGAATCTCATCCCCATCAAGATTGAGAGACTCAAAAGCTGTTCCAAGTAGATTTGCGAGACCCCCAAGTTCCATATTCTTGGTGTTCATCTCCAGGAACTCTTCCAAACTCAGCAACCCATCCTTGTTAGTGTCACCTTGTTGCATCATGGCCCTCACATCTTGTTCACTTGCTTTGTAACCAAGTGAACTCAGAATTCCGCCTAGCTCCTGAGCGGTGATCGACCCATCGTTGTCTGAATCGAAGGCTCTAAATGTCTCCATTATACTCAAGACATGGCTCAGTGTCTCGGTTTCTGCAGAGAGAGACCCGGCCGATTGAGCCATTGTTAAAAGGTTGATATATAAATATCAAAGGCAACTAATTGTATATTGTATTTGCATTTTGGATCATCGACTGATCATCCTTTAAATAGTATTGGCAATCCATGAGGAGTGCCCATACATTATTCTTTTGTGGTCACGTGGTGTCGACTTAAAGATAAAGGCATAGGTTCTTATGCTTCAATCAATTTTAGCATCTTTCTACTTGAGTAACAACTTACACGAAAACCATTGTTCCACTATTTTGATTATTTTGTGAAATGTGTCTTAAATTTTGTTTTTTTTATTTAATTATTTTTTTCAGTCGGTCTTTAATTATTATGCGATATGATATTGTGCAATTTCATGTTAATTGAAAAATCGGCCCTCATTGAACTTTTTATGAAAGATTCTTTTTTTTTTTTTTTATAAAGCTTTTTTATAAAAGATTCTAATAAATCATGTTCATGGAAATAACTGATCAAAATTTGCTTCCACTAACAAATTCATGTTTGTTTCTGGTTAAACCATATATATTTATATGTAAAAGTTTTTTTTTTTTTTTTTTTTTTTTAGTTCATATATTTTATCCAAAAAGTACTGATCATTCCAAAAGATATGGTACTGATTTATAACTATTTCCTGTAATGGTTTGGTGCCTTTTTTTTTTTTTTGGGTGCCTTTTCGATTAATCATTTGGGCTAAATCTCGATCATTGTAAGAATATTATACACAATTTTAATTAGTTGCATTAATTCTTCAAGGTTATTGTATAGTTATACTTTTTTATTCTTGTTTTTAAGATTATTATTATTTGGGTTTATCTAATTTTATGTT
Organism: Acer saccharum; assembly: GCA_030490815.1. Classification (NCBI taxonomy): domain Eukaryota; kingdom Viridiplantae; phylum Streptophyta; class Magnoliopsida; order Sapindales; family Sapindaceae; genus Acer; species Acer saccharum. The sequence continues at coordinate 31,053,708 of CM059872.1, forward strand.
TTTATTTTTTATATTGCTAATTTATTTCGGTGTATTGAAATCTAAAGATTTATTAGCTAAATCCTTATTATTATTATTATTATTATTATTGGGGATTTCTTGGATGGAACATTAGTTGTATTAGTAAATGAGTAAGATCGAAGTCAAAATCCACCAAGTTCCTTTCAACTATACATCGCTTTGTTAGATTCTTTAGAAAAGAGATGCTCATTCTTCACAGTGACATATATGTACACGTACGTACTGGACTCAGTTTGCATTTATCCAGAAATTGGGCAAATATGGACGGTCCAAAATTTCTATATGATTAACCATTTTTTTTAAGTCCAGTACGTGTCTCGAATGATTTAAGAAGCTTAGATGAAGCTGTTACAACATTTTATGCTAGTATTAAACAAAGTTTATATGAGTAACCATGTTGAAGAGATAAAAACGAATATCAAATAATGCTACACTTTCTAGCTCTTTTCCGAACTTTGCATTCCAATTATAAGTAATAGATTTTTTTTCATTATTTTTAGATCTGATTTTAGTAATTGAAATGTAAAGTTAGGAACTTAGGATAAGAATATGAAAGTATAGAATTATTAATACGATATGTAATAGATGAGATGATGTTAGTCTAGTGGTAAACTTCTCACACCTACACTACAAAATTGCGGGTTCAAGTCCTCCCCTTCTCCTCCAAAAAGCCCAGAATATATGTAAAGTGTAACCTGAAATCAAGCTAGTCCATCACCATGTTTCCGGTCAACACAAACATTTTCAGTACAGTATTACAATAATTCGGAATGTGGAGAAGGGTAAATCACTGAACCAACCTCATCTTATCTATAAAAGATACTTAATTACATTGATAAGTTTAGTTTCTTATAATTCACTTTATACATCTTAAACTACCAAAAAGGTTAATATTCTTATCCAATCAGAGATGGAGGTCTTGTGTGTTTTTTTGTGGCGTATTTGGTGGAGAAGAAATCTTCATGTTCACCAAGCTGATGTGTGTAGTGATGAGAATGTGGTGGATTGGGCTCTTAATTTTGTTAAAGAGATGAGGGAGGTCGAAGATACAAATTTGAGCACTCCTTCTCCTATTCAGATGCCTAAAGCTAAGTGGTGCAGACCGATAGTTGGAGTGTACAAGGTCAATACGGACACGGCAATCCGGTCTGATCAAAATCGTGTTGGCATTGGCATTGTGATCTGTGATAATGTTGGCAGTGCTATAGGGTGTTCTTCTCAAGTTTTAGAGGCATGTTTCTCCCCCCAAGTTGCTGAAGCTTCAGCCATTCTTCGGGGAATTCATTTCGCCTTGGATTCGAGTCTTCTCCCTACTGTGTTTGAGTCAGATGCCAAGCTCGTAGTTGATCTTGTAAATTCAGGGAAGGTTCTGCTTGATGAGACTGGAACTGTTATTGCTGAATAGTCATAATTTCCAGGTCTCCTTTGTTCCTAGATCCGCGAATGTGATCGCACATAGTCTTTCTAAGCTTCCTTTTCTTCTGAGGATCATTTTTACCTTGAGACCTACCCTCCTTCTTTGGAGAGTTTGGGCAGGGCGGACTACCCTGTGTAATGTTTGTTTGGTTATATTGTTCTCTGGTTATCAAAAAAAAAAAAAAAGGTTATTACTATAATTTATCCTAGTCAAAATTATTCATGAAATATAAAGCCAAAAGGTGTAAGAATGGCCATAAATTAAACCCAAATAACTGAATATTTCGAAAGAAAAAAATGGCCATAAAAGAATAGAAAATTCTTTTGAATCGATTTGAAAGTGAATATTTAATTTAATTTATACTCTATATATAAAAGATTTTTCCACATTAGCTGAAAAACCTTGAGTTTTTCACTACAATTCCCCTATGAACTATAAATTAAATTAAATATGCCACCGGGGTGGTCTTTAAGAAAGTGAGTGCAGTTATAGATATGACCATAGACGGTGATCCAAGCAGAATCAGAAGAGTTGTGTTTTTTTGACTTCGGATATAGAGAGAGTTTTGGAGGAGGTGTTCATGAAGGGAGTTGAGACACTCTTTTTAAAGCTTTGGTTGGCATTAATGGATTTCTCTAAATGCTTTTCCTTTGCCATCCATCCACCGGATTGGTTGCTAGGTTGTGTTGGGGGCTCAAATACGATCCCAATTTCTCCCTTGAGTCGTTTGCACACATTTGTTTTTACACGGAACCATCAGTTGTTCGTCATTCCCCGCACAAAATGTACACAATGTTCATTATACTTAAAATTTCCAGTACATGTGCCATGTCAGCAGCGTTGACTTGTCAACGCTGAGTCTGTTGGTGCCACATTTTAGAAACATAGTTGACAAGTCAAGGATTTCCGTAATCAAAACCACTGGATTGTTGGGCCATCTTGTGGGTCGCTAAAGACGGTTTCAGTCGTGGGCCAGTGAGTTATAGGCCCTAAAACCATGATACAGGCCTTAATGTTACATCAGGTTCATAGCAGTTCACCCAAGTCCCTCGGGACTCATAAATCCAATAACTTCTCATCTAAATAAATGAGAATTAAGAAGAACCGTTCGTACCACCTTGAAAAACGTGTACCTGGACAGTGTCAGCACCTCTGGCTATAAGGACACACGGCAAACATACATAGGATTACCCACTTTGACACTCAATGTAAAAGCATGAACCTGAACTAATGCATCAAAGGGGCTCGTGTCATGTCTGTCAAAACCAATGACAAACCTTGGTTTTTACTTAAGTACTGGTTGACATTCACATTTCACACAACCTGACCTATAAATAGACAAATGATCCTCATAAACAAAGATATGAAAAAAAGGTAGGATTTTGGGAGGAATCTAACATCTCTCTAGATCAAGATTAACCCCAGCAAAGCCAAGTATAAATGTTGTCCACAGGCGGCGCTCCACTCTTTTTCCTATTCTCGAAACCAACCAATTTCACTCGGGACTACATCATCCTAACACACATTTCCTTTTCTTTTTATTGACTATTCAATGATTGCCCACATGGCGGGGTTGAATCTTTGACCTTAGTGTTAGCAAATTCTACATGTTAACAACTTCCATTGCAAAACTCCTTCAATTCCAAAATAGGAATTGCAACTTAATTGCAAAAACCATGTACATTTACAAACACATTTCTCAGTCTAGTGATTTTACCAGAATATGCATAACCTCTTAAATTGTAAGGTTTTTGTATCGTCCCATGAGTTAATGGGTAAAATCTCTTCATGAAAAGGTGTTGTTATTATTGAGTGAATGTTCAGCTCATTGACGTGTACTTCGACTTGTACCACCAAGTTGTATACACAGCCAACACAAATTACATTATTATCATTTTAAATCTAATATAAATGATTTTGGTAAAACATAAATATAGGTATTAGTTACATTGACAGTAACAGTGACCAATGAAAAAGGGTTATAGAAACAAATGATATGATCACTGACCAATAAAAAAGGTTTATGAAAACAAATGATATGATAGAAAATGCACACGTTTGAATGTAAATAGTGTTACATATATAAATTACATTATTATCTTTTTAAATAAAATAAAAATGATTTTGGTATAGAAGAAATATAGGTGGCAGTGACAATGACGGTGGTCAATGAAAGAGGGTTTTGGCAGTGACGGTGGTCAGTTACAGTGATAGTGACCAATGAAAAAGAGTTATAAAAACAAATGATATGATAGCAAATGCACGCGTTTGAATGTAAATAGTGTTACATATATAAATTACATTATTATATTTTTAAATAAAATAAAAATGATTTTGGTACAAAAGAAATAAAGGTGGCAGTGACAATGACGATGGTCAATGAAAGAGGGTTTTGGCAGTGACAGTGGTCAATAAAAACATGTTACAAATTAAAAATAGTTACAAAAACAAACAATATAATAGCGTGTTTGAATTTAAATGGTGTTACCTTCAGCATTAGCCAGTTCAACATCCACGCAACCTGATTATAAATAGACAAATGATCCTCATAAACAAAGATATGAAAAAAAGGAAGGATTTTGGGAGGAATCTAACATCTCTCTATATCAAGATTAACCTCAACAAAGCAAAGTATAAACGTTGTCCACAGGCGGCGCTTCGCCTTTTTTTTTCCTATTCTTGAAACCAACCAATTTCACTCAGGACTCCCTCGTCCTAACACACATTTCCTTTTCTTTTCATTGACTATTCAACGATTGCCCACATGGCGAGGTTGAATCTTTGACCTTAGTGTTAGTAAATTCTACTTGTTAACATTTGACGCTAGAAGAAGGGGAGAGAGGTAGAATGGAACTAAGAGTGCGAGGTGGCCTTCCAACAGTTAAGAAATTACCCCAGAAGTACCCATGTACTCTCAAAGCCAAATAGGGGAGACCTTTTATACCTCTACTTAGCAGTCTCTGCCATAGCTACGAGTTTCGTTCTAATTCGAGAGGAAGATGGGACCCAAAATCGGTATATGACACGAGCAGGGCTTTACTCGGTCCCAAGACTCGATATCCTAAGGCAAAAAAAATTGCATTAGCTTTGATCGTATCAGCCAGAAAGTTGCGCCCATATTTCCAAGCCTATATCATTACTGTCCCAACAAACTACTCTCTAAGGCAAATTTTGTAGAAGCCCAATCTATCATGGAGACTGAACAAGTGGGCGATCGAACTTAACAAGTTTAATATTAAATTCAAGCCTCGGTTAGCAATCAAAGGACAGGCAGTCGTGGACTTCATAGCAGAATTTTCTGAACCATTAATACAAATCGAGGACATGGATACAGATGGAGAACAGAGCAAATATAAATGGAAGCTACATGTTGACGGAGTGTCCAACACACACGGGAGCGTAGCCGGGATAGTTATAAGCTCACTCGAGAAAGATAAAATCGAATGCACACTCAGGTTTGATTTCAGGGCTACCAACAACTAGGCCGAGTACGAAGCTCTGCTGGCGGGACTAAGGGTAGCCACAACGTTTGGGGCTGATGCTATTGATATATATATATATATATATATATATATTTGAAATTGCTATAGATATTTATAGTGATTCGCAGTTGATTGTGAAGCAAGTGTCGGGAGAATATGAGGCGAAAGAGGAGGTAATGATAGTATCGGGAGAATACAAATGATATGATCACTGACCAATAAAAAAAGGTTATGAAAATAAATGATATGATATAAATAAATAAAAAACACGTGTTTGAATGTATACAGTGGTACACAAATTACATCATTATCTTTTTAATAAAATAAAATCATTTTGGTGAAGCAGAAATATAGGTGTCAGTTACAGTGATAGTGACGAATAAAAAAGGGTTATGAAAACAAATGATATGATAGTAAATGCACGCGTTTGAATGTAAATAGTGTTACATATATAAATTACATTATTATCTTTTTAAATAAAATAAAAATGATTTTGGTATAGAAGAAATATAGGTGGCAGTGACAGTGACGATGGTCAATGAAAGAGGGTTTTGGCAGTGACAGTGACCAATAAAAAATAGTTTCAAATAAAAAATAGTTACAGAAATAAACGATATGATAGCGTGTTTGAATTTAAATGGTGTTACCTTTAGCATTAGCCAATTCAACATCAACGTGAAAGGTAAATACTTTGTTGTCCTTATAATGATAATAACTGTCCGATTCATATGTGGTAACTATTATCATTTTAACCACTTCATCATCCTTCCGCCAATGAATCCTAGTATGATCATTCTCACCGGAAACCCATGATTTGGAGATAGATGCTCTCCATATTTTGCATGTATGCTATTATTATATCCCACGCTGCATCCACTACTTTTTCACTCGCACCATTCTTGTTTAGTTGTTTATATAATTAGAAGTTGTTGTGTTTGAGTGATAAAATACTGGAGGCTAGGATGGTCACTTTATATCAGTGTTCGAAAAATCGGTCAAATTGGCCTATTAATCGTCGGCTAGCCGCTAGGCAGCTTCCTGCCGTGGCGAAAAGCTGAAAGTCGGCCATATTAGGCGGCCAACACGTAGTCGGTGCTATTTGTCGATTAATCGGTCATGGCGGCCTAGGCAGAACCAGATTTGTCGACCAAACGAACCAGATCTGTTGTCATCGAACCAAATATGTCGCCATCTTCGACCAAACCTTAAACCTCTCGACCAAACGAACTAGATTTGTTGCCATCATCGTCCAAAGCTGCCGTCCGCCGTCGCCTGGTCGCCGCTGTTCACAGTTACTCGTTCGGTTTGTATTTGTTAGATCATAGATGAGAGGATTCTGGAGGGATTTCAAGTCAGTTGCAGAGACTAATTTTAATAAAAGAGAGAAGAATGAAAAAAAGAACAAGTTGAAACTTGAAACTTAAGAGAAAGAGAGGGTTGTGTATGGTGATATTATTGCAAGAATTGCGTGTGAGCATCAAAGTGGGTGAGTCAAGTCAAAGAGACAAGTGTTTTGTTTTATTGTTTGGCTAAAGAGTGGCTAAAGAGTGGCGTCTGAGTGGCCTTGAATGATTGTGATCTTGGTGAATTATCTTATTTATTGTACATTACTACTATGTTCTATGGAGGGCCAAAATGGTAAAATCATCAGTAGATTTTTGAAAAATATCCTTTCACATGATTTTTATTTTTTTATATAGGAAAAAAAAAATCGCTAGCCGATTAATTCTCGATTAATCACCGACTAATCGGCTTAGGCGCTAGATCTTCGCCTGACTTGCGCCTAGCGCTTATTAGAACATTGCTTTATATAGGATAGAGAGAGGACCCATTTGCTAGAACCAGTGACATACATTTGAGTCATTTGACCGTGGAGCCAAGGTCTTGGTTTAGCGGTTGCACCAAACCACTAGATAAATTATTTTGGTCAACCTCAACCAAACTAAAAGAACCAAAAAAATTATACAAAGCTAAATTTTGGAATGAACCCAAGCATGTTCTAAAAGACCTATCTTGATATAGCATAAGGAGGAGAATCCCACCAAGTTGAAGAACAATCGATAAATATGAGTCATACAAGAAATAACCCATAAATGGGAAGTATATATGAGACTGATCATCAAAGGGCTTGTTGAAGATGACATCTCGAAAGTCTTCTATTTACTATACTGCTCTTATGTTAATAACATTTGGGCTAAATACTCATTGTATTAAGAATTATTATTTAGCTTTTTCAGTCGGTCTTTATTAAACTTGTTAAGATGCGATATGATATTGTGCAATTTCATGTTAATTAAAAAACCCTAACTAAACTTTTTATGAAAGATTCTAATTAATATTATAATAAAAAGATATTAGATGGGTAAAATTGAAAAGTAGCCAAAAAATTAGGGGTTTTATTGTTTTTAGCCGGAGTTAGTATTTTTATTGTTTTTATCACAATATCCACTTTTTGGAAAAAAATTGCCCTTCTTTATATATATATAAAAATAAAAATAAATAAAAATCTCCATTTTTTTTGTTCTTTTTCTTCTTCTTCTTCCCGGAAAAAAGTTGATTTTTTTCTCTATTTTTTTTTCTTTTTCTTCTTCTTCTTCCCAGACCTCCATCTTCTTCTTATTCTTCCCAGATGTGTTTAATTGTGTTAGACCTGGTGTGTTTAATTTGGTCTTGACCTGGTGTGTTTAATTGGTTTTTCATGGTGTGTTTAATTGAGTTGCCCTGGTGTGTTTAATTGGTCTGCTCTGGTGTGTTTAATTGGGTTGCGCCTAGTGTGTTTAATTAGTCTGGTGTGTTTAATTGATATACACCTGGTGTGTTTAATTAGTATGGTGTGTTTAATTGGTCAGCCCTGGTGTGTTTAATTGGTGGCCTGGTGTGTTTAAAGAAATCTGGAAAAATTTCCATATTTGAATAGATTTGGAAAATTTTCAGATTTCCACATTAAAAATATAGATATAAAAAAAATCTTTGAAACAATGGATCTTTAGTAAATTGAAGAAAATCTGGAATTTAAAAAAAAAAAAAAACATAATCTGAAAAAAAAAAATTAACAAACATAATCTGAAATTTTTTAAAAATTAAAAAAAAAAACCTGATTTTTTTTTTTTAAATCTGGAATTTTTTTTTTTAAACAAAACAAAATATGAAAAAAAAAAATGTAAACAAACAATACCCAAACTTAAGCAAAACCACAACCGCCCTTAAAATCAACAACTAACACTCAAATGCAAACCTTTTTAAAATCTAGAAATTTTTCAAAAAAAAAAAAAAAAAAAAAAAAACTGATTTTTAAAAAAAAACTTTGGAAATTTTTTTAAACAAAACAAAATTTGAATTTTTTTTAAACAAACAATACCCAAACTTAAGTACAACCACAACCACCCTTAAAATCAACAACTAACTTTTTAAAATCTGGAAATATTTCAAAAAAAAAAAAAAAAAAAAAAAAAAAAAACTAAAAATTTTAAAAAAAATCTAGAATTTTTTTTAAACAAAACACAATATGAATTTTATTTAAACAAACAATACTCAAACTTAAACATAACCACAACTACCCTTAAAATAAACAACTAACAGCTAACACTCAAGGACAAAAAAAAAAAAAAAAAAAAAAAGCTTGGATTAAAGAGGAGAGAGGCGTGAGAGAGGAGATCTGGGTTGCAAAAAAAAAATTATGGTGGAGAGAGGAGAGAGGCGTGAGATCTGGTGGAGAGAGAGAGAGAGAGAGAGAAGAGATTGAAGAGAGAAAGAAGGAAGAGAGAGAAAGAAGAAAAGAAAATGTTCAGGAGAGAGAAGAGTTAAAGAAAATAATGAGGGACATTTAAGTCTCTACGGTGGATTGTTTGACAAAAATAATCAATATACTAATTATGGTTAAAAAAAATAAAGCCCTTATTTTTTTGGTTAAAAAGGGTGTTTCCTCAAGATATTAGAATTTTTATTTTTTAACTAATTATAATCTTGGTTAAAATGTTTGAATTATTAAATTTTGTAGTAATGTGATATATGAGATATAGTTACTTTTACCACTTTAAAGATTTTATTTAAGGATAATGTTGAAATTTTTGAAAATATACTTAGGCTTAATTTGGCATTGCTGTCCTGTGGGGGAAATTGCTTTTTGTTCTAGTGTGGGAAGAATTGCTTTTGGATTTGCTGTGAGAAGAATCAACTAAGTGTTTGGTAAACTGAATTTTAAAAGTGCTGTGAGAATCAAAATCAATTTCAATGTGTTTGGTAAACTGTAAGTAAAAAGTGATTGACCGTACAAAATTACTAGAAATGACATAAATGAATATTGAAGATATTTTGAAAATAAATAATTTGTTTTATTTTTGTGTGACCACAAATATGTTATAAAATATATATATATATATATATATATATATATATATATATATATATATATATTTTGTGACCATAACACATTATTACTTTTTTTTTTTTTTTTTATCTATTGCGTATATATCAATAATCTATTATCTTTTCATTACTACTCTCTGGGAAGCAGTTTTCTAAAAGTTATAATTTTTTTTTTCTCAAAACTGCTGTTGGGGAAGCCAAAAGTAACCAAAAACACTTCCCTAAAATTTTACCAAACACCCTAGACCTAGTTCGGAATAAGTTTTGGCCCCAAAAGTAGTTTAGGAAGCATTCCCGAGCTGGACCTTACTTGAGGTGTACATACAATTTTAGAGGGGTATAACGTAAGTATTACTTACTCACTTTTCTAACCTAAACCAGGCCTACAAATATTTGATACGGCATACGGGCCAGCAAGATGCCCACTTGAACGAGAGATGTGCAAGTGCTCACTTTGTTCAAGTGTGGCTTAAATTTGAAGAATGCTAAATACACTCAATTTTATATATTATTATTATATTTGTAGGTGTAAATTGTAATCACAAAAATTGTGCTGCGTTGAGCAATCCTCCTAGAACTAGATGTCTAGATGGTATTTCTGCATTGAGCCCATTGTTTTTAGCAGCAGCGAATCTAATTTAGACCCGCTTGGACTTGAGATTTCAGTGGACTTAATATTTGAAATATTGGGCGTAAGAATAATGGACCCAGAAAACTTTGCCAAGGCCTAGTTCGGATGGTTTGTTTGTTATGGTATTCAGATTCCAGGTCAACCAGTGGGGCGATATTGACCATTTTTTTTTCTCATATGCACACATTATGTATTAGTATGCTATAGAATATAGATATGCCTATAATGTGAAAATTTGTGATACTGAAACCCTCACATTTCTAGCTATGGGTCTATTATCTCTGAGATTGCTGATCTTAGGTCTCAGTCTCTTGGTCTAACCATCAGTGCTATCCCCTGTTCCGCTAACTGGGTTGCTCGGAAACTTGCTTACCATGCTCTAGATATCTCGAAGAACACCTTTTGGATGGAAGATTTCCCCACGTGTATTAGGGATTTGGTGGAGACTGATTTGTCTATTTAAGTTTTGTTCGTTTTGTTTTGTCTGTTGTTTGTTTTCCTGCTGCTGGTTGCAGCATGTTAAAAAAAAAAAAAAAAACCCTCACATTTCGTATATATGTACACCCCCACACTATAATTTTTATTTATTTATAAAAGCTGTCCTTTGGAATTTCATTAAGTATTAGCTCAAAACTACTACAAATTCTTTTATTTTGATACTCCACATTGTTGTGTTTAAAATTAACCAAGTTAAATAACCCCCTACTGGATTTCGGTTCCATCACTGGTTTTGAGTCCATGATGTTGTAGAATTAATTTATGATTTGATTCTCTTATATAGATTATATGGTTTTATATTTTTTATCACCGATGTTGAAATACCTTTTTTTTTTTTTTAATTACAACAACTGTCGAGACCTAACGAAATTAGACTCTACAACCACAACCCAGAATACTGCTCCCACTTAGGATTTAATAGCCAGGTTGAGACAAATTATATACATACCAAGGCAAGGCTTGAACCTTGGTGGTGGAGCATCCCTTGGGGGGCTCTAACCACCAAGGCAAGGGGCCATCGGTCTGATGTTGAAGTACTTATTCCAATATATTGTACTGTTATTTTGTTACGACCAAGATGAATATTAGTCGAATATAGACACTATAAGCACTTCATTTCCATTAACTAGTGGGTGGGCCAAACAACAGTAGTTTCTTCATCATTTATTCACTAGGCATTTTCGATCTCAGATTCATAAGCCTCAAGGAGCTCAAAAAATTTGGAAGATAGCATATGAAAGGTATCTTTTCATGAACATTATGAGGCAGTGCATGCACAGGCTTACGAAGAGCTGGGTCCGTGTACTGAAGATGACATGACTAAGTGACTAACAAGTAACAAATGGCAAAACAACACATAAAGGTCTTGAAAAAATAAATGACAATGGTGACTGACACCTTCAAAGTGGGACTCATCATCAGAATATTCATCACTTTCAAACATTAATTTTCTATCAGAATATTCATCACTTTCAAACATTAATTTTCTATCAACCATAAACTTAATTTCTGGGCTCAAACATTTTTATACAAATTAATATCATCCACAATTAAAATTACGAGAAGGAAATCATGACGCCACTCATGAAGGGCTCAAGCAATATTTATCTTAATGTAATTGCTTTCTACATATCTGTCTCTGAATTTGATTGGTTTTTCTGATCATAGTTTCTCCAGCTAATTTATCTTAACGTGACACATTGCATTAAATACGATATCAAGTCATTAGTAGAGTTTATCAGATTGATGTTGATCCTCGTAATTTTCTTACGTACCTAAGAAACCGACAAGAACATATCTTCGCTAGATCGATTGTCACACATTTTTAAATTGTTGCGTTTTGAAGAACTCTTGCTCACCGGAGAGTTCCAGATTTATCCATATAGTAAAAAAATACATCAAAAAGGGTATTTAAAATAAGGAGAAAAATTAAACTTTCAAATATTATATGCCTCAACAAAATATCTATTTAAATTAACATTATAAATTACTAATGATTGGTTTTTAATTATTTAGAAATGTAGACACTCCTTTATTTTATCATGAGGATAATGCATGTCTATACAAATAATATAGTTTCCGGGTTTGTGGACATTGTATTTTTTTTTTTTTTTAATATATAATATCTATTAATTTGGGACCATGTAAGATTCGAGCAGACCTGGAAGTTATTTACCTAAACCCCAAACTCGTTTATGTATCAGTTGAGCTACACCTCTATTGACGCATACGTTGTATTGTGATAAATGTTCTTTGGGAAAAGAAAGGGCCAAAATATCATATTGGCATAAACAATGTTTTTATTTTTTTAATTTTTTAATTTTTTTTAATTTTATTTTATTCACTTTATACTAGAAGCAAAATATCTACTTTAGATACATGAATGACATAATTCAATAACTAATAAAAAGAACTTTAGTATTAAAAAATAAAATAAAAATTGAACTTTAGACTAAGACTTAGTTTGCACTTTTAATACATTAATGCTAAACAACCTAAAAATTTATCCCAAATTTCAACCCAAATATTGTGGCAAATGGTTTTTTCATTAACCACATCATCTCATGTTGTGTGTGGTGATGACAACTCACTTGCCACATTATTTGGGTTGAAATTCGGGTTAATTATTTGGGTTGTATAACATTACTCCTTTTAATAAGTTAATTTTTGCTCACCCTTTGTTTCCATTTGTTAATTATTAATTTACCTGTTTGCCGTTGTGATAGTTATTTTTATCGACTCTTAATTAATAAATGGACACAAGTCAACCTACGGGGAGGGGATAATGATCACCCCCTTGAAAGGGGTGAGCAAAAATTAACTCACTTTTAATTGAGTCCATTTTTGCTCACCCCCCTTCCATGTGTTTAGACAAAAATACCCCCTCCCTGGACACATGTCAAGTGTTGGGGAGGGGGTAATGCTCAACACCCCCACCCCACCCCTTCAAGGGGGGTAAGCAAAAGTAATCTCCTTTTAATTATCATATTTGAAACCTCACAATTTGCCATCAATCCATCATTGACTGATTAATTAAATGTAGCCAATTGAGATTATATAAATCGTATTAAGTGCTCGCAACACAACTATGGAGAAAAGGAACACATGGTCACTTGCCATGGTGGTGGGTCTTCCCAAGGGAATTCGCCACCACCAAGTTTCAAAACCTGGTATATGCATGATATATGCAAATTTTCCCACCAATAGTGTGGGTGTTGTCCCACTATATGTGGTTGCTGTCTCTCCTCTTGTGGGAGTTGCATTCCAGGCTGAGCTTGTAAAGCCCAATCTCGTCGGTCCCGGCCGATGTTGTTGTACTCAAAAAAAAAAAAAAAAAAAAAAAAAAAAAACCTATGGAGAAAGGGACAAAAAGAATTTATTATTTTGTTAATGTTGCTTCTAGACAGCGGAGCATTTACTGTAAATAATGGAGTCCTTCTCCACCCAATATTTGTGGAGTCCCATTTCCAAGTTGTGTGGATTTCTTTATTATATTATATAAGTAAACAATTAAAAACCCTACCAACTAACATGTTACTTAATTAGCACCATTAAATTAAAATTACTTAAAATAAACCCTTTTTAAAATTAATTTAGCACCTATTAAATTATAATTATTGTAATAGATCCAATTAAAGAAAAACTTATATACCAATAGGGTACTCCCTTTTTTTTTAAAAAATAAATACATATTTTGCAGTCTGTTTATAAGACTTACTTGTTTTTCTCCCATGGTCTCTTTCAATATTATCTGTTTTTTTTTTTTTTTTCCTTTATTAATTATTAATTATTAATTTTTTTTTATTTTATGAGAAGATGATTTAGATGAAGGAGATCAACTTGCTTAAGCTGAAATTTCAAACCTTCGTGATAGGCTACTTGCCAATAGCGTATCTAAATTATCAAATTATAAAGAGACAACGTATCCAAATTATCAAATTATAAGAAAAATGACTAGTGTGTGCATTTGAAGATAAATTCCATGGAGTGCAAAAACAAAGTAAGTTGACCCCTTGGAGCATCAAACGGCAAGGTAGTGAGGGCGGGGCCAAATAGCTGTTGGCTTTGTGGCTCTCGGACGCGGCGCTGGCCACTCTACCTCTTGGAGTTTGGACTCTTCCTTTCCAACCTGTCACAACTTATTCCATGCGTTTTCATTTGCCAATAAGCTAGTTATTTCAAACAAGTTAAAAAGTCATTTCCTACTGTGTTTGTATTCAATTTGTCATGTTATTTGTTGTTTGTTGTTACTAGGAAGATTGTAATTGTGCTGCCATGCCAGTGGACAAGTCCTTTTTGAACTCTAGAGGCTACAGTTGAATCTCATAATATTGCATTGGGGGACAGCTAGCTAGTTAGCTAATCTTTGCCTTTGGAATTTGGAAAAGACACCCCAAATTCATCCAGAAAACCCAGCAAGTGGAGGAGGAGTCTTGTCGCTAAGTGTCAAGTGTCTAACATGAAATCAAACCAGACTACATCCTTGTCTCGCCTGTCAACACAAATATTTTCTTACATTATATTATGTTACAAATAATCAGACTAAGGCTATATTTGGGATTGTTTAAACTTATGAAATAATCAATTATTTCATAATCTATGATCCAAAAGGTGTTTGGTAAATCATCTAAAAGCTGAATATTTTTCAAATTGCTTGTCATATAAACTGATTTTTAAAAGCTGGAAGGGGGTTGCTTTTCTAAGCTGCTTATCGGGGAAGTTGGCTTCTTATCATTAAAATGTCTATAATATTCCTACTATTTTAATATAAAGACAATAATACCCTTCCATTTAATAGCGATATTTTTTTAATTAATAATATTTTAAAAAAAACTGAAAAATTAACAATTTAAAAAAAAAAAAAAAAAAAGGATCAGTGGCCACTGTTCGCTGGTGGTGGCCACCACCAACAACGGAGGACAGCCGGTGACGTCGAAGTCTTCGAAGGAAGCCGGTCCTCCTCCGGCAGTGTAGGAGGCAAACCGTTTCACGATTGAAATCGTGAATCTTGTCGACGATGCTGGTTTCGTCATGTTTCCGCCACGATTCCATCCTGATTCCGTCGCAGTTTCGACACGATTCCGTCACACCAGAGATATCTTGTCGGCGATGGAGGAGGAGGAAGCTTCCTCCATTTTCGCAATGAATCCGGGACGAAATATCGCGAAATCTCTCGATACTTTTGGTTCGGTGATGGAGAAGATTCGATGTCGACAGCGAGGGATGAAGGATGGCGACGCTCTCGGCGACGAGGGATGAAGGATGATGATCTCTTGATGCTGGCAGCGAGCGGGAGACGGTGGCGGATTTGGAGCTTGAGTTGCAGAGATTCATTCATGAAGATTGAGTTATTGAGTTGACTAGCAATTTAGAGTTAAGAAGAGTGAGTTGACTCAGTAACTTAGTATTAAATAAACGAGTTGACTCAGTAGAATTTTTTATTTTAATTATATATATATATATATATATATTATATTTCTATGCTTTATATTTGTATTTTCAATTTTTTTTTTTTAAAAAAAAGTAGTAAAAAACTGTTTGAATAATATATATTATATATATATATATATTATATTTCTATACTTTATATTTGTATTTTCAATTTAAACAAAAAAAAAAATGTAGTAAAAATCTATTTGAATAATATATTACATTTTAACAATATGTACATTTTAGTCATTTTTCATAATCAATTAACGTTTACCAAACACTTTTTCATTGATTTTTTTCTTAAGTTGATTACTCATAGAGTTAGTTTACCGAACACCTATCGACTTATATTGTAAATTTGTAAGTTGATTATTCCTTAAGTTAAGCTAAAAGCAAATTATTTCAAAAGCAAAGCAATCCCAAACATAGCTAAGTATTAAACTACTAAAATGAGATTTTTCTCCAAAGTAAATATTTTATTTAATTATTACTCCATATATACAAGATTTTTCCAAATCAGCTGAAAATACAATTCCCCTGCGAGAGAAATACAATTTATAGGTTCAAAAAAACTGTAGCTCCCTTTTTACAAAGATCAAAAGGGGATAAAAAAGAACTCAAAGCCAACAAATTTAAAGAAACACTAATAATATATACAACCATAGAGGGCTGCATGAGCCGATCGATCAACCGATAGCTTAAAACACCAAGAAAGAATTCTTGATATCATAGTTCATCTTCTCCAGATTAGGCTGCACCGCGAACTGGATCATCGGTGGGGGCCCACAAGCCAATGCCAGAGTATCATCTGATCCCTCAGGGATGTGCGCCCTCATGATATCTTCCGTTATGAATCCCGTACTGTATTGCCACCCTTCCTTAATAGAATCTTGAACAACATACCACACATGCACTCTCTCGTGCTTCTTGGCCCACTCATCAAGCTCTTCTCTTAGCAAAATATCGTCTTCCGTTCTGTTTGCATACACAATAAACATCTCTGTTTCGTCCTCAGGGTCCTTCAAAATGGCTTGACAAACTTGATAAATTGGAGTGATTCCGGTCCCACCTGCCGACATTGCCAATTTCTTAGCAAACTTTGATTTTCCGTGAACCATGAAGTTACCGCGGCCAGTGTATTCGATGTGACCCAACGGACCCTTTATGTCCAAGAATGAACCTATTGACATCGAGTCCAAGTATTGTGACATGAGTCCACCATTGGGGAATTTTGGGACCACCCCCTTGAAATAAATCTTGACCACAAGATCAAAGTGTCCCAGTTCATCAACTGAGCTTGTTGGAGTATAAGCTCTCATGCAAAGCTTGCCATCAACGGTAGCACACAAGAAGATGTGCTTGCCAACTGGTAATCCCAAAACCTGATCCTCTGATGGCAATGCAAATCTAAACAGACGCACATCGTGAGATATGGAAATCTTTTCGATGAGCTTGCACGGGATTTTTTCTCGAGGAACAAGAGCGACACTTCTTGTTGGCACAACCTCTTTAATTGGGGCTAAATGGGTGATTACGGTAGATGCACCATGGACAGAGTTATTTGGAGAAGAGGCGGTCGAGTCAGAAGTATAGCCTGTAGTGATCAACTCACCAATTCGATATTCTTCAAGCATTTTCTTGGCCTTATCAGAGTGGATAGCATCAAATTCTTCAGTACAATCAGTACCTGCATTGATCAAAATACTATCGGTGCCGCCGGGATGGTCTTTGAGAAAGCGAGTGCAGTCATAGATGTTGCCATGGACAATGATCCAAGCAGAATCAGCAGAGTTATGTTTTTTGACCTCGGACATTGAGAAAGTTTTGGAGGAGGTGTTCATGAATGGAGTTGAGACACTCTTCTTAAGGGATTGGTTGGCATCGCTGGATTTCTCCAAATGCTTTTCCTTTGCCATCCATCCACCGGATTGGTTGCCAGGTTGTGTTGGGTGCTCAAATACGATCCCAATTTCTCCCTTGTGTCTCTTGCACACATGTGTTCTTACACGGAACCAGCAGTTGTTCATCATTCCCTGCACAACATGTACACAATGTTCGTTATTACAAAACCAAAAAATGATCAGCTTTAAGTTTGAGCCAAGTATTAAAGATTTTGCCAACAATCACATTTTTATTCCATCTGAGAATTGTATTTCGAAACGTACCCATAGTAATTAATTTCTCACTGGTAATTAATTTCTATTTGGAAACAAAGAGTTCCTTTTAAAAAGACTTCGAAGTTTTTTTTTTAATAATTTTTTATTTTTAATAAATATATATTTTTCTTTTCCAAAAAAAATAAAATGCTTTAATGCAAATGTTTTTTGTTCAAAATTATTTTACTCACCTTTAAAAAAAAATAAAAATAAAAATAAAAAAAAAATTCCACAAAATTAGGAATTACCCAAGGCATCCCTGTTAATAGTTAAATCCAGTTAAAATCTCATCAAATGAGATCTATGCTTTATAAGCTTTTTTTTTTTTTTTCTTTTTTTTGAGTACAACAACATCTGCCGGGACCGACGAGATTGGGTTCTAAAAGCTCAGTCCGAATTGCGACTCCCACAAGAGGAAAGACAGCACCCACATATAGTGGGACAACACCCACACTAAGGGAAAATTTACATATATCATACATACACCAGGTCTTAAAACTTGGTGGTGGAGAGTTCCTTTGGAAGGCCCACCACCATAGCAAGTGAACATATGTTATGCTTTATAAGTTGGATCCAGTCAAAATAAACAAGCATTATTAAATTTTAGCAAAAAAGAAAAGAGTTACAAGAATCTCATCGACTCGTACAGCCACATGTTTTGACTTCTTGAATGTCATATTCAAATACATCTAGTGAGAGAAATAGTTTAATAATTGCCCCCAAACAAGGGGCAAATACGGCAAATACGTGAGCACAGCACACCATTCCACATATGTGGGGCTCCTAAAAAGAATGAGATTCCAATGACGAAAGTGGCCCCAACATTAATCTCTAACCTAGTACGTGGCATAATCTTAGTGGACTTAAGTGTTGGGATTTTTTTTAATGAGTGTACAATTATTTTTTACTTTGAAGTAAAAAGTGGGTGCACGTACCATGACATTCCAGATGAGCTTCTCCGGCTGGGTGTTGAGGGTCTCGTCCCAGGCTCGGACCGCAATCTCCTTGGCTCCAAGCAGGTCCAGCACCTCAACTTCTAGTGACCAGAAGCACCAGCACCAGTATTTGCCATACTTGCTGGACTTCTCGGGGTGATCCAACGTGCAAACGTTCCACGTTTCACCACCGTCCGTTGTCACCTCGACACGCGTCACTTTCTTGCCACCTCCTGTTTGTTTACACGTCAAACGAGAAGATTACTTCCATTGCAAGACAACTTCCTAAAACAAGAATTGCAACTTGCGACAACTATGTACATATATACAAACACGATTCTCAATCTACTGATCTTTCAAATTTGAATTTGGTAATCTAAAACTAGAGATAAAGTAATTAAAAACCAAAACATGCCTTGTAGATCTAGGACTCTAGGTAAATAAAGGAGTTCCTTTTCAAAAAAAAAAAAAAAAAAAAAAAAAAAAATCTAAAAAAAAATTCCAAAAAAATCAATTTAAGTGTTAAATAAAAAATAAAATAAAAATACGGTAGATTTTACCTGAATATGCGTAACCTCTCAAAGTGTAAGGTGTCTGAGTCGTCCACGAGTTAATGGGCAAAATCTCATCATGAGAAGGTGTTGTAATTACTGAATTGATGTTCAACTCATTGATGATGTACTCAGACTTATACCACCAAGCTGCACACACAATCAACACAAATTAGATTATTATCTTCTTAAAAAAAAATGATTTTGATACAGAATAAATATAGGTAGCAGTAGCAGTGATCAATGAAAAAGGATTTTAACAGTGGCAGTGACACTGGCAAATGACTAATGAAAAAGAGTTACATTGGCCAATGAAAAAGAGTTTTAACGGTGACAGTGTAGCTAATGAAAAAGGATTTTAGTAGTGACAATAGCCAATGAAAAAGGGTTACAGAAATAAATTAGGGTTATAGCACGTGTTTGAATTTAAATAGTGTTACCTTCAGAATTGGCCAGTTCAGCATCGACATGAGAGGGAAGTACTCTGTTATCCTTAAAATGATAATAATTGTCAGATTCTTGTGTGGTAACTATTATCCTTTTTAACCACTTTACCATCCTTCCGCCGATGAATCCTGGTATAATCATCCTTACTGGGAACCCATGATCTGGAGCTAGACGCTCTCCGTTTTGCATGTAAGCTATTATTATATCCCGCGATGCATCCATTGCTATTTCCTTCCTTATACTAGTACCATACTTGGACCCACCGCCACCAGGCAAATCCTCGGCCCCTTCAAAGCACACATTTAAAGCCTTACTTTTACGGCTAAAAATACCACATCTCTTGAGTACATCACGGAGCGCTACACCTCTCCATACTGAAGTGGAAATTCCTGCAGAGCCCCAGTTGAAACCAATGGTTTGTTTCACCATATTTTGTTCTTTTCGTCTATTACCTGCACAAACGAGCGTGACCGGAAACTCCTTGGACGGAAATTCGTTGACCAACTGGTCCATGGTTAACCGGGTCGGTCGTTTGACCAAACCGGTAATCTCAATGGTCCAGTCATCCCATGAAGCTTTTGGAACCGGTCCATGGTTTCTCACGTAATGAAGCGGGACCGGTGTGATGAAACCGTGGTGCATAAGCCTTGTTAAAGGTGGTTCGGAGTTGAAAGGGTGCTTTCCTGTGAGACGGACCATGGTGGAGTTGCGCTCGATCCAGTTATCAGCCGTTGCCTCATCTCTTGGGTCCAGGATCGACGATTCAAGCTCGCTGTTGCCTTTTCGTATCACATCGTTATAGTGATCGGCTTCATTTTCATCATCAGACGAATACTCTTCTTCAACAAAGAACTGTTTTTTGGTGGTGAAATTGTTGTGGGTACGGACAGGGGAACCGGACCTGTGATTTGGACCGGATTTATAAGGTCGAACGAAGCCGTTTAAGGTCGGCACATGGTGGTTGTTGAATTGACGATTATCAACTGAGGCCGCCATTGAACTGTGTGTGTGAGAGAGAGAGAGAGAGAGAGAGAAAAAAAAGAGGTAGATTTGTACTTTTGTTTCTATAATTACAGGCTCTGTTTTGAGGCTGTGATGGCCACATTATATAGGACTCGTGGAAGTAGATACGTGTCAAAGTAAAGAAAAAAGTGGACCCATTTGGCTTAATTCAACCAGTGACGTCATATATCTAAGAAAGAGAGCCTGTCGGTTAGGACTTTCAGAGGGTGGAGTGGCATAAAAGAGAGGAAGTTGATTCATACCCCGAGAGAAGAAAAGGTTGTATCAACTTTCAATTCAGTGCATGGGCTCATGTGGGGAGACATGCGAATGTATGCCATGTCACTACTTTATTATATTTATAATCAATAATGCTAAACATCCCACCTACAATCCCACTATTTCCATCCCAACACACGTGGCAAGTTAAGGTGTCACTTGGTGAGTGAATACACATTAATTGATACTTATCTCTCTTACCCATGTATTCACTCACCGATTAATGTTTATCCACTCATTAAGTGACACGTCAACTGCCACGTGTGTTGGGATGAAAATGGTGGGATTGTAAATGGTATGTGTAGCATTACTGATTTATAATTTGTAATTGATTAATTTTAGATAACAACTTCCCCGTATAATTTCATTTTAAGGGTGTAACTTTTCTTTTACTTTCAAAACTTTCTATTCTTTTACCTGACTTCAAAACTTTCTATTCTTTTACCTGACTTCTGGATGATACATCGTCTTATTTTAGTGATGTTTTTGCATTTCCACTTTCCTATTATTATTGCAAAATCAAAAGGTGGATATATGAACTAATAATGCATTAGTTATAAACAACAAAAATATGGATAATATGTGTTTTTGGATAGTTACACTAATAAAACCATACTTTTAGTCGTCAACAGAGGGCGTAGCTCAGTTGGTAGATGAACGAGTTTGGGTTTGGGTAAATGAATACTAGGTCAACCGTTCGAATCCTAACTACCAATGGCGAAAGCCTTTCAAAAAAATACCTGATCAAAGGATAATCACACTAAAAGACAGTGACATTTCACAATATGTTAGGGATATTTCAGTTTTGTAAAATTGAACATAAAACTAACTTTGACCAAGTTCACCTCCACAGTCTCACGAAACTCTTAAGACCCAAGAGAAAAAAAAAATATATCTTTCAAATTAAAATTTAATTTAAATAATTATTTTTTCTTATATAAACTAATTATTTAATAAATAAATAAATAAATAAAAACTGTAGATTGATAATCTCGATCTTTCCCCTTCAAAATGGAGGAAACAATCTCCATCTCAGATGGAGGGCCAAAAGTTAAATTTAATCGGGACAATATTATCATGATAAACTCTATAGTCTTTTATTTTTAATTTTTTAAATTTGATAAAATCTATATTAATAAATATCTACTTATGGTCTTATGGATTTAATGTTATAGTCCAAGTGGTACATGTTTAAAAATTATTAAGTCAAATTTCATGACAAAATATTTGTATAGATTATTCTTAAATGTATTGTTTAGCAATAAAATCTCATAGAAATCTTTGAAAGTTTGCATTTATATATAGAGGCATATAGCTAAATTAGGGCCTATTTTGTACGGACACGGAACGGTGCTGCAGCATTTCCACCATAACGTATGTATCTTTTCCGTAGAAGCAATAGCTAATTACATGCGTCATACAAATACATCACCTGTAAATTATATAAAATTTGTTGATGTTTTAATGTTTCATCCACATACTTAAGACAAGAGGGAGGGTGACTGATAATTTTTGCCGATAGAGGCGTAGCTCAGCTGGTAGATTGACGAGTTTGTGGCTTAGGTAAATGACTCTCAGGTCAGCGGCTCGAATCCTGTCAATGATGAAAACTTTCAAAAAAATATCTAGTCCCGAATTAATATTTGGGGATCGGAGGGTAGAGATGAGACTTCAATCCACAATGTCATTTATGTGGGCATATAAATTTCTAGAAAAATTATGTACTAATTAAGGAACTTGTTGGTTTTGATTTTTAGAAAAATTCTGGGTGTAAAATTTAACATGTAAAGTTTCATAATTTCAGCTTGTAAAATTCCATTTTATAAATTTCAGTCTGTAAAATTCCATAATTCCAGCTATAAAATTCCATTTTGTAATCCATCAAAAAAAAAAAAAAAATCCATGTAAATCCATTTTGTAAATTTCAACATGTAAAATTCCAATTTGTAAATTTCAATATGTAAAATTGAATATTTAAATTTCAACATGTAAAATTGTTGGAAAATGAAATTGAGTTTAGTTATTCACCAATGACTTTCTCTCTCTCTCTACCAATTTTTTAAGTAACATTCTCTCTTCCAATTTTCTGTCCAACTTCTTACTCTAGCTCTGTAACTTTCTCTCTCTAACATTCTCTATATATCTCGAGATCAACTTTCTCTTTCTTTTCGATGGGTTTTCAACATTCCATTTAAAACTCATTCAAGAGTATTTTTATTCATAAAAATGTTGACAAGATTAATAAAATTATTGGGATTGAAAAATATATCACTTGTTTGGTCAATCCAAATTAAAATAAACTTGAGAACAATGAATATAAATATTGAAGAAGACTTTGTCTTGAAGTTGGATAGTAAAAATACCAATCGGGAAAACAGTGTGGCAACCCGTAATACAAAGAGGGGGCAATGCATGTGGCGGCTAGTGATCACTGATCAGACAACTTTGCTCCTTTAATTAATTTAATTTAATTACTAGTTTGTTTTAATCACTAGTTTAATAAAACAATAAATAGAAATTAGAAATTAAAATAAAATAAAAAGATTCTCCAAATTCGTATTAGTTAACTAAAAAACATGAAGAAAAAAAAATCGTATTAAATATGAGACCAGACAGGCACAGCTAAGGAGGGTAAAAGTTAGTAAAAGAGAGAGGGGGCAAGGCAAGGTGATGTGAAGAGAAGCGAGGGGCAGATTTGAGGGTGAGAATTGGCGCATGGGATCACCCAACAGCCAATCCTAAACATAAACATGGGGCTGGTTTTTCAGTTTTCCACCAGACAGACAACTTGTAGAAAGCGGCTAATTGGAAACCGAAGAGAGAGATTGGCCTTTTGATGAAGCTTTGAGCCAGAGTCAGTGAGTGGCTCATCTCTGACTCTGTTGAATATTCATAATTCCATGCCAGACAAAAAACCTTTGTCAAACTTTTCTTTTACGTCCATAGACTGAGGGGAGGCCAACCAATTATTATTTTCTTCTTTGTTTTATTCCTAGGTTTTACTTACATATAAATATAAAACTCAATTCCAACACAACTCTCTTCTGCTCCTCACATTTGGCGATGTGATTGTACTTTTTTTTTTTTTTTTTTTTTGAGGGAATATGTGATTGTACTTAAAAAAAAGGGGCATTAAAATAATTCAAATATATAAAATATCGGTGTGACTTGTGAGAGAAAGATAGAATATATATATATATACTACTGTACTGGGTCTATCTTGTTATAACAGCGGTTTTGTGAAAACAATGCAACAAAAGCTATTTATGGTAGTGTTAATATGTGCCCTTTGGACTCGTTTAGTAAATTGTATTGGATTGTATAGAACTATATTGAATTGGATTAAACTGTATTGTTCTTATACAATATCGTGTTTGGTGATATTTTATATTAGGTTGTATTAACTAATACAACCACTTTACTCTGCATTAGTTAATACGACATCCACCGTATTAGATTAATTAAAATGTATTAGCTAATACAATACGGTGAGCAGTACAAAACAAACCAAACATTTTATTGTATTGTATTATTTTAATATATTTTAAACTCATAATACCAGTACGGTGCACCAAACGAACCTTTAACAACTAGAAATTTTCTATAATAGAAAACCCAATAAATATATAGGTAGAGATGAGATAATCAATACAGTGATTGTACATATATTAGGTTTCCTATTAGAGTAAATTTGTAGTTGTTAAAAACCGTGCTTTCTAACAAAGACTCAAATCAGCTGTCCAAAAATGGTGTACCAATTTATGTTTAATTAACCAAATTGGGATATATGTCTTCTATAAATGTAGACACATGTCCCAATTTGGTTAGTTAAACACAAATTGAGACACCATTTTTAGTCAGCTGATTTAAGTCTTTCTAACACTACCCATGTTTTATTTACTCATGAGGCATTTGATTTTTTGTGGCCAGTGGGTTCCCATGTATATACATGCCCTACCCACGTGGTTGTGTTTGTTTACTTTCTCGAACTTCTGTGATTGTTCTCATTAATTAATTACCGTAAAAATTATTGGTAATCAAGCCCAATAATCATAATCACCATTTGTTTAAAGCTCATTGAATACATTCAAGAATGAGTTGGTTTTAAAATAATCTGTGTTCTCATCATCCCAAAAGGCAAGAGTAATAATGACGACAGAAAAGTAAAATATTTAAAAGTGTTTTTATTGAAATTTTAATCAATAAGATTTTTTTTATTATTATTATTTTTTATATTGAAAGCTCAAAATAGAGCCAAGGGGCTAACAAGCCCACACAACAAACCCAACCAACACGAAGCTGGATAGGCAGAACACGATTTTCTTCCTCGAAATTATATAAAAGTAGTATTTTTCTATTGATAATATTTATCAAGTGATTTTTGAAAATGTACATTTATGTAAGTACGTATTTGAAGAATTTGTTTGTTAATCATTATTTATATAATATCTATGAAGTGAATTTCTATTTTAATATATACATTTGTTAGCTGATATTGAGGGATTGCAGTAGGAGATTAGCGCAGTTTCTAGTATTATTCGGCCTGATTCTTGGAGTGTGATTAGGAGGCTTGAGGCTCATTTGGATTGCCTGTCGTCTGAGGAAGTGGAATATTGGAAGCAACGTTCCAAGGTAGAATGGCTGAAAGGGGGCGATCGGAACACGAAGTTCTTCCACTTGAAGGCTTCGGCAAGGAAGGCACGTAACGAGATTCATGGGCTTTTTAGCGAGGGGGGTGAGTGGTGTGTTGGTCAACAAGACTTGGTTGGTGTAGTAGTGGGATATTTTACACATCTTTTTCAGGCTAATGCGGTAGATATGGTGGTTGTGGAAAACGTGTTGGGGTGTCTTCGACCACAGCTCTCTGGTCGCTCTAGTGCTTTCCTAGATTCTCCGTTCACTTCTGAGGAGGTTCATGTTGTTGTGTTTGGTATGGCACCTACCAAGGCCCCGGCCCTGGATGGACTACCAGCCCTTTTATATCAAAAGAACTGGGAGATGGTGGGTGTTGGTGTGACTGAAGCATGTTTGAGGTGCTTGAATGGGGGTGAACCACTGGGAAGAATAAATGATACACTTATCTGTTTGATTCCAAAGTGTGCGGCTGCGGAACGTATCACGGACTATCGTCCGATTAGTCTATGCAATGTTATCTATAAGATAGTTGTAAAGGCATTGGCAAACAGATTGAGGAAGGTGCTAGGGGAAGTTATTTTGGAAAATCAAAGTGCTTTTGTGCCTAGAAGGATGATTTCGGATAATGCAATTATTGGTATCGAATGCCTTCATGCGTTAAAGACGAAGAATAGGAAAGAGGGGTCGCTTGCTTTAAAGTTGGACATGTCGAAAGCCTATGATAGAGTTGAGTGGCAGTTTTTAAGGTGTGCTATGCTAAAGGTGGGGTTTTCTGAGGCTTGGGTGAGCAAAATTATGAATTGTGTTGAATCAGTGAGTTTCTCCTTCTTAATTAATGGTGAGGTCTGTGGCTCGGTGGTTCCTATGAGAGGTCTTCGACAAGGGGACCCGTTGTCCCCTTACTTGTACCTTGTCAGGCTTGATAAATGCAGGGGTTTCTAATAATGAAGTTGTTGGTTTCAGAGGTATATCAATAGAACATGTCCTGTCATCTTGCATTTGTTCTTCGCTAATGACAGCATCATTTTTGCGGGCACAACTACTATGAATTGTTTAGCAATCCGTAATATCCTTGATGTGTACTCTACGGCCTATGGACAATTAATTAATTTTGAGAAGTCAGGGATGTGTGTCAGCAGGTCAGTTTCTAGCACAGAGGGGAATCGGTTGGCCGGATTGATTGGTGTTCGTCGTGTCAGGTGTCACGAGCTCTATTTGGGCTTACCTTGTTTTATTGGTAGAAGCAAAAGGGTTTTGTTTGAGAACATCAAGGACTGGTTATGGTGCAAGGTTAAGGGTTGGAAAACCAAGCTCCTTTCGTTGGGTGGCAAGGAGGTGCTGATTAAGTCAGTTCTTCAATCAATCCCAGCCTATACAATGTCCATCTTTAAGCTGCCAAAAGGATTCATTAAGGAGGTCCATAGGATTTTGAATCGGTTTTGGTGGGGCAGCATGGACGCTTCTCGCCGAATTCACTGGGCCTCGTGGTCAAAGCTCTATAATGGTAAAGATGAGGGAGGCCTTGGGTTTTGGGATTTTGGTGTGTTCAATCATGCTCTGTTGGGTAAACAAGGTTAGAGATTTGCTGAAACATCCGGGTTCACTTGTGGCCAGTGTTCTAAGAGGGTGCTATTATCCCACTGGCAATTTCATGAGAGCTGACTCAAAGAATAATGGTTTTTGGGTATGGAAAAGTCTTAATTGGGGGCGTGGCTTGCTTGAGAAAGGGATCAAGTGGAGGATTAAGATTGACTCTTCAGTTTCGGTTTATGATGACAAATGGGTTCCTCATCTAACTTCTTTTAAGGTTTACTCGCCTAAGCAACGGGATGATATTCATTGAGTTAGACAACTGAAAACTTTGTCCAGAGCTTGGAACTCACAGTTGTTGAAGAAGCTCTTTTTGGATGATGAGGTAACTATAATACAATCTATCCTATGTAGTAACGTGTTGAGAGATGACAATCTGTGTTGTCATTGCGCGAAGGATGGCAATTATACAGTTAAAAGTGGGTATATTGTTGGTTGTATGAGGGATGGTGCACTCTCTTCTTACGGGGGTAATGATACTGGCTTCTGTTAGAGATCTATTTAGAAGTTGGACTTGCCTGCGAAGATTAAAATCTTCTTGTGGAAAGCCTGTCATGATTGCCTGCCTACTTGTCTAAATATTGCTAAGAGGAAGGTTCCGGTGGATGGTGTATGTTGTTTATGTAACAATGATTTTGAGTCTACCTTCCATGCGCTTTGGGCCTGCTCACGCTTGAAGATTGTCAAGTCTATGTTTGGGGCTCTAAAAGGCACAAAGTGGGACAAGTATTGTGGGTTCCAGGATTTCTTCTTTTTCTGTATTAATAATTTGACACAACAAGAGCTGGTTTTAATGTGTGTTATTGGCTGGAGGCTTTGGTTTCTAAGGAACCACTATTTTCATGATAGAGGCCTGATTAAGGTAAGTTCGATTTTTGACTGGTGCAAGAATTATCTGGTCGAGTACCAAGATGTGACTGGTGGCCCTGGAGACACTGTGACTAGTGGTTCTGCTGGCCTTGCGAGGGCGCTGCAAATAGAATGTATTAGGTGGAAGGCTCCAGTGGTTGGGATGTATAAGTTAAACACAGACGCAACTCTGGATGCGTGAGGGAACCATGTTGGTGTGGGTCTAGTTATTCGGGACCATGTTGGCAGGGTGATGGCTACTAGTGCTCAAAGGGTTGTTGCATCCTTTACTCCTCAAGTGGCAGAGGCTTTTGCTATCTTGAGTGGCCTTCACTTAGCTGTTGATGCAGGTTTGCTCCCTATCAGGATTGAGTCGAATGCCCTTTAGGTGGTTAATCTTGTTAATTCTAAATGTGATATTTCTGCATAAATTGGTTTGATTGTGTGTGATATTAGAGATCTCTTGCGCCGAATAGGTGACATTTCTGTCACACGTCTCTAGAAAGGCTAATGTTGTCGTCCATACTTTAGCTAGGATGGCCTTGATTGTTGTCGATGATTTGTTCTGGGTGGAAATTTTCCCTCCGTGTGTGGAGAGGTCTGTTTTGGATGATTGTAATGGTTTGGTTGTTTCTTAATGAATTTTCATTTTCAAAAAAATAAATAATAATAATAATATATTTTTGTAATATTTAAAGTGTTTTGAATATTATGAAAATCTTTAAAATGCAATTCTTATTTTCCAAACTAGCGGCTGGGTTTTGTTGGGAAGTGGAATCTAATGTTGCCCCTTGTTTTATATATCCATGAAAAACCAAGATACAATAGATGTGTGTCAACAACAACTCAATCGACACTCTTTTTGATGCACAAATCTCAGAAAGATATATTTTTGGTCAAATAATCACATGAGAAGGGTGTTTCTCACTCCCAAGGTATAATTGGGTGTTTGATTCAAAACTTTAAAAAGATTTTTGTTTGGGTCAAAAAACCAAATGATGATTACAAGATAGAATCAAGGTTCGTGTTCTTGCTACTTTGGCATCATATCTGAAAGGTACAGGATAGGCAACTTTTAAATGACATATACAAAGGTATAGGTTAGGCAACTTTTAAATGACATATACATGTCTTTGATTTGAAAATGATCTCGAATCTTGGAAAGCAATTGTTTGGATATACAAAATAGGAGATTCAA
This sequence comes from Acer saccharum, assembly GCA_030490815.1. NCBI lineage: Eukaryota > Viridiplantae > Streptophyta > Magnoliopsida > Sapindales > Sapindaceae > Acer > Acer saccharum. The sequence goes on from CM059872.1 coordinate 31,082,693, forward strand.
CTTCTAAAGATTTTAGAAAGCTTTTCGATATTAATTTAGGAAATCATGGATTTGATTGAAATAGGGGGACTCTTTTTTCTTCTTTTTTTTCTAATGAGAGAATTTTTTTTATCTTTAATTAATTATAATACAGGCAAGTTTTAAACATCAATTTGAAAAGTTTTAATCGAGAGCATCTTTAATGGTATCGTCAAAAGTATGAGAGTAATCAACATTTGATTATTTACCTCAAAAACAACGTCTAGTCACTAAAATTTAGAAATAGTTTTAATCAATAATCAAATTTAGTGGTGCCTACGGTTCGGTTACGGTTCAATTTCGGTTCCATGGGATGGCTAAACCGTAACCGTAATCGGTCAAACCGGTTTTGCTCACAGTTTTTAACCGTCGGTTTCGGTTTCGGTACGGTTTTGCCACGTGGCAGCCTCTAATTGGTCCGCTTTTATTATTATTATTATTATTATTTTTAGGAAACTACCGGTTTTCGACGGGTTTTTTGGAAGCATAACCATAACCGTAACCGAACGTGTTGTAACCAGTTTTTTAATCGTCGGTTTCGGTTTCTGTTACGGTTACGGTTATGGTTAAGTTTTACAAGGACATTTACGGTTTTTAACCGGCGGTTTAACCAAACCGTGGGCACCTCTAATCAAATTGCTTCTTTAATAATCAAATTTGAAAATTGACTTTAAATCATCAAATACAAACTTAACCCAAAATAACTACTGTGTAATTTTATTCTTTCTCTCTCATCTATGGCTTTTTTTTTTCTTTTTTTCTCTAATCGCTTATGCATCTCATCAGTGTTTCGACCCCAAAAATTTCAATCGGGTAAAATTCATCTCTTAATTACGAATGGATCAATACCCATATCATATACCTTCTCTTGTCTTTTATAATTCATCTCTTAATTACAAATGGATCAATACCCATATCATATACCTTCTCTTGTCTTTTATAGTTTTTTTTTTTTTTTTTTAATTATTTTATAGGAAATTTTTATTATGATTATGTAACAAAAATCAATAGTTTATTTTAGGGCAACTATTTATTAACTGAGATTTAATTCATCCAAAAAATAGAGAATTTAGAATTGATTTGATCAGTCTTACCAGATTAGTGATAAAAGAAACTCAAAGAGAAATCCATCATTTTGATGTGCAGAGAAAGAAAAAGAGAAAAAGAGTATTTAATATCTTGGGATATAAGGTATATATAAATGTTACAGGTTTGTGAAATAAAAATGAGCATGAACAGTGAAAAAAAATATGGTAGAAGTAGATTTTTAATTTAAATAAAATGTACCATTGTGAACTACACAATCATCAATTTTAGCAATCCGTGAAAACTATCCTTAAATGCTGATGTGACAACTTTTGATGATTCAAATTTGCTTATACCACTAAAGATATTCAATACAAGTAATCTAATAACTTTTAAATGAGGTTTAATGAAATTCAATACTTAGCCAAAATAAGGTTTAATGAAATTCAACACTTAACCACCTTAACTTTTGTCATAATTGTTGGAGTCTTAATTAAATACTCTTTTTTGGTTTTTTCATATAAGTTAAAGTGGTGTTTGGTTTATGGAATTAAGGGTGAAATGGAAAGAGGAATCATTGTTCATTGTTTGTCTTGCAAGAAAAAAAGGTTATATAATGAGGATTCCATTGGAATCATAATTATACAATTTATACCAAAATGGTATATCAGGATTCCTCACTAAGGTGTTAGCGATCATAGTTCATTCCCCCCGTTATATGTTAGTTTACAAATTTTTTTCCTGTAAGAAAATCAAAATTAAGAGGTGCAATTTTGTCAAAGTTCGAATTATTTATCAAAAATTACATGCTTTAACTTAACAAAGAGTTAATGGATTTTCTTTGCTGTAAATAAGGATTTCATTTTGGCAATTAAACATGGCCTAACGATTTTTATGTTGAAAGATTACCAATATGGTATGAGAGCTATTTTTTTTTTTATCAAAAGTTTATATTAATAACCCTTCATATGATTGATGGACTTGTATTCATTATGATTATTTGTTTTTGTTCCACATTTAAATTTCATTTGTGCTTTGTCAAGGTCTATATCACAATCATGTAATTAATCAGTGTTTGCATGTGAGAAGGTTTGTTTCAGCGTGCAAAGTTTAGGTCCTCACCACAATTTTGGAGTTGGAATTATGTACCAAACATTAACAAACACAACAATAGCCTTCAATTAATTAGTGTTTGCATGTGAGAAGGTTTGTTTCGGCGTGCAAAGTTTAGGTCCTCACCACAATTTTGGAGTTGGAATTATGTACCAAACATTAACAAACACAACAACAGCCTTCAATTAATTAGTGTTTGCATGTGGGAAGGTTTGTTTCGGCGTACAAAGTTTAGGTCCTCACCACAATTTTGGAGTTGGAATTATGTACCAAACATTAACAAACACAACAACATACTTCAATTAATTAGTGTTTGCATGTGAGAAGGTTTGTTTCGGCGTACAAAGTTTAGGTCCTCACCACAATTTTGGAGTTGGAATTATGTATCAAACATTAACAAATTAAACACAAAAACAGCCTTCAATTAATTAGTGTTTGCATGTGAGAAGGCTTGTTTCGGCGTGCAAAGTTTAGGTCCTCACCACGATTTTGGAGTTGGAATTTGTTGGATATGGCTTGAATTACCAAATGGATACCAAACAATAGTTTACCCAATGCGGAGACTTCCTGGAGACGTGAGAACGTTTGGGAGTATGAGGTTATGTTTGAGGAAGGCTTGGAGGCAAAACGAACTGAAGAAGCATACACCAGCTAAAACCGCTGCCAAGCCGCTGTGGCTTTGGCAGCGGTCATGGTAGCGGTAGGACACTGCTGCCAATTGTTTGGCAGCGCTACGGCAGCGGTCTCATTCCAGTTTGTACCGCTGTGGTGACCGCTGTGGTCATGGCAGCGGTACCGAGAGTGGTCGTGATGAATCATTGATGATGTGGCGCATGGATCACGGTTTTCTGAGTGATCAAGTTCTACACGGTTTAGGAAGCAGGTGGCCAACTGCAAGTTGAATCATAGTTAATCACATGCACGCGTTGAATCAGGAGGAAATATTCACGGAAGAGGAAATAGGTTGCTTCTTGAAGTTCGAATAGGAAAAAGGATTTCTCCTTGAAAGAAGACTTGTCTTAAATAGGAAATAGTATTTATGCGGAACAAGTATTCTTGTATGATTAGGAGATAGATTTCCTTGTTAGTTTATACTCCCTGTAATACATATAAATAGACCATAATAACTAGGTTATTAGTGTGTAAAAAACACCTGAGAGTGGTGGAGCAAAATAGCAAATACTAGAGAGATCTCAAAGTGAGCATTGGGTGTAATTGGGTTTGGGGTATTATTTAGAGAGAGAACCTGAGTGTGTGGTTGTAACAATTTACTACATATTGGAACTTTCTCTTGTCGTCCTGACAGCCGTGGTTTTTTCCCTGATTTTGGTTTCCACGTAAATTATTGTGTTGTGTGTGTTTGGATTTAAATTTCTCTTCATCTTATCTTATCTTTTCTTTGTGATTGTTTGTTTTGTGTTCTATCCGGCAACGCTTCCGCGCGTAATAGTGACGGTTTGTTCGCTAACAGAATTATGTACCAAACATTAACAAACACAACAACAGCCTTCAATTAATCCACTACACTAACTTGGAACGAAATAAAAGCAACTAACCTAATAAGTGCAACTAACTGACTTGATATGGTTATGCACATATCAATTTGGACCAAGATCCTCTCCTCACCTCACATCATCCTCACCTTTTCCTCATCTTTTTAAAGCATGTGATTGGTTGTTAATAAAGTGTCAATCACATCTTAACCATTCATTCATTGCAATGCTTATGTGTCATAAGATTAAGTGAGATGAAGATGAGGTGAGGTGAGGAGAGAATCCTTGTCTTATCAATTTACTGCTAAAAATAATATTTAATCATTAATAAGTTAATATATAGTTTATTAATAAATAAAAATAAATAAATATTTTTAATTAATAAAATAATATATAGTTAATTGAGTAATAAAAATTAATATATAAAAGTTATACAGAATTGTGAATTTTTTTTCTAAATAAACTATTTCAATTAAAAGGATTTGAGTTAGAAAGAATAAAAGAATTAAAACCTAAACCCTAATGAGTGATAATAATTTAATATGAATGTCTATTTTTAAAATATTGTTACAACGGGAAGCATATCTCCAAGATGTTAGAGAAATGATAATAATAAGAGCATCTTCAATGCTAACATGGGTTGTGAAAAAAATATGTGCCACATGGGATGAACAGCCAATTAGTTAAAATATCCTTCTCCAATGCAGCTGTGGTTATTTAACTTCAAGCTGAGGAGGCAAAAAAAAAAAAATTAGACACTGTCAAGGTGACCCTCTGAAATCAGAGGGTTTGTTGGACAGTCCTATTTTTGCTTAGTCAGCAAAAGAAAAAAAAATTAGACACTGTCAAGGTGACCCTTTTCTCTTTCTCTTTCTCTCTTGGCGTTGAATCGCTGATAGACCCAAATAAGGAAAAAAAAAATCACTTTGGTCAATTTCTTCCGTTCAAGCTATGGCATGTTCTTCTTCTTCTCCAAGAGTCCAAATGCGCAAGCTTTGGGTTTTTATTTTCTTGCTCTGTTTTTTTCATGAAAATCTAGTTTTGTTCTTTCATGTTCTCTTTAATATCAACATAGAAGAATCTGGCAATCTGGCATAGATCTGAAAAATGGTAAATTTCAATTTTTTGTTTGTGGGATTGTTTCCAATTTCTGTTGTATTTGATTTTCTAGTTTTCGTTGATGACCAAGTTGCCATACTTGCTAGATTTCATTTTCCTGTAACTAAAAAAGCTGTGTAATTAGTGGGAGAATCAAATCTAGATCAAAACTATTTATGGGGTTTATTGCAAAACTGTTGTTATTATTAGTGTTGGCAAAATAGGCCAGGCCCAAGCCTGTTAAGCTGGTGGTCCAGACTGGGCCCAGGTGGCGCGGTTGCGGGCCCTAAAAAAATTTGTAAAATTGGATTCTGGTGAAATTCAAATTATTATTTTTTTTTCAAAATTTGAATTGAGGGGTGGCTTTTGTAATTAACCAGGTGACCGTTGGGGGAGAAAAAAAATATCCAAAACTTTTAAAAATTACATTTTTTTAAATCTTTTACAATTTTTTCCAATTATACCCTAACCTAACATTTTCCTATAAATGCAAGATTCAGACAACAACATTAACTAGAAAACGAATAACTCATGGATGACTTCTCCAGCATGACCATCGAAGAGAGTTCCGGTAGCAACCAGCTGGCGAGCTGATGTAATTGTAAATACTTAATTTATTTTTTTTTCCGATTGCACTCTTTTTCCCTTACAAAGTTTTTATCCCATTGGGTTTTTCTTGGTAAGGTTTTTAACGAGGCAATCATAATTTGTAATTTATACTTTTCACCACAAATTTAATACGAAATTATAAAAATATTATTCATCGAAAACTAATTAAGTGTTGTATGAAATGAAAAATGTTATATTTCATATTAAAATTATTACATTAATAATTACACAAAATTATTACAATGTATAAAAAATAATATTGTATTAAAAAAATGTTTTAAAAAAAAAAATCGAAGTCTGTTGGGCTCGGCCTGTTAAGGGCCAGTTAAGGCCTTAACGGGTCGGCCCGCCACAGGCCCGGCATGTCCTAGCACAGGCCCACCCTCCCCCCCAACAGGCCAACCCGGCCCCGCCTGTCTCCCTAACAAACCGAGCCCGCCCTGGCCCGTTACGCAAATCGGGCCCGGGCCCAACCTGCCAGGCTAGCCTGTTTTGCCAGCACTAGTTTTTATGAGTTTTTGGAGATACCCAGATGAGAATGCTAGTTAACTGCGAAATTGGAGAGCAAATTTTGAGTGGTAATGAGAATTTGACATTGGGAGCGTCGGAGTGAGTTGGATTTTGGTTTTTACAACAAAAATTGGGTTGGTTTTTTAGTTTCAATAGTTCATATAGTGATATAGATTCCCAAATTCTGGTCAAATGAGCCATCAAGTTCTCATTTCTGCATTTGAAATGCTGCATTTTCTTTGATGATCTTTATAAAGTTGGATTTTTGTGTGAAATGGTTGCTAGTCAAAGAGAGAAAAATTGAAACTTTAATCTATTGCATCCATTTTCTAGTTCTCATTGATATAGCATATTATCTTGTTTGAAAGGAATAGAATCAATATCTGTTTTAAAATTAATAATTGGAGCATACACAAAGTTGAGTTTGCATACACAGAGTTGAGTTTGCGGGTTACATTTTGGAGTTGACAGTGCTACACAAATGTGTAGTTGACAGTGTTGAGTGGTTTAATAGTTTGGTAAAATTTTAAATAATAAAATAATACAATAAATTACCATATCATTAAAAATAGTTGTTTTACAAGTGAAGCATTGGAGATCAATTTTTCATTTGGTTGTCTATCAAATTTAGTTATATGCCACATAGGAAACAAGTGTCTTGACAATGTTGACATGTCACCATTTTTTTAAATGCAAGCCATAGTTGCATTGGAGATGCTCTAATATATAATAGAAATTGAAATAACACTTTGGCATGTTGAATTGCATGAGAGGTGTTATAATAAAATTAAAATGATACAAATAATATGATAGAAATAAGATGAAGAAGAATGAGATAATATAATGGAAACAAAATAAGACAAAAAATGGAAGAATAATAACGAGAGATAGGCAAATAAGGAGGAGAATTTTACTTGCTTCTTTTTGTTTGTATTGATATCAGAATCCAAAAATATTACACATGAATTTGGTATATATTTAAAGAGTTAGGGATCCAATCATTTTATCACACACATTTACCACACGTCAACATGCATGAAGACAAAACAAACCAAGCTTCCAAGTATGTTTAAAAATCACCGCATAGTTTCTTGACACATGCATGGTGACACGTGGAAATTCACCACTATACAACAAGAGGAACATTTTAGATTTATCTTCTTTTTTTTTATAATGGATTTTGATTTATCTTTAACTCATTTATATTTAGCACCTTTTACATTAATAATAATAATAATAATAATAATAAATAATAATAATAATAATAAAAACTTCTATCTAGGATTAAGCAACTTGTAACACTCTTGTTGCTTCCTGCTAATTATTTTCTTGAATTTTAATCGATAATCAATTATAAGCATTTAAACTATATTTTATTTGTTGATATTGAGATTATTCAAAATATAATAATTTCTTTTATAAATAAAATTGTGTAATATCCAAATATAAAAATAAACTTTTTTTTTTTTAAATATCACGAGAACAATTACTATAGACTGTCGAGACCTACTTAGATCAAACAATACATACACTTGATATTGGAGGTAGACTTGCGGTGGGAGTAATACTAGAAAAATGAGGTTTTATGACACAAAATAATGTTGTTTTTTAAAAAAGCGTCAAAAATCTCGATTGTTTTTAAAAACCGTCATAAAAGCATAACTGTTTTTAACCATCATAATCCCTTATAATAAAATAAATATATTTGTCAAACCCTAATTACCCTACACTCTTTTTATCTCTTACACTCTTTCATAGCTGCCTCCAACCTCTCATTCTCTCACATTCATATCTTTCTTTGTTTCATAATGTTCTTCTTATCATTTACTGACATCTTGAGGTGTCAACACCACATCTTACTTATTTTCTCTTTATTTACATGATTGTTTTACTATATATTTTTTATTCTTGTTTTATTTTATTTTTCCTACATATTTAGGGTTCTATTTATATGATTAAGCATTGTTTTTTTGTTCTTTTTACATGGTTGTTTTTACTTGCATTCTTACATATATATATATTTTTTTCTTCTAAATTCTTGTACAATTTTAATTTGTATTTCTATTTTTTATTCATGTTATGACAATTATTTTAAACCACTTGTGTTTAGTTTTTATTGATACATAACTTTTTTTTTTTTAGTGTTTCAATCATGGAGGTTATCAACATGAAAATGGTAGCATCGTGTAGAAGCATTTGTTGAAATCAAAGTATGCTTAGATGAATTTTGCAACTGGAATTTGTTAGTTAATTTTTTTTTATATCTTATATTTATGATTAATCTTTATTTTTCATACTTGTTCATTGTATATGAAATAAACTTTGTTGAATAAAATTATTTTACTACTTTTATGTAATACTACTTTTTTTTTTCTTTAAATTCTTTTGTGTAGTATTATTACAGAATATTTATTTGTATTATATTTTTTTATTATTTATTTAATTTGAAAAAATTAATTGAATTATATATTCATGTAACTAATAAAAAAATTAATTTAAAAAAAAAAAACATTTCAAGATTAACCGCCATGATTTTATAATGGATAAAAATAGTTAAGATTTTATGATTGAAAAAACCGTTATGAAACAATTCTTAATCACTTAATGCTGGATTCCTTAACGTTTTTAAACTGTCATGAATTAACGTTTAAAACGGTTTTTAACCATCATAAAATATCTTTTTCCTAGTTGTGGAGACATCTACCCTTGCGGCCTTGCCTCTAAAATTAATCAATAATTTAGTCGGGGATTATTTTCTTACCCTGCCCGAACCTACCCATTGACACCCCTAATTGTTTTTAGATTTTCGTCTTGATTGCTTAGTAGCAGTAATTTTTTGTAACTTATCCATTTTTATTTAATTTATGTAATTCTTTTACTAGTTTTATGTATTTATAAAATATTTTATCTTTTTCCTTTAATACACATAAAAATAGTTTAACTGTCACAAATCCATGATATTTCACATTACTAATTTTTAAGAGCTCAAATGACTGAGATTATTCCTAAGAACTTTAACACAAGAAGCCACATTACAATTATTTACGATTTCTCAAACTGGAATTTTTTAATTTTTTAATTTTTATGGTCACCTTTTGGTCAAGAGGTCCAAGTAGAAGTAGAACTTTCTTAAAGTTGGGGTATATTATATTGCAAGTTGTCACACAAAGTCACAAACTGCCCTCATAATAAATTTAATCGCCCACCACTAATTGGAATCAAATTGATGTTTTAAAAGTAACAAGTAGACCTCTAACATTGTGCACTATACAATAAGTAAATTTAGAATAGGAGTGCGAAAGATAAAAAGGATAATCTTGGAATAAAAAGAAGTTTCTTTAGAATTTTTTTAAATTAAAATTTCGAAAATGGAGTATCTTTAGAAAATAAGTGTAAAAAGAAAAAATTGAATTGTTAAAAGAAACTCTCTTTATTTTATTAAGAATTAAGCCGATAATTATTGACCCTAATCAAGTAAATAATTGCAGCCGTGAACTATCAATTATATTTATGGTGTAGAAATTTTATGGTTGCGGATGGGCTTGGGCTGTAATCGTCCAATAAACTCGTTAAAGATACTATATACAACCGTTTCTAAATACACCCACAACAAATAAATTAATACTTGGGTGCGACATTTAAAACGCATTGGGGTATATTTAGTAATGCTCATGTATAAATTTAGTTTTTGGCAAATACAATTGTTATTGCTGCTTCTGGAGTTACTTATTCGGAGAGATCATTACAGGCTCCACTGTTATAACTCTAGAAGCAACAAAGATTTAAAAAATAAAAAAAATATAAAAAAAAACCTCTTTTAAGTTTTGTTTTTACAATATGATGAGACCAAACAACAATGCAGTCATCATCAGCTACTATGTTGAATCACCTGCCGTTCGATCCCATCTTCAGAAAATGAAGCGTCAATCTTTTTCTAAGAAGCCTCAAACAACAAGGAAATTGGGTTCTGATAGGAGGTTAGAGCTCTTAGCTTATGCAAATGATCTAAGAAAGACAGGCTCTCAACAAATAAATCCACCGGGAAAGCGTTCCACGTCCAAACCTAAGGTACGTAGGTTTATTATTTGCTAGCTAAGGCTGAGAATCGAAATGAGAGTCAGTGCAATTTTGTTTTATTTGAATTCTGGGCGATCAAATGAATCCACCCAGAAAGCTTTCCACGTCAAAGTCTAAGGTAGTAAATTTATTATTTACTAAGGCAGAGAATTGACTTGAGAGCCTGTGTAATTTTGTTTTATTTGAATTCTGGGCGATCAAATGAATCTACCCAGAAAGCTTTCCACATGAAAGTCTAAGGTAGTACCTTTATTATTTGCTAAAGCAGAGAATTGACTTGAGAGTTTGTACAATTTTGTTTTATTTGAATTCTACACGATCATGTGAATATTGCATGGAATATCAACAGAGTTGGAAATGGTGTAGTGCACCGGCGAAGTTCCAAGTTTTATTTCTTCAGATTTGTCAAGGCAGCAAAGGAGAATGGGATTATATGCGGATGGCATCAGAAGAGAAAACACAAACTGATCCACTAGATGGCGTAAATAGTAGGAAGAAAAGGAGCTCTGCAGAGAGAAGCAGAACCAAACCTCACTTCTGTGTATATTATTACTACTACATCACTTCTTCAAAAATTTTGTTTTTGTTTTCAGTTGTTTGCATTACTGAGGTTGGTTAAATTAACGTTTATATTTTATGTATTTACAGAGGAGATTGAAGAGCATCTTGAAAGAATTAGCGTTTGGTTGTCATTGCAACAAGGGATGGAACTATGGAAGAGATGATGATTCTTAAAAGATAAGAGCCCGATGATGAGGCGATTCAATTCCCACCGTTTGATTGTCAATTGAGTGATCAAATGAAAATGTAGATTTATTTGCATGAACACATAATAGTTAGGTCTCTTGATCCGCTAATTGTGGTTCGTTATAGAGTGTATACAATTGTGATCTGTTAATGAAACAATCCGAGTCTTACTCCTACGTTTTCAGTTTATAATTTGTTTACAAATGTAGGCATCTTATTTTTGTCAAAAAAAAAAAAACGACAGTTCTAAATCAAAGGAATAAATCCCTAACTACCACTCCCAATATATGACTTTGTTGATGCTCATTCAGTTTGATAATATTTCAGATCCGAATCTGGAGAATATTTCAGATCCGAATCAGGGAAATGTTGCTGACTTGGGAGAACAAAACATACCATAGACGGTCAAGACCGTTAGAAAATTCACCAGCTAAATTTGAAATAAAACCCAAATAATTGAGCCCAATGTACCAAAGAGCTATCTTAGGGATGTGCAGATCCAATAAAATCTAATAAGATCGATTGGACCCGATCCAACCATTGGATTCGATCGAATTTGAGGACTTGATTGGATCGGATTGGATTTTAAATTCTAAAATCCATTAGATTTGATCGGATTTTGGATTTCCATATGAAAATCCGCCAAATCCCTCATAATATAAGGCTTAATTTATATTGGGCCACTTTTTTTTTTTATCTTATATAGATTAACATTGAGCAAATTTTGAGTACTATTGTATTTTGTTATGATAAATGATTATATTTCAAAATTTAGGGTGATTTTATTTATGTTTGTGTTTAGAATTTATGTTTAAAGTTTATACTGTATTAAACTTTTTGAACTTTAAAATATATAATTATTTATTGCTTTTATATTAATTATTAGTTTATTAATTTTATTGCCCAAGGGACGTAGCTCAGCTGGTAGATGGACGAACTTAGGCAAATAACTCCCATCTAGATAAGTGGATAGATAAATACCGTAAATAAAATAAAAAAAAGTTTGTTAATTTTATTTAAAGTACCGTATGAATAATTACTGAATTTGTTAATTTTAGGAATGTTTTTAACTTTTATATATTAAGAATTGCTTCATATGAATTCGATCCATTGGATTGGATCAAATCGGATTTAAATATTGTGTAATTGGATCGGATCGGATCAAAATGTAATTGGATCGAATCAGATCGAATTTCTCTCTAAGATTGGATCGGATCATATTGTAATTTCTTCGATCCAATCAGATCGAATCTTAGATAATGGAAAATCCAATGGATCCGATCCGCCGCACACCTCTAAGCTATCTGTAGTATCAAAGAGTAACACCAACAAAAGTACAAGCCATGTAATATCAGTATTTAGAATTCAAACTCTAGTGTACATGTCTCTAGTCAATGAAGTTATGGGTTCATTTCACAATGATGAAAAAAAATTAGTGGAAATCATCTCCAATGTATAATCTATTTTCTCTCAAATTATTTATTTAGAATTTTTCTGTTTGTTTATAACAGGATTTTGATATGTAGGAAGATTTCCACATATATTGATTTTGAATGATTTTTCGGAGGATAACAACTCCATGTATAGTCCTCTATTTATAGGAGTCTCAATCCAATCTTTCATTGAAAATTAAGTTGCCACATGGCAACTTGCAAGAAACCATGAGAATGGCCGTGCAAAGAATGAATAGGTCCCAATCTAGAAAGCAGATGTCACTATTCGATCCCAACTGTGACAAACAATTCCAGAATACTTGTTCAAGCTGTACATATGATATTTTAATCTGAACAATCAATCATACATCAAACAAAAAGGAAAACGAAAATCCCACCAAATCTTTCAAACTGATAAATATAAAAGAATGCTTATATGGATTTTTTTTCAAATGATCAAAATGCTTGACCAAATGATAATTAATCCATACACCTAACAACCAAGAAACTTCCAATTACAATGCCTTGCTTCTAAATCTAAATGCCTAATATATAAGGGCAAGTCACCCTTTTTTCCATTGGATTTCTACAATCTGTTCAAATCAACACTTCACATCAAGGTACAATTAGCATGGCAATCACAAAAGATCATAGAAGAGCTTCAGCCCGCTCCATACCCCCTTTCTAATATGAATTTGTCGTGGAATTATCAACTTCCAGTACTTCTTCTATGCCTCCATCGCCTCCTCGAATTTCCCACCAATATCCTGGGGAAAATGCGTCCAGAAGCAGCAGCTGCTGAGCCAGCAAGAAAAGCACGGCGCATCATGAAATCATCCTCTTCCAGTGACTCGTAATCCAAGCGATGATATCTACCCCTCCACTGGACGCCGCGGTTCTGTCCTCGATCAAATGATTCCAGTGGGAAGTAGCCATCATCCAAAGAGTCATCAGAATCATAATCACTATAAACACCATGATACCCTGGCTCAATCACATAATCTCCCAACACCATTGCCCCTGGTGTTGACGACATTATTGTGCTGATCACATCACTTCGCTCTCTCTCACCTTCAAGCTTCTTCCATTTTTCCTCAAGTACAGGGTCTACTGCTCGGGGTCGTGCCAATGGGTGCTTAGCCCTAACATGCTTCCTCAGCTCTTTATAAGTTCCAACAAACGAGCACTTATCCTGCATGCATGTTCGCTTCTTGGCATTGAGATATTTACGGGCTGATTCCACCACCGTCCAACCCTTCACCTGTCCACGACAGAGTGGGCACAAAAGCTCTGGAACTTCGGTCTTTTCATTGGCATGACCTGCATCCAAACTCAAACTGGAATTACCTATCATCCCATTTGATTGTTGCTCCATTTCCGAAGATGCTTTTGTGTAGGCTTTCTTGTATTGCTCAAGACAATTGGCAAAACGTCGGCTTGTAGCACACATGTAAGGTCGGCATCCTTTGTGATAAGAGGAACAAAGAAGGAGAACAGCATTGTGAGGAAACTCCAGGCACACTGAACAGGTTGCACCTTCCCAATCTTTCTTCTCCAAAGCTTTGGAATGTTTTTTCTGTTTGTGGCCTTCTTTACCAGCCTTCATTGAACAAGATGGTAACGAATATGGTGTGGATCTATGACGTCGTGAATCAGACTTTCTTTGTGCCTTGTCAACTTTCCCCATTACAGATTTGGCCTGAAACAGATAGAGAGAGGGAAGAGAGTAATCAGAACATTCATACAGATATATTTACATAAATATAACCTGCTTAAATTTAAATTTTTAATGTCAATTAAATCCATATATAACAAACTCATAACACCACAAACACAAGGCTGCCCATGGGACGGCCAGCACACACTCTTAGGTTGATTAATTTAACAGTCATATCGAACTTTTCATCACGCCTTATTAATGTAATGTAATAGCAACACATAAATTCATTGCTTACTAAACCCAAGTGGAACTTAACCATGTTATATATAAACTTCAAAACATCGAGCAACCATTGAGCAATAGAGAAAAGGCACGGAATGAATGTATGGGTGTGGGATGTATATTATACTTTACAGTGTAATGCATAAATACTCAGTAGCATGTATTCCTATCCATGGAATAGAGTCAAACGACCCATTTTTAATTGATATTCCAAAAGGAGTTGTGTGCTGACATCAAGCATGTTCCTCTGTGTCCTTTGCTTCCTAAAAGAGCATAAGACTCCCAGCCACACATAATGACACCTAACATGTTCATCCAAGTCCTCTACTATAGCTGATTAAACCTATTTCTGCCAAGGACAGATTCATAGAAAAAGGATTTTACATCAAAGCCAATTCTTGATGGAGATGGTGATGTACTCCTTCCAGCCACGAGACCCATAATACTCACATTTTTGATGTTTCAGTCATGGGACCATGGAAGGTAAAGCATCAATACTTCCTGATTACATACAAAATAACACCCATTAAAAAAGCCAGGTGTATGTTTAGTCCCGTGAAACTAAAATGTGAAGCTCATCTTACTGAAAATGGCTTTAAATTCCAAGGTTAGGATACAACTGGTAAACAGATTCAATGCAAGTTTATTTTTCCTTTTATCATCTGCTTTCTATATCTACAATCACATAATTAGCATCCTTACCTTACCTTACCTTTCCATACCCCACCTACCCTAACCCTCCCCGACATGTATTGGCTGGCAGCCACCTTTCCATGAATTTGGCTGACCTTTGAGGCCCTGACTCTTGATGCTAATGAAAGAAAGGGTTGTTGGTTTCAAATGCATGGTTGACCTGCATTGCAGCTTACTCGAAATACAATGGGAAAGTATGATAAAATAAAATATAAATTCATTCAAAGAAAACTACAACTACATTCATTAACAAAGATGTGTGTCTATTTTAAGCAAAAAAGAGCTATCGTATTCTTCTGACAGATATGGAAAACGGAACAATGTATACCACAACAGGAAATCGATAAACCTATAAGATACCATGTAAAAATTTTAACTTCACCGGTGACTGGTTCTAGAAAGCTTCTGTCTACTTAAAAATAAAAAATACAGAAAAAGAAGAATAAGAAGAAGGAAAGAAAAACTTTCTTACTAAAAAATCATATATACAAAACAACACTGACTTTCTGAATCTGAAACCTGAAAATGATAACTAGAAGCAACAGAATTAGAATTTTCAACAATACTCGGGAAGCTTTTACATTTAAGCAGGGTGAGCCAAAGGAGTCAGGGTAAAAGGAACATAATTACAATAAGCAAATATTTTCATCCATCTGTATATCTTTGCAATATGTAATTGGGAATAATAGAAAAATAGAAAGTAAAAAAGTAATTCTTTAAACCTTGAAACTATAAGCATTGATAATAATTTATAGGGAAAATAGACCCCCCTACTTTCCAGGACATTATTGTCACTTTCATGAGTTTTTCCACATGCAATCACATATCACATCATATCAACAAATATGAATGGGGGTAATCAACAATTCAACATAGATATAAATTATAAAATAAGATTTTTACTTTCCACACTGCTTGTGTTCTATCAATATAACTTTTTGCTACATGACCTCTCATAAATAATTTAAAACTATTCACACCGTCACTTTAAAAAAGGAGAAGAATAAGAAAATTCAACTTGCAACCTGAATCTAGTATAACTGTATAAGTTAACCCAAACAGTTGAATCATTTTAGTGATATGCTCCCACAATGATCTGATTAGGCTGACGCTATTAGGTGGTTAAACAAGAACGAATTTACTATGAAGTGTAAGCATAATCCTCCAAAATAAAAGGCCACAATTAATAAATTATAAATATCTGAACGGTATTCCAAGAATGAAGAATCATGCTTGCAAAATCCAATGCAAATCGATTTACCAAAATGGAGGAATATAATTATAAAGTAAGTAATCCATTCAAATATCAAAGCTTTTGAAAACTAAGGTAGATACAAATCAATGACTACTGCAGATGAGCATCATAAGTTCACGCTTAGTCCAGAGCACTAGTCCCTACTAAAATTATATTTTCAAGAAACAAGTAATTTTCTGCTGCAAAGACTAATTTGATGACGATTCTATATTATTTTAGTGGGTCAAAATTTGAATTCAATAGATCAATATTACACACGACTGTCAGTGGTACTCATTTCTTTCATTAAATATCCTGTTTATCAACTCAGAACCATAATCCTAATTGCACTCCACCAAACACATTAATCTTAAAACAACTTTAGAGGCTAGACCCCATACCAGTGGTAGCCTGTAACCCAAGTTAACATCACAGGTTCATATTACAAAATTTGCTAAATGTTTTACGGCAATCACAATCGTAGTCACAGTTACACAGTGGAACTCAGAATCAAGCAGGATAAGATGTCATTTCGACACGCACTATTACCACATATTCCCCAAAAGAAACAATGAAGAAAACAGATCATTTGATGACATTCTCATGATGAAAATATGAGATAGTATGTAATATTTAAATATTACTTTAAATCCAAATTCAAATCCTTCTGGTACACCATTACAATTGTTCCAAGCCAAAAATTTAGGAACATCACAGGCAGATGCATGCATCGGAATGTCATAAACATAACTAATCCCAAAATCGCTCCTTAATCGTAAATAATTGCAGTCACAAATCCTAACTTTGAAATAAGAAACATAACATGCATCTCACATATCACAACTAACAATTCAGAGATCAAGAGAAAACCCTAGAAATCGAAATAAAAGATCCAGTCCAATGAAACCAACTAATAATAATAATAATAATAGAAGAAGATAAAGTGCAAAGTCGCTAAACATCGCCCAACGACTACGAGAGAACAGAAAAATGAAAAAAAAAAAAAAATTGAGATCGGAATTGGAGTGCGACGTACCAGGGAAAAGAATAGAAGAGAGAGGAATGAGGAGAATAGTAGAGAGAGAAAGACAAGTGTGTTAAAAGAAGATTGGTGGAGGGAGAGATGGAAATGGAGAGGATCGGGTGGTGAGTGGTGAGAGGGACAAGAGAGAGCACCCGATCTTCACGGTCACGTTAGCCGATGGTTGCGTTGCGTGTGCTGCTGCCTTCTGCCCTTCAAACTTTGAATCAGGTGCCTCTCATTTTTACGCCACCATCCATCCTTATTCAAACCCAGAATCGAGGCCATCCCCGGCCCAGGCCCAATTTTACTGTGGTTTTTTATTATTTTTTAGTGTTATTATCAATTTGGTTCCTAATTTATTTGAAAATGTCAAATTCTAGTTCTTTTTTATTTTTCTTTGCTCACATGTTCCTGAATTATCGAAAATACATGAAATAGGTTTATTTGATTAAATTTTTAACGGTCAAATGTGACAGAAAATATATATCGATCATTTTTTCCTTTATATTAAAATATTGAATTAGAATGACATTTTTTTTCCTCTAACGTTTTATAATTTGACAACTTTATCTATTTTGATAGTCTAATAAAAAATAAATACTAAAAAAGGATTAAATAATAAAATAAAATAAAATTGATAAAATACATTAAAGAATTAAAAATAAAAATAACATAAAAATATTACAACAATTTAAAGTCACTTTTAACTTAAGTGCTAAACTAAACTAAGACTTAAGTCGGAAAAGACAAACACCCCCTCAACTCCCTATATGATAATTTATATTAATTCTTTTACTACAAATATATCGTTCATTCCATTATTCTGTTATTCACAAAATAATTACAAGTTAATTATCACATCAAGAGACGTAACCAAGATTAAACACTAGGGTGGGCTACAATATATTTATATTTTTTTTTTCCGATCAATAACAATACAAGAAAATTGTATTAATTAAAAATAAAGATGCACCTAGTTAAAACGACATAGTAGGGATTACTTTGTAAATGTAATTTCTAAACAAATAAGTTAACAAAATTAAAAATAAAATAAAAAAGCAAAACAAATTATAAAGTAAACATGCTATGCAAATACAATCAAATATTAATTAAGCTGTATCTAGGGATGGCAAAACTATCCACGGATACGGATATCCGTAAGAATCCGCTACATTTAAAATGGGGATGGATGTCATCCTAATATCCATTTTATTTTCGAGGATGGAGATGGATATCATCTATGGATATCCATCCCCATCCGGATCCATTATAGATTTTAATATTTTAAAAATATAAAATTTTATTATGTGATTATTAATTCTAATTATATAAGTTATTATTAATTTTTTATATTTGAACTTTATTGAATGTATTTTTTCTCTTAAATAGGATAAAATGTATTGTTACATATGTTAGTTACATTTTTCTCTTGTAAACTATAAAAATTTAAAGATTTTTCATCGGATAGGAATAAAAATGGAGCCGAGATGGATATCTTTATCTTAATTAGCGGATTATCCGAATCTATCCCGTTCACTTAGAAATGGGGATGTATGCGGGGATGGAGATATATATCTCAAATGGATACGGGGATAGATATTGGGGTATCCATACCCAATGTGATCAATTATCATCCCTAGCTGTATCCTACGATTTTCAAAAGATCAAACTTATCAGTTATGAAATCAGGATCAATAGCACCATTTTTGAAATCAGGATCAATAGCACCATTTTCGAAATCAAGATTAACGCCAACGGTTTTCCTCCGATTGTGTTTCTGGAGAGATTGATGAGGAGAAGATTAATTATTGGAAGTTGGAACAAAATTTGGGGAAAGATAATAGAGATAATAATTATTAAAGGAAAAATAAAAAATAAAATTGATATATGATATCTCATTTGCCTCCTGGATGGTAATTAATATTTAAACCATATATTCATTAAAACAAATCATTTATGTTGTACTCTGCTTTTCTACATCATTAATTATATTATTATATATAAACTAGTTTTCCAACCCGAGCATTACAGGGCTTTGTATAAAAAATTATTTATAAAATATTATATTGTTTATACCGACTCATGAAGTCATGATTGTTTTTATTATTATTTTTTTATTATTATTATATATTAGTGTAAAACAAAATTATATTTTAGTAAAATCCATCTATAATGGAGTGAATTGTAAATTTAAATCTGAATTTAATTGATTTATTAATGTCTAATGATAAGACTTTTGGTTCATTTTTTTTATCAACGAAACTTTTGGTTCACTTTAAGATTTTAATTAGATACTTATTTATGTGTAGCATTAATATTAATTAATAGATAAAGAATGATGTATTTTATAAATTAATTGAAAAGCTAATTTTTTTAAAATATCACTTCCACATAAAAAGTAAGAAGAAAGGTTATTGTATTATTTATTATTATATTATATTATATTATATACATCAAAAATAGAAAAAGAAAAAGAAAAAAAAAAAAAAAACTATTATTATAGAATTTGGATTCTCTACTGATCTGATATTTCTCCTGACCTCACATAATCTTATGACACATAAGCATTGCAATAAATATGTGATTAAGATGTGTTTGGTTTCAAAAACCACTTTACCAAAAACCAATCATATGCTTTAAAAAGATCATAAAAAAGATCAGATCAGTAGAGAATTCAAATCCATTATTATTATTATTATTAGAGGTAATTACACCAACCTCCCCTGGGGTTTGCTCTAATACACACGGAAACAACTTTATCAGTAATTAACACTCACCTCCCCTACCGTCAGTCAACGTCCGTTACATTTAACCTTTGACCATATCAGACCATGTAAAAGTCTGAAATGCCCCTAAATATGTCTATTTACTTTTATAACCCTAGAAAAGGACAAAAACTAAACTTTTTAAATAAATAAAAAACCAAACAAAATTTGGACAGTTTTTTTTTTTTAATTAAACTTTTTTTCCTAAATGGATCTCCAACCGTCCATCGCAAAGATGGATGGTGGAGATTAAGAATTGAATAAAAAAAAATGATATTAAATATTTAAGATTAAAAAAATTAAAAAGAAAAAAAAATCTTCTTCTTTCTTCTGCACCCATTTTCTTCATCTTCTTCAGGAAAAAAAAAAAACCCATCTTCATGAATCACAACATACTTTGTACATGTTCCCTACATTTTGATTAAATCTCCAGATGATCAAAATGGCACAATCCAAGTCAAATTCAAACCAACCCCCACGATCTGCCACCACTAATAACAACCCCCAAATCTTATCTTCAAATCAAAACTGAAATCCAAATCCCTGAATATGATGAAGGAGATAAGTACACTATATTCTACAACAACATCCTAAACAATTTCAACTTCAATGATTCCACGACAAAAAAAAAATCAAAAAAAAAAAATCGAAGTCATCTTCTTTTTCAAACAAAACTTCAATCACAGATTCTACAACAAACAAAAAAATTCAAACACATCTTCTTCATCATACACAATTAGATTCCACAACAACAAAAAATTCAAACTCATCTTCATCAAACAAAACTTTAATTGGATTCCACAACTCAAAATTCAAAAAAAGGAATGGCCCACCTCCCTGAGCTCTGCATCCTGTGCCTCACCACCAGCGCCGTCGCAACTGCCGCTAACACCACCCTTGTTCCCACTGCCACCTTCCCCATTGCCACCACTTTCCAAACCCAAAAAAAAAAAAAAAAAAGTCTGAAAACCGTAGATCGAGCTAAATACAGGAGAAAGCAAACTGATGTAGCTTTTCTGATGGATTGGATTCTTAATCTCTGCTGGTTTGGATTCTCTCTTCACAATCGAAGTTTTGACGGTTTGGATTCTCCATCAATGGAGAATCCCCATCGCCATCTCTGAATTCTTTGAAATTTTGTTTAATTGATGATGATGATCCATCGATGAGATCCAAGTATCTAACCCATCAATTTCTGTTTTTTATTTTTATTTTTATTTTATTTTTTTGTGATAAATCTCATATTTGTTAATATTTTATTTTAAATTACAAAATATCCTGACATGCATTAAATGAGATATATAGTGTTAAAGGACAAAATTACCCTTCCTCACGAAGTCAACAGTTAGATTTGACGTTTGTTGACTGACGACAGGGAAGGTGGATGTCAATTACCGATAAAGTTGTTTCCGTGTGTAATAGAGCAAACCTCAGGGGAGTTTGGTGTAATTACCGCTTATTATTATATATGATATGCTTTGATCAATTTTTCTATTATCAATTCGAATTGACAAAAGATATATCAGTTCCTTGTATGTGGACCATTGGATTTAATACTTTAACTTGGCTGCATGCACTTGTCAAAGCATCTTTTAAATCCAATGACCCACATGCAAGAAATTAATATATTTTATATCAGTTCGAACTAATAATAAAAAGACTGATGATATGATTATATATTATATACTATTATATGATATATAATTATTAGAGAGTTTCTCCTTACAATCCAATGTTTTTCTTTCTACACTTCATTTCTAAAGACACTTCATTATAAGAATTTAAATTTAAAAAAAATTCTAAACACACTTTATTTTTCTAAATTTGGTTGAACCGAAAAACATGAAAAAGTGAAAAAAAAAAAAAAAAAAAAAAAACCTAAAGATAGAAAAAAGCTTATTTTCTAAAAAAAGGTCTAGAGTGTCTTTATAACTTTTTTTTCTTATTTAATAATTTTAATTCAGGTTAAAACCATCATTAATTAAAAAAAAAAAAAAGTGTAAACAGATAATTAATAAATTGTCGATAGTATTTCTCTAATTATTATTATATATAATAAAAATAATAATAGAATTTAATGAAGGACATGTGTCGCTACAACATCATATTTAAAAAAAAATAAAAAATTAATAACATTTATGATTGTTATATGCCGCAACCACATCAAAAGTAGAAAAAAAAATCTATTATTATATTATTATTATATATGATATATGATATAATTAAAGATATTAGAAATGACCATTATCTTTTCAAAAAATCTGGAAAAACCTAGCCCGGCACTCGCTCCGTCTCTAATCACATCATACAAATTTTGATATAAGTTTGAAGACATAGCATCAATTGATATATAATTTATTTAAGTGTTACGAGTCTAATGAAATCCCACGTCAACTAAACAGGTTTAGTTACAATACAATAATTAGTTACCAAAAGTAAATAATTTTTTTATTTTTTTTTCAAACCTTTGAATTTTGTGGACTATTGGATTAAAATCTAATGTCCAGTTTTCACCCCATCAACTATACAATTATTATATTGCAGCTAAACTCCGACTAAATATGAAATTAGTTGATTGGGTTGGGATCTTAGACCATCTCCGGTGCATATACCAATGCTAATGCCAAATTTGGCCAAATTTGGCATGAAATATAGTAAAATGTTATATTTGGCACATCATTTTAGCATTGTACTCCAATGTAAAATTCTATTTGATATGCTATTTTTAATTTTTTAATTATTTAAAATTATAAAAATTAACGAATACAAACAATGCATTCAATGGATGCATTGAATATTTTCTTATAATTATTTTAATCTCAATTTTCCCTACCAAGTTTGTTAAATTTTTATTATTTAAAATTAAAAAGTCAACAAAAACAGCTGTATTTATTGCTGTGCCAAATTTGGCATATACTATTAGCATATGCCAAATTTAGCACAGTTTTTAGCATTGCATTGGAGCATGCTTTTTTTACTTTGTGCTAAATTATAGCATTGCCACAGTGATTTAGCATTGCATTGGAGATGCTCTTACATCAACAAAGTATGAAATTAGGCATGTGTATAATATACCCATTGGACACCCTTCCATTATAGACTTCTTTTTTTCAAGTATTACATTTACAATTATTACAATAAGATTGTTAGGACCTGTCAAGATCAGACAATACATGTGCAGTCCGGATAACTACTCCCACCAATCGGACTCTCTATACATATTTGTAAAATATGTATAATAGGACTTGAACCTCTGACTATCAAGTGTAGAAAGGAGATGCACTACCATCTCTACCATCTCTGTTAAAAGGTTTTTGCACAAAATATTTTAATAATCTTCATAGACTCAATTGCCCAAATAAAAACCAAGTCATCAACTCTTCTGTGTGAACAGTCCCTCCACGCTAATTGATACCAAGTAAAATATGAAGCATATTCGGTTACACCTATGTACCATTTGAAAAGGATATGCTTACACTACGTACTATTTGAAGAGAATATGCTTAAAATAATCGACTGCCTTGACCAATACGGGTCACTTACTTTAGCAACTAGGCAATTGTCACACTGAATTTATTTTTGCCATGTGCCATTCAACAACATCATCATAATTTTAAAAATAAAAATAAAAATAAAATTACAATATCTATTAATTTGAACCAGGTATTTTTTTAAAAACGTTCGCCATTAATAAGATTCGAGCCGTTGAACTAGGATCATTATAATTAAAAGTTATCCGAACATTACACACTCGACTCATAGTGGGTTCAAGCCTACCCCTTCCAAAATTTTAAATTATTGTAATATTTAAAAAAAAAAATCATAATTAAAAGTTGTTTAACCAAATGGACCGACAGATTGGTAATTATATTGAAAAGTAAAAGATTTTTTTCATGATAAATGCAAACTTGGTATGAGGAAAATAGCACTTGAGATGGTCACCGCTGCCTTATAACATTTTTCTTGTTTGGAAAAAGAGAGCTTAGGACGAGACAAGTGATCAAGCATATAATACTACAGCTAAAAGTATCAAGAAACACACCTAAAAAGAGTATCAAGAAACAGAAATGAGAACTTCACTTAATACAAATGTACAATCAGCAACCGTGGCAACTGGACTCAATACAGACATACATATACACAAGTACTCTGCTTCCTATTCTTACAACAATTGTTCCCAAATATAGCCCCCATAATCTTACACACATTGAGAAAAAATAAATCATAGGACTGAAATAAAAATGAAGAAAAAAATATTAGTTGCAACGGGTTGATGAGTCCAAACTACTTTCCCACTGCAAATGAAAGATATGCTTGTGATCGAGACCCATGCAATGATTGAGAATCAATTAAGTTATTAAAAAGCATCCAGCAATTTGCTTTTGCACTACCTAAATCAATGGAGGATGCAAGGTTGTGCTTACTTCATCATCCATAAGGTTGTCTTCAAGAAATGATTTCAGTGAGTAAAAATTCCAACTAACCTGAGATGAACTAAAATGGAGCTCAACGAAGGTAGACTGTAAATATTACTATCGAGAATCCTGCAACACAAGTGATATGAACAATTGCCCTCCTAACATACCAATCTCCAAGGTGTATCAAGATGGCCTTAGTTACATCACACACGAAACTATTAGGCACATAAAGAACTTGAACGACCTCTAGTGAAAATGAGCAACCTCCATGAGCATGTTACCACTTAATGCAGGATTTAATGTCACTTGCATGCATGCCGGAAGTTTTTCCTTTCTTCCTTTTTCCACTATTTAAGGGAGCACAGCAATAGGAGACTACTTGAATTGAATACAGAAATCATATACGCTCATTGTCTTTTGATGTTAAAACAGCATTGGCTTTCAATTTTTTTTACCCTGACGAGGTGATGGTGAGCCTGAGTATGTAGGAAGTAGCCTCTTCACAAATGGATGGTCTAAGAGCTGAGCAGCAGTGGGACGATCACTCGGATTAGTTTGTAGGCATTTGAGGATAAATTCCCGAGCATCCTTTGAGAGATGATCAGAAATAGGTGGTGGCACACCCCTCCCAATCTGAAATAATGCCTGCATCTGTTCAGACACAATAGAGAAGATGCTGTTAAACCCTGAAAGCAACAGGTCATGCAATTTTACAATTGAACAAGGTGTTGACAAAAAGTATCAATCACATGGATTTTGCTCAAACTGAATTATAAATAGATACGTAGATGCAGATAGCAACCAATCAGAATGTGTGTAAAACAAAAGAAAAAACAACCAAAAAAAAAAAGCATGCATTTTCCGAATCCTTAAATCACTTAATGATCATCATCATAATGATAGTTGCAATAAGAATTAAAACATTAATAAAACAAATGGCACATACACATTCCAAATGTGAGTATGGAATCTGACTGGTTAACATCTCCAACACAGTGCATCCAAGGCTCCATATATCGGCTGGAATTCCATACCCTTGGTTCTTATTGTTAACTACCTGCAATTACACAGCTTAAAAATCAGACACTTTGCATAGAAATATCAGTATCACCAATATGTTCAATAAAAGAAAACCTTGCAAGGTCATATATTGTCAGGCATAGAAAACACCATGTAAAACAAGTATGCTTCCAAAGCCAGCATCAATATATTTACTACCAAACCAGGCAAGTCCAAGATGTAAAAGGAAGATAAAAGAGGTTGGGAAAAGTAGAAAATAAAGACTCAAAAATTAATATTTCCTACAAAATTTGAAGCACAATAACAATATTATCGACCATTAGTCCATCAATCCATTAAAAAGATCTGGTTTCCAACACTGTATATTACAAGGTGAAACGCCACACATATTAGTAAAGTAACCAATGCCGATCAAGCTAAAGAATCCAAGTTTCTATACAATATTGAAGTGTGCCCATTGATCCCTAGATGTCTTGCTACATTGCAAGAGATTGAACCAAGTTATCTGGCAAATTAGCTTCATGCTACTCAACCCAATCTAATGCAATTTGTTTTTTATGAAAAAATGGCAGGCCACCATGGACTTTGATATTTGGAAATTTGACATCTCCATCAACATCCCGATACTTAAGAAAGTATTTGGTTCGTGATCCAAACATAGTTTTCTAAAAATTATGATACATGTTGTAGCTTAGGATATATTGGAAACGATTTAAGAAAATACCAAATACAACTTTTATTGCTTTCATATTATTGTTTTTGTAATTGCATCCCAAAACTGTTTTTTAGTACTTCTTAAAACACCCCAACCAGATGCATGTTACTGAGATCTTTGATATGTTGTTTTTAATAATAAACAACTGCTATATGAATTTGCAGATCAAACACTTGCTAAGAAACCAGGATTCCTCTGTATAATTATACAGTTATTAAAAGAAAAATTAAGAGGAAAAACAAAATACAACTATCACTAATTTAAATGCACTATTAATATCGTTTGATTCAAAGTATAAGAAATCTACAAGTAGATGTAACCCCAAGTACTATAAAATTTCAAGTTTGTAACTCAGTCATCTATAAGATCAATATACACAGATTAATGACAATAGATTTGAATTCCCATGAGTTTACACCCAAGTGCTTGATAGCAAATCTACAAGTTGACATAACCCCAAGTACTATAAAATTTCAATTTTGTAACTCAGTCATCTATAAGATCAATATACACAGATTAATGATGATTGATTTGAATTCCCATGAGTTAAACTGAAAATATTCCACTTAATTTCACAGTGCTTGTTCTAAGGTACTTTCATCAGATTTACACCCATAAGTTTTACATCCAAGTGCTTGATAGAGAAGAAAAAAAAATCACTAAATGTATTTCAAATAACCCACCAATAAAAAAAAAATATGTTTTTTAGCGGTTTTACTTTAATTTCGCAAAAAATATGTTTTTCTAGGAAGCTGTCCTCATAAATCATTACAAATAGCCTACTTTCACAGTGCTTGTTCTAAGGTACTTTCATCAGATTTACACCCATAAGTTTTACATCCAAGTGCTTGATAGAGAAGAAAAAAAAATCACTAAATGTATTTCAAATAACCCACCAATAAAAAAAAAATATGTTTTTTAGCGGTTTTACTTTAATTTCGCAAAAAATATGTTTTTCTAGGAAGCTGTCCTCATAAATCATTACAAATAGCCTACTTTATTACACAACTCATAATTCCTAATTGAAACTTCACATTTCTCTTTTGTAATGTCAATTTAGCTTTTCAAAATGTTATTTAATGATATGCCCTCTCGTCTCCACGTTAAAACAGGAGATATCAACAATTTAATTTTTTTTCTATAAAAGAATGAACTGTAGGGCAAGAAGCGAGAAACTGACTTCAGAAACTTCTTCTTAAGTCCATCTCATTCCAAGTCCAAAGCTGACTATAACACATAGCCAGCTCCCCATAAAGCACTCAAACAAAGATAGCACATTCAAAGTTGAGCAATCCCCAACCCAAATGGCAAGGCCATAACAACATCACGTAGTGTAGATCAAAATGTAATTGAACAACGTCAAAAGTTATCATAAATGCATTGACCACTAATAAGAAATGCCACCGATAAAACATTCACACAAGCTTACATTTTTTAAGCGGAAATTTTTTAAAAGCTTCATAATGTCATTAATATGACAATCTGAACAAATACATTATTTAACTCTTAAAACTAAAATATAAAGCACAAACCTCAGGGGCCATCCAGAATGCAGTTCCCTTGCACGATTTAACATCATTCAATTTGGTGGCCTGAAAATCAACACGAAAGGCAACATTAGCTGAAGTTTACAACCATCTAAGAAGCAAAATAAAAAAGGCAATCAACATCTGCCAAAACAAGAGATAACCTTTGCCAATCCAAAATCAGCAAGTTTCACAGATCCGTTGGCATCCACCAATATATTTGCACATTTAATATCCCTTCAATACAAGAAACAAAGAGATGAGCTTTAAGAAACAAAATCACACAAAATGTGTGAGAATTCTTACATTTGGTGTATAGAACTGCCAACCATGATTACATTTCAAATCAAGATTTACTTGAAACAAACATATTGTAAGGGAATAGAACAGAGCTTGAATAAATTCTGGTTAAAAAGTTTTATATGGAATGGCAAGTCAATCCACAAAACAAAACACATATAAAGAAAATAATTGAAAGAAAAAGAAAAGGAAAAAAAGTTCCAAAACTATCATTATTAAAAATCAGAAATTAATGGGTCATAATCCAAACGCTTAATATTTATAATTAGCCTGAAATGTGGATCCCAACTCCCAAGGATGCAGAAGTATAGCTTCTGTCCTACAGTTAGAATTCAGTTCTTTTTTCTTTTTCTGATTCAAAAGTGTTCATGTTCCATTCTTTTGTTAAGAAAAAGGGAAGCACTAACAACAGCATGCTTTATCATATAAAATAGCCTCTAGGATAAAGGCACAGATGCATGTAAGAAGGAAAGTCGAACTTTGTAGAAGATCGTAGCTCCTACGGGAGAGTAAATTGCACTTAAACTAAATTAAATATGATGCAGACAGAGTGTTAAAGGCCGTACTCTTTTAATAAGTCTTCAAAGAGGAAAATATTAAAATAAAAATAAAATAAAATAAAAACACACACACACACAGAGACTATACGACAGCAAAGCACCAAAAGCTATGGCATTGAATTTCCCCAAGTAAGAAAGTTAAATATAAGCATGAAGCTTGTACATTAGCATATGATCCAATTCATTAGTAAGTACATTGAACAATAGTAAAACATGCTCTAAGCACAACAGACATTCACAATCTGATGAGATCAATTGTAAATATATAATACATGATAGATTCACTTAATTACCTGTGAACTACATTCCGGTCATGAAGATACTTTAAACCATGCAGAATCTGTCTCGTATATGCAGAGACCTGGGAATCTCTGAGATGATACCTTTGATAGAGATTTAGAAGGGAGCCTTTAGTTACAAGCTCGAGAAAAATGTATAGTTTTGATTCATCCTGTAAAAGCATAACAGAAGAAAAAAGAAAAATTAATGAAAAAGATCAAAAGAGAAATATCGTTCTGCTTGAGCCTAGTAAGCTATAAAAACCAGTCAGGCAATCTGCAAGGTGTGAGGCGAGCTGATATATCATCTGAGTTTTATATTATATATTCATTTTTTTATCGGTAGATAAAATTGTATTAAATAAAGAAAGATATATTATATATACCTAATACTTTTAAATAAGGAAACTCAAATCAATCTCTGACAGATTACTTAACTGACATGTAGACGTACAAAAATAATTGCATATACATGTGCATTCAGCCATTCACTAATCTCTTTTTAATTGTTTTCACAAATGCATGTTGGCTCACTATCGAATCTATCCTAGACAAATCTTAAACTTCTTAATTTGCTTGGATGACAGATTTGAATAATTATTCTCAAAGTCCTCTGATTTTGGTTTTCAATAATCAAATAGATTATGGTTGAATTCAATAATGTAAAAGCATAATAAAGTGGCACAAATTACGGCAACTATTTCTGGGGTCTAGAAAACCTTTTTTAAAAAAAACATTTATTCTGTAAATTAACCGAATATTAAAACAGTTTACATTAATATAAGCAAAGCCCTGAAGGAAAACTAATCGGATTTGTTCTCAACTCACAGTGATTCTCCATGTCTACCCAGCAGCAACGGTTTTTATACAAGTCGTTCAATTAAAAGTGCCTAAGAAACTCAACAAAAAGTTTTGATAGGAGCTAAGAAACTCAAATTTACCTATAAGATAGTAATGGTAAAATGTCTTCCTTTGACTCAATTTTCACAACTTTTTATACAGAACTGTGCCCATGTGACCCAATGTCTAGGGATTAGCAAAACTAACACATCGACACACGTGCCTACCTCTAACAAAGGTATGCAACTTACTTTGCCAAGTGACTAAGCAATCTTTTATAGTTTTATTTTGGAGAGAAGCCAAGTGAATAAGTAATCTTAATTTCCTCAAATAGGACTTATTAATATCCTCGCAATTCATATTTCATATCTATGATGTGTTCACTAAATGGAGAGAAAAATGGCACAAGGTATTAAATTTGCAAAACTTGTGTGTATATATATGTATGTAATGAACAGAATAGTCCGTCACTTCAACACCAATGTCACTCATGTTCAAAATTGAAGAAGAATAGAGAAGCAAGAGCCTACAACCAAATGAAAAGAAACAACATAATACCTTGTCGGTTCCAAAATATTGGACAATATTTTCATGTTTAAACTGACTTAAAAGAGCAATCTCCTGCAAAGATAGCACAAATAAGAAGAAAAAAAATTATATTTGGCCCTTACAATTTAACAACTGATAGCAACCAATATATTTATGGAGAATCAAACTGTTATACCAGGAAAAGTTATCAGTTTGTCTCACCTGCTCAAGTTGGTAAATACTCTGCTTTCCCTGGCTGCCTTGATCAAGCAATGAAACTTCCTTCACAGCAAAAAAGAATCCATCACTGCAGGAGAGTAAAAGCAAAATTAGTAATAAAAAACCGTGATTTACAGGAAAAGAAGTCTTTTCATTTCAAATTCACAAGTTAATAATCCTACATTCCTACTTGATATCATCATAAAGCTGGTAACAGTCTACTTCATGAGCTTTCTATTAACATCAAATTTCATTTTGTAAAATGGCAGTTAGAATTCATAAGAAAAGGAATAATATCATAATAGAGTTCAAAAAAGGTTATAAATTAGAATAGATTCATTAAAGCAAATATTTAGAAATCCAAAAATATTTGAAAAAGAAATAACATAGAACAATAGAAACGAATCAAGACTGAGACATATTGGCTGTGTTGTCCTCTCTCCTTTGTGATTGTGGATACCCAGGTACACATGCATACTCACAGAAGAAAAGAAGTTAACAGCTAAACACTAGAGTACAACGATGAACTGAAAATGTAAGGACGGCATAAGTAAATTCACTCACAACAAGAGTAACAAGAGTTCCCGGATAACACATTTAGAACAATAGAAACGAATCAAGACTAAGAATTGTGGATACAGAGGTACACATGCATATAGCACGTATGCCTTTATCCACGCAAGATATACTATGCACGTGTTTATAAGGGAATAATTGAAAATGTTTTTTCAACAATAAGCATCTTCTATAATTTAAAAACATAGTGTAAAATAAAAAATCACAATTAGATTAAATTCATGGATTAGGTTCAAATTTGTGAACTACAATTCCATACACTAAATGCTAATTCAGATCCATTTGCCTATGGATTATGTCGATTGAGTTAAGAACCAGGAATCCATTAACAGTTTTAAAGTATCCACAGCTCCACATATTTATATGACTATATGATACTTTAAATTCTTCAATAGTTTCATTTTTTACCAATATAACCAATAGGGAATACATTACTAATTAATAAAATTAACAAAAACTGCTATAAAAGTATTGTCAAACATGCCTTCATAAACACCAATGCATTAATACACCATATAAGGACAAACATACAATCTTAAGATGCTCACAGATCAAGGAAACTTGTAATAATATGTCATGGTGCTCTTTCTCATACTCATGTGACTTAAATTTCAGTCAAATCCTTCCAAGGGCAACCAGAAAAACCAACCAAGTTTCTTTATCTTCTCTCCAATCACAATTTGGATTTAATATTCCTGTCTCAGAATTTTCAACTTAGCTCCCAAACAAATTGTAAATGTTGATCTCTCTCTTGTCTTGACTCTTGAGCTAGCTTCATTTATCAAAATGCAACTAATTTCTAGGATTGCAATCGACTGGAACTCCATGAATAACTGTAGAAAAAAATAACCTAACTAAAACAAGAAGTCTTGTCACAAATTGGGTTAAATTAATCAATCTAATTTACAATTTTGCAATCTACTAAGGCCTCTCATCAATCCTTTGGAGGAAAAAGATTAGTTAGTTACAATAATAACATTACTTAGGGTACTAAAAGTCTAATCTGAGGAATTTAGGGTCGAATTCTCAAAACAACTTGCACATCTTAAAGGGAGGCTAAAAGTTCCTATCAACAGGTTCCACACAGCAAAATACCATAAACGAAATAAATCCAGAGAATCAGAGCAGAAATTACTTCAAAATTTTCAGACAGGCAAAAACTAAAGAAAAATCATGAAGGTTTAAGCACTTACTCAGAAAACCCTTCATAGACTGATCCAAAAGATCCACGCCCCAGAAGCTCACCCTTCTCCCAATAAGTTATACCACTCTTAAACCTCCCATTGGGTGAAATATTAGACATGGGTTCAGTAGTTGTACTTGAAGAATCATCATCATTGGAGGTCGTGAACGAATACGACTCTGATAACAAAACATCCTCTTCGGTCTTAATAGTTGCCCTCACAACCTCCTTTACTTGTTCGTAGTCTTCTTCTTCATCAGATGAACTAAAAACTCCAATAATTGATGCCGTTCTATCATCCTTAGGTCCAAAATCTCTAAATATGTCCCACGTGGTGCACGTGTTATCCACCACCGGTAGCCTCATTGATGGCGGCGGTTTTAATACCGGCGGCCTAATCCCTTTAATTCCTACAGTGTGATTACTGGAAATATAACACGCACTTGACTCGTCCAGCTCGCCTCGAGTCAGCTCAGTACCCTCCTTAACTGATCGTGATCCTCCTCCACCATCACCGCCACCGCCACCAGTAATATTACGAGAACGTTCACCTGGCTGACCTCTTAACTCAGCCATCTCGTTCCGAGTCGACTCAGTTCCGTCCCTAATTCTAACAGCATCCAAAACCCTATCACACAGCTCACTAACTCCCACCTCTTCACTCTCTCCCTCCGTTTCTCTCGGACTCTCCAGATGGTTCAATCTTGACCTCGGTAAAATATCCGAAGAAGACCTAATCTTCCGAGACTCCCACGCCGCCGCCGGGATCGCGAAATCCTCGGGACCTGACAAACCTAGGCTCCGACATATTCGCTCGAATTCTCCATCAACTCCTTCAACGCGGAAGCTCGTTTTGTCAGATAAGTCGAGCGATCGGGTAATTAGCGAAGACGAAGACGATGAGTCATCGAGCGACGAAGATGAGGAAGTAGCATCGTAATCAATGTACTTGACCGCATTGCGGCGATCAAGCCGAGGTTTTCGCCTAGTCTTCCCCGAGTCCATGGCCTTTTTCTCCCTATGGGAGAAGAATCGAGGTATGTGATGCATAGAGAGCTAAACCCATCTAAATTTGACAACAAACAGCCATGAAAGTCGATGAAATTCTCTCCAGTAAAAACGAGATTCTCTGCGCTGTGTAGTTTCTCTGAAATTTTCTCGAGAAAGTGAAGGAAAAAGTGGATGTCTAGAGATAAATTGATAGAAAGACAAAAGTCATATCGTAATGGTTGAAATCACAAGTATGATAATAGACTGGTAAACGCCGACAAGTGACAGGAAAACGCGGTGCCACGTGGCGAGTAAAAATGATGGTAATTTGAAACGATGCGTTTTGTATCTTCTCATAATACTATTCACCAGTGTTGTGTACAACCCCACGGTCACGCTGCTGGCCCTCCACAATCCACATCACAAATTACAAAGAAGTTGCCGCCACGGCGCCACCATCACAGAGATTTGACACCAGTATTTACAAACTTGAAAACATGGTGTCCGATATTTATGTATTTTAATTTTTAAGGATATAAAAGTATTGATATGGAAATCTGGAATATAATATTATCTCAGCAAATATATCTTATAAATTTTCGGAAATATCCGTAATATTTAATATTTATGTAAAATGTGGATTTCGTTCTAATGTAAATTTACATAATATTATGGAAATTTCTGAAAAATAGCCAGTATATTTATGCAATGAGGAACATGTAGGGTAATTTGGTAAAATTTATGAAATTTCATTTTGATATTAAAATTTATGTATTATATGATGCAAACTATTGAAAATGAAGTTTTAACGGAAGATTTTTAATTTGAGTGTAGTTCATATTTGTATTATATTCATATTTATACCATATAGTCGTATATGTCTTTGAAAATAGGATTTAGATCATCTCCTCACCTCACTTTATCCTCACATAAATCAATGATCTTGATTAATTCTATCTTTTGATCGAATAAAACATAAAAATTAATAAAAATAATTTAGATCATTGATTTACTATTTTAGACACGTAACAATAGATTATGATGGTGAAGACAATGTGAGAAGAGAAAAGGTAAGAAGAGATTCCAAATCCAAATAAAAAACGTGTTTTTATTACATTATTGATTATTTTAACTTGTTTTAAAGTTGGATTAAAAAAATTTAGGTTCTTAACTAAATTTACGTACTTATTCCTGTAAATTTTATATCAAAATCCGCTGATATCATTTTTCTATCTAGAAGCTAGTTAGTATGAGAAAAAATTGGATGCACCCAATACATTCTAACCAAAGGTTGAATGTCATGTGGCAAAGAAAAACTCAAATGATTGGTTTCCTTTGTCACATGGCATGCATCCGATCCATTGAACGATGCAGCGCATGGTGTGCAAATGCAATGTTTTCTCTCATAGCAGATGCTTCATCACCTTCATGCTTGTATTGATGTTTTTTTTTTCTTCCCAATTTGAACTATCACACAAATATCCTACCAACGACTATTGTCTGTGTGGAAGTCAGTCCATCATCATGCAAATTGTGTTGCAGACTTCGACCAACTGTTTTCAACTCACGTGATTTGGTGAATACACAAATTTTACTTATCGTTTGGCTTGACTAGATTTTTCTGGATCTTTTGATTCTTTTTTCAAACCTGTAAAAGCCAATCTTTTGTGGGTTATTTTTTTGTGATTATTATTTTTTTTTTAATTAGTTTGTGGGTTATATTTTGTTAGATTTATTGCGATGGGCGTGGCCTTCTTTTTCTTTATTTTTATAATATTTTTCTTTGGAGGCTCATTGCTCCTTGAAAAAAAAAAGTCAATTCATATAGATAATTGAATAATTAAGGGGGGTGTATTGGATTGGGATTTTATTAGACAATTTTAGGAAGTAAAAGTCTTGTGGTATTAGATTAAGATTTTTTAATAAGTTAGATAAATCTTGTGATATTCGATTAGGACTTTTAAGATTTTTTTTAAAAGTCCATAATATCTTGTGGTATTGGATCCAGACTTTTAAGACTTTTTTTAAAAGTCCATAATATCTTGTGGTATTTGATCCAGACTTTCAAGAGGCAACAAATTGTCTGGTGATATTGAATTGAGATCAAGATTTGTAGGATTTCATGACAAAATAGATTTTCTAGACTTTTTAATGATAAATATAAATAGTTAGACCCCAAAATTGTCTTGCCTTCTCCCATTATACTTTTCACTCTTACTCAAGACTTTTCAGAAAATAGCAACAAGGTCGTGAAGAAACCCTAACAACAGACCAGATTCAGGTAATGATTATATTGTATCTTGCACTGCCTAGTTATCGTAATTTATCTTGCACTAACTAGTTCATGTGTTCTTGTGTGTTGCTTTGCCTTTGCTTTTGTTTTGCTTTTTGTTGTGTGGGGCATTTGCCTTGCTTTTGTTTGCTCTGTGTGCTATTATCTACCTATTATATCAGTTACAGCATAGTTTTGTCTCAAGTTGATAACTTATATATAATCATAAAAATACAATATAATCATAAAAATCAGTTTATAGACAACACTGTTCTTTTATATAGACAACACCGAATCGATAACTTTTACAATATAATCATAAAAATAATAACTTTTTTATTATATGAATATGTACTTTTCAAACAAAAAAAAATTAAAAAAAAAATAAAAATTGTTGCTATTATAAACTCACACCAAAACATACCAAATTCCACCGAATTGCGCTGTGCTCCAGATTATGTGCTTAAAAATAAAAAATAAAAATAAAAAACTCACACCAAATTGAACTTATCATATCAGTTCACATGCTTTGAAGCTCCATGAGGTTTGCTTTTTATAAGTAATAGTTCACATGCCATAATAACTAGTTCATGTGTTCTTTTTTGCTTTTTATTCACACCGAATTGAATTATTGTTTTTAATTATTATTACTTTTTTGAAATTCATAAAATCCAATAATAAAAAGCATCAATTAGAGGTTTTCTGGGTTTTTAAGTAAACATAAA
Organism: Acer saccharum; assembly: GCA_030490815.1. Classification (NCBI taxonomy): domain Eukaryota; kingdom Viridiplantae; phylum Streptophyta; class Magnoliopsida; order Sapindales; family Sapindaceae; genus Acer; species Acer saccharum. The sequence goes on from CM059872.1 coordinate 31,118,625, forward strand.
TATGAGGAGAAGAGAGAGAACTGCTCAGCATAATGAGCATGAACAGAGCAAATTTTTATATATACAATTACCAAAGAATAGTGTGAAGAAATTTGTTGTTGTAGCTTGTACACGTGCCACTATATTACAAGAAAAGGACAGCTAACAAATTGGCTAATTTAAAACTAATAATATATGGTTTAACAAAATGCAACACCGTATTTACGGGTTGCTCACTCTTTGAAAGGAATGACTCCAAAGATGTGCGCGTGGGGTTAGCTATTTGTACGCGCCTGTTGTGGTTCGATTAGCTTTTCTGATTCTCGAGAGTCTTGTGTACGCGCCGCCTCTTCTTGCTTCTTTTCTTGTGTTTTTCTTGCTTCTGTGTCTTTCTTCTTGCTTTCTCCGTTGGTTATGGAAAATCATAATGAGGTTTTCTTCTTCTCAGCCCAACAATCGAGCGAGAAGAGTGGGTTTGATGGATCTGAGTTGAATCTGGGGATCGGTGGTTCTGCGAAACGGGCGAGAGCCGAATCTGCTACTCTTGGTAGCCACGATGTTCCAAGGAAGGTAGATGTGGGAAGCTTCAAGGATAAGCTCATGAGTATGTCTTGCCCAAAATCTTGGTCGGGGTTTGAAGCTGAGAGTGGAAAACTCAACATCGAGCAAGACGACATTACGGTCTCTGATGGACCAAATGGGCCAACGATGAAATTATCCCCTAAATTGAAGGAACAACTACACAAGCCGTGGGTTAATGCCTTAATTCTGAAAAACATGGGGCGTTCCCATACCTTGAATTTCATGACTACTAAGCTGACACAGAAATGGTCTCTTATAGGGAAATGGCACTTAACTGATCTAGGTGATGGATATTTCGTGGCTTGCTTCCAGATGAAGGAAGATTTGGATTATGTCCTTACTAGTGGACCGTGGGTTATATTGAATCAGTATCTGGTGGTTCAGCGCTGGAAGCCCAATTTTGTTCCGGGGGATGACCTGATACAGAGCATGCCAATCTGGGTTAGACTCTCTAAATTACCAATGGAATGGATGGTCTCTGATCTCTGATCTCTTATGGAGCATAGGTGGCATGTTGGGAAGGATGTGTAAGGTTGATCCAGTCACAGAGAACCAAGCCAGAGGAAGATTTGCCAGAATTTGTGTTGAGATTGACATTACCAAACCGTTATTGGGAGAACTCAGTATTGATGATAGAGTAATTAGATTGGAGTATGAAAGCCTTGGTTCTATCTGTTTTAAGTGTGGTAGGTATGGTCACAGTAAGGAGAGCTGCAAGGATGGTGTGGTTGAGTCAAGTAATGAGGAAGCTATGTGTGATGCTCAATCAAGCATTGCTAAGGAGGTGGAGCCTTATGGACCGTGGCTTCTGGTCTCTTATGGTAAACAGGGTAGTAGAAATTATAGAGGAAGAATTGGTAAATCCGGTAGTACTGCTGGGGGTAATGCTAAGAATGGTGGTGGTGGGAGTGCCAGGAATGGTGATGGTAATGTGAGAAATGGTCCTAATGCTAGTATTAGGAAGATGGATGGAGAGTTTAGTGTGGGTAGACATGGTAAACAGACTAGTGAGAAGTATGTTAGACCTATGAAGAATATAGATGGTTCTGCTAACATTGCGACCAATAAATCTAATGGAGCCGCTAGTTCTTATAGTAACAGATTTGACATTCTGAGTGAGGAGGTGGAAGTGAATATGGTGGAAGGGAATCAGCATCCTCATACTAAAGCTCCTAGTACTAAAGGCAGGGGAAAGGGTGTGCTGGTTGAAATTACAAATGCCTATGGCAGTCAGAGTGCACCAGTGGGGAAGGGAAATAAAAAGGTTATTAGAAAATATGATAAACTGGGCACCAATAAAATTACTTCTAGTTACTTTAAGAGTAACCTTCAAAACCATAATTCTTTACCGGTAGGTGTTGATAATAAGAAAGATGATAATGTGAGTACTTCACACCAGCCCCTAATAGAAGCTCAAGAGACTGATATTATGTGTACAAAGGTGGTGGATAGTGGCATGATACAAGATAATTTGAGCAAGTCTGACATACATAATGAGAGTATGTTTGTTGAAGTAGCCTCCAAGTTAGAGAAGGCTATGGGTGTTATCTCGGAATAGAGATTCTATCACTTCCCTCTTTCTCATGATTTGTGTTTGGAATGTGAGAGGTGCTGGTAGGCGGGGTTTTGCTAGAATTATTAATGATTTACGTTGTGTTCATCACTTTGATATTTTGGCCATTCTTGAACCAAGAATCAGCGGTTCTAAGGCCAGAAATGTCATCAAACGTTTAGGCTTCTCTAGTAGTTTTGTGGTGGAAGCTGATGGGTTTTCTGGTAGGCTATGGCTCTTATGGAATGAGAATAGTGTCAGGATTCAAATTATAGCTAATTTTAAGCATAGTATTACTGCTTTGATTGCTGATAGGATGAATCTTTGGGTGTTTACTGTTGTGTCTGCTAGTCCTTGTGTAACCTCGAGAAAGACTCTGTGGAATTATCTTGACTCCATTAGAGGATGTTTCCATTTACCTTGGCTCATTGCTGGGGACTTCAATGAGATCACTTGTAGCTCTGAAAAGCGAGGAGGTAGAAATAAGTTTTCCAATAGCGGGTTTGCGAGTTGGATTGATAGGAATAATCTAGTTGATATGGGTTTCTATGGTTCGAATTTCACATGGATGACTAAAAGGGGAATTGGCGAGGAGATTTGGGAGAGATTGGATAGGGCTCTCTGCTCTAAGGATTGGAGATTGTGCTATCCGGAAGGGTTTGTTAAGCACCTCTCTATAGTGGTTTCGGATCATTGTCCAATTCTTATTCAGCTTGATAGTAGTCATATTCCCAAGCATGGCAATAAACCATTTCGGTTTGAAGCCATGTGGCTGAAGCATTGCAAGTTTGATGAAGTGGTTCATAAGTATTGGAAGTCTCATAGGTTAAGTGTAGGTGATAAATTACTAAACCTGGCTGACATTCTATGTTTGTGGAATAAAGAAGAGTTTGGGAATATTTTCCGCAATAAGCGCAGATTACTAGCAAGAATTCAGGGTGTTCAAAGATGCCTTAGTAATAGATTTGTTCACCACCTTGCTAGTCTTGAAGAGAAGCTTGTGAAAGAATATAATGACATTCTTGAACAAGAAGAAGTTTTTTGGCAACAAAAGTCTAGGAATAGTTGGTTACAAAATGGGGATAGAAATACTAAGTTTTTTCATCTTTCAACTGTTGTTAGAAGGAGAGGAAACAAGCTTGAGGGGCTCAAGAAAGAAGATGGAAGTTGGATAGAAGACGTGGAGGAAATGAAGCAAGAGGCGGTGCACTATTTCCGAAAACTCTTTGAATATAAGCAATGTGATGGGAATTACTCTCTCCTTCCAGCTATGTTTGTTCCTTTGGGAGACCATAATGTGAGGGCTCTGAATTCTAAAGTTTGTGAACAGGAAGTTAAACAAGCCCTCTTTCACATTGGTGGTTTAAAAGCTCCAGGGCCGGATGGCTTCCCGGCTATTTTCTTCCAAAAGTATTGGAATGTTTGTAAAGAAGAGTTAATAAACCTGGTGACGGAGTGTTTCATGAAGGGATGCGTTCTTGAGAACATTAACCAAACGCTCATCTCTCTTATCCCTAAGGTGCCGAATGCCTCTTGTATGTCTCAAATGAGGCTTATAAGCCTTTGCAATACTTCCTACAAAGTTATTAGCAAGGTAATTGTCCTAAGGTTGAGACACCTTCTTCCTAAGCTCATCAGCCCAAGCCAAGTTGCTTTTGTTCCCGGGAGACAAATTCAAGACAACATTATTGTTGCTCAAGAAGTGCTTCACAAGTTCAAAAATACTAGAGGGAAAGGGGGCTTTATTGCTTGGAAGATCGACCTCGCCAAAGCTTATGACAGAATTCAATGGGAGTTCATCAGAGAGGTTTTGACTGAAGTTGGCATAAAAGGGAACCTTAGTAAGTTGATTATGAGTTGAGTGTCTAATGTCCAGTTTAAAGTGATTGTGAATGGTGAAGTCACTAGCAATTTTCGTCCTAAGAGTGGTATAAGACAGGGTGATCCTCTTTCACCTTATCTCTTTGTGCTTTGTATGGAGAAATTGTCTCACATCATTAATAAGAAATTAGAAGAGGGCTGCTGGAAACCAGTTAAAGTTTCGAAAAATGGCCCGGAGATCTCTCACCTTTTCTTCGCAGACGACCTCATTTTGTTTGGTCAAGCCTCCCTTCAACAAGCTCATGTCATGAAGAACTGCTTGGACACTTTCTGTGAGTTGTCGGGGCAGCAAGTAAGCTTTACTAAATCGAAATTTCTGTGTTCTAATAATGTGAATCCTGATTTTGCTAAGATGCTGGCTGGTATTTGCTGTACTCCCATCACCAAAAATCTTGGTAATTATCTTGGAATGCCCCTTATTCATGGGCGTATTTCTAGGGATACTTATATGGAGATTCTTGAGAAAACTCAGAGAAGATTGGCCTCCTGGAAGAGTTCTACTCTCTCTCTTGCAGGAAGATGTACGCTTATTAAAGCTGTTTCCTCAGCTATTCCTATCTACGCTATGCAATCGGTTAAGCTCCCAGTGGAGGTGTGCTCCAAAATAGACAAGCTCAATAGAAACTTTCTATGGGGTCATACAGAGGAGAATAAAAAGGTGCATCTCATCAAGTGGGATACAGTATGCCTTCCAACTTGTAAAGGGGGCCTGGGCATTAAGAAAACTAAAATGATGAATCAAGCTCTTCTAGCAAAAGTTGGTTGGAGGCTTCATCACAATGATAATGGTCTGTGGGGCAGCATGCTCAGACATAAATACTTGAAAGATTATGATCCAGCTAATTTCGGTCAGTCCAAAATTGGTGATTGTTCAAGCACTTGGAGAGGTATTATGTATGGTGCCAAGCTTGTGCGTGAAAATGTGAAGTGGAGAGTTGGTGATGGCTGTACTGTTGATTTCTGGGTGGATGACTGGGTTCCCATCATTGGAAGACTCGTGAATCATGCTATTGACCCTCTCTCGGCCATTCAAGCTTCTGAGAAGGTTTGTGGTTATTTGGATGCAGGTGAGTGGAACTTTCAGAAACTGAAACTGGTGCTTCCCTGGCATATTATTAATAGAATTGTCAGCATTCATGCTGGTAAACCTCAGAGTGGTGTTGACAGAGCTATATGGGGTCTTACTAACAATGGAGAATTTTCAGTGAAGAGTGCTTATGGGAGCTTTTTTGGGAAGGATGAGAGGCCTGATTGGAAATGGAGATTCATATGGAAACTCAGAATTCCTATTAGGGTGCAGAAGTTCATTTGGATTTTACTTCATGGGAAACTCCTCACGAATGAGCACCGTGCTGAGAGAGGAATCACCATGGATGTAACATGTTGCATCTGTAAGGAAGGCTGTGAAAATCTCAATCATGTGTTTAGGGGCTGCTCGAATTCCTTAAAAGTTTGGGAGGACATCTGTGAGGGGATTACGAAGTCAAGTCCGTTTAAACTAGAATGGTGTGAGTGGTTGCTGCAGAATCTTCGTTGTAGCACTTTGATTTTTGGAAGAATTCCTGCCTATCTGCTCTTCACTGTGTCTGTTTGGTTTATATGGAAGTGGAGGTGCAAAAGTGTGTTTGACATTGGGTTTAAAGTGCCTGAATGTGCTGGTAAGATTATTTTCCAGTATATTGAAGAATGGCTAAAATCTAATGAGGCTAGTAGTAGTAATAGTAAGGAGAAATCTGTTCTTATAGCTTGGTGTCCTCCTGAGTATGGCTGCATCAAGCTTAATGTGGACGGTAGCCTGTGTCCGGATGGGGGCACTATTTCTGCAGGTGGTGTTGTGAGAAATCACTTGAAGAAGTGGATTGGTGGGTTTGCTATGAACAGGGGATCTGGGAGTATTGCTGAAGCTGAGCTTTGGGGAATTTATGAAGGTCTTCAGTTTTTATGGAAAGCTGGTTTTAAGAATGTGGTGGTTGAAACGGACTCTCAGACTTCAATTTCTTTGTTGACTACTGATACTCCTAGCAACCACCCTATTTACAGTATCATTCTCTCCTGTAAAGTATTAATGAACAACAATTGGAATTGCTGTTTGCAGCATGTCTATAGAGAGGGCAATAGAGCTGCTGATGGTATGGCCAAGATTGGCCACTCCTTAGATTTGGGTATCACTGCATTTGATGACCCCCCTCTTCAGATCCTTAACATCCTGAATGATGATTCCAATGGTCTAGCAGCTGCTAGACGTGTTGCTGCTATGTAATTTTCTTTTTTTCGGGCTTTCATGCCCTCCTTCTTACCAAAAAAAAAAAAAAAATGCAACACCGTAGTAAGCCAGCGACATTATCATTTATCAAGTGACATTGTGCTTGAACAGTGACATTATCATTTTATGTGATTCATTATCCCCTGTTAGTTTTTGTCCCCTGTTACTACTTAACTTTAGACTTACATTTCCATTTAAGACACAAGTAGAGATAGTGTTGGCATGTGTAGCACTCCACAACTTTCTTCGTAAAGAATGTCGATTTGATGAATTTCCTATTGAAGAAGAATCTACATCATCATCATCATCACCAGTTGTTGAAGAGAAACTTGAAGAACTAGTTTTACAAACCCAAGAACAACAGAGAGAGGAAGCTAATGCATGGAGACTTAGCATATCTGAGTATATGTGGAGAGAGAGATATTAGGCCATGGGAGGATTACTAGTTCCAACAATTATTTATTTATTTATAAATAATTAGATGGCTTGAGAGATATTAAACAATATGATACCTCTAAAATGGATTTGTGCTTGTTTTTTAGAATTTCGAATGTGTTGATGGCTATTATTCATACTATTGTGATATTTGTTTATGTACATTTTCATTGTGTGTTGGTACCCGTTCTAAAAGAGTACATTTTATTTGGGTTTTTTCAGCTCAAACCATCTACCTAGTTTGGGTTTCTCAACTTGGGTATGTGCTTTAGCTAGCAAATTTATAAGACCCATATTTAAAAAAAAGTCTAAAAAGTCTTTAAATAAAGTCTAGATAATCATAATAGTCTATAAATAAAGTCCAGAGACTCTTTTTAAAAAAATTCCAAAATCTTGAAAATCTAGTCTATATAATCCTAATAGTCTTTAAAATCCTAAAAATCCATAAAATCCTGCCACCCAAAAATTGTCTATTAAAATCCCAATCCAATACACCCCCTAATTAAATGAAAATATAACATTAGCATTATTCTAATTTAAATAAGTTAATCCTAGAATAGTCAACCTTAAATAACTTTAATATTGTTTCGTTCAGAGTCAAAACTCAAATTCTCAAGAGATACCTCATATGACATATCTCATTGAAACTCTTGTAAGATTCAAGTTTCTTTGTTCCTCTTTCTAAATTAAATATGATTTTAGATATTAAAATTGTTTGAATACGTGACGAAATTTCTAAATTTAGTATGTTACTAGTTTCTATCACATTTTATGCTATTCGTTCCTCTTTCTAAATTAAATATGATTTTATATATTCAAATTGTTTGAACACGTGATGAAATTTCTAAATTTATTATATTGCTCTTTCACGGTCTTTTCTCATACAAGTTATGCGGCTACTGCGGGCTTTACATCTCATATATAGTTATTTAAAAATAAAAAAATAATATTAAAAAAAATAAAAAATAGTCATTTTAGTGGTTAAAGAATTACACTGAGGGATGGGTGTGGGGCCCAATATGGCGGGCCCCCACCCCATTCCTCAAACCTCCCTCCACCATTTCCTTCAAAACTCATTTGGGGTTAGGGGCAGGTTCTCCCTCCCCTACACCCAAAACCCACTTCTCCTATTTCATTTCAATTTCAATTCTAAATTTTCAATTTTCAAGCTAAAAATTGGAATCCAAACATTATAATATGTAATTTGACATTGTTAAAATATTCAATCAAAAAAGTAATAAATATATAATATAAAATCCAAAATACAATACAAAATAAATTTTGTATATATAAATAAAAATAAAATAACATATATATATATATATTATTTTGGGGGAAATGGGGTTTTGGGTTTGAGGGTGGGTACCCCCACTACCTCCCCCAAAATCTATTTAGAGGCAAAGTTTGCCCCCACCACCAAAATCCATTTGGGGGTAAAATTTGCCCCCAAAATCCCATGGGGTGCCGTAGGGGATGGGGCCCTATGGGGAAACGCCCATCCCTACTTACACTCTCCATCAACCCAATGATAAATTCTAACACCTTGTATGTATTATCTCACTATTGTCTATAGACCACAATAAGTGAGGGGAGACATCTCTTGATATTAAGAAACGACTTCTTTCGATTATGGAATTAGACATCCGAACCGTACTGGTAATATTTAATCTTAATAGGTCCAATTGTACAAATAAATAAATAGAGTATGGGTCAAATGAGCACGTTATTAGTTGATAGATTGGAGAATGACAAATGTTGAGAGGATTCTAGTGATTAATTTAAGTCAAATTTTGCGTGGTTGTTTTTTGTCAACTAGGGTGAGTCTTTGACCAATAAAGTCTTATATAAAATAAAAAATTAAAAAAGGCTTTAAAAACTAAAAAAAATAATAAAAAAAAAATTGTCATGGAAGCATATTGCTTGACAGCGGTCATGCTATATCTTGTCAATGAAGGTTAGGGAATTGTTGTTATTTACGATCCAATAAAGTAAATTAATATTTATTATTTAAAAAAAAAAAAAAAAAAAAAAAAAAAACACTTAAGCTATTCTAGTAATTCAGGAGATGTGGATCATCTCCTCACCTCATATTGTCATAACCTAAATCAATGGTGTTGATTAATTCTATGTTTTTTTTAGCAATATCTATTAATTTGAGATCAGGTATTTTTTTTAAAAGCTTTTGTCATTGGTAGGATTCGAGCCGCTGACATGGGAGTCATTTGTCAACTTTTGTCATTGGTAGGATTCGAGCCGCTGACATGGGAGTCATTTGTCAAAACCCCAAGCTTGTCTATCTACCGGCTGACCTACGCTCCTGTTGACAATTAATTATATGTTTTGGTAGAGTAAATACATTAATGACGTGTTTACTAATCAAGAATCCTTCTTGGGAAAGGGAATTAAGTTCCTGATTTTTGAATTCATATATTTACTAATTTTGTGGGAAATTAAGTTTTATGGACCCCACACACATATTGGGAATTAAGTTCCTAAATGAAAGCCCTTTCCTGATTGAAAAAGAGAATTCATGTCTTTTTACTATAATATCCCCACGTAATTTTATATATATAGATGAATCTCGTCTATCTGTCTCCGCACATGCATTTTCTCTCTTGCTCTTCTTCTTTTTCTTCCCTGTTTGTTATTTCACATTAACTCACGCAAGCACATAGATTACCATTTTTGTTTTGTTTTTGAAGTTTAAATTTATATATATATATATATATATATATATATAAAGTATAAAATAAAAAAAAAATAAAAAAAAAAAACTGTATATATATAAAATAAAAAATGAACCGTAAAGTATAAAAAATAATAATAATAATAATATGGCAAAGCTTTTTTTGATTTATTGGTTTACATAATGTATTTTTTAATTAACGTGGCTATTTTTTTTTTTTTAAATTAATGTGGCAAAGTTTGTTTTTTTCAACATAAATCATATACTGTAATATTCATATATATATATATATGCACTACCGGGAGACTTCTATTTTTATTTTATTTTTTTGTTGCAGTTGTCTCCACAATTGTGTATCTAATGTTCAAATTTTAGTAAATACTGTAATAAAAAAAAATAAAAAAAAATCAATGTTCAAATTTTACTATATTGTTATGAACAATATTATAAAAAATATTGTTTTCATAATAGAAAAAATATTTCAACATGTTATATACAAAAGGGTATTTTTATAATCAACTTTATATCATTTTGATTCCTTATTTAAGTAAAGACTAGAAAAGGAATAAATTTAATTTCATTTTAGATTCCTAAATTGTTTGTAAACACTGGAATGAAATTTAGTAACTTAATTCCGATTCTCCTCTATTCCCTTTCCGGTGGAACTTGATTCCGATTCCCTCCATTCCTGATTAGTAAACGCGCCCTAAAATTAATAGAAATAATTATGACAATTGATTTGATGTATTAAACATGTGACACCGGATGTCCGGATTATGGAGATGAAGACAATTAAGGTGATGAGAGAATCCAGATCCAATAATTCAAGGGTATTTCAATGAAAATTAATTATACAAAATTAGAGGTATCAAACAGGGACGGGTAAGAGCTTGAGGGTCGGGCTTTATCTAGCCCTTAACATTGAGGGCCGGGCTTTAAGCCCGGCTCGCATACAATTTTTTGAGTCTAACCTGCCCAAAGCCCTTTTGAGACTCGGGCCTCTAAGGGCCAACTCGTAAAAAAAATTATTATTTAGATCATTAAATAAAACCTCATAGGTTGAAATGAATAAATAAAAAATTATAAGATACAAAAGTCAAATGAATAAAACCACCCAACAAAACGAAATAATTCACTATTACTTTCTAGTTAACAAATATAATATAAGCATTCATAAATAAATTACATGAATATTGTATAAAGTATAAATAGGGTGAAAATGGCATCTATGTAGTTTAAATGCATAACAACTAGGTTGGCACACATCAAAACTATCGATCATTTAAATTACCTGACTGATTACAATCTAATTGTCCAAAATTAGTAAAATATTCTAAGAGATCATCAATCATCCTTGTAATTTTGTGTTCTTTTTGTAACATCATCCCAATCTTTTAGACATATAAGGTATGAAGTAAAAACGTATATTGTAAGGTTCTTGATTGGTTTGTGAAATTTGCATCGCATCTTTCAGTGATTGTTTACACTAGTTCCATCACACACACATATTGAAACTTTGTTTGATACATATTTAAAATATAATATAATTTAATAACTCAATTATTCGACGTTTTGATGGGTTTCAGATTATAAACCCGATTCAGCCCTCATTCCCATCCGGCTGCTCCACAGGACCAACGGGCCTAAAATATATGTCAAAGCTCACCCTCACACACACCGATAATTGCTACACATACATATATATATATTGAAACTGCTACACATATATATTGAAACTAAAATATAATATAATATAATATAATTAGTGTCCAATTTTTTTTTAATGACTTAATTGTTCGACGGCCTAATGTGTTTCATATTATAAGCCCAGTCCAGCCGTCATTCCCACCCAGCTGCCCCACAAGACCAGCGGGTCTAAAATATATGTCCACACCCACCCTCTCAACCGGGTGTAGGTCAAGTCTTGGCCCTCAATGTGGCGGGCTGGGCTTATACAGAAACGAGTAAAGCCCGCAACAAATACAGTATTACAGTACCACAATATTTGCCCTTTTATATTTAGAAACAACTATTATAACAGTATATTTCAAAAAAAAAAAAAACTATTATAACAGTTGACAGTTGACACTTATGATTTCCAACTATTAATGAGATTTTTCTTAGTTAATACATAATGGTTACGGGGTATTTTAGTCATTTACTAATATAGTTTTAAGAATAAATAACAAATATATGAAAAATAAAAAGTAATAACAACTTTAAGAATAAATAAAAAATAAAAAAAATTGAGGCCATTTGGGAGGAGACTGTCAGAATCCTTGCAGTTGCGGATCCCCTCTCCGACTTCTCCCTAGCAAGTGGAGGTTGGCCTTTTTCTGAATCTAGAAGGACTGGAGCCTGGAGGAGGCCAATGACCTCCTCTCGCAAGAGACCTTTTATGATATCGATCATCCAGATAATCCAAAGAATCCACTCCACAACCTAAACAATTAATTATGCATCTTGTTCGTTATAGAATTTCAATTGAAATTATAATACAACCTTTCAATAACTCGATTTAGAATAACCAATAAAATAATTTTCAAAATTTCATGTATAATATATATGTCCCAATTCTTGATATTAATAACCGTACAAAGTGAAACATGAGTTTTATAAAGAGAATATGATTTAAAAAAAAAATAAAAAATCATAATGGTGATAGAAAGTGAAACAAGTAAGAAGATGGGAAAGGTGAACCCGAAGGGCAATTTTGTCAGTTCATTTATTTGGTGCTAAAAAACTTAAGTTATTAGAGATTTTCGCTTTACAATCCTATTTTATATTTTCTCATTTTATAAATACACTTCATTTTAAAAACTTAAATTTTAAAAATTTCTACAGACCCTTCATTTTTTTTTTTTTTCCAAAATTAACATTTTTACCATTTGACACTTTTTTTTAAACATTCAGCATAAAAACCTATTTAAATAATAATAATAATAATAATAACAATTTTTTCAAATAAAAATTTACAACTACTGTGGACTATAATATCTAAGAATCAACATTTAATAAAAATAATCTACATTTTTTTTTTCTTATTGTAGTTTATACAAGCAGTGGCGGACCCAGAAATTTTAACGAGATGGGGCACTTGAACAAAATAACAATTATATAAAAAAATATTAAAAATTTAAGATCAAAATAAAATGAGTTTTATATATATATATATAAGTTTAGATAAAATAAAACAAATATAACACTTTTATTCAAGATGAACTAAATAATCTAACATTCAAAAAGAAATAAAAACAAAAAATACAACATTAAAAAAAAAAAAAACAATAATAAGAGAAACAACATAAACAATGGAAAATTATAATATTTATTCTTACAAATATAAATTACAATATAATTTTATATAAGAAATTTTGTTTTATATTTATAGTGAATTCACTTTAAATTTATATAAAAATAATTTATTAGTAAATATTACTAGATATGTTTTTGAATTTTTATTCTCATTATTGGTAAATTATTGATTTATTGACTCTAAATAAATTAAAATTATAAAATAAAGATAAATATTAAAGATAAAATAAAATGAATCATAATAATATATTGACTATTTTAATACAATATATTAAAATTTGAGATTTTAGGGTTTATTGATTGGATGTGTTAGGTAAACTAAAACTATTAGAAATAAAAAATATATATATATATAGATAATTTACTATAAAATAAAATTGAATCAAGTAACCACAAATTATGGGTAGTTAAGAAGTTTGACAATGACATGAAAAAAGAAAGTGAATTATTTTGTTGTCCAAGAATAAAATTTGAGAAAGGAATTGTAAAAGAGTGTAAAATTTAAAATAAAATAAAAAAACATTAAAAAAAAAAAAAAAGTGTTTTCCTTGAAAAATGCTAGTACTAGGAATCGAACATTAAACCATAAATGTGGAAAGGTAGTGTAATACCAACTACACTGAGTGAATTGTGCTGTAGTGAGTATTATTTCAAATATATATATTTATAACAAAACATAAAATCAATTTTTTTTTAAAAGCATTTGAGGTTGGGCACGGGCCCCACCTGGTCCAAAGGTGGGTCCGCCCCTGCATGCAAGACCTCCACAAAAATCAACACATTTAAAAATAAAAAAAAATAAAAAAATAAAAACTTGGTTGACACACTTGAAAATACCATAGAGGGAAATTTAACAGAGAGTCGAAAACTATACAAGTTCTCAAAATTGATAAAGTAAAAAATCAAAACTGCTCGTATCACCCACTTTCAAACACTTGTTACATATTTCAACACTTCATGTTCTGTGTCAGTGTGTCTAATTGATCTTACAATGTTTCTTTGCAATACTTTAACAATAGATAACCATTCAATTTTCCATAATATAGGGATGGAGTTATGTTGGTAATAGACATCGAAATCAAATTATACTTTAATGATATTGAAAAAATTATTTTAGGGTTTGTAAAATGAAAAACGAAAAAAAAAAAAAAAGTTATGTTAGAGTCTGACAAAAAAAAAAATTGTTTTGTAGTATATTTAAGATTTCTTTATCCTTTTTAGTAATTTTAATTAGAATAAAATTGTCATTAATAAAAATAATTAAAATTGAATTTTAGAAAGATATTTAGTAAATTGTCAGTAGAACCATTCAAGTTATTAAAAAAAAAAAAAAAAACTCAAGTGGTTCTAGTTAGGCCCACTTTTTATTTAATAAATCATGGACTAGAATTTTCAAAGAAACTTTTGGGCCTTGGGCTTCTCTTTTGGGTATCAATGGTTGGGCTGTCCCTTGGGCTAATTTCAAGGACATTATAGTTTTTTATTTTGTAATTATCTTATTTTTATTTTTATATTCAATGAGTATTTATTTATTTTTTATTTTTTTTTGAAGGAAAGCTAAAATTTCATTCCAGCAAAGAACAATTTACATCTGATTTTGATACATTACAATTATTTCGGATTAAAGGGAATGAGAATATACTTGAACCCATAATCTTATGATATAGGTGTGAGGGGTAAATGATAAATTATTGTGCCAACCTCATATTGTCTATACTCTATATTCAATGAGTTAAAGGTTTTTTTTATTTTTTTTTAATTTTTTTTAATTTTATTTTTAATTTTTTGATTTTAAGTATTACTTAAATTCAATGACTTGAACCTGCAATCTCCTGGTGAAAATGTGAGGGGTATATCACTGGACTAATCTCATCTCGTTATGAGTTAAAGGTTATTAATGATGCAATTTGGTTAACAATTAAAGTCAACCAAAAACCCCTCCACTTAAGAGGGAGATATAGGTGTCTTGGCTCTCCTAATTAGATGCCCACATTAAGAGAGAAATGCAATAGTAACCACTTGAAACATTAAACTTTCCTTAATAATCACTTTTGAAATTTTAATTGTTAATAACCACTTTTTAAAAAAACTTTCAGTGTATGTCCGTAAATTACCAGAGTACCCTTGAAAATAGTTTTATTTTAAATCTCGAAGCAAACTTGAAATCATGGGTAAATTGAAATGTCCAGACTTGAAATCATGCCTAAATTGAAATGTCAAAACTTGAAATCATTCCTAAAATTGAAATGTCTAAACTTGAAATCTGGACTAAATTGCAATTTTCCCTTTCTTCTTCTTCCTCTTCTTCTTCCTCAAACATTAGGGTTTTTTCCTTTTCTTTTTTTTTTTCTTTTTTTTTTTTTTGTTTCCCTTTTCCTGTAGATCACCCCGCCGGTGAAGGGGGATCGATTTCGTCGCTGGCGAAGCAGCAGCCGACGAGGAGGAGGCAGCGCACGACCGTCGCCCGTCGCCCGTCGCCCACACCCACGCCTGTCCGTCGCCCACGTCCAGTGACGAACTAGCGCCCACCAGCGACAAACCACCAACCAGCGACGGACCATAAGGTCGCCGGCGCTCGGCGACCCACAACGCACGCCGGCGAGAGAGATCGGGGAGAGAGAGACCAGAAGAGAGAGAAAGAAAAAAGAGAAAAGAAAGAGAGTGTGTTTGGGGACCCTTTTTATATGAGGGCTTTCTAGTAATTTCTTAAAAAAGTGGTTATTAATAAATAAAATTTCGTTTGTGGTTAAAAACAAATTTTCCATAATATATGTAGTCAGTTTTGGCAATTTTCACCCCAGATTAATATGTGAATTTTTTAAGTGAGTTAACAAGATTTTCTAATGAGATAATGAGTGCATTAAATATTAAATTTAGAAGAGAAAAAAAAAAAAAAATCAACATTACAAATCTTATTCAGGTTATTCTTCGAATATAAAAGATAAGGCAACTATGTTAACGTATAAAATGAGCAATTAATTGTAGGGATGTGTCAGCCACATATCCATTATTCTATGAGTAATGCTAGATATTCCAATTTTTTTTTCCCAAATGATGTGGAAAAAATTGAAACGTTTAGCATTACTCTTGTTTTATAAGCGTGCATGCATCATATTTGCATACAATTTGTACCGACGGATCTTTAGACACACAAATAAGTGAAGAGACAAAAGTCGATATCACCACATCAACATATGTCACTAACGTGTTACGATACGTGTTGAGTTGCTTATTGTCGTCTCATGAAGAATATTTAGTCGTGAATCATGTAACAGCATTAAACATCGAGGATTACAAAAATTACTTTCTCTTGTGTTAAATGGGTTCAAGTATTCATTATGCTAATTATCTACCATGAATCAAGATTCTCTTGCTAGAGGGGTCAGTCTAATCATGCCTTTTCTAGAAGGATTCAAACATATATAGTATTATTTGTCTACGCCGAATCAAGTTTCCTTTATTAGAATAGTTGATTTAGTCAAACTTTTTTTTTTTTTTTTGAATTATAAAAATATTCAATTATTCATTGTGACAAGTGTTGTCTACAATGAGTCAATTCTCCTACTTACACATGAGATAAATCAAAATTAGATCTAATTCAATTAGGAAAAAAATACAAACCATATGAATATATTAACATATAAATATAAATCTTTAATCAATTTTTATTCTCGTACCAAAAGTTTCACCTTTTCACATTTGCAAAATGGAGATTAGTCACTCATAATTGAAATAAAAAATAAAATAAAAAACTATCTTACAAGAAAAAAATTTAGAATGCAAGAAAGAGAGATAAATATTGGAAAAAAAAATATCAATACATGGAAGGTAAAAGTGGAATGGAACCAAACTGAGTTCAATTTTGCTGACCCTCTTAACTAAGGGGGTAACATTACCTCCCTCCATAAATGTTGTCATGTGTCCAAAAGTTAACCAAGGTTAACAAATTAACTATTACATATTTTTAGGGTTTGTTTTACCGATTTTACCCTTATTTTTGGTTTTTATTTTTTTTTTAAATGTTTTTATTTTCTTAACAAGAAAATAATCCAAGTTATAAAAAAAAAAAAAAACACCAACATTTTATATATATATATATATATATATATATATATATAAACAACACCAGAATCCAAACCAGAATTGAAAACCAATTGAAAAAATAAAAGAAACAGTTTCTAGATCTAAACTAGAAACCAACATCCTTCTCAATCACAAAACCCTAACAACACTCAAATCCAACCATATTCAAATGTGAATAAAAAGTTTGAAAAAACAATTTATCTAGTGAAAAAGCAACCAACCATCATCAGATTTATCACATACAAAACAATTATGGAAAAAAAAAAAAAAACACACATACACACACACACACAAAATCACTAGATTCATCTTTCCATAAACATTTTAAAAAGAAAAATTGAAACATAAAAAATTCTCCAAATTCGGTTTTGATCTCTGTCACTTAACCCAAAGTGAATCTTTTTCTCTAAACCCGAAAATTGTTTTGAACAACATATTATTAAAAAAAGGTCATAACAGACAAAGGAATAGAGCACCCACACCAGAAACCAACACAAAAGCGAGTTACAATAACAGCAGGAAAACCCACAAGACAAAACAAAGAGCAACAAACATCAAGACAGCAACAGCACCCACAAGCACCCAGACAAAAGGACCACACAAGCAAAACACTAAACACAAAAGCCCCTCACAAACAAAAATCACAGGATCCATAATCGACCCCATCCTTACAAACAAAAATTTCAGGATCCATATTCAACCTCTTCTTAGCAAGCATACCTAGAAATTTGAGTCAATCACAAAACCTTATCACTCAAATCCAACTAAACCCATCTACACAACTAGACCAACCACCACCCCAAAATCGAACCCAACCCCTCTGTCTCTCTACCAAAACCAAAACGCAACCCATGGTGGCTGCCGTGAAACGCCCATCCTCTCACCTTACGACAGCAGCCACCCCTCTTTCAAATGAAATAAGATGGAGAAGAGAGATGGTAAGAGAAATAAGGGATCGATGATGAGGAGGGGATCAGCGACGAGGATGAGATCGGCAACGAGAAGTAGGAGTGGTGGTTGGGTTAATTTTGGTGAGTTAAGGTTTGAATGTTGGAGAAGATGATGTGAATGATGATGAAGATGTTTGAGATTTAGAATTTAGATTAGTTATTATTATTTTTATTATTAAATCTAAATCTTTTATTTAATATTTGTTAAATAATTTTATATTTAATTTTTATTAATTTACCCATATGATTATTTTCATTAACCTTTGGTTAATTGTTGGACACTTTGCACAATCTATAAAGGGAGGTAATGCTCACCCCTTTTAGAGGGAGGTGAGCAAAAATGAACTCAACCAAAATGACATCAACCTTCTACGCTGCCTCTATTAATAGTAATTTAGAGGAGCATTAAAGACACAAGTGGTTGTTTGACTAATTAATGCTTTGGTTGAATTTAGTTACTCAACTTTATAATAGCATATGTATGCTACATATATCAACCTATGACATGTATGACAACGAGACATATCATTGTTTTTGTTATACTTGCCTCTTCCTTTACATCTTTTTCCTCTATTAAAATTATTCCTTTGCTTCTAGTATCTATTTTTACCTCCAGTGTTAAACTATTGATATTTACTTTATGAATAAACTCTACCATAACTTCCTTAATTACTTTTATTTCCTTTATTATTCACACCCATGTTAACACTCAGGGATTCAATTTGTTTGTATTGATATGTATGAGCGTCTTGAGTTAGTATTTTGTGTATTTTGTTTTTGCAAAAATGTAAGAAGGTAAGAAAGTAACAATTGTATCACTTTATTTTCTTATAAGCCAATCAAGTGGGAAAATTTTGATAAAAAAAAATGAATTTCTATTTTATTCTTTGTTTTTAGCTGTAACTTTTAAATGCATAATTATATTATACGAGGAATGGGGCGGGTATGGGGAAGACCCTTCCAATGGGGAATCCCCGACCCTAGCGGACTGGGACAGGAATCAGGATGGTTTTGGGGGGGCAGGGATAGGGATGGAAAAGCATTCCCCGACCCACCCCGTTGCCATCCCTAGTTATTACTGTAACAAAATTTTCATAGTATAGTCATAATTCGCTCAAAGTAAACATGATTTTATCTTCTTCACTCATAAAGAAAGAACATCAATCAAACTCTTCGTTTTGGTTAAGTACTAAACCATTGCTTAGGATCATTTTTTCAAAGTCCGAGGTTGCAGTATATTAGCTTTATACAAAGAATTATAAAATCTTTCAAATGTGTTCCACGCTTTACATTTAGTAGAGCACCCAACCAATCGAGGCAAGATCTCTTGACTAATCAAAGAGATTAGCCAACACAACAATATATGGTCTTGTTGTTCACAATCCAAGTACAATTCATTAAATGATTCATTCTGATTTTGACGAGATGAAGGTAAAATTGAAGTATTAATAAAGGTATAAAAATGATTACTTTAGATTGTTGCTTGAATTTGTTGCCTTCATAACAAGAAATTGTTTATAATTAAGTTTAATTTTGAGTTCAAGTTTCATCGGTGTCAAACTTTTTGAATTTTGGATTAGATAATTGTAAAACATTCACAACTTTAGTTGATGAATCAAAAACCATGGATTGTTGCTCCAATACGATATTTGATGTCATAACTTTCCTTATAAAAAGTTATGGGAACTGAAAGAAAATGTTTGAAAAATTTCCACAAGTTGAGAGAATTCTAGACTATGCTTTTATTAGAACTAGATCATTAATTTCACATAATTACATTTGCAAGAGTGTATATTGTTATATAGTACTAATCGGCTCATGTGCCTTGCTAAACAAATTTATAACTAAGCAGGCCACGTACTTTGCTAAATAGAATTATAACATATCAGTTCACGTGTTTTGCTAAACAGAATTATAACTAATCAACTCACGTGCTTTACTAAATAGACTTATAACTGCCTACATGTCATCTTCTCACTAGTTTCATGAGATTTGCAAAGTAGAATTATAAGTTTATAATTGCCTATCTGACCAGGACTCGTATATTAAGTATAACTTTGACATGTCATCTTTTCATTAGTCTTATACTTTCTGGTGTGGCACTCTAACATTATTGGCCAACAAACGTAAATGATTTATAAATCATCCCACATGTTTTGCTAAACAGAATTATAACTAACCTGTTCACGTGCTTTGCTAAACAGAATCTTAACTACCTAGACGACTAGGACTCGTATATTTGGTATAACTTTTGCATGACATATTCTCACTAGTCTTTTACCGTTTGATGCAACACTCTTATGTTATTAGCTAACAAACTTAATTGATTTATAATTAATTTGTCCATGTGCTTTGATAAACAGGATTATAATTAACTAGTTTACATGCCTTTGCTAAACATTATTATAATTGCATAGATAACTAGGACTCGTATATCTGGTATAACTCCGACATGTCAAACTTAACTTATTTCCCCGCCAATCTTAGATTCAATCCTCTGTATTCTTCATTTCCATGTTTCGGGCCATTAGATCCTAACAATTAATCTCACCATGTGGAGAGACCTCTCCCTTGTAATGGAGTTGCATTTCGGCTTGTTTTGAGTTGACAGATCACGACGATTAATTTTAACAAGTTCCGATAGATCCTTAAACTAACTTTACTGATTTATAACTAATCAGTTTACTTGTTTTGATAAACAGAATTATAACTAACTAGCTTACATGCTTTGATGAACATAGTTATTACTGTCTAGCTAACTAGGACTCGTATATTTGGTATAACACCGACATGCCAAACTTAACTGATTTCCTCACCAATCTTAGATTCAATCCTCTATATTTCGAGCTGATATATCATAACGATTAGTCTCGCTTTGTGGAGAGACCCCTTCCCTCATTCCCTGTGGAGTTACATTTTAGGTTGTTATGAGGTGACAAATCCCAAGGATTAATCTCGATAAATCCTTGAATCAATAAGTAGAAAAACCCAATCATATATATATATATATATATATATATCGTTAGGTTTGACAATCCTTGAATCAATCGGTGTTAGAATTCAGAAAAAGAAAGAAAATAAATAGAAAATTGTAGTCATAAATAATAAACAACTAAACCAATCGGTGTCGGATTTTAAAAAATAAAAAATAAAGGAAAGAAAATAAATAGAAGAAAGAAAGAAAGAAAATAAATAGAATATATAACCATTTTATGTCGCACGTGTGGCATGATTTTGTTTAATTTTATAAAAATATTAGGTTAGAGAAGAAGAGGATGAGGAGAGCTCATCTTAAACGTGTGTGTAGTGCATAACATAACGGCTAGACCTAAACCTTTATGAGCCGGTCTATAATTTCTACGATCTAACATTCTAACCTGATTACGCTTAAAAATTCATATTAAATACAATATTGAAAGATAAGATAATGACGTTCATAGACGGAAATACCCATCTACCATACCAGGACATTGTAACATCATCGCTATACCGCACCTAAATTGTATCAATCCAATAAAATCCAGACCGTATAAAAAGGCAAGGCAAAGAAGAAATGAAATAATATATATATATAAAACTCTTCGGAAAAAAGAAAATAAAAAAGAAAAAATATTATTAGAGAAGTGGCTGTTCTTCATACGTTTCATTGCCCAGTATCCGAAACTAACAGAAATTACGCCTCTCTCTGTGTCGCTCGAAAACAAAACCCTATTTTTCTTTTCTCGCATCAAAACTCCAACTCCAATTTCGTTTTTAACTCTCTGGTTCGCTCGCTAGACTGAGACTAGTGTTTTTACGAGAAACGCATTGTTTGGATTGAGAAATATAGTACTGGGGCGGTTTTTAGACGGTTACGGCTTTGGTATATCCAAGCAACAATCAATCATTCATAGCAGGTTAGGTTTAGTTTTTTTTTCTGTCTGTTTACCTATATTTTGTTGAGCAAATATTTCGCTGTTCAAACCCTAAGACCTGAAACTCGAATACAACTTTTGTTTTTATATATATATCTGCGTATAAAAACTTAAGCGTTTATAGTGTGAAATGTTCTAGTCTAGGGTTTCTTTTGTCGCACATTCTATCGGTGGTCAGATTCTGATTTTTTGTTGTTATTCTAGGGTTTTCTCAATTTAGCTGGGTTATGGGTATGGATTAAATTTAAAGAATTGTGGGCATCCGTTCATTGTAGCCGTACTAGACTGTATTCGCCTCTTGTGTTATCCCTATGGGTTTAATTCTTTTTGAAGAGATGAGGGTCTACTGACTGTGTTGTTGCTGTTGATTTTGTTGTCTGAAAATCCATCTCTGATAAAAGATGGAGGCTTAGGGGGAGATAGGATTTTTCTAAATTCCATTCTTTTTCTGTATGTAATGTCATGCCTCCTCTTGTTGCCTTTGCTGCCCTTTTTTTCTTCGTTTGGGTTCGGGCTTGTGTCAAAATTTGCATCTCTTGATCGATTCTAAGCGCTAGATTTCATTCTGTTAAGTTGGTTGATTGGCGGTGATTGTGAAACACAGTTGGTTGCTAGAATTAGGGTTGGAATTAGCAGATTTTGTGCAGGAGGATAATAATTCTGTTGGGGAGGGGGTGAAGAAGGTCAGAGAAGCGCCATTTTTGTTATATCTGATATGTGCAGTGCTCGTTATGGAAAGAAGTGAACCCGCATTAGTTCCAGAATGGTTGAGAAGTTCTGGAAGTGTTTCTGGGGGTGGCAGTTCAGCCCACCAGTTTGCGTCATCTGCTGCTCACTCAGGTACTTTCAGTCTGCTAAGTTTGAATCCTATTTTCTTGATCTTTTCCTGTTCTGTCTGTTCTACTTTTTCCCCTAACTCTTGGCATATTTATTGTCAAAAGATTATTTAGTTGTGGGTATGAATAGTATTTTTTTTTTTTTTCCTTATTTAGACGTTTCTTCATTGGGACACACAAGAAATAGAAACTCTAAGAGCACCAGTGATTTCGATACCCGTAATTTGGCGTTTTTGGACCGGACTGCTTCATCGAATTCACGGAGGAGTTCTGGCAATGGTTCTGCTAAGCATGCATACAGCAGCTTTAATAGAAGTCACCGAGATAAGGACCGTGAGAGGGATAAAGAAAGGTCGACCTACGGGGATCCCTGGGACCGTGATTCTTCTGACCCTTTAGGAAACCTCTTAAGCAATAGGACTGAGAAGGACACATTGCGGCGTTCTCAGTCAATGATTTCAAGGAAACAGAATGAGCTGTCGTTGCGAAGAGTTACTGTGGACTCCAAAACTGGCAGCAATAACAATCACAGCAATGGGAATGGTTTGCTCTCTGGGGTAAATACTGGCAGTAACATCAAGAAGTCTGTATTTGAAAAGGATTTTCCTTCACTAGGATCTGAAGAGAAGCAAGGAGTGCCTGATGTGGGAAGAGTTTCATCTCCTGGGTTGAGCTCGGCTGTCCAGAGTTTGCCTGTTGGTAATTCCGCTTTGATTGGTGGAGAGGGATGGACATCAGCTTTGGCAGAGGTGCCCCCTATAATTGGAAGCAGCACCAGTTCAGGAACCTTTTCTGCTCCACAAACTGGTGTAACCACTGCATTGTCTGGGACACCTAGTGTAATGACTGGTCTGAATATGGCTGAAGCTTTGGCACAAGCCCCTTCTCGGACACGTACTGCTCCCCAGGTAATTGCCTGTGTTAAGCATATCTCTTGTTAATTATGTTATTAAGGCCCATGTCTGGTCTAACGAGGCGCTTTTATTTATTTATTTTAGTTATCTGTCAAAACACAAAGACTTGAAGAGTTGGCTATTAAGCAGTCAAGGCAACTGATACCAGTGACACCTTCAATGCCTAAGAGTTCGGTAAGAGAATCTTTCTTGATGTTTTTGATATCTTGTTTTGTAGTTGCACATTATTTTCTGTGTTTGTAGCTATGAAGTTGATTTAATGCATAGTCTCTGTCTGTGCATATATCTACCTTTTTTTATATGATATGACAACTTATGATCGAGAAAATGTAAGTACTGTGTTTTTCTTTTATTGGTATTTTATGTTTTGGTTAATTGATTGCGACACTTGTCCATTTTGATTAGTCTGATGAAGTTTGCATTTCACACTTATTTGTTTTCTAGTACATACAGGTTATCATTTGTAGATGTCTTTGTTTTTTTTTTTATTTAATTAGTGGCTTGTTTGTGTTTCTCTCTCTTTTTTATATATATATAGAGGGAGAGTGGGGGAGAGAGGGAGAGAAGGGATTAAGTATGAGATCCCGTGATTTATGAAATTTACAGGATCCGTGTTGGCTGTTGGATTGAGATCAATCAAATGGCGACAACAATAATTGACAAATTTAGAAAAAAATAAATTAAATAATTTAATATTACACTGCCCAAGTTTTTCTCTTTCTTCATCACATTTCTCTCCATCATGTTTCACTGCACAAGTTTCTCTCTCTCTCTCTCTCTCTCTCTCCACCACATTTTGCTCATCACATTTCAGCAATTATGTTGAGCTCTTTAGTGGGATTTGCTTCCCCAGTTTTTTCCTTGTTGACTTTGGCTTCTCCACTTCACTACAAATTTCACCATATTTTATTGTCAAATTCACAAAATCCTCAAATTCTCACAAATTTCTTCTCTAAAATCTCAAGATTTGAGACCCCTTTTAATCCAAATTTATCATCACAAAAAAACCCAAAATAAAAATAATCGGACCAAAGGTTGATGTATAATTATTGAGAAGGGAATTAGGAAATTTTTTCCAGTGGGAATTGGTGAAGAGAAGAGAAAGATGATGAAAAGAGAGAGAAAGAGAAATAGAGGAAAGAGAGTGAGGATCGTTGAAGAGAGAGAAATATATATCAACTTACTGACTGGCAGACTTTTTTATATATAAAAAAAGGGTCAAATATTGATGTTGGGCGTTGGATTGATCTAACATGGGTCCCGTAAACTTCACAATGTTACGTAGTGGGTTATGTAACATTACAAAGTGACATGGTCACTTCTGGGAGTGTGTGTGGATCACTTTATAACATTATGTAGCCCACTATTTGACGTTACATAGTCGATCTTGCATAAAAAATTCGTGTAGGACCTGATAATTTATATATATACACACACACACCACATCTATAGATTGTGTGTGGATTGATATTCCATTAAATTTGTGTGACTGATTGTATGATTGTAGGCGTGCATGTATTCTTACCTTGTGTTTTTTTCGTTGTTGTTGCAAAGCACTTATTATGTTAGTTGCAGCTTGTTTTACTGTAAAAAATAATTATGAGATATATCCTTCTCTTTTGTAAATGAATATATTGTGTAGTTTGGCCATACTGCAAACAGGCATAAAGAACTTATTGTATTGTTGTATATTATTATTATTTTTCTAAAATTGGTGCACTTGGGGATTTTTTGCTGATATATGTTTATAATTGATTTTCCTGTGCATTTATGTTTTATGGTTTTACAATGAAAAAAGAGAAAAAGGACTGGGGATACCTTGTATTAGCTTCCCTCTCTTATGGTTCCATACAAGGGAAAAAAAATAAAATTATCATAGAACAGTGTCCATGTTGCGGCCTTATCTTTTTATGTGATTAATAATCTTGAGTTTTACGTAATTTGCTCAGTTCAAATGATTGTACATTTTGCTTGTTTAATTTTCACCTCAATCCTTTACTTGCTTTATTGCGGTGTTAACCTAAGTTTGTGGTAATTCTTAACTTTCAATTGCTATCTTCCGCAATTACCATTGTTATAAGTCAGGCATGAAAAGGGATTTGTGTTCTCATTATCTTAAATAAGAGAGGGAAAAATCTCAACATGTCCTTTTTTTTAATCTCCCTATTTTTGCTAAGTTCAAATTATTCAATTATATATGGGTGTCCCATAATTAATGTATATGCTCCTTACTCTGGCCATTTATTAATGGTCACTTCTATGCGAGACTTAATTCATTTTCTTACAATATGCATGGATTTTTGCATTATAGTTTAGTACAGCTTGCCTAGTTTCCCTCGTAACCTGAAAAAATAGAGGTGTTTTAGGGGTGGGTTGTGAATGTGATTAACACACCCCTAAACTGATAGTAATTGGTGATTCACAATATGATTTCTGCTCTGATTGTTTGTGTATTAGGGTGAATTTGTTGGCTTAATATTTACATACATACTGACATGTGTGTGTAAACGTTTTATTTTTATCAGATACTAGAATGATTTGTACTAAACGTTTTTGACCTTTATGTGTTAAGTTATAACATGAACCATTGCGACACATGTTGGTTGAATCAGTTTCTTGGAACCAAAATCTAAAAAGTCAAGAAGATATATTTCAATAAAAGGTTTTTAATCTTGTGCTGGTGTACTGTAAATACTGACTTGTCAATGCTGTAGAAACATTATTGACAGACCAGTTTTATTGTTACCTAGGTGAACCTTCATTTCTTTTCTGCACATTTCTTGATTTGAAATTCATTACAACCGTTTTCTTCACTTTGTGAAGTGGTCAGAAAGAAAGAAACTGTGGAGTTGTTTAGAATTCTGGTGAGTCATTTTAAATTTGTGTTAATAGTCATTGTTAAATGGTTTTAGCATGTTATCTATGTACAAAATGTGTCTTAAAGATTTTGTATGTACTGAAACACACAAGCACAAGGATTTTTTTTAAAAAAATGTTTTTAAGAACTAATATGGGCTCCATGTACACTTCATTTCCTTTCCAGGTGCTCAGTTTTTCTGATAAATCAAAACCAAAAGCGGCTGCTGTCAGAACTGGGGAGATGAACATGGCTGCTAAGAATGGGCAGCAGCAGCCCTCTGCATTGCACCATGCTAGTCAATCACTTGGAGGGAATGTCAAGTCTGATGTGACAAAGACATCTGGGAAGCTTTTGGTTCTCAAACCGGCATGGGAAAATGGTGTTTCACCTTCTACAAAGGATGGTGCTAGTCCAACCAGCAACACTAATAGTAGAGCAGCAAATAACCAGCTTGCCGTTGCTCCATCAGTTGCTTCTGCTCCTTTGAGGACTCCAAACAACCCAAAGCTTCCGTCTGGGGAGCGCAAGGCTGCTGCCTTGAATCCAATAACAGGGTTTACTGTGGAAAGAAGACCATCCCTGTCGCAAACTCAGAGCCGGAATGATTTTTTTAATCTCTTAAAAAAGAAAACCTCAACGAACTCTTCTGCTGTCCCATCAGATTCAGTTCCTGATAGTTCGTCTCCCACCCTGGAGAAGTCTGGTGAAGTGGCAAAGGAAGCAGTCACTGCTCTTGCAAGTCCTCACGCGATTGAGAATGGTGTTAAGGTGACTGTCAATGGTGATACTTGTGAAGGGGTTCAGAGATTTTCTGATGTCGGAGAGAAAAATATGAGCCATTGTGTAACAGTTGTTCCAGATGAGGAAGAGGCTGCGTTCCTTCGTTCTCTTGGCTGGGAAGAAAACAATGGCGAGGATGAAGGCCTCACAGAGGAGGAGATCAATGCTTTCTATCAGGAGGTAAGCAACTCTTTTCTGTAGCTTAGCTTTGATTAAGATATCTATAAAACCTAGTATCAAACTTTCCATTATTTTGAATCTGACCAGAGGTTCCAAAACTTTTTGGTGAGAATTTCAAATTGAGGAAGGACTACGTGCTAGTTGAGTAGTTATTGCAAATATGATTTTTTTTTTTTTTTTTTAACCTTTTTATTTGTTGTTTTCTCTTTGTGTAACAATTTAATC
Source organism: Acer saccharum (assembly GCA_030490815.1). NCBI lineage: Eukaryota > Viridiplantae > Streptophyta > Magnoliopsida > Sapindales > Sapindaceae > Acer > Acer saccharum. The sequence continues at coordinate 31,146,060 of CM059872.1, forward strand.
ATGCTCATAGTCCCAATATTGTTATCAATCTGGGTCTGAGTGAAATCTTTGCAGTTTAATCATGCTTGGGTCTGATCCCCAAGGTCTGAGGAGGTCTATTATTATTAATTTTCTTTTGTTTCTTTAGAAGCTAATTGAGAAGCTTTGTCTAAACAAATTTGTAAAATGCAGTATCATTTATTTTGCTTATGTTTGTTAGTATTATTATTTTTTGCAGTACAAGAAACGAGGCATGCAGCTGAACCTGCCCGAATTCCATATGAATAGCTGTGGTGGAGGTTCTCATGAAGTGGGCTCGTCTGACTCTGAATCTAAAGCTTGATTAACTGTTTCATAGCATAACAGAGGGAGATTGAAGAAGTTACAATTTTTCGATGGCAGATGGTTAGTTTCGTTTTTGTCTCTTTTGTTTTGAAGCCCCAATCCTGGCTGCCTAAACAGGGGAATTTTTTAGATTTCAAAGGTTGGTTGGGAGAGGGTGAATAGGGGCTTTTTTGTCAGCAGTGGAAGATGCTTGGAAAGTTGCATCTTTTAGGGGGGGATTTGGTCCTTTTCTTCCTTTTCCTTTCGAGAGGGTTCGATTCTACAAGAAAAAAAAAAAGGCTTATGGTGTTTTTGGTCAAATTTTACCAACGGAAAAAGGAAATCAAAAAATGTTTAATTTTTAGTTTAGTCCTTGTTACATATATTTTTGAGGTTTCCTTTTCATTTTTTTTTTTTTTTTTTTGGGGTAGAAGAGAAGTTCATGTTGATATTCAAAGGCACAAAATACACATGAATAAGAAGGAAATAGAAAAAAAATTCAGTTTATAAGTAGAGATTGGTGATAGCATCAATTTTCATACTTGAAACCTGTTATTTTCCATATACATATATCTGGGTAATGTAGTAGTTGAAATTAAATATTATCGAGGACCAAGCAACATTGTGAAATTAAGGGATAGGTAGGTAGGCTGTCAAACCTTTCGCTGCCTTGATGGATCAGCTCTTTGAACTTTGAACAAGTTTTAGAGTAAATTGAAAGAAAATAAAACATTCTCTAGTAGGTAAATTATAGACACGAATGAGCTTGATTATGGGTAGAGTATAGTTGTAGGGACTAGTGTCATCTCTCTCGCATCTGTATTTTTGTTTTTTAAATAAACCAAAAAGCAGAATCATAAATCACTAAAATATATTCAACTTATATGGAAGGCAATTCTCAAAATATCAGAGTAGAGCTTTTATGTTAAGCTCTATTCCAGCTGGCTTCAACTTCTCAAACAAAAACACGAGCTTAGTTTCTAGAATTGCTCGTGGTTCGGTTCAAAGATTCTCACGTATGGATTCCCAAACTTCTTGTAAAGGGCTACAACATCCAATTTAACTTTATCACGAGCTTAGTTTCTAGAATTGCTTTGGCTTCGATAAATACATAATCAGACTGCCATAACCAAAAATAGAGTTACTTAGCATAGGAGGATTCTTCAAAATTTGGTCATGAATATGATTGACCTCTAATTAGGATTCATCTTACATGTAAAGTTAATAATTGACAAGGGATCATACTTAGTTTCTTATGTTCATGTAATTTTGGTGTGATATGGATGTAATTGGATCAGATTGGATCAAACTTTCAAAAATTCAAGATTGAATTGGATTTTAGGGTATAACTAGATTAGATGGAATCAAACCTTCAAAAATTCATTGGGTTGGATTGTATGGCATATTTCAATAAGTACACCCCTCACACCTGCACCACGAGTCCTCCCTCTCTCTAAAAAAACCCCGAATTAATGTAATATATATATATATATATAAATATATATATATATGAAAATCCGCCAAATCCAAGTAATAGTAGAACCCCTGTAAATTAAACCCCTATAAATGAATATCCTCTCCAAATTAATAAAAAAATCTCGGTCTCGATTCGGGCCAGTGTAAAAAATTAATAAACCTCTCTATCGTAATAATTAATATATATTTTTTGAAACCTAGTGTAAAATTTCGGTCCTGGTTGTCGTATAAATCAATAATTTCATAAAAGTAAAATATATATTACAAATTATTCAAGAACTAAGAAAGTATTTCAAGACGATAGTTTGCACTAGGCCACCATGTTTGATATTTTTGACTTCATCATTCATCTTTTGGGGTGCGTTTGGCACGGAGATGGGACAAGACAAGGTGGGACGGGACGGGACGGGACATGACAGGACATGACATGACAAGTTGTTCTGTATTGTGTTTAGAAGGTCTGGGACAGAACTGTTAACTGTACTGTTATGCGTTTGATATGACTGGGACTGGACGGGACAAGAGGTTAAAATGACTAGAGTGCCTCTTATATATATATATATATATATATATATATATATATTGTAATATATAATAATATATATTGTTATATATAAATAATATATTAATATATAATATTATATGTATTATTATATATATTATATTATATATTATTATATATAATAATAAAATATTATATATTATATAATATACGTAATAATATATATAATATATAATATTATAAAATATTTATAAATAAATAAATAAATATATATATATATATATATATATATATTATAATAATATATATAATAATATATATTATTAATATATATATATATATATATATTGTTATTATATATAATAATATATAATATAATAAAATATAATATATATATATATATATATGATATATTATATATATATAGGATATAATATAATATATTATATATTATTATATATAATAAAATAAAATAATATAATATATTATATATAAAAAATATGATAATATATAAATATATATAATATTATAATCTATATTATTATTATTATTATTATATATATATATAATATTATGATATATATTATTATAATATATATAGATATATATATAAATGCATATTATATAATATATATATAATATAACATAATATATATATATTATATAATAATATAATATAATATATTATATAAAAATATAATAATATATAATATATAGTATATAAATATATATAATATTATATATATAATATTATTATTAAACATGTTTATAATTTTTTTGAAAATTTAAAGGGTGAAATAGTCTTTTTGTACTTGTCCCATGTCATGGGACAACCTTGTCCTAGGGTCTTGGGTGGGACAAAATTTGGTGGTTTTTGTCCCACCTTGTCCCGTCCCGTCCCATCCCATGCTAATAGCGCGCCAAACGTGAGACAACAAAAAATTGTCCCGTCCCGTCCCACGTACCAAACGCACCCTTGAATTGTCCTTAATAAGTTATTGCGATCACCTCTTGTTGTAGCCAAAAGGTTTCAATTAAATTTAGCATTTGAATAGCCTTACTTATAGAGATTTTAGGTACCTCATGACTATCGTTGTCATCATCATCTATCTCAACCACACCATCATTATTCTGTCTTGTGATATCATTGATGATATCCTCTTCAGTTGGAGTGTAACGCACTTCTTTTTCAAATTTAGTGGTAGATAGTGCATTGTGGTGTTTCTGAGTTGGATGTGATTAGATAGCTCTGTAAGTGGTACATGGGATGTGCAATTGCGAGGAAAAGCAAAACCTTTCAATTGCCATGGGTAGTGCAATTGTGATGAGAAATCCTAAAAAAAAGGGAACTTTCCCTATAGAAGAAAACCGACTAAACAAGAAATCCCGAAAAGGAACCTTCTCTAAACAAGAAATCGACTTTCATATGTTTTTAAAGACAAAATAATACTTTACAAGGTAAAACCCTTCAAATTAATAACCCCTCTAAATTAATACTTAAGGGTGGGTTATAAGAATATTAATTTAGAGGGGTTCTACTGTATTAACCATATTTAAGGCCCTTATAATCTGTATGTAATGTCAATTATCTATTAGAGTGGCGATATTGACACCACTTGAAAACTGTATAATACATCCCCTCTCGTAAGTATACCCTAAAAATATGTTATAAATCTCTGGTTTGTAAATAAACCCTACTTAATGTCAAAAATACCCTTCCTTTATTTTTATTGTATTGTATTTTTGTAAGTACTTAGCACTATTTTGTTATCTAATAGCTTCATTATTAATTTAAAATTTTATTATTTTATAGTTGCTCGTCTACTCAAAGAGGGAGAAGGGTAGAGAGAAAGAGAGAAAGAACGGTAATAAAGAAAAAATGGTGAAGTTTTTGAAGCCAAACAGTTTATCCCGATTCCTTTGTTCCTAAGAATTTATTTATTTATTTATTTTTTAAAATAATATTATTCGTAATAAAGTTTATCGGTGGTATTAATTTTTCTCATTCAATCATAGTATCTGTAGCAGCAAATTGTTCGTCAATCATCAACATTGCTAATTGAATACTAATCTCATGTGAAAATAGGGTTTTACTGTTATTTGTAAATATGGTCCGGATTTTGAAGAACAAAAGGACAAAAATGGCACCAAACATGAATTGTTTCATTCTCCATTTTGGGAAATTGAAATTTCAACTGGATTGTAAATTGGGAAATTGAAATCTGTATTCATTCTCCGGCCTCAAATCAATTGTTGTTCTTGTAATTAGGGTTTGAACAAATAGGATGGTTTTTATTATATATGTGAATATCAAACATGAAACATCTTTTTTTTTTTTTTCCTTTTTTGCAGAGCATTAATATAGGTGTAGTACTTACAAACTATTTAGTCTTTAAGTAATTTTGCTCAAAGGTAATATTAGATTTTCAAGAAAAATATATATATTAATTTGGGGTGTACAAATAGTTTTTGAGAGGTGCAAATATCACCACTCTATCTATAGTCCTAAATCAGAGGCTAAATCCATTATCGGTTCAAGTTTTTTTTTTTCCCTTCAAATTTTCTTTCACACAGTCATGCCTACCACTTCCAACCTCTAATCTATAGGAAAAATCTTGAATACAACGGTTCAAGTGTTTTTTTTTTTCCCTTCAAATTTTCTTTCACAGTCATGCCTTCCACTTCCAACCTCTAATCTATAGGAAAAATCTTGAATACAACAGGATGCACCACCATGCGTCTCCCGCCCAATCCTATCACGTGGCAAATTTTACCACGTGGCATCCCATTGCACTCAATTTTCTCTCCTCCAATAGAGAGGCCTCCTTTACCATGCAAATCTATAAATTATTATTGTAATTTATTTAATTGTGATTTGTTAGGGTATATTGTTGAAAGAAATGCGTTAAACTCTTTAACTTGTTTTCATACGCTTTTGAGACTCTTATTAACAAACAAGCCCTGGATCTTTGGTTTAGCCGTTTAGGCATCTCACATAGTCACATCTGCGTGGTTACAAATTCAGATATGTAACTATAGAATAAAGTCTACAACTTTTTTCTAACTTAGTAAAGTAAAATGACAAGTTTACCCTCCAACCATTAAGTCAACTAATGGTCTGGCATGTACAGTAATTTAATTGAGAAGACATGTAAATGTAATGACGTTTGGAGACAGATTTGGAAGTATAAAAAAGGATAGATTTGAGTGAAAAAAGAGTCCCACAACAGCCGATCAAAGCACAAAACCCGTAATTTGATGTCATTTAAATTTAAATGTTGAGGGCTTTAAAAGGCAGGACACCCTGCAGAAAACCTACAGGTTTTTTCAGAGCCATTAGTTTTAAATTGCTCTCCCCTGTTTTGCCTAGTAGCCCCATTAAAGAATGAAAAACTTAAACCCAATCGGGTAAATAATGGAAAACAATAATCTGATACCATTCAAGAATGCAAAACTTAAACCCAATTGAGTAAATAATGAAAAACAATAATCTGATCCGTGTAACAGCAGAGAATAGGATTTATAAATTATAATAGAAACTGACTTATCGCAAACCCTATGGTGTATACATGTAATTAAGGACAAAAGTTGAATATTATGCCATAAATGAAAACTAAGAGTATATTAGCGTAATTTGCTCCAAATTTGACTATTGCCTGGATGATCCCATTTCATGAACCATGATCAAGACCAAATGATTGGCACATGGTATGTTGAGTTGAGAACCCGAGTATAGGAGAAATAACCAATTGAATTAAGATTATTAGATAGAGAATAATAATCTGAGAATCAATAACGGACAGACCCTGATTTGAAGATATAAAGAGGAAGATGTGATTAAACAACTTGAAAAACATTGAAACTGGCCATGTTTTGTGCTAGGGCAGAGATATAGATATGACCCTAATTACAGTTGAATAGATCAGGAACATGTACACGCTCAAATTAGTCTTCATTAAGGTATTAACAATCATCACTTTAGAAGAGTTGCATGAAGTTTAATTGGATGCTCAAGCACAAACATACATTTACAAAAAGGTGAACTGTTTCCTATCCAGTCAATTAAATACGTTTATTCTTGCATACAGTTCCCTCACCTGTAATTTGAAGCTGCACATGCCGAGTGTATTGATGTATCCTTATTTATTCCAAGTGACAAGTCCAATAAATAAGCCCACTGCAGGTAAAGAAATGTGTTAATGGTAAAAATAAGCAGAAATACAACATTCAGGGCAATATGAAATTATGAATGAGCTCATAGAGCAGAAATGGCTCTGTATGAATGTACATTTGTTGATGTTTATTTATTACAGTCTGTATGTGCATGGATGTGTATGGGTGTACTATGTGTGTGCACATGCATGCAAGTGTGTGGGTGTGTTAGCCTGTCCAAGCAGGAGCGAGTGAGCGAGTGAGAGAGAGATGGTCATCTACATGAGGCACCAAATCTTCACAGCTATGGATAGACAACATTTTTGCATGTTTATCAGATGTTTAGGCCAGAAAGACACCTCCCCTATTAAAAGAAAATTCTTTTAACAAGATGAAAATTAATTTGTTCAAGATGACCATCCAGCAACTAAAATACCAACCCTTACTGTTCTTCCCAGAACTTGACAGCCATGAAATATTGAGTTGAATATAATATAGATTGTAGAATTACATACCCATCAATCTATGCACCAATATAGCAACCTCAAATTCTTTAAAAGCTATTTACCTGATCAACACAAACACACATTGCAAAACACCAGCAGTTCCTGTCCACACTGATGGACCGGTTTTCACAAGAGAATCTTGTATCAATAGCCCTACCGATGCCGCTAGAGAGACAAAAGATACCACATAAGCGAAGAAAAGCCAGAGCTTTAATCTGTTGCAACAATGAGAAAGATTAGCATCCATCACTCTAAAGTCTAAACGAGTAAAGAGCAAGGGCTAATATAAACAATCATAGAACTCTTTACGCTAAAAACCATGCTATAAAACAGATATTGTAGTTGTGAGATCAACGTATCAAAAAAATCTTCAAATATGCCACACAGAGATTAGGTAATTATCAAACCTCTAATATCATATTTCTCAAAAGAACTCCGGTGAATATGTCAAGAGTCAGTCCAGTATGAGAGAAGAGAAAAGTCAAAACAATCCAAATCCCTCTTTACTATTTATCCCTCTCTTTTTTCTACCATTTTGAAGCTCATACCTCTCTTTGCCTTAAGCAGATATACAAGTATAGCACCTCAGCTAATTGACATCCCAAAAATTAAAGCCTATAGTTATTCAAGAGAGAAGAAAAATAAAAGACAGCAGAACAGCAGTTAAAAGCTCTTTTTATTTGTACCTATCTATAAAAATAAAAATTTAATAAATAAGGAAGAACAGGAAAAGTAAGGGCTCTCAAAGTTAAGAACCCAAGGGACAGTAGAAGCCCTTACACAAATCGACAACTCATACTGATAAGATTATTATTTGTTTTTGGTCAATCGGAAACAAAAGAATTAGATATACGAAAACGAATACTAAGTGAACAAGCAGTTCACCGGGCAACCAAATAAGAGCCTTATGTGGAAGAAACAGGACATTATACAAAAAGTATCACTGACAAAAATCAGCTCCCAACAAAACAATACTGAAAACCCCTGAAAACTACAAAAATACTATCTCACAGTCCTCTTCCGACGATGTTGAATGAAGAAAAGGAAATTATCCTAAAATTCTCAATGATTGAAGTCGTAATGAATATAAAATACCAAGTTCGAGATCATAAACAACCAGAATTAACCTCAATTTTCCTTCGAAATTTCTCTTGCTCCTTTCTTACCAAGTGACCCATAACATGGCTAGGAAAGCAAACTTCCACAAAACCTTTATTTCATCACACAATTGTACCAAAAGTAAATAGCTAAAAGAAATTTATAATCATACAATTACAATTTTACAATTTTAAATTTCTTTGAACCAATTTTTTGGGCAGAACAACCAAATGGTTATGCATTTTAGAGGTAAAAGGATGTTATGTATATGAGTGTATTTTATTTATATGCTAGGTAATTTCAGAAGAAACAAGATGTTGTATGTATGAGTGTGTTTTATTTTAGAATACAAAATTGCTATATATTAAAAACCAAGAAAATGATACAATCATCAGACAATGGCGGAGAGGCATCAGTAACTCAAATAAATTGTATGCAGGGACCAAATTTCGACATGGATGATACCAAATCTCAATATTGTACTTGAAGGCCATATCTCTATGAAAGTTGAAAGAAGCAAAATTTGCAAAATTCTAATGGCATAGACAGCAGAAAGACAATTGTTTTGAAGTCTTAAGATTCTCTAAATCACATGCAACGCTAAATAAAGTAGTTTATGGATTACATTGAATGACTCCTCAAACCTACTAGGCTAACTTACTTTTCGACATGTAATTGTAAGTGAAATATTAAATAAATATAGTTTTGCATGTATAAACAACCAAAGTTTAGCATCAGCAGTTGAAGGCACATAGCAACATAGCAACAAGATTGTTAGAATACTTATTATAATCATCACTACCAAGACCATCATTTTCAATGTCATCATCATCATTCAATCACAGAGCCTCAAGGCAATGATTCACCAATCAGGCAATCATATGTCCATAGCCACAAGATTGTCACCGATAGTTAGTTATAATCATCATCACTACCAGCACTGTCAATCATCATGACATCATCGTAAGGCAATTACAAAGCTAGAAGACAGTATTTACCAGTCATTTTTACAACACCGTTGTCAGAATACGAACAACGCCTTTATCATCATCTTACAAGAAATTACAAAACTTAGTGATACGTGGGGGATCCAAAATGTCAGTTTACCAAGAGCAAAAGTAATTCACCAAATAACTCCTCTGCATGCCAATAGAAGGTTTGACTCACTTTCATCGCCCAAAACACAATTGTCTTTTCCTTTTGCATTTTAGTTTTCAATACACTAACATTCAGGAATTTATCATCAACCCGGCAATAAATAGATCACTCAGGACTCATCAGTGGTTCCAGTTCTCATAGATCACTAGCACCAACAAACATTCATTGACAACAAATACATGCTGATGAATAAAGTACAACCCTCACAAGCTACTTGAGTTTTCCAGCATTCACAAGCACAGTCAGCTAAAATAATAGTAATTTAATTCAACTCCAAACCAAAATAAGAATCGTAAAATCGAAATCCACAAAAATAAAATAAAATAAATAAATAACAGTTACAAATATTTAAACAACACATCCAATAAAATTAAATTGAATCGCTGACCTCCACTCGCCTTCTTCGTATGGTGAGTAATCAATGTCTTCTTTTCTAACGCAATTGAACATCAAAGCCGCAAATGACGCAAAAATACCTGCGAAAAGACAAACAATCACGATTACTACAAAAACCCTAACAACACGAAGAAATAGATGTGTGTTTACATTACAGAGGGCGAGACAGAGAGGGGGAGAGAGAGGACCAGGGAGGTAGTGGAGGAAGGAGATTTTGACGGAGCTGCAAACAACGGCGTCGATCCAAAACCACCAACCGGCTCCGAAGACGGCTCCAGCCACGCCAGGACCGAAAATCGCCCACACCTCCGATAAATCCATTTTTAGATGACTGAGTTGCCTTGCTAAGACTAAACTCAAGACTTCAAAACTTCCAGCCGGTAAACTCAACTGTTAATTATTCTCTCTCCGCTATCTTCTTTCTTCTTTCTTTCTTTCCCTAGCAGACTACACCTTAACTTCACGGCTTCACGTTTCTCTCTTTGTTTTATTATCTTACGTGTATTGGGAAAATCAATTTTTTAAGAATTATTTCACAAATTGTATCAAATATTTATGGGTTAAATTCCAACTCCTCCCTGGACTTTAAACTATTATTGTTTATATATAGAGAAGTATGCTTTTATTCAACCATTTCCCCTGATATTTAACACTGTTAGGTTGATTTTAGTTTTACCAACAAGAAGATTGTTTCCTTTCAATTATTTTTTATTTTTTAAACTTAAAAAATATATATTTTAATAAAAAATACAACTTTATAAAATATATTAAATTATTATAAAAATGAAGTAAAAATCAAAATCAAATCAAAAATTAAAAGTTAATTTTTAATAGTGTATTACTTTTTTAATTTTTGATTATTAATTTTTTATAATTATTTACATATTTTTATAAAGTTGTTGTTGCGCCATAAAATTAACCAGGTAAAAGTTCCTAAATTAATAAAAGGAAATCACGACTTTAGCATATGAATGTGTAAATATATATAAGTGTATACGTATATTTATATATATAGTATTGACCGTACAAGTATGGATAGAAGCATGAACAAATTTGACTCGGAAAGAGAAGTTGTCCTATCACCCGAAGAAGGAAAGTAAGGAATGTGCAAAGAAAATAGTCCAAGGATTATCTAAGTCCAAGTCCGAAGGAATCCGTTACATGCCTGAGTTCAAGTTCATGCACCAAGGCACACGAGCTCGACTTGAGGACGACTACCTAAAGTCGCCCGAGCTCGGTCTTATACAAAAGGGAGGAGCTTGTCCTATGACCAAGATCATTCCCAGTGGGGGATTTGTCCTAAGTCCTAGCTCAGTCGACACCTGAAATACAACACGAATCCAGACACGTGTTTTAAGGGCCACACAATGAGTATTATAAAAGGTGAAACTCACTAAGAAACGAGGGCATGGACAAAAAAAAAAAAAAAAAAAAAAGAAGAAAAAGTAAAGAAGACTGTTATCAATAAAGAAATTGTAATCTCTCAGTTTTAAAGTTCAATAAGAGAAGTCATTTAACTTGATTTGTTGTTGGTCAATTTTCATGCATCAACATCTGGCGCCGTCTGTGGGGACGTAAAAGTTTCCTCCTGAGATTTCGAGTATGGCTTCAGAGACTGAAGAAGTTCCAATTCCACAAACAGGAAGCCTTGTTAGATCCGAGATTCACCGAGCGCTTAGTGATGGCGAAGAAACGATCCGTGAAATTAGGCGCATGACAAAAGCAAAAAAAGGGAATGCTCAATCTAACACTCGTGAGCTCATTCATGAAAACGAAGAATTGCGTGATCAAATTCAAAATTTAATTGGAAAAGTTATTCAACCCGGTCTCGGACAATATCATGTCGCAAGCATACCACGGTAATTACTTGAAAATGGAATCAACTCAAATGGATGTGCTAAAGAGCGAAATCAAACGGACTATAACTACCATGTCGAATGACATTCATACTCTCGAGAGAGGCAATCACAAGGCCCCCAAAGAGAGGAAGCTTGTCATGGAAATGAGGAGCTAAGATATTTTGATGGCAATGCACAAAAAGAGCATATCCATACTGATAAATATCGAGAAGGACATAGAAGAAGCGAACCCCAAGCTCCGATCGAAAGTCAACACAGTAACTCTTGACCTAGAGTCGAACGGGGCCATTCAAGGAGTACGCCTTGACGACACATCGAAAACGAACAACGAACACGACAACGAACATGTAAGGTTGAAATGAATGACTCTCGTCATTCTCGATACATGTATGACTATCTTAAGAGACTAGAAGAACGCATCTTAGGCATGCAAAGGAATCAAACTGATAACCGTAATCCTGACCCACTTGTCGAGCTACAATTTCCTTTCATAGCCAGGATTCGCGAGGCTATCGCTCATAGAAGATTTGAAATGCCTCAGATTCCTTACTATGAAGGACATTCAGACCCTATGATCCACATGCAACTCTACCAAGGACTCATGGAGGTTCGCAGGGCTAGTGAGGATGTGATGTGTAAGTTCTTTCCTCTCACACTTAGGGGGAACATCTTTGAAATGGTTCAACAAGCTCAATCCAAGCAGCATCCAGAATTTTTCCCAAATGTGCTGAGAATTCATCACGAGGTTTAGAGGAGCCTGTCCTCTAGAAAGAAAACCCAACGTTCTTCGTGATATTAAGCAGGGCGAATCAGAAACCCTTAAAAAGTATGTCGAAAGATTCCACAAGGAGGTAATCAACCTAGGAGCATACGATGAAGAAAACACCCTTGAAGACTTCATTAGAAACATACGAATATGTCGGCTATGGTTCAATTTTCAAGACTTCCGACCAAAAGACTATACTGAAGCTTATGAGTGCGCTTTGCATTTTGTTGAGACTGAGGAGCAACTAAGACTAAAGAAAGTCACTGAAAGAGCCGAGTATGGTCCTAAAAAGGAAAAAGGAAAAAGGAAAGGGAAGGGAAGGGAAGAAAACCAAGGGGATTGAAATAGTCACCATATGATCACCGGTGGAATTCCTTGATTACAACCTCGAAAACGCGACCAGCTGAAATCACCGATCCTTCAACCTCAACCTGTGATGAATGTTTCAAACGAGACGCACCCAGAGACTTTTAGACGGACTCGGACATGGAATTCAAAATATGCAAACTATCATACCCTGAATGCTACTTGGGAATAAATCCTTACAGCTTTTCATGAAACCAGACTATTAACAAAACCCAAGCCATTGGGAGGAGATCCCAGCCAAAGAAATCAAGCAAAATATTGCAACTTCCATGATGATATCGGTCATACCACTTCAGAATGCTTCCATCTGAAGGATCACATTGAAACTCTAATTCGAAACGGTTACTTAAAAGAATTTATTGACATTACATAGGAAGCTCGGTAACAAGTGTCTGATCCAATGGAAAGAGACCTACACATGCAGAGTGACAAGGGAAAGATACATGTGGTACATACCATAGTCGGAGGACCAACGCTAGTCGGAGATTCCAATCGAGCTAGAAAGGCGTATTCCCGAAGTACTGTGGCTAGCCATGCGTGCATGCAAGTGAATCAATTTCAAACTCCTAAAAGACAGAAAATACATACTACACCGATTATTTTTACCGACGAAGACTCAAAGGGAGTAACATATCCACATGATGATGCCCTCGTAGTATCCCTAACTATCGCTGGAAAGATAATCCCTCGCATATTGATTGACACAGGAAGTTCTGTGGACATCATGTTTAAGAAAACACTGGATCAGTTAGGAATTGAGAAAGCAAGACCAAGATAAGTAAATACTCCCTTGTACGGGTTCACCGGGGATAGTATCTGGCCTGTCGGAACGATTGACATCCCGATAACCTTCGAGAAGATCCCGACCAGTTTACCGCAATGATTACTTATGTGGTGGTCGATGCCTCTGGTGTATATTCTGTGATCCTTGGAAGGCCATTTCTGGTCGCAACTAAGGCAGTGGTCTCCTTTTACCACAATGTGATGAAAATTCCTATAGGTGAAAAAATCGAGACCATCCGAGGGGACCAAGAATCTACCCGAAAATGTTATGCCACCTCAGTAAAAGAAAACTTTCAGGTCGGAGATTTATATCAACGAATCTCCAGCGATGAAAAAATCGACGGGGTAAATATGGGGGCATTACAAGAAAGAGCGGAACCCATAGAAGAGTTAATTCCCATCCAAATAAAGTCGGACGATCCAAAAAAAGTGGTCCGAATCGGATCCACACTTCTTCTTGGTGTGAAAAAAGAGCTAGAAAAAATCCTAAAGGAAAACTCTGAGGTTTTTGCATGGTCCCACGAAGAAATGCTAGGTATTGATTCTAAAACAGCAACCCACCGCTTGAATGTTAACCCGGTTTTCAAGCCAATTAAATAGAAGAGACGGTTGTTCAACCAAGAGAGATACAAAGCAATCCATCGGGAGGTGGATAAATTGTTAAAGGCAGGATTCATTCGAGAAGTGGAATATCCAGATTGGATTATCAATGTAGTGTTGGTAAAAAAAGCCAACGTGAAGTGGATAATGTGTGTTGACTTCACCGATTTGAACAAAGCATGCCCTAAAGATAGTTTCCCCCTCCCCAAAATTGATCAAATCGTGGATGCCACAGTAGGACACGAAGCATTAAGTTTCATGGACGCGTTTTCAAGCTACAACCAGATCAACATGTGCTCTTCAGATCAGGAAAAAACCACCTTTTTCACCGATAAGGAGTTGTATTGTTATCAGGTCATGCCGTTCGGCCTGAAGAATGCAGGAGCAACCTATCAAAGGTTGGTGAATAAAATCTTCAATTAACAACTCAGGAAAACGATGGAGGTATACATTGATGACATGTTAACAAAGTCGCTGAAATCGACCAAACACATTGGCCATCTCCATGAAACATTTGAGGTGCTATAAAGGCATAAGATGAAGTTGAATCCAGAGAAATGCGCATTTGGAGTGTCATCTGGAAAATTTCTCGGATTCATGGTCAGTCAGAGAGGAATTGAAGCCAACCCAGATAAAATCCGGGCCGTGTTGGAAATGAGGTCACCAAAAACCCTGAAAGACATGCAGAGGCTCACAGGTCGAATTGCGGCCTTAAATCGATTCATTTCGCAAGCCACCCATAAGTGTCAGTCTTTTTTCAAAGCTCTGAAACAAGGAAAGAACATGGAATGGACAGATGAATGTGAATGTGCCTTTCAACAATTAAAGACTTACTTGATGAATTCTCCATTGCTAGCAAAACCTAGAAATGGAAAGGAACTGTTCCTCTATCTTGCAGTTTCGGACGCTGCTATCAGCTCAGTCTTAATAAAGCAAGATGAAAATGCACAAAGACCTATCTATTATTCCAGTAAGGTGCTTTCGGATCTTGAGACACGATATTCCAAAGCCGAAAAATTGGCATTAGCATTGGTAGTATCTTCTCGAAAACTGATATCATACTTTCAAGCCCATACTATCACAGTGCTAACAGATCAACCATTGCAGCAGATTTTACAGAAATTGGAAATGTTAGGACGATTGATTCGATGGCCTTTGGAGTTAAGTGAATTCGATTTAAAATTTCGTCATTTTACTGCAATAAAAGGATAAGTATTGGTCGATGTTGTGGTCGAATTCACTAAATCTGAGAAAGAAATAAAAGGTTTAGGCGGTGATAATCCGGACAAACCACAAAGGGAGATCATAGAAGTCGGATCACCTAACCTGACGAAATTTGAGCATAAAGAGGACAGTCCCTCATAAACATGGAATCTGTTCGTTGATGGCTCGTCTAACAATTTTAGGAGTAGGGCTAGAATTCTTTTACTAAGTCTAGAGGAGTAAGAAATCCAATATTCAGTGTGGTTTGGATTCAAAGCAACAAATAACGAGGTAGAGTACGAAGCTTTGATCGCAGGATTAAAGCTTGCGGAAGCATTATGAGTGAAATAACTGCAAGTTAATAGTGACTCGCAACTGATTGTGAGGCAAGTAAATGAGGATTACCAAGCCAGAGAAGAAAAAATGATCAAGTATCTAAAAATTGTCTGAGAAAGAATGAACAAATTCGAGAAAGTGCAAATGATCGAAATTCCATGAAGTTCCAATTTCAGAGTAGACACACTGGCTCGCCTTGCCTCGGCCGTTGAGGCAAAATTGCCAAGAGCCATCCCAATTGAAGTTTTAGAGAAACCTAGCATTCAAGAATGTTTGAGAATCATGGGGGCAGAATTAGAGTCGTCAAGCTGTATTGATCGAATAATGAAATATTTAAATAACGGAGAGGTCCCTAAAGACAAACATGAAGCAAAAAAATTAAGATACAGGTTGGCTCGGTACACAATCATTAAGGATAGGCTTTATAAAAGAGGATTTCCGCTCCTATATTTGAGGCGTTTGAACCCTGAAGAAACAA
Source organism: Acer saccharum (assembly GCA_030490815.1). Lineage (NCBI taxonomy): Eukaryota > Viridiplantae > Streptophyta > Magnoliopsida > Sapindales > Sapindaceae > Acer > Acer saccharum. Next base: position 31,162,042 of record CM059872.1, read on the forward strand.
ATTATGTCCTTAGGGAAATTCATGAAAGGATATGTGGGAACCATTTAAGGGGACGAGCACTTGCCTATAAGGCTCTCCATCAAGGGTATTATTGGCCAACGATGCAACAAGACTCCATGAACGTGGCAATAAAATGCAACAAATGTCAAAAATTTACTGAGGTGCTAAGGCAGCCTCTATAAAAATTGATCACGATGAAAAGCCCATGGCCCTTTGCTCAATAGGGGGTAGATCTGATTGGTTCATTGCTAACAAGTAAAGGGGGAGTGAAATATACTATAGTTGCCATTGACTACTTTACTAAATGGGTCGAGGCTGAACCATTCGCCACCATAATTGAGAATAAAACTACAGGTTTTGTGTGGAAGGCCATTGTGTGTAGATTTGGAATCCCACATGCAATCATCACCGATAATAGAAAATAATTTGATAATACAAAATTCCCTGATTTTTGTAAAGAATTGGGGATAGATCATTGATGTTCAACTCTGGCTCATCCCAAGGCCAATGGACAGTTGGAAGCCATAAATAAAACAATCAAACATATGTTGAAAACTAAGCTCGAGAACAAAAAATGGACTTGGGCCGAGGAGTTGCCAAGTGTGCTTTGGGTAAATAGAACTACCAAGAAATCAGGAACTGATGAGACTCCATTCGCCGTAGCATTTGGGTTGGAGGCAGTAATCCCAGTTGAAATAGGCGTTTCCACTCATCGAAAGATCTACTTCAATGAGTAAGAAAACTTAGAGAATTTGAGGACAAATTTGGACTTGGTAGAGGAACAAAGAGATCAGACTCAAATTAGAGTTGCTGTGTACCAATAAAGGGTGGCCCATTATTATGACGACAATGTCAAAAGCCGAAGTTTCAGAATCGGGGATTTGGTGCTAAAAAGGGTAACCCAAAATACAAAGGTACCCAATCAAGGAGCAATGGTGCCAAATTGGGAGGGGCCATATCGTGTTTCCAACAAGCTCAGAATGGGTGTTTACAAACTAAAGCGATTGGATGGGACTGAGATAAAGCATGTATGGATTGCGAAAATGTTACGAAAGTACTACCAGTAAGGGAGATCCACAAGTCAAATACGAATTAAGGTCTTTAGTCGAAATATTACGTTATTATCATTGTAAGGTGATGCCAAGCGCATATGGTTAGCGCGAAAACACACATTCAGTTTGTATAAATAAAATTGCAATGATATCCAACCTTACTTTGCTTCCTCATAGGCTACAGTCATCTCAATATATATATATATATATATATATATATAATAATAATAATAATAATATGCACATACATATATATATATATATATATATATATATATACATGTGGTGGCATGGCACGTGAAAAATGCACGATAATATGATACTCATGCATTAAACAAAAGAAACGAACAAAGTACAATACAAGTAGGCGATAATACCTAAACGACAACTAGAGAAAACAAACTCCTAAGTCGAACACAAATAAGAATTTTGGTGCCAACAAATGGAACACTTCACATTTATTATTCGCCTAAAAGAAAGGGGAAAGATAAATATCAATAAGAGAAACTATCCCAGTCCGGAGGAGGGACGCCTATGTCAATCATGGCCTGACGATACCCATCGATCTATTCGAGTGGAAGCCTTCCCCTCATGGCATCTCTTTCCGCCTTGGCAATGGCCTTCATTCCTAAAAGAACCATTTTTTCATTCTCAGAAGTGGCCCTCATTGCCCTTAGAGCATCTCTCTCAATCTCAGCATCAATCCTCACCTCCTTTTCCCGACTGAGGTTACACAAAGCAGTATCCTTCTTAGCATTGGTGGTAACCCTCATCGACCTAAGAGCATCCATTTCGACTTCGGCCGCAATCCTGGTCTGTTTTTCCTTCCTAAGCCTAGTCGACTTAACATCTTTCTTAGCAATTGTGAGCCCACTAACTATCTTTTCGTCCTCTAACGCTTTGCTCAAAGACTCAACACTGTTTGAACTTGACATAGCTCTAAACCAAGTAAGAAATCAACAGGTGCAGTATGAAGAACAACAGGAAGAATGAGTCTCTATTTATACAAGTTTGATTCGAGAAACAAAGGTAGTTGGGAAGATCGGATAAGTAGGGAACAATAATTATAAAATCGCCCTTGTTTATTGTCTCAGTGTATCTTTTCGGAAAGATTTCCTTAAACATCCCTAGTTGATGATGACAAAGGAAAAAGAGTAATTAGAAAATACAATGAAATGGGGCTGCATAATTAATTATTTTTCAGAGGAAACAACAAAGAATAAGTGTAGCTGACTAAATGCCAAATACCTAAATAGTTGACTAAGTGAACATCCTTACCTCCACCGATGACAAACATAGATGTCAAAACCAAATTAAGGACAAGTATGGATATCGTTAAAGTCCAAAAATACATCTCTCTGTTAAGTAAGAACAAAAGGCGATGAGCCGAACACAGATCAGTGGAATGTCCATTTTTTACTTCACCAATAACAAATAGTACCATTTTTGTACTCAAAGGGGTATTTTTAAACCTCTATAGAGAATAACCATATGAGAGTTTCTTCTTTAAACTCGAAGACAAATCTTGAAAAACTTGACAAAGCTTCAAAAGAAGTGTCCAAATATAAAAATATACACTTTTCATCAAAAGCAAAGATGGTGGAGTATTAGAATATAAATCACAACATGCAATAAACAACGCACTTGAGCAAAAGATCGACAAAGGCAAAATATTACAACACATTTGAGCAAAAGATCGACAAAGGCAAAATAAAGTACTAATACAGATTACAGATAATCAAAGACATGAAAACCCAAAAGTTCAATGGAAAAAAGACACCATAGCAACAGAGTTACGTAGGGAAAGTGTCATTCCCCTCGGAGGAGTCAAGAGAATTAGGTGAGCCAGGAGAATCAAACGTTTGAGCTACTTCCTGGTTATATGGATAAGCCATCCAATCTAATTGATAGGAAGGATCTTTCCCACGCAATTCTGTTTAAGCATCCATATATCCTCTGAGGTATATATTGACATTCCTTTTTCTTTCCCTTCTTATCACACGTTCACGTTTTACCATCTTTCGCTCGAGAAAAGCATTTCGAGCCTCCAATTGAGCTTTCTCTAACTTAAGCTCACTAACAATCTTCTTTATAAGTTCACGATCAAGTTCAAGCACCATAATAGAGTTATCTCGGTCTATAAGCTTTGCATCCCTTTCCTGGAGTTGACGCTCGAGATTTTTTATGGAGTCATCAAGAAACGATATTCTCTACTTATGATGGGTGACTTCGGTTTCCAGCTTGCAAATCGAGTCAGTAAAGTGTGAGGCCATGAAGCCATATTGCCAACAAACGGGAACGTTAGAAGGAAAGACATCGATAAATAAATAAGGAAACATCAATTCATACCTAGAGGTGCATCTTGTTAAAAGAGGCAACAACCTCATTTGTAGACCCTACCATCAGGCTATCTTCCTCGACGCCTGCCATCCCCATGACTCACTGGGAGTAACGTTGAAGATACCCAGAGGGGATATCATCACCAACCCTAAGCTCCTTCAGAAAAGGTATTGAAAAGTCCGGAGCGCTCCCTAGAGAAGAATATTGTGAAGTGCTACCAAAGGAAGTAGGATGACCAAAAGAGATAAGATGCCCGAAAGAGGAGACCTATCTAAAAGGAGCATATTACGGAAATGATGCCATCCGTGGGGTTAAAACAACAGAAGGTGCGATGGTGGAGGAAACAAGGGGAAGATCCGCGGTTTTTCGAGACATGGAAGGACTCTTGCTAGTTTTTTTCTCGTAAGCAAGGCGGACAAGTTCCCTCTGAGCATCGATAGGGGTTTTCCTTTTTGGTCGAGACATTTCCTCTAGTAAAATCAAAACAATAGTTAGGATAATAACAATAATAACAATGTTATGCATGAGTACGTGATACCTTGCTTTGGACAAAAGAACGGTGAAAGTCCAAGGCGACAAAGAAGCTCTGGTCAAGTAATAGTCTATAATCCCGATCCTGCTCCGATACGAAAAATAATGTGTTAACTCAATCAGCTTCGTGGTGACGGAGCACGGTGATAAATGAATTTGACACTGTGGGAACACAATAATCGATAAACAAATAAAGTATACTATACTTGTGAAGACGCATACGACGAGCATGAGTAATACATATGGACATATATACACATAAAGAACAAAGATTAGACCTGGAATCCCAACACGAGTGGGCACCGACATAAAGTTCTCATGCAACTCCCCACCCCAACTTTCCGAAATGAGAAACCATTTATGTTTCTAGTTTTTGTTATTATCGGGAAGGTCTAGTATCAACTTGGACACATTGGATCGGGGATGGAATACCATCATGAACAGACACTAGCTTTAAACAGTTCAAGTACTGAAACTCAGCTAATGAAGGATCATCGTTGTACATTGACCTAAATAAAGCCAAAGTACCAACCAAAATCCTCCAGCCATTGGGACACAACTAGGGGGTGAGCTTATAATGGTAAAGTACGCGACTAATGAACAGATGGAGAGGGAGTCGGACACCAAACCTAAAAAGGTTAGAACAAAAAGTTACTTTGTCTTCTGAGGGAAAACTTGGCAAATCATCGTCCTGAGGTAAATGAAGAAAAATGATATTGGGTATCAAAAAAGTCCTTTTAAAATTTTTGAGCATATTTACGGACGCAATAGATTGGACATTATCTATTTCATAGCCCGAATCAAGAAGAGAAAGACGGCTGCAAGGCCTATGACTCCCGGCAAAAGGAAGTGCCATTACAATTGTAATAACTTGAGAAGACTCATCGTGTCCGACATCCTCCTCCTCCACCACCTCCTCATAATCCTCAGATTCAAATTCATGATCATCCATCTTTACATGCATAAAATAATAAATACATGAACAAATCAATGAATGAGCGAAACATCCAACGAAACATAAAAGAGAATGAAAACATACTTGTGAGCTAGAAATTGATAGTGGGAGCAAGTTGACGGTTCTACGAAGTAATATTTATATGGAAATCAGCTATTTAGATAACCTAATAATAATAATAATAATGATAACAAAATCCAAGGAAGCAGGAGTGACTTGACTCTGCAAAAATTAGAGAATGCCACAAAAATCCAAGGAAATGGAAATGATCTGACTCTGCAAAAGTCGGAGAAAGCTACAAAATCCATGAAGCATAAGTAACTTGACTCTGCAAATATTTAGAATGCCACAAAAATCTAAAGAAATGGAAATGATCTGACTCTACAAAAGTCGGAGAAAGCTACAAAATCCATGAAGCAGAAGTAACTTGACTCTGCAAAAATTTAGATTGCCACAAAAATCCAAAGAAATGGAAATAATTTGACTCTGCAAAAGTTGGAGAAAGCTACAAATTCTATGAGGCAGAAGTAACTTGACTCTGCAAAAATTTAGAGAACCACAAAAATCCAAGAAGTAAAAGTGGTTTGACTCTGGCTGCAAAAAACCATGTGGATGAAAAAAAAAAAAAACAAGGATGACGTCATCCTCAGCCCATAAAAGGGCAAAGGTGACATCACAAAAAAAAAAAAGACGAGGATGACATCATCCTCGACCCAGAAAAAGGCAAGAGTGACGTCACCCAAAAAAAAAAAGTGAGGTACTCAGTTAGAATGGTCAGGTAAGAGTATACTCGGCCAAAGATTGACCAATATATATGCATATATATATATATATGCATATGTATATACCTTCCAAGCATACAAGTAATATTTGACCCTTGAAAGCTGGGGGGCTAGTGTTGTGCCATAAAATGAACCAGGTAAAAGTTCCTAAATTAGTAAAAGGAAATCATGACTTTTGCATGTGAATATGTAAATATATATAAGTGTATATGTATATTTATATATACAGTATTGACCGTACAAGTATGTATAAAAGCATGAACAAATTTAACTCGGGGAGAGCAGTTGTCCTATCACTCGGAGAAGGAAAGTAAGGAATGTGCAAAGAAAATCGTCCAAGGATTATCCAAGTCCGAGTCCGAAGGAATCCGTTACATGTCCGAGTTCAAGGTCATGCACTAAGGCACACGAGCTTGACTTGAGGACGACTACCTAAAGTCGCCCGAGCTTGGTCTTATACAAAAGGGAGGAGCTTGTCCTATGACCATGATCATTCCCATTGGGGAATTTGTCCTAAGTCTGAGCTTAATCGACACCTGGAATACAACACGAATCCAGACACGTGTTTTAAGGGCCCCACAAAGAGTATTATAAAAGGTGAAACTCACCAAGAAAAGAGGGCATGGACAAAAAAAAAGAAGAAAAATAAAAGAAGACTGTTATCAATAAAGAAATTGTAATCTCTCAGTTTTAAAGTTCAATAAGAGAAGTCATTTAACTCGATTTGTTGTTGGTCAATTTTTATGCATCAACAGTTGTATTTTTTTTTAAAAGAAGTTTTTTCAAAGGTAATATATATATATATATATATTGAGAGTGCATAACAATGTTTTTATTGGACAAACTAAAATCAACCTAAAATTGTTCAATTTTCGGAGAGGTTATTGAATAGAAGCATACTTCTCTATATATCAAATAATAGTTACAAAGTTAAGGGAGGCTTTTGATTTTAACCCAATATTTATTTTTTTTATTTTTTTTCACACTATAATACTATATGATTCATTTTAGGGATAATTGCAAATAGCCCCCAATTTTGATGAAATACTAATAAAACCTTCTTTTCTCAAAATAATAAACAAAAAATGCACCCAGTGAATTAAGATTATTTAGGTCATTTGATATATAACTGAAGGGTTTAATGGACTGTTATGTGAGAGAGGGGTATTATCATTTGGTTCTTTATATATATATATTTTTTTGAATGAGTAATTTCACTAAAGTCCATACTTTTTGACGAAATGTCACATATTTAAATGTTTTTATCATGTTAGAAACTTAAATCCCTTGTTTTTTCTAAAATACATCACTTTAGTCCATTTGACCAAAACACTAATGGTCAACTCTAACTAAATATTTAAGTATAATTTCACCCTTTTTGAAAATGATTTATTGAGTTTCAGAACCAAAATATCTCTAAAATGTCTTCATGACAAGTTAACATCACTAAAACTACGCTGTAATAACGATATGAGTTGTTGTTAAAATAATATATTTCAGCAACACAAAATATATCGCCACTATAACTATATTATAACAACGATATATATTGTCGCAAAAACTGATATCTTTAGTAACGACATTTGCTTTTCCTCACTAAAGGTACTGTCTAGTGACAAATATTTGATTGTGGTTAAAGATATTGTCGCAGCTATTCTATTGTAACAAAATTTTATTTTCTTCGCTACAAGTGCTTTCTAGCGACAAATATTTGATTGTTGTTGTGTTTATATTATTCTCCAAATACAATAAGGGCAGAGAGTGACACTGCTCTTTTACACTACCAATTAACGATGATTCATTGTTTGTCAACGGGTTAAGGTTTTTTTTTTTTTTAGATAAAACAAACTAAACCAAACAAAACCTAGCCTAGAACATCATTCAGAACTAGCTTCTCCACACATCGAGGATAATCCTCTAACCACAAACAATCATCATCAATGGCTATATCTATCTTAGCAAGAGAAATAACAACTACATTTTCCTTTTTCGGAACATATAAAGCGGAAACCATATTTATACTTCACAAATGTTGCAAAATATCACTAACAACAAGACTAATATTTGCATTTGATGGATTTTCTACAACAAACTAATTAACTACACCAAGAGCACTAGACTTAATAACTGCCGACACCAAACCTATATCCACCGCTAGCACAAATCCTTGTAAAATAGCCACTGCTTTTGTAATCTTCAACGAGAAACTAGCCTTAACTCATTACCATAACCAGGCCAAGATGGTATCGGATAAATATTACATCGGTATTAATCTTATACTAACTAACCATTGGGGGTTGCCATCGAACCACCCCTATACTGGCCATGTTCACCGAGACCTGACCTTGTCACATTAGCCTCATGGAATTCATACATATAATCTTGGCACTAATTAATCACAATATTAAGACCAAATGTTACAAAATGATGAACAATTTGATTGCGGAGATATTGCAAGCCTTCATGAACAACACACAGAATAAGGATAGCTCATCATCTTTTAAAGTGTTAAAATAAGAGTAAAAATCTTGAAAATGAACATTATCTTCACACTGCAAACCCTTTATGAACAAACAAGATTTATGAATCAGTTTGAAATTCGGGTAACCTTATAAGGGGAAATAGGGGTTTTTGTCACTTTTTTAAGTTAGTGTTTCCACTTTAATAACTTATGTTTTAAAGGCATCAAAGTAAGTGACTTCCAAAAATACCCTTATTTTACTTTATTTTTTATTTACTTTTCAGTTTTTTTTTTTTTTTTTTTGATTTTATTCTTTCATTTTTTTCATAGAGGTATGTTTAACAGATATCTAATGGAGGTCGAAATCGAACAAAACCAACTTCATAACATTATCAATGCATCTTCATTGGATTAGTTTAGTAGCGTTACGCTGATACATTATATTTTTCTCTCATTTCCAATGTTGTTTTGATTTTGAATTTTCCATTGTTAAACATGAGAAACAACAACAAAACATAAACAGAGTAGTACAGAACAACAACCCAGTGTTTTCAAGACTTTGTGATTGCTTTTCGAGACTTTTGGGTTGTTGTTATATGCTCCTCTGTTTTTGTTATGTTCATCTTCTCCAACCCCGAATCCCCACTTTGAAACTCTTCGTTTTCAGAGAAAGTTACATACTTCGTTTTTTTCAGAGAAATCAAAAGTCACTATTGTGTTTGGTCTTGGTCGTGGTCGTCAACGGTGACGTACGCATGTTCATGGTCCATCGTTGACGTCGGTGTACGTGTGCTCGTCAATTGGTCAGTGTACGTGTGTTCATTGATTCGTTAGTTCCACCTCAATTAATGGAGGATCTTGAAAGAAAAAAAAAAAAAAAACCAAAATGGTGAAGAAGGTTATTGTGGGGGGCTTTTTTGTCTGTTCACCATAATAGATGCTTTTTAAACATAAGTTATTAACACGGAGATAGTGTTGAAAAGCCACCTCCAAAAAGTGCTATAAATTTTTTGGACTCACCCCACAACGCATGGTAAATCGTTTCAAGCATACGATTATAAACCAGACATAATCTGTCAACCAAAACCCTCTATTTTAGAGATTGACCATGGCCGGAAGCCAATGATCGTTAGCACTAAGGAGTAGTAATTGTTATTATGATGTTCTTGACGATTTTAGTATAATTATCCATAACAGTAAGTTAGATCAATTCGTCGTAAATATAAATACAACAAATGATATTGAATAGCTTATAGGGGCATAGCTTAACTGGTAGTAGATAGACGAGTTTGGGGTTTGAGTAAATAATTTCCAAGTCAACGGCTCGAATCCTACAAATGAAAAATGGCAAAATGTTTCAAAAAATACTTGATTTAGATAGGTGGATAGATAGTTATTACAAAAAATAAAAAAAAATAAAAATGCTAGTGAACGTTGACAAATGTTTTGAGAGATTCATTAATAGAAAATCAATATACTTCATTAAGTAAATATAATACAAACATTTATGAATAAATTACTTAATCCTAACTTTGTTCAAGGAGCAGGTTAGGTTTAAAGTTTTTTTTTAAAATTTTTTAATAATATATCCCAATTTATATTTTATTATGAATGTTAAAAATCCCAACAAATCAAATAATTATAAATTTATCCAAGTCAGTTTAGTGAAGTTTTCCGGGACAACTGTTGGATGAGTGGAATAACATTGACTCGCCACGTGTCGAAAGCAGGGCGACCACAAAAAATGCAAATGTTGCGTTCATACTAACTGAACTCTTTTATATATAAAAAAATATCTCCCTAAAACGAACCGTCCTCTTTTGCCTGCAAAAAAACGCGAATCTCTCTTTTCTTTTTCTCTTCGTCCCATTCGACAGCGAAATCAAATTACCAAAAAACAAAACAACTCGAAACAAAAAACAAAACAAACCAAACCACATTAAAAAAAAGGGATCCGAGAAACCATGCACCAGAATAATTGAAACCCTAACCCTAGCCGCGTCTTATCCTCTATCTTTCACTGCGTCCGCTCCTCTCTACGCACGTCTATACTGAGACGAGCTAGGTTTTGTTTTGTTTTTTCTTTTTATTAATTAGGGTTAGGTTTAAGGTAGAATTAGGGTTAGTTTTTTTCTTTTCTTAAAAAATAATTCTCAGGTGCATGTTGGAGGATTTTTTTTGAAGAAGAGGTAGATTAAGATTAAAATTAGACGCAGTGTTTATTTCTAGTGATGATGGAATGTGGCAATGATGGAGGTGGTGGTTAGTGGTGCTGATGAACAGTAATTTTCGATGTCACCTGCAGAAGAAGATGATGGGTAGGGGTGCAGACGGAGGCTGCGGCACTGAGGAGAGGCCGTGCCGCCCTGCTGTTCCTAAAATTTCGGCTCAAATTCCGGAAACCACCAGAGATACCATTTCCGTTGATATATTCTCTCAGGCACGAAAGGCCCTTTCGGAGCGCTCCCCATTTGATGTCGCTGAAGATGGCGTTTTGAGTGCGGTGAATTTGCCCAACGTCTTAACCAGTGTGTTGAAGCAATCTGACAGTAGAAAGCGTCACAAGAAGTCTCACTCAAGCGCTGATAAGAAGTCGTCTAGCAAGACTGATAGGTCGAAAGGCACTGGCATTTGGGTTGAAACTGAAGATTATTTTAGGGACTTGGCATTGCTGGATGTTGATGCTCTATCTGAGGTAGATTCCCTTGGTTCTTTAGCACGTAAGAAGTGTTTTCTTATTCCATTTTGTGGCAATGATGACAGAAACGATGCTAATGTAAATGTTAGTTGCTCTGGGTGTGTGAGTTGTGTGAAAGAAAATGCAAGCGAGGATGCCACTAAGGAAGAGCTTAACGATGATGAAGTGCAGTCTATGACAATTGACAGTTTGGGGGATGATAGTTTGGTTAAGGAAGAGAAGGATTGTTCTATTTCGGATACTCAAGTAGGTTTAGAATGGCTTTTAGGTTGTAGGACTAGGGCTTTGTTAACTTCAGAGCGGCCTTCGAAAAAAAGGAAGCTTTTAGGAAGTAAGGCTGGATTGGAGAAAATTTTGATTGGCTGTCCTTGTGAAGGGAACCCGGGTTTGTGTGACTTCTGTTGTGCCAGTAATTCAGGAAAAGAGTCTGACAAATTAATCATTTGCAGTTCATGTAAGGTTGCTGTGCATAAGAAGTGTTATGGCGTGCAAGAGGACACAGATGGGTCTTGGTTGTGCTCTTGGTGTAAGGAGAAGAAGAGTGACACTGGTGATTCAGTGAAGCAGCCATGCCTGCTTTGCCCAAAACAGGGTGGTGCTTTGAAACCAGTTCATGGGCGACTTGTAAATGGTGGGTCTGTGGAGTTTGCTCACTTGTTTTGTTCCCTGTTAATGCCTGAGGTTTATGTAGAGGACATAACAAAGATGGAGCCTATTAAGAATGTAGAAGGAATAAAAGAAACCCGGATGAAGCTAGTGTGTAACGTGTGCAAATTGAAGTGCGGAGCTTGTGTCCGGTGCAGTCATGGTATGTTTTGTTGCTCTCTTATTTTAATAGCGTTCTGCATTTAATTTTTGGCTGGTACTAGAGGAGAGCATGCCAGTAAAAAATTCTGTGGCCTACCTTGTGCATCTTTTCGACTTGGATTGTATTTCAGCTCACACAAATTATATGGTGTTGAATTGTGTAACAAATATTTCTTTTTTGAGATATGACTTTGTATTTAATGACATGTATTGCTGGTCACAGTTTGATTGTGAATGAATGACCCGTTAGACTGAAGGCTATAAATTTTATCTATTTTGATGTTTGATGCTTTATATAAATATACGAAAATATAAGGTGTGGGAATCTTGCACGTTTTTTCACGCAGGATTCGATTGCTTAACGTGTGTAATAATTACATAACGTTGTGTAATCGATCCTGCACGCAAAAACATGCGGGATTCCCGCACCAAATAAGGACTCTATAAATATATATCCATTTATTATTATTAAAGTTCAAAAAGACGTTGATATCGTATGCTCGTGTATACTTTTTTGGGATTCATTAAGTTACCTTTATTCAACTATAATCAGCTTTATAAGGTATTTGAAAATCTATCTGTGCTGGTAGAATTTACCATCTTTTGTGTCCAAATACCATAAATGCGCCACCTTGTGCTTAACACTTGTGGGACACTTCAAAGACTGGTCTGGATCCACATATCTCTTCTGCATGCACCAGATAGCCTAAATTGATTTTGGATTTGACTTCATATTGTCAGTTTATAATAATACTTCTTGTTTGGGCTGGAAAGGACTTGGACGCAGTGGAGCTTTTAATTTTTAAAGCATTTAAAAAATACATGTAAAATCTCATTTGTTGTCACACATCTCTATTAATGACGGAAAACCTATTGAAACTCGACTGAACTGCGAGGCAAATGGGTTTTGTATTTAGAACAGTCCACAATTGCAAACATGTTTAATCTACTTCTCACATATATTTCTCTGTTCCAGGATATGATGATTTTCAGAAAGTAACTTGATCTTCAAAAGTTACCTGCAATAGTTTCTCTTTCAATTAAGATTTCTAAAATTGTAAAGAAAAGTAGAAACCGTCATCTGTATGAGATAGATATTATAATAGCTAGAGGTTATGTGATAATCAAGGACCAACAAATATGTAGGGATGTGTTTTATGTTGAAGGTGTTGTGAAGACAAAATTAGATGGGGCAAAATTTTAAGGCAACAGAAACATTTTGTTAGGTTTCCGTTTTCTTTAGTATTCAAGTTGCTTGTTTTTGAGCCATCATGTGCCTATCCATTGTCAGACTAGTGAACTATTTCTGCTTCCTTTTGTAGGATCTTGAAATGATGGTGTAATATATTTTTCTATATCGGCCAAAAAAAGAGAGAAGATTTTGATTGGGAAGCTCTTTTGAGAATAAAATTTTGTTTAAATCTTGATGAAGTTTAGGATGATGTTAATAATATTGAGAAGTGGTTTATCATGTTGTGCTTTTATATTACTAGTTTTTAAAAGCGATTCATTCCCTTGGGAGTTTCTTACAGAATTTTTCTCTATTGCTGACCTATCATAAATTCCGTGTATGTAGTCAAGTGCTTGCTATTTATGTAGTAAGGAGTAATGTATTCTTGTGCATCTCAGCTACCCTTGTTAGATAAGAAAAATATTGACCTTCATTTGTAGCCAACTATGTGCAAATGGGATTTTATGGAATTACATTTGACTTAAAGAATTGTTATTGTGTTTTTCTTTGTCTATTTATGTTTGAAATCTCTTTGTAGGTGATATATCAGTGATATCAGTATGTTTTCCATATGGTTGTACAATAATCTCAATGTGATTGAAAGAGAATCTGGTTTCATATATATTTTTAATAGAAAAAAAAAAGTTTCCATGTAGTCCGAAGGTAGTCTCCTGTCTCTCTGTTTCTCTCTTTCAGTGTTTTTGTATTCTTATTAATTGAGGGAGTTAAGAGGTTTGAAGAGGAGATAATATTTGTGAAACTAAACAGATTGATACCCATGGGATGGTGATTGGAAGCAAATTATGCCTGAGGCTAAGATGAGAATCTCTTATAACGTATATTTTGAGTACAATTAATGGGGAGATAATACATGTATTTTGTTTTTATATGGTCTATTGTGGTTTTTTCTTTACATGTATAGGTGTAATCTGTTTGAAAGGTGTAAATGATATTAAGGAAAGCTGTCATTATTGCAATTCGTTTGGGGAAGAAAGTAGGAATCATTTCTATATAAATTGTGTATATGTATATACACGCACACATGCATGTATACATGCATGCATATAAATATTCATACATAGATGAGGGTGAATGCATGTGTGCATGTGTTTATTTGTGAGGATAAGAATTGTGTGGTAAGACCTAATTCCATGTTTGCAAAGTATGGTTTCTAACCCTAGCTTAGGAGCAATGTTTTAAAAAACAAATTGAGACGCCGCCTTGGCCCTCAATTGGGGCGGGTACGCCTCTTTGGCTTGAGGCAGCACTGAGGCGACTCAGTTAGGTCAGTAAATTTTTTTTTACACAAAAAAACTGACTTTAATATATATATATATATATATATATATATATATATATATATCTATATCTATATAGGACTCCATTAAAGATATTCAAGGCATGCTTTTTTTTTGATATGTTTTGTTTGTTTGGGATATTTATGTTAGTAATGTTGATTATGACTCATTTATTAAATGTTATGGATTATTTTCTACTTTAGTATTTTTTTTTTTAATTCTATTTGATTTTTTTATCATTTTCGAATTGAGGCGGCTGCCTCGCCTCGCGAGGGCATGACCGGTGCCCTCGCACCGCCTTTCACTTTTTAAAACATTGCTTAGGAGTAGTTGGATGCAGTGACTAAGCCAAGCCATTAGGATCTTACTTTCTGATCGATCTAATTCCAGTCTCATACATAAGTAGAGAGCTTCAAGAGAAGTGTTGGCAGATTTCCGCCCTGAGTTACAATGTTGATTTAAGGATAAATAAACCTGGGACAAATAAGTCGCCTCTCATTAATGTGTATTGACCTTTTGTTATCATGAGTTTCCTACCGTATTGAGGGTGGCATTTTGAGGTCTAAATCATTTCCTAGTTACAAAGTCTCTATCTTAAGCATATATGACTTGGGACGTAACCTTGATCCAATCTTTACTATAGAGATGGGGAAGATCTTTTGGGATATATGCTATTTTATTATGTAAACTACTTTGCTTTCTCCTTGCAAGAGCTTTTAACTGAGGATGGATACTCCATGAATTTTTGGGAAGTTGAAAAATTTTGCTCATAGTATGCTCTATACCTATTTGTCTCCATATGCTTCTAGCTTTGTTTGTTTTCTTTTATTCTTTTTTACCACTCGCTTCACTCCATCCCGCCCATGCACCATTACATGCATAAACATAAATTAAATTAAATCTCCCTCCAAAGTTAGTACAAGGATTGGTCGCTGAACCTCTTGCTCTATCATAGAGAACCGATTGAGCTATCCCTTGGAGCATTCTTGCTCTGTATGTGCTAACATTTGAGTTTTGGGAGGGATAATTCCTTATAGAAGGAAGTAATCCCATAATATTCTTGTTATTATTTGTTCTATATGCTGAGCTAATTTACTGTCAATCTTAATTAGGTAAAATCTCGTGGTGTGTTGATGGTAAAATCTTGTTATTGGTATTAAAAATGTATGGTCATGAAGGGTGATGGCATTTAGTTTTCTGACAAGAAAACTATTACTTCTCTTATGTAAGCTAATTGCACTATGCTGCTTGCGCTGCTGTTCATTCTGGGCTGCTAATTTTTTATAGTATATGCCACAACTCCACACAAGTAATTTTCACTTTACTTATTTTGTGAGCTATTGAATGTTCTGATGGTAGCTGTCCCACTTGAACGTTGTTGTTTACTTGCTATGAGTTCTTTTTATGGATTTTAGGGCTTCTATTAATTACTTTGTCTGACTTGGCATTTTAATTTAATCAATGTGCTCACATAATAGAGGGGTACTTTTTATCTAAATTGTTGGTTCTCTTTGTACCATTTACTTAGGTTGGAAGTAGAACTGATGGAGTTGGTTATATGTTTAGTTATTGCTTCCACTGTTAATGGATTTTCTCATTTGCTGCTTGTTACAGGAGCTTGTAGAGCTTCTTTCCATCCTATATGTGCAAGGGAGGCAAGACACAGATTGGAGGTTTGGGGAAAATATGGGTGTGATAATGTAAGCATATTATCTGTGTTTCGTAGAATCTGAAAGATAGAATTTTGTTGATGCTACTTTTCGTTCTTCAATTATTTTTTCTATCAAACCTTGTTATCAACATTTTTATGTGATGTGCTTTTCGTTATAAAATTGCTATTTGTTTTGTATGGTTTTACAGGTTGAGTTACGGGCTTTTTGCTCAAAGCACTCAGACATTCAAGATAGCAACAGTACCCCACAGATAGGAGATTCTTGTATAGGCGATTCCTCTGTTTCCAATCATCTTCGAGAAACATCTTCAATAAACAGATTACACAGGTTGAAGGTTTCTCGCAGAAACGGAGATAAAATTGCGGTTCACATGGAAACTTCTGATGCTAATACAGATAGGTCCAATGACAGTGAGGACATACGATTGTCTGATTCCAGGTTAAATGGTGTTCCTGTGACGGAATGTGGTGAGGTACAGCAACCTAAATACATAGGGACCTTAGAAAGGAGCAACAGTGAGGATGTTAGTCCATCTGACACCCTAAATTTTGCAATTATTTTGAAGAAGGTACCATTAAAATATGTCTGTTCAGTAGAAACTGATTATAGTCTCAAAGAATTTCTTTATGCTTTAGCTTGTTCTGACTTCTGAGTCTGACATTTGTTAACCATACAGTTAATTGATCGAGGAAAAGTCAATGCGAAAGATGTGGCATTGGAGATTGGCGTTTCGGCCGATTCATTGAATTCATCACTTGCCGTAATAAACTTTATATTTTTTTATCAGTTTGTGAAAGTAATTTTAAAAGTTCATCATTGCTCATTATGTTACTCACTTTTTGATTTTTCTTTTATGTGACTACTTGAAATTCTTCCTGCAGGATGGTAGTGTGGTCCCTGACTTGCGATGCAAAATAGGAAAATGGTTTAGCAATCATGCCCATGTGGGTATTTTGAAGAAACAGGTTTTCTTGAAGTTCAAATCCTCGATTTCATCAAAACCTGAAATTGGAGCCGCTGATTCTGATGGTGTAGTGGTTTCCGAGTCCGATATTCCAGATCCTGTTGCTGTTAAGTCAGTGCCTCCACGAAGAAGAACCAAAAGTAGCATTAGAATTGTGAGGGATAATAAAATGATTAGCTCATCTGAGGAGTTTTTTTGTGACAATGGGATAACGATGGATCAGGTTAAAGTAGATCAACTTGATGGGGAAGAACTGGTGAAGCCAAGTAAAGTATTCACTCCTGATGCAACTGGAAAGGTAATCATATTGTTTTTATTTTATTTTGCGTTGGCTGTCATTTTTTCTCATTTCCTGTATAATTTTCCCATTATCAAAATGAAGCTAAATAAATACTTGTGTTTGTTAGATCATATAGGAAAACCACTAGACTGTTATTCAGTTTTGGCCTTTGGGGATTTACTTTTGCTTGTCAGTAACATTATCCTAATTGAAGTTGGATGTTTGATCTTGCCAAGTCTTGCAACCCAACTAATTACTTTTGCTTCATCTCCATCATCTGATCCCTTGATTTTCAGTACTATGTATTTGCATTGCTGATATCTTCTTCCTTGTGGCGGCTTGTCTGTTAGTCAAGTTTCTAAATCTTTAAAAACATCCCTTTTAATGAATGAACTTCTCTTTGGTATCACCTCTTTTATAGTTGTTTCATTTTTTTTGAAAAGTTTTATAGTTGTTTCATTTTTTTTTTTGACAAGTTTTATAGTTGTTTCATTATAGTTAAAATTGGTGACTTCTATACGCATTTAGAAATCATAAAAGAGCAATGTGTTTGTGGTTCGTGTGGGGTGGCTTTTTAAGTTACAATGTCAAAGATTGATGTTCTCAGTTGCAACCTTCACTTGTCTTAAATTTCACTCATGCTTGACGACGTGTCCTTCAGATTTTTTCAGTGGTTAGGTGGTTATAGTTTTCTTAGCTTTGTACAACCAAAATAGTCATAAATCATAATGTTGATGTCATTGCGTTTCATGAATTATGTAGGTATAGAATTTTTATGACTCTGGAAAGTTGTTTTCCTTGAGCACTTTTTAGCCAGGTACCTTCTCTGATTGTCCTGTCCTCCAGAATTCTTCACATATATCAATACTAGTTTTAACCAAAAATCTTACAAGTTGATCTTTCATGCCTCACACTTAGGTTCTGGAAGCTGTGGCTTGATATGACATTTTGACATCCTTGTTCCGTCCCTGTATAACGGGAAAGCCATTTTGAAATGGCAAATGTATTTTGTTTAATCACTTCAACACTAGATCTTGGAGTTAGAATTCTATATTCCTATGTTATATGGAACAGTTTCCTGTGTACTGGGCTGACAGTAAAGCTATCATGTTAGTGTCTAGTGTTAGATGTTACTTGGCAATGAATCATTTTATGCTGTAAGAGGGGAAGGGTTTTCATCTGCATGTACATGGCAGGGTCTGACTCTGATAATTATCACGGGATGAGAATAAGGCATGCATTTTTAGCATAAATCATGTCTGTAAAAAATAAGATGTCTAGAATCAGGATTGTCAATCCTAAAATGGGGTTTACTTGTTATATAACTGAAATTTTTGTTTCTTTTTATCCCATACTTCATTCCTGTATCTTGAGTTATATGTTGTTCGTGGATCATTTTTGCTTGCTCTGCATTTTCCCGTTGTGCTTTTTGCCTGAAACCTAGAATACTGTGCTTGAATTAAACTTGATGTACTATTTAAGATGCTACAAAGTAATCTTTATTGACAATCAAATTAGTTTTTAATGACTTTACGATCATTGTACAAGCCTAGGAGCATCAATATTGCTGGAAACAATTCCAAAAATATTACTTAGTAATTGCAATTAATTCTTTTGATTTCTCAAGATGCAATGGAGCAGTACCTCAAGAAATCTTTTAACTGTTTTGATCTTATGGGAGGAAATGCCTCGCATGTAAAAGATTGGTAATCTGATTAATTCTGGTTTGGTTTCGTGGCATTAAGTTTTAAAGTGTATCCATTTCCTCAACATGTTTTGACTATAAATGTCCTTTTAGAACGCCTGGGATTGATATTAGTAAGCCTGAGCCTGTGATGTGGATGGGTTTAAGG
Organism: Acer saccharum; assembly: GCA_030490815.1. Classification (NCBI taxonomy): domain Eukaryota; kingdom Viridiplantae; phylum Streptophyta; class Magnoliopsida; order Sapindales; family Sapindaceae; genus Acer; species Acer saccharum. The sequence continues at coordinate 31,180,967 of CM059872.1, forward strand.
CTTTAAGCTCATACTATTACTGAAATATCAAGGGGGGATTAATTTAGAATATGTTGGAAGAAAGAAGATCATTTGGGTCTAAGGATTTCTTTTCTTTATGATTATTATTATTGTTTTTACTTATTTAAAAGTAAGCTTTCATCTACAATCTAGTGTGAGAGGAGCAAGAAATCAAGAATAGGGTTAGGGAAAGGGAAGGGCAAGGGCTTATTTTCTAACAGCAGCAGAAAATTGTCAAGCACATTAAGCTAAGGGGGCTGCTGTTCAGGCATTTATTTATTTTATCAGTATCTGTTGAAATTAACTATAATAAACTTTCTTTTACTATTGTGCCTTTAGTTGTCAATATTTAAGTTTTATTATTACTGTTTTTTTTTCTGCTTGGTTTTGCCTCCTTTTCTTCTTACATCCTTCTTTTCTTCTTTTGGGGGCAGAGTTCAACCTATCCTGACAAGTTAGAAGATTCTCTGGCAAGGCACGCTCTTAAATCTGAAGGTATTTTTCTAGAATTATATGTCCGGTCTAATCCATTTGGTGGTTGGTTGCCTGCTCTTATTAAGGATGCTAGTAGGGGTATGTGCTTGAGATAAAGAGGACCTAGTCATAGATGTTGGTTTTTGAGTTTACTTATCCTTCTCTAATGTTTTGAAACTTTCCATTTGACGTGTTAGCAAAATTGCAACTAGATTAAGCTTCTTGTTTCATGTGAATTTCTGGCCTCCCGATAAATCTCCTATATTGGTGAACAATTGGCAGCTGTATTGGCCTAAGGCTTGGTTTGTAATGTTCTTTTTTTTTTTTGTCCTCTCAGGGGAATACTTCTATTTTTTCTTTTACTCGAGTATCTTTCTGAGTTGGTGGTTTTCTGACTTACCACCTTGTGTACCATCTTTCAGCTAAAATTTTTGTTTCTTATACCGACTTATAGAGAAAAAAAAAAAAAAGAACTTCTGTGTCTTGCTGCACTAGTTTTGCGTCAGTTATCTTATTGCTGACATAAAAGTTACTATGATATTAGCTATAGGTGCTTGTTATGTTTTTTCCTGTTTGCATTATGCGCATGGGTAATGAGGAGAGTATCAACCACCACTTTCATTGTTGCGAAGTGGCTTGCAGTCAAATTTATTAAGGAAAGCTAAAATTTCTTGGGTTGCCCCAGCTTCTTGCAGTCAGATGTATATGAAAATGTTTTGTGCTTTTGCTAAAGGAGCAAAAGTTTAACTCCTGTCCTGTGAGTTAGTACTTGTAGCTCTGTTATTAGGTTATCTAGCAGGAGAAGAACAACAGACTTTTTGAAGGAAAGGAGAATAATTTAGGATGTTTATGGGACAATATTCAGTATCTAGCAACCTTTGGGTCTTCAGTTAATATAGAATTCCTAGAGACTTCTTTTTTCGTCATTTAGATTTTAGATAACTTGGGAGGGTGCTGTGAGATAGTTTTGGTTTGATCTTCTTTTTGTTTTGAGCAAGTTCTTGGAATGGGGTCTTATTTCTTCTCCTAATTGTTTTTCACTTTCCTTTTTGTTAATGATTTTCTGTATAGCTACAATCATCTATGACAGCATTAGATGATTCCGTGACACTATGAGTCCTTCAATTAAACACTCTATAGGCCTTTTTATTAAGGGCATAGCCAATAAAAATTCCCTCATCACTCTTGGCATTAAACTTGCCAAGTTGATCACGGTTATTAAGAATGTAGCATTTGCTTCCAAATGAGTGGAAGTAGCTAACATTTGATTTTCTACTCTTCCACAATTCATAAGAGGTTTGCCTAGTATCGAGCCTTAGGAAGACTCTATTTCCTATATAGCAAGCCGTATTGACGGCTTCGGCCCAAAGGTTCCTAGGGACTTTGTTGCTAAACAACATCACTCGGGCCATTTCTTGAAGGACCCTATTCTTCCTTTCAACAACTCCATTTTGTTGAGGAGTTCTAGGAGTCGAGAACTCATGGGAAATGCCTAAGCTATTGTAATAGCTTTCAAAGCAAGCATTTTAAAACTCTCTCCCTAATTCTCTTAATTCTTTTGATATGAGAATCTTTCGCATTTTGAATTTTAGTGCAAAACATCTTAAATTTCTCAAAAGCTTCTGATTTCTCAATTCAGGTCGGTCCTGAAAGTTTTCTTAGGTCGAATTAGTGTAATTTTTTTTGAGTTTAGTGTATATATATGGTCCTCTAGTCAAGTCTTATCACATGTGAAAAACTTCAAGACCGCACGAAAAACTTCGGGACCAAACCTAACTAGAGAATTATAAAGAGAGTGAATAATTCTCTAGTCAGGTTTAGTCCTGAAGTTTTTCATGCGGTCTTAAGGATTATCACATGTGATAGTCGAGTAATTTGATGTTAACATATTATCACATGTGATAATCCTTGGGACCGCATGAAAAACTTCAGGACCAGACCTTACTAGAGAAGGACCCTATATATATAAATATATATATGCATATAAAAGATGCTTGTTATTTATCCAGGCAGTTAATGTTATTGTCTTGAGTGACCTTATTTATTTTAGTTACATGCATTTTGTTTCGGTCTAGGTTTAACATGAACAGTTTCTACAGGCAATTCAGATGAACCCTCAAACTGCAGCTTTTCTGAAAGGTGTCAGTCAGAGAGTGCTTGTCCTGGGCAGAATACTTTGGTGAACCCAGATGAAGGAAATTGTTCTTGTTCAGCTATGGATTTTCTTGCTGCTGATTTCATGTACACCCTTAGATCAAGATTTTGCATATCTGTTGTATATTACTTTTCTTTGATCTTTCTAGTGCAAAAGTTTGTGATGCAATGAAAATGTTCCTGAATATCTTATATTTGTGTGATGCAGAAAAACAGAAGCATCTTCTGGTTTTTATGTGCACCCTTATATCCATAAAACATTACTCAAGATGCAGAGTGGGATGCTTTCAGAAAACAAAATGAATGAGTTTGATGGTAAAATTCTTCTTGAGTTGGTGTTGAACTCGTTTTTTTTTTTTTTCTTATGCATGCCTTTTGTGGGTCAATCGGATATTTTCATTTTGCAGGTCCAGGGGATAGAGAAATCTCTCGTCTGGAGGCATCTTCAAATGCCAGCATTTGCTGTAATCACCAAAGTCGACATTTGAAGTGCAGTGACATGATCTGCAAAACTGATGGAGTAAATTTAGAGCAGTTGGTTAAGGCTAGGAAATTGGGAGTTTTAGAACTGTCTCCTGTAGACGAAGTGGAAGGGGAAATTATTTATTTTCAACAGAAGTTACTTAGCAATGCAATTGCAAGAAAGCAGTCAGCTGGTCTCTTCTCTTTTCCTTTTCTTTTCTCATTTGTTTTATGCTTTTATGCTCTCTCTTTTTTCTGATTTTTTGTCTGTTGGTTTCTTGTGTTTCTTCTTCCTTTCCTTTCAGATTATGAATAACATGAACCAGAAATTTCCTATTCTACTTTCTGCTGTATGACATACTGATTTGCTTGTGGAATGTTCTTGCAGATAATTTGGTATGCAAGGTTGCTAAGAGTCTACCACAGGAGATTGATGCAGCATGGAAGCGTAGATGGGATGCTGTGCTTGTTAACCAATATCTTTGTGAGCTTAGAGAAGCAAAGAAGCAGGGTAGGAAAGAGAGAAGGCATAAGGAAGCTCAGGCTGTGCTTGCTGCTGCAACCGCTGCTGCTGCAGCTTCTTCAAGGGTTTCATCATTTAGGAAAGATGCCCTTGAGGAATCCGCTCCTCAGGAGGTTATCATCAGTCTACCTATATTCTTGTTTGTTTTATTGCCTTGAGTTAATCTGCTGTTTATTGATATTGTTTCCCTCCCTTATTTGCAGAATCTGTCAAAGTTGAATTCTCATAATGGGAGGCCTGGCATCAGCTCGCAGGTGATGCCTCGAGCAAAGGAGACACTTTCAAGGGTTTCAGTGGAAAAGTACTCTGAATTTTTGCAGCCAGTCACAGATTTTTCTAAAGAACATCCAAGGTCTTGCGACATTTGCAGACGCTCTGAGACGATATTGAACCCTATCTTAATCTGTTCCAGTTGCAAGGTCATCTAGTCTTAGCCATAAAGTATTTGGTAGAGAAATGTATATATATTTCTGTTCTGTGTGTTGATAAAGCCCGTCTGCCAACAGGTTGCGGTTCACTTGGATTGCTATCGTAGCGTGAGAGAATCCATGGGTCCCTGGTACTGTGAATTATGTGAAGAATTATCGTCTAGATCCTCTGGAGCTCCATCTGCCAATTTTTGGGAGAAACCATATTTTGTTGCAGAATGTGGTTTATGTGGTGGCACTACTGGTGCTTTTAGGAAATCTGCTGATGGACAATGGGTCCATGCCTTTTGTGCTGAGGTAAACTTTTAACTTGTTTGTTAGCTAGTTGATTGCTGCTTTTCTTTTTATTCTTAATTCTATTATGTTTTTCCCTATCTTCAACAAATTACAATCAATTTTGATTTCTACTTTGTGCTGTAGTGGGTCTTTGAGTCAACATTCAGAAGGGGACAAGTAAATCCTGTTCTAGGACTGGTATGTGCACACGTTAAGTGGTAACATAATATGAAATTTTACTTTGTTCAGATTACTAATGATTGCATGAGTATTTCTGCAATATATATAGTGGTAGGTTTTGTCTTGAGGATGGATTTTTTTTTTCATCTGCAAGTTTATGAGTTACCTTGCCTTGATCTGATGCAAGTCTTTCTGTTATATGTAATGGAACTCCAGGAGAAAGTATTGAAGGGGGTTGATGTTTGTTGTATCTGCCGTCGCAAACACGGTGTCTGCATAAAGGTGAGCTTTGTGGTTTTTTCATCATGATACATCTTTCTTTTAAAGTTTCAAGTAACTTTAGTAATTGACCTGCAATTTTATTGATGCAGTGTAACTATGGTCACTGTCAGACCACATTTCATCCCTCATGTGCTAGAAGTACTGGGTTTTACATGAATGTGAAGTATAGTGGTGGCAATTTCCAGCACAAGGCTTATTGTGAAAAGCATAGCTTGGAGCAGAGGACAAAGGTCTGCTTTTATATTTACAGTTTATATGTGTTATTATTCGCTTTTATGAAGTGCACTTTATAAGAGTGATTATTAACTCCATGAAGTTTATGTATCATGACTTAATTTTGCATCTCTTAATTTTATAGGCTGAAACTCAAAAACATGGAGTTGAGGAATTAAAAAGCATTAAGCAAATAAGGGTAAGGGTGTTCTATACTATTTAGTTAAACTTGATTTAGTTCTCTTGATAGTAATTCCAGTTGATCAAATATTTATGTGGATCTTTGTGTCCAGTTCAAGGATTATTTCAATCAGTTATTGTTGGTACTGGCAGAGTTGAACTTTATATAAATTGCCAAGTTATTATACTGGAACCATGTCTTTAAGTTAATTACATTTTCATATGAACATATAAAGACATTCTTCGATTGAAGCATAGGTGGCCTGATAATAATTTATAGAATGATTATCAAAATCGATGGATAATATTATTTATTTTTAACTTTTAGGCCACAGTTTAAATTTTTGCAACTTTTGACTGGAATATTGGATTGAGATATAAGAGTAACAAATTCCATACGTATGCATTTTTGATCTATTAAATCTGCACTGAACTATACATCATCAGATTTAAATCCATTAATATTACAATTGGTATGATGTGTTACCTTTCGTGGTGCATCTTGTGTCCACCTGTTACTTGTTTTGCTTATATTGTATATATAATATTACAACTTTTTTGTTAACATAAATTCTCCTATACAGGTTGAATTAGAGAGGATACGCCTTCTCTGTGAAAGGATCGTCAAACGTGAAAAGAAAAAGGTAACACATGTTTAGAATGGATGAAGTAGTTTCAATTTGTATTCTCTGTATACATTGACTGTACCTAGTAATGTCCAAATGAGCTGTTTAGATGTTTGTCACTTTTATTTCTCATTCTACCCTATTTCAGTTGATTGATTGTATCTATGGTTTGTTGATGCCTTTTCTTATCTTAGGTGGTCACTCCTTTTAAATTAATTCTGCCTGTGCATTTTTGCAGCGGGAGTTGGTTCTTTGCTCGCATGAGATTCTTGCTTTTGAAAGAGACAACGCTGCTCGTTCTGTGCTCTCTCGCAAACCTTTTTTCGCTCCGGACGTTAGTTCAGAATCAGCTACAACATCCCTGAAAGGTTATACCGATGATTATAGATCATGCAGTGAAGCTGTCCAACGTTCGGATGATGTAACTGTGGACAGCACTGCTGTTAAGCAACGAATTAAGGTTCCTGTGCCCATGGATGCTGACCAAAAGACAGATGACAGCTCTACATCCCAAAACCTTTTTACCCAAAAAGCGTCAGAGAGGATGCTCTTCTCAGGGAAGCAAATACCTCATAGACCTCTTTTATCACAAAGTCTTTCAAATGAAGAAGAATGGAGCTCCAAAGCTAGAAAGGTTTATTATTAGTTGAATGGTTGACCATTTGGTTTCACCTGTATTTTTTTTTTTTCCTGAAATGATTATTTAGAGTTATGCTTATACAATTCTATTAATCTCAGCAGAGGGAAACGTTTGAAAAAGAGATGGTAATGACATCAGATGAAGCCTCTTTGAAAAACCGGAAGTTACCTAAAGGGTTTTTTTATGTTCCTGTTCATCGCCTTCCAGAGGAGAAGCAGATGAACCAAGATGCTTGCTCTGTTGAACCAGTGGAACCTGATGGCTAGACTGAACAACTATATCAGGCTTCTGGTGTCCTGACCGGAGGTTGACAATCACCTTATCTGAATTCTGAGATAGCTGCCTTCTGCTCTAGGCCTGCTATATTGTTTTGATTTGCAGGGGCAGAGCGACCATGGAATTAACAAAGAGGTACATTGCTGGGCAATGTATCGTCATTCTGGATTGGGGTGGGAAGTTTTGGCATGATTGTTGTATATTCATTGTGAGAGTAAATTGTACAGTGGGTGAGGGTTTATTCCATTTTCTTGTATCTTGAGGAGCTCAGATTTCATTTATTTGAATGGTTGGTTGGGGTGGTGGTGAGGGTAGAACAAAGCTCCTCTTCATGTAATTGTATGGATGGGAATTAAAAGGTGTCACCCCACTGTGCTTGCACTGTAAAGTTAGTGTACATATTCTCACAGTAAGAATCCTCAAAAGAAATTGCCTTCAACATCCAATTTGTCAGTCTGAATCATCTTCTTTGTTTGTTTTTTTTTTACTTAATTCTTTGAAGTCATTAGTACTTAATGGGTATTAATTATTAAGACATACTGATTTGTTTTATTTGTTTGTTTGTTTGAATATTTTCACTTAAATGCTAAGTGTTTTTTTTTTTTTAAAATATATATTATACACCTTATTTAACGTAGTTTCATTTTAATAATGTTATTATTATGAAATGGATTTTAATATTTTTTATTTAAAATAATAATAATGATTTAATTATGTTATTTGAAATAAATAATTTTTTATTTTATTTTATTAATAAAAAAACCCTGGCGAGGAAAGCTCAAAAAAAAAAAAAAAAAAAAAAAAAAAATTGAAAACAATAACAAAAACAGGGCAGCAAGCCGGAGGCCTCCGTCCAATTGCCTTAAACATCCAATTCTTTAGTCTTTAGAATGGAAGTTCTTGAAAATGATTTTAAGGTCGGGAAGGCAAAAGAATATTTGAATCCTATTACATGCTTTGCAGCATTTATAAATAAATCGGCATTCATGCATTTTAACACACCAGGAGTGGTCCATTAAAGAGAACTCTTGTGTATGTCAACTTGTCAAGTTTAAGAATGTAAATATATTTTTTGAAGTAATTGAAAGAAGGTACTTATACAGGAATCAAGATCTTTTGCTGTGTTGATCTTTTTCTTGATCTAAAGCACTTGAAAATAATACTATGCATTTAAAAATAATGAAACTGAAATACATAAAAGAAATAAATTACAGCTATTGATTACATATGTCAGCAGATATATCATATATATAGATCATGACAAAAATTAGCTCAGCAGAGGATCCAAATTTCTGATACAAAATTCCCACTCACCTTTTACCATATTTTAGGCATTGTTATTTGAAAATTGACAAGCATCTCCTCCAATGGCGTGGAGGAGATTCAATTCCTCCACACTAGTCCACGATGAAATGAATCTCCTCCACACTAGCCGACGAGCTAGACCTCAACCGATGAGTGTGGATATTGTTGGGACTTGGAAGCATTATTATTATTATTATTATTATTATTATTATTATTATTATTATTATAGTTCTTTTCTCTTAAAATTATTTTATGTAGTTTTTTAATATATATTTTTTGAAATAATTTATAATTGAAAAGGCATAAGAGTCGTTTTCATAATTTAATTAAGGGAATCTTTATAATCGTTTTCATTTATTTATAATCGTTTTAATTGAAAAGGTATTAGGGCCCGTCCTGCAAGCCGTTTTCTGTTTTTGTTTTTCGAAAAGAAAAATGAAAATGAAAACAGTGTTTTTGGTTTTATTTTTGAATTCCAAATACGCGTCTAGTAGCATTTACTGGAATCCGTATTTTAAAAATAAAACGAAAAAAAACGTATCTGGTAGGATAACTGAAAACTTTCGGAAATTGAAATATCAATTTTTAAATTTTGTATAATATTATAACAATTATAAATAAATGATTAAATAATTAATAAAAAAACATTTTGTAATTTAATTTAGGGTTTACAAATTTTAATAGTTGAAGAGGAAGAGGAGGAAGAAGAAGACCAGATCGGCGGGAAGCGACGCAGATCGGCGGTAGGAGGAAGAAGAAGAAGAAGAAGAGATCTTGGCGGGAAGAGGAAGAAGAGGAAGAAGAGGAGGAAGAAGAGTGTTATAGGTAAAAATTAGTGGTGAAGGACACGTCATTAGCACGAAAAGCCAGGGAAGCAAGAGTCAAGATAAGTCAACTTATGGAGCAGAAACCTCCCACGATAACCTACTCGGAAAAAAGAGTAAGTAGTCCGACCACAAACGAAGACGATCAACTCGGGCAGCAAATCCCACTCGGGCACATTCGGACATACTCGGGCATACATACTCGGGAATCAATGAGATAGTCACCAACATTCGTATGCCAATCATAATCAGCGACCAGCACATCCACGATAAGCAACGATGTGGACTATTAGAGTTTAACAAGGAAACAAGCAGTTCTCCCGCGAATAAAGGAGAAAGAATCTCGTCTAGAATCAGACTCAGCCAAAAGAGGAAACATAATCCAATTAGGACTAGGAAACCGCTTGAGACTTGGGCACCACAACACCAAACCCTAGCGGCCACCTTAAAACCCTAAGAACAACATGTATAAATACCCCCTCTATACACAAACAGGGGGTACGTAAAAAAAAAAGGGTAGAACGGGAGAGAGAGAGAAAATTGTATTGAAGAGCTTGTAATCATTCTGCCATTCTTCATCTTGTAATCGTGATTCATAGTGGATTTGGCTTTGTTGCTAGAGGCAACGATCCCGTGGATGTTTCTCCGATCTTTTGGAGTTTTACCACGTAAATCATCTGTTATTTCTTTACAATCTTTGACCGCACTCACATATAAATTGCAATAACTCGAGAACGAATCATTGACTTGGTGATCACCAAAAATCACCGTCAACAATTGGCGCTAGAAGGAGGGGGACCCAGAATCTTGTGACAACAATGGCTGGCGACGGAGATGGTAGCGATTCCAGGTACAGTCAGGGCGGGCCAAGTAACGAGTTAGAAGATGACACCGCGCTCAATACGGAGGATGCAACTTTGACGACGGCAGACCAGTCAGCTGCCCTGGCTGGTATTCGACGTTTACCTACAGCGAATGAAGAAATCGCGCAGCGACTCCGTACTTCTCTACAACAACTCATATCAGACGCAGCAAGGCAGGGAATTGATCTCTCTGTTACGGAAGGATTGATGTCACCTCATGAACTGTCCGCCCCAAGCCAGCAGACAGCAAGACTGCGCTCCGCGGTGGTGATACCAACCCCTGATGCACCCCCAAAGGCGAGGCAAGATCCTACAGGCAGACCAGAGATGCTATCTGAAAGAGTAGCCAGGAGAAGCAGGGAGCACAGAGAGGGGAATGATTCCGACAAAGAGTACTATCAAGATCGGGTAGCCGGAGATCGAGACCGCCCCAGGAGGCGTGGCCACCGGAGAGACCGGTCATCCTCGGAAGAAAGTGAGCAGAACCATCATCGCAAGCGCCAAAGGGGCACAGTCCGACTGCATGGCCTAAACCGAGATCATAGAGAGCTGAATCCCGAGGAGAGGGGCCAAAAACTGACCATAAGCCAGAACTTCAATGCGTCAGGAGAGCCTGAGGGGGACAGAGACATACTTATACAGAGCCTCACTCGGGAAGTTCAAAATAATCGTCGGCAAATGGATGCTTTGGTCAGGCGGTATGGGCGTAATGAGCTGTCAGACGATGAATCCGGAAGCCCTTTTACCAATGGGGTTTTGAGGATGCCTTTCCCAGAAAGATTCAGAATGCCCCACATCGAGCTGTTCAAGAAGGATACAGACCCAAAAGAGCATGTCCGGAGGTATAGGAGCGCTATGGCGCAATATGTCCATAATGATGCACTACTATGTTTGAATTTTCCTCAAACTCTTGGGGATCTAGGCTCCCGGTGGTTTGGAAGGTTGCCAGCAGCAAGCATAAGTAGCTTCGGCGAACTGAGCAAGGCTTTCTCAAGGCAGTTCCTCGGGAATGTACACAGGAAGAAGTCAGTGGCTCATTTATCCCAACTCAAACAGGGAAAAGACGAGTCGCTGAAGAAATATCTGGGAAGGTTCGGTCAGGAAGTGTCCGAGATCGGAAGTGCAAACGACGAAGCAATAATTGCCGCGTTCATTAACAACCTTCAGAATGGCCAATTGTCCTTTGACCTCAGAAGAGCCCGACTAACCAGCTATGCCGATATGATGGACATGGCAGGAGGTTACGCCTTGGCCGAAGAAGAGGAAATTGCCACAGGAGGTTACTTCGTACATGGCGGTCGCCCAGAGGGATCCAAAACCAAGGACCAGACCAGGATGCCCGATACCAAAGGTGATAAGCAAAAGAATAAAGCACGGGATGGTCGGGATGGACGACGAGCATACGACCCAAAAACCGATCAACCACGGCAGAGGTTCCAGGGCCGATATACGAATTATACCCCGTTGAAGAAAGATCAAGAAGAAGTCCTGGCAATCCTAGAAGAGAAGAACATGTCCAAAGAACCACCTAAGCAATCGACATATGCTCGGAGGGACACCACCAAATATTGCCGTTTCCACAAAGAGAATGGGCACGAGACATCCAAGTGTTTCCAGCTAAGGGATCATATCGAGACTCTTATTAGGGAAGGACATTTGAAGGATATTGTTTTCAAAAAGACGGACAGGGCAGATGGACAGAAAGACAGCCGACAGGACGGACGGGCAAGAAAACTTAGTCCCAAGAAAGCTGAGGATGAAGGAGCAATTAACACCATCTTCGGAGGTCCAGCAACGGGCAAGAGTAACAGGGAAAGAACCCAGGAGATTCGGGAAGCTATGGAGGCATGGAGAGACCTGGACGTCAATTCTATTGAGCCCGACCCGAAAAGAATCAAGGAGGGCTGGGACCCGATCGTGTTCACAGAGGCCGACTCACACGGAGTGGATGTTAGGCCAAATGACGCACTGGTGGTCAGCGCTCGGATCGGCCATAGAGAAGTTCATCGAATTCTGATCGACAATGGGAGTTCGGCAGACATTCTTAGTGCAGAAGTATATGACCAGCTGAGGCTAGACAGGAAAGACCTACAGCCTTTTCCCACACCCCTTAGAGGATTTGGAGGGGTCGAAGTGAGGTCACTCGGCACGGTTAAGCTACCTGTGAAGATCGGAAAAGCCCCTTGCCAGAAAACAGTGCTGCTCGACTTTGTGGTGGTAGATACGGAAAACTGGCCGTATAATGCTTTACTGGGCCGACCATTTTTGAATAAAGCCAAGGCGGTGACAGCAACTTATGCTCTCATGATGAAATTCCCGACCGAATATGGTGTGGGAGTGGTCAAAGGGTCACAAGAGATGGCCCGTAGAGCAAACTTATCAGTATATAGAGATAGGGAGGTGTGCCAGGTATACATGGTAACAGTCCAGCAAGAGGATAGAGAACCTGAAGAACAGGCAGAAGTGCCGAAAGATTTTGAGTTGGATCCCAGAGAAGGACCGGAGGATAGGGAAGACGAGCCGACCCAAGAGGTGGCACTAGACCCGGAGGATCCAGGTAGGACAGTGAAGGTAGGGGCAAATTTGAGCGTACATGTCAAAACCGCACTTATTGCGCTACTGAGAAATTACAAGGATGTTTTCGCTTGGAGCCATGAAGATATGCTGGGGGTAGACCCGAAGGTGATTTCACATCATCTTTCCACCGACCCCGAGTTCCGACCCGTGGTACAAAAAAGAAGACTATTCAATCCAGAAAGAAGCGTCGCAATCAAGAAGGAAGTAGAAAAGCTACTTTCCGCGGGTCGATAAGGGAAGTCAAGTATCCGGAGTGGGTGGCCAATGTGGTGTTGGTCAAGAAAAAGAACAAGCAATGGAGGATGTGTGTAGACTTTACAGACTTGAACAAAGCTTGCCCAAAAGATAGTTTCCCACTCCCGAGGATCGACCAATTGGTGGATGCGACAGCGGGACATGAATTGTTAAGTTTCATGGACGCATACTCGGGATACAATCAGATCCGGATGAATAAGGCAGATGAGGAAAAGACGTCGTTTACCACGGACCAGGGTTTATATTGCTACAAGGTAATGCCATTCGGATTGAAAAACGCCGGGGCAACATACCAGAGGCTAGTAAACAGGATGTTTGCTCGGCAGATTGGAAGAAATATGGAGGTTTATGTGGATGATATGCTGACTAAGAGCACAACTGCAGAAAAACACGCGGAGGATTTGAAGGAAACCTTCGACGTCCTAAGAAAGTATCAGATGAAGCTCAACCCAAGCAAGTGTGTGTTCGGAGTACCTTCGGGAAGGTTTCTAGGCTTTCAGGTGCACCAGAGGGGAATCGAAGTAAATCCTGAGAAGATCAAAGCACTAGAAGGAATGGCTTCACCCAGGACGCTAAAAGATGTGCAGAGGCTAACGGGATGCCTCGCGTCACTCAATCGGTTTATAGCCAAGTCAACAGACAAATGCGCCCCATTCTTTAAAGCAATAAAAAAGGGGAAAGGGCTCGAATGGAGTACAGAGTGTGAAGAAGCCTTTCAAAAATTAAAAGAATATCTGGGGAGAGCACCAATCCTTTCAAAACCGGTGGTGGGAGAAACATTATACTTATACCTCTCGGTCACCGAGGTGGCGACGAGTTCGGTGTTGATCCGACTGGAGGAAGGAATACAAAAGCCAGTGTACTATACAAGCAAAGCGTTGTTAGCGGCGGAAACCAGATACTCGCCGGCAGAAAAAATAGCGTTAGCTCTGATCACATCGGCCAGGAAGCTAAGGCCATATTTCCAAGCACATACAATAGAGGTATATACAGACTGCCCGCTGAAACTCATTCTTCAAAAGCCAGAAGTGTCAGGAAGGCTGACCAAGTGGGCGGTAGAGCTCAGCGAATACGACATCAGATACACACCAAAAACGGCCATCAAAGGGCAGGCGGTATCCGACTTTATAGCAGAATTCACCGAGCCAGACGCCGAGGTAAGGAGGGCAATGGAAGATGAACAGACTACTAAAATCCAGTGGAAATTACATGTAGATGGGTCATCGAACACGCATGGCAGCGGGGCAGGAATAGTCATAACGACCCCCGAGGGGGATACTGTGGAATGTGCCATGAGGTTCGATTTCAAGGCAACCAACAACCAAGCAGAATATGAAGCCTTACTGGCCGGTCTGAGAGTCTGCATAGCACTAGGGGCAGATGAGCTGGAAGTTTACAGTGATTCACAGGTAGTGGTCCATCAGGTACTGAATGAATACCAGGCCAGGGAAGAGCACATGATAGCTTATTTGGACATTGCAAAAAGACTACTTAAAAAGTTCAAAGCATACAGAATCTCTCAGATCCCTCGGGAAGAGAACGAAAAGGCAGATGCTTTGTCCAAATTAGCTTCAGCCACCACAAGCATCAGATCCAAAGCAATACCAGTGGCGCACCTGACTAAACCAAGCACAGCGGAACCCGAGGAAATCATAATAGCAGAGATCCGACCTAGCCCGGGCGACTGGACATACCAACTCAGAAAGTACTTGGAGGAGAACATACTACCGGAGGATGCTGTGGAAGCTAAACGCATCAGGTACAGGTCAGCCCGGTACACGATTCTGAGAGGAGAATTATATAGGAGAGGATTCTCGAAGGTATTGCAGAGATGCATTTCCGGTGAGAAGACTGGAGAGATCCTGAGAAGTATCCACAGTGGAGTATGTGGGAACCACACTGGGGGTAAAAGCTTAGCACACAAGATACTCCGGCAAGGGTTCTATTGGCCGACTCTGTTCGCGGAAGCGCAGCAATTCGCAGAAAGTTGCGAAACATGCCAAAGAGTAGCAAATGACATTCGGCGACCCCCAGAGTTGCTCAGAAGCTTAACCTCGCCTTGGCCCTTTGCCATGTGGGGACTCGACCTGATAGGACCAATGCCCACAGGAACGAAGGGAGGAGCCAAACATGCTATTGTGGCGGTGGATTATTTTACCAAATGGGCAGAGGCAGAAGCACTTGTACACATCACCGAGGCAAACACTACCAGCTTCGTTAAAAAGAATATAATATATCGGTTTGGGATCCCGAGCATCATCATAACAGACAATGGGACTCAATTCGATAATAAGAAGTTCAGAGAAATGTGTGAAGAGTTCAAGATCGCAAACTACTACGCATCGCCTGCTCATCCTCAAACCAATGGCCAAACAGAGGCCGTGAATAAAGTAATCAAGCACACATTGAAGGCAAAGCTAGAGGCAAAGAAAGGTGGCTGGGCAGACAAACTGCCTGAGGTGCTATGGGCATACCGAACAACTGTGAGGTCTTCCACAGGGGAAACTCCTTTCGCGCTGGCATTCGGGACGAAAGCTGTTATCCCAGCAGAAACTACTTTCACATCCCCCAGGGTCCAGCTATACAGTCCCGAGCACAACATAGACATGCTGCAGCAGAACCTAGACGAGCTTGAAGAAATCAGAGACGCAGCACAAGTAAGAAATTCCGCATACCAGCAAAGGGCCGCTAGGTACTACAACTCCCATGTTCGGGAGCGGAGATTCCAGCTCGGGGATCTAGTGCTAAGGAGAGTATCACCGAATACCAAGGATAAATCATCAGGATCCCTCGCCGACAAATGGGAAGGACCATATATCATCAAGAGAATCGTAGGGCACGGGGCCTACATGATATCCCGACCAGAAGGTGGCCTGGTACCCCGACCATGCAACGCACAATACCTGAAGATCTTCTATCCCTAAAAGAATCCGGTTATGGTTCTACAGTTTATTTATTCTGCTTTAGCTCCGTTTTTAGTTTCTGCGTTGGAATTTCAGATTTATTTATTAATTTCATGTTCATGATCATCTAATAAAGTTCAGTTGCAAATACGATGTGGCGGAATCAATAAAATCCATGAGCAATATTTCAATGGAGGTCACTCAAGGCGACCGAATAAATGCCGAAAAAGTCGAGCGCTATAAGGCCGCGAAAGAGCGGACGAGTGGTGCTCGAAGGGCGGAAAAGCTGTAGTAGCATGCCCGCCTAGTTAAAGCGATGCAAACGCGTCCCTTAGCAAAAAGGCAAAACCGAGGCACCAGGATAACTGGGAAAATGCTCGGAGCGCCGCTAGAAAGACTAGTGAGATGCGCAGTCGTGTTGGCCGGTACAAAGTACCCCAACGATTCGACGAACCCTTGCACAGATAAAACCAGGAGACGTCCTAGGTGACTTGTGCAAGGACCTCAACGTATGGTCGCGGCGAGCCCCGACGCAACGTGAAGGTAAACAACCCCAAAAAAAAAAAAAATCAATAAGCCAGTCACATAAGATACTCGGCACAAAATTAGTTACCAGTTTAATAAGATACTCGGTCTAAATCAATAAGCCAGTTACATAAGATACTCGGTACAAAATTAGTTACCAGTTTAATAAGATACTCGGTCTAAATCAATAAGCCAGTTACATAAGATACTCGGCCGAAAATTAGTTACCGGTTAAATAAGATACTCGGTCTAAACTGATAGGCCAGTTACATAAGATACTCGGCAAAAAGTAGAATGTAAGAGTAAAATTTGGTCTTATATTCATAGTGCATAGAAAGATACAATATACGATGTATATATGAAAGATGTACAAGTATAGTTACAAAAGTTACAAAAAGGCTTGAAGATCAAGAGGAAGGCGCCGGGGGTGGTGAGCTGCTTCTGCCAACATCAGGGTCAGGCTCCATCACATACTCGCTCAGAAGACTGTCGTCCGATGGCCATATGATCACATCTTCTTCGTCATCCATCCAGGGACTGTAGTCGGTACCAGGAACGGGCCCCAAGTCGGGTATCTCGTTGTTAAAACTCGCCCTTTCACTGGCGTAAAAGGTAGAGAACGACTCGGCGGTCGGAACCTCAAGGTGCATGGGATGTGGCGTTTTTCCTTTACTTCTACAATACGCCCGCCACTCCTTCATTTGGATCCGGAGAGACTCCAAGGATGTATCCACATGCTTCCTAATTGACAGGCTCCAGTTGGCCCGGGCCCGATCAGTCGCCCTGTTCCTTTGCTTAAAAAATTCACCGGCCGAGACCATTCCACGCTGGAACTCCCGAAGAAGCAGAGCATCATAGGCTGGAGATCTCTTAAAACGATCAACGCTTTGCAGCTCCATTTCCAGCCTAGATCCCTTCGACAGTTCCTTGGCCGTCAGGGCCTGACACTCCAAGTCGTTGATTCGACGTTCATAAGCAGACTTGGCGTCTTCGGCGTTCTGTTCGGCTCGAAGCAAGGCTTCCCGGGTGGACGACAGTTGATCTTGTAGAGTCCTGACCTCCTCCGCAGCAGAAGATGCCCGTTGCTCGGCTTCCATTTGCCGTGCTAAGCATTGATTAACGAGCATCTCACTCGACCTGGCCTCCTCCTGACGAGCTAACTCAGCCCGAGAACAGTGATCTTCGCTCTCCTTCAATTGGGCTTCTAGCCTTCTTATTTTTTCCGCTTGGGCTTCGCCAGCTTCGCAAGCCCCAGACATCTCGGCCACCATCTGCAACAAACAAATCAACAAATATAAATAAAAAAAAAGGGGATAAAGCGAAATGATGCATATAAGAGTCACTCACGTAGGAAGCGCTGTTGAAGAAATTGTGGAGTCGGTCAGACACAGTCCCGGTCCTGAGACGACTCCAACGATCCTCCCCAATATAGGCTCGGCCTGAAGCCATGGCCCTGAAAATAGTCTCGGGGGTGGGATCATCGATTTGGGGAGAGGAGCCCATATCACCCACATCGCCTTCGGGGAGTTCAGCGGACGGGGCCGCCCGAGGAAGGCCGGCTGAGCCACCAGCACTCTCTCTGACCTGCTCCCGCGTCGGGGTCACGCTCGCATCATCCTCCCCCTCATCCTCCGAAGAGGAATTAACATACGCAACTACTCGGGGAATCTTTGGGAAAGGGCGACCAGAAGAAAACGAAGCCTTCCTTTTCCCAGTCGGTCCAGCTTCAGTGTTGCTGTCCCCTGGAGTAGAAATCGGATTGACAGAGGCAGGAATCTCCGAAGAAGAACGGTTCGGTTCAACTGAGGTCGAAAACTCCGGAGCTACCGCACCTGAAGGGCCCCCAACTGCTTCAAAAGGAACGTTTTGCATATCAGCAGCAGAGTGGGGAGAACCAGATCCGCTGGGGGGATTTGCCTGCTCGGGCTTAGGGAGATCCCCTACTTTTTCTTTCCCCTTGGAGGAAGGACCTGCGGGATTGCCCGAGTCAGCAGAGGTCCTACTTACTCCAAAGTTCCCCGAGGTACCCTCAGCTCCCGCCGAACACACGGTCGGTTCTTGATCGTGAGCCTCCTCGGGCACATAATCGGGTACTCCCTCTTCATCATCTCCCTCGGGAACGTTCCCGGGAGTACCCTCGTCAGATTCGTCTTCAGGAGGGGCTATCCCAGCATCTCGTTGACGAAGGACCGCCTTTCGACTCGCCTCGACGATGCCTTTCATCCGGCGTGCCAGACCATCACTGACTATATCTACGTCAAACACTTCAAAAAAAAAAAAAGAGAAGAATCCGAGTTAGCAAGCAAGCTTAGAAGTCCGGTTGCAAATAAAAATGCATACAAGTAAACTTACGGCGTCGGCGGCACGCGGAAATCTGAGGGAAGAGACGGGCCTTGATCATTTTCCCCTCTCTATAGAGATAGGGTTTTCCCCTTTTCTCTAGGGGGCGGACTGCTGCCCGAGCCAAGGTCTTCAGCTCCTCATCAGTAAAAGCTGAAGTTAGATGGTTCCACTGCGGCGTGCAGAAGTACCGAGGAACCCGGCAGGTCATCTGAGTGCCGTCCAAATTGAAACTAATCGACTGGCCCCAGTCTTTGCCCACGAAGAACCAGCTGTTCTTCCAAAACTTGTTCGAGGTCGGGAAGCCCCAAACAAACCCTTTCATCTTCTCGTCCGTGGTCGGTTCGACACAGCCCTTGACCACGACATTCTTTGGAATCCAGAACTCGGGCTGGTTCGACTGGAGAAAATAAATCCCGGTTTTCCCCACTGGCCTCAGCGAATAAAAATGGCGAACCTCGCGAGGAGTGGGAGGTGGCCGCTTCATTCTATGCCACATGTGCCACATGCACATCAGGATGCGATAACTGTTCGGCGTTAGCTGGGCCGGAGCGAGTCGGGCTTCAGCCAAGAACCAAGTAATGAAAGGCTGAAGAGGAAGAGTGACGCCGCAAGTGAGCATGGACCCGTAAATTGCTACGTGGCCGGGGGGTGGGTTCCATGCAGCCCGACCTTCGGCTGGAATCAGCGAAATCTCATTGCTGTCCAGATCAAACCGCCGCATATATCGCGTTATCTCGTCAGGGCCGACCACGTTCGGCTCAACATCATAGGCGCATATTCGCTCGGGAGAGAAAGGAATGCGAGCGGCCCTATGCTCCTCTTCGATATCATTCTCAACGATCCTTTGGGCCGCCACTCGACTTTCCCGAGAATGCGAGTCTTTGTAAACTTTGCGAGTGGTCATCCTCTTTCCTGGTCTTCTGCTCGGGCGAATATCAGTACAAGCAGAAGAATCCGACCAAGCTTCAGGTTGGTATGAGTAAGGTGGTGATGAACTGGCAGAAGCAGAAGGGATCTCTGAAGCAGGAGGAACCTCAGAAGTCGCAGGCCTTTCCGGAAAAAGTCCAAAAATATCAACGTCGGTATAGCGCGGCTGATCGAAACGGGGCTCGTCTAATAACCTGTGAACAACCGACGCAGTGAAAGCATCATTTCGCTCAATAGCAATCATACCAACAGTAAAAAGACGATATCTAGCTCCGGAATCCATAAAGACTAACCTCGATGAAATGAAGAATGAAGACGGCGCAGATCGCAGAAGAAAAAGCCTCCGAGGAAAAATCTGGGGATTGAAGCAGGTAAACTCAAAGATGGCAGGGTTAGAAGAAACGGGCTAGTAAACCAAACAGAAAATAGAGGATCAAAAGGCACAGATGAAACCTCCTTCGAAGAACACGCAGAGATACTGGAAGATAAAAGCGAAAAATGGAAGAAAAAGGTATAAGAGAAGAGATCATAACCAACATATATAGGCGGCACATTGATTTCAAAAACGAACGAAACCCTAGGAGAGGCACAGTAAAGCGGGAAAATAGAGGGGCGTGGGCTATGACGTGGGCTACACGCAGGCAAACAGAGAGGTCGTGTCTCATAAATGAGTCGTGACCCAGCCAAACAAAGAAAAGACAAGTGGCAACCGGAGAGCACCTTGAGCCGCCAGAGAGTAGAAACGTCACCATCAAGAGATTTCTGAAATGAGTGGTGAATCGAATGCGTGCGGTCGTAATTAAGACACGTCATTTAAAGCTTCGAATCAAACGAGGATACATTAATGCGGAAAACGACAAGCGAGGACCAGTTGTGAGAAATTATTGACATTAAATATTCGTCCCGAGAGGACCTGGCTCAACATGATCGGCTCAAATATTTAAGGGGGTATTGTTATAGGTAAAAATTAGTGGTGAAGGACACGTCATTAGCACGAAAAGCCAGGGAAGCAAGAGTCAAGATAAGTCAACTTATGGAGCAGAAACCTCCCACGATAACCTACTCGGAAAAAAGAGTAAGTAGTCCGACCACAAACGAAGACGATCAACTCGGGCAGCAAATCCCACTCGGGCACATTCGGACATACTCGGGCATACATACTCGGGAATCAATGAGATAGTCACCAACATTCGTATGCCAATCATAATCAGCGACCAGCACATCCACGATAAGCAACGATGTGGACTATTAGAGTTTAACAAGGAAACAAGCAGTTCTCCCGCGAATAAAGGAGAAAGAATCTCGTCCAGAATCAGACTCAGCCAAAAGAGGAAACATAATCCAATTAGGACTAGGAAACCGCTTGAGACTTGGGCACCACAACACCAAACCCTAGCGGCCACCTTAAAACCCTAAGAACAACATGTATAAATACCCCCTCTATACACAAACAGGGGGTACGTAAAAAAAAAAGGGTAGAACGGGAGAGAGAGAGAAAATTGTATTGAAGAGCTTGTAATCATTCTGCCATTCTTCATCTTGTAATCGTGATTCATAGTGGATTTGGCTTTGTTGCTAGAGGCAACGATCCCGTGGATGTTTCTCCGATCTTTTGGAGTTTTACCACGTAAATCATCTGTTATTTCTTTACAATCTTTGACCGCACTCACATATAAATTGCAATAACTCGAGAACGAATCATTGACTTGGTGATCACCAAAAATCACCGTCAACAAAGAGGAAGAAGAGGAAGAAGAATAAGAAGAAGAAGAAGAAGAGATCTTGGCAGCGAGGCGGCGAGATGTAGAGCAGATCTCGTTGGCGGGAAGAAGAAGAAGAAGAAGAAGAAGAAGAAGAGGCAGAAAAGGAAGAAGAAGAAGAGATCTCGGCGGCGAGGCGGCGAGATGCAAAGCAGATCTCATCGGTGGGAAGAAGAAGACTGCTCGTCGGCTGGAAGAGGAAGAAGACTGCTCGTCGACGGGAAGAGGAAGAAGACTGCTCATCGGCGGGAAGAGGAAAAAGAGGAAGAAGAAGAAGAAGGAAGAAGAAGTCAGTGAATTTTTTTATTATTAAAATAAAATATATATTAATGATATGAGACCCACTTCATTTGGAAAACAAAAACAAATTCAAGAAAAACAAGTTTTTTTTGTTTTTCAAAATTTCCACTTTTAACACTTGGTATTGTTTTTTATTTTGTTTTGTATTTTGAAAATAAAATGAAAAACGTTACAGGACGCGAATTCGAAATCATTTTTAGAAAATAAAAACAAAAACAGGCTGAAAACAGCCTGCAGGACCGGCCCTTAACGTTGCGAAAATTCGGGGGAAGTTATTGAATAATACCATAACAATTAAGGGAATCTTAACAGTGTGAAAATTCAAGGGAAGTTATTGAATAAAACAATAGTTGAAAGTATAGGGGAGGTTTTTATATTTAAAACAACCATAAGGGTCTTTTTTGGAAAGTAGGTTTAATTAGAAGGGGTTTTTTTTTTTTGTTTTTGTTTTGAAAAAGGCTTAATTAGAAGTTGGGGGAAATTATACTAGACCCCTTGATGTTTGGTTTTCATACATTTTGATGGAGAAAGTTTTTTTATTATACACAAACACCCCAAAGAGTTAACGGCCAACTGTTATTATTTAACGGTGAAAGGTTATTTTAGTCTTTCCATTTTTATCTATAAAATGAAAATGAATTCATTCATTATTATGCAAACCCTAACATCTCAATTCTCACGGTTCTCACCAAACACAGTCCTTCCACTTCTCTATCTGCCAATGTTGCCGTCGCCACCGGCCTCCTTTGCTGACACCGGACTCATCAGCGGAATCCTCCACCGGCCTTTCCTCCTTCACGAGATAGATTAGGATAATTGGTGGGTTTTTTTTATGGATTTAATGTGTTGTTGAAGTGTTTGGTTTTGATAGATTTGAAGGGTTTGATTTTGAAATGGGTGTGAAAAGAATTTTGTGTTTGGAATTTGGCAGTGAATTTTTTTAAATGATTCCTCTATTTGGAAGCCACTCTAGATTGGCCTCCAATTGTTTACTGTTTTTTTTTTTTTTTTTTTTTTTTTTTTTTTTTCATTTTCATTCTATTTATTTTCTTCTAACGTTTTTGGTTTTTCGACGGACGATTTGAGTCTTTTTATTAATTAATTTATTTTGGAAGGGTAGTTTGGACATTTCTCAAGCAAAAGCGGGTCAAGTTAACGTTCTCCGTCCAGCCGTCCAGGTGTACGGAGGCCAAACCTCGAGGGGTCCAGTGTAATTTCATCTTAGAAGTTATCGGTGGTATTATTTTGAGTCACGAGTCGGGACTCCCAGTTGAAGCTGTGCAAGGAAGAATGGGATCGCTAGACACACCGACGACCACAGAGAACCACGGATCAACCCAAGGCGGCGGAACGTATGACGGTGGGGACCAAAAGCCTCCGGTGTCGGCGAATGGAACGGCTCCTCGATTTGAATCTATGGAATCAGAGGCTTCCAGGAAACGGAGGGCAAGTATCCTACCTCTCGAGGTTGGTACTCGCGTCTTGTGCCGTTGGAGGGACGGAAAGTACCATCCCGTCAAGGTCATCGAACGCCGCAAGATGCATATCGGTGGGCCCAACGATTACGAGTACTATGTTCATTACACCGAGTGTATGTCCTTTCTTTCTCTCTCTCTCTCTCTCTCGTTATATAATTTTATTTCATTACTGTATTAATTTTTCAATTTGCTTTAGTTTTAGGGTAATCATTTCGGTTTATGTGATGCTGGTGATTATTGATTTTTTTGTTCTTCGTTTTTGTTATTTGGGATTTAGGGCTAGGGTTAGTGCACATTTCATATTTGTATTTGCTTTGTGTATTTATCTGGTTTATTGCTATATGCTTAAAAAAATCATTTGAAGATGGTCAAGTGACCTTTGAAAACTATTTGTTGATATGCTCTGAGGTTACATAATGTAAATATTGATATCTACTGAAATATCGATATCGATCATATAATTTACATGAAGTATGATATTGACATAAAATTTACAGAAAGTAATGAAATTTGGCTAAAAACATAAATAAAAAAATACAAATTAATGAAACTTTTTAAAAAGTTAAAATAATCAATAACCTAACAAAAAAAAACACATTTGTCTTCAAATACATATAATATCTAACAACTCTATGGTATACATATGAATATAATGCACATACGAGCTATATAAAAATTAAAAATATTCCATTAAAACTTTATGCTTTAATAGCTTGCATTATAAAAGCCATATAAGTCTTAATCAGTGTTGTAAAAATCGGCCCAGGCGGTTGTCGGCCGTCCCGATTATGGCCAAATCGGCCAGCCTAGGCGGCTGGGAGCTTGGCGGGTCAAATGCGTCCTAGGCAGCATTGATTGCCTAGGTTTTTTTTTTACATTTACATATACAACCCAAAATGATGTTGTATTGGGGTTTATTTAAAAACCCCAAACCAGTGTCGTTTTGGGGGTTTATTTAAAAAACCCTAAACTTTCTTCTTTTTCTCTGTTCTCTCGCCTCCAACAGCCACAGTCCATGCCTCCTGCCTCTGCCGAGGATTTGCCTAAGCGCTTGGCGCCAGGCCACAGCCTGACTAGCACCTAGGGCCTTTTGCAATACTGATTTTAATACCTAAACAAAGACTTAGGTCGTGGTTTAAACATATTATGTTTACCATCTAGATTCATACAGTACTGACACCTATTACAGAAGAATACAGCTTTATTGGGACAATGGGTATGGACATTTCCTTTTGAAAAATACTCTCTTTGGCATCAAGTAACCAGAAGTATGGACTTCATTTGAATTTTTGTGATTCCAATAGGATCTCTAGAGGTAACAGTTGGCACCCTCGGGTTTTATCTTTTATAGCAGCACCTCGTCGTTACCTTTTATAAGGTTGGTGGTGGGAAATGGAGGGAAGATTAGGCTCTGGGAGGATCTTTGGAGAGGAGATGATGCTTTTTCTCTGCTAATCCTCACCTCTTTAGATTAACTGTAGGGAAAAATCTTCCTATTGCGGATTTCGTAGCTTCTGGAGCTTACTATTAGAGTTGAACATTATATTTCATAGAAACCTTAAGGAAAGGGAGACTTCTGAATGTGTTCTTCTGAAGGGATAAAAGAGGATAAAGAGCCTGTATTCTTGAGAAATCAGGGACATTTTCAGTCAACATTTTTTCCCGCCCTTAGTTATGACTCAAGCCTCTCTTCTTTCGAACCAGCCACCTTTATTAGAAAAGATAAAGTTCCAAGGGTAATTTCTTGTCTGGACTATAGCTCATGGTAGAGTGCTACATTAATGATATAATCCAAATGAAAATACCAAATATGTGCTTATCACCTTAATGTTGTGTTTTGTGCCAAAAGAGTTCAGAGGGTATAAACCATCTTTTCCTGCATTATCCTTAGAATCCTCAGCTGTAGAATAAAGTTGTTTCTTTCATCAGGTCTTTGCGGGTCTGTGCCAGCTTCTAGTATTTTTGGCAGAAACCCCATAGAATTTGGAAGAGGAAAAATGGCTGTAATTTTGTGGAAATGTGCTGTGATGAGTCTCGAATGAGAGAAATTGAAGAATTTTTTAAGATCATCATGGGGAAGATTTCCAGTCCATGCGGGAAAGGATTGAATTCTGGTCTGGACTTATCTGTGGGCTTCTGTATCTTATGAATTTAAACATGTTCGACTTTTTATTATTCAGTAACTTGGCTGCAGTAATCAAGTGAAATGAAAGTTCTACTTTATTCAGCTTTGTTTTGTGTATATTGAGGGAGTTTTTTGAAGGTCCTTTGGGTTTGCTTGGTGGCAGCTTGCTTTTGTAGTAGCCTGCTCACCCTCCTCTTTTCTGTATATCCCCTTTCTCTTAATAGACTTTTCTTCTAATCAACAAAAAAAAAGTGGATGGGCATTCAGTTGAAGAGTATATAAGGACTTGAGGTTCAAGATACATTGGTACACACATACCCATAAACAACTATAATCATCTTTTAGTATTATATGATTTATCTTTGCCTTAATTTTTCCATAGTTTCTTTATGAAGGATGTCTCTTTGTTCTTTGGGTTGTTTAACTTTATTCAATAGATGGGTTTTGCAATATTGCTTCACAATTTAATTTGTCTGGTATACTCAGGATTATCTGCATACATGCAAACTACATTTAAAGCTCCAAAATTTAATCATTAATGTTAATGTGTTTTATGCTCCTTTCTTCTTTTCCCTTCCCTCTTTCACAGTCAATAGGAGGCTTGATGAATGGGTGAAGCTTGAACAACTTGATCTTGATTCAGTAGAAACAGTTGTTGATGAGAAGGTGGAGGACAAGGTAAGACTCTGGTTTCATACTCTGTTCGTCTTGTTTTTAGAGTGTTGTCATTTGTCAATGAAATCATGGTAACTGTATATATCCTGCCATCGCATTGTTATTTCTTCAAATTTTATTTTTTTTATGAGAAGGTGAGGACATTCCTTTTTTTTTTTTTTTTATAATAATTTTTTTATTTTAATGCTTCTGCTTTTATATCTACTTGCCAGGTAACAAGCTTGAAAATGACACGCCACCAGAAACGAAAAATTGATGAGACACATGTAGAGGTATGTACAAGTTTAAACAGTTATAAAATGTTGGTTATGATGATTATTCTATTCTTTTGCTATTGTTCTCTGTAGTTGTGTTTTGAAACTCGCCTTAAGGAAAGTCAAAAGAGTGAAAGACACAGAACACATCTATATTCATTATAGGACTTCTGGATACAAATATGTTTTCGCCAGTTAGAATTGTACTTTTAATTTCTGTTAGGATGTCAGTTGAATTCAAGAGGTACTAATCAGTTACATTATGCTTAGGATAAATTTGGGATTTTTATGCCAATTTATCATATTTGATTGGAGTCCAAGTTTAGTGGATCATAACTCTACTATCTTCTTATCATCTTAACACCTACCAGCTCCTGTACAATGCACAACCACAGAATTTTATTTATAAGAAGTGAGAGGTTAATTTATGAAGTAGAAATAAGGCCTGGTGCTGATAATTGAATGGTGTGAGATGAAACTTTACTCTTAAATCATGTTAGTTGATAACACCCTTTTTGCTTGTATAGGGCCACGAGGAGCTTGATGCTGCCAGTTTACGTGAACATGAAGAATTCACAAAAGTAAAAAACATAGCAACCATTGAACTTGGAAGATATGAGATAGAGACATGGTACTTCTCCCCTTTCCCACCAGAATACAATGACTGTTTAAAGATGTACTTTTGTGAGTTTTGTCTCAATTTCATGAAGCGCAAAGAACAGCTTCAAAGGCACATGGTAAGATGTTCTTCAAATTTTTCTATTTTGTGGTGCTTTATGGTGTAAATTGTGGTAGCAGTGTAGCACATGCATGATTTAGCTTTATGTGGCAAGGTTTTTGAGATTCTGCATTTCTGTTTTGCAATTTTATATTCTATGTTCTTTGATTGGTTGTCTTTATGTTTGTTGTGTGTCTTATATGTCTATTCATGATATAATTTACCAAAGTAACATCTTTTATGGATCTTGTTTGTCATGCATGGCTAGAATGTCTCCATTGAATTGCTATATTTCTCATGAGATGTGGCTTTTTGGAATGATTTCTATTCAAAATTTTGCTAAGGTTTTTGTCCCACTGGGTTTTTCCTAGCAAATTAAAATACAAATGGTGGAAATCCAAGGGGGAGTGTTACAATACATGTGTTACAACACGTGCAACAAGTGGGTGGCTTTCCACCACATGTTTTCTCCTTAGCTTCCTAAAGAAGCCAACACACGTGGCAAGCTTCTTTGGTTTTGTTTCATGCTTAAGTAGTGGAATATTACAACAACATCCCTCTCTTTCTTGCCTATATATATGGCCGGCTTCCTTTGTAAATTTTTTGGGTTGTTATTATTGAACTTGTACTATCACTTGAATTCAATAACAAAAGGCAATATATTTCTCTCATGTCTCTCTCGTTTTTCTCATCTCTTTTTCTATTTATTATTTATTCATTTGTTCTTTAATTAATTATTGTCATCTGTTATCTTTAATTTTATTATAACACGTTAAAAATTTACAAAGGAAGCCGGCCATATATATAGGCAAGAAAGAGAGGGATGTTGTTGTAATATTCCACTACTTAAGCATGAAGCAAAACCAAAGAAGCTTGCCACGTGTGTTGGCTTCTTTAGGAAGCTAAGGAGAAAAAATGTGGTGGAAAGCCACCCACTTGTTGCACATGTGTTGTAACACATGTTTTAATCATGATGGGAACTGAAATCTGTTTGTGAATTTGTCATATTTATGTTCATGTAACCTAGGAATATATCATCTTTCTATCTTCTTAATTTGTTGTAGTTGTCATCTTTCTTAGTATCCATTCTAATATATCTACCGAATTTTGTATTGACATCTTTCTTAGTAGGAGATTTAGGCTATCATTTGGATGCTATAGTTGGTAGTTAATTTTGTTAGAGTTACCAAGTCCAATTATGGAAAGCCTTTGTTAAATTTTAATCTTATGCTTTTTCTTGATATTTGTAAGTTTTTCGATATGATAGCCAATTTTTTTTAAAGTACTAAAGTTTTAATTAACAGACTTCTCTATAATATTACCCGAACTTTTACATTCTCAGTATTTTTTTTATCCAAATTTTTGGTGAATGTTTTATAAATAAATTACACTATACTTTGATTTGAGCACAATATTCAATTCAAATATGACTTGACTTCTTATTTTCATGTTTTCGGCTGGATTTACTTCGCACATTGTGTTTTGTCACATAGAAGGTTGAGAATTGATGTTTATTATTTTTAGAGTTGATTAAGATAGAGAAGTCATTGTTCTCTGAAGATTGGATTCTGTTCTCTTGACATTCTCCTTCTCTTGCTTGTACAGCTTCCTATTTATTATTGTTTTGTAATCACACAGACATAATAGAGATATTTTACTATATAATTTTTTATTTTCAATTGTTTGTTTATGTAGAGGAAATGTGATCTTAAGCACCCGCCCGGTGATGAGATATACCGAAGTGGTACACTGTCGATGTTTGAGGTAAGTCCTTTCATTAATATCAATTTTTTGTTTTTGATATTGTAGTTCATAGCTGGACACCATTGTTTTTTTTAATGGGATATGAATATGAAGTCAGTTGATTCATCGTTTCTTTCATTATATGTTTGGAACAGGTTGATGGCAAAAAGAACAAGGTTTACGGGCAGAATCTTTGTTATTTGGCAAAGTTATTTCTTGATCACAAGACACTTTACTATGATGTTGATCTGTTTCTGTTCTATGTTTTGTGTGAATGTGATGATCGAGGATGCCACATGGTTGGCTATTTTTCCAAGGTAATTGTTAGTGCATCTTCTTGCTTTGTTTGAAGGCAGTCTGGACTCTGGTTAAGGATTTAGGTCTTATTTGAAGCAGTGTAATTTTGAGCACACAATTCAGAAATTTCTATAGGATATTTTCAGAAAGATTAAATGCAAGTGCGCTAAATGTATCATGTGATATGATGCAGGAAAAGCATTCAGAGGAATCTTATAATTTGGCATGCATCCTCACCTTACCACCTTATCAAAGGAAGGGCTATGGGAAATTTTTGATTGCCTTCTGTAAGCTCTCTGCAGTTCTCCTGCATAATTTTCATTTAGGTTATGTTATTCTCCCCGATTACAGAATTAGAATAATATTGAACTTAAAAGTCGTTTAACATCTGAGTTGTGTTCAAGACTATAGTCAATATAATTGAAGGTTTTTTTATTTTTTTATTTTTTTTTATGTTTAAAACAGCTAATATACAAACACCTTATACTCTATTAGGAATTTAGTTAGTTAAAAGATTGGCTCATGTGCTATATAAGGTAGGATTTGTGAGTCTTGTGGTAAGACCGCTTTTCACCTACATTATTTCTGTCTAAATCTGGCTGTGCAAAAGTACCATTGGTCTAATACAGCAGCATCCATGCCGGACCTGAGTAGGCATGATGGAATTATCCACTCAACATCACCTGATGGTCCTGAGTGTACTATATTAAAACTTTATTGATGTCATAGTTCTTCCTTGTCATTTATCGTGATGATTGTTGCATGGTTTAATGCATGTTCTATTTTAGGTAGAGATAGTTGCTAATGTTTTCTTTGACATGGAGCAGCATATGAATTGTCCAAGAAGGAAGGTAAAGTTGGCACACCGGAAAGACCCCTTTCTGACCTTGGTCTGTTGAGTTACAGAGGATACTGGACCCGAGTCCTTTTAGACATCTTGAAAAAGCACAAAGGCAATATTTCTATCAAGGTATGCATTTTCTGAATTTTTGTAAAAATCTAGGCAAGTTTATTTGTTTGTTATTGATGCTCTGTTTTCTTCTTCTCTGGATTGTTGGAGTCATATTTGGACATCCAATAGAAGTTTTTAGAATTCATGTTGTTGGAGTTGTATTGAATTCTATTCATGATATGAAATAACTTAAACGCCAAAATGCTTTTGTTGTCTTTTTTTTTTCCTTTTCCTGTTATGAATATTTCAATTTACTCAAGTATTTTGATCTCCTCCTTTATGCATTAAATCATATACCGTCCTTTCTATAAGTCTTAACTATATGCCTAAGCCTTTATAATGCTGCCTGCTTTGCTTGTGTATGCATGCACGTATGCACAAATTGTATAAGCATTAAGTGGTGAAGAAAATCACTATCCACATACTCTTAAGGTAGTAAAGAAGAAACTGATTCTGTCCTTTGAGTTAAGATATATGAATGGATTTGCTTATACCTGTGTTCCGCAGATGGAATTTAAAATTATTGTGGAAACATGAAAGGTAGGGAAATGATATTAGCGCCGTTTTTTTTTTTTTGTCTGTAATTGTTGATATGATAGGAAAAGAAGTGTAGTAATTATGCAATGTACGTAGGCCTATCCTATTTGCTATTATGCCACCATTTTGGTTAGTTGCTGATTTGGTAAAAATCTACTATGTCGTTCATTCTCTGTTAAAACTACCCTTTTTTTCCTCAAATTTTGGTCGATATTGCTGATTGTTATAGATGTTGAAATATAACTCTTTCCTTGAATCATTTAGGAGCTTAGCGACATGACAGCAATCAAGGCAGAGGATATTTTGAACACCCTTCAGAGCCTAGAGTTAATTCAATACAGAAAAGGTCAGCATGTCATATGTGCCGATCCCAAGGTCTTGGATCGTCATCTGAAAGCTGCTGGCCGTGGTGGTCTTGAGGTTGATGTTAGCAAATTGATCTGGACTCCATATAAAGAGCAGGGCTGATGGTCACTTCATCTAGCGAATTGTTGTCTAATCTTTTGCTTGTATAAATAGAGATTTTAGGGTATGAGGATAGTAGAACTCGATATCTCAAGCCATCATTGGCTGTGGTCTGTGGAGTGTAATGTTCATAATACTAGCATCTTCTTTACCTGTTATATACGTGTAGCAATGAAACCTCAAACTCATCTAATGATGTTAGCTGTTAATCTTGTTCTTTGTGCTTGTTAACCCGGTTTATGCATAATCCGGATTGACATCCTTTGTTTATGGTCATTGCAATTTTTGAACAAATTGCAGGAGAATAACCAAAATTAATATTGTTGACAACATTTTCTGATTTTCTAATGGCAACCATTGAGCTTTAGTTGCTTGGCCAACATGATGTTTAATTATTTGAAGGAAATCCCTCCCTATGAATGTTTATATTTATTTGTATATATCTTGTCAACAGGGGTGTAGTTTAGCTGGTAGATATACGAGCTCGGGGTTTGGGTAAATGACTCTCAGGACAGCGGTTCGAATCCTATCAATGACAAAAGCTTTAAAAAAAAATACCTGATCCCGGAATAATAGATATTGTTAAAAAAAAAAAAAAAGTTACTTGTATATATCTCTTGTAATCAGTATCAATTATCATAATCACTTTACTTATTATTCTTGTTAAAATGTCGCTATAACATTATCTTAGTTACCTTTGTAATTTTGATAAACAAGTTTGGCCACTACCACATTAAGTCAAAAACTCTTGTTTAATCCACCCAACATTTGGCCCACTACTTTGTGTTATAACAGTGTAATAATGTGATTGGTGCGACCTAAAAATGAAACTGTGATATGAAATACAAGCTTGATCTGACCATCTCTTCACAACAACCGGCAACAAAATCAAAAATCGAACTGTGGGGATCTCTTATCAATAATATATAAAAAAAATAAAATATATAAAAGTTTTCTAGATCTATCTCCAATATTGATCAATAATTTCATATACAAGCTGAAGAATAATATAAAAATTGGAATATTAAATCAGATCAATATACATGTTACTATGTATGATGCAACATCTCACCTTAATTAATTACTTTATCAATCAAACAGTGTTGATTTCAAGCCGGTGCCTTGGAATTTGAATCTGTTGCAATTCTAAACTTTTTAATGCACCCCCACTTGATCTTCTCTTCCAAATACTGTTTTCTTCCTCTTTTTTATCATCTGCTTTTGCAACTTTCTTGATTACCGGCAATGGAGGATCCATTTCAAAGATGTTAATACAAACATCAGCACCACTCTCTTTTGATCCCTCATTAGACTTTGATCTTCTTTTATCACTCACTTCTTTTCTTGTACAAGAAGCTGTAGTTGTTGCAGTGTTATTAGCAGTGAGATTCTTGCCGGAGAAGAGCTTCTTGAGCATGAAGTACTTGACATTGTTGTTGTTGTTTTTTGTGGTTATGGTGAGTTTGTTGTGAGAAGTAGTTGGGAAGCCATTGATCTTGTTGTTTCTCTTGACTTGGCCCGTGCAACCGATTTTTGGAGACAAAGGGTCCTCGAATTTGGGCAGAACCACGTCTTTGATGGACGGCCTTGAACAAAACATCGGCAAGAATATGCTCTTCTGATGAACTCCAAGCTTCTGGTGATGAAAATGGCGATTGTATCCGTTTCCCATTTATCAAACAGAGAGAGAGAGACTGGCCTCTTGGACTTGTTGTACTTCTCAAGAAACAGAAACAGAAACAGAGAGAGACAAAGCGCATAGGTTAATAAGAAGAAGGAGAGAGAGAGAGAGAGAGAGAGAATGTGTTTGCGTTTGAGTTGGTTTGGTCAAATATATGAATAATAAAGTGTTGTAACTTTGCAATCAGTTTTTTAATTGGTCTTTATTTCTTTCTGTTTACTCAGTTATTATTTTTTTTTTTCTTGACTGCAAATTGAGAGATTAATAGATACAGACACTAGTGAATAGTCTATTCATATTTCATTCAGTCGATTTATTACTCATTTTCCACACACACGCAAGGACCATTATTTTGCTGTATTCATTTTGTTGACCTCCTCCTAGCCTTGTACTGAGATATTTCGAATTAATTTGTATTTTATTTTTTAAAATTTCTGTTTATAAGTTATTACATTTCAATAAAAAAAAAAATTATAAAAAAATTAAACCTAATGGTTAAAGAAATAATAATGGTTATTAATAATGAAAGGGGTGAGTTTGCACATTGAAGGGGTCAAACAAATAATGCCAAAATTACACGCTACTCTGCAGGTAAATCATGCAATGACCCCTCTTGTTGGGTCATGAAAATAATTCACAATTCTTTCAACTTTACTTCCAAAGTTTGAATGCTTTTATATATATATATAAATTAAAAGTAAATAAATTATACTCAAGAGTCTAGGGTTTCCACACTAGAGTTAATTGGTTCTTGGGAGGTGGATGCCTTACTGCCTTTATAGGGCTCTAAGTACCCTTAAAAGAATAGAAACATACCTATAGCGTGTACTCAGTACTCCTGCTGCCTATGACTACTTGTATAAATTATAATTTTAAATGGGTGAATTTCACTCTCTCACCCTAGTTTTATGTATAATTGCACTAAAGTTGATAAAAATATGGTAATAACACTAACTATTCTTGACATAGTCGGTCACAAAAATAAGGGATCGGCGTGGGGTCCTCCCACCTCCATTCCTAAACAACCACCACCACCACCACCCCCCCGATAAAAATATGGTAATAACACTAACTATTCTTGGCATAGTCGGTCACAAAAATAAGGGATCGGCGTGGGGTCCTCCCACCTCCATTCCTAAACAACCACCACCCCCTCCCCCCCATATTTGGGGGAAGTGGGGATGGGAGGTTCCCCTGCCCCCATCTTCGTCCCTTATTTCTAATCCTAAAATTTTTCAATTTGAAATTCAGAATTTATAATTTGGAATTAGGAATTCGATTATTCCAATCTTTCAATTCATCATGTTTCAATATTCAATCCAATAAATAATTTCTAAAATATTTAATTGGTTTAATTTAATCCAAAATTAATATAAATACTTAAAGTAATATAGATAGGTTAGCGGGTGACCGTGGGTTTAGGGGCGGACCCATCTTTAGACCAGACAGGGCCCATGACCTACCTCAAATTTTTTTTAAACATTATTGATTCTCCTTTTAATTAATTAATTATATATATTAACTCTTTATGATGCAACATGTCAAAGTAAAGCTGGTTTTGTGTCTCACTTCTGTGTTGGTGGTGGTCTTTTTTTCATCATTGTCAACTTCTTAACCATTTTCAATTTGTAGTTACTTAATTCAATTTATTTTATATGAAATTATCTATTATTATTTTTAATAGTTTTAGTTGCAATGAATCCACCACACCACACGCGCCCCCCCCCCCGGTCCCCAAACCCCATTTGGGGGAAGTGGGGATGGGAGGTTCCCCCGCCCCCACCTTCGTCCCTCATTTCTAATCCTAAAATTTTTCAATTTGAATTTCAGAATTTATAATTTGGAATTAGGAATTCGATTATTCCAATCTTTCAATTCATCATGTTTCAATATTCAATCCAATAAATAATTTCTAAAATATTTAATTGGTTTAATTTAATCCAAAATTAATATAAATACTTAAAGTAATATAGATAGGTTAGCGGGTGACCGTGGGTTTAGGGGCGGACCCATCTTTAGACCAGACAGGGCCCATGACCTACCTCAAATTTTTTTAAAACATTATTGATTCTCCTTTTAATTAACTAATTAATTAATTAATTAATTATATATATTAACTCTTTATGATGCAACATGTCAGAGTAAAGCTGGTTTTGTGTCTCACTTCTGTATTGGTGGTGGTTCAAATCCCACTATTTTACTATATTTTCCAATTCTTTTCTCACATTTTCATTTTATTCTAAAACAAAATAATTTATTTTCTTTTTTTCATCATTGTCAACTTCTTAACCATTTTCAATTTGTAGTTACTTAATTCAATTTATTTTATATTAAATTATCTAATATTATTTTTAATAGTTTTAGTTGCAATGAATAAACCCAAAAATCTCAAAATTTAATTTATTGTATAAAATAGTCTATCTATTATTATAATTCATTTTATTTTATCCTTAGTATTTTTCTTTATTTTATAGTCTTAATTTATTTAGAATCAATAAATCAATAATTTACCTTCTTATGTCAAAAAATAAATAAATCAATAATTAACCGATTATTAGAAGAATAAAATAAAAATAAAAAACATGTGTAGTAATATTTTTTAATTAATTATTTTTATATAAATTTAAAGTGAATTCATTATAAATACAAAACAAAATTTCTTATTATAAATTTAGATTGTAATTATTATATTATATAAGAATAAATATTGTAATTTTTCATTGTTTATGTTACTTGTTTTTACTTTTTTACCCCCAAATAGGGATGGGGCTCCATAGGGGAAATGCCCATCCCTCGACTCACTTATAATGGGTATTGTCGTTTTTAATCTTAGAAAAATAATAATTAATTATATAAAACAATTAATTGATTAAAATTAATAAATAAATAAAAAACATTTCTTCTTCCTCTTTTCCACTTCTCTCACCCAAAGCATCAAACACTTTATAAGCACCCACACATACACAAAATCTCTAAAAACACAGTTCTCTCTTCATACTTGTACAAACCCACAAGTTAAGCTCAACTTAGAACCTCAAAACAAACCACATTTCTGATTTTTTTTTTGTATCTCTTAACTTAACACAATTTAGGGAAATTGAGTGTCTATATTTGCAATTATACTTATTAATTAAATATTGAACTAATATAGTTTATATGATACAAATTATATAAACTCTTAAAGTCTTACATCAAAAGAAACTTAATTGTTCATATCCTCTTAAATTTTTTGAACTACATCATCGTAAGTAGATTGT
Source organism: Acer saccharum (assembly GCA_030490815.1). Classification (NCBI taxonomy): domain Eukaryota; kingdom Viridiplantae; phylum Streptophyta; class Magnoliopsida; order Sapindales; family Sapindaceae; genus Acer; species Acer saccharum. The sequence continues at coordinate 31,216,445 of CM059872.1, forward strand.
AAATATAGTCCTTGCATTCTCTTAATATCCTCATATTCCTTGCATATTTGTGTTAGATTTCTCTCTCTCTCTCTCTCTTTCTGTTTTTTTTTTTTCTTTTTGATATAATAAGATTTTTAAGTGTAGAGGAAAAGTAATATTGGATATATGATAATAAATAGTGACACACATAATGAGGTGGAACCGCCTTTGCCAACAAACAATTAATCCATCACCTCCTTATTTATTTATTATAATTATTACTATTTAAACTACTTGCTCACAATCCACAAACAACCCACTTTGTCGTTTTATGAAAATAATAATAATTAAATATAAATATATTTTTGGTTGGTTAGACACAAATTGGGATACCACTTTTAGACACACGATTTGAATCCTTAATTAAATTATATATTTTATCCTAAATTCTTACCGTGTCAAATGAATGGAAATGAGTTACATGAATTCACATACAAATCAAAAAATAAGTTTATGTTTGAGATGAAAACTTAATTTCCCCTTCCCATCAAAGGGACTAAATCTCTTTTCTTAATATTTTTTAGTTGAACCCCTTTCATTTTCATTCATTATATGTAATCACGGTCGTATATGTATTTGTTTAGAGTTTGGATCCTCACCCGGTCTATGTTTTAAAACTATTTTAATTTGAATTATATTAGGAAAAGCTAGCAAAACATAATATTAGAATAAAATATGAACTCGTATGTTCATGTAAACTTACCTATGATTTAGGAAAAAATATGTAATTTAAAATTTTAATTTCATTTGACAAAACAAATATATCTATAAGATTAAGATATGGTCACCTTCTCAATTGTTAATCGTCTTCTTTTTTTGGTTGGGGGCAAATGTCTGTGGGCCCAACGCGCTTTAAAGACCCACAATAACCCTCCACCGTGGGCATCTACCAACTTGCCACGTCATATACATGGTCGGACTCCAATTATATTTCTTTGCCAAGATGGTTATCCGAGTGCGTCGGTGAATCATGTTAATATGAATCCCATAAATTTAAGACTCAAAAATAAAATAAAAGAAATAATTCATATTTATTCTTTTAATATATTAATATATCATACGTGGAATTTTCACTTACCGATCTTAGATGGAAACTCTCACCTTAATTCAACCAGACTCCATTAGTCCATTCTAGGTAGTTGCCCAAACATTTTGATCACTTATTCAAATTAAATTGACTTTTTTAAGTCTAATCAAGTACAACAATAACCAGTTATTTTTGTAGCAGCAGTGTTACTGTCACTGCCCTATAGATTGCAAGCCAAGGAGCACAACAAGGCCACAGGCAAGCCCAACTCCTTAGGAGGTTCTAGAGACTCCTACCTAGTTCTACTTGTTTCTACAAGCTCCTAGGAAGTCTCTAGTTGGTGGAAGAGTTTAGAGATTTCCACACACTTCAAGCAATGGATGCTTCTGGAAGTTTCTAGCAACACAACCAATCTAGGTTGTTCTTGTATATATCTAGATAGGCATAGAATTATCTAGAAACATGTACACACATGTAAATACAAGTAGGAGGAATCTAGATACTTGTATATAAGTATGGATTCTTCTGGAAACTCATTATCCACCATTGGATCAAAGTGATCTTAGCCATTTATTGGGGAGGTGACACTCAATAAATAGCCAACCCCTCTCATTTGTAAGGCATCAAAACCTACTAGCATTCAAGCCTTGTAAAGTTCTCTTGTTAAACAATACAAGTTTTCTTTACATTCCCATAAGCTCTTCCAACCCTTTCCTCTAATCTCTCTTTTGCATTTGAAAGTGACAAGCAAGATTTTTAAAGCTTACTTAGCAACATTGCCCACAAAGTTGTCTAAGTACCGCACGGGATCTACTGCTCAAATCTAAGCCAGTGACAACACGCACACTATCAATCAGTGTCAGTCCCGAGGCACGACAACTAGGGGGGACCGTCTAGGGACTAAAAAAAAAAGGCCTATTTATTTATTTTTTTGTGTGTTTAGTGCTCATATTTTTGGATTTTGATAAATAAAGGGTCCAAAAGGGTTCAGATTTATTATTATTTTTCAAAATTCACATAATTATATCAAATTTAGACCCTAAATAAGAAAAAAGATGTGGAAATCAACTTCTTATATAAAGATTGAGCTTAATATGGATTTTCATCATAATTATTAAAAACAAATGAGTAGCTCTATTTGCACCCCTGAAATTTTATATGTGCATCCCTCTTTACATGTATACCTCATTAAGAGTTTTTTAAAAAGTATATTTTGTAAGCACACCCAAACATTACCAAATATACCCTTTCTTTTATTTTTTATTTTTTTAAATTCTGAAAAAATTAAAATAAAAAGGAGGTCTCCTGCCTTTTCATTTTCTAAGCAAGTTCGTCTCTCCTTATTTACATACGCTATTTCTTTGAGTGGAAACTGTCATATAGATCTATTTCATAACTTTTTTTTTTTTTTTTTTCAATTTGTTTTTTCTATGTATCGCGATATAAACTTAATGAAAATTACTTTGATTAAGTTTTTATAAATTTTCTCAAAAAATAATATAAATTATTAAGTACGAGATCTCACAAGATTTAAATGTAAGATTAAACAAAAAGCCCTATTTTAAATATTCATCATGGGATCTCCAAAATCTCAGGACCAGCACTGCTATCAATCCCTTAACAATGAAAAATCCCAGTTACGTGATGTATGTAATAGTAATTATAAAAGGCTAAATAGTGGTATTTTGTGAGAGTGGAAGCCAAAGCACATGCAGCTGAGATCACGTAAGAAGATATAAATGGGGTGGGGCTGAAACTTGACAATGGACATGTATTCAACTTGGCCGAAACATTGCATGTGCCTGCCACGTGAAGCATACTCTTCCTACTTCCTACTCTTAAATCTTAATTGCCCTAACATGACTTGTTGTTTCCTTTTCACATGTATCCTACTATATATTAATATATTATATTCATTTTCACTCCAACAATATATATCCATTTAAGGACTCCGTTGGGAATTAATATATACTGCCCAACGTCACTTATGGTAAAAAGAGATCATTCACAATATTCAACATTCGAGACGTCACACCACAGATGGTATATATATATAAGGCTCCGTTAAATCATTAATTACGATATGGTTTGGTTGTGAAATACATTGGCATATTAACAAACCACATTATAACTATTTTAGTCTGATAAAGTCTCATGTTCAAATCGCTATATAGGAACGAATCCAGGATTTTCTATCGGGCGAGACTGAACTAAATGTTAAATACTAGTTACAATTTTTTTTTTAAGACAACTATATTAGCAAGAAGAATTTCTTTAATAAATAAATAATAATAAACAATTTTTACCTTATAAGGAAGAGAGGGTAGATTGCAAACGTAGTCTCAAAATTGTTAAAAAAAAATTCTGTGTTTGATAGAGAAAAAACGCACAAAAGTGAATTGAGCACAAACAAACAAAAAAGGAAAAAAAAAAAAAAAAGTTACAGTGAGTATAAAAATAATAATCAGTGAAGAGAATGAATGGTCCGGTGGAATGGTCTAGTGGAAATAATGAATGTAAATCAAGAAACAAATAGTTGGTATATTTGTAATTTTATTAACATGAAATAATAAATAAATCAATAAATGAATATTGTAATAACTTTAAACATAAAGGGTAAATTAATAATATCATGTTAATTTAAAATAATAAAAAATCATATTAGGTTACAGCCTAATCTAGCCCACAAGAAGGTGGGCCCCTATCTCCACCGTAGCAGATGATATAAATATATAATCATATAAAAAAAATTCAATATAGTTACAAAACTCTTTTTCTAAAAAGGTCACCTTACGACTTTACGAGTCACGACTCCCTTTTAATTTGAATTTATATCCTCAACTGATATGATCTTTTTACTCCTGACCTCACATAATTTTATAACACATAAGCATTGTAATGAATGTGGTTAAGATGTGACCAATTTTCACTGCCATTTTATCAACAACTAATCAAATGCTTTAAAAAGGTCAGGAAAAAAATTAGATCAGCAAAGCAGAGAATCCAAATGCTTTTAATTTTGTTTTTCCATTTTTAGCTTCTTTGAAAATTAAATCAGTATTAATTATCTTGGATTAATAAGACCTTTGTTTTTTTGTTTTTTTTTTTGACAACTGCACAAAGCAGAGAGGGGAAAACCCCACAGCAAACAACCGCAGGACACAAACAGCGGACAGAAAAACAAAACACCCAAAAAAAAAAAACCAAAAAACAGAACTTACAGTAACTTGTCAGCCAACACCAAACCCCTGATACATGGGGGACAATCTTCCATCCAGTAGTTGTTCCTCCCAGAAATTAACGCAAACTTAGCAAGACACCAAGCAGCCCGGTTGGCCGAAGCGGAAATAGCACTAATTTGGTTGATAGATCTATCCTTTGTAAAGTTTTAGAAGCATATAGAAAGACTTTTGAGAATTTCTGTACCACACAAATTCACTTTAATTTGGTTCATATAATAAGGAAAGATAGAGAAACTTTTGAAAATAATTCAATCGTGAAAGAGGAAAATATTATATCATATTAGGGAATATAACACCATTCAAATTTTGATGATCATGCTTTACAGCAATTTGACAAGGAACAAGGATGGGAAAAGAGATAAACAAGGCTGTAAAAAGGTATCCTCTTTTAAGTTTAGGGCACATGCTAAGGAGGATTTATATTATTACAAATTCAAATAAATAAAAACAAAAATGGTACATCTATATATTTTGAAAAAATAAAATAATAAAAAAATCTTTTTATTTAAATTTGTATAGATTTAAATCCTAAATTCATGTTAAATAAATAATAGATTAATTGGCACTGATGTTCTCTAAACTTTTTCAAAATATGCACTATGCCCCCTATATTTTTTTTTCCGCTAATAAACCCCTTGGAAAAAAAAATAGAGAGTAAAATGTAAATTCAGGCATAGTTTAGGGGGCATCAGTACCAATTAGTCTAAATAATATAAAGGAAACAAGAACCGGAATATTATAAAGAGTTTCCAGTGTGCACTGTGGACTAGAGAAGGTAACAGGTAGCAGTAAATGGCCAGAAATTGTCTTGACACGTTGATAAATAAGCTTGTCTGTGACCCCATATCTGTGCTTTAATTAATTAAAGGATCCAAAAATAATTGAAAGATTGTCTCCAATTTAATACAATAGACTGATAGAGAGTGGTTGTACTTACAGGCACGAGACGCAAAGATTGATCTCTAGTTGATCTGTCTGGCTGGGGTAGACAAGAGAAAAAGTCAAATTCAGATGACCCAAATGCAGAAAATCACGCCCAGATAAAAAAATATTAGTAATTTATCAGGCACAGCTTTTTTGTGTTTGCTGGTTGTCCAACACTCACTGTTGCTTTGTTTTTTGCTCCCACACAGCTGGGTCGGCTATCTCTCATTCTAATCATTTTTTATTGACCGAACTCAAAAAAGTTAAACCAAATTGCTTCCCTTGAAAGATGAAGTTGCATTTTTCAATTTTCATTCACTATCATAGATTCACAGTGTCATCAACTAAATGGACTTGCAAATTCACAAGGCCCTTCCTTTATTTAACTAGGGATTTTTCTGCACTCAAGGCTTAAAAGAAAATCAACACTTTCTGTGCTTTTGGTAATTGGCGTGCTCGATGCCTAACCCTCGATAAATAAAATTGTTGCATCAACATTCACACCATTGCTACTACAATCCCTAATAAATGTTAAGATTGCAAACCGATTTCGAGCATAGAAAAATGAGAGTAAAGCATGCCTGTATTCATATGAAACCCTGATCAGAAAACTTAAATGAACATTGAGGATTCTATACAATAATGAAATTGTCTGTCCTGGTATGTTGCAATCAGCATGAAAGTTTCAAATCCCATCGACTTTTCTTAAAATTATGTTCTTATTTCTCTGATGAAGCAAACTTGTTATCAAAGGTACACAGAGATGCAGTTTCTGGCAACAGATCAATTAAATCTTTCATGTTAATTGTTAAAATGAAATACTCAGTGGTCACACACCGGCAATGCAGCAAGATCCCAAAGTTGTGGCCGCCTGTAATAAACTTAACAAGAACTTCAACACTATGGAATCACACAACAAGATTTCAATATTTTTTTATCAAAACGAAACCTCCCTAGAGGCCCTACAGGTAAAAGGTCTAGATTACAATTTTTTTTCTATTTTAACATTCCTAAAGCTTTAAATCTGCCACCGATATATGAAAACAATCACACCTTAAATGCTGTAATATGCTTTCCTAAGTTAAGTTGAAGTAAAGTAACCTGCAAAAGCACAGCTGCACCTGATATATGCATCTTTCTGGGAATGGTGTGTGATGAATTTTCAAAGCAGTATTTCCCATATCTTCCCTTAATTTTATCACAGCACTTCTCTATCCCACTTTTGTGAATAAATTCAGAAAGCATACTGTGATAGTTGCTCTTTACAACCCGAAGGTAATGTAATGATGATTATCAGTTCACCGCAAGACAAGAGAGAAAGATTCCTGATAGCCCAGAATCACTCCGTTGAAGACTTGTAGATGCTACGCAAACCATTTTTCCCAGACGGCAGTCATTGAGAAGTCCCATCATTTTTCCCACCTTGATGTGCATGAGCATCAACTTGCGGCAAATGGGATTCAACATCTTCCTCAGAAACTGAGACACTCTTAGGGCTATCATCCATGCCAGTATCTTTGTCTGATTCATCTTTCAGTTCAGCTATTTTTTGATCTTCAGTTTCCTTTACAGTTTCAGCATGGTCTACGACTGGTGTATGCAAATTAGAGGAAAGCAGAGATGAAGAAGTACTCCCCAATCCTTTGGAAAGACAAACATACTTGAAAACAAGTTGCTTGTAATTATTTAACAGGTCTTCAACATCGTTGATTGTAAGATCACCGACATTCGCAAATAAGTACGGGTACTCCTGAAAGACTTGGCTTGCCTTATCCTCCTTCAAAAGCATAGTTGCACCCTTATTCTCCAACTCTGAGAGGGATGGAACTTTTGTAATCGGTGCCTGATCTTTTGCAAATGTTACTTTTTTACTTCCGGATTTCCTTTCAGAAGATTTAGGCTGATTCACAGGTTCCTTTTCCTTCTTAGAATTTAGAGCTTGATGTTTGGAATCTATAAGTTGTTCTCTAGGAAGGTGTCCTGCATTTTGATCATTTAGGTTAGATAAACCATCCATATCAGTTGAAAGGCCAGACAGAAAAGCTAGAGCAGATTCCATGTTGTTCTGAAACTCAGATTCCTCCATTGAAAGGGATTTCGCATCAATGTTTGAAATGAAAGACTCTGCAGAGAGCATATTAGTGAAAAAATAGGCTGCTTCTGCAACTAAACGGGATTGACTCCTGTATCTTTGTATATACAACAGATTTGAGTGCAGTTGAGGAGGGTTTGCCTGAAAAACATCAGTCATGCAAAGCAAGTTCACAATCACAGTATAAAATTATATATAGATATCATTTTATATAGTTTTAGTCAAAATGAAAACTTCTGACAAAGTGAAAGCAGTTAGCTACACATGCATTATTTTTTCAGCTGTAGATAGATCCTATCAGAAAATAGTTCCACTAAAAACTTTTTCCTTCTGACAGGTGGGAGGACAACTTCCTATCTTGAAACTTTTACAACATACATCAATGCTTCAATAAAAAGCTCTATACTGATAATACTCATAATTTGATTACTCTATCATTCTTTAGTTTAACGTTGACAGTAGAAACTGAACTTTTTAAGTAACAAATTTATGGAGGATAACAAGTAGAAAAAGGAACTCAACAATGACAAGGGTTGAGTAGCCGATAGTAAATAATAAACAAAGGGATCAAATGTGAAATCACACTAGGTAGATCATGAAATCACACATAAATTATTTCTATCTTACCTTTATAGTAACATAAATTAGAACAGGGAGAAATTCATCAGCTCCAGGGGGATTCTCATTTGAAGCTATAGAAGCATTAAACAGTAAATTGTTGATGACCTTGCAACAACTAAGAATACAGAGAAGCTTGTCTCTTGGAGCCTTGTACATATTTATCTTTTGCAGCTCCTTTTGTGCAAGCTGATGATATAAAAATAAAGAAGCCGTCAAAAGATTATTGAAGTAAGAGAGCCTGACCAAAATTTAAAAATGAAATACCAAATCTCAAGTACAACAAGAAAATAATATTATAATATAAGTTCCAAGATAAAAAATTAATGATGAGTTGCAGCGGTTGCAGAATTGTGGTCATTTGATGCTGTTGAAGGAGGTTCTCAAATGTTTCCATCAAGTTTAATTTTTTGCTGTTTAATTTTTGTGACCCCCTTTATATTAATATCACAGGCTTAATCATTTCTTCACTTATGATCTTAAGATATAATTTAATTTCTCTTTCTTTAATTTTTTTTTCTCACTTTTTTCAGTTTCAGATACCTTGTATAGTTGTATTAACATTATTTTTGAGTTTTTAAAAACAAAACTTTGAAACTTTCATACAATACTGAGTTAAGTTTGTCATCCCACAAACAATGGCTCAAAATTTTTGAATCTGTGTTTACAATAAGACCTTTTAACTTATAGGAAGCAAAACACAAAGGGCTGGAGAAAAGAAATGGTTCTGTTTGGGAAACATAATTACTGGTTTCCAAAGCAAAATGTAGCTATGTATTATACAACATAGTTTTCTAGATACACAATAAAGGAGAAGGAGCATCTCCCAGATAACATTAAAATGAACACCTTTCAAGTTTTTGGCTACTTGTTACGAGAATGTGTAATGACAAATGTGCAGTTCCAAAACCATTTTTGCAACAATACATATCAAAAATTATTGTTTACTTTCTAAATATATGTTTTCATACAACTGTTTGAAGAGCAAACACATTTAGAGCTTCTGCCCCATAATTGCTGCAAAACTGTAAGATGAAGCATTAGCATGAGGCCTATGTGTTTTTAGTACAACTATCAGTTAAGAAATGACCAAAGCTATGTATCCATAATGCATTAGGTCATGCCAAATGTATGATAATTATTTTAGAAACAGGTTCATTTCAGTCTACCCTAATTTAAGAAAGTACGCCAAAAATTAACTTCAAAATATTTCTAACTACTTACTGAACCAACTACTTACTAAACCAATATATAAAATTTGGAGACATATTTAGGACTTATATCATAAAAAAAAAAACACAAGAACAAATGTTTGTGTGCAACATGTTAAACATATTTATTTACATGTGAGGCTTATTAATACAGGGGGAGACGAACCATATGATCTGTCTTCTAAATTAATGTTACAACCATATGAGTTATCTTCCACATAAATGTTAATATAAAATGAGAAGTACAACATACAAAGACTTGCATGAACAACATTGTCTCATACATTGTAAGTATTTAAATAAACAAATAACCCACAAGTGAAGTGACCTAGAGGAGAGGAGAATAAATAATAAAATATCACCTTGAAAAAATACGAGAAAGAGAAGTTTATATAGGCTATATAGCTATGGAAGTCACAACCCAATAGCCTATTCTTTTTGGTTATAAGGCTACCTAATAATAGATAAACTTATTCTTCAAAATATAAAAAGTCCAACAGATATAAAATTTCCTAACATGGTATTGGAGCCTTTGACAAATGTCAATGGTAAAAACATAGGGGGAAAAAATATAAATAGCGCTTTTTTTTTCCATTTTTGCAAAAAAGAGCAAAGATTAGTAACTTGAGTTTTTTTAGTATTGTGCTGCCACTTCAGACAAAAATACCCTTATTTTAAATTAAGGCTCACTACTGCAGCAATAAACCAACATCTAATAAATCTTAATGGCATATTAATTTTCTAAGTCTTTGAAGGCATAAAAATAAATCTTAAAGGTATAGAATAAATCTCGAAGAAATAAAAAATGTTTTGATATAAACATTGTTCATTCATGATCTTATTCCCTTTCCGGTTGTAACGTCCATGGATGTGTATAATAAACAAAGCCAAATACGTGGTTTTTAAAGATGAAAAACAAATTTTGCAAGAACTTGCAGCACAAAGATCAACTTTATACTTGGCAACGTTAGATTTTGTGGGTTCCAAGGAATGTGAAGATCTTGTTAAATTTTGGTCCAAAGTTGTGTATTTGATGATTGGCATATGGAAAGGTAAGATTTTGTAGTTGAAAAGTCTTTGAGAGCGAAAGGAATGGAGGGTAGAGTAAAAACGACAAAAAAAAGAAAAAAAAAAAAAAGAAAAACGAAGAAGAAGAAGAAGAATGGCTATTCAATGCCAACTCAGGATCATATATGAGGGGGAGTGTTGTAGATAACCCACATTTGAGCTGGAATCTAGCACCATGAAAATCCGATGTGGTAGTTACAGCTTATTTGGCACATCATTTGGATATGATTTTGGACAAATAATTTGGGAAATTTAGCATTACTCTTTTTAATAGGGCGAAAATCATTTTGGTACCTTAACGATTTGGATTTATCGGTTTTTGACCAATCTTTCCACCTTTGGCTCACGTGATGATGCATTTCAAATAATCTAGCGACCACATCAACCAAAAGCAGAAACATTGGTCAAAAACCGATAAATTCAAATCACCCAAGCCCCAAGGACCAAAATGATTTTCGTTCTTTTTAATAATATATAAGTATGTAACCATAATAAATTATTTAAATACATTAAAATAACTTTAATATTGCAAGAGAAGGAGGAGGATCCAATCTCACTCAAACCTATGTCACCATAGGCTTGGCAAATCCCATAAACAAGGGATTCACTATTGGGATTTGTTCAAATCCCATACAGTTTGCACCAAACATGGGTAAAGATTTGATTACCCTGGTATAAGGAGAACCAAACACCGAACCCATGTTAACTCACATGTAAACATGTTTGAAGTGTTATCAAGAGTTCAATGAGAAAACCATCTAGGAAGACTGGAAGAGAAGTGTCCTCCATAAATTTAATAAAGAAATAAATAGCTTGAAATGAAAACCTCTTCACTTACCAGCCATGATGTTTCATTTTGAAAAGTAGGCGTAATATCCAAATTTTCAGGACGAATAAATTGTTGAACCAAAGCCATCTTCTCATAAAGCTCTTCATCACATTTTGCATCATCAGGAAGCGAAGCAAATACACGGGTAAATAATTTTGTCATGACATACTTCTCTAGTCCCTGTAAGTGAAAAACATTCATAAGGTGAGCAAATCAGCATAAACAAGAAGTATAAATCAATAAATACTTGTTCAGGAAACCCAAAAAAGAAATGAATCTAAGATATATAGCATCAAGCTCACTTTAGTTTTACAATATAACAAGGACATCTAAATTAAAGCAGTTATTATAGTCAAAAGGATGTAGCCCATAGCTCCTTTGTGGCAAGATTGACCAAGATTTTCAAGACTGGACTGGACTGGGGAATGGCATTGTTTTGCTTATTTAGTTTAAATAACTACATATGACCAAAAGAAGAAACCTGTTTTGTTCCACTACATATGCAAAAATCATGTTTGCTTCTTCAAGCTCCAAAAGTAGCTTGTTTTATTAGTGTACACATAAAGGAAGGGGGTATTCCTTCTCTTACTTATATACTAAAGATAACCAGAATGTTTTCTAGGTCTCATGGGTCACATCTCTCTTGGAAGTAACCTAGTGAATGGATGGCATAGAAAGGATTTGAATAATTATCTTCTGTGGAAAAGTCCCTCCCACTGAAAGAGGGGGGAGAGAGATGAGAGTTTTGTCTACTGGTTACAGAGAGAGGGATGCCATGAGAGATAAATGAAACACTAAACTGCGACAATAATATATTAATATTGTTGAGAGATATGAAACAAATCAAACTCCCAAGTTACTCACTTCACCAGCGCTATCCAGTTCTTCCTCTGAACAACCAGCCCAAAGGGGATGAGCCCTAAAAGCTGCTTCCATATTGGCAAGGAACTCCTGCACTGCAGCACTATCCCTTTCTGGATCAGGTGCATTGTTCGAAAACGACACAATGAAACTGCAACAAAAGATTTCACACTCAAAACCTAGTGCAAAATTTAGGATTCTTTTTAACTTTCACATTAGATATAAATCATATAATTGCCAATTCTACCGATCAGCCATAAATATTATTTACACCAACTCCGCAAACAAATACGAAGACCTACTAAAGACCGGAGAATCACATTAGATTCTTTATGATTCGTTTTAGGCAACTTGTTATAATTAATTATCCAAAAACTATAATGTTTCCCACTCCTTAAACCGGATTAAGTATTGATCAAAAGTTAAGAATTAATGTTGAACGATATGCTATACTACATTTTTATCAGTGATTCAATTTCATTTTTCATCCATCAATTCATCATTGGAACATTTGTACATTTGATCACATTCAAATATCCTTTTAAATACACATTAACTTCTTGGAAATGCTTTTCTTAATTTAAAAAAAAAAAAAAAAAAAAAAAAAAAAAAAAAATCTTGAGTAGTTGAGTTCCATATTGAAAGCCAGAAAAGTAGTTAAAAACTGCTAATCTAAAACTTCGTAGCTGAATTACAAGCATTGGCTGAATTTACAAGACATCAAACGGACCGCTATAATTACTTAATAGAAATCAAAAATTAGATTCGATCAAATTAAAACAAGAAAAGCTAGAAAGAGTAAGAGAGAGTGAGAGACCTTTTGATGGATTTGACGAAATCGGCAGCGGAGGGTTGGCGCATGCGTTCAAGAAATTCGTGCAATCCCAAGAACACGTCCGTGTTCTCCATTCAACCTCCGCCGTCTGATTGCCTCAGAAATCTCAGCTGACGGTGATCTTTCTGAGACGGTGACTTTTGAGTAGAGTCTGGTGTCTTCTCCAGATATGATGGTGTAGTAGAGAGTAGAGACATAAATTATTTATATTTTTTATTTATATTTTTTATTTCACGCATTTCACGCTTTGCCCAATAATATGGATGACATGAGCCCATACTAAACAATCAAAGGCCGATATTTTTTTTATTATTATTATTTTTTGGAAAAATCAAAGCCCAATATTTGTTAGAGCCTAGAGAACAAGACATGTCTATTCATTTTCATTTGTATGTACTCCCATTTACGATTTTGTGGGGCTAATATTAGATATCTCACATTCGCATCCAACTTATAAAACATATTTAAGTGAAATAAATCATCATTATTATATATCTATCTACCGATTACCGTTTAAATGTAATGAAATATAAAAAATGAGATGTTTAGCATTATTGATTACCGTTTAAATGTAAATGAAATATAAAAATGAGATGTTTAACATTATTGATTAGTTGATTTGTAAAGGATCTAACTAAATCAACTTAAAATTTTGATTTAAAACTTCAATATTCATCTACTATTATAATATACATATATGGCTTTTCCACTTAGTTGACTATAATATACTTTACTTGGTCACTAAGCCAATCCATCCACATGGTCACGTGGTCAATCCTTTGCCTATATATATATATATATATATATATATATATATGATTGCCTCGTTTGTAAATGTTAACTGATGAGATCATTTTATCCAATATAAAAGTAATTCTCTACTCTCACTAACTTGTTTATCTTTCTCTCATTCTCTCGCATCTCTTATCTCTCATCTCTCATCTCTCTTTTCATTTATTTTTACTCACTCTATTAATAATTCTTCAATTGATCTTCACATATTCTTCATCTATTTCTTAATTTATTTCATAACACGTTATCAGCACGATTGCATGTAAGTAGAAAGGATCCCCTGATGGGTGATTTACTTACATCTCAATATTCTGGATCTATTTATAGTTTCGTATACAAGATGGCTATGCCGTCAAACGGATCCTCTATATATAGTTTTGAATTTATTTATATTGTTTAAATATTTGTATTTATTTTTATGCAATATATGAGACTGACTTATGCTGTGTCTTAGGACTGGCTTATGCTGTGTCTCGGGACTGGCTTATGCTGTGTCCTAGGACTGGCTTATGCTGTGTCCTAGGACTGGCTTATGTTGTGTCCTAGGACTGGCTTATGCTGTGTCTCCAGATTAACTGTTTTAATATTCAGTATTTATTTTTATGCAATATATGGGACTGGCTTATGCTGTGTCTCGGGACTGGCTTATGCTGTGTCTCCAGATAAACTGTTTTAATTCATTATGCTCTTTAATTATATTCGCACTAAATTAAATTTACAATTTAATTCACAGAAAAAGGAAGTTGTAAGCATGGCTAAACTTGCAAATCTGAAGTTTGATGCACTCCAAGTTTCGGGAGATAATTATATGTCTTGGGTTATTGATGCGGGGTTATACTTAAAATCCCAAGGCCTGTATTATACCATTGATGATGGTAGCGAGGCTAATGAACAGGACAAATCCACAGCGATGGTGATACTTCGTCATCACTTACATGAAAATTTAAAAGTTCAGTATCTTACTGTCACAGAACCTGAAGATTTGTGGCAAGAGCTAAAAGATCGTTATGATCATCAGCATGATGTAATGTTACCAAATGCTAGATATGGATGGCATCATTTACGATTTCAGGACTATAAATCAGGTTCTGAATATAATTCTGCTCTATTTAGAATCACCACAAGATTGAAATTATGTGGTCAAGATGTATCTGAAAATGACATGTTGGAAAAGACTCTCACAACTTTCCATGCCTCAAACATAATATTGCAACAGCAATATCGAGAACGTAGATTCTCAAAATATTTAGAACTGATCTCATGCCTTTTAGTAGCAGAAAAAATAATAATGAGCTACTGATAAAAAAATCACGGATCACACCCGACTGGTTCCACAGCATTCCTAGAAGCGAATGCTAATACTGTCGGATATCGTGGTCGTGGTCGAGGCCGTGGGTATAATCGTAATTCTGATCATGGCCGTGGTAATGGTTATAATCCTAATCGCGGTCGTAATCTTGGCCGGGGCCGTGGTCGTAGTTTTAAAAGAGGGCGTGGTAATCCTGGATCAGGTGGCTATAATCAAAACTCTCAGCAGAAGTGGAATGTTTATGAAGCCAGACAGTATAATGGAAAAAATGCTCAAAATAAGCCTAATGCGAATGACAGTGTTTGTTTTAGGTGTGGGTGTTATAATCATTGGTCAAATAAATGTAAAACACCTAAACACCTGGTGGATTTGTATCAAGCATCAATCAGTGGAAAGGGAAAGAAAACTGAAACTCATTTCGTTGAAGATTCATATCCTAGAGATATTACGCATCTCAATGTTACAGATTTCTTTCCAGACCCGAAAGACATGCCAGCTGCTTCAATTGGTGATGGGAATGTCAATACCAATTAAATACTACTTACAGTAGTAGTATTTTGTTATTTTGTTTATGTAAAATATTTCCAGTGCAATATATATACTTTTGAATCAATTTGTCTAATATGCATTTTATTTTTCTTTATGAAGCATACAAAATGAATCCAAACGATAAATTGGGGGTTATTGAAAAGCTAGAAGCAGAAGATATATGTTTAGTTGATAGTGCAACAACTCATACAATTCTGCGGAGCCAGAAATATTTTATAAATTTAAATTTACTCAGAGCAAATGTTAATACAGTATCAGGTCCAGCAGATCTGGTAGAAGGCTCTAGAAGAGCCATGATATTATTACCAAACAATACTAAAATATGTATCGATGATGCATTATATTCAAGTAGATCCAGAAGGAATCTACTTAGTTTCAAAGATATACGGAAGAATGGATATCATATTGAAACTATGAATAAAGATAATATTGAATATCTATGCATTATCTCTCATGATTCACTCCAGAAATTCATCATAGAAAAGCTGCGTGCTTTATCTTCTGGACTATATTACACTATTATTAAAGGTGTAGAAGTTTATGCAGTTGTGAATCAGAAATTCTCAGATCCAAAAATGTTTGTACTTTAGCATGACCGTCTCGGTCACCCAGGATCTACAATGATGCGTAGAATCATTGAGAATTCTCAAGGGCATCCATTAAAGAACCAAAAGATTCCTTGTCCCATGAGAATTTATGTATTGCATGTTCCCAAGGGAAATTAACAATAAAACCATCTTTTTCTAAAGTTGGTTTTGAATCCCCATCATTTTTACAAAGAATTCAAGGGGATATATGTGGACCTATTCATCCACCATGTGGACCATTTCGTTATTTTATGGTTCTAGTTGACGCATCTGTCAGATGGTCACATGTATGCCTATTATCAACACGTAATGTTGCTTTTGCAAGATTACTTGCACAGATTATCAGGCTTCGGGCTCATTTTCCCGATTATTCAATTAAATCCGTACGCCTTGATAATGCTGGTGAGTTTACTTCCAAGGCATTTGATGAATATTGCAAAGTGGCTGGGATTGATGTTGAACATCCAGTTCCACATGTTCATACTCAGAATGGATTAGCAGAATCACTCATTAAACGTGTCCAGATAATTGCAAGGACTTTACTATTGCGAACGCAATTACCGATTTCCGTATGGGGGCATGCTGTTTTACATGCCGCTGCATTAATTCGGCTTCGACCCACTGCTTATCATCAATATTCACCAGTACAACTTGTACTTGGTCATCAACCAGACATATCTCATTTACGTACATTTGGGTGTGCAGTATATGTCCCAATTGTACCAACAAAAAGAACTAAAATGGGACCCCAAAGGCGTTTGGGAATATATGTTGGTCTTGATTCACCATCAATTATTAGATATCTAGAACCCTTGACTGGTGATCTTTTTACAGCACGGTTTGCAGATTGTCATTTTGATGAAACAAATTTCCCATCATTAGGGGAAAGAAAAATTACTTCTAAAGAGAAGCATGAACTTTCCTGGAAAGTTCCTAGTCTAATTCATTTAGACCCATACACATCTCAACGTGAGAATGAAGTACGTAAGATAATACATCTTCAAGCAATAGCAAATCAGTTACCAGATGCATTTACAGATGCTACTAGGGTAACGAAATCATACATACCAGTTGTTAATGTACCAGCACGGGTGATTATTCTAGAGAAACAATCTAAACAAATTATAGCAAAAGAATCATCTAATGCACGCCAAAAGCGTGGTAGACCGATTGGCTCAAAAGATATTGTTCCTCGAAAAAGGAAAATAAATAAATCCACTTTCTCTAAGTTAACTCCAGAAGAGTTAAATGTCCCTGAAGGGACACAAGCTACTAAAGTGTCAAAATCCCCTGTGGAGGAAAGAATCTCCGAAGAGATACAAGAATATAGAAATGAGGAAATTTCTATGAATTATACAAGAGAATTGTGGAATTGTAAAGAAACAATCATCGATGATGTATTTCATACACAGTCGCAACTGAAATTATAAATGATGATTATGAACCTCATAATCTCGATGATTGTAGACAAAGGTCTGATTGGCCTAAATGGAAAGAATCAATTCAAACATAGTTGACTTCAATGGCCAAACGTGAAGTATTTGGGTCAATAATCCAGACGCCTGAAAACGTCAAACCTGTTGGGTACAAATGGGTTTTTGTAAGAAAACGTAATGAGAAAAATGAGGTCGTGAGATATAAGGCATGACTCGTAGCACAGGGTTTCTCACAAAGACCTGGCATTGATTTTGATGAAACATACTCACCAGTGATGGATACAATTACGTTTCGTTTTCTAATAAGCATAGCTGTCTTGGAAAGGCTTGAAAATGCGTCTAATGGACGTAGTGACTGCTTATCTATATGGTTCACTAGATTCAGATATTTACATGAAAATCCCTGAAGGGTTCAAAATGCCAGAATCATGTAACTCAAGACCTCGTAATTTGTATTAGATAAAATTACAAAGGTCCTTATATGGATTAAAACAATCTGTACGGATGTGGTACAACCGTCTAAGTGAATATCTGATAAAGGAAGGATATATTAATAATCCTATATGTCCATGTGTTTTTCATTAAGAAATCAGAATTTGGATTTGCTATCATAGCAGTTTATGTTGATGATATGAATTTAATTGGAACCCCTGGAGAACTTCAGAAAACCGCTGAATACTTGAAAAAGGAATTTGAAATGAAAGATCTGGGAAAGACAAAATATTGTCTCGGCCTTGAAATCGAGCATAGATCAAATGGAGTATTTGTCCATCAATTAGCATATACTGAAAAGATTTTAAAAAGATTCTATATGGATAAGGCTCATCCATTAAGTACTCCTATGGTTGTTAGGACTCTTGATCCTAAAAAGGATCCATTTCGTCCAAAAGAAAATGATGAAAAGATACTTGGTACTGAGGTACCATATCTTAATGCGATTGGTGCTTTATTATATTTGGCTCAGTGTACTAGACCAGATATTGCATTCTCTGTGAATGTACTGGCTAGATTTAGCTCAGCACCAACTCGAAGGCATTGGAATGGAATCAAACATCTTTTCCGTTACCTCAATGGAACGAAAGATTTAGGATTATTTTATACAAAGTCTAACAATTTTTCAGGTTTACTTGGTTATGCTGATGCCGGGTATCTGTCTGATCCCCACAAAGCTCGTTCACAAACGGGATATGTTTTTACATATAATGGCACAGCAATATCATGGCGCTCCACAAAACAGAATTTGGTTGCTACATCATCTAATCATTCTGAAATCATCGCACTTCACGAAGCAAGTCTGGAATGCGTTTGGCTAAGGTCAGTTATTCATCATATTCAAAATACTTGTGGATTTTCATTATCTACAGAAATACCAACACAGATATTTGAAGATAATGCGGCTTGCATTGCTCAAATTAGAGGGGGATATATTAAAAGAGATAGAACCAAACATATTTCTCCTAAATTCTTCTATACTCATGAGCTTCAACAGAGCCGACAAATTGATGTTAAGCAAATACGGTCTACAAATAACCTTGCAGATCTGTTTACCAAATCACTGCCTACATCAACTTTTGAGAAGCTAGTATATGGAATAGGCATGCGTCGACTTTCGAAATTACAAGATTAAATGCTGAAGTTTTATGAGGGGGAGCGTTCAATCAGGGGGAGCAAAGTTTTGAATGGACATATATACACTATACTCTTTTTCTCTTCGATCAGGTTTTTTCCCATTGGGTTTTCCTGACAAGGTTTTTAATGAGATAGTTTTTAATGTCCAACCCCCCACTAGATCCAGAAGGTCATTGTATGTATTTTAACTAGGTTTTATCCCATTGGGTTTTTCCTAGAAAATTACAATTCAAGTAGTGGAAAATCCAAGGGGGAGTATTATAATATATATATATGGCTTTTCCACTTAGTTGACTATAATATACTTTACTTGGTCACTAAGCCAATCCATCCACATAGTCACGTGGTCAATCCTTTGCCTATATATATATGATTGCCTCATTTGTAAATGTTAACTGATGAGATCATTTTATCCAATATAAAAGTAATTCTCTACTCTCACTAACTTGTTTATCTTTCTCTCATTCTCTCGCATCTCGCATCTCGCATCTCTCATCTCTCATCTCTCTTTTCATTTATTTTTACTCACTCTATTATAATTCTTCAATTGATCTTCACATATTCTTCATCTATTTCTTCATTTATTTCATAACATCTACTTTTTTTTTTCTTTCTTTTTTTCGATTCAAGGATGGCATCTACCTTCAATTCATGTTCTTCTACACTCTTCAATTGCAAGAAATGGATTTTACCATTTCTAACTACACATATTAAACACAAGGTGGTTGCCTTGGTGGTCCAAGGCTTAGGATGAAAATCCCAAGTCCTTAGTTCTACTCTTGGCAATTGCATTACGGCCAGCCATCAGACCACTAGCTCAGCTGGTGGAAGGACGAGCTTGGGGCATGGATAACTACCCGGGTCAGCTGTTCGAATCCTACCCAGGCGAAGGCGAGTTCTGATTTACCCACTTATATCTTTGTGTGACCAGGGGTGTGTGCTAGGGTTTCTTATCTGTCCTACTCCACTATCCAACTTACAGGCCATGACGAGTCACGCAGTTGGGGAGGACATGCTGATAGGTGCCTAGATGAAGTTCGAGATCCTCGATACCAAAAAAAATAAAAATTCTAACTATACATATTACCGACATATCATTTATTTTAATTAAGGAGTATAATTAATGGATTATAAAATAATTATAAATAAATAAATTTAGAGTAGGTGGGAACAATGTTTTAAAAGGCGAAAGGCGAAAGGCAAGGCGATGAAGCATTCATGAGGCGAGGCGGTAGCCTCAATCGAAAAAACGGAAATAATTAATTAATTTTTTTTATTAAATTAGAAAATGTTCAATAATATTCAATAAAAGAGTCATTCAACAATTCTAGCATAAATATTCCGAATAAAAATTAAACGTTACAAAAGAAAATTGTCATCCTAATGACAAATGACCACTATATATCAAATAGACTATCAATTGTATCAAACGCCGAAGCCCTGTAATGTGGATCAAAAGTGTAATTCCCTCCATCATCATCTGAACTTTCATCTTCCAAAGAGTCAAATTGAAATTGGTTTGAAATGTCCTGCCACCCACTTTCGTCATCCACCTGTTGCAAAGCATTTCCTTTGTCTACCAAATAATATAAAGTTATATTATAATTAAATATATCATTCTATCTAAACACTAAAGTTATTAAATTTAATTAGAGAATTACTTACTTGTGTTTCTCTGACTCTTTCCCACTACTTGCTAGCTCGTACTTAGTTGACTCATGTCCACATCTTCATCAACCATCCACTCATCATCTGAAAGCACATCTTCCGTAACCAATGGATCCTCATCATCCTTTAGTGCCTATTTCTTTAAGAATTTATGCTGCAACTTTTTATTGTACATTATGTACACTAAGGTATTCAATCTCGCCGTGCTTAATCGATTTCTCTTTTTCGTATGAATCTACAAATTTTTTGTAGGAACTCGACAATTAAGAAATACTAAATTTATTTTAATATACAATTGTGAATTCTAAATAAAGTATGGATACCATATTAAATACACTCCAATTCCTCTCACAAGCTGAGGATTAGCAAGTGAGACTTAAAACCCTCACAACAAAACTTGAAAGTTCTAGAGCTTTGTCTCCAAATGTAGTCCACCAATTGGCTACAATTAAAATAATAATGAGTTAAGACAAATACAAGACTAGAAATTTCATCAAGAAATTAATAAATCTAAACAATAACTTTACATACTAGGGGTGCGATTGTTGATTAGAGTTTTTACTTGTCCAAAGCCAAACAACCCGTTCTTATGCTTAAAGAGATTAAGTTGTAAATTAGTATTGAATCTCGCCTCCTCACTGGGAATGAGTTTTTCCATGCACACCATCAACCTAATCTTTATCTCTTGATGAGTGGAAAAATCAATTGAATATTGAAATCGGAGATTCAGAAAGTATGCAGCTGCATGCAAATGGCGGTGCAATTGAAACTCCCACTTATCATCAATGATTTTCCATATCTCTTTGTAAGATCCTTCCTCATTCCTTAAATTTTTGGCTATCTCCTCTTTAGCCTTATCCATGGCACCATAGATGAATCCCATTCCGGGTATTTTCTTATAATCTACCATCCGTAACACATTTACAAGGGGTTTAGTTGTCTTTAATGCATAAGAGATGCTACCCCAAAAAGTGTTATCCCTCAAGATAATCTTCTTGATTTCCTATCCCTCGGTCTTTTTGCCTAAGTACATCCATCCCATTCCTTTGAAGTAAACATTTGCTTCAAAGGTTGCCTCAGACTGTACATGCTATCTAATGTCAAAATACAGTAGCAAATCGGGTAGAAGCGGCACGAATCAAAACCAACACTCATCCATGGTTGTATATGAAGTTACTCACCTATTCCAATACAAGAATAACAATATCAAGACATATACAATGATTTATACTAAATATTAAAGCATTTATATAATGATTTATACCTTCTTCACTTTCCTCAGTGCATATCTATGTTAAGGTAGATCTCCAATTTTCTCAAGTATTAAATCAATACAAAGAGCAGCACAGGGTGTCCACTATAGTCGTTTCCTCTTCTCCATCAACATCTCACCTGCTTTCTTGTAGTTGTTTGCATTATCTATCACAACTTAAACCACAAGGTCTTCTCCAACTTCTTCAACCACTCCATTGGATATACTTATATGTTTTTTGTTCGTCCATTTCAATCTATTTCCCATACTTCCAAGTCGGATCTTTTCGAGTCGATATCTCCAATTCTACAACAAAATGATCAAAGAAAAACCCATTAAAATTAAGTTAACACCACACTTGTTAGCTTGCAGAGTTGCAGTCAATGCCCAATGTAATATACTAATATCTACTGTTAACATCACATAATACAACATATTGTTGCAAGTTGCTTCATTAAGCATATCTACTGTTTCAAACACAAATGTACAAAAGCATTAAGCAACACTGTCAACACTCAACAGTATATGTAATGAAGTTAAGCATGTATATCGACAGGGATGGAGACAGTCAAGGGCGAGCAGGGTCACCCCCAACCCTACCCCCCCCCCCCCCCCCCCCCCCCCCCCCCCCCCCAAAAAAAAAAAATAATAATAATAATAATAATTTCAGTTTCAACAAAATTTTTTTGAGACTTTGTCTCTTTGTAAAATATTATTCTAGAATAATCAGAACTTGGAAGAACTCTGGAACTTAATTTTGAACTTTAAAACAATAAAAAAAAATGTTTAAATAATCATTCTAATTCAACAATTAATAAAGTCACACAACATGGCCCACATATAATTGTTTTTTCCAACGACGGGACCCATACAATAAATAAACAAAACTCACATTTTTATTTCCCCACTTTACTCTTTCTCTCCACTTTACTCTTTCAATTTCAAAATAACCTAAAAAAACAACATTCTTCAAGTCTCAACTCTCTGCAAATCGAATTCAAGCAACACTTTTTCCAGATGTTTTATATATTCTCTTAAGTCATGACAATTAAATCTAGAAATGATAATCTTCTAATCCTAATTTTTTTTTTCTTTTTCAATATTTGTTTCCCTTTTATTTTCTATTGTGCAATTGAACAAAATATAAATTTAAAACTTATGTGTAACATGTGTTTAATCTATTGGCATTTGATAGATTATATAATAGGAATGCTTGTTACTAGAAGGTTGTGGGCCATGAAAGCTTGAGAATGTGATATGTAAAAGTTTAAAGTGAAGAGTAGAAAAAGGTAATCTTTACTCTTATTAAGCCACTAATAATGTATTATCATATAATTGTTTAAAACCGTTATGAGTGTTAATGAAATATTTTTTATTTCTTTTGTATTTTGGGGAAAAAATGAATGTTTTTTGGAAATGCAAAAATTAGTACACCAGCTGTCTTTTAGCTATGAATATTACGCAACAAGATGGTAAATCAATAAATGAATGATAATTTGGTTGTTTATATAGAAAATGACATATCTGATGACATTGATAATGAGACTATAATGCAACATTTTCAAAAGATGAAATCACGTCGAGGATAGTTGTAATTTGTAAATATGTTTGAAGAATTATATGAATCTATATCTTCCAACTTTTTGTTTAGTCAAGTTTTTTGTTTAACTTGGGGTATGCCCCTTGTAAACTTGTGATGTTTCATTTTTGATTAATGCACTTTAAATAGTTATATATATATATATATATATATATATATATATATTACCATTTTTATTATTATTTAATGATGCCCACCCCCCACCCCCCTCTAAATGAAATTCTTGGCTCCGTCCCTGTATATCAGTATATGTTTCAAGTGTGCTTCAAACAAACTGCAATAACATAAGAAGAGAAGATATTTATATCACAACTCATAAGAAAAAAATTTATATCACATAAGCAAATTTTTTATATCACAGAAGTAGAATAAAAAAAAACTTAAAGTAACTGGTAATCTGGTATGCTTACAAAAGGAGAAGTTGGAGGAGATGATAGGAAGGAGAGATGAAGTCACCGGAAAAGTTGAAGGAATGGTAGGATGAAGAGAATCGCTGGCCGCTGGAAAAAGAGAAATTACCGGCTATTGGAGACGTTGGATCGCCGACCGTTGGAGATGTTGAGGTTGCCTTCCGCCGGAGAAAAGGAAGTCGTCGCTGGAGATATCGAAGTTTTAAAGTTTTGCGATGAAGTGATGTTGAATTTTAGGGTAGGTTTTGTGAGATGTGGATTTTACAATTGGGAGATTGGGAATATGTTATATTGTGAAACGGTGCATCTTACAAAATGAAAAAAAAAAAAAAAAAATCTTGTGTAAAATGGTGTCGTTTTACACTAAATTAAAAAAAGAAAAAAAAAAGAATTACAAAACTATCTATCGAATTTCAAAACGATCTTTCACATCATATGGTTAGGGACCGTTTTGAAATTCTATTTGTAATTTACCATCTGTTTTTTTTATTAGTATCTCTCTCATCGACCTTTTTCTCACCACTGTTAAAAGACACCGGCGTGTCTTTCTTATGTACGATTTATTTCTCTCTCCCATGACTCCTCATTTTACTTTCTCTATTCCATCGACTTCCTCTTTTTTTTAATTTTTTTTTATTAGAGACTCCTTTTCTCTTTGCTTCATTTTGTTAGGATCCCTCACATTGTTAGGATGAATAGGTTTTAATCAAGTTAATTACCAATTTTTCTTAATTAGCCAATATTCAAAAAATTACCCAAGACAAGCAAATACAATCAACCTAATTTAAATGCGGAAAACAAAAAATTACGCGTTGATTGATTTACATGAGAAACCCTCCAACTGGGCAAAACTCACGGGCTATTGTGCTAACCACACACAGTCCTCAAATCCACTACTTGAATGAAAGTTTACAATATAGGTTGACCTCAAGTCAAACAATACTTGGTCACTAACTCTTCCACTCTACCCAACGGGCCATTAATAGTGATCCTAGACCAACTGGCTTGTGCACTAAACCACTTAGTCACAAGGCTTAACTCTCAAAGAAGAGAACACAACCTAAGTGAATATTAAATGCATAAATGCTAGGTCAACACATTTAATGCTTAGAACATGTCAAACAATCCTAGATATCATGTTGCTACATGTCATATATGAAACTTAGCTATATAAAATAAATGCAATCCTAGATGCAATATCTATCACAATACAACAACCCACAAACAACACAAAAATCTCAACTTAAAGCTAAGAACTTAATTTAGATGTAACTAAGTCATAAAAGAGATTTCTTGTTAAACAAGAACACTAATGAAAATGGTGTTCTACTTACCAAGTCATGTGTGTTGATGATGACCCATGCAAGAACATAACCTAGATGATGCTAGATGATGTTGGATTCATGAATGAATGATGGGTATTTGGGTTTTCATCAATAAAGATTGAATCTTTGTTACTTTTCTTGTAAAACACTCTTAAGCTTTCAAAGATGTGTATTTTTAAGCTAATTCGGCCAAGAAGAGAATATAACATATATATATATATATATATATATATGAAACCCTAGCCAAAGAGACGTCGTTTTGAAGAAGAAACTCAAAAAACCGTGGTGCGTGCCGCGGTATGGACAAAGTGTCCCTACCACGGTATACACGGCGTGGAAGCTTTGGGAAACTTCGCGATTGGGACTGATGTGGAGGTAAGGTCACCAACCGCGGTACCCTACGCGTGAAACCCACTAGTTTCTACCGTTGTTGGAGCTATGGTGTAGGCAGGTGCATGGGGACCGACCTGCACCGCAGTAAGAGACAAAATCTCTTTTCCCGAGCTCTCAAACACACCTAAGGTCCTAAACTATATAAAATTTGTGCAAGTGTGAAGTGAGTAAATAGCATGCATGAGAATAGATATAAACATGAATAAGCACCAAACATGTAACACACACAAGAATATATAACATATGAAAATAAAATAGTGTATGTGTGTGCAACTAAGTCTCTTTAAAGGAGTTTGAGCATAAGTGATGTACCTTTGAACTGTTCTTGATCTTGAGGTCTCTAGGGAAGTCATGAGCTTGATCATGAACAATGAAGACCTAATCTACCCTTACACATAAAACCCAAAATGTGGTTTGTCAATGAAACAAGCCAATCAAAATACGAGGACTTTACAATTTGATCGACTTATTTATTATATTTACACTAAAATATTGTTTTTAGTATATTTTATACTCATTTTTTGCAAGCTTATCCATGAGAACCCCAAGTTTTTGATGAATTTGGTTTAAAACTGAATCTGTCGAAACTACCAATATGGCCATACGGAAAATGCTAGTATTGTTGTTATGCTTCATTTTTTTTTTTTTTTTTTTTTTTTTGGACAGTATCTATATATCCACCTATCTAGACCAGATTTTTTTTTTGAAACTTTTGTCATTGGTAGGATTTGAGCCGCTGACTTAAGAGTCATTTGCCCAAGCCCCAAGCTCGTCCATCTATCAACTAAGCTACGCCCCTAGGGTCTTGTTGTCATGTTTTCATTTGATGGTTTTTGGTACTTATATTTACATTAAACTTGTTATCTTAATCCAATTTATACTCATTTTTTGTACTTAAACTATGAGAACCATAGTTTTGGCATTTCGATGGATTCAGATTGTAATTGAATCCGTCTAAACTATCTTAATGAGTACTTTTATGGAAGTATTGTATCATTTGATCGACTTATTACTTATATTTTATGTTTTCAGTATATTTTAAACTCATTTTTGGAAGCTTACCTTTGATAACCCAAAAGTTCGACGGATTCGGTTTCAAATCGAATCTGTTGAAACAACAAATATGGGCAAATGCAAGTAGTTATAACATGTATTCATTTGATGCTTTTTGTTACTTCTATTTACATTAAACTTGTTATTTTAGTCCAATTTATACTAATTTTTGGTAGTTAAATCATGAGAACAAGAGTTTCGGTGTTTCAATAAATTCAATTTGAAACCGAATCCATCTAAATTGTCCTAAATCGTACTTATATAGGAGTATTGAGCAGTGCTAAATTCACTCTCTCAACACACTCTCTGTTCCTATGTTGACATGTGGATAGCAATAAATGTTTTACATTAAAAATCTAACCTTTATAAATAGCCTACCTTTTCATTTTATTTACAATACAAACCAATAACTAATTTCCTAAATTACCCTTCTTTATTTAATATCAATTTTTTTTTAAAAAAAAATTAATAATAATTTCAGGTCTATGGTTTGTGTTGTTACTTTACGACTCTACAACTTCTTTTTTTTTCTAACAGCTCTATATATATATTTTTTTTGTATTGTTTTTTTATTAAATAATTTAATTGTATTGGCTTAAATTTTTATATTTAACTTCTTTTATTTGAATTTCTTTTTAAATACTTGTTTGTGCAATAACCATTTTCAAACATAAGTTGTCTTTTCACCATTGTTACAACTGTATCTAAGTAATTTTTTAATTGATTTTAATATTAAATAATTTTATGGGCGATTACCAAATTGGTCCTGGACTTTTTTTTTAAATTCCAAGTTATTTGTGACTTTTACAAAAGTGACCAAATTTGTCCATAACATTTATAGATGTACTAAATTGGTCCCCAACCTTTCAAAACTACCAAATGGGTCCTTTTGACTGTTAATTTTAACTTTTTGACTTTAATTGAAGTTTTGAAATTACTTTAATACCCCTTAATTATAATTGATAATTTAATAAAAAAAATATTAATTTTTTTTTAAGTTTCCGGTGGAGGTCCCAGATTGGGGACAGGGATGCCTCCTCCAGATCCAGATCGTGGAAGACCTCCATGATTTGGGTTTCCAGTTTGAAGAATGGCAGAAAGAAATCGAGTCTGACAAGATCATGGATCATAGATGTACTCTTCCTCTCTTGTGCTTGAACCATATTTTATTAGATGGATTCGTACGGGACTATATATCTTCCTGTCTCTGCAACTTAATTTATCTTTTCTATTCTTTCTATTATTATCAGCTAATGATGATGATCCATCTTCTAATCAATTTTCTGCAAATTAAACAATTAGATAGGTAGTATAGGTGCTTTGATCTTATCAAGGGTTCATCATCAGTTTGTTTTTTGACTTTTTCTACAGGTTAATTGTTGTGTATATGGAAAGCCAGTTTCTAGACAACAAGCAAATCAACCTTGAATCCATATATTACTTAACAGAGAGAGAGAGAGAGAGAGAGAGAGAGGTATTGTATGTTGGATATCGAAGTTTTTCCTTTCAAATCATAAATGGCAACATATTTTCATGTGAACTCATAAGAAATCCAAAGAGCTGATCATGTGATGCAAATCCTCCGTCTCATGAACCCAAATATTATTATTAGATTTTATAATTATTTTTTTATTAGAAAATGATTTTAGTTTTTATTTTTATTTTAGTTTTTAGTTTTGATTTTGTTTACACATTGTAAAAAACTATCATACCCTTGGACTGTTAAGTTTGACTGATTGAAAGTTAAGAGAGGGACCAATCTGGTACGTCAATTAAAATTATGGACCAATTTGGTCACTTTTATAAAGGTCACAAACAACTTGGAATTTTAAAAAAAATCCAGGACTAATTTGGTAATTGCCCTAATTTTACTGTATTGGGTTAAATTTTTATATTTAATTTTTTTACTTAATTTCTTTTTCATAACTTATTTATATAGGTAGTAAACACCAATTCTCACCATTTTCAAGCAAAAGTTGTCTTCTCACCAATATTGTTACATCTCTATCAATATAATTTTTTTTAATTGTTTTTTTATAAAATAATTTAATTGTATTGGATTAAATTTTTATATTGAACTTCTTTTATTTGAATTTCTTTTTCAAAACTTATTTGTGTAGCTCTCACCATTTCCAAACATAATTTGTCTTCTTACAATTGTTACAACTATATCTAGGTAATTTTTTTAATTGATTTTCATATTAAAGAATTATATTGAATTTTTTTTCTTAATTTGTTTTTCATAACTTGTATGTGTAGTAAACTTCAATTCTCACCATTTTCAAACACAAATTGTCTTCTCACCATTGTTACAACTATATTTAGGTAATTTTTTAGTAGCTTTTTTATTAAATAATTTTATTGTATTGTATTAAATTTTTTAACTGAACTTCTTTATTTTGATATAAGTTAAATATAAAAATTTAATCCAATACAATAAAATTATTTAATAAAAATTGATATAAAAAATTTACCTGGATACAACTGTAACAATGGTGAGAAAACAATTTTTGTTTGTAAATGTTGAGAG
The DNA here is from genome assembly GCA_030490815.1 of Acer saccharum. Lineage (NCBI taxonomy): Eukaryota > Viridiplantae > Streptophyta > Magnoliopsida > Sapindales > Sapindaceae > Acer > Acer saccharum. Next base: position 31,245,706 of record CM059872.1, read on the forward strand.
TTAGAGTTAACTCAGACATGATGGAACTGTTGAAAAAAAAGAAGTTGTAGAGTTATGAAGTAACAACACAAACCACAGGCCTGATATATATATTTTTTAAAAAATTGATATTAAATGAAGAAGGGTAATCTAGGAAATTAGTTGTTGGTTTATATTGTAAATAAAAGGGGGAATTGCATTTTAGTCCCTGTAGTCTGCCTTATTCTGGGTTTAGTCCACGGTTTTTTTTTTTTTTTTTTTTTTTGTAACTTTTAGTCCTTCTGTGACAGAATCTGTCAAAAGACAGATTTTGCCATGTCAGTCAGACTAAAAGACTGTAATGCCCCTCTGACTTTCTAATACCCTTTGAAAGACCGTTTTACCCTTCACTAAAAATTAAAAACAGATTTAATAATAATAATAATAATAATATATATATATATATATATATATATATATAATAGATTTTAAAAAAACAAATAAATATAAAATAAAACAAAAAAAAAAAGCTTCATCTCTCACCAGTATACAACACAATCATCAGAAGATCAGATCATAAAAAAAAATTCTTTAATTTATGATCTGATACAATTAGTGCATCACATTAATAAATTCATGCTCAACAAAAACGCAATTTTATTCAATAATAACACAATTACAAGAAGAAATTTGATAATGTCATCGTCTTCATATTGCAAACAATTGTTTTCCCAGATGCAGTTCCACCAGCAACACCTGGAAGACACAAAAAACCCACAATATATATCAAAACATGAACTTGAAAAATCAAATCAAATCAAAATCAAATCGAAGAGATGAGACGAAGTGAAATTGGGAGGTAGTTGATGTGGAAAATGAAACCCGGAAATCAAAATCAAATCGAGAAGCTAAGACGAAGAAAATGAAACCCAGAAATTGTATACAAACAAACAATTCGGTGAACCAAACCGATTTCAAGCCCCCTAAACACAGTAAATCAATTTCAACAACCACAAACACAAACTGAGCCCCAATCGAACCCAAACCATCCACAACCACACCCAAATCCAATCAAACCCATAAAACACCCAGGTAGTTGATGTGGAAAATGAAACCCAGAAATCAAAATCAAATCGAGAAGTTGTGACGAAGAAAATGAAACCCAAAAATTGTGTACAAACAAACAATTCGGTGACCACAAACACAAACCGAGCCCTAATCGAACCCAAACCACCCACACCCAAATCCAATCGAACCCATAAATCATCCACACCCAAACCCAATCGACAAAGAAGAAAAAGAAGAAGAAAAGAGAGAAAGAGATCGGTTCGGTTTAGGGTTTGATGACAAGAAAGAAAGAGAAGATATGGCGGCCGGGATCTCGTCAGTGGTGGTGGCGGCGGCGGCGGCGGCGGCTAGGGTTTGATGGAGATGAATGAAGAAGAAGATATGAGGTTTGAGTTGATGATACGGTTTGATGGAGAAGAATGAAGAAGAAGATGTGGGGTTTGAGTTGATGATTTAGGTCGATGATGATGATGATGTGGGAGATGTTTTGTTTTTTCTTTTATTTTATATTAGTTTTGTTAATATATATAATTTGTTTTAATTGTTTTAATTGATTTACCGTCCAATTTAGTTTTTTTTTTTAATTATTATTTTTAATATTAATATTTTATTAATTATTATAATATTACTTATTTTATTAATTATTTAATTTTTTGATAAAAATAATTATTATTTGATTTAATAATAATATTTATTTGTTTTTTAAATTATTTTTTAAATTATTTTTATTTTATTTATTATTTATTATATTATTAATTGTATATATCAAATTACCTTTATATCCTTTTGTCCTAATTACCCTTCCTGCCCCACTGATGAATTTACCTATTGACCCTCGTTGACCCTCGTTGACTTGACGGAACCCTAACATAATTGGATGGTAGGGACTGGAATTCATATTGTCATAATACAGATGGACTGAAAGTTACAATACCAAAAAATCGTGGACTAAACCCAGATTAAGGCAAACTATAGGGACTAAAATACGATTTTCCCTAAATAAAATAGAAAAAGTAGGCTATTTATAAAGGTTAGATTTTTAATGTAAAATATTTATTGTTGTACACTTGTCAACACAAGAACAGAGAGTGTGTTGAGAGAGTGGGTTGGGAGAGTGAATTTAGCACTCCTCTAGGAGTATTGTATCATTTGATCGAATTATTTATTATATTTACAATAAAATATTGTTTTTAGTATATTTTATACTCATTTTTTCAAGTTTAACCGTGAGGACCCAAGTTTTCGATGGATTCGGTTTCAAACTGAATCCATCGAAACCACCAATACGGGCAAATACAAGTATTGTTGACATGTTTTCTTTTGATGCTTATTGTTTCTTATATTTAAATTAAACTTGTTATTTGAGTCCATTTTATACTCATTTTGCGTACTTAAACTATAAGAACTACAGTTTCGACGGATTTGGTTTGTAACTTAATCTGTCTAAACTGTCATAATGGGTATTTATATGGGAGTATTGTATCATTTGATCGACTTATTTCTTATATTTATATTAAAATTGTGTTTTTAGTATATTTTATACTCATTTTTTTAAACTTACCTTTGAGAACCAAGTTTTCAACGGATTCGGTTTCAAACCAAATTTGTCGAAACCACAAATACGAGCAAATGCAAGTATTGTAATTAACATGTTTTCATTTGATGATTTGTGTTACTTATATTTACATTAAACTTGTTACCTTAGTCCAATTTATACTCATTTTTTGTATTTAAACTATTAGAAGCAGAGTTTTGGCGTTTCGACCGATTCAGTTTGAAACTGAATCCATCTAAACTGTCATAATGGATATTTATATTGGGGTTGTATTATTTGATCGATTTATTTCTTATATATTACATTAAACTTGTGTTTCCAGTATATTTTATACTCTTTTTTTTTTTAGCTTACCAATTACGATCCAAGTTTTCGACGGATTCAATTTAAAAATGAATCCGTCGAAACCACCAAAATAGACAAATACAAGTATTTTTTACATGTTTTCATTTGATGATTTTTGTTACTTATATTTACAATTGATACAAAAGCAAAGAAAAATAAAATAAAAGAGGATCATTGTATCCATGGTAATCTAAAGTGGAAATTGCCAAAAATGACCACATATATTATGGGAAATTCGTTTTTAACCATAAACGAAATTTTAATTGTTAATAACCATGTTTTTGAGAAATTACTGGAAAACCCTCATATAAAAACCATCCCCAAAACAACTTTCTCTCCTTTTCTCTTTTTTCTTTCTCTCTCCTCTGCTCTCTCTCTCTCGTCGGCATGATTTGAGCGTCGTCGAGCTCTGACAAAGGCGTCAGCATGCGTCTTGTGACAACACCGTGCGCTGTTGGCTTCGCGAGCGCTGTGGCTTGGCGACTGGCCACATCCGGCTATGGACGACGGGATGGTGACAACGTCTGACGGCTCCGTGCTTTGCGATCGCCGGCGATGTGGTTTGCCAAAAAAAAAAAAAAAAAAAAAAAAAAAAAAAAGCCTAAACCCAATTTGAGGAAGAAGAAGAGAAAGAAGAAAAGGGGGAAAAATAGAAAAACCTAATCCTAATTTCAATTTAGTCAAGATTTCAAGTTTGGACATTCCAATTTACTCATGATTTCAAGTTTTGACATTTCAATTTAGTTGTGATTTCAAGTTTGCTTTAAGGTTTAAAAAAAAAAAAAAAAAAACTTTTTTCAGGGGTACTCTGGTAATTTATGGACACACACTGAATTTTTTTTTTAAAAGTGGTTATTAACAATTAAAGTTTCAAAAGTGGTTACTAACAAAAGTTTAATATTTCCAATGGTTAGATTTGGTTTTCTCTCGGGTCCAAAATAAAAGTATATTATTATATATATATATATTTTTTAAGGGAAAAATAGAATTTGGATCCTCTATTATCCTGACCTCATCTAATCTCATGATATATAAGCATTGCAATAAATGTACGGTTAAGATGTGATTGGTTTCCATAACCACTTTATCAACAACCAATCACATGCTTTAAAAAAGATCAACAAAAAAAATCAGATCAATAAAGTGATAAGAAATAATTTGGGAAAGGGGAGAAGAAGAGAAGAACAGAGGGATAATTGGGATAAATATTCGATAACTTTTTATTCCTTTGCTTCACCCATAAATAGGCTCCAGCGCAATACAACTGCAAGCTAACAAATAGGAGATAAGCATCTGTGACAATCAGATAATTATCTCAACATAAAGACTCCTAACTAATTTTATTCCTCTCCTACTAATTCAAATTCAAACTAAACATCAATCGACCACCTTAGACCAATCTTCCCCTGTATGGCTTACATGGCTTACATGTATACCACCCAATAATGAGCACATATCATTCCTTCCCACCCAAAAAATCCTTGTCCGCAAGGATAAAATTCGGATAAATCCACGAGAAGCGCCTCTTGTTCTCCCACGTTGAGTCCTCTACTGGAGCACCTATCCATTTCACAAGTATTTCTGTTTTGGCCCGGTAGTGGCCCTTGCAGACCTCTCTTCGATCCAAAATCGCCTCCGATTGTGGAAGGACCGTGATGTTGTTAGACACAGTAGGAAGTGTATGCGAGGTACTTGGTACAAGTCCCAAAAGCTTCTTCAACATACTCACATGAAATACATCATGTATCTGAGAGCCCTCCGGAAGAGCCAACTTATAAGCCACCGATCCTAATTTGGCAGTGATCTGATACGGACCAAAAAAAACGAGGAGCAAGCTTCAAAGAGCTACATAACGCCACCGAGGTTTGCCGATAAGGCTGCAACTTCAAATACACATAATTGCCAACTGAAAAATTCACCTCCCGATGATGTTGATCGGCCTGAACCTTCATACGGTTACGAGCAATATGAAGATTGGTACGCAAATCACGTAGAATGGAGTCCCTATCATGAAGATACACGTCAACAACCTGTACGCGAGAAGTTCCCAGTACATATGTCAACAAACATGGTGGTGGAATGCTGTATACCGCTTCAAAAGGTGAAATTTTGGTGGATGTGTGGACTGCTGTGTTGTAGCTGAATTCAGCCCATGGGATCTAGTCTAGCCATTTACGCGACTGGTCTCCTGCAAAGCAACGTAGGTATTGCTCCAACGTGCGATTGACGACCTCCGTTTGACCATCGGTTTGTGGATGGTAACTCGAGCTCACACAGAGATGGGTTCCCTGCAATTTGAACAACATTTGCCAAAAAAGAACTGATGAATACCTTGTCACGATCACTTACGATCAATTTTGAAATTCCATGAAGTCGGACTACATAGTTGACAAAAGTTTTAGCCACCGTCGCCGTTGTGAACGGATGTTTCAACGGAATGAAGTGGGCGTATTTGGATAGGCGGTTGAAATTCCCTTAAGCAATATAGTGTAAAATATACCTAGAGGAGGGGTGAATAGGTATTTACTCAAATTCTTCCAATCTTAAAAATGATGCGGAATATAACAAAGAAAATGCACACTTGATTAGATTTAGCAAATGAATTGATTTCACTAATATAATAGTTAATCAATTTACAAGATATGCAATCAATGTAAGATATGGAAGATAAAGAAAAATAAAAACAAAAATGAACACAAGTATTTTTTTTACGTGGTAAAACCTCAAAGAGGAAACATCCACGGGTTGATACCACAACCACCGGCGAAGCAATCCACTATGTGAAAAAGGACTTACACACTCAAGCTATCACTCATGATATCCGCTCAAGCTATCAACTCCTAATCTACCCTCGGGCTAGTGAATCACCAAGCCTACTTCATATCCGAGATGTGTCCTACACCTCTAGAAAGCAACTTCCTATCCAAGACGCTCACGTCTCTAGGAAGATTTCTTGCTTGCCTATCCGGATCCTCCCGACCCTAGACAAGACTTCCTTGCTTGATTATCCGAGTCCTCCCGACTCTAATCAAGGCTTCCTTGCTCTATCCACAAAGTTTCACTCACTTTGCTAGAGACTTCAACCTAATGCAAGGCTATGATCTAAAGTGACGCAAGTGATGCAAACACAAACAAATTAAGCTAGATGATCAATCAAGCAAAATGTACATGTTCAATGATAGTCTAGAATATTATTTCAACACACAATCACAAAATTATCTAGAAATCAAGACATGCAAATCAATAAGAACAAATGTATGAATATTTAATTTATCACACTAAAAACCTAGTTCTTAGATCATGAAATAAAACATAGAAAATAACATGAAGCACATCACACATATATTTTCTAGAATCAATTTCATGATAAATCAAGTTTAGCACATATATGTTCAAAACAAATCACAAAGCTAAAACTCAATTAACAAATGATCAAACAACCCTAGCAATTGATCTAACATACTTCTCAACAAATTTCATCAATCAAATAGTAAGAATCAAGAGATGATCAAAGATGAAATCGAAAAAGAAGAAGTTGAAACAAACAACCTGACCACGTACTGAAAATGAGACTGCTGGGAAAAATGTCGAAGTCAAATGCCTCTGAAAATGCTTGGAGTTTGTATCTCTCTTCAAGACCAACAATTTCGGTTTTTGAATTGATTGATTTCGAGTTCGTATGAGAAAGTTATGATCAAAATAAAAAAGAAAATTTGAAGAAAACTGTAGAAAATCGTGAAAATCCCTTCAAGTTCTTCAACAAGTGTGGAGGGAAGGAGAAGAGTTTAAAAGGAGGAAAGAGAAGGCTTTTCAGGGCCAATCACCATGAGCCATGTCACCCTCCCGTGGGGGGCGCGTGGGCCTCACGAGACCAGAGAGGGTCCCTGGCCGTGGGCCCCACGGCCTCCCCCACGGGGAGGGGCACACGTGGTCTCATGGCCACTCTAGCCTCTCTCGCGCACTCTCATGTTCTTCAGCCGTATCTTGGGCATTCGAACTTCGATTTCGAATCCGTTTGTGGATTACGAATCGTGACTCCCTCACGCATGACTATGACTATAAAAATTTAAAAAATGGTTGAGAAATCATCTCGAAAAACGATGATGAAGTCAACTCAACGAATGAGAACAAAAAGTAGCGTAGCTACATCGTTTGGACTCGAAACCTTATGAATGAGTAACCGAAATGACTGGAACTCAATAAGGCATCAAATAAGAACATGTTCAAGTTCAAAATACAAAACACACAAACAAATAAACACAAATTCACACAAGCATGCCATATCAAAGAGATAGTCACAAAGCATGCAATTTTACAATATTTGTCTATAAGAGATCAATGCATGAGCATACTAAGAAGTGTGTGAATGTGTTATACCAAATGTTTGAAATACGATGCAGGGACACACATGTATGAATTGTGTGTGTGTGTGCGCTAACGCCTTGCAAGAGGATAGAAGTCAAGATTTACCTTTGACGTTTTTCACCTCTTGAAGACGACTTTTGCACTAGATGTTGCTCTTCACTTTTTAAGCTTCCTTTCTTCAAATAATGTCCTAAGCAACAACTAATACAAACAAAGAGCGTTTTGCAATGGAATCAAGCCAATACAAATCATAAACCTTACAGCGGTCGACCACCACCATGACCATTGTGTTGCCGTTTGAAGATGGTAAGCCCTCCACAAAATCCATTGAAATTTCTGACCAAATTCGCTTCGGAATCGGCATCGGTTGAAGCAAACCAAGGCTTTATACAATCAGTTTTGCACTTCTGGCAAATTTCACAATTTCGCAAGAACTCTTTCACCGTCCGTTGCATGTTTGGCCATGCGAAGTCGTGTTTTAGTCGAGCAAGAGTTTTGTGGTACCCAAAGTGGCCACCCACCAATGAAGAATGATAATCAGATATAATCATGGGAATTAATGTAGAAGTGGGACTTAAATAAGCTCTGTTGTCTCTAAACCAAACACCATCTCTGTTAAAAAATTTATGGCACGTGGATGCATCATCTTTTTCAACTAATTGCTTGTAGAACGCATCTGATTGAACCTCTTGTTGTAGCACTTGCCACCAATCCGCTTGCGGCAATGAAATAGCCAAGGAATTGAATTTGACCACCCGTGATAATGCATCCGCGCCCTGATTATCTGACCCTTTTTTGTACTCAATTTCGTAGTTGTAACCGAGGATCTTTGGTAGCCACCGAGTCTACACCGGGGTTGTGATTCGTTGCTCTAAAAGGTACTTGAGACTTCTATGATCTATCCGAACTGTGAAAGGTTTACCAAGAAGGTATGGACGCCATTTACGGATCGATTTGACTATTACGAGCATCTCTTTCTCGTAAGTTGATAAAGCCAAGGCGGAACCTTTTAAAGCCTCACTAAAATAGGCTATTGGACGATCATGTTGGGATAAAATGGCCCCGATGCCGATCCCACTAGCATCACTCTTAATCACGAAACGTTGTGAGAAATCGGGCAAACACAAGATTGGTGGTGAAGTTAGCGCCTCTTTCAACTGAGTAAAGGCCCTAGCAGATTCTGCATCCCATTTGAAACCATCCTTAGTTAGGAGCCTAGTGAGCGGTGCAGCAATGCTTCCGAAGCCACGTACGAACTTTCGATAATACCCAGTCAACCCGAGAAACCCACGGACTGCTTTTACCGTAGCTGATATTGGCCAATCTATGACAGTCTTGATTTTCGCAAGATCGACCGCCACCCCTTCTTCAGATATTATGTGGCCAAGATAATCCACCTGTAAGACACCGAATCGGCATTTCGATTCTTTTGCAAACAACTTGTTAGTAGATAAAATTTCAAGGACCAAGTGTAAGTGAGAGAGATGGTCATTCCAGGTTTTAAAATACACCAAAATATCGTCAAAGAACACAAGGATGAACCTCCGAAGGTGTGGCCTAAAAAGGTCATTCATGAGACTCTGAAAAGTGGCGGTGCATTTGTGAGTCCGAAAGGCATCACTATAAACTCGTAGTGCCCTTTATGAGTTCGAAAAGCCGTTTTCGATATATCTGCCTCATTAACACGGATTTGATGGTAGCCCAATCACAAATCCAGTTTCGAATAGAATTTAGCCCCATGAAGTTCGTCTAAGAGCTCGTCGATGACCGGAATTGGATACTTGTCTTTGATCGTGATATGGTTCAAAGCCCTATAATCCACACAGAACCGCCACGTCCTATCCGCCTTTTTTACCAACAAAACCGAGGAAGAGAAAGGGCTGCTACTTGGTCGGATTAAGCCCGATGTCAACAGCTCTTTAACCAATTTTTCAATCTCCGACTTTTGGTAATACGGGTAACAATAGGGTCTCACGCTTACCGGAGTAGAATTTGCTTGTAGAGGAATTTGGTGATCATGCAATCTCTTTGGAGGTAAAGCCGAAGGGTTCTCAAAAACATGCTGGAATTGGTGGAGCAATTTTGAGAGATCAGGGGAATAAACCTTAGTGCACTCATTTTGCACAGCTGGAACAATTTGAAAAAAATACCCAGTGCCTTGTAAATTTGAAGACTCACTATCAGATATCACACCCAACTTTGCGTGGCCAAGTCCTTGAAATGTACAACTATTTCCCTCCTCCATGAAAGTCATAGTTAGCTTCCTATAATCTGTCTCAATGGGTCCAAGAGTTTTAAGCCATTGAACTCCCAACACCACTTGACATGCTGCCACAGGAAGAACGTAGTAGTCAGCTGTTATTGAGTGACCTTGGACCGTCAAAGTGAGAGCCCGGCACCGCCTTGCACATTCAATCCTTTCGCGATTCGCCACCATTACCTGTAGTTTCCTGTCTTGAGTGGCCGGTAGTCCTAGATTGGAGACTAAGGTTTGATCTATGAAATTATGGGTGCTGCCACCGTCGATCAACACCATCACGTCGCGATTCCTCAATTTTCCCAGAACTTGAATGGTTTGGGGATGCTCTGTTCCAGCGATCGCATGAAAAGAAATCTCGGGTACGAGCTCTAGTCCTTCCGTATCAAATCTGGTGTGGTCCTCATCTAATTCCGTTGAAGGAGAGTCCTCAATCATGAACATCTGCGGACGTTCACAACGATGACCCATGATGAACTTTTCGTCACAATAATAGCAAAGTCCCTTCTCCCGACGTTCCCTTGCATCCTGATTGGTAATCAGTCGGAACGTTCCCGATGAATTATTTAGACCGTGTGCAGGTTTTGGCAATGGAAGTGGCCCAAGCACGCCTGCTGCTGGGTTGTTTGTGGGTCTTGACAGTGTTGGAGAACGGAATGGGAAATTACTTCTTCATTGTAACAAATTCCTCTCTTCCACAAGTCGGGCCACTCCGATCGCATTTGATAACGTTCGGGGTTGCTTGATTTTGACGTCCAGGCGAATCTCTTCTTTAAGACCTGCAACAAAACAACCAATTAAAAAATTCTCCGGAAGTCCATCCACCCTATGTGACAATTTCTCAAAGGACTCTTGGTATAAGGTCACAGTGGACGTCTGCTTGAGGCGTGTTAACGCTTCTGATGGGTCCTCGTAATCGGTTGGCCCGAAACAGATCAATACCGCTTTGGTGAATTCGTTCCATGTAGCGGGTCCGCGGAATTTCATGAGCCATCTATGCCACTGTAGAGCGATTCCCTCCAAGTGAAACGATGCTAACTGGACTTGTTGGGTTGGTTCAATATTCTTAAACTTAAAATATTGTTCCGCCTTATAGACCCATCCTTGCGGATCGTCTCCGTTAAGCTTTGGAAAGGATAACTTGAGGTGGAGGTAATTGCTCTCGGTGGTGGAGTTGGAGCGTGAAGCGCTAGGCTGGTGTGAGGATTCGGCAGCAAACGGGTTGATGTCTTACTGGTAAGTGTTTGATGGGTTGTTATCTATGTGTTGAGCGTTTGGATTTGGATTCGGAAAAGGTCGTAGTGATTTAAGCTCTACTAATACCGTTTTTAAGGCGGCATTAACCTGGTCGAAACTGGACTCATGACGAGCCAGAATCTCATTCACCTCGTTGCGAAATTCGGTGTTGGATTTGCCGCGAGTGTCCATATCGGTCCAGGAATCTTGAGTCTCTGATACCACTGATAAGAAATAATTTGGGAAAGGGAAGAAGAAGAGAAGAACATAGGGATAATTGGGATAAATATTCGATAACTTTTTATTCCTTTGCTACACCCATAAATAGGCTCCAACGCAATACAACTGCAAGCTAACAAATAGGAGATAAGCATCTGTGACAATAAGATAATTATCTCAACATAAAGACTCCTAACTAATTATTCTGGATCACAGCTTCCACGAACGGGGAGATAACACTCACACATGGGTGAGACAACACCACGCTTGGGAGTAAAGCCAAGGTGGACAAAGAATATATATATACATACACAAATGGCATGCCATGGGTTTGAACCATGGTGGTGGATTTCTCACAAGGAGAGTCCAGCCACTGTGGCAAGAGCCCATTGGCGACTCCTAACTAATTTTTTCCTCTCTTACTAATTCTAATTCAAACTAAGCATCAATCGACCTCCTTAGACCAATCTTCCCCTGCATGGCTTACATGGCTTACATGTATACCACCCAATAATGAGCACATATCATAAAGGATTTAAATCCGAAAAAATAAGGGTCATTTTTTTTATTATTATTATTATTATTTTTTTGACTTAAAATGAAAATTGAATTTTAGACCTCAGTTTCGTTAAAAGGACTGGGCCGTCTGGGGTTACCACCCAACTATTACATCGACCATTATAAAGTAATATTATATGTCTTGTTAACATCCCAACATTTGCATCAAACTTATGTGGATTTTTTTTTTTTTTTTTTAAAGGAAAACTAAACAACCAGCAGCAACAAACTAAACCGAAAACTCGTCCAGAATAAACCTCTTCATACATGGAGGGTATTCGACTATTAGGAACACCCAAAGCCATTCTCACCAGAGTGTGAGCGACACAGTTTGCTTTTCTAGAGACATACAACACCATCCCTCTCTTACAACTACGTTGACGATGAAGAATCTCCCGATAACTAAGCCTATGTTAGCAGAAGAAGGGAACCCAGCATTAAGCAGATTCATTACACCCAAGGCATCAGTTTCAACCACAAAGGGCGTCAACCACGTTTCGATGGCAAAAATAATGCCTCGCAAAACAGCCACCGCTTCAGCAACCAGAGGACTATAACTCGCCTGGACACGTTGTGTGCTTGTAGCCATCACCTCTCCCTGGTAGTCCCGAATCACCAAGCCAAAACCCACCACCTGCCTATCCACATCAAGCGCAGCATCAATGTTGGACTCAGGTACCTCATCAAAAAGTTATAGAAATGTTGGGATATTGTTAATTGGTATGAAAATGTTTAGATACTAGTCAAGAAGTGTGGTATTATTATTGAAAGAGTTTAGTCAACCCTACTTACTGAGAATTTCTGGGTAACATTTTTATTGTTTATAATTGGTATCAACGAATTTTGAGATTTCATAAGTTACAACAATCCTTAAAGGAAAAGCTTGCTTCTTACTCTATGAACCAGAGTCGAATGTTCTCCAGAGAGAGGATTCCTTTCCTTCAACATCAATGGTATCAAAATCTTATCACATTCAACATATACAATACATATTCTTTCCAACTTGATAAATTTAAAGGAAATGAAAAGATGAAAAACTCCAAAAACAGGTGAGTTTGGATATCTATCAAAGAGAAAATGTCTATATAATAACAATTCATGGACTTTTATTACAGGAAAAAAGTAAAGCAAGTTCGAGGAAACAAGTATGTGACTCTTCAATTGAGCCTTTTGCTAATACACCTATCTGACAAATTACATTCAAAACTAGTAAGTTTTCAAGAAGAAAAAAAAAAAGGTATAAATTGATTTTATGTGCCTCAATGAAGTATACTAGTATAGGAACGTATTTAACATGATTGATATTTTCAGGTTTACATATATGCAACAGCTACCAGGTCGAAGAATCAGATATCAGATCCCATACGAAGAACGCATAGAGGTCCTTCAATTTCAGTAACTTATGTAGAATCTCCGAAAATTTGAAGTTGCTATATATTGGACTCTGTATTTCTTGTCTAAATTCTCTGCTCTCCCTACCCCAACTCTCTAAACATCCTCTCTCCTCAATCCTCATTGACTGCTGTTCACCTATGAAACACCCTTCCTCTCATTTTAGTTTAAAATAGAGCACTCCAAACAAAACCATCCCCTTCACCACACTTTTCATGAACAGATTTTAGCTTCTCCACTGACTTGCAGATTCCACTGCAGCTCCAATCAAATGATGCAACACATAAGGCACCTGCTTGTGCTTTCCACTCACAATCTGCAGAGGTAATGCAAATAAAATTCAGAAACCCAAAACCATAAATATCTCTAATGAATTATTTTAGTTTAAATGAGGACTCAGTTCTCTGAAACAGGGTTCTCTGCCCCACAAATAGATCAAATGCCAAGCTTTAGGTCCACCCTCGTTTGGGAGAATAATAATAAATTAGGATGTAGAGTGGATGTTTAACTTTCTAGATGCATCAAATTTCTCCAAACATAGGAAAATATCTCATAATTAATTTGAAACAAGATCATATCAGATGCTATAATCCAATGATGCTAAATTTCAGTGTTTTGTTTTGGTTAAGATGTCCCATCCCCATATAGTTATTTGAGAAATTACTACTTCTTAGAATGGGATTGGTACAGGGGGCACTACTTATGTATCTTTTAGGAAATGTTACCTGGTGGAGTCCCGCAACACAAATTGCGGTCATCAATGTGCTCAACCTCGAGACCAAGAAACCACGAACCAAGAGAAACATCCTCATTGGCAAACTTATGCAATATGGGCCTGCAGTAGCAAACAGCACCTTTCAGAACTTGGTTCAGTTTTTTAAAAACATAAGATTGTATGTGCGGAAGCTCAATTAGAACACTACGACATTAAACCAATCTGTTGTAGCCACATAGGCCAAGGGTTTACATTTAAGAAAATCTCCAATGTTCTTGGGAATTTTCATTACAATTTTGACTTGTTAATCTTGGAGATCTTCAATTCAAAAAAAAAAAAAAATGTAGTACCAAAGCTTTAATGGAAATTTCAAAAAATATGTTTTAATAAGACCAAAATGAAAATGCTGGCAGAACCAATGTTAAAAGATGGTGAAGAAGTAACTGAATATTTTTACTGCTAAGTTCAGCACTAAACTAGAACTCTAGAAGATAGGTCTCAAGGTAAATTCCCAATTCTTACTGATTGATAGAGATATATGTAGCAAGATCCTTTGAAATTGCATATATCTGCCCAGTTGCATGTCGGAAGTATTGGTTCCCCTCCTCTCCAAATTTCCAGTGCTCTGGCTCATGGTACTTGACCTCCCTAGGGAACAAAGGAATTAAATAAGACACATATAACAGAGGTTGAGGGTGCCAGTAAACTGATTAGCAACATTCTCATTAACATAAAAGTATGGGATATACTTTCGCGCTAAAACAGGTCCAGATTTCATACAACCGATGTAAATTCTGGGCTTTGAACGGTGACGAGCAAGAGTAGCAGCCAGCACACCTACATGAGAAAGACATGTAAGAATTCAAGAAATGATAATTAAAAAGGAAAATGAATAAGAAAAATGTTTTTACTTTCAAAAATGACTAGTAAAATGGATCGCTAAGCCAAAGTGCATACCAAGATTGACATGGACGTCATCATCCACCTTGACATAGAAATCAGCATCCCATTTTGCAACAGCAGTGGAAAAGAAAGTTTTTGTTTTTGCAGACAATTCATGATATCCTTCAATGTGCTCCTACAAGAATAGAAGGTTGACATGAAAATCACATAAAAGTATATGAATTCATTTTGGGAAAGATACAGAGCTTTTTTTTTCTGCTTCTTACCAGCCGCAAGAAATCCTTATGCTGAGAATCTTCTGAATCAATAGCTTTATCTAAAATGCTGTTGGATGTTGGACTGAATGGAATGAAGGCAGAAATCACTCAGGTCAGTTCCCAATTCTATACGACTGAGCAACATTTTGTCAATGTGCAATGACATAGACAAATTATATATGCATACTATCCTATAAATGAAAATCTTAATTGAAAACTATACAAATGAAATGCACCTGTGGATACTATATATTGTTGAAAAATAACAAATTGTAAAGTGAATCTAATGCAAAATGCTAACAACAATGATATAATCTGTCACAATGCATAAAGCTAATAGTTTATACCTATGGCCGATCATGAACCTGATGATAATCCCCTTCTCGCGCTCCAACTGAATAAGCTTTTCTCCTAATCAAACACAACAATCAATTAAAAAAAACAAACTTATAACAATGAAAACTATCACAAGACATGCCAAAAAGACTATCACAAGTCACAACACCAAGATACCTTGAGGCATCCAAGTCTCTCTAACAGAATCACGCCGCTTCCTACTACTAAAAGCAGTATTAATTCCAATAACCATGAAAACTTTCGGCTTTGTTGGGGTCAAGGTTGTTGAGTTGGCACCAACACCTTCCGAGCCAATCAATTCCCGAGAACTCCTGGATGCTGCAAATTCCATCTGAAGCATAGCAATTGCCTTGTCGAGAGATCTGACAAGTCCCCATTAAAACCAGAGCAGCAACCAAATCATTAATAACAATTTCAATTCAATCATGCCTGAAACCGAGAAATTCAGTCAAAACTACAAAGTTCATAATATGTACTTACTGAATTGCTCCGTGGGTTTTCAAAACTTCGTTCATTACCTCTTTATTTTGTGAAAACTTCTAGCACATAAAAAATAATAATTATAAACAAGAAAACAAAATTACTCAAGTTTTGAATACAATTTAGCAATATGTGAAGAGTTAGATTATGTGACACTGTGACAGTGTAAAACATACTTTCGAAGTAGTGCAATCGTCGGGAACCATTTGGAACTCCCGGCCACCTTGGTGACGTGGCAAGAGCTGACCGTTGAATTCAGGCGGGGTCAACGTTCTGATCCAAAGTCCATAGTTACCATCAATTCATCATCAAAATCAAATTTTCCCAAAAATATAGAAATTCGACCTAAATACTTGACGATGAAATTCAAAATTCAGGGAAAAAGAAGAAGAGATAGAGAGAGAGATACCTGTTAGTGAAGAGAATTCCGAGAGCAAAACAAAAGAAGCAGAGAAAAGGAATCCATTTAACAGATATTATATTAATCTTTCGGGGCTTCATTTTTATGTGTGTGTGTGTGTGTGTGAGAGAGAGAGAGAGAGAGAGAGAGAGAGAGAGAGAGTGAAAATGGCGGAGATGGAGTTGTATGCAATGTGGAAGCTGGTTATATAAGAGGAGCGAAGTCTGTTTTGTTGTTATTTGGTTGGTTTGTTTATGCACGTCGGAGACTCAAAACTCAAAAGTTAGGCACTTGAATGCAATGCAAGAATTTTCAAGCAAAAACTAAAACTATGCGACTTTTCGTCGTTTCGATGGGCCCCATGTCGTGGAATTCACGTCGATGCAACTCGCATGTCACGCCTCAACTCAGGATCCTTCATGAATCATAATTCATAATACAATAATACATACCCCCAACATTTGGAATTTGCTAACCTTATATCATTTTTATTTTATTTCCTTCAATTAGGGATTATCTCGTCCTTTCGTTTCAATTTTCAAATATACTTTTCATACTTTTTAAAATTTTATTTTATTTTATTTGATACTTTTATTTAATGTTAACATTCGACTAGAGTTTCCAAACCACAACGGTTGAGGATTTCCCGTAACCACAAAGCCAAAGTTATTGAGAATAGCGTCGACGATGTTGTCAACGCGACCTCTTTGACACTCAAGTTAGAGTTTTATCTGAACAGGAGAAAATGAGTGTTTAGTAATGAACTAGTCGAAAAAATGATTCAAATATGCAAATTGTGGTCTCATATTGCAAGCTGCAATATCATCTTATAATTTTTATATACGAGGAATATAATGATTCATATGGCATCTTTATTTATAATAGATTTTTCTTCCTTTTATCTTTTTGGTATGACTATCGGAAAAATTATATTCAACCGACTAATTCGATCCAAATCTACCCACAAAAAAACGATTGATGGATCTAGCTCAATTGGGTTGAGTCGTTATTGGGTTTGGTTATTAAAACCTAAGAAGTAACGAGTGCCGGTTTTCACACCCTTTAAAAACAAATATTAATATTCGTTTTAAAATAAAATATTATCCTAGAGTAAAGTTAATAAAAGGGCTAAATAGGTTGTACCCCACAAATTATTAATTCATATTCTCTCAAACCTATCTTCTAATCCAAACACTAATTCCATATGTCGCTTAAAAAAAAATAGTAATTTCAAATATCATTTTCTTTTAAGGATAAAACAAAAAATTTTGTTTTAAGATTTTACTACATTAATCCCCCGATTAAATTTTATGGTTCATTATTTTTAAAAAATACAATTTCCTAACGATTAAAAAGAATATGACTGTTTTTCACTACAATTAATATGTATGTATATCAATTTTTGTTTTTTTTTTGAGAATATTATGTATGTATATCAATTTATAATTGTAAAAGCTTATTTCCTTTTCATGTTGGAAGGATTTGGAGAAAAATTTCGGAGAAGCTTATGCTATAATCATGACTTCATGAGAACGACATAAAACTCAACCTAGTCATTTCTATATCATGACAAGTCCTATAATTTCTTAGGCACTTCCAAAAATATTTTTCAACCTATAAAAAGTCATGTGCCGCCCCTGACTAGGAGCGCCCGCCCAGGACCTAGAAAAAAAAAGGGCACGGGAAGGGTCCATTTTTTATTTATATTTTTTGTGTTTAGTGCTCACATATTTAAAGTTTTGAACTTTGATAATAAAGGGTCCAAAAAAGGTCTAGATTTATTGTTATTTTTCAAACTTTATATAATTATATCAAATTTGGACGCAAATAAGGAAAAAGATATGGAAATCAACTTCTTATATAAAGATTGAGCTCAATATAGATTTTCATCAGAATTGTTAAAAACAAATGAGTAGTTTTATTTACACCCTTGAAGATTTGTATGTGCATCCATTTTTGTATGTACACCTCATTAGGAGATTTTAAAAAATTATATTTTGTATGCACACCCCAAACATTACCAAATATACCTTTTATTTAATTTTATTTTTTTTAATTCTAAAAAAATTAAAATAAAATAAAATATAACAAAGGAGGAGGTCTCCTCCCTTTTCATTTTCTAAGCAAGTTCGTATCTCCTTATTTACATACACTATTTATTTGAGTGGAAAATGTCATGCAGATCTATTTGCACGTAATTTTTTATTTTTTTTTTTCAGTTTTGTTTTTTCTATGCATTGCAATATAAACTTGATGAAAATTACTTTGATTAAAAAATATATATATTATTAAGTACGAGATTTCACAATATTTAGATACAAGATTGAACAAAGGACCCCATTTTAAATATTCGCCCTGGAGCCTCCAAAACTTAGGACCGGCACTGAAAGTCACATATACTGTTATATATTTAAATATATATATATATATATATATATATATATTCACCCTAGGGCCTCCAAAACATCAGAACCAGCACTGAAAATCACACATATATATATATATATATATATATATATATATATATATATATATATTGATCGTTACAAATCGTCACGCTCACAATAGTACGATGTCGAAATGTAGTGCAATGATAGAGTAAGGAATCGTTCCACAGAGACAAAGGGATTATATGATTACTGGCGTTCGTTGGCATGCGTACTATTTAAACATTTCGAAATAATGATTTCCAAACTTATCACTAAATTAATCTAAAGCTAAATCTAAGCAATGTAATCTACATAATAAAATAAATCACACACAAGAACGGTAGTGGTAATACGATGAAAGAATGCTATAATTTAGAATCTACCTCACCCTTCTAATTAAGTATTCGACCCACCTAATCTCCCAATTACGCAGGTATACGTTATAGGTTCGTGTCCCCTTAACTAACTTCATATGGCATTTTTATTTATAATACATTTTCCTTCCTTTTATCTTTTTGGTATGACTATTGGAAAAATTACATTCAACCGACTAATTCGATCCAAATCTACCCACAAAAGAACGGTTGATGGATCTAGCTCAATTGGGTTGAGTCATTAATGGGTTTGGTTATTAAAACCTAAGAAGTAATGAGTGCCGGTTTTCACACCCTTTAAAAACTAATATTAATATTCGTTTTAAAATCTAATATTATCCTGGGGTAAAGTTAATAGAAGGGCTAAATAGACTGTACCCCACAAATTATTAATTCTTATTCTCTAAAACCTATCTTCTAATCCAAACACTAATTCCATATGTCGCTTAAAAAAAATACTAATTTCAAATATCATTTTCTTTTAAGGAAAAACAAAAAAATTTGTTTTAAGATTTTACTACGTTAATCCCCAGATAAAATTTTATGGTTCCGCCACTTGATATATGTATGTATATCGATTTATTTATTTATTTATTTTAATTTTTTTGAGAATATTATGTATGTCAATTTATGATTGTAAAAGCTTATTTCATTTTCGTGTTAGAGGTGTTAGACGGATTTGGGGAAAAGTTTTGGAGAAGCTTCTGAGAACGACAAGTCCTATAATTTCTTACGCGCTTCCTAACACCCAAAAATATTTTTCAACCTATAAAAGTCAGGTGCCGGCCCTGAGGGCTGAGGCCGGTCAACCAGGAGCACCTACCCAGGACCCAGAAAAAAAGGCATAGAGAGAGTCCATTTTTATTTTATTTTTATTTTTTATTTAGTGCTATATATTTGAACTTTGATAAATAAATGGTCTAAAAAGGGTCCAAATTTATTGTTATTTTTCAAACTTCATATAATTATATCAAATTTGGACCCAAATAAGAAAAACAAATATGGAAATCAACTTCTTATATAAAGATTGGGAGTAGTGCTATTTACACCCCTGAAAATTAGTAGCTCTATTAAAAGCAAATGAGTAACTCTATTTGCACTCCTGAAAATTTGTATGTGCATCCCTTATTGCATGTACACCTCATTAGGAGTTTTTAAAAAATTACATTTTGTAAGCACACCCCAAACATTTCCAAATATACCCTTTATTTTATTTATTTTTTAAAATTCTAAAAAAATTAAAATAAAATAAAAAAGTAGGAGTCCCTTTTCATTTTCTAAACAAGTTCGTCTCTCCTTATTTATATACGCTATTTGAGTGGAAACGGTCATGCAGATCTATTTGCACGTAATTTTTTATTTTATTTTTCGGTTTTGTTTTTTCTATGTATCGCGATATAAACTTGATGAAAATTACTTTGATTAAGCTTTTGTAAATTTTCTCAAAAAATAATATATATTATTAAGTACGAGATTTCATAAGATTTAGATACGAGATTGA
The DNA here is from genome assembly GCA_030490815.1 of Acer saccharum. Lineage (NCBI taxonomy): Eukaryota > Viridiplantae > Streptophyta > Magnoliopsida > Sapindales > Sapindaceae > Acer > Acer saccharum. Next base: position 31,266,075 of record CM059872.1, read on the forward strand.
ACAAATGACCCTCTTTTAAATATTCGCCGTGGGGCCTCCATAACCTCAGGATTGGCACCGAAAGTCACATATACTGTTATAATATATATACACACCACCTACTTTCGAATAGCCGTTCGAATACAATATTATATATGTTAAACGTTCGAATAGCCGTCTCCATAGGTGGTATATATATACACATAAAAATACAATATTATACCCCCTTCAATTTCGGACCTACCTTCTCTAAACTGAATTATTGTTTATAATACGTATTCATGTTACCATATAAAAATCTTTGACTACTGTGTAAATTTGTCCAATCTCCATCTCATGTGTCGCTCTACGGCTCAAGATTTTGACTCATTGAGTCATTGACAACGACATTAATCAAACGTTTCTTATTTCATTATACTCAGTTATAGAATTGTTCCTCTATACAATTTTAGTCAAACTAGTAAGCCAAATTCATGTTTACAATCTCTTAACTTCAAAAACTAAATATAAAAATGAGTGGTGCTATTGGCACACCCACTATTGAACTATTTATACCTCACTTTTAAAATTACTTAATATTCTTTTTTTTCCTTTATCAAATTACCTAAACAGACATACAATTTTTATTAAAAAAATCTTATACAAAGTAAAACTAATAAAACCCCACTTTTCCCTAATCTTAAATACATATTTTTTTTAAATGCAGGAAACTCATTACAACAGATGCTTAGGCAAAATAAAAACACCACCTAAAACAACACAATCTAACTAGTAGAAGCACCAATTACACATGCTTCTGTATCGTGGCAAACACCCCTATTTCTCACGCACACACATACACATTGTCGATTGAGAAAAAAGCTCGGTTAGTTATCATTTACTCATACACTTGATCCTCTGGTCCAGCGAGTACAACGTTGCAATCAAGAGCATGTTTCCGGGCAATCATAATGGCCACATTCCTTCCTCTTTCTGATTCAAAAGTTAGTACAAAAGAGAGCCCCTTCCTTGCTTGCCAGAACAATGACAGGTGTTTATGTATATGTGTGTATATATATATATATATATATATATATTTGTCATATTATTTTTATTTTTATTTTTATTGAAAAAGATATGGGTGTATTAAGTTTGAAAAATAAGTAAAAGGGTAGTTCTAGGAATAAATAAAAGAAATTAATAAAACCATTGAATTTTATATAATTAAATCAAAATTTTAAAAAGTGGGGCATAAATAGTTCAGTAGTGGGGGTGCCAATAGCACCACTCTATAAAAATAATGAAAACGTTGAAAAAAGGTAGTTGGATATAGAAATTTTGTTGGCGGAACATCATTTCTGTTTGATTGCCAATCATGTAATTGAAATAATGAAATATCCTTCAATAATAACTCCGTGCTTGCGGGGATTGTTGATTGATAATTGATAAATCAACCTATTCTAAACACACATCAACAACCAAATAATTGATAAGTTGGGTTAATATTAGGAGTTTGGCGTGAAATAGAGGTCTCAAAAGTACCAGGCCGTTGTGGGCATTATCTGTTTCCGTCTAAGCCCATCCGGCAATATTGAGGTTTGGGACCAGCCCGAGCTGGGTTGAGACGGCGAGTTAGGTGCCCAGGACATACACTGTAGACTCATGGGCCTTGAGAGTTGGGCTAGACTTATGGTTTAAAGCCCGTTTGGCCCGTCAAAAATTTGGACATTTGTAACTTATCAATTTTTTATTTTAAAATTTCATTATTTTTATTATTTTAGTAAATATGTGATAAAATGCGCATTGTATTTAAAAGTGGTTATAGTCTTATATGTAAGGTAAGGTGAGTACAATTTGCAAGAAAAAGTGAAAAAGTGAAAAAGTGAACAAGTATAAATTATTTATTATTTTATGTATTTATAAGTATAGCTATTTTTAAGTTTTATATTTTTACTTAATTATCAATATGTACTTATTATATTATTATTTTGAGTAAATTACAACCAACTTCTTTGAGATTTGCATTTTCTTGGCCGGAAACAAACAAGTTAGAGAATCTTGATGATTACAACATATTAGATATTTAAGACTTTTAAAATTCAAGTTTTTTTTTTTTTTTTCTCTTAAAAAAAACACAAATGCACCAAAATATTGATCAAATGTTCTTCTTTATTAAAGAAAGCTTTAATTTTTATTTTAACGGTATATATATTCTTCATTTTAAAAAATAACTATACACTAAAGATTAAAAACAAAACATTTTGAACTATTAAAAACAACTTTTAGGTAGATTAAAACCACTTCCAATTCAAATTTATAAACTTAATTAATTGTTTTTAAACATCATAAACTTACGTCATTCTCCTAATAAAATTCAATTTAGTGAATTATAGTGGTTTTGGAGGCATAGAACCATTAGTAATGGTGGAGTTGGGAGTGAGGTTGGTGGTCCAAATTATATATTGTTTTTAGCTACTTTTTGTTGAAAAAATGGTGAAGGGCTGAATGAGAAATTGTACTCAAAGTGCACTCGTTGAATTAAAAAATAATAAATCTCACATCGGTGGGAAACACATATCTAGTCAATGATATATTAGATGTGGAAGTGAAAAATGGTTTAGTATAGTTTAAATTTTTTCCAAAAAGTAGAACCTTAACCCTTGATTAATTAACATATATAGAATCATTTTCCCCCCTGAAGTATGACATATTAGTAATTCTCCCCCCTGTATTTTACTTATTGGCCATTCTTCCCCCTGTCAGTAAACTTATTCGCCAAAATCCCCCCTCCCGTTAGCTTTTCAGTTAAAATGGAGAGTTAACTGTTAAGTTGTTGTTGACTTTAAGGGTAAAATAGTAACTTAATGAAGGATTCTTATGACAATGAAAATAAAGGGCAAAAAAGTAAATTTAGTAAAAAAAATTTATGAATAAAAAATAGACCATGTAAAAAGGCAGATGCTTTCAGCCTTTCATTATTGTATTCCCCACTGTGGTCCCTCACTTCAACATTTTTCTTTGATTTCTACCTTCACCATCACGAACCTGTTCTTCTTCCACTTTCGCTCCAAAAAAAACCCTACAATCACCAAATATTCACAAACCATTTGAGATGTCTTCTGAGTGTTAAAAGGTATCTTTGGTTAGTTTTCTCTGCTTATGAAGCTTAGGTTTCAAAATCGGTGGAGTTAAAGAGGCTTCTGGTTTTCTGTTGCTTGTAAGGTATGTTTATTTCACTTTTATAGCTTGATAGTGTTTCTATACTGAATTTGAGTGCATGGTATGTGTTTTGTTTGTTCATTTTAACTGCAGTGAATGATTTAGGGTTTTTGTTGAAAAAAATTTGGGGGTTTTTGTTTAAAGTTGATAACTTTGAAATTGGTTGTGTAATTGACGTGTTAATAGTGTTTTTATACTTATTTGTGTGCATGATATAAGTTTTGATTGTTGGTTGTGAATTTAGTTAACGATTTAGGGTTTCTGTCAAATTTTTTTTTGGGGTTTTTCATTTTATATTGATAACTTTGTAATAGATGAAATAATTGACACATTGATGACCATTAAACATGTTTGATGCTGCCTTTGGCTTGTGCTTTCTGTTGTTTGGCGGTGTATGTTGTTCTCTCTTTGCCCTGGGTATGCTTTGGCCTTAGTAAATGTGATGTTAAAAAAAAAAAGTGCATGCATATTGTTCAAAATTAAAAAATGAAGAGATTTATAAGCTTTCATCAACTTCCAATATGAATGACAACATATCAAATAATGAAAAAGAATAGAATATATGTATCTAAAGCTTTAACAAAATCCTGTTAATTAGTTATTATTGTTAGTTACACAAGTGTTTTTTAACAATTAAAAGATTATAAAATTGTAGATGAAATACATTAAAATAAGATCATCAATATATTGGTGTGTGATGTCTGCAGTGTGTTTTGGTGTTGTTAGTTGGTTGTTATGTTCTGCAGGTGTTGTATAGAAACACATATTATTTTAAAAATAACTTATTACAAATAATAATATGACATCACCAATATTTCAAATTAAAAAAAAAAAAAAAAAAAAAAAAAAAAAAAAAAAAAAAAAAAAAACATCACATAAATCTAACTATACAACAGTCAATATGTTTGAGGTGGCTTTATTGCCACCCAAAAATTTTACTAGAGAATTTAATTGGATTTTGAGGGAGAAAAGGTGATTTTGTGTTTTTTTGTCAAAGATATGTATATATATATATATATATATATATCTCTTCGTATCTTTATTTTCGTATTCTTATGGGTATTTAGTATATAGTATATTTAATGTTTTCATATGTATATAGTATGTCTGATATGTTTATAATATGTCTATGTAGTGATTGAATTTTTTTTTTTTTTTTTGACAGTAAGAACATGGATATACTTGATGTTGTAGTCAATTATGACACTACTATGATTGATCTTGGTAGTTGTGATGCTGATAACATCAGCCTGATTACATTGTTGCATGCATTGTGTGAAAAAATCACTGGTAGTGAAGAAGTTCCAAGTGAGGAATACTCCATGTGGGTGTTTTGTCCATGGTCTGGTGAGAGAAAAGAAGTTACCACTGATATGTAGCTAATAGATTTGTTTAGATCGTTTGTAGATCATAAAGAGAGGAAAATTGTGTTTGATGTAGAAAAGAAACCATATATCCCACTCCCACCAGAATATTCTTTTAACATACCCAATCCACCTACTAATGATTTTAACCTAAATCTAGGGTTTAGTGATTTTGCAAATAATGATTTTAACTATGAGGGTGATGATAATGTCCCTGATGCTGTTAGTGTGGGTAGTGATGTTGTTAGTGTGGGTAGTGTGGGTAGTGACAGTGAGGAAGTGGTTGAGGTTGATGATGCTAGGGAAGATGGTGGTGTGGATAGGGTTAGGGATGAACATGGGGTAGATGATGAAATGAATCAGGTTCATGGTGCTTTAGCAGTTGCTGTTGTAGAAGAGGAGGACGTGAGTGTCAACCTTGAATTGATGGAAGGTTATCAATCTAAGAGTGATGATGAGTATTTTAGTGAGTCTGAAGATGAAAAGCCCGAAGCTAAAATAGCTAGATTGATGAAGGGCAACCCTTTTAAGAAAATAGTAAGTGGTCATATAGAATTCGAGGTTGGACAAACACATGACAATGTGTACTCTTTAAGGGCATTGTTGAAAGACTATGCCATTCAAGAGGGTTTTAATTTCAAAAAAACGAAAAATGATAATAATAGGTTGACATATGAATGTAAAGAGGAGGGATGTCCTTGGAGGTTGCATGCTTCTAATATTTTAAACGATGTAACAATGCAAATCAAGACTTACAATAATAACCATAAGTGTCATAGGGTTTATAGAAGTGAAGAGGCTAGGTCGAAATGGATAGCAAGTAAGTTTGAAACAATTGTCAAGAACAATCCAGATTTTAAGTGTGGAGTCATTGTTGATCTATTAAGAGAGCAATTTAATGTCACTGTTGATGCTCAAAGATTGTACAAGGCAAAAAAATGGGCATTAACTGTGTTGAAAAAAGAGCATACTGTATGTTTTAGTCATCTTAGGAGATATGCATTCATGGTGCAGTAATGTAATCCAGGTTCAGTAGTGTATATTGCACCACAACAACCTAAACCAACCTTCCATAGGTTTTTTCTTAGCTTTGAAGCACAAAGAATGGGTTTTATGGAGGGTTGTAGGCCTTTCATTGGCATTGATGGCTGCCATTTGAAGGGGCCATATGGAGGAGTACTGCTTTCGGCTGTTGCATTGGATGCAAACAGTGGTTTGTATCCACTAGCTGTTTGCATATGTGAAGGGGAAACGTTGTTAAGTTGGACTTGGTTTTTGAGCACATTGTGTGGATTTTTGAAGTACCCTGAAGATCGCCCAATATGTTTCATGAGTGATAGGCAAAAAGGGGTGCTAGGGGCTTTGAAAACTGAATGGCCAAAAGCAAATATAAGGTACTGTTCTTTTTTTTTTTTTTTTTTTAATGTTTCAAAATCTTTTTAATGTTTAAATTCCAGTTTATTGCATATACTACTAATTGTCTTTACATGTTATAATTAGATAATGTACTATTTTGGTTTATGTTTCAAAATCTTTTATTGTTTAAATTCCAGTTTATTGCATATACTAATGGCCTTTACATGTTATAATTAGGTAATGTACTGTTTTTTTTTTTTTTTCAAATGTTTCAAAATCTTTTGTTGTTTAAATTCTAGTTTGTTGCATATATACTAATTTGTTAGGATTATACTCAATAGCAAGAGTGTAATAGTGTTTTTGATAATCTATTCATATTAATAATGTGATTTCTGATTTAACAAATATTATAGCATTTATAGTTTAATTATTATAATTGTTAAAAGTAAATAATCATAAGGTCAAAAGACTATGAGAAAAGAAGAATTGTTCGTACATCTGGATATGTATGAGGTAGATACAATTCTTTAGTTAGTCTTGAATAATGTTCACAACTTAAGTTAAAGGTTGGGCACCTTTATCTTGTTAAAGTTGTAGATTCTTTTACTGGCATTTGAGTGGGATCAAATGTGTTATGATGAGTCTAAAATCATCAAAGTGGCTTTGAGTAAAAGATCTAGTGCACTAGGTGCATTGAACTGGATCACAATGAAATACTTTATCTAGAACTGTCAGTAGATAAAAGTTTTTTCATTATCAGGACAATCGGAGAGTCTATCTTAATCCTGAGATAAATGATGGACTTATGGTTGCAAGTGTTATCATTTGAGTTATCAATGAGTATGATTATATAGCATAGTCTATCCTCGATAGTTTGGTGGTATTCAATTGTTAATCGATAGAGGACTTCATTTATAGATATGGACATCGTGGCTCCATTTATTAAATGAGAGTAGAATATCATCATATGGATGTTTTGAGGTATTGGATATTAAATCTTAACGTTTTTTCAATAGTGTCTATTGAAACATGGCTTCTGGACAAGTCAAAATATCCAAGTTCAAAATGTGGTCATATGAGGAAATATGGTAACTTGAAGAGCTATAGGCGGTCTATGAGCTCTTGGCGATTGCTGATATTCTTCATGAGGATACACCATCTCCTATAAGATTGTCTAGGGTACGAATGAGAAATATTTACTTATTCTATCTTTATTTAAGAGTTCAATTTTAGCTCTTTAGTGGAATGAGTTAAAATTAATAGATCGGACCTAAGTGAATCATTTGTTGATTGTGATTAGGTTATGTCTATTGAAGCTTAAATTTAGATAGCCCGCCAAGATCCCCAATCCACATAGACTTGCATGGATCACTTGATATATTCTACCGGACCAATTTATGGGTCCATCTAGAATTGTATTTAATATATTAAGAATATAATTTGCACATTATTTATTTAATGTGCTGATCAATTATATTAATATATTAATGAAAGGCATGTGGGCTTGTTTCTTTTAGTAAGAATGGGTCTGGTTCACATGTGGGCCTTTTATTAAGGTCCAATGGATTTAATAAAATAGAAAAACAATATATAGATATATTAATATATATGGCACATGACCGAGATATATATATGATATTATATTGTTTTATTTTTATTATTTGATTAAATGGAAATTAATTAATTGATTAATTAATTATTTAATTAAAAATCAAAATCTTTTTCTGACTAAGAAATATGTTTCTTAGTAGTATACTATTGTGGTAGTATAAATAAAATAAAAGACTTTATTTGGTAAGTAGATAAATAAGGGATTTATTTATCTAGTCAAATAAGGAAGTCTTTTATATAGTCACAAATACACTAAAGAGTTGGATTAGGATTTGGAATTCTAAAGAAATCTACCTAGGGTTAGGATTTAGGTCAATAGGCAAAAATCCTATTTGGTAGAGGAATTCGGTCACCCTAATTATGTAATGCAAGTTGAATTCTAAGATATATATATTATATATGCAAGTTTAAATTCGGGCAGATATATATAATAAATATGCAAGTTGAATTCATGTGCAAGATACATATATAGCAATATATGCTTTTCGATCGAGCAAAGATATATATATAAATAATATATTGTGCATTAGATATATATATATTATATATTACGCAATAAAAATAATATATTGTGCACTAGATATATATACACATATATTATATTTTGCAAGGTGATCGTGATTTACATATATAATATATTGTGCAAGAGCACTAGAGATATATATAATATGTATTGTGCAAGAGTATTGCATATATATATATATATATAGATCATATATTCAAAAACCCTAGGTCTTTTTGGCTTGAGAATATTTTTCCTTGAGAAAAATAAAATCCAATTCTTAGATTAGTGTGAGAATTCGGCTAAGAGGAAAAGAGAGAAAAGTTTGTTCTTATTTCGATAGTGCATTAGTAACTTTTATATCAAAAGGTTTTGTACACAATTTCGAATAAGGTTCACGCGAGTTTCGATCTAACGATTGTGAATTCAAAAGTGACCGGAACATTCTTTGTAGCCTCTTGGAATTTGTTGTGACTAACGAAAAAGAAAAAGTTTTGTTAATCCATCCTCAGGTACACAATTCAAAGAGAAGGGAGACCACGCTTCTAGGTGATTCACGTTCGTGATTGGATTGGAAGATCTTACGGATTACCATCGACGCAATGTCAATCGGATCACGCGACAAAGGTATGATATCTTTAGTATTATATGTTAATTAATTAGAGGGTTAAGGTTCAAATTATGGAAAAATTTTAAACTATACTAAACTCGATTTTAGTCTCGCTTCCGCTGCGTGGACTCGTATTTTTCCCTACATAATTGCCTTTACATATTATAATTAGGTAAGGTACTGTTTTGGTTTATTTAATTTTTTTTTTTTAAATGTTTCAAAATCATTTGTTGTTTAAATTCCCGATTTATTGCATATACTAATTGCCTTTACATGTTATAATTAGGTACTGTGCAAGGCATATTTATGCCAACTTTAGAAAAACATATTCAACCAAAAAGCTGAAAGATCTATTTTGGGAAGCTAATAGGGCCTATGATAGGCATGTGTTTAAGAGAGTAATGGCTGATATAGGTGTTGTTAGTGTTGGTGCAAAAGCATGGTTAGAAGAAATTGAACCCAAACATTGGTCTAGGCATGCCTTTGAACCTAGTATTAAGTGTGATCATGTCACTAATAACATGACAGAAGCTTTCAATAGTCTGTTGGGGGAGTATAGAGTGAGGACATATTTGAGTTTGCTAGAATACATTAGAAGGTTGGTGATGACTAGATTCCAAAAAAGAAAAGAAGATTGCTCTAGGTGGAAAAGTGAGTTCCCACCAACTGTCAACAAGAAGATTGTGAAAGCTAGTTTGGAGAGTAGAGTCCTTAAGATGATACATGCAGAAGAGGGGAAATATGAGATGTTGGATTTAACCAGGGTATATACTGCCAAATTAAGAGATGCTACCTGTGAGTGTGGGCAATGGCAAATTAGTGGGGTGCCATGCAGGCATGCATTGGCTGGTATTAGAAATTTTTATGGGATGGGTGGAGCGAAGGAGAGGTTAATTGACTTTATTCACCCTAGCTTGTCAAAGTCAGCCTTTGAAACAACCTATCGTAGTATGATCCATCCCATTCCTGACTTATCTACATGGGCTGATATTGATGTACAACTTGTTATTCCACCACCAATGAAAAAGAAAGCTGGTAGACCGAAGCTTGTAAGGAAAAGGGAATTTGGTGAGAAACAAAAAGCAGCTAGGCGTGGGAGTGTTATTTGTGCAAAATGCAAACAAGCTGGCCATAACAAAAGGACTTGCAAAGGTGTTCAAACTTCTAGAAGCAATAAGGTAATAATAGCTCTACTAAAATCCTTTTGAAATTATCGATGATTTTCATTAATTATTGTGTTTTGTTTCTGTTTTTGTCTATAGGAGGCTGCAACAGATGCCTCCTCTTCTCAGCCAGCACAAGGTGGTGGTGCCTCCTCTTCTCAGCCTCTCACTGTGGTTCAGACCCAACAACAGTCCCAAGTGACTATGCACTTAGACTGATTACATAGCAGTAATGGGTATTTTTATAAGCTTTTTGTAAGCACTTAAACTGATTAGTGCTTAGGTGTTGATACATTTTTTGTTTGCTAATTTTTGTTGGATCAAAAGCATGGTTTTGCAACCACTTGATAGGATTTTGTGTGGTTAGCTATGGGAATATTTTCTATTGCTTTTGATGGTATTATAAGTATGTATGCATGCTAAGTTAATTTGAATTATTCATATATGAATGTAAGCACTTAATGGTTTGTTTCTCAATGTAATTTTTCCACCATTGTTGATTCTTGTGCTTGAACTTCCTTCCATGGTGGAAGATGAATGTATGAAAATGTGTATGCAGATGTGTTTGTATGATTGTATTAATGTGTAAAGGAAAGAAATTGATGTGTAAAACAGAGAAATGAATGATTGCATGGTTGCTGCAGATGTGTTTGTATGTATTAATTAATATGTAAATGGGAGAAACAAATGTGCAAAAGAGAAAAATGGATGATTTTAGCAAAATAACTGTTGCAGATGTCTTTGGAAAGCAAAATAGAAAAATAATGAATGTGTAGCTCTATTGGAGAAGAGGGGGTATTTTTATACTTTCAAAATTAGCAGTTGGGTGTCCAATGGATCATTTTAGAGGCACAACAGTATTTTATCTTCAAAAAGCACATATCAAGGGCAAAATGGTCTTTGAGTCTTCTGCTACTGTCAGAGTTATCTAGTTTAACAGAAAAGCTAACTGGAGGGGGAATTTTGGTGAATAAGTTTGCTGACAGGGGGAAGAATGACCAATAAACAAAATAAGGGGGGATAATTACTAATAAGTCATACTTCAGGGGGGAAATGATACTATCCCTATATATAAGGTAAGGTAAGTACAATTTGCAAGAAAAAGTGAAAAAGTGAAAAAGTGAACAAGTATAAATTATTTATTATTTTATGTATTTATAAGTATAGCTATTTTTAAGTTTTATATTTTTACTTAATTATCAATATGTACTTATTATATTATTATTTTGAGTAAATTACAACCAACTTCTTTGAGATTTGCATTTTCTTGGCCGGAAACAAACAAGTTAGAGAATCTTGATGATTACAACATATTAGATATTTAAGACTTTTAAAATTCAAGTTTTTTTTTTTTTTCTTAAAAAAAACACAAATGCACCAAAATATTGATCAAATGTTCTTCTTTATTAAAGAAAGCTTTAATTTTTATTTTAACGGTATATATATTCTTCATTTTAAAAAATAACTATACACTAAAGATTAAAAACAAAACATTTTGAACTATTAAAAACAACTTTGTTGTATGTATAAACTCGCCCAACTGACACGTCATCAAAGGAGCTAACAAAAGGTTGCCACATCATTCATTGACCGGGTAAAAGGTAGAGGTTTGACCAGTCAGGATGAATAAATAGCTTAGACCAGAGGGAAGTCAAAGGCATGGTCGCCAAAACCAAAAACCTACTCGCCGAATATAGAAGTGTACTCGCCAGATATACAATACCCAGAAAGTAAAAGTACTCGCTGGACCAGCGCATTAGGCTCGAACCGACTCGGCATAAACACAGAAGCAACAAGGAATCGCAAAAAAGAAAGAAGACCCAATCCGCGACAGAAAAGGATCCTAATGCAAATCAACAAGGGGAAACCCTAAATAAACATGTATAAATAGAATCACCTATCCTACGAGGAAGGGGTTCAGAAATAGAGAGAGAGAAAAGAGAGCAATTGTGAGGGATTAGAGAGTGTAACGAAGCAACCAAAACCTAGTATTATTTTTCTGCCCTCAGGGGCGCCGTGGTTTTTTCCCATTCAAGGGTTTTCCACGTAAAACTTGTCTTTTGCATGTGTTCTTGATTTTCTTGCTTTATATTAAATTGATTTAATTGTTGAGCGCGTGGCAATCCAAATTTCACCGTCAACAATTGGCGCTAGAAGGAAGGGGCTTTTGAACAGAAAACTTCGAGGGACCCTTGCGAATCAGACAGCATGAACAACGACAGCGACAGAGATGGTAACTCCAGTGGAGATTTAGTTATTGAACCAGCTGCGCCAACGGGAGACAGGGCAGTGACAGTCGGGGAGCAATCAGCAGCAACGCCAGGAACTAGGGCGGCTGATCCCGGGATTTTGCAGCACTTCCAAGCCGCATTGGTAAACCTAATCAGCGAAGCCAGCAAAATAGGACTTTCGCTTCCTATAGGGTTAGGAGTCTCATCTCCTTACGAGTTAACCACCCCTGGAACCCATCCACCCGGAAGGCTGCGGTCAGAAGTTCATATCACAGTTCCCGACAATCAAGCAAGACAATCCACCGAGGAGACCCCCCAAGACCACATTGAGGATTTCGAGGGGAGAAAACAGAGGAAGGGAAAGGGTGTGATGAATGAAGAGTCCAGGGAGGAACGAGATCAGGTGCGAGCACATAGGGTCAATTCCAGCGACACATACCAGCGAAACCGGCGGAGACACCGGTCCATCTCATCTGAGGACAAGAGTCCTCGTCCGCGAAGGGAGTTGCGATCTAAAAGAACGAAGCGGAGAAGATCTGAGAGCACTGAAGATCGAAGAAGCCCAGATGAGAGAGGCAATCATGGTAGAATGACAATCAAGAGTAGGCTCGACCCAGCAGGAGAACCAACCGGTCAGCGAGATGTCACCTTACAAGAGCTATCAAGAAAGGTTTCAGCAATGGCACGAAGGTATGGACGTAATGTATCCTCGGATGATGAGTCAGATAGCCCATTCGTCGAAGCTATTGCTCGCACCCAATTTCCAGACAGGTTTAGAATGCCAACTATTGAGCAGTACAAGGAGAACAGGGATCCCAAAGAGCATGTTCGCCGATTCCGCAATATCATGGCCCAGTATTCATCCAATGACGGGTTGCTGTGTCTCACCTTCCCGCAAACGTTCGGCGACCTCGCCTCTAGATGGTTCGGAAGGCTTCCACCCGGAACCATAAGCAGCTTCTCAAACCTCAGCAAGGCATTCATAAGGCAGTTCATGGGAAGTGTCCAAAGAAGAAAGTCACTCGCCCATCTATCGAACTTGAAACAGGAACATAACGAATCAATCAAGAAGTACCTGGCCAGGTTTGGGAAGGAAGTAGCTCAAATTGAGGATGCCAGTGATGTAGCTGTAATCGCCGCTTTCACTAATGGGTTACAAAGCGGACGATTGTCTTTTGACCTGCGAAGGGATAGACCTAAAACTTACGAAGAGATGATGGAAATAGCTGGCGATTATGCACTGGCAGAGGAGGAAGAAGTAGCACAAGGGGGTAGCTATGTGCATGGGCACAAACCTAACTTGAAAACAGACCATAAGGACGACAAAAAGATGCAATCACGTGATCGCCAGAAGGATGAGAAGGGCCAAAGAGGATACTCAAGAGAGAGCAGGGGAAACACTCGGGCCAATAAATTTCGAGGAAGGTACAACCATTACACCCCTTTAAATGGCGACCAGGAGGAGATATTATCTGTGGTAGAAGACAAGGGACTCGCCAAATACCCCCGACAGCAGTCAGCGAATGCAAGGAGAGATACAACCAAGTACTGTCGATTCCATAAAGATCATGGACATGAAACTTCAAAGTGTTTCCAGTTACGCGATCACATCGAAAGCCTGATCAGAGATGGGCACCTGAAAGACTTTGCCTTGAAAGGGGACAAGCACGGGGGTCGCCAAGATAGCCGCCAAGGAAACGGGCAAGATAGGAAGAGTCCAAGGAGGAACAGTCCTAACGCAGCCATAAACACTATTTTCGGCGGACCTCACACTGGGAGAAGCAATCGAGAGAGGATGTCGGAAGTTCGAGAAGTGATGTATGAAGGCAGAAGCATGGAAGTCAATTCTGTGCAGAAAAACCCCAAGAAGGGGAGAGAAGGGCATGATCCCATAACGTTTACAGCAGAAGACTCAGACGGGATTGATGCAAAGCCTAATGATGCAATAGTCGTGGGAGTTCGAATAGCCCATAGGGATGTCCTTCGAGTGATGATTGATAACGGAAGTTCGGCTGATATTTTAAGTGCCAGAGTGTATGATGAGTTGCGGCTGGACTGGAAAGATCTTGAACCGTTCCATGTACCATTGAAAGGATTTGGTGGCGCAGAGGTTAGGTCGTTAGGAACAGTGAAACTACCGGTAAGATTTGGAACAGCACCATGCCGGCGAACAATCCTGTTAGACTTTGTCGTGGTTGACATCCATAATTGGCCGTATAATGCACTACTTGGCCGACCGTTTCTTAACAAAGCTCGAGCTGTAACCTCAACCCATGCACTGAAAATAAAGTTCCCTACAGAATTCGGCGTCGGAGAATTGAAAGGGTCGCAGGAGATGGCTCGCCGCGCCAACTTGTCAGTCTTCAAAGATAAAACAGGGATGGAAACTTTGAACATATTCGAAGTAGACACAGAGACGCAGGAGGATAATCCGGAAAACTTCGAACTAGATCCAAGAGACAAAACAAACAGAGAAAAGGAAGAACCAACTGAGTCGATTATTCTAGATGAAGTGGAACCAGATAAAACAGTGAAAATTGGAGCGAGGTTGGCTGAGCAAGTTAAGAAAGATGTGACGAACTTGTTGAAAGAATATAGGGGGATTTTCGCTTGGTGCCACGAAGACATGCCAGGGATTGATAGAAGCACAATTTCCCACAATTTAGCTGTGAATGAGAAATGCAAACCGGTAGTACAGAAAAAGAGAAGCTTCAACCCGGAAAGGAGTGCAGCGATCAAAGAGGAAGTGTCAAAATTGCTCGCCGCAGGGTCAATTAGAGAAGTTAAGTACCCGGAATGGGTGGCGAATGTAGTCTTAGTGAAAAAGAAGAACAATCAATGGAGGATGTGCGTCGACTTCACCGACCTAAACAAAGCTTGCCCCAAGGACAGCTTCCCATTACCAAGGATTGACCAGTTAGTAGATGCAACGGCCGGGCATGAGACGTTGAGTTTCATGGATGCATATTCAGGGTACAACCAGATAAAGATGCACAGGCCTGACGAAGAGAAAACAGCATTCACCACAGATCAGGGGTTGTATTGTTACAGGGTCATGCCATTCGGCTTGAAGAACGCCGGGGCAACTTATCAGCGCTTGGTCAACAAGATGTTCGCCAGACAGATAGGGAGAAATATGGAGGTTTATGTTGATGATATGCTGACAAAGAGTATTACCGCAGATAAACATGCAAATGACCTGAGGGAAACGTTCGACGTACTGGTCAAGTATGGAATGAAGTTAAATCCGGCAAAATGTGTATTCGGCGTACCATCTGGGAGGTTTCTCGGATATCAGGTGAACCAAAGAGGAATAGAGGTGAACCCTGAAAAAATCCAAGCATTAGCAAGAATGGTCTCGCCAAAGACTCTGAAAGATGTCCAAAAACTCACAGGGTGCCTAGCATCGCTGAGCAGATTCATAGCCAAATCAACAGACCGATGCCTACCATTTTTCAAAGCTTTAAAGAAGGGAAAAGGGATCGAATGGAATGAGGATTGCGAAAAAGCCTTCCAGGCCTTGAAAGACTACCTTGGACAGGCACCATTGCTATCAAAGCCAGAAACAGCCGAGACATTGTACATGTACTTATCCGTTTCTGAAGCAGCCACAAGTTCCGTGCTAGTACGACAGGAAGATGGAATCCAAAAGCCAGTATACTACACCAGCAAGGCACTGTTACCGGCCGAAACAAGGTACTCGCCGGCAGAAAAAATGGCACTCGCCCTAATAACAGCAGCAAGGAAGCTAAGACCATATTTCCAGGCTCATAGAATCAGGGTATACACCAACTGCCCACTGAAGTTAATCCTGCAGAAACCAGAGGTATCCGGTCGGTTAACAAAGTGGGCGATCGAATTAAGTGAATTCGATGTAGAATACCTCCCAATGACAGCAATTAAGCCCAGGCAGTGGCAGACTTCGTAGCAGAGTTCACTGAACCAAGCGTAGAGGTGGCGAGAATGATGGTGGAGCAAAATAAGAAAATATTCAAATGGCAACTTCGCGTTGATGGCTCATCAAACACGCACGGCAGCGGGGCAGGTATAGTGCTGACAACACCGGAAGGAGACTCAGTCGAATGTGCCTTGCGTTTTGACTTCAAAGCCACCAACAATCAAGCTGAGTACGAGGCACTTATAGCGGTTTAAAGATTAGCACAATCTTAGGTGCAGACGAGGTGGAAATTTTCAGCGACTCTCAAGTTGTTGTCAATCAGGTACTAAATGAATACCAGGCGAGAGAAGAAAGCATGATCACTTACCTGGAATTAGCAAGGGAACTGTTAGAAAGATTCAAAGAGTATAGAATTGTTCACGTCCCCAGAGAAGAAAATGAAAAGGCCGACGCCTTAGCCAAACTGGCATCTGCCACGATCAACATTTGGCCCAACAATATCTCCATGATCCGCCTGTCGCAGCCGAGTATAGTTAAAACAAAGGAAGTCGGGGCAATCTTTGGCGAGAGGGACAGCTGGATCACGCCAATTAAAGAGTATCTCATCAACGATATACTTCCAAGTGACCCACTGGAAGCAAAGCGGCTAAAATACAGAGCAACAAGATATTCGGTACTCAATGGAGAACTATACAAGAGAGGATACTCGAGGGCACTGCAGAGATGTGTCGGGCCTGAAGAAGCAGAAGGTATCCTAAGAAGCATACACAGCGGAAATTGTGGGAACCATGCTGGGGGTGCCAGCCTAGCCCACAAAACATTGAGACAGGGTTTTTACTGGCCTACCCTGTTCGCCGACTCCAAAAGGGTGGCAGCGAGATGTGAAGCATGTCAGAAAATCGCCAATAACATCCGACAACCACCTGAGCTCCTGCAAAGTATTACCTCGCCTTGGCCATTTGCCATGTGGGGAATAGACTTGATCGGCCCAATGCCAACAGCAACTGGAGGAGCAAAGCATGCCATAGTAGCTGTGGATTATTTTACAAATGGGTAGAAGCCGAGCCATTGGTGCATATAACAGAAGCAAACACCATTAGCTTTGTGAAGAAAAATATCTTGTACAGATTCGGGATACCAAACACCATCATCACAGACAATGGGACCCAATTTGATGGCAGGAAATTCAGGGAACTGTGTGATAAGTATGGCATCAACAACTACTACGCTTCTCCAGCACATCCACAGACGAATGGCCAAACTAAAGCAGTGAACAAAATCATCAAGCACAACCTGAAAGCTAAGTTAGCAACCAAAAGGGGAGCTGGGCGGATAAGTTACCGCAAGTGCTCTGGGCATATCGCACAACGGAAAGGGGTTCAACAGGCGAAACCCCGTATTCCATGGCTTACGGAGCAGAAGCTGTTATTCCCGTGGAAACATCGTTCTCTTCACCAAGGGTACAACTCTTTCAGCCAGAAATCAACATTGATATGCTAAAGTGCGGCCTAGATGAGTTAGAAGAAAGAAGAGAGCGAGCACAAATAAGGAATGCAGCGTACCAACAGAGGGTAGCTAGATATTACAACTCGCATGTGCGTGAAAGGAGGTTCACACTTGGTGATTTAGTACTGAAGAGGGTGAATCCGGGAACAAGAGACAAGGCTGCAGGATCACTCGCAGACAAATGGGAAGGGCCTTATAAGATTACGGGGATAGCTGGCCATGGGGCATATCGCATTACTCGAGAAGGATTTGGCGAGTTACCCCGTCCATGCAATGCGCAGTACTTGAAGATATATTATCCTTAAGGGACAAGTTAGATTCTTTGAATTCCTTCTATTTTTCTATTTAGCTTAGAGAAGTTGTTCGTTTTAGCATTTTTTCTTTATGACTATGTTAATAAAGTTGCAGGAAGTATTCAATAAAGAGTAATTTATTACTAAGAGATTCTCGATTCTGACTCGCCAAACGCAAAAGGCATTCGCCAGCACACATAGCTACATCACATGAAAACGAGCTTTATGCTCGCTGCAGCGATAACCGGCGAGAAATAAAAACTCAAGGCATGGTCGAATAAACCTGCCAAAAAACTGAGTACGCCAAAATACAGCAACGGCAGCTGAATAAAAGATGAAAACATGATAAAAACTCAGGGCATGGTCGAATAAACCTGCCAAAAAACTGAGTACGCCAAAATACAGCAATGGCAGCTGAATATAGCTATAAAACACAATAAAAACTTGGTATATAGTCGGATACGTCCTGGCGAATACTAAGTATGCCGAAAACCCAGCAATGGCAGCTGAATGGAAAACAACAGTAAGCTAAAACAGCACTTGGTGGAAAACCAAGCCAAAGCCAAAACTCAGCAAAGGCAGCTGAACGAAGAAAAATATATATATTCATAACTTTGTATTATTTACAAATGAATGGACAAAGAATAAATTTATAGTCTTCCAAAACAACAGAAGAATCAACCGGCTGCAGGAGGGCCCTCGCTATCTTCCTCGTCTTCGATCTCCTCATCTGAAGGCCAAATGACTGCCTCATCCTCCGTTGGCATGAAGGGCTCATAATCTCTCCCAGCAACAGGGCCCAAATCAGGCTCAGCACCAGAGCCAGAAAAGCTGCCCTTCTGACCCGAGTAGTAAGTGTTGAAAGTACGCTTACTGGGAATCTCAAGATGCATAGGATGAGGCTCAGTCCGGTTATAGCGGCAGTGGGCTTTCCATCGTCTCATCTGGTCTTTAATCGAGTCCACGCCGTGGGCCATATGCTGCTGGAGGGACTTGTCAAAACGCTTTAGAGCTTTCTCATTGGAATGATCCTTCATGGCAAAGAATTTCTTCGCCTGCCTCATGCCTTTCTCAAATTCGCGCAGCAAAAGCGCATCATAGGCAGGGGATCTCTTGAAGCGATCAACAGACTCAACCTCCAGCACTGCTTTCAGGTTTTCAAAAATGAGATCGCGGGAAGATAGCTGGTTACGTAAATCCGCCGCCTCCAGTTCAGCCTTCTCCTTAGCCTCCTCGGCTACCCGCTCAGCCTCCAAACGCGCTGCGAAGGATTCTTGACTCGAGGATAGGAGCTCTTTCAACGAGCGAATTTCCTCCTCAGCAGCAGAAAGTTTTTCTTCAGCGGATAGCCGAGCAGATAGATGACCGTCTGAGGACTCTCTCAACTGAGCAAATTGTTGGGCGTGGGATTCTTCAGCGGAAAGCTTCTCGGCCGCCAAAACAGAAGCCTGCTCGCGCAAGCGCTTAATTTCACGAGAAGCTTTGATCCCGAATTTATAACTATCGCCCATCTCAGACATCATCTGAGGAAGAAGACAGCCAAAGTTAAAAAAAAAAAAAGAAAAAGGAGGATAAAAATACAAATACATAGAGATTTGCGGCGAAGAACTTACCAAGGAGTGGCAGTTGAAGAAAAACTCCATCTTCTTATTGCAAGACTTGTTTTTAACATGCCCCCAGCCTTCGCCGACATATACATCATTATTAGCCAAGTGGGAGCATATTTCAGTGGCAGAAAAATCAAAAAGGGACACGCTCCCTTCTTCAGCTCCAACCGGTCCGGTAGGAGGAACTTCACGGGCCGAGCCCGAACCGGAAGCAGAGGTCCCCGCCTGATGTGATGGGCCTGGCCGAACAGTCGACTCAGATGGGCCAGATGGCCTAGGTTGATCTGAGACACCTGGCTCGTCCACAACCACTGCAGGAGAAGCTGGCCGAGGAGAAGCTGGTTGAGAAGGAGCAGCAGGGGGAGTCTGTTCATTAACCCCCTCAGAGGGAGGAGCCGCCACATTCTCCGCCCCAGTAGACCTCTCCGCTTGGGCAGGAGGAACCTCGGCGACATCCGGCTCCTGAACATCCTCCTCATCAGAAGAGACAACAAACTGCACTACCCGCGAAGCCCGTTTAGGAGGTCGAGCCGAGTGATCAGGAGCGCTTTCAGCAGGGCGTTTATTCCTAGCTCTGGGAGCCAAGTCACTCGCGGGATCGAGGGGGGTCTCAGGAACATCCGCATCAAAAATAGGGATGTCGCTAGCTACACCTGAAACCCCCACCTTCTCCTTTCCCTTACGATTGAGGGCTGTGGTAGCAGGAACAGTCGCAGCAGTACTCACAGCAGGAGTAGAAGCCGCAGCGGGAGTACTCGCGACAACCTTCGGGCGAGCAGGCGATGGCCCTGACTCAGCACGCCTCCTGTCAGCACTGCCGACCCCCCTTGAAGCACCTGCTTTCTCTTTGCCTTTACGGCTGGGGGTAACAGCTGCAGTTGCAGCGGGAGTATTCACAGCACCCCCCCTAGAAGCATCACCAGCCTCTTCGCCGCCGTCTGAGTGATCATCACCGTCAGGACTAGCAATTCCATCCTTAGCCAAACCAGCAGCATGCCTCTTGCTGGCAGCCTCAGAATTCTTCACCGCCCGTGCTTGCAAATCGCAAACGGTGTCAAAATCACACACTGCAGGGAAAATAAAACCAAGTGTCAAACTAAGAGAATAAAATCAGGCGAGAAAGTAAAGGAAGAACAGAGTGAAACTTACGGCGAGGGAGCCTTGCGTGAAGCCGAGTAAAGATTTCAGAAGAAATCATCTTCTCCTCATCCAAGAGGAAGGACCTACCCCTCGAGTCCAAAGGAAGAACAGCCGCCGCGGCCAGATGAGAAACCTCCCTATCCATCAAAGTAGGGGCCGCCTTCGACCAGGCTTCAGGAGATGTAAAATGCCTGGGAACTTTCCTCGCCAAAAGATTGTGGCGATTGTGGGCAGGTACATCTCGACCCCACTCGCCGCTGGCAAAAAACCAACTGTTTTTCCACCTCTTATTTGAGGTAGGAAAGCCCCAGATGAAGCCCTTTTTCTTCTCGTCACTGGAGACCTCGACCTGACCAGGGTTCACCACACCCTCAGGAATCCAATTCTCCACCGGTGAGGAAAGGAGAAAGTATGTGCCACCATTGCCCGCCTGTCTCAAAGTATAAAAATGGCGGATCTCACGAGGCGTAGGAGGCCCGTAACCCTTCAGCTTCCACATGAGACACAGGCACATCAGTATCCTGTAACTATTTGGGGCGAGCTAAGCCGGTGCGATTTGAGCCTCCGCCAAAAACCTGGCAATAAAAGGCTGAAGGGGGAGAGTCACCCCACAACTGAGCATGGCTCCATAAATGGCGACCGCATTTTCAGGAGGATTCCACACAGCCCGGTCGCCAGGTAACACAAGAGTCACCGAATCTGGAATATCGAAACGACTCTTGTATTTACGAAGTTCGCCCTTGCCGACCACATTTACTTCCGTATCGAAAGAACAAGGGCGAGCAGACGAGAAAAGCAACCTATCCCTCTGATGATCTTCAACATCAGAGTCAACGACCGTCTGCACATCCAGCAGAGATTCGCGAGGAGCCCTAGTGGAGCGTCGTTTACTACTTGCAGTTTTAGGAGATCTCGTCATTTCTGGAGAATCACTGTCAAAAGGTGGAGGAGAGATGTCAGGATTAGAAGCATTCTCAAAAAATGGAATATCAACAGAAATCGGGACCGGAGAATCTGGACGAAAGTTGCGAATCAGAGATTCGATTTTGTCCGCAGTACACTTATCACCAAGCTCCATAGCTTGCATCATCCTATTAAAAAGAAAAGAACGCAAGGAGGGATCCATGAGAACTCACCAGAAAACCCTAGACTCGCAAGATGTGCAGGAAAGATCAGGAGACACGGAGAAACAAGAAGAGGCGAAATCCGGTGAATCGACCGACAATAAAAGGCACAAGAAAAGGATTGTAGTTAGCTCTCGAAGAAGTAAAAGAGACGAAAGCAGGAGATCAGCTGTTCTTTCTTTTGCTCTGATAAAAATACGATGAAGCAAGTAAAGAAAAAGAAGAGAGACGATCGGGCCTTAAAAAGAGGGAATTTCGAAATTCAAAAAAGAGCAATCAAGTACAATGATGCGTATTTAATGGGAATGACGGCCACTATTACCAAACCGCGACGGTCACCACCCAATAAGTGACATGTGGCATCTTGGGGAGAACCGAGCCGTCAGAACGTCCCTTCACCTGTCAAGCAAGTGGAGACGCCAGAAGTTATGTGGTTCAGATTGAAAGCGTGCACCGGAAGAATTAATTAATAAATACAGCGCGTGGTTAAAAGAAGAAATTATTGCAAAAATGCGTTGAAATCTCATAAACGTAAATATAAATACTGCTCGCAGAGGCAAACGAAGTAGGAAGGACAAGTCATTCGCCCAGCTCGAAGTATTTATGGGGGTATTGTTGTATGTATAAACTCGCCCAACTGACACGTCATCAAAGGAGCTAACAAAAGGTTGCCACATCATTCATTGACCGGGTAAAAGGTAGAGGTTTGACCAGTCAGGATGAATAAATAGCTTAGACCAGAGGGAAGTCAAAGGCATGGTCGCCAAAACCAAAAACCTACTCGCCGAATATAAAAGTGTACTCGCCAGATATACAATACCCAGAAAGTAAAAGTACTCGCTGGACCAGCGCATTAGGCTCGAACCGACTCGGCATAAACACAGAAGTAACAAGGAATCGCAAAAAAGAAAGAAGACCCAATCCGCGACAGAAAAGGATCCTAATGCAAATCAACAAGGGGAAACCCTAAATAAACATGTATAAATAGAATCACCTATCCTACGAGGAAGGGGTTCAGAAATAGAGAGAGAGAAAAGAGAGCAATTGTGAGGGATTAGAGAGTGTAACGAAGCAACCAAAACCTAGTATTATTTTTCTGCCCTCAGGGGCGCCGTGGTTTTTTCCCATTCAAGGGTTTTCCACGTAAAACTTGTCTTTTGCATGTGTTCTTGATTTTCTTGCTTTATATTAAATTGATTTAATTGTTGAGCGCGTGGCAATCCAAATTTCACCGTCAACAAACTTTTAGGTAGATTAAAACCACTTCCAATTCAAATTTATAAACTTAATTAATTGTTTTTAAACATCATAAACTTACGTCATTCTCCTAATAAAATTCAATTTAGTGAATTATAGTGGTTTTGGAGGCATAGAACCATTAGTAATGGTGGAGTTGGGAGTGAGGTTGGTGGTCCAAATTATATATTGTTTTTAGCTACTTTTTGTTGAAAAAATGGTGAAGGGGTGAATGAGAAATTGTACTCAAAGTGCACTCATTGAATTAAAAAATAATAAATCTCACATTGGTGGGAAACACATATCTAGTCAATGATATATTGGATGTGGAAGTGAAAAATGGTTTAGTATAGTTTAAATTTTTTCCAAAAAGTAGAACCTTAACCCTTGATTAATTAACATATATAAAAGTATCGTACCTTTGTCGCGTGATCCGATTGACGTTGCATCAATGGTAATCCGCAAGATCTTCCAATCCAATCACGAACGTGAATCATCTAGGAGTGTGGGCTCCCTTTCTTTGAATTGTGTACCTGATGATGAATAATAAAAAAACTTTTTCTTTTTCGTTAGTCACAATAACCTTTCAAGAGAAAACGAAGAACATTCGGTCACTTTTGAATTCTCAATCTTTTGATCGAAACTCGCGTGAACCTTAATTGAAATTGTGTACAAAGCCTTTTGATATAAAAGCTAGTAGTACACTATCGAAAATAAAACATTTCTTCACCTATTTCCTCTTGGCCGAAAATCACACATTATGCCTTAGAGTTGGATTTCTATTTTTAAGCAAAAGAAATAATTCTCTCTCTATCCATTAGGGTGGCCGAATTCTATACCATATCTTATATAGGGTGGCCGAAATCTTCCACGAAATAGGATTTATGTCTTTTAACTTAAATCTTAACCCTAGGTAGATTTCTTTAGAATTCTAAACCCTAATCCAACTCTTTAGTGTATTTGTGACTATATTAAAGACTTCCTAATTTGACTAGATAATCTATTTACCAAATAAAGTCTTATATATATATATTATACTACTAACAATAGTATAACACTGAGAAATATATTTCCTAGTCAGAAAAAAATATTGATTCTTAATTAAATAATTAATTAATAAATTAATTAATTTTTATTTAATCAAATAATAAAATAATATAATATAATAGACTAATATATTAGCCTTGCCGCCCAAGTACCCTACATGGACCATATATTATTTTTCCATTTTATTTAATCCATTAGACCTTAATAAAATGGCCCACATGTGAATTAGGTCCATTCTTACTAAAATAAACAAGTCCACATGCCTTAATACAATTCTAGATGGACCAATAATTAGTCCGGTAGAATATATCAAGAGATCCATGCAATTCCGTATGGATTGCGGATCTTGGCGGGTTATCTAAATTTAAGCTTCAATAGACACAACCTAATCACAATCAATAAATGATTCACTTAGGTTCGATCTATTAATTTTAGCTTATTCCATTAAAGAGCTAAAATTGAACTCTTAAATAAAGATAGAATAAGTAAATGTTTCTCATCCATACCCTAGACAATCTTACTGGAGATAGTGTATCCTCGTGAATAATATCAATAATCGCTAAGAGCTCATAGACCGTCTATAGCTCTCCCAGTTACCATATTTATTCATATGACCACATTTTTAATTTGGATATTTTGACTTGTCCAGAAGCCATGTTTCAATAGACACTATTGAAAACTTAACGTTAAGATTTAATATCCAATACCTCAAAATATTCATATGATAATATTATACTCTCATTTCATAAATGGAGCCACGATGTCCATATCTATAAATGAAGTCCTCTATCGATTAGCAAACGAATACCACCAAACTATCGAGGATAGACTATGCTATATAATCGTACTCATTGATAGCTCAAATGATAATACTTGTAACCATAAGTCCATCATTTATCTTAGGATTAAGATAGACTCTCTGATTGTCCTCATAATGGAAAAAATTTTATCCACTGATGGTTCTAGATAAAGTATTTCATTGTGATCCTATTCAATGCACCCAGTGCACTAGATTCTTTCACTCAAAGACACTTTGATGATTT
The DNA here is from genome assembly GCA_030490815.1 of Acer saccharum. Taxonomy (NCBI): domain Eukaryota; kingdom Viridiplantae; phylum Streptophyta; class Magnoliopsida; order Sapindales; family Sapindaceae; genus Acer; species Acer saccharum. The sequence continues at coordinate 31,290,983 of CM059872.1, forward strand.
TAGACTCATCATAATGTAGGGAAAAAACGATTGCATGCAGCGGAAGCAAGACTAAAATAGGTTTAGTATATTTCAAAAAAATTTCCTTTTTAAAGATGAACCTTAACCCTTTAATTAATTAACATATAATAAAGATATCGTACCTTTGTCGCATGATCCGATTGACATTGCGTCGATGGTAATCCGTAAGATCTTCCAATCCAATCACAAACGTGAATCACCTAAGAGCGTGGTCTTCCTTCTCTTTGAATTGTGTACATGAGGATGGATAACAAAAACTTTTTCTTTTTCGTTAGTCACAGTTAGTTCCAAGAGACTACAAAGAATGTTCCGGTCATTTTTGAATTCACAATCGTTAGATTGAAACTCGCGTGAACCTTATTCTAAATTGTGCACAAAACCTTTTGATGTAAAAGTTATAAGTGCACTATCGAAATAAGAACAATCTTTTCTCTCTTTTTCTCTTGGCCGAAAAAATCACACTATTGTCTAGAGTTGGATTTTATTTCTTCAAGTAAAAGAAAATTATTCTCTCAAGCAAGAACTCTAGGGTTCACCAAATTTTCTTTACATATATATATATATATATATATATATTCGATGCAGCTATTCTGCATGCCTATTGAATATATATATTGTGCACAAATTCTGCATGCCTATATAATTAATATATGTTCCACGAATTACTTGCCCATATAATTAATATATATATTGCCGAATTCTCCTTGCCATATATATCATATATATATCTTAGGCGACTTGCCATATTGAAAATCTGTATATCGGCCAATTGCCATATATCTATATATTGTCACCGAAATCTTCTACCAAATAGGATTTATGCCTTTTGACCTAAATCCTAACCCTAGGTAGATTTCCTTAGAATTCCAAACCCTAATCTAACTCTTTAGTGTATTTGTGACTATATCAAAGACTTCCTAATTTGACTAGATAAATAAATTCATTTTATTTATCTACTTACTAAATAAAGTCTTTAATATTTATTATACTACCATAATAGTATACTATTAAGAAACATATTTTCTAGTTAGAAAAATATTTAGATTTTTAATTAAATAATTAATCAATCAATTAATTAATTTTCATTTAATCAAATAATGAAATAAAATAATATATTAGACTTTTATTTAAGCCTTGCTGCCCAATTATATATATATATATATATATATATATATGGCTCATATATTATTTTCTCATTTCATTTAATCTATTGGACCTTAATTAAAAGGCCCACATGTGAACTATGTCCATTCTTACTAAAAGAAACAAGTCCACATGCCTTAATACAATTCTAGATGGACTCATAAATTTGTCCAGTAGAATATATCAAGTGATCCATACAAGTCCGTGTGGATTGAGGATCTTAGCGGGCTATCTAAATTTAAGCTCCAATAGATATAACATAATCTCAATCAACAAATGATTCACTTAGGTTCGATCTATTAATTTTAGTTCATTCCACTGAAGAACTAAAATTGCACTCTTAAATAAAGATAGAACAAGTAAATGGTTCTCATTCATACCTTAGACAATCTTATAGGAGATGGTGAATCCTCGTGAAGAATATCAGTAATCGTCAAGAGCTCATAGACCGCCTATGGCTCTCCAAGAGCTCATAGACCGCCTATGGCTCTCCAAGTTACTATATTTCCTCATATGACCACATTTTGAACTTGGATATATATTATGACTTATCCAGAAGTCATCTTTCAATAGTCACTATTGAAAACTTAACGTTAAGATTTAATATCAAAAACCTCAAAACATCCATATGATGATATTATACTCTTATTTAATAAATGGAGCCACGATGTTCATATCTATAAATGAAGTCCTCTATCGATTAACAAATGAATACCACCAAACTATCGAGAATAGACTATGCTATATAATTGTACTCATTGATAGCTCAAATGATAACACTTGCAACCATAAGTCCATCATTTATCTCATGATTAAGATAGACTCCTCGATTGTCCTGATAATGAAAAGACTTTTATCTACTGATGGTTCTGGATAAAGTATTTCATTGTGATCCAGTTCAATGCACCCAGTGCACTAGATTCTTTTACTTGAAGACCTTCCGATGATTTTAGACTCATCTTAACATATTTGATCCCACTCAAATGCCAGTAAAAGAATTCTAAAAAGAATTCTACAACTTTAACAAGATAAATGTGCTCAACCTTTAACTTAAGTTGTGAACATTATTCAAGACTAATTAAAGAATTGTGTTTACCTCATACATATCTAGATGTACGAACAATTCTTTTTTTCTCATAGTCTTTTGACCTTATGATTATTTACCTTGACAATTATAATTATATAAATGCTATAAGATTTTGTTAAATAAACATAAATCACTTTATTGATATGATAAGATTGTCAATTACAATATTACACTCTTGTTATTGAGCATAATCCTAACACATAACACATTTGATCCCACTCAAATGCTAACAAAAGAATCTACAACTTTAACAAGATAAAGGTGCCCAACCTTTATCTTAAGTTGTGAACATTATTTAAGACTAACTAAAGAATTGTGTCTACCTCATACATATCTAGATGTAAGAACAATTCTTATTTTCTTATAGTCTTTTGATCTTATGATTATTTACTTTTGACAATTATAATAATTAAATTATAAATGCTATAAGACTTGTTAAACTAGAAATCACTTTATTAATATGAAAAGATTGTCAAAAACAATATTACACTCTTGCTATTGAACATAATCCTAACAATCTCTCACTTGCACTATAGCAAATGTGTCATATCTCTCATTCACATGTTCTCTAGGTGCCTATCAAAACTCTTCTGTGGTAGAGCCTTTGTGAAGAGATCCACTAGATTTTCTGCTGACGCGATTTTGGTAATCGTCACATCACCCCTATGCACAATTTCCCTTAAAAGATGATATTTCCTTTCAATGTGTTTTCCTCTCTTATGACTTCTTGGTTCTCTCAAATTAGTCATTGCTCCACTGTTGTCACAGTAGATAGTGATTTGCTTATTCGCATAAGGAACCACTTCCAAGTCAATCAAGAATTGGCAGAGCCAAACAGCCTCTTTGGCAACTTCACATGCAACAACATACTCAGCTTCCATGGTGGAATCAACAATACAAGATTGCTTGATACTCCTCCATATGGCTGCTCCTCCTCCAAGAGTAAACACAGATTCTGATGTGGATTTTCTAAAGTCAGAATCTGACTGGAAATCAAAATTTGTATACCCAACGGGAATCAAATCCCCTCTAGAGTATACAAGCATATTATCTCTTGTTCTCTTGAGATACTTGAAAATATGTTTGACTGCCGTCCAGTGATCAGGACCAGGTTTCGATTGAAACCTGCTAACTATACCAACAACAAAACAAATATCTGGTCTAGTGCAGAGCATTGCATACATGAGACTTCCAACTGTCGAGGCATATGGAACTCTATTCATGAATTGCTCTTCATGCTCATTCTTAGGAACTTGTTCCTTAGAAAGTTTGATTCCATGTCTGAAAGGTAACATACCTTTCTTGGAATCTTGCGTGAAGAACCTAGACAAGATTTTATCTATGTATGAAGCTTGGGATAATGCAATCATTATATTCTTTCTATCCCTTATTACTTGGATACCAAGAATATAACTTGCTTCTCCTAAGTCCTTCATATCAAATTGTTTTGCTAACCATTCTTTTACTGATATCAATACGCCTACATCGTTTCCAATGAGTAGTATATCATCAACATTAGTAATGGTGGAGTTGGAAGTGAGGTTAGTGGTCCAAATTATATATTGTTTTTAGCTACTTTTTGTTGAAAAAATGGTGAAGGGGTGAATGAGAAATTGTACTCAAAGTGCACTCGTTGAATTGAAAAATAATAAATCTCACATTGGTGGGAAACACATATCTAGTCAATGATATATTTGATTACTTGTGTAGAAGCTTGTAAGCAAGTGTAGCATATAAACTCTCTCTCGCATGCAGGAAGGGTGCGATCATGGACCGTAGCTTCAACCACTTGTGTACGGTTTGAACCACAGGAGCACACCCGTAACTAACAATTAATTCTGAGATTTAAAATAATTCACACTTGATTAGTTTGAATTTCAAAAATTGTAACTACCATTTATATATTAATTGATTTGTGATTAATTGGTTCTAAATTATTACAAATTTTAAATTTTGATTTTCAAAATCGCATTAAAATTGTCACTGGCTCTCACTTTAATATTCTTTATTTCCTCCACTAAATGGTTACTATTTATATCAAGTCTCCTCTTCAGTTGTAAAATACATAAAAATCAAGTAAAGCAATAATTCTCCTCTATTGAACTTGTGTTAGTGTGTTTTCTTTGGAGCGGTAAGTTCAAACCTAAAATTCTAGTTCACTGTATAGTCATGTTGTTAAACACGTATTGTAGAAACGTTGTATCTTGGGAGACAAACGCCAAAACACATACAGTGTAACGAGCGAATTTGTCTTAAGGACACCATGAGAAACACGGGTCTCGCTTTTAGATTCGTTTTGAATCAAAATTTACATTAATTACAATTTATACAATTTGTTTTGTATTTCATATTCTAATTGTTATATTTGTAATACGAGTTTGTAGCATACAATTTATATTGTACTTGTATTATGTTTGTATATACTACTTGGAATAACAATTTGTGTAACACTTTTGTCCACGTCTTGTTAAGTCATTACTGTATATATATATATATATATATATATACAGTCTTTCTATTGTCATTTCATCCTGACAATAAATATATCAGGACGAAGAATGTGGACCACATATTATGGAGAAGTTTTGACAAGTGCATACACTTTGAGTCAAAATATGTAAATCTAATGGTCTATGTTCTTTGTCTTGATATATTTATTGTCAGGACGAACTGATAATAGAAAATCTGTATATATATAAGGCAATTACCAATTAGGTCTTGGATTTTTTTTAAATTCCAAGTTGTTTGCTACTTTTACAAAAGTGATCAAATTGGTCTTTTCATTTTTCCCAAGTGACAAATTAGTCCCTCTAACTAAGTTCCATCATTTAACTTTAACTTTGTAGGGGTAAAATTGTACTTTACTCCTAAACAATATAATAATGATACATGCACAATTATTTTTAACACGTGTATATTTTTGTTTATTTTATTTGTGGGTTTTGAGTTTTGAATAATTTTGACAACAATGCTTGTATAATATTAATAAAAAAAACCAATCGTATAAAAATAGTAAAAGATTAAACTGGGAATGAATGGTAACTTTATTTATAAAATAAGGGTATAATTGGTATTGTCTTATTAAAAAAAAATTAGATTTTTTTAGAAAAGTTTAATTAAAAAGGGTACAAATGGCGTTTCATTAATAATAAATTTTGATTTTTTTTTTTTTTTTTTTTTGTAATTATAATGGTGAATTTAATGTATAAAAGAGAAAACAACTTTGCTCTGATATGATAAATAAAGGGTATTTACGTACTTTAACTAAACTTGTTAAAGTCAATTATTATATTTAACACCGTTAAATCATTAGAGGAACCAATTTGGTCACTTTTAAAAAGAGAGGGACTAATTTGACACTTGTGAAAAATATGAGGACCAATTTGGTCAATTTTATAAAAGTTACAAACAACTTGGAATTTAAAAAAAAAAAAAAAAAAGTCCAGTACCTAGTTGGTATATATAGGCAGTATCTATGACCCTACTTTTGTATATACGATTTGACACAACTTTGTATGCCTTGGATTAACAATGTTTGAATGGTATAGATTAATCCACTTGTAAACTATTTTAAAATGAATTTATTTGTCTTTTCTCGCATCTATCATCTTTCATCAATTAATGTTGTTTTAAAAAAAAAATCAAATAAATAAATAAATAAATAAAATAAAAATAAAAAATCAATTAATGCATTTAATTTATATTTCATCTTCTCCCCAGTCCCAACCGGCCACCACCATATCTGTAGTCTAATTCTCTCTCATCTTTCTGACTTTCTCAGTTTTTTTTCCCTTTAACACATCACATATCATGTATAAATATAATTTTAAAAGAAAAAAAAAACATATTAGGATAATATACAATTTTATTATCCATTCCATGGAGATTGACAACCTCAATTGCACCAAAACCTAAAATTACTTAGGTTTCTAACCATTGTGCATCCAATTATGCAAGCAAATCATAAGGTAAATTCCATCAATATTTATTTATTTTTTTTGAAAAATAACTAACTTCATTAAAAAGAACAGTAATGCTACACATCCCATATTTTTCATCCCAATGCATGCGGCACTTGAAATTTTAAGCATCATTAATGTGTATCTACTTACAATTTGACACCTTACATGCCACATGTATTGGAATGAAAAATGTGAGATTTTAAGTCGGATATCTAACATTATTCTAAAAAGAAAAGAAGGAAATACATAGAAGTCTATTAAATATTTAAGGTAATTGTAATGAGACTCGAATAATCGCACAAAGACAAATTTCTTTTATGAGAATCATTTTTTTGTTTTTGAAATTTTATTTAGTCTATTTATGAAATGTGAAAACCAAATAAGGATGGTCATTGGGAAAATGGAGATGGATATAGGTCCCCCTATTCCTATCCTCATTTTCCAAGCCCCCATCCCCATTTCCCCATTTTTGGGAAATGGGGATGGGGTAGTTTTTGGGGGAGGTCCCCCCTATCCCCATCCCCATTCCCCGTTTTCCCCATTTTTCCCCGTTTCCCCGTTTCCCATGTTTAAGTAAAATTTATATATTTAGTAAAATATTAAGAATAAAAATATTAAGAAAAATATATATATACTTAGTAAAATAGAAAGAATAAAAATATTAAAATATATATATATATATATAAGGTTTGGGGGAAATGGGGAAATGGTGATAGGAGCACTTACCCCCATCCCTATCCCCATTTTCATAAATTTATGGGGAAAATGGGGAAATGAGGATGGGGGAGGGGTCCCCCCATCCCCATCACCATCCCCATTTCCATAAATTTGTGGGGAAAATGGGGATAGGTACGGGTCCCCCTATCCCCATCCACATTTTAATTTGGGAATAAAAATTACCCCCCCCCCCCCCCCCCCCCCCACACACACACACACACACACACACACACACACACACACACACATTTTCCCTAAAAATAAATCCCCCAAATGGGGATGGAGGAGTGGGGATTTGGGTTCCCAGGGATAAATGGTCATCCCTAAAACCAAATCAACCCAAATTATAGATGAGATGATAAAAAAATGATTAAAGAAAATAAAGCCAGGAAATGTGAGAGAAGAAAAAAAAAAATCGGTAAAGGAGAGAGAATGTAAAAATAATTAAAAGCATTAATTGATGAGAGATGACAGAGAAAACAAATAAATTCATTTAAGAAGATTTACAAGTGGATTAATCCAAACCATTCAAACATTGCTAATCCATGGGACATAAAGTTATGTAAAAAATTATCTAAAAAATTGGAGACATAGATGTGTGAATGTGGTTGGACATCATGAAATTATAAAGTCAGGACGTTCTAACTAAAGAATTTGATATATGCTAATGTTGTGAAGACTCTTCCTGTCTTCCATCCCTTTTTCTTTGTATCATAAGATGTTATGGAGTCATATGGTGAGCTTTGAGCGTATGTATTGCTTTCAAATAAATTTCATTAGTTGACTCCAAATCATATCAAAATAAGCTTTGTATACAATTATTGATTATTATTATTATATTTGTTGCAAAATTGGTTGCACGCAATAATTTGATACTAATTGATTGCCAAAGCACTTTTATTATAATCTTCAGAAATGTTTGATTGGAATATTTTTGTAGCAACCATTTCCAAGTAAAAGTATTTTTGTATTTATTTATCACCAAACAGATTACAGGTCTATAAGAACTAGCGATATTAACCTCTATAAACACAGTCTGGAATACAACTCTTAAGTTTTTCCACATTTTATGATTTATTGAATAAATATGAAATTTAAATCATGATCACATAAGTGAAGGGAGGTGTCCAACCACTCTAATAACTAATAAGAGTGATTGTAATTACTTATTGTTTTAAAATGTTTTTATGGTTGTAACATACCTCACATGCATGTGATTTTTTAATTTTTTTTTTTTTTAAAGCCTCACATGTGAATATTATTCTGATATATGTATAATTCAATATATATTAGTCAAAATTGTAAATAATGGAGGTTTTAATTAATAAAAAGGGAACAAGCTGTCAATACTTCAATATTGATAAAAACAAAGGAAATTGTTAATTGTTTCTCATGTAGTCCACGCGGCATCTAGTCAACAAAATTGGCAGTTTATTTACTTGTATATATTTAAATGATGAAAGAATTGATTTAAAAGCACGAGTGACAATCGCGTACGCTTGAATGCTTGATTATCAAGCAAAGAAGGTATAGTTAGTTGTCCACATTGATCATAAACAATATTACAAATTTACAAGAAACAATTAGACCAATAAATTACTAAAACGTTTGTGAAAGCACTTGAGACGTGTGTATATATTTATATACACACATTTTTTTTTGGTTTAAACCATCCGGTTTCCGGGTGGGGCGGATCCACCATACGGTGCAATCAGCTCAGACCACATCCCGACTAATCCGGACTCGCACCGGGTCGGCCCATTAAGGGGTAAAGTGCTCCCAATATGTGTAGCTTCGTTCACAAGGGGAGTTGAACCCACGACCTTACTTAAGGGATGAGAGCGCCGAACCACTCACAACAACACATGATTGGATTATATACACACATTTGAACAACATAGAATAACTATATTTAACTTTTACTTATTTTTGTTGAATATAATAGAAAGAAAACATGAACTACGAAAAAAGTATTAGATATTTACGGGACCCAAAATTTACTCTATTGCTCTTTTCAAATACTTGATCAATTTCTTTTTTTGTAAAAGAAAAAAAAATACTTGATTCATTATAATTTGTAATTTAAAAAAAATATTTAACAACAAACGGACTAAGAGTATGCTAATATCAAAAACTACATACGTGACTCAAAAATTTAAATTTACCACCACAATCGAGAGAAAACTCCTAACACATACTTTTAACATATTAATGGTAAGATTGAATCCTCCACTGTTAACGTGAGAGGGGAGATCACAACACTTGACCTAGGGGAGGACGTGCAATTAGAATGTGAACTGATATTGAATTATGAATGATACATATTTATTTATCTGGTTTACGGAAGGATATATTTATTTACAATGTTATCATGTTGCCAATTAGTTTGAAATATTGATAGTTTAATAGATTACCCAATCAATCTTAAATTGAATTTTATGTGAATTTTGGGTGGATACAGGAAAAAAAAAAAAAAAACAGATTTTGAAAGGGAACCCAATCCCTAAACAAATAAGTTTTGTAAGTGAACAAGTTTTATTTATGATTAGGTTAATTATTTCAAAATTATATGTTAATTTTAATTAAGTAAAAATTATTAAAAATAAATGATTTACTATTTTCAAAAAATAATTAAAAAAATAATTTATTCAATTTTTGTTTGAAATTTTTTTCAATTATTAAGTTAATAAATTTTCGAATGATTAAATATGTTTTAAGCTTAAGTTATGGATTATTTTTTTTTAATAAATTAAGAAATTGTTTTGAGAAATAATTATATTCTTTGAAATATCAATCAAGAAAGAATAAATATTTTATTTGTATATGAAAAACATGTAAAGAGTATATACAATTATTTTCATATATAATGAAAAAAAAAAAAATCAAATGTGTCTTTCAAGAGTATATTTTTTCTAGTACATCCAACTTTTGTTGATTTTTATTGTTATGACTTATGATTTATGATCAAATTGGAAGGAACTTTAGAGTTTGATATTGCTTTTTGTGATGACTTTAGTGTCGCAAAATTCAATTTGGTTTTGATTTATTGAAGTTCATCAAAGAAAAAGAAGCAAATTGGTTTATCTAGTGAAGAAGTATTTGATTGTCAAACTAATGATATTGCTTCAATTTTAAATTTAGAATGTATTTTATGTTTTGATGCGGAAAAAGTGAAATTTTTTTGTTTAGGATTTTTGAGTTCTTCTTCCTGATTTGATTTTGTGTTAGTTTGTTGAGAAACATTTTTTTTTGAAGCAAGAAACAATTTAATTGAAATAGTTTATTAATATTTAAAATTAATCTTGACATTTTAATTAAATTTCAATTGTTTTATAGTTGGTGTGGTGAGTAATGGGCGAGAGAAGAACTACTTCGGGTGGCCCATATAAAAAAATACCAAACTTTGTTATTTTTTTTTGAAAAGAAATACCAAACTTTTGATATATTAACAATATTAATTCCACATATAGATTTTTGTTTAAAAATATTAAAAAAAAAAGAAAAAAAGGGCAAATTGCACTGCACCCCTTGAGGTTTGGGCAAGGTACACTTAGTTCGAAAAGAGTTTTGGTATTATACACTAATACCCCCAAGACTTAAATTTGACTTTGAAAATACCTAAAATGCCTCTAGTTGTATTATTTTTTTTTTACCTTTTAACCAAAAAATTTATAAAATTTAATAAAATAAAAAAATTAAATTAATTATATGATTTATTAAATAAATAAATAGTTTAAAAAAATAATAAATAGTTTAAAAAAAATTAAATAAATAGAGTATAAAATAATACAACTAGGGGCATTTTAGGCATTTAAAAGTCAAATTTAAGTCTTGGGGGTGTTAGTGTATAATATCAAAACTTTTCCAACTAAATGTATCTTACCCAAACCTCAAGTGGTGCAGTGCAATTTGCCCTAAAAAAATTACTAATTACATTTACCGATTTACGATTTACAGAGGAAGGGAAGAGACTAAGAGAGGGACAAAGACGTAAATAAAACGAAGAATAAGTCGGTGGGTGAAATAATTTAAACTGAAGCTGAGTTTGCCCTAGACACGTAAAGACGCCTTATATAAACATCGCATGAACCTCTTTCTCACAACATCATCCCACACGCCACCGCACACCATTCACGACACGCTCCTTCTCCAATCTCTCATTCTTCTTTTCTTCACCTATCTTTCAAGGTATAATCTCTATGTTTCCCTTTTCTTCTTCTTTACGAGTTTAATTTATTTTAATAGCGCTGTGTTTATGTCTAATCGGAGCTGGAATGTTTTGTTTAGGATGTGAATCTGTCGCGTGTGATTTGGAACCGTCCAGATCTATAATCTTATGTTCATGTTTCCTTGTTTAATTTTTGTTGATGATCGGATTGGAATTAGGTTGATTGATTATTGGATTTGATTTGAATATGTTTAGACTTTTAGGTTTTATGGTAAACGTATTCGATTGTCTGTTTATATGTTAATCTCTCGTTGTTTTTGATTATTTTTATTGACTGGACGACTATTCGTGCAATCTGAGAGTTCTATTATTTTTATATTTTAATACAGATTTAAGATTTTTTTAAAAATAAAGTTTTTTGAATTGCGAACAATTTAGAATTTAACCATTGTGTGAATTTACTGGACAACCTTTTTGTCCTGGTTAACTTTGGGATAATTATTTTATTTAATCAGTGAATTTACTAGATTATAATAATTAATAACTATTAGATGCAGAACTCATCTTAATATTTCCTTTTGTATGTGTCTGTGTTTTTATTACTATTTGATAAATTAGTCATTAGATTTTGGAGGAGTTGTAAGGTTATGGGTTTTATTTACTACTTGTATAATGTTTTTAGCATTGTGTTTATGGTGGGTGTTGAAAGGCGGCATCCAATGTTGAATGGTATGTTTTACTTTTTGAATTTTTGGCTAATGTTGCTATTTTTACTTGGTCAAAAATATTGAAATGGAAGCTATGAAGCCTTTGGATTAAAAAATATTTACTTAGAATGAAAAATGAAATAAATCTGTTTTGAGTTTTGAAAGTGTCAGATTTTTTCATATTTAGATATGCAAATTTCTGTTGTCATAATCATATTACAAGGTTCTTAACGAGGTACACTTGCTCATAGAAATACATATTCCCCTCGACAATTAGATATGTAAATGGATATTGTTTAAGCTTTTGATGTTTGGTTTCTGATTGATTCTGGTTTTTATATACACTTGTAGATATTAGTCAAGGCAATTAAATATGTAAATTGATATTGTTTAAGCTTTTGATGTTTGGGTTCTTGTTTGAATCAGGTTTATATATAGTTTGGGCACTTGTAGTTACGAGTCATGGTTATCTAGTACTCTTGAGTTTTTAATGCTGTATAACTTTGGTATTTGCTTTCAGGAAGTTGGCAGTTTATTCTGCTGGGTTGTAGTTTGACAAAGTGGAGTGTGTTAAGTTTGAAGCTTCTTTTATGTCTGAACGGGCCTCTCTCTTTTTGTCATCGATTGGATTGCTTGGAGAGTATTGTCCAACGTCTAGAAAAAAGAGCAGACATTCTTCTTACATAGTTGGCTGCATGCATATTGTGTTATTTGAATCATATAACACACACTGTTCTGGTTGCCAGTTTATGCGACCTTTGTCTGGTAAAGGAGGATTATTTCTGAAGGATAGAGACGTTAGTGCTGCCTACTTGTCCCGCTTCTGATTTACTTGATTTGCCACCCCTCACAGTTCAAGCAAGATGGCTCTGCAAAATATTGGTGCCTCCAACAGTGATGATGCCTTTTATAGGTATAAGATGCCAAGAATGATAACCAAGATTGAAGGAAGAGGGAATGGCATCAAGACAAATGTGGTTAACATGGTTGAGATTGCAAAGGCCTTGGCTAGACCTCCGTCTTACACAACAAAGTATTTTGGAAATGAACTTGGGGCCCAGTCTAAGTTTGACGAGAAGACTGGAATTTCACTTGTGAATGGGGCCCATGACACTGCCAAGCTTGCGGGACTTCTTGAGAACTTCATCAAGAAATACGTGCAGTGCTATGGATGTGGCAATCCAGAAACTGAGGTTATCATAACTAAGACACAGATGGTCACCCTGAAATGTGCTGCATGTGGGTTTATCTCAGATGTTGATATGAGGGACAAGCTTACAACATTTATCCTAAAGAACCCTCCCGAGCAGAAGAAATCGACGAAGGACAAGAAGGCAATGAGGAGAGCTGAGAAGGAAAGGCTCAAGGAGGGTGAGGCTGCTGATGAAGAGCTGAAGAAGATTAAAAAAGAAGCAGGAAAGAAGAAGGGCACTTCTGCAAATTCAAAGGATGTTGCTTCCAAAGGTGTGTCAACCAAGAAAAAAGCTCATGCTTCTGATGAGGATCACTCCCCAGCACACAGCCAGGCTGATGAGAATGAACAAGCAGCTGCGGAAGATGACGATGATATCCAGTGGCAAACAGATACCTCATTGGAGGCAGCCAAGCAACGTATTCAAGAGCAGTTGAGTGCTGCCACTGCTGAAATGGTAATGCTCTCCACCATTGAAGAGAAGAAAAAGTCAGTGAAGAAGTCCCCGGAGCGTGAGAGAAAGGGACATGAGAATGGCTCTCATGTTATTACCAATAGCCATCAGAAGCTTGTTGATGACATAAAAGAATTCCTGAAGAAGGGATCCTCTGCAAGCCAATTGAAATCCTTGCTGAGTTCACTCTCCGGGACTCCCCAAGAAGTGATGGATGCCTTGTTTGCTGCTCTTTTTGATGGTGTTGAGAAGGGGTTTTCAAAAGAGGTGTCGAAGAAGAAGAACTACCTGGCTGCAGCAACTCAAGAGGAGGGAACGCAGATGGCTCTGCTGCATTCGATTGAGTCTTTCTGTGGAAAGACAGGCCCTGATGTGGTGAAGGAGATAGCATTGGTTTTGAAATCACTATATGACAATGATGTGTTGGAAGAGGAGTTCATACTAGAGTGGTACAATAAGGGCCTTGTTGGTGGCAATAAAAGCTCACAGATTTGGAAGAATTCCAAGCCATTTATTGTGTGGCTCCAGAGTGCCGAGTCTGAAACTGAGGAGGAATGATTCTCAAACCCTTTTATCAGCTATTTTCTGCTGCTTTTAGTTATAAGTATGTTATGGTCTTTTTGCTGTTGCTGCTACTGTGTTTGCTAGTATTTTGGAGATGTCTTTTCTGTTCTTTGTCGTCCTGGTGTGTTTCATCCCGTCAAGTTGTCATTGTTAATGTTGCGTCTAGTTTATTAATTTGCAATGCGGTATTGATATTCCTTTCTGTTTTGTGGGATTATGAACTCGTTATTATCCTATTATTAAAATTGGGCTTGAATTCAATTTGTCACGCCTTTTGATCTTTTTGCTACTTGCTACATAGCTGCATTAATGGGTAGGCAGATGAGGGCCATGAGGGAATTGCGTAGGCCTCACCTGTTACATTTGATAATATTCTATTAAAGATGAGGAATTGTCTAAAAAGAATGATGTTATTTACAGACTATGACATTAACAATAATGAAAATAAAATCGCCTACAATACTGGAGTAACCTTGTGTTAAAGTGTCTCCAGGGTCTCTCTAAATCCCCTCCTTAGCTAAAATAGGGAGCCAATTTGGTTTTAGAGCATTCCAAAGGGCTCTTTATTTTAGAGTCTCTTGGTGGCTCTTCAAATGTAGGGAGCTCCCTATCTTCTCTCTCTTGTTTTTTTTATTATTTTTAAAGAGCATCTCTAACATTATCTTCTTTTTTTTTTTTTACAATTTAAAATAAAATAAATTTATTTATATTTTAAATATAAAAAATATTAAAATATTAATGATTAGTAATAATAGGGAGGATGGTTAGAGTGATCTTATGAATAGTTGCTAGCTAAAATAGTTTTTTTAATTAAAATAGCTAAAATTTAGAGAGTACGATTAAAGATGCTCTTAATTTGGGTTTTTGATATTTATAGGTAGATAAATGCATGTAGAAGAAGCACTTTGATATCTTTATATGTTATAACAATCCAACTGCACTCGATTTGATTGTGGATATGTTTATACTATTTTTATTTTATTTTTTCCATTCCTACGTTTAACATCAAATTTTACATAAAAAGAACGATTTTAAAGAATATTCTTTTGATCAATATTTAAATTATTATAAAAGTTTAATATTGTTTTAATATATAATTGATAAGTACATTAAATAAATTGGTATCATTTTAAAGATCTCAACGATATCTTTTTAACGGTATATTTTTTAGGAATATATATTATTTTAATTAAATATAAAATGATTAAATCATGAATGTAAAAAAAAAATAGAAGATGATTTGATTGATGTGATAGATTTTTTTTAAAAAATAAAAAAATAAAAGAAGGTTTGTGTTGAACAGTAGAGCTCTATCCATCACAGCACTGAAAAAATGTTTTGGGAATTGTATTTTTTTTTGAAAATGCATTTTGCGTTATTTTAAAGCATCAGTTAGAGCAACTCCAATGTAGAACACCAAACTCTACTTCAATTTGGAGTTGAATAAGAATCTTCTGAGAATATGCTTACATTAAAAAATTTTCCATTTCAATGTTCAACACTAAATTTTATACTAAACAACTATCTTTAAAGAATATTCTTTCAATAAATATTTAAATTATTATAATAGTTTAACATTATTTTAATATATTATTAATAAATTAATTAAATAAATTAAATATATATATATATATATGGGTGTCATTTTAAAGATCTCAAGGGTATTTTTTTTGAGAATACATATTATTTTAATTAAGTATAAAATAGTTAAATTAGAATTTTTTTTTTAAAAAATAAAGCTTAATGTGACATTTAAGGAATTAAAAAAAAAAAAAAAAAAAAAAAAATTGAGTGTTGTGACCAAAGCGTGCCAAACCTGGTGCACTGTTCATGAACACAAAATTTCTTCTTGGGAAATGGAGAATTTGAAGTTGGTGTAGGGTTTGACGTGTTGGTTGGAGTTGCTCTTATATCGCATATAAAACATTATCTTTTTCTCCAAATTTGATTAAACGATAATTATTTAGTCTTCCATATTATCATCTCTAATGACATTAATTTTTAATAATTCAATGCCGATATTTCTTATCAATATTTGCTTTTCTTAAACTATTTAGGGTTTGGGCAAATGATAAATTAGCGGTTCGAATCCTACTAAAACTATAAATAAGTAGATAAATAAATACCGTAAAAAAAAAAAAGTGAGAAAAGTTCAATGCATCTTGTCATATACAACCAATTAAGTATATATTTTTAAGCCATATGACAATGATATGATTCAATTAATTGTATATTTTCAAACCATGCAACAGTGCATGTGCATCTATGATTTTATGAATTATATACACATTCAGTGCATATATGATTTTATGAATTTAAGTTGAGATTTAAATTTTGGTATCTATATAAAAAAAAATTCTAGATAATTTTTTTTTTTTTTTTTAGAAAAAGAAAGAATTTAGGTATATATAATAAATAATTCTCGATAGGTGTATTTTTTCTTAGAAAACGGAAGACATGTCGGCTGCAAGAGCATTTGAGGCGACAGCAGGGAATAAAAGTGTGGTGGTTAGTGTGGTTTGTCCTTTCAGTTTTGGTTTTATGTTCAAAATTTGGTAATCAATCAGACATGGGATGCTCCACTTCAATCTTAACCGTCATCTAATTCTTCCCATTTCTTTATTAAACACCATTAATGAAGTCACTATTCACCACTATGATGTTTAATGTCTCTCAAATCTAGAATTTTAACAGGATTATTTATTGAATTTCCGATTGTTTATAAGGAAATATAATTAGACATCTCAAATTTATCTTAATTTTTAATGTAATAATTTAATTTATTTACTTATATAATAATGACTATTCATCTAACCACCAACTGAGATTAACATTAATCGTACGCTTCTTATAAGTTACACCCGATTTCAATAAGTTTATGATTTATGTGTTTGAATTACTTCTATTTCCTTCCCACTCTAAATTGTAATACCTAAAAGAATAATATAAAAAAAAAGTATTCATATAGATAATAAAATACGAAAGATATAATTAAGATTCCTAATTAGATAATAAGACTACACAACAAACACTTATCATTTTTGTTTTAAAAGAAAACAAACACTTATCATTTACCAATAGAATTTTGTACTCTCTTTGTCTCTCATGTTTTTCAATCACCTCCTTGTCTTGTGGGTGGGATTGTTTGGGATTATATTACAAAATTATTTTTAAAACTACTTTTGTAAAAAATATAATTACCAAATTTAAATAATAGAAAATAAAGATTAAAAAAAAAAAAAAAAAAAAACCTGAGAGTGTGATTTGACGTTGATGGGACAAATGTTGCAAAGACGGTGGCCCACAGCCCACTTCAATGATGGGTAAAACTGTAATTTCGCAAACCCATAACAAAACACACATAAAAACAGAGCTCCGATATTGTTTCCGTGCCCGTTCTCCGACCCCATTACGTCTCTTTCTCTTTGCATTGCCGTCCTCAGACATTCATGTAGTACTCACTCTCTCTCTCACACACACACTATAATTACTGTTTGTTGAGAGCAAGAGACACAAACAATCTCACTCTATGTTCAAACACTGATTTTTATAACAATCCCTCCATCTGCAAAACCCTAACTCATGCCTCAACAGCAGCGACGTCCTTCTCCGCCAGAACCCAGCCGGGTCGACCCGGCTATCTGGCGGGCTTCTGCCGGTTCTCTTGTTCATATCCCGCCTATCCATTCTAGGGTTTACTACTTCCCTCAAGGCCACTTGGAGCGATCGTTTCCTTCACCTGCTGCACTATCTTCTCTCAACGTCTCTAGACCTGTCTTCCAATGCGTCGTCAACCAAGTTCAGTTCCTCTCCGACCCTGTCACCGATCAAGTCTTCGCCAAATTACTTCTCACTCCTATCAACGCTACTGCAGAACCTTCGAGAGAACTTGTTGAACATCAACAGCAGCAGTTTCATCATCAGCAACTGGAAGACAGGAATGTCGACAACTATATTCGAGAGAATATCGTCGCGCCGTTTGCCAAGGTTCTGACGCCGTCAGATGCTAATAACGGCGGCGGATTTTCCGTCCCGAGATTCTGTGCCGATTCGATCTTCCCGCCGTTGAACTATCAAGCGGATCCTCCTGTGCAAACCTTATCAATCACCGATATTCACGGACACGTTTGGGATTTCCGTCACATTTATCGTGGGACGCCGAGACGCCACCTGTTAACTACCGGCTGGAGCAAGTTCGTCAACCGCAAGAAGCTAATCGCTGGGGATTCTGTGGTTTTCATGAGAGATTCAACAGGTAGATTGTTCGTCGGAATTCGGCGAGCAGAGAGGTATGGAGACGATGGGGATGGTGCGAGGTGGGGGGAGCATTCTGGAGTGAAGGTGGAGGAGGTCATGGAGGCACTAGAGAGGGCGTCGTTGGGGTTGCCGTTCGAGGTGGTGTATTATCCAAGGTCTGGATGGCCGGATTTTATTGTGAGGGCTGAGATTGTGGAGGCTGCCATGAAGATCCTTTGGTCGGCTGGGGTGAGAGTGAAGATGATGACGGAAACAGAGGATTTGTCAAGACTGACATCGTTTCAGGGGACGATTGAGGATGCTTCTATGCCCAATCGTGGGACTTGGTGTGGCTCTCCGTGGCGCATGCTTGAGGTAAAAACCATTTATGATTTGTGATGATTTCTGCTTTTGCAATTTTAGAGATTTTCATGCTATTTAATTTTGTGATGCGTTCTGAGTGATTACATTGTCTTTAGTGTTTGTATAAGATGGTGAAGCCTGTATAGGCTGCGTTTTTAGTGGCAGGAAAGGCCCTTGTCTGAGTGAGGAGAGCTTCTCAATATTAGAGTTATGTTTTGTAAATTTTCCATGAATATTCTCAAAATTATCATAGTTATTAATTTCTATAGAAAGTCTGTACATAGAATTAAAGTAAAATTAAAATTTAAGATTATTCACGGCACAAGTAATACTGGACTAGGAAGTTTGTGCCATGTTTAGGGCATAAGGAAATTCTGTCTGTTAGATGGCTTTTAATTAAGATTGCATTGATATTCACTGTAGAATGTTGTCATTGCTTCCTGAATAAGATTCAAGAATAAATGGGGTCTTCTATACACTGGACCAGCCACCAGGAAGGCAGGAAGTTTACGCCATGTCTAGGACTATTAGAATGCTGCTTGTCAGATGACTTGTAAGTGATGACAGAATATTATGGGGTCCTGTTTTTGGTTTTTAGTTGAAGTTATATCCATGAATGAAGATGGCTTAACAATCCCTGATGTTTCCAAGAAGTCTATGGATTGTGTTACCATTGATTACTACTTTTTTCTGAAATTGGTTAAATTGATGGACGTTTAATATTTAATGAGTTTATCTTCTAATAATACAATATTTTCGCTTTTGAAGGATGATTGTTGTGGCACATTATATGCCACTTATTTTCGTTGTCGTATGAGGCTTATTAAGTGTATATAAACTTTTCTTTAAAAAAAAAATTGTATTTAGATGGACCTCACTGTGTGCTGGTTACTTTAGGAATATGTATACTGTTCTTTCCTTTCCTTTTTGAGGAAAACTTAATAATTAACATGTTCAATAATTAGTCTGATTTTATGTTGCAGAAAGAGAAAAGAGGAATGATTTTTTTGGTTGTGAATTCTAGCATTTTGGCTTGAACCTTGTTCAATATGGTACAATTTAGAGTGAGGATCATTTGGGTATTAAAGAATATTTGTTTGACCATGTTGTAACCTTTGCTTGGATTTGAATAACTTTCTAGGAGGCAGTTTTTACAATGGATGTAAGATAAATTGCCTGGATGGCCATTTTGAGATGCACTTTTGCAAAGCAAACCTAGAATCATGTTATACATTTTACTGATGCAAAATTGTCAACGGATAAGTGGTCTAGATTTGAATTTGGTTAAAAGTATGGAATTTTGTTGAAAGTCTTGTTATCATGATTTAACTTTAAGAAGAATTAGTTTTTTGTAATTGGTTAGGCAATGGTAAGTCGTAATAGTTCTACTTAGTACTTACCATTAACAGCGTCAAGTTCTACTGAATTGTTTTTACATGTATATGTTATTTGATTTGAAGCTAGATTTAATTATTAATGGTGTAGTTTGTTACCCCCTCCCGCTGTCCCTCTCAAATTTAAGCTAGATCTGATTAGATTTTATTGAACCGCCTCAAGTTCCTAACAGGATAATCATTATAGAAGGCAAACTAAAGTTGGTGCTATTAGAGGCCTCTGGTTTAGTCGACGTTGTATAACACTATAACTTGTATTAATTACAGTGTGGATTTGTTACAGTCCCAAAGTCTGGGTAGCAAGACTGGTATCATTAAAACGATGTGCTAGGAAATGGGATTAAGTGAAACATTTATGTTAAAAATTGAAATAATGAAGTCATACAGATGTTAATTTTAATTGGTCTTTTGTTTACATGCCTTCTATTTTCACTATTTTTTTAGTTTGTAGCTTTATGTTTATGGTTTTTGTGCACCATATGCAACTATGTTTCTGATAAAGTTACAAAAATATTTAAGTTTAGTAGCTTACTTGCTGTTTACCCTTTAAAAGTAAAATGCCCTGTATTGTTAAATTAAAGACTGATTTTATGCATCATAATTTTCTGAAAATGATATTACCCTACAGATGTTGATAGCAAGTTATATTATAATATTAATAAAAGGTTTTATAAGCTTGCTTAAGTAACATCCCCTCTGAGGACTCGATTTTATTATACACGGCATATGATTGTTATATTTGGGCGATGAAGAAAAAATGGATTTATTTACTTATGTAGTTTAGGTCTCATAGTTACAGTTACATGTTAGGATATGAATATAAGAAGTCATGAAAAGCAGTTAGATTAGGTTTTTATTTTTTTAACTTTACTAATATTTGTGCAGTCTTTGCCTTTTGGCATATTTAAGATTTTAAAATTTTATGTCGTAGGTTACATGGGATGAACCTGAAACTCTGCAGAACGTGAAGAGAGTAAACCCTTGGCAACTTGAATTTGTTTCAAGTTAGGATATGAATATAAGAAGTCATGAAAAGCAGTTAGATTAGAATTTTATTTTTTTAACTTTACTAATATTTGTGCAGTCTTTGCCTTTTGGCATATTTAAGATTTTAAAATTTTATGTCATAGGTTACATGGGATGAACCTGAAATTCTGCAGAACGTGAAGAGAGTAAACCCTTGGCAACTTGAATTTGTTTCAACCTCAGTTCCACTTCATACCCCTTTCCCCTCAGCAAAGAGATTGAAATTTCCTCAGAATTCTGGGCTGGTGACAGATGGAGAGGAAGAAGTCACCTTTCCGTTGAGAGGATTAACTGATTCAACAACGGGGCACATGTACCCTTCATTGTTGAATTATAATACTTTTCCTGCTGGCATGCAGGGAGCCAGGCAAAATACTAATAGCTTTTTTAGTTTATCGAATTTCATAAGTGAGAATACTCATCAGATGTGCTCTGATAATACCTCTGGCATCAACATTGTGCCAAAGTTGAAAAATGTGGGCACTGAATTAAACATGGGCAGTTCACAGTCTGAAAACTTATCACCAGATAGCCATAGTAGTGCATATTCCTTTGGCACCGAACTTCTTGGAAATCAGGGATGCAACACAGCTAAAAATGGGGCTAGTTCATTTCAGTTGTTTGGTAAGATCATACATACAAATCAGCCTGTTGAAAGTGGTTCTGACGATGTTGCTTGCACAGAAGATGATGGCGGCAAGGGGTTCAATGAAACTGAAGGTGTGAACAAGCCACCAGATCTTTCCTTGTCTTATACGGCACTGCTTAACAGGTTTGGTGTCCAATGCCAAGGAGAATCAGCAGATGAAGAAATTTGCTCTTTATAAGCAAATTGTTGTGTCTACAACATTTAGTTAAATTGCTTTACAGGTATGCTCTTCTCTGACTGGGTTCTACTTGTTTGTTGAATCACAAAAAACTCTGTAGATGCTAATTGCTCTCAAATTTGTACAGTAAGGCTAAATATTTATTCTTGTTAAATTTGAAAATGCATTTCATATGTTTAATTTGACTTTCACCTAACCTAATATCCTTTCTATATTATGTGCAGTTTCACTTCTATTTCAAGAACAAGAATCCCCATTGCTACATTAAAACAAAAACAAAAAAAAGAATCCCCCTTGCCATTCTTTATAGTATATATTATCTTCTTTGACTAAATAGTTATGTCCTGGAATTAGAAAATTATTTACAAAGGTTGAGGACTTGTGTTCATATTTGTATTTTTATTTTCTGAAATCACTACATTAGATTGTAGAACAAAAGGTATCTTCTCTAGTTCTTCATGATTGATTTTTCCCCTACAAATAATAACCTGCATGTCTAATCGAAACAGAATGAAATCTGGCATCTCCACTTGAGTTGTTAGGTCAAATGCTTGGGAAGCGGTCAATTTTTTGTGGTTTTCATTCAATAATTGTTTGATTACATGTCTACTCAATGTTCTAGTACATTTGTGTTTTTATTCATTTTAGTTCCTTGCCTTCAAGGTCCGGTTATCCATGGATCTGAACAAGTATTCATAGACGTTGCAGCTGAAAAACTTAAGATGCGAAATATCTTCTCTTTTCCTTTTCACTTGTTGCCTGCAATGATCTTTCTGTCACCCTATAGTTTTGACATTCTCAATTCATTATTTTTTGCAGGTACTTAAGCAGGCAGGAAATCAACTTCTTAGAGCTTGGCAGCAGTAGTTGGTGTAAGCTGGTTATGTTCAGTAGCCAATGTTATAAGGCTGGAACTTAGAGTTATAGATGTTAAATGAAGTCATGGATGTTTCTGACATATATACGTACTGCGTTGAACTTTCTTTTCGATACTGGGTTATTTGAGGTAATTTGATTTGTTTAATATTGGAAAAATTAGATTTTACTTGCACAATGATCAACAAGAATAGGAAGTGTATTGGTCATTTGAAGAAAATGATCATTTACGAACATGTACAAATGCGTGTTGTTTTCCCAATGGCTTTCAGCCTATATGCATATAGGTTTGAGCCAGTGGAAAGATGTAAAAATGCTGAACAACTTGTATTCCTTGATGCTGTTTGACCGGTATGAAGCTAGTGAATCACTGAATTGGAAAGTTTTATCTCTAGTTTGTTGTCCATTTGATAGTTATATTGTAGCAGAATATGAAGTAATTGCCATGTGTGCCTATGGGTGGGTAAATGAGTATTATTGTTGGGCTTGCCCATGGATTCAGCTCCAATGGAGTAAGCTTCGGGACTGAACATTGGAAACTATTAGCTTTTTACTTTGCTAGAAGGAGAATCTTACTACTGGACTGACTTTAAACAACAGCATACCAAGAGATTGAAATAGCAGAGCTGCTTCGTTAAAATACAGCTCGTGCCAAATAATAACATATTTACTAATTTTTTGGTTTCGAATTGGAATTCACAAGGTTAAGATGAAGAGAATCCATCATTGATTACCTTCGTGCCGTTTTTGCAACTTCTACCGTCTAATGTGATTTGGTGGAAAAAGACGTTTATTTAGTCAAATAAAGTTTTAGGTTTGTGCATTCACACCATAAGAATACATACACACACACACACACATATATATATATATATATATATATAAGAATATTGAATGTGAACCATTCATTATAAAGAAGTTTTGTCAAGACTCAAGTGTATACACAAAGTCAAAGCATGAAAAATGAGCGGCTCATATTCAATGTCCTTATATATTTACATCAGTGTTATATATATATATATATAGTAATTTTCAAGTTAGCATCCCCTCATTGTATTATTATTAACACCTTTTAATGAAAGCTATTGGATTTAAAAGATGTTTTGACAAGTGCATACAAAGTCAAATTATTTAATGATTTTAATTAAAAGGTGCTGATAGTAATATAATGTAGGGGTGCTGACTTGAAAATTATTTTGTGTGTATATATATATATATATATATATATATATATATATATATATATATATATCAGTTTTTCTATTGTCAGTTCGTCCTGACAATAAATATATCAGGACGAAGACAGATTATGGAGAAGTTTTGACAAGTGCATACACTTTGAGTTAAAGTATGTAAATCTAGTGGTCCACATTTTTCGTCCTGATATATTTATTGTCAGAACGAACTGATAATAGAAAATCTTATATATATATATAGGGAGAACTTCATAACTAGCCAAAAAATTAGTGGCTTTACTGTTTTTGTCCAGGATTATTGTTTTTATTGTTTTTGTCAACATCTCCACTTTTGGGACAAGATTGCCCTTCTTTAAAATTTTTTTTCCTCTCTCTCTCATTTTCTCACGCCTCCTTCTTCTTTCTCTCCTTCTTCTATCTTTCACGTCTTCTCTCTCTCTCACGAGTTCATCATCATCTTCTTCTTCTTCTTCTCTTTCTCTTTCTCCTTTTTTTTTCCAGATTTTTTAAAAAAAATTCAGGTTTTTTTTTAAAGGAAAATTTTCAGATTTGGGAAATTTTCCAGATTTTTTAAAAAAATTCAGTTTTTTTTTTTTTTTTTTAAAATTTTCAAATTTAAAAAAAGGTTTGGATTTAAGTGTTAGTTGTTGATTTGTGGTTGTATTTAAGTTTGGGTGGTGGTTGTTTTTATGAATGGTGGGAGTTGTGTTTAGGTTTGGGTTTTGTTGAAAAAAAAATTAGATTTTTCGGATTTGATCTTTTTCAAACAAACTTTTTAGATTTTATTTTGTTTAAACACATCAGACCACGAATTAAACACACCTAGCAAACGGATTAAACACACCAGACAAAATGAATTAAATACACCAGACTAATTAAACACATCAGGCCACCAATTAAACACACCGGACAAAAAAAATTAAACACACCAAGGTAAAAACAATTAAACACACCAGGGTTTAAGGTGTTTAATTGGTTTGTACTAGTGTGTTTAATTGATTTGCACTGGGATGTTTAATTGGTTTGGCCTAGGGTGTTTAATTGGTTTGCACGGTGTGTTTAATTGGTTTACACTGGGGTGTTTAATTGGTTTGGCATAGGGTGTTTAATTGGTTTGGCTTGTTGTGTTTAATTGGTTTTTGTCTTTTGTGTTTAATTGGTGGTCTGGTGTGTTTAATTCATTTTGCTTGGTGTGTTTAATTAGTCCGGTGTGTTTAATGATAATGTTGGTATGTTTAATTGGGTTCCCCGGTGTGTTTAATTGGTTTACACATAGGTCTGGAAAAAAAAAATTAAAATCACAACCACAACCAATACTCAAACTTACAATACTAAAACCTGAAATTTCTGGAAATTTTTTTGAACAAAACAAAATCTGAATTTTTTAAATCCAACTAAAATCACAACCACAACTCAAATCCAAACCTTTTTTAACTCTGGAAATTTTTCAACAAAAAAAAAAAAAAAAAAAAAAAAAAAAAAAAAAAAAAACCTGAATTTTTTATTTAAAAATCTGGTGTGTTTTTCAAATCTGAATTTTTTTTGTTTAAAAAAACCTGAAATTTTTAAAAAAATCCCTAAAATCAACCACAACCACAACCCAAACATAAAAAACTGATTTTTTTTTTTTCAAAATTAAAAAAAAAAAAACTGAAATTTTTAATAAAAAAAATCTGAAAATACAACCCAAACTTAAATACAACCACAACTCAAATCCAAACCTTTTAAAAAAAATTTCAACAAATCTGGAAATTTGTTCAAATCTGAAAATTTTTGTTTAAAAAAAACCTGAATTTTTTTTAATAAAATCTGGAAAATCAACCACAACCACAACCACAACCTAAACTTAAAAATCTGAAAAAAAAAAAAAAAAAAATTCAAAATTAAAAAAAAAAACTGGAAAAAACGTGAAAATAATTTCAAAATAAAATAAAAACTAAAATTTTTTAAAAAAAATCTGGAAAAAACATGTAAGAGAAAGAGAAGAGAAAGAGAAGAAGAAGAAGGAGGGATGATCGGACGACCGACGATCGGAAAACCACCAAATCTGAAAAAAATTATTTAAAAAAATTTGAATTTTAAAAAAAAAAAATCTGGAAAAAAAAGAAAGAGAAAGAGAAGAGAAGAAGAAGAAGAAGAAGAAGGAGAGAGAAAATGAAGAGAAAGAAGAAGAAGAAGAGATCGGACGGAGGAGAGAGGAGGAGAGAAGGAGAGAAAGAAGAAGAAGAAGAAGGAGGCGTCAGGCAGAAAAGGAGAGAGAGAAAGAGGAAAAAAAATATGGTGAAAATGAGAGAGAAAAGCAGAGAAAAGAGGTTTTGTAAAAAAAATAGGGGCAATTTTGTCTTCACAGCCCATTTGTTGACAAAAACAATAAAAATGATAATTGTGGACAAAAACAATAAGTCCCCATATTTTTTGATTAAAAAGCCCTATTTCCTATATATATATATATATATATATATATATATATATATATATATATATATATATATATAGCACCGCTAAAAAAGAGGCAAACAGAAAGAGAGGCAAATATTTAGCTAATGGTGAAGCTAGTGGTGACCACGGTTCGGTTTCGGTTTGGGTGGCACCCTAAACCGAAACCGGAAAACCGGAATAGTGACCGGTTTCAAACTGTCGGTTTTTGGTTTCCGGTTTTCGATTTCGGTTTCGGTTTCGGTTTTTTTTTTTTTTTTTAACCTTTTCATTGTCCATTTGTCCATTGATTATTACATATATCATAAAGATTGTTTGGGTTTCCGTTTTTTTTAATATTTGTTTTTATAAATTTTTATTTTTTGAATTTTTTACCTTTTCATTGATTATTATTACAATAATATAATATATCATAAAGATTGTTTGTATGATTAAAATCTTGACAAATAATAATAAAATCTTGTATTTATTAAATATAAAATCATGAAGTTGTAAATAAAAAAATATTTACAAACATTTTCATTGAAGTATTTAAGTATTTCACAATGTTTAGAAGAAAAAAAATTGACATTTATTAATAAATACAATTTTACAATTTCACAAAATAAATAAATAAATTACAAATTGGCCTTGAAGGCTTGAATTCAAATATACAATATTACAATGTAACAAAGTTAAAATTAAAAAAAATAATAAAAAAAATATCGGCCTTGCACTTAATTTTTTACCACAATTAAATTGCCTATGTATCCTCCACCAATGTAGAGAAATCAAAGGCCACGTAGTTCTTTTACCTTTAATTACTTGCTCGGTGTTGGAGGTTGGAAGTTGGAACAGATTCTATTCGCTGCCTTCCGTTCCCGTGGTTTGGTCACCTTCGAAGAAGTCGTTCACTATCTCCGGCTGGAGTTCTTATTGTCTATATTTTGCCTTCGTCCAATCATCAACACACGCCTGCATTTCAAGTGATTGTGGACACATAGCCGACCGTCTTGGGTCTAAAATATTTCCACCTGCACTAAATTCTTGTTCCACAGAAACTGTAGAAACCGGCGTTCCAAGAATTTGTTTGGCAATAATAGCCAAAATTGGATAATCCTGTTGATGACTCTTCCACCAATCCTGAAGACTAAATTTATCATCTGGAAATTTATTCTCGTCTTCTAAATACCGGTCAAGCTCAGAGATAGATGAGGATGAAGAAGATGTTTTTAATTTTTTGGATCTTTAGGAAAACAGTAGATCCCTTAAACCTTGTAATTTAAATTTTGAGGAAGAACTACTAGCACCAGATGGTCCAGATGTGGGTTGGGATTGTGAAACCGGCAGGTTCAAAGACTGACCATATATTTGAAGATATTCATCATATAATTCATAAAGTAAAGTCTTAACGGAATCACAACAATCAAGAACATCAACATCGACTTCTAAATCTAAACATTTGTAATAATTAGATAAATAGACCTACAAACATTCTAATTTAAAGCGTGGATCAAAACACGATGCAAGCAAGTAAATATTTAGAATCTTCTCATAATACTGACACCATTTTGCTTTCATGGCAGCAACACATGGACTCAATTGAACATCGAATTCACAGGCACTAAATGCATCAACAACATTAACACTTTGAACAAGAAATAAATGAGTAGTGAGATAGTAAATACCAGATAAAGCATTGGTAGAATCATTAAAAACACGTAACAATTCAAGAATTTTTATACATACATCCCAATGGTTCAATTGAAGAGAAATTGAAGGAACATTATAATTAATAAAAGAAACTAATAAATCCTCATATTCAACACTTTCACAAAGTAACTTATAAGTTGAATTCCAACGTGTGGTAATATCTCGAGAAATTTTTTTTGGATGCATACTATTCTGAAAGCAATATTTTAACCATTGTTTCTGGATTTTGCTATGCCTCCAGGTATAGTTGATACTATCTCTAATTGGTCTAATAAAAGCAGAAAGCTCTGTTAATCCAGCTTGAACACATAAATTTAAAACATGGCATGCACAACGTTGATGAAATAATTTACCCCCAAAATAGGGATTGCACAAATATGTTAACATTGGAATAGCTGCGGTATTGCTTGTAGCATTATCAAAGCCAATAGCAAAAATTTTGTTTAGTAAATTATACTCTTCAAAAATGATTTTAAGGAGTCGAAAAATATTTTTAGCCGAATGCGAGTCATCAAAAACACGAAATGCGAGAATTCTTTTTTGCATGTCCCAATCATTGTCCATATAATGACATGTGACACCCAAATATGAATGACTACCAAAATTGTCGCTCCATATGTCGGCACATACAGAAACGCGACCTTGAAATTTTTCAAAAAATGTTTTCAATAATTTTTTTTCTTTTTTGTAAATGCCATTTAGTGTACGTGTGAGAGTGGTTCTAGGAACACGTTGCATTGCAGGATTTAATGCATTTTGACAGTAATTAACAAAACCTATTTTCTTACCAAAACCAAAAGGTAAGTGTTCAGTTGCAACCATTAATGCTAATTGTTCTCTATTTTTTTCAGATGTGTAATGAAATAATTGATTAGAAGAGGTTGCGTACCTAGCAATTTGGGCTTGGTTATTCGCCATCGCATATTGAGTTTTTTTGACATGAGTCCACAACGTGCCATATCCGAAGTTTCTTGGAACCTTGTATTTTTTGGGGCAGTAATTGCACTGGATGTGCCAATATGTACCATCAAAATTAGTTTTCTTCATATGCACTTTGAAGAGATCGGACTTCGCCGGCTTTTCTTCTTCAGCATCACCTTCACCTGCAAAAAAATCATCCGAAGGGGGTGGGGGGTTAGATACATTTTCATAAATATTGGTGGTATTGTAAGCGGGGTTGAGTCCGTCGAACTCGGGATTAATTAGAGGGGGAATAGGAGTAGAAGGCTGATTGGATCCAAATCGATCTTCAATGAGCTGCTGAAAAGTCACATCGTCGGCAATGACAGCATCACCAATGTGTTGCAACAAGTTTTCCACGTGACCCTTTCCTCTATTCACATTTCTTGAACCATCTCCCCCACTTCCACTTCCACTTGCCATTGAAAAATTAATAATAATATAATATAGATATATGCAAAAAAAAAATATTGTTGGAATAATGATGGTAACAAAGTAAAAAAAATAGATGATTGAAAAAAAATATATTGTTGGAATAAGACTATAAGAGTGGTGAGCAAGTAAAAAAAAAAAAATATGATGGTAAAAAATATAAGAAATAAATATTGTATGCTAGAAAAAAAAAAAAAAAGAATAAATTTTTTTAATATGATAATGATATGAGAATTAAAGAAAATTGTAAATGTAGAGAGAATTTGGAATTTGAGATTGAGAGAGATATATGAATGAAAAAAATATATTGTTTGAATAAGAGTGGTAAGCAAGTAAATATATATATATATATATATATGATTGAAAAAATATATATTATTGGAATAATAGTGGTAAAAAATAGAAGAAATAAATATTTTATGCTAGAAAAAAAAATATAATAAATTATTTATATATGAAATGAGAAATTGAGAATCAAAGGAAATTGTAAATATAGAGAGAATTCAGAATTTGAGATTGAGAGAGATTGAGAGAAGTTCAAAGTTGAGAGAGTGAGAATGGTGTGAAGAAAAATAGAGTTGGGGGGGGGTGGGATTGGGTTATTTATAGTTTAGAAGAAAGGGGTGGGTTTGCAAATAGAGAAAATGAAAGGTTAAAAAGAAAAAAAATTGAAGTGTGCCGTTGGGACTGGGCTGACCGGTCAGAACGGTCGTCTGGGCCGTCTAGCACTGAGCCGCCCAGTGCCCAACGGCACAATTTGAAATTTTTTTTTTCAAAACTTATGCCATGTGTCAGTGGCTGATTCGGTAAATTTTTTTTTTTTTTTTTTTTTCCCTTCCAACGGTTGGAAAGTAACCAACCGTTACCTTTGCTCAGACGTTGCCACGTGGCAGCGTCTGATTGGCTGGTTTACCGCGGATGAAACCGTCGGTTTTATCCGGTTTCCATCCGGTTTACTCTATTTTTTTAAGACGCTGCCACGTGGCAGCGTCTAATTGGATAATAATAATTATTATTTTTTCATTAATTACAAACCGGCGGTTTAACCAAAACCACTGGTTTTGTCCGGTTTTCTCCCACCCAAAATCGAAACCGAAACCGAAACCGAAATTTTTGGTTTCCTACCGGTTTCAAAACCGTCGGTTTCGGTTTCGGTTTCGGTTTTCGATTTTCGATTTTCGGTCCAGTTTTGACCGTACGGTTCCGGTTTAACCGCGGACAAAACCGACGATTAACCGGAACCGTGGTCACCACTAGGTGAAGCATGTGTCAAAATTTTAATTTATAATTGTTCTCTCCTAATCGAGTTAAGATGGGACTCGTATTGAAAAATGGACGAAGAGCTTATATTTATTGTTGCAAAGAAAATGTTAATGGATGTATTAAAAGAATAAAATAAAGGGTTAATTGTACAAACATACCCTCTATTTATGTAATAAAGCAAATTTTCAAACAAATGCTCTATTCAAACACAAACATCCCAATTGGAATGTGCCTGGGGTATGGAAAGTCAATAGTGCCTTTGAGTAAAAGGGAGAGGTTATTTTGATGGTAAATTTCACAAACAACCCTAAATTTAGGTATAATTGTATAAATATATATATATTTCTAATAATTACATAAATATACCCTACTTTCATTTGCTTTTGTTAACTTTAACCTTTAACCACATTTGTATCCCGAAATGACTAAACTACCCTTGAAAACTTATTTATTTTTCTTTTATTATTTAAAAATATTAAAAAATATATACTTAAAAAATTAAAAAAATCGGTACAATTTTATTTTTTTATTGTTTTTATTTTCTTTTTCTTTCTATCATTTTTTTTTTTTTTACATTTTTCGTGTCCCCAAACATTAAATTTTCATATTTCAAAAACCAACTTTATCACCAATACATTTAATTTCATACTCATCAACCCACAAATAATTTCATTTCATCAACACAATCAAAACCCTTCAACAATTACATTTAATCAACAGAATCAAAACCTACAAAACTCACTAAACACAATCAAAACCCACTAAACACAACCATATTTCCAGTTTTGTGGGTTTTGATTGTGTTAAAAAAAATGATAGAAAGAAAGCAACAAAAAATTATACCGATTTTTTCAATTTTTTAAGTAAATATTTTTAAATATATTTAAATAATAAAAGAAAAGATAAATAAGTTTTCAAGGGTTGTCTAGTCATTTCAGGATACAAATGGGGTTAAAGGTTAAAGTTAACAAAAGTCAACTGATGATAGGGTATATTTATGTAATTATTAGAAAAAAAAATGAATATTTATGCAATTACACCTAAATTCAGGGTTGTTTGTGAAATTTACCCACCAAAATAACCTCTCCCTTTTACTCAAGGGCACTATTGACTTTCCATACCCCAAACACATTCCAATTAGGATGTTTGTGTTTGAATATGACATTTGTTTGAAAATTTACTTTATTAGATAAATAGAGGGTATGTTTGTGCAATTAACCCTAAAATAAATCGATGATGTGCACCTAATTCACAAGTTCACCGACTATGTAGCACGAATACGGATATGGGTATGGGATACGGATACGACACAATACAGGGATACGGTAAATCTTTAAAAATTAGGATATGGATACGGCAGGATACGTCAATTAAAATAATATATATTTATATTTAAATAATAATAATAATAGGGAAAAGATCGTTTTTCCCCCTACTGTTTACCCTATTATTAAAGTGAGGACATAGTTTCACGAAATTAGCCGGTTTGTCCCCTAAAATGAAATATTATTAAAACTACCCCTTCTGTTAGCTTTTTCTTGACAGAAACCAACTCTGACATCGTTTTGCGCATGAATTGGCCAAAATGCCCTCACGTGCCTTTTAAAATCAGATTGCACGTGATGCAACCAATTGTAGTTTGTAAAAAGATGAAAATGCCCTGTAAATATAAAATTACTAATTTACCCTCTAATTAATACCTTTGAGTGTGTCAACGGCTATATTCATGTAGTCCTCATCTATATAAACCTGCAAATATATATATATTCCACGTTCATCAACCATTCACAACACATTTCCATTCCTCCATTCTTTTTGACACACAATAAACCATTTGAAACACTGTTTTCACACACATTTGAAACACCATTGACACAGCTCCATTCCTTCATTCTTTTTGACACACAATAAACCATTTGAAAAAATTTTTGCACCCTTATTAACACACATCTAAAACACAAAATCATACATTTCAAACACCATTCACACGGCTCCTATGGAAGGAAGTTCAAACACAATATGTGAAGAAAGCAACATCAATGGTGGCATTGTGATATTCAAAAACAAATTATGCATATGTGGTATGAAGGCCGGGGTTAGAATCTCTGAGTCAAGTCAAAATCCAGGTAAGTTATTTTTTTTCTGTGCAAAAAGGCAATACAAATTTTTTAAATGGTGGAAACCAGATGAAACAGAATTTATGGGAAGTTTGCAATCTCATGAAGAATGCAATAGAAATTCAACAGAAATCGGATTGCTAAATGTAAGGATGCATAGACTAGAATCTAGTCTAAATGGATCCATGTAAAACCTGGAAAGAAGTTTAAATCAGAGAATGCAAAACCTAGAGGGGAATTATGGATATAAGTTTCAATCAGAGATGATAATGCTTGCTAATATGCTACTATTTGGTCTCTCCATATATGTGTTTTATGTTAGTTTGATGAATATGTAATGCACTTGACCTATCCTATGTAATATAAATTATCCTTTATCAAAAAATTTCAGTTACATACATAATAATGCAAAATTGAGCATAAAAGTACTACAAATTGTAGGAAATGCTTGTCAGTACCATAATAGTAACAAAAGACTTCAGTTACTATAAATTGCAGGAAAGCACTAACATTACCATAATACTAACAGTACCATAATACTAATTACTATCAGTTCAGAATTGTTCACCTAACAGTACTGGTGTAGCGGAAGCTTACGAGAAAAACCTGCACAAAACAATTAGAGACAACCTACTAGCAACGATCAACTTCGCGCACAAAGGATTGTTGTTAGGCTTCAAATACGACAGACTTCGCGCACGAAGGGTGTGTAATTGGATGTTGGAGAATCAATTCTCTGAAATTTTATTAAATCAAAAACTAATGAGCCTTTCGGCTTACAACCTTATTTAAAGCAAATAAAACCTAAACCTAATCGTATTCCTTGAAAAACAAGAAAACGAACCTAAATAGGAAAAATTACCAAAAAAGGAAAAAAAGAGATTAAAGTAAAAACGAATTCTACTAAGAATCCTAAGCACCCCAAAATTGACGGAAGTCGATTCGGACTTAGGAAACTCGATTTATTGCAAAAACGAAACTTTCCTAAAACGGTAAAAACGGCCTTTTCGGGCCCTAAATGAAGGAATTCGGCTAAAATTGGGCATGCCTCACAACCAAAGGTCGTGACTTTGAAAGCTCTCGCCGAAACGCATCAACTTTATAAATTTCAAATTGTTCTGACTCCGTCGCCCGAACTAGTAGGAATGATTTGCCGTTTTTCCTTGGTCTTTTCCAATCCAACCCCTCCATGACTAGTAGGAATGATTTGCCCTTTTGCCTTGTTCTTTTTCCGATCCAACCCCTCCATGTAATCCAATGCCAAGGCTGCTGTATCAAGTACCAACATACTAACAGTTCATAAATATAACCAACATACTAACAGTTCAAAGTTGCTACCAACACAAATAGTAGCTACAAAAATACTTGCAACATTACCACAATAACACTAATAGTTAAGATCTTGAGTCAGTTGGGATTTTGCTTGAGTCTGATTCTGAACTTCTGTGGGTTGTGAGGAACCAACATCTCCATTTCCTTGTTTTGCCCTCTGTCTCTGTACAATAAAAACCTCAAATCAGAATTCCATTAATTTAATCAAAAAATTTAAACATGCAATAAAAGAGTGTGGTTCAGTACAAACCGTAGTGGGAGGCTGTGAAGAAGTGGCAACACCTTGTGATTGTGAAGAGGAGACACTGACATCTGTTTTGTTTGGCACCTTTTTTTTCTGTAAAAAATAAAAAAACAGATATATATTAACAGAAAATAACAACATTTTTAAAAAAATGAATAAAAAACTGACAACCAACAGTTCAGTTACCTTGGTGGTACCAAAAGTGTTCTCACTTTTGCAAGACCTTGAGTTATGTCCAGGTTGCTTACAATTTCCACACACAACAGTTCCAGTCTTTGCTGCCTTTTGTTTCTCACCTGATTCCCTCTTCCTTACAAGCCTTGGCCTGCTTGGTAACCTTTTCAGTGGTGGTGCATCAACATGTGCTATACCAAGATCAGCCCATACACACAAGTCTAGAATGGGATGGATCATAGAACTGTAGGTTCTTAGATAGGCAGACTTGGACAACATTGGGTCAATAAATTCAGCTAAGTTGTTCTGATCACCATGAACTCCAAAATGATATCTAATCCCTGCCAATGCATGACCGCATGGCACCCCACTAACTTGCCATTGGCCACACTCACAAGTTTTTTCAACTAAGTTGGCAGTGTATGCCCTACCTACACCTAACATCTCATATTTCCCCCCACTTGAATGTAGGGTCTTAAGGATTCTACTCTCCTCACTGTTTTCTAAAATCTTCTTGTTAACAGAAGGTGGTATATCAGTTTTCCATGTGTTGCACTCATCTTTCCGTAATTGGAATCTACTCATCACTAGTCTCCTAATGAATTCCATCAACTGTAAATAGGTCCTAGGCCTAAAATCCTTGAGCATGCTATTGAAAGCTTCTGTCATATTGTTAGTCACACTTTCACATTTGATTGAAGCATCAAATGCATGCCTAGACCAGTGACAAGGTTCTATTTCAGCTAGGTATTTTATTGCCTTAGGATTTATACTACATATATCTGCCAATATCTTCTTAAAACTCAAACCTATCAGGTGTCTTAGCTGCTTTCCAGAATAGGTTCTTTAATTTTTGTCCGCTATATAGGACCCTGAAATTTGCATAAATATGTCTTGCACAGAACCTGGTTAAAAAATATAAATATATTTTAGTGCATATAAATATAACAGTGTATATATATATATATATATATATATATATAACAGTCCATATATATATAAAACAGTGCAAACTACATATATAAAACAGTACATATATATATATATATATATATATATATATATATATATATACAGTGAGTCTCTCATGAGGGATCCCTTATTTTAATTTCGGTAAGGACCATGATGAAAACACATTGAATTTAATGAATTTTAATCTGAATTTTTTTGTGGATGATTATTTCAATGAAATATACATATGAACAAAATTTGAGAATTTTCCGAGTACTAGAACTATTTTTCTTTAATTTTCCTATATTTCGCCTATTTTTCGATGCCTTCATATTTAACAAAATTTGGATAAATAGTTCTAGTACTCAGAAAATTCTCAAATTTTGTACATATGTATATTTCATTGAAAGCATCATCCATAAAAAAATTCAGATTAAAATTCATTAAATTCAATGTGTTTTCATCATGGTCCTTACCGAAATTAAAATAAGGGATCCCTTATGAGAGACTCACTGTATATATATATATATATATATATATATATATATATATATAAAACAGTGCAATATAAATATATAAAACAGTGCAATATACATATATAAAGCAATACATATATAAAACATTGCATATATATATATAACAGTGCAATACATATATATAACAGTATTAGCAATATACCTAATGCTTGCACGTGGCCATTGCATCTTCAAAGCACCAATGACTCCCTTCTACCTGTCACTCATGAAGCAAATTGGCTTCTCATCAGGGTACCTCAGGAAAACCATCAACTGCTTCAGAAAATATGACTAGCTGAGAAATGTCTCTCCTTCACAGATGCAGTAAGCCGGTGGGTACAAACCACTATTTGCATCTAGTGCAATTGCTGACAAAAGGACTCCTCCATATGGGCCTTTCAAATGACACCCATCAATGCCAGTGAAAGGCCTACATCCCTCTGAAAAACCCCTCATTTGTGCATAAAAGCTCACAAACATCCTCTGGAAGGTTGATGTCTTCTTCAGAAGGTGAATGTATGCTGCTGATCCGGGGTTGCACTGCTGCACCATTAATGCATATGCCCTAAGATGCTTAAAACATCCTTCATGCTCTTTAAGCAACACCTCTACTGCCTTCTTTTTGGCCTTGTAAAGCCTATGAGTATCAACTACAACATTGAATTGATCTCTCAACAAATAAGAGATCACACCTGCTTGGATTCCAAGATTACTCTTTACAAGAGCTTGGAACTTCCCAGCTATCCACTTAGATCTTGCCTCTTTACTTTTGTATATCCGATGACAAGTATGCTCACTCCTGTAGGTTTTCACTTGCATTGTTGTATCATCACCAGCATTAGAAGCATGAATCCTCCATGGACAACCCTTGGCCATACATGCCCATGTTAGCCTATTTTTATCATTCTTAATTTTGTTGAAATTAAACCCTTCCTAAATAGCAAGATCAGTCAACAATGACCTCAAACTGTAAACACTGTCATGTGTTTGTCCAACCTCAAACCTTATTGGACATCCTACCAGTTGCTTAAATGGGTTGCTCTTTACCACCCTAGTTAGTTTAGCATCAGAAACCTCATCACCTGAGTCACTACAATATTCATCATCACTTTTTGATTGGTACCCTTCAAATAAATCATCATATTCTTCTGTATCCTCACACACTTCCTCAGGAACCTCAGGTACCACATCTAGTGTAGTCAGACCAGAAGACTCATCATCACCAGCCCTCACACCAGGGGACTCATCATCACCAAAATCATCACCTAACCTAACCTGATATTCATTATCACCCTCATAATGAAGATCACCCTCATTATCACCAAACAAATCTTCCTCAAAATCCATAAAATCTTCTGGAGCTAGGATGTCACCCATAAACCTAGAGGGTGTGCTAGAAAAGACCTGAAAATCTGCTGCAGTTGGGATATAAGGCCTCTTTTCTAGTTCAAACATTATTTTAGTTTGCTTATGTTCAGTAAACCACCTAAACACTTCTAAGAGATCACTATCAGTACACACCTCCTTCTTCTCACTTGACCAAGGCAAGTAAACCCAAATAGAGTAATCATCTTCAGGCACCTTCTCACTACCAGTTTGTTTTTCAGACAATGCATGCAACAGAACTATCATACTAATGTGGTCAACATCACAAGTACCAAACTCAACCACCTTAGTATCGATAGTAACATATATTTCAAAAATATCCAGACCCATTCAAACTGTGAACAAAATATAACATACATCAATATCACACATATATACATCAATATCAAAAATTTAATATCAGAAATTTAACATATATCAGACATATCAGACATGAATATATACAGACATATCAGACATCAGACATGAATATATCATATATATCAGACATATCAGACATGAATATATACATCAATATCAGAACTTTAACATATGTTACGTAAGAATATATACATCAATATTAGAACTTTAACATATGTTACGTAATCGAAAATATATACATAAATATCACACAACATTAACATAAGTTACACAAAAGAAAAGCAACTAACGTGATTACACCATATAAAACCCTGATTACACCATATTTCATGTATAAGTACCATCAACAAGTCAATTGCACCATCAATTTGACTGATGACAACTACAAACGCAAAAACCCCAAATTTCTTTACATACAAACCCTAAATCATGGACGATAAACACAAAAAAACTCTGTCAAATGCAACCATGCATGCAAATTCATGTATAACAGCAATAAACTCTTCCTTTACACCATAAATGTTACAAATAGAAACTACAATAAACTACCAACAAAAAACCCCTAATTTTTGGACATAGAAACCCTAACTCGTGGACGATAAACAAAAAAAACCTATCAACTGCAACCATGCATGCAAAATCATCATACAATTAGTGAAAAAAGAAAGCTAGGTTGAATATACAAACCTTTGCTTCAAAACGAAACAGATTGCTTCTTCGAGTCTTAATGCTTCCAAAAAACCCTCTTTTGTAATCGAACAAAAACTAACCTATGTCTAAATCGATCAATGAAAAAACGAAATCAAGTTTTTTTTTAAGGATTTGCTGATGGTAGGTTGGATTTTGGCGCAAAGGTTTGGAGATTACGACTAGTAGAGAGAAAAAGTGAGAAAGGTAACTCAAAATAGTATGGAAGGTTCGTTTGGGACCACCACCATTTGTTTAAGACAAATCATTTAAGAGAGATATGACGTGGCCTCATATCTTCCACTCAATTATTTTATTTTAAATATATTATTAATTTTAAATATAAAATGACTTCCATACCCTTCAGTACATATCACCTCTTTTGATCCCACGCCGAGATTACAATTTTATCCCTCAACAGTAACGGTCAACGTCCAATTTGGATGGTTTCCGTTACAGAAGGGGGTCTTTGATAAATAACTTAGTTTCGAGGGGTTTACGGCCAATAATCACAAACTTTGTCCTCATATTTGTAATATGGTAAACAGTAGGGGGGAAATGATTAAATCCCATAATAATATATGAAAACATATTTGATATTTCATTCAAAATAAAAACATATTCAGAATCCAAATAAAACATGTCACATAACTACATAAGTCATAACAATGTAACATATTACATGATCCAAATAAAACATGTCACATAATTCAAACATATTACAAAATCTAAATAAAACATACGTCACATAAGTCATAACATATTACAAAATCCAAATAATACATAAAAAAAAATATATTCATAAAACATATTTTAAATTCCTAATTAACTTCATTATAATCATTCATATTATTAAAGGATATAAATAATTTGCCTCTAACTCTGGTTCATCAAGAGAAAGGTTTGCAATCTTAAGTATCTCGGTATTCTCCATGTCAATGGAATAAAAACCAAAATTTCCTTACAATTTCATTTTGACTCCTAAAATTTTGAATTTGTAATTTGACTCTGTTTTATACTAAAATAATTATAATATTGCCCCAAACGTATCTTCCAAGTATCCCTTAAGTATCCTCCAAGTATCCCCCGAGTATCCTCTAGTCAAACTTGTTTTAAAATCAACGGATACGCCATTTGGCATATCAGATACGTATCTGGGAAGTATCTGGACTGGATATGAGTTCGATACGAGTAACCTCCACCAAATGGAGTATCCGTGCTTCCTAGTTCACCGATTAGTAAAATTTAAAATACAATATAATCATTATTATAAGCATCTATTCAAATTTCAAAATAACTTTGTTAGAATGAATTTATTTATTTATAATATATTGTACGTATAATCCCAAATAAATAAATTAATAAAACACCCAATTTCTAGAGTATTCTTTGGCATCCTCATGCAAGGTTGGTCATAAATATCCTTGTCATAGTACCCTATGTGCTAAGGACAAACCACCTGAGTGGTTCCCACAATGTCTTTCGTGTACTTATGACAAGACCTTGGTAGCCTCGTTAGGGTGTAAGCATCGTAGTAGAGGTAAGGAGCAACCTCTCCTGTAGAGGATTCCATACACCACAGTGAAACTATAGGCTCAATATTTTATCTTTCTTGCTTCCTCTGGGTCAACATGAAGCTTGTGTTCCAGAATGTAATCTATCAAATGATTCATCTAGCAGGAGGTTGCATCAATCGCCAGGTTGATGGGGTTTTCGTGAATACTTGGTTCTATGATAAATTGTAAAGGAACGTTCTTTGGTAAGGCTTGCTCACCATTGGACTCAAGTACTTTGGCTAGGTAGGTTGCCATGTTATCTCCTAGAGCTTTGAATCTCTTGTTGACCTAGTTTACCACAAGTTGAGAACCTCTTTTGACTAAGAGGTTATACACTTCCAGCTCGTGTGCCATTCTCAATCCAGCATGCAAAACCTCATACTCTGCTTCATTGTTTGTAGCTTTGAAATTGAACCTGAGGCAATATTGGAACTCGATGCCTTCTAGGTCAATCAAGAGCAACCTCGCTCCGCTTCCTTTCAAGTTCGTGGCTCCATCTACATACAATACCCAATAGAGGGGACACTGGTGCTCAGGTGTCTTCAGGTTCTTTCTGCTTGAGTTTATGTTCCCTTAACTGTAGGATTGGTTCGTCGAGGTCTTCAGAAAATTCTTCAAGGAAATTTGCTACAGCTTGACCTTTTACAGCACGTATAGACTCATATTGGATATTGATCTGGGTGAGCTCCGAAGCCTATATCATCATTCCCCCAGTTATGTCTGGATTTTGGATAATTTGTCTTAGTGGTTGATCGGTCACTACCAAAATGGTGTGAGATAGGAAGTATGTGCACAGTTTCTTGGATGCCACAATCAATGCGAAAATCAGTTTTTACAACCTGAGATACCTGGTTTCGGGCCCACTCAGGGACTTGTTGGTTTAATACATAGGTCTTTTATGGAACTATCTATCCTTCCTAGAAAGTGCCTTATTATTGTTTTTATTGATGCTTAAAGTTTGATTGTCTACATTTTGGCATTATATATTAATTTGTAAACTTCGGATTTTTATAACTTTATACATGATATGTATATTCTAAAATAAATTGGATATGTATAAATTCTTAACTAGGTCATTACACAAAATAAATTTAACAAAAACTTCGATTAGACATGTCTGGTAAAGAAGAAGGACCAGCGATGCAAACCAGCTGTTCACCATACTTGGATTCTTTGTTGCACAATATACATGTATATACTATATACTATGTACAATGCCTAGGGGACCTTGCCAAAAAATATATGAAATAACTTGTATCGTTTCATTTATTGTGTAAGAAAATAATTCAATTAAAAATAAAAATTCAATTTTTTTTATGTCCCATGGAAACACCTAACTTGTCGACATTATCGACTTAGGAACCGTTTGGAACAATTGAAAGCAACATTTTATGTGCTATCAAGATACATTCCAAAAACAATATTGCAAATTACATACATGCAAAATATCATTAGACTTACACTTCAGTCAAACCAAGGTCTAATCCAACTATAGCAAATGTAAAAAAAAATTATTATCTCACCACAAATAATAACATAAAACTGATATACATTTATTGATAAAGGGCCTAAAATGATTATAAGGCCAAATTAACACATTCAAACACTTTTAGAAAGAATGTAATGATCCCTCTCACCTTTCAAAGCACCAATTCTATCCGACTTCTCTTATTCTCCCTCCAAGCACTAGACTTTGACCACTGTCTTCTTCATCATTTCGGTAATTACTCACCACTTTTCTCTTCTCTCTTGCCGCTTGATTTCAATTTTGCTTTTAATTTCTCGTTTTCTAGGGCATGTCTTCACAACCAGTCACCGCTCGTTGTTAGTCTCCTCCGTTGACATTTTTTTGTTGCAATGAATCACATTATAGTAAGTTTGTTGAAATATAAGTTTAACCTCATAACTCAATAATGTATTAAATTTTGTTTTGTTGAATCATTAATATATATGATTCTGATCAATTAATTATTTTTTGCAGAGCACTTCCAGACATCACATTCAAGGTGTTTTTGATTGGGATGTAGATCCCAGGATTATGGAGAAGGTGAAATCTACCTATTTTGGTAGATTACTAGACATCTCTCCTACATTCAAGACTAACTTATAGCTTGTAAGTTTGGTTGTGCAACACTACAATACAACAACATGTGCTTTTGATTTTAATGGCCAAAGTTGATAAAGATGGAGCAACCTTGTGTGAAAAATATTTTAGGTGTCAATTTGTGTAGATCAAAGACTTTTTCTATACTTTTAATGGATCTTAGGTTCAACTTTCAACATGTTAAAGAGAACATTAATGTAGACATGTTTCATTTTCGTGCATATGTTTTGTATATATTAGGATCTCTTGTGTTTCCAACAAAGAGTGGAAACATTATGTATTCACATTATCTACCTCTCTTAGATAAGGTAGACGAATATGCACGGGGAGAGGCCTTTTTGGCCCATATCCACTATGCAATCAGGTCAAGTGTTGAGGACTATGGGAAAGACCTAGCTTATTCTTCATATGCTTTGCAGGTAAGTAATTTTTATATTTCTATGCAATTGCAGTTTAATCAATAACTGAAATAACTTGTACTAATTTGTTACGACTATTCATTTATAAGCATATTCCAAATTTTCTTGAGGCTTACATCCAAAAGGACACTATATCTGAGGATTTTTACTCAAATAGTGTTCCTTTGCTTGTTGGCTGAACTGTAAATCTCAAGAAGTTCTCGATAGAGAGTTAATGATGAAACCGGATGAGGATCTCGTAATCTATTGCGCATGCAAGCAACTATTGCGTGCAACATCATTGCTTTTGCGTGACAATCACACACTCGTTGCTGCACCATCGCACAACATATTCATGCGGCTGCTATGCTTCGCGTTCCGGATTGTTATTCTTCTTCGTATTACATCAATAAAAGAAATACAACAAACCAACAAATAATATATATATATATATATAAATCAGAAATTCTATTATCAGTTCGAACTGATAAAAGTTATATCAGTTCCTTGTATGTGGGCCACTGGATTTAAATACTTTGACTGACAAGCCACTGGATTTAAATACTTTGACTTGGCTGTATGCACTTGTCAGTCAAAGTATTTAAATCCAGTGGCCCACATACAAGGAACTGATATAACTTTTGTCAGTTCAAACTGATAATAGAAAGACTGTATATATATATATATATATATATAACCTGGGATTAATATTATTGTAGAAAAATTATTACATTTAATATCCAAAAAAACTAAAACCCACCATACCATATAATTAACGATCAATCATACTTTAAAAAAAAAAAGCATCATACAAACAATAGATTGTGCCTACATATATATGCATGCAATTAATCAATAAGAAAGAACGATTTATTCAAATATATAGTACTAGGGCTTTGATACCAATTGTAAGCCCTAGAGTCGCGCAACGGAAGAAATTTTAAGCGACCTAATAAACCTGTACGATATATAAGAATAAAAAGAAGTAAGATTTGTAATCATACCTCAAGGCTAACTCCTTCGTTCTTTATTTCTTGATATTGCTTTCCAATTTGTACCACCGGATCTTCCTCGCTATCTCTTAGGTTCCAGCAACTGCGTGTGAGTATGTCACGGGCTTCAGGAGGTTGTATGGAGGTTGTAGAATCAACACAAAACAACTTAAGTTTATTGGATGAGAATCTCGGGAAGAGGAAGGGATTGGGGGGGGGGGGGGTGATAAGTCTATTTTTACGCTTAGCGTATTCCCTATTTTCCTTTGTTTTGATCTCATTTTCCTTGGTTTTACCATGTTTTAATGTTTAAATAATGTGTTTGCAGGTCATTTTGTTCTAGGAGGAGTCTACACGCAATAATGGAGATTTTCCGGGCAAGTACGGGACTATCGGGTTTAAAAGAGCATTTTTTCCAGTTTTCATTAGAGTGTATCACGTTAGACAAACATCTGTACCATGTTCGTACTACGTTTTTGAAGACCTGATGGGCTGCCAACTTTTGTGGTTGGGACGTCAGAGTGTACTACGTTAGACCAAATCGCGAACCGCAAGTTTCGACAGTTTGTCCAGATTGGTTTCGTCGGACAACCACGTTAAAGCGTACTACGAGATGACAGCCATCGCTTGCTTTTCACCACTTTTGGGACCCACTCTTTGACCTACCTATATATATATAACTTTACCAAATTTTCCAAGTGTGCTTCATAATTTCTAGATCCAAAAATAACTCCTTTCACGCCAATATCATTCTCTTCCACAAATTACTCACAAATTCACCATAATCATCATATCTTCACCATAAATCATCACAAATCCATAACCTCCATTACATAACCTTCTCTTACACTCTATACCCATCATCAATTGATATCTTGGAGTAGAAATTGAAGCTTGGAAAGCCAAAGTCATTGGAGCCTAGCTTGCAAAGAAGAAGTTCTTCATTCTAGTTTATTTCTTGCAACTTCTTCTCTTAATCTTGTGTATTTGCTATGGTTTATTTTAATTTATTATCTCAAATGACTTGGATGTGTAATATGAGCTAAACACATATATGCTAGAGTTATGATGATACCAAACCCTTAATCCCTTTTTATGACTTGCTTAATTTCTCTTAGAGTGCTTGTATTGTTATATGGATAATTTGAGTTCTTAATGCTTTTGCTTGATTGATCATCTTGTAATTGTTGTATTGGTTGTGTGAATGAACTTGTGAGGTGACACACTAAACGTACCAGTCAATAATATCCACTGTATTTGACCGAAAAGTTGAGAGATCACTAGGCCGGCATATATGGATTGTGTGTGTGTCCCACTATGCTAAATTAGCCTAAATATATTCTGTATGTTTGGGTGTGATTTCTATTGCTCGAAAGAGATTAGGAGTTAGTTAAATGGGGCACGAACTTATAACGGATACTTGCATAATTTGGGAGATTAGGCGGATCGAATTCTTA
This sequence comes from Acer saccharum, assembly GCA_030490815.1. Lineage (NCBI taxonomy): Eukaryota > Viridiplantae > Streptophyta > Magnoliopsida > Sapindales > Sapindaceae > Acer > Acer saccharum. The sequence goes on from CM059872.1 coordinate 31,335,972, forward strand.
ATTAGAAGGGTGCGGTGGATTCTAATTCTAGCATTATTTCATCGAATTACAAATATTGTTTTGTTGTGTGATTTAATTAATTTGCTTAATACATGCTTAAAATTAGCTTTAGATTAATTTAGTGATAAGTTTGGAAATCATTCATATGTTTTGTTCAAATAGTACACGTGCCTTCGAAAGCCAGTAATCGTATAATCCCTTAATCTCTGTTGGACGTTTCCCTACTCTATGATTGCACTACATATCGAACTCGTACTATTGCGAGCGTGACGGTTTGTAGTGATCGGGGGGGGAGGATAGAATAGATCTTTATTTACTTTGAACTATTTTTAAATTCAAGTATTTTAAGTTTTTATTTAATTGTTTTACTTAGAACTAGTTATGATTATCAATTGATGTGTATTTTTATGATTGATTCAATCTAAAACTTTTGGTTTGTATGTTGTCTTCACAATTCCTATTAAGCACTCCACTCATAACAAAAGGGGAGACTCTGAGGTAAATGAGTAAAGTTGCTCCAGGTCGAAGTTTCACCATCAAGGGTGGGCTAGACAGGTACATCTTTAGTTGGGTGAACACTTTCTCACTCTGTTCATCCCATTGCATCCCTTTTCCCCTTTTTAATTGCTTTGGAAAAAAGATGGCACTTGTCGATTGATCGGTTGATTTTGAAATGAAGCAACTCAATGCATCTACCTTTCCTGCCAGACTTTGGACATCTTGAAAGCTGCGAGGTGCGTCGTGGTTGAGCACAACTTTCACTTTATCAGGATTTGCTTCGATTCCTCTTTCATTGACCATGAAAGCTAGGAATTTTCCTATAGGAACTCCAAAAGCACATTTTTCAGCATTTAACTACATTTGGTTTTAGCAAAGTATCTGGAAAGTTTCTCTGAGATGGTCCACGTGCTCTTCTAGGTGGATTGACTTGGTGATCATGTCATATATACAGATCTTAATGGTTTTTCCAATTTGCTCTCAGAACATGGAGTTTACCAACCTTTGATAGATGGTGCCTACATTCTTCAAATCGAAAGGCATTATCTTGTAACAATAGAAACCTCGATTGGTGATGAAAGCTGTTTTCTCTTGGTCTGGATGGAACATTTTTTTTTATTTTTTATTGAAGCTTAAGAATGCATCCATGAAGCTCATCAGCTTGTTTTTGAATGTTGAGTTTACCGGCTAGTTGATATTAGGCAATGGAAAGTTATCTTTTAGGCAAGCTTAGTTGAGGTTTGTGAAATCTACACACATCATCCATTTTCTATTGGCCTTCTTTACCAGGACTACGTTGGCTACCCATTATGGGTAGTTCACTTCTCGAATGAATCCAGCTTCAAAGAGTTTATCAAATTCTTCTTAGATAGCTGCGTAACTGCGTTCCTTTCTTCATTGAAGTAACACTTATTCTACTTGATAGACTTGAAATATGGGTTGACCTGAAGCTCATGACTTGAGATTTGAAAAGGGATTCCTGGCATGTCAGTATGTGACCAGACGAAAGCATCCTTGAACTCTTTGAGGCATGCCTTCTACTCATCCGGTAGTTGAACCTTATATGAGCCACTTTGGAAACATCGTCTGGGAACATTTGGAAGGTTTTCAGCTCTCTTGCTGGTTCACCTCGTTCCCTTTCTCGAGGTGTCTTAACTTCTTCTGATTCTTCTTTTTCATGTGTGTCATCATTTGAATCATAAATAAGAAAACAGGAAATGAATGGAAGAAAAAAAAATGTTCTATTTGTATTCGATTGAACATAGTCTTACATTGTCATTCTAACCCTTTTTTATACATTGACTCCACCTTTTGGTGGTTATGTAATTGCCGCTTTCACCTTGGAGATCGTGGGAGTTTTCCTCTTCTATTGATCAGTGGTGGCCGAACAGGATAGTATGCTTTTCAGTCATGGGATAACCTTTTGCCCACCTTCTTGTTAGTTATTGATCGTATGTTCCTCTACTTGAAAACTGAGTCAACTGGTAAGCCTTTATGTTTTAAAGAGTGTATCCACATCATCTTAGACAGGTTTTGCCACGATAATGTTACCTTTTGATCTGATTGGATTTTGTTTGAGTGTTTACGATGAGAAGGGACACGTGTAGGACTTGTAGAGGCTAGAGAGTTTGGCTTCAGTAAGAGTTCTTGTATAGGGAGACTTTTAGCACAACTCAAACTGTAGGAGTAGAGTTTTAGTTCCGTAAAACTCTCAACCAAACCTATCTTCCATGCAGATTGAATTTAACAATGTATATAGACTCTCAATTGTCCATATTCCCTCCTTATTGTAAGGATTTTGACTAAAGTTGACCATGATCGTGCACTTGTCTTTGAGGAGGAGGGCTCGTCCTATCTTGGAAGGTACCCCTATCATGGCGTGTGGCCTTTCATCTTGCCATAAAGTCACGATTAGCTTTTAGCGTGGACTAAATGTCAAACTGTAGACCATGCATGTCATGTGGGGCCAAGGATTGGTTTCACTTGATTTATATGTTTGCGGGGAAACCATCTTAGGATCTCACTCAAAAGGTGGCTTGGGTGAAAGGTTCCTTGCAAGGTGCCCATACCTCCTACATTCCGAGGTTGGGAAAGTAGCATTTTGTCATCAACAATATTATTTTGTATTTTAAAATATTAATTTGTTTTATTTATGTTTTTTAAACTTGGTTGAATGACCTGCTTCAATCGGAGACGAATTTGTTTTGGAGTTTAAAAATTGGTTTGGATTGTGTTTAAAAATTTTGTCTTCTTTAGTAATTTTAGTTGGGATAAAGTTGTTATTAAAAAAATTAATTAAATGGAGTGTAGAAAGATATTTAGTGGATTGCCAATAGCATTACTCTAAAATATAGGTATTGGAATGCCAATAGAATTACTCTAAAATATGGGTGTGTAAATCATATTTATGGTGCACATCACCTTTTAGCAGGGCTGGTAGTGCACTCCCTTTCACGTAAGTGGTGAGGGGTTCAAATCCCACTATGCGCATTTTACAAGCATATGTGATGAGTTTTCTTCTCGGGTTGTTAGAGTAGTTATCTCCCATTATGGGAGTAGATATAAAGGGTTCAAATCCACCATGCGCATTTTACAAGTATGTGGATGAGTTTTCTTCCCGAATTATTGGAGTAGTTATATCTTATTATGAGTGTAGATATCAATTTTGTAAATATATTATTTGATCTCGACAGCCGGTAGCAATATTGGCACCCTTTTGTTTGTTAAGGTACAAAACTTTTATTTATTTAATAATAATAATAATAATAATAATAATAATAATAATAATAAATAAATAAATAAATAAATAATAACTAAATAAATAAATAAAAACTAATATGTGGACATGTCCAGAAAATTCTGGAAAGATTAATACGTTAACAATAACACGAACAAGAAGAGCTTAAAAAGAAAAAAACACGAATAATAATTTGTCCATCCAAGCAACAGAAAGAGAGTCAAAGAAGCATGGCATTGTCTGCGTCTCTCTCAAACAACTCCCTCTTAGCTCCTCCTCGACTCTCTTCTTCTTCTTCTTCAAAACCTACCAAAACTCTATACCTTCACTCTCTCCATCACAGACCCATTCTAGGGTTTCCTCTTATTAGCACCATCAATAACAAGACAAGGCCTTCCTTTAAGTCTTCCTTCACTGTATGCTTTTCTTCTCCTCTCTAAATTATATCCCTCTTTCCTATTTGTGCATTTTTTTTTATGTTAATTTTATTATTTGTTCCATTCTGATTGCATTTGAAATTTGATTATTCTTAGAAATACATGTTTTCTTTTTGTTCATTTATTTGCCGTCACTGTTCAGCTATATTGTTGACTTAATTTTAGGTTATTTAATCATGGCTGATTACATTTATTGTATGCTCTTCTAAGATTTCCCTTAATATTTTCAAGTTTATATTTATGGAGTAGATTGTTAATTTGTTATCATTGATATTGAACAAGATTTCCTATGGAAATGAAGAGAATTGCAACTTCATTTTGCAATGACCTTTCAATTTCTATTTTAATTTTTCTGCATAGATTAATGGCATGGAGGGTGTCCAAAATGATGTAAAAGCATCTGAAAGTGAAGCAGATCTGAATCATGTGTCCAATTTGAACAAGCTTATTAAAGCCTACAAGGGTGCTATTTATTATGGAGATGAAAAGACTATATCTGATATTGAAGCTAGGATATCTGTCATAATTAATGAGAAGAATGAATTGTTAGAGAAAGTTTCAACTTTGTCGGCAGAAATTACCTCTGGCAAAGAGAAATTTATCCGCTTGCAGGCGGATTTTGATAATTTTAGGAAAAGATTGGAGAAGGAGAGGCTGAACATAAGGTCTGATGCTCAGGGAGAATTGATGGAGAGCCTTTTGGTAATGGTGGACAGTTTTGAGAGAGCCAAGCAACAGATAAAACCAGAAACAGAAATGGAGAAAAAGATAGATATAAGTTATCAGGGTATTTATAAGCAATTTGTAGAGATCATGAGGAGCTTGAAAGTGGCTACTGTACCAACTGTAGGAAAGCCTTTTGATCCCGCGGTAAGTGAATTCTCGAGACTTTTTCAATTGTGTTTCCTAATTAATTTGTATTGACTTGATAATAACATTTTAATCTTTTTGAATGTTTGGAAACAGCCTTCTGTTATAATGCAATTGATAATAACATTTTTAGAGGTAAAAAAAGATCAAGCGAAGAAGAATTCAGCAGCTGATGGATAATGGCCCAACTCTTTGTTATTTATTTATTTTTTTTTGGTTTGATGTCATGGAATGAGTCGAAAGGTGTTATCCAGAAACTACACGTCTCTGAAAGTGAGCTGTTGAAATTAATATGGGGATAGTTTGAGATTTTGAGTAACGAATTTAATAGGATTATAGTAATGAATTTCGTTGATTTCTTTTTTAGGTTCAGTAGAATGATACTACACCATCTTGTTTGAAAACTCTTGTTTGCTATTCATGTTAAATTGACATTATCCTTAGCATTTGCTACACTAACAATATCACCAACCTTGACACTGGTTGAGAATGGTTTTGATGCATATGGTTTGTGTACCTCCACTGTAGTCTATTGGCCAGAAAAAATGAAATCAATGAATCATTTGATTTGTCACTGTTGAGAATGGCTTTGCTTGATTACACCATGCTCGTTTTCAGATTATTATTTAAAAAAGAAAAATAGAACTACCTTCTATCTTGTGAATCAGGAGTCAATTTTGCTTTGTGGTTTTTTAGGGTTCAGCCTCAAAATTGTTTTTGTTGTGAGAGGGGTTTCATCTGGCAGGATTCAGAAAGTTACTTGTCATGTATTCTTGCATATATATATATTTTTTGTCATTAGCATATGATCTGATGTGTTTCTTGGAAGTGCCTAGTCATTTTTCTAATTTCTTTAGTCTTGCTACCATTTTCCCTTCATGTAGTTGCATGAGGCGATTGCGCGAGAAGTATCTGAAGAGTTCAAGGAAGGGATTGTAATTGAAGAATTCCGGCGTGGGTTTCTCCTTGGAGATAGGCTTCTCAGACCAGCAACTGTTAAAGTTTCTGCAGGACCTGGTGGAAAGAAAGCCACTGGGACCTCTGAAAAATCAGCTGAGCAACCTGCAGCAGCTGCCAGCATAGATGAAAGATAGTAATTGTTTCAGGAGATTGAATCTTCAAAGTCTAATTATAAGCTAAGCTTCTCCCTTGGATTATCAGTCCTGGTGGGCTAAAAAGTAAAAGCATTTGTTGTTGAAAATGATATTATCATTCTTTTTTTGCTAAGGCAAAATGTAATCCTTCCCACTCAATAACTCCCATCTCTCTCTTAGGACGTTGGCATTGATAAATTTTGTATTTTATAGCAAGTGCAAGTTTTTTCACTCATTATGGGTTGTAAACTCAATTTTTATAAAATGGTGATTATTACTTTGGTTACTAAGTTTTATTTTTGAAAAGAAATTAAATTAAAATCGTACAAATCTATGCACACTGCATCAAATTTAAACCAATACTCAGATTTGATATACCCCGAGACTGGGTAAATTTCCACACCCAATTTAATTAGTAACTAAGCAATTCCTTACTTCAATGATTCAAAATAACACATTTATGTACAAGTAGGCCCATGATCTTCAATGTTCAAACATCAAGAATCTGGTGATGTGATTCTTTTTCTGGGATCAATCAAATTAATCGGTATCCTTTTTCATCTTTTTGTTTCATTTTGCTAAAAGAGGGACTGTCCTTATCCTTCCAGACATGCAAGAATTCAAGTAGTTTGATCTCCTGCTGATTCTGAGCCATTTTCTCTGCATTACCCATAAAAGATCTCATTAGAATCCATCGTTCACAAATCACAAGAGCATTCAGATATCTGTGAAATTTGAACTGCTTCACGGTGATTCAAAAATATATTTTGTACTCCGCGTATGCAAACATAGATGCTAAAACTATTAAATGAGAGTTACCATTTAAGTCAATGTTGCAAAAACCAAAAGTTATTCTATGCTCTCAATTAGTGGGATAACTACCTTTTTTTCCGGTAATGGCGTCACCTTTGATGATTTGTAACATTTATAAAGGTCAAATAAAACACAGCGGTTCCATTATGTTATGAAAAAACATCCAATCACTCCCAAAACCTACCTTTTATGTGCGTGTGATATACATCAAAGTTACAACCTATACAATTTGAAACAAGCATCCGTTCAACACATTAGCAAACACGAAAGGGAATTCATTAAACTGCAAGCCACTCACAACATCAATTAATCATCTATATATTATTCTCTTCCTCCAATCGTGTATTCTTGATTAAATATGCAATGTCACAGCTTAAGCATGTAATTCACTGCAAATGGACCTAGATATAAATTTCAAATAATCTTTTTACATATTACAAGTCCCAGATAGATCCGCATGAATTAAAGGAATGTTGTATCTATTATTCTTTTCTGAGCCATGCGACTAACTGATACTATCAGTTCCAGTTATCACGAGCATGAAAATTTTAGGCACAGAAGGTCAACTAAGCAATAAAAGGTTGTAACATCGTGCTTATAATTCACTTATTCAATAGAACTAAATGACATTAATGAATGTTGCTGGTGTGAAATCAAGAAATCAGAAGCAATCAATAAAGCAGGAGAAAGCTAGTAACCGCGAAGCACAATGACATCATGAGTGTGCTATTGTAGGTTAACCATGCCCTAATCTGTTGTAGGTTCCATAAAATAACCAATTCCTTGCAGTTTATCAAGTGTCTAAATTGAAAATTCACATCACTATGCATTCATCAATCTGTTAAAATCCAAAACCAAACTTGAGATCATATCTAAGGATCCTCAATAATCTAATCTATGCTTCTAAATAAAGCATTATGAATCTAAATTTATGCCACTTGAACGCCAGTTGTGATTTGTTAAGCTCAAATTAAATGCACAATCAGAAACCAATATCATACCATAATCCAAATTTAATTTTATTAGAAGAAGGAAAAAAAAATCGTGAACTTGTTTCAGAAATTGATTAAAAAAAGAAAAGTACCAGTCAACAGAGGAATTAGAAGCATTGATGCCTTTATAGAATCTAGAAAATCGACCGCGACCAGACGGTTTTGGCTTGGATTGTTTCTTTCGCAAACCGAAGATCTCTTGAACAAGAGGGACGTGAACCAGAACTAGCTTCCATGCCAACAACCATCCTGTAAGAAATCGTAAACCAATTTTTTTTTATAAAAAAAATAAGTAAATAAACTAAAAAAATTAATTAATTAAATAATCCAGAGAAATCACAATTCGTGAAGAGAGAAGATTGAATGTTATACCGAAAATAATGAAAGAGAAAACAAAAGACACAGCAAGAACTGGACGTAGAAGTAACAGATTCAGATAATTCCAGTGCGACAGAGAATTTGATGAAGGCGACTCCATTGACAAGCTTTTACTAGCTAAATCTGATTTCGCTTTTTTGTATCTTTTCGTATTTGTATTGGAAATTGGCGCTGGGCTGGGCCGCTATTTCTGGGCTTCTCTAATTGGAGGCCCAAATTATCAGCCCGTTTGACCACTCCAAATTTTCTCAGTCATTATTCACGCTTGGGATATTTTTTTTTTTTGAGCCCTTGAAAGGGGGTGAGCATTATCCCCTCCCTATATGTTGGCATGTGTCACTTTGTTAATTATTAATTTTACTGTTTATCTTTGTTATAGTTAATTTTGTCAACCTTTAATTAATAAATGGACATATGTTAACATGGTGGGAGGGAGGCTTTAAAGTGGGGTGAGTAAAAAAGAACTATTTTTTTTTACATCAATAGAAGATCTAATGGCCAATAGGTTGTCCACGTGGGGTCTATTGCTCGAGAAAATCTTACATGGGACTGTCACGTGGTGAGACTGTGAGATCGTCTAATCTTACCGTAATTGGAAGATTTCACGGTATCATTATTGGACGATCTCATGGTCTCACCACGTGACAGTGTCATGTAAGATTTTCTCCCATTGCTTTGTTGTATCTAGATGACTAGAAGAATAAACGGGCCCACTTCCCGGGCCATACGTGATACACCAACCAGATGTCCAATCTTCAAAATTGGTGTGACAATCCATAAAACAATAAGAAAATAAAAATAAAAAAATAAAAACAGGATGGTCTTGTGATTTGTGAACCTGGCCCATTTTCCAGTCCAAATTAACAACCTAATTCCTTTACTTCTTTGACACGTCCCTTCCCATTCCACCACGTGTACGTTTTTACCGGAACAACCCACGCACTACCGGGTTTAGCCGGTGACTACATCTACCGGGTCTAGCCGGTGACTACATCTCTCCTAACCGCCAAATTCACATCCAGGTTCATCCCCCCTCACCTGTCAGTCGCTGTAAAACCTTGGTATAAATTTATATTTATTTTCTTTTCTTATATTCCCTTCAACATCTCTGTTTTTTTTTCTCTCACGTAAAAATTGGGCATTTCTAGGGTTTCAAAAGTTTCTCTACAATTTTTCATGGAACCATCGATTTCCTCATCAAATTCTCCTCGCAGGCCAAGAGTTCGTTACTCACGTTGTAGCTTTGGACGCTGTTGTCGTTGTTTCTGTTGCTTCTATACTTACCCTTGAAATTTCGCCGATTATTTCATATTTGGAATTCAGAACCATCAATTTTAGATTTTATTTTATTTTTAGGGTTTTATGGATTTTTCTTCGCATACTCAATCGAGCTTGTCTTTGAGCTTCAATTCGCACGTGTCATCGCCGCCGACCCAACCTCCACCGTCTAAAACGACGATCACTGACGACTCAATTTCATTGCAGATTGATACGAGTTTTCGTCAGTCGTCGAATCCAATACCGTCGAAACCGTTGCAATTACTTGATGAGAAAACTGACAAAGCGCACTCAGAAAATAACGGAGAAGTCAACGAGAAAGAAGAGGAGCAAGAAGAATTCAGCATCTTAGGGCATCAGATGTGCCTTAAACGACAAAGAGATGGGCAGACACTGCCTTTGTCAAAACGATTTGCAGCGGAACAGGGGTTGGAATCTCGTCGAGCCTCGGTTCGAGCTTGGGGGAACCAGCCGCTGCCCATGGCAGACCCTGAGATTCATGAAATCATGGAAAAGGAAAAACGCCGTCAGTTCAATGGAATTGAGTTGATAGCTTCGGAGAATTTCGTTTGCCGCGCTGTAATGGAAGCACTTGGAAGCCATTTAACAAACAAATACTCAGAAGGACTGCCAGGAGCTAGATACTACACAGGCAATCAATACATTGATCAGATAGAAAGTGTATGTATTGAACGGGCACTAAAAGCATTCAATCTTGATAGTGATAAATGGGGGGTCAATGTTCAACCATACTCATGTACCTCTGCTAATTTCGCTGTCTACACTGGTCTTCTGTTACCTGGGGATAGGATTATGGGTCTAGATTCCCCGTCTGGAGGGCATTTGAGTCACGGGTACTATACCCCTGGAGGGAAGAAGATTTCGGCTGCTTCTATATTTTTCGAGAGCTTACCTTATAAAGTGAATCCACAAACTGGTTATATTGATTATGAGAAGTTAGAGGAGAAGGCCATGGATTTTAGGCCTAAGATTTTGATTTGTGGTGGGAGTTCGTATCCAAGAGAGTGGGATTATGGGAGGATTAGGCAGATTGCAGATAAGTGTGGTGCGGTTTTGTTGTGTGATATGGCTCATATAAGTGGGCTCGTGGCAGCTAAGGTTTGGATTATATCTATTCTTATATTTTCTTTTTTCTTGAATAAATAAATTTGTTTTTTATTGTATATGCACTAACTAAGGAATATGTACATACATATATAATTGGAGTATTGGACTCATTTTCAATATTGTCATTATCTTCTTATTGCCGTTCTTCATTTTGTGTTCTATGTACACTTGGATTGTTGACATCCTGCAACTCGTGTTAGATGTTCTAGCAACATATAATTAGTGATATTTTTTAAAGGAGATTCTTATTTTTATTTATTATTATCGGTTACTTTAATTTGTTTGTAAGGCACGAGGAAAAGATTGGCAGAGTCTTTTCCTTGAAGTATTGATTGTGAATAACATCAGTTGAACAGAGAAACCTCACAGAGGCCTTTCATGAGTAATTGCCTATGTTGTAAGCATTTTGCCACTGGTATCATCTTCTTTTATGCACAAGAAACAAAATTTTCAAGGTATCGATTTTCAGTGTGGTGTATTTAAATGAGTTGCATAACCATATTAGAAAAGGCCCTGTCTTTTGATAAAATTTTATTGCGCAAAAAGGTGTTCAGCATTTTACACAAAGAAGTGATAGATAGTCCTTGCAGAAATTAGGCAATGCATCTTTTCCTTCTTCTATTACACTTTAGAGGTCTAGAAACTGTAGAACTGTCGTCCCGTGAATGTCATTGCATATCAGAAAACATATTAATTGTCAAATTTTTAGCCCTTACTTCCTATCTTCTCTAGAATGACACTTAGATAAACTAGAAGTCAGGCCGATAAACTGGTATGGGTTTTTGCATCAATTATGTTTGAATGCCATCATTTTGAGTTTGATGGTTGGTAGATTATAAACCTCTCATTACCAAAATCAAGGTGTTAGATTCTTTTCCGTTTCCTTTTAACACATCTGTGTGGAAGTCAAATTTCGAAGGTCCATTTTACCTCTGTTTCATCAGGTCAATAGAAAGAATGATTTTGGTTCAGTGCTTTAAGTTTTTTAGTCGGTGCAAGTATTCTTTATTCTTACAAGCTTTCCAATATTTATAAAAGGTGTTAAAGTAATTTTAATTAATACGTAAACTGTTTAAAACTTTAGTTCATGATAGTTGATTGTGATATAAGATACTAAACCAGCTTCTACAATTGGTTATTTGTCTGTGCCACTGTTAGCATTTTTATTTTTTTGTCTTTTAAGTTTCACACTTAAAATTTATAAAGGAAAAACCTTAAGGCAAAGGAAAAGTCTTCTTTTTTCCATTTAAATAAGATAAGATAAAGAAAAAAACTCACTCTGCACTATGACTTTGTTAACTAACACTTGCTGTCATCTTTTGCAGGAATGTGCTAGTCCATTTGACTGTTGTGATATTGTTACCTCGACAACTCACAAGAGTCTTAGGGGTCCTAGGGGAGGTATCATTTTCTTTAGGAGAGGCAAAAAATCAAGGAAGCAAGGCATGTCTCTTAGTCAGGGTGATTGCAGTAGCCATTATGATTTTGAAGACAGAATAAACTTTGCTGTCCATCCATCATTACAAGGGGGTCCTCACAATAATCACATTGCTGCTCTTGCCATAGCCCTGAAACAAGTGGCAACTCCAGAGTACAAGGCATATATGCAACAGGTGAAGAAGAATGCTCAGGCTTTAGTAACCGCTTTGTTGAGAAGAAAATGCAGATTGGTTACAGGGGGCACTGACAACCATCTGCTACTATGGGATCTGACTACTTTAGGCTTAAGAGGTAAACTATTTTTTTTTTTTTTTTTTTTTTTCCTGTATTTTTATAAATATATTTTAAATTAATATTCCAATACAGAAAAATGGATCCATCAATACAAGAATGCTTGCAATTATGGTTGCTTTTATTGCTTTATATGCAAATGAGTTTCAGTGGTTTAACACAGCTACATGTTTCACATTTTCTGAAGATTTTTTCAGAATTCAGAAAACTTATTGTAGTGACAAATTCAGTATTTAATTTTAACTGATGCATCTGGTTTTAGTGTGTCATTTCTATTATTAGAATGTCTTATTGTTTTACAGCTATTCTGTATTTTCTGTAATGTTGTGTGTTGGCCTACGTTGCATGGACTTCTATGCTGGATATGTTAAGTAAGATGATATCAACCATTTCTACAACTAAAAGGATGCCTTGCTAATATAATTTTCTCACAGACTGATAATTATTGGAATTGTCTTCTTGTACTCTGTTATTATGTACTACAAGCTTGTATAATTGTTGGGAGTGATAATTCTTGTCTCAGTGTTCAATGATGATCAAGGGAAAACTGTCTCTTGCTGCCCTGTAAACCAAAAATTTCTTGGGAGAATTTTGCAAAATTTAAAAACCATGATTGCTTAGGTCCTTAGGATGATCTGATTTTGCTAAATAGCTTCTCAGTTGTATGTGTAAAGTGTTGTTCTAGAAATTAGGCATGATTGCGTGCTTGTTGAACCAAAGTTAAGTTGGCACTACTTAGATAGCTGTTCTGCAAATCTGGCCTGGATTGTTTTAATTTTAGAAATTCCTGGACAGACCCAAGGATCTAGTGAAAGTGAATGTGGCATGTAAACCATAATAAACGCAATGCTGTGGAAATTGATAACCGAGCACATTTTCGGTGAGGATGAGATCTGGAGAATGTATTGCATAGATTTAAAAATAATGGGGACAGTATTCAGTTTTGGGCTTCCCACTTCTAGATTGGTCCTTCCCTTCATTTTCATCCCATCTTGTTTTGTTTTGCTTCTTTTGGTTTCTCCTTTATCATGTAATAATATACAATCGGGATTTAACCATTAAAGAAATCTGTGCAGTTGCTCCTTAACTTTTATGGCTACTTGTACATTTAAAATGCACATTACTAATTGCATATCAAATTAGTGCTAGTTTACGCCTCAATTTCTTTTATAGCATCTGCATTTCTATTTAATTTTTCGTAGTTTCCAATCCAACTGTATTTGTTGCCTGCTTTGTTGCTACAAAGGAGCTGATTGATTCAGATGTTATGACTTCATCTTATAGACTGAAGAAAGGAACGTTATTATATCCTGAAAGACCTAAAAACAGATTATATATTTAATGTTTATCACCTGCGGAAACTATTATGCAGCTTGTTTTCAATTTTTATCTTCAGATGCTTGTCAACATTTGAATCATATAATTTTAGCAGCATGTAACTCATAAAATATTAAAGCTGTTTCTGTTCAACAAAGGGCCTTGAGTTTAGCCTTGTCTAACATTAGTCAGGTTCTGCAATGTGGTGTATTGTTTTGTAATTGCAAGATTTGTTGATTTAATAGTGAGAACATTTTTCTGCTGCAATTGCGTTGCATCTCAGAATTTAGAATTAGGAGGTGATTCGGGTGAAGTACTCTTCAAAAGAAAACTAGTCAAAGTTGTATTATCTTGAGCACTGTTGTTAATGGTTGTCCTATTTGATTCCTGATTTTACTTTCTGTCACTTCTAAGTTGTTGTAGGGACGTTATTTTATTTTTGTGGTGCAAATTCAATTGTTAGAAATGGAAGCTTTTGAAGTAGCAGAAGTTAAAGTTTTTTATCATGATGATTTTAATGAAACATTCTGTGACAATTACATCCTTTTCAAATTGTAATAGGTGATTTGTATCATGTGCATTTTTGAAGTTGATATATACTTTCATGTGCGTAACTGTGCCAATATCAATCTGCCTGTAATGTCTTTTTTTTTTTACTGATTGAAAATTGTGTGCTTGATGTTGTTCAGGCAAGAACTATGAGAGAGTCTGCGAGATGAGTCACATCACCCTTAATAAAAGTGCTATATTTGGTGACAATGGTGCTATATCTCCTGGAGGAGTTAGAATTGGTGAGTATAAATCATGTTATGCATTTGCAGTAGTAGTCATAAATTATCTGCCAGCTTTATAAAAGGTAAGTGTGCATGTCTGCTGCATGTCCTCTCTATTTATGAATAACACCATCTGGCTTTAATGTGCTACATATTATAACATCCTGTTTTAAAATTTCCAGTATTACTTTTTTTTTTTTTGAGCTTCCCTGTATAGTATTTTGGGCAGTGCCTTGGAGAATATCTCCCTACATTGTACACAAAATACATGTGTTGATATACTTTGTAATTTCTTATCTAAATTTACTTTTTATATGTTCTTGTCTAGGAACACCTGCTATGACATCAAGAGGTTGTGTAGAGGCCGATTTTGAGACAATTGCCGACTTCCTTCTTAGGGCGGCTCAAATTACAAGTGCTGTGCAGAGGGAACATGGAAAATTACAGAAAGGGTTCCTCGAAGGTCTTCAGAACAATAAAGACATTGTTGAGCTGCGAAACCGTGTTGAGACGTTCGCTTCACAGTTTGCAATGCCAGGATTTGATGTCATTTGAATATGTTGTAAATAATGCAGCCTGCTGAAAATGTGACATTTTTGTTGTTTCTGTGGCGTAGTGCGGGATTTGCATGGTAACTCATTCATTCCACTACATAAATACCACCCTTCCCTCAGCAGGCATCTTTTAAGTTTTCTGCGTCATCTTCTGTAAATTATTCGTAGAAATAGGTCATGAGTTTGCATACGTTGCCCAAATTTTTGCAATTCCGAAATTGGTTGCCGGACCTACTGTTTCTTTTGTAATTTGGTAAAAAATTATATACTGAGTTGTTTCTATTACAATGTATTTGTGTAGGCACAACCAAATGACTAATACACATAGAAGTATAGAACAAGTGAATTCAGATTTGTCTCCCTGCCAATTCAGATTGTAATGTTACAAGTTGCTTCTATTTGTCTGGACTGTGAACTGAAAACCTTAATCATTCTGTTAATTTTCTTCTTACTTGAATCATAAAGTGCTTCTGTTTATGCTGTCCTGTGTTGTAGCTTGATATCATTTCAGCCATGTAAAGGGAAACAAAAGCTGAATGATAGCATTATTTTCTTCCCTTTTTTTTTTTTTTTCTAGAAATAAAAAAGAAGATGATTTCCATTGATAATGCAGGCCAGGTGTTTGGTTCCTGCTTGCCCTTGCAACATTATTTTGCCGCCAAATCCACTTTGCTTTCTGGCAGGTCTTGCTTTTAATTTTAATGTTATATTGATTAGAAAAATAAATAGAGATATTAAAAGTGCTAATGTTTTTATGTGTTCCCCATTATTTTATAGTAAATGTTTGTTGAGCAATCTGGTATGGCACCCTTGAAAGGAGGCAAGGCATGAATTTCCGGCAAAGGACAAAAAGCATGGGATACGGTTAGAAGTAAGAAAGTGACCCTCCCTCTTATATTTCTGTATTATTTTTATTATTATTATTTTTTTATATTTCCCACCACAGACCCCAAAAAAAGGGCAAGTTGTAATTTGGCAGCAGCAGCAGAAGAAGAAGAAGGAGAAATTAAAAAATAAAATAAACAAATATTGAAAGGAAAGAAAGAGAGAGAGGGACAGAGAAGAGACATGTCAGTAAGAGAGATTTTAGTTTAGAAGCTTTCATCATCAGCTCCATTGCTTTCAAAGTAAACCGAATCAGACAAAAGGCTTCTCAAACCCCTTCCCCTTCCCCTTTCATCATTTTTTCACTGCTCGAATGATTACTCATTTACTCTCCTCCTCTCTATAACAACTCAAATATTAAATTACCTACCAGTTTACCAAATTAAAATGGTATTAGTGATTTGACTGGATTCCTCCCCTATCAAATAACTAAAGAAGCTTCTATTCTTTTTGGTACTTTGAAAAAAAAGATGAATGGAAAGAACCAAATAAAATGAGTCATGTGTTTAAGATTTATTTGTCAAACGCATAACATTTTTATGAACCTGAAGAATTTCATTTCTGGGTTTGTAAAGAAAAGATTCGACTATTGTGACTGTAATTGAACATGAGAAAGAGAGGGAAGAAGAAGAGAGCAAAATAAAAAAAGAAAAAAGAAAAAAAGAAAAGAGAGATGGGTTAAACTTAAAGGTACAACAACCCCAACAACTGATCTCTCTAGCTAGTAATAATAATAAAAATTAAAAAAAAAGAAAGAAAAAAAAAAAAGGATTGTAAATATTCTCAGTCTACCTATGACTGCAAAAGTCAGAAAGCTTCTTCCTTCCTTCAACAATCTCATCAAAGAAATCATCAAGTTGTCCAACAATATTATCAGCACCAGATCTCAGCACCCCAAAACAAGCTTTCAAATTGTCAACACTCTCTCTAATAGCAAGCTCACTCTCCCAATCAACACCACCACCACCACCACCACTCTGTCCTCCAACACTCCTCTCCAATTCACCTCTCAGCTCATCCAAAGCCAACTTCGATCTCCTGAACTCGTACATCAACACTCCTGGTCTTCCGTTCATCTGCCCTACCTCCTCCGCCACTCTCCTCTGTAGCCTGGCCGTCGATATCATAAACGCCGACCCGAAAAACAGACACCCTTCGTACCCAGTACCTGATTCTCCTCCTTCTACTACGCTCAACTCCGGCCAACAGTAAACCAGTCCGTACACTAGTATCATCAGAAGCAAAGAACTCACGTTTCTCATTGCGTATAGAACACCTCTGAACCCATTGAATCCGTTTAGTTTCGATTCGATCGACACTTTTTCATCGATTCTTAAAGATAGAGGTTGGATTCTTGTCTCCATTAAAGCTCTGTTTTCTTCCTCCAATCCTACTGCTTCTCTCCGGCAACCTGAAATTGCCCGGATCACCTGCTTTATTCAACAACAAAACGTTAATACGTGGCTTAAATTAGTAACACATGTGACGGACATAATTCCTTATTTGATATATAAAAAAAAGAAGACAGTTTAGATTAGAGACCTGTCTGGAGAGCTGTGGACTGAGATGGCGATGATTGTCGAGAGAGGAAGTGATGTTGAACCCAGATGAATAGTAATTTTCCATGCCTGAAATGCCCGATTTGAGAACATGACAAGCCTCCCAAAGCTTGGAACTTTCGTCCATGTATTCATCAAGCCATTTCTCACCAACAGGTAAATGGAGTTTCTGGACAAGAAGAGTGAGCTGTGAATGGAATGATCTGAGAAGAGAGAGTACTCTTTGGAGGAACTGGATTGACATGAAGTTGTTGGACATATAAACAAGCTCAAGATCATCGATCCCACGAGTCAGGAAAGTGTAGAAACCATTCACTGAGTTTGTAGAGGAAGGATCCATTAGTGATTAGTGAAGAAGAAGAAGACAGACTCAAGAGGAGAGAGAGAGGGAGAGAGGGAGAGAGAAAGAGGGGGTTGAGAAAAAGGTTTATAAAGAGAAAGAGATATTTATTTAAATTGAGAGAAGAAGAAACATAATAAGAAGAAATCAAAAAAAAAAAAAAAAAAAGAGAGAAAAAGAGAAGGAGGGGGAAGAAGAAGAGAGGGAATATGTTAGAAGAAGAAGAAGAAGAAGAGGAGGAGGAGGAGGAGGAAGCTGAGGTTTCAAAGGTTGAAAAGGATTGTTGGGAGCAATGATGGGTGTTTCCTATACAGGGGAAAGGATGATTGGTAATATGCCATTTTCATTCTTTAATGGGCAGAAAGCAAGAGCTACCCCAATTTTCATTTTTTTTTTTTTTCTTCTAATAAATAAAACTATATATCATCATTCATCAAAAACATTTTCAAAAATGAAAAATCTTTCATTCCAATTTCTCCATTTGGCATTTCATTATGTTTTGTTTGTGTGTGTTTTTTGAGGGTTTTTAAAGCATCCATCTTCAACAACAGCAACAACTAACAAATATTATATTATATTATATATTAAATGTGTAGGGGAGGTATTGGTTTGTAAAAAGTTTGACTGAGATTGTTATAAGATTGTAGTTGCTGTGGAATGTGGAGAGAGTGAATCTAGTTTCTTTTGAATTGAGTGTATATTTGGCTGCTTCTTCCCCTTTTTTCTTCCTCGAGCAACTGACTTTGCTTCCCCCTTCCCTTCTATTCTCTCATTGAAATTTGTGGGGGGGGTTTTATTCCTCCTAGATTTTATTTTTCTTTCTTCAAAAAGAGCCATTTTGGAATGATGAGGTTCCTTGTATACATGTGTTTTCGAAAACTTCTACCAGTCTTTTTAGGCCATTCCTTTTCTTTTCATTCAAATTTCAATGCAAATACAAATAATACAATAATACAATGTATATTATATGTATCTTCTCAATATAAAATCTTATTATAAAAAAATAAAATCTTAATTAAGCCAAACACTGATGCTTTAAGGACCCATCAAACGGCGGATCTTAGCTTGGATTAGTATTTGGATTATGATAAAATTGGGTCCCAATTTCTTCCATTTGACCAAATGGGTTCCTAATGATTGATTGGCCCTAGTGTTATTGATCAACGGCAACAGCACGTCTAAAGGCATGGAGTGCTACTTTTTTTTCGTTTTTTTTTTGATAAAAAAATAAAAATCCTTTTATTCTTTAAGCAAAGGATTATAAAAAATCGGGTCTTTTTATTTTAATCTCTTTGAATATTTTATCAATTAAGATATTATTATTATTATTATACGAATTTCTTTTTAAGGTGGGGGACCAGGAAATCTCAATTTTTGGGTAATGGTTTTTTTTTTGTTTTTGTTTATAAAAAAAATTAAAGAATTTTATGAAATTTGTTTTAGTCGGGTGCTCGTGGGTTTTGGAGAACGGGACATATTAGAGGATGTTGGTCTTTTGAGATTTCATTGGAAAGTGAAGAGGAGATTTAATCTATGCAACTTTATTTTAGGGCATTTATCTAAGCACCCCCCCAAGCTTACTCTTTAACCTATGACCCTTCCAAGATAAGGGTTCCCTTATAATTTATATATCCTAGAAAATCTTTCATGCACTCGATGTAATGTATTCGGCTAATGAGTGCATGCCATGTGGTAAGGAAAACCAATCATATAAGTTTTCTTTATCATATGCCACGTACCTGTTGATCAGGATGTATTATATCGGGTACATGTAAGTTTTTTTTTTTTCTATATATTCTTATGCTTTTTTAATAATAATATTCTAATGGCAATTTAACCTTATTGGAAACTAATTCGGATATCTCGTTACCTTGTCTTTTTCTCACAATTTTTAAAATATGTAATTGGTTGGTAATAAAATAATAGTATAATAGTAGAAAACAATCGTATTCTACCCACTCATTCATTTTAGAGTTTATCTATCACGAGATTATTGAAAAAAACGAAGAAAAGAGAAGATCCAAATTACTTTCAACATCACTTTCCTTACCTAAGAAAAAGGCAAAAAAATTTAACGAGCTTAGATGTGAGAAGTTCCTATTTTTGCCAAGCAAACAAAATGATTTCCAAGAATCCAAACATTGCCAAGTTAGATGAGGTAGGTTTAGATTTAGCTAGGGTCTGGTGGGTGTGTGAGACTGTGAGGAGTTGCTTGGTCATCTATAGTGAAATATGGACTTCTACGAAAATAAATAAATAGTTGTAAAGGAGATTACAAATTTCATTTCTTTTTTTAATAATACAAAATTAACTTCAATTAAACCAGCGACTACCGATAGCTGTAGAATAAAATATGAGTATGAAATATGTAGTGTAATGCTTAAAAAAAAAAAAATGTTTGTTATTATTATTTTGAGAAGAAATTTGTTGTAATTTGTAAATTAAGGTTGTACATTAAGTTTGCATGAGTGCAATTTATAAAAGATATCAAAGCATGAATTGACGGGATGAGGTTTGTTAAGTGGTTAGTCTCTCACATTTACATCATTGAGATGGTAGGTTCGAGTCATATTCTCCTTCTCAAAACTTTAATTGATTGTAATAATTAAAAAAAAAAAAAATTGACCTTAATTGATATATGTAACTAGTAGATATATAATGAATTGCATATCTTCCAAGTTTTAGATAAATTGTAATTAATTACAACTAATTTTTTATTTTTTGTTATAATATCTATTAATTCGGGACCATGTATTTTTTTGAAAGTTTTCGTTATTGGTAGGATTCGAGCCGTAGACCTGGAAGTCATTTGTCAAAGTCCCAAACTCATTCATCTACCAACTGAGCTATACCCCTGTTGAAAATTTCTACTACAAAATATTGACAATGAATATCATGTTATGGGCAAAATTTATCAGGTATGGGAATCCCATCAATGCTAATTGAAAAAAAATACATACAATAGACGAGAGAAATTCGAAAGTAGCCATGTGAAACATTAAACTTTTGTTAATAACCACTTTTAAAATTTTAATTGTTAATAACCACTTATTAAAAAAAAATTCAGTGTAGTACCCTAAATTACCAGAGTACCCCTGAAAATAGTTTTTATAAAATCTCGAAGCAAACTTGAAATCACGACTAAATTGAAAATATCTAAACTTGAAATTATGACTAAATTGAAATGTCAAAACTTGAAATCATGCCTAATTTGAAATATCCAAACTTGAAATGTGGACTATATTGAAATTTTCCTCTCCTTCTTCCTTTCCTCAAATTAGGTTTAGGTTTTTTGTTTTTCTTTTTTTGTTGTAGGCCACATCACCGACGGAGGGGGAATCGATTCCGTCGCCCATCGCCATCCCGTCGCCGGCGAAGAGCAGTGCACGCCACCAACCCACCCCGTCGCACGACGCACGTGAAGGACGTGTCTCTCGTCGTTCGTCGCTCGGCTGGGCGAAGCCCCTACCTCTGCTGACCTCTGCCGCGGAGCCTAGAAGGTCACCGGCGCTTGGCGACACCTTCGCCGGTGCTCAACGACCCTCAAAGCACGCCGGCGAGAGGGAGATCGGTGAGAGAGAGAGAGAGAGAGAGAGAGAGAGAGAGAGAGAGAGAGAGAGAGAGCAGAGGAGAGAGAAAGCTGATTTGGGATATTTTATATGGGGGTATTCAAGTAATTTTACAAAAACATGGTTATTAATAAATAAAAATTCGTTTGTGGTTAAAAACAAATTTCCAATAATATATGTGGTCACTTTTGTCAATTTCCACTACAATAGACACCAATGTTAATTAAAGATCTAGTCCTGATAAGTGCTGCTATTAGGGGTCTATAAATTTCACCTAGGTAAAACGGATAGGGAGGGCTAGAATTGTGTGGTTGCATCCCTTCCGAAATCCTAGTCTATCTCACCATTGGAAATTGATCCCTAGAAGAAGAAGGGAATGTTTCATTTTCTTCTTAATGGTATTATAGATGGATACAACTGGATCATGGTCCAGACAGAGAGCCTCTAAGAAATGAAAATGATATATAGGAATAATTGTTCAAAGGGAATTTAAAAGAATTGATCATCAAAGTCATGGGTTGTTATGGCTAGTCTTGCCAAGTTGCTTATCAAATTAGTTCCCAATTAAATAGGGGTTTATTGGGGACCACTGACACTTCTTTTCATCCTTCAAAATCCATGTTTAATGAAGAAGATGATACAAAAGGGATCCCTAAAAAAAAGCCTACTTTGTGTTTTAAGACTCCTTTGAATGATGAATGGGGACACCACCGCCTCATTGATCAAAGATTAGGTCATGGAATGAAGTGAATGGGACTTGAAATTGATTTTGGTCCACCCTCTTCATTTTTCTTAATTCAATTTTGTTAGTATTAATTAGCTTTCAACTTTAGGGAATTGGGCTCTTAAGGGCGTAACTTAACTGGTAGATGGATGAGTTTGGGGTTTAGGGCTTGGGTAAATGACTCTCAATTCAGCGGCTCGAATCCTACCAATGGTAAAAGTTTCAAAAAAATGTCTGGTCTAGATAGGTAGATACTGTAAAAAAAAAAAAACAAAAAATAAAATAAAATAAAAACTTTAAGGAATTGGACCATCACCCAATATGATTTGGTATTAAATGATATTTATCTAGTCCGACAATACCTTAGGTTTGAGTTGCCAAACTGCAAATGATATATACATATAAATTCTATCAATTATTTAAAAATATATAAACCAAGCTTCTTTAATCCATTTGCCTTAACAAAACAAGCAAATTTGATAAAGTAATTTAACCAAAAATTATAGCTTACTGGTAATCAAGGATGGATAGAGGTAAAACTAAAAAAATCAGTTGAAGGGATTAAAGCCTAAATTTTTTTATCTAATAAGAAAATAATAGGTAGTGTTAACATGTGTCCTAAGGGCACGGGATAACAATCACTTTATTTCCATATTAAAGGAAATAAAAGCACTGATCAATTAGTATATTTATTGTCTTGTTATAATAAATGCAGTGTTTTTATTTTCTTTAATAGAAATAGAATGGAGTTTACTTTTCTCTTCACACACACACCCCCCCCCCCCCCCCCCCCCCCCCCCCCTAACACTTGACATGTGTCAGGAGAGGCGTGTTTTTATCCAAAAATTGTTATGTGTTTAGACAAAAATACCCTCTCCCTGGACACATGTCAAGTGTTTTTTTTTTTTTTTTTTTTTTTTTTTGGGGGGGGTGACCCTCCTTCGAGGGGATGAGCAAAAATGAACTCAATAAAATGGTTATTAACCTGTGCCCGGGCACATGTTAACAATACCAAAAAAACAAAAAAACAAAAAAAAAAAAAAACATTTGGAGTAATAAAAAATTTTCTTTAGACTTTAATAGTAGTAGTTAAAAGGGTAATTAATGGTTGGCATCCTCACAATCACAACACCTTTAAAAACATAAACACATAGGTTGCTTGGTTTGGCAAAATGGCAGCCCACCAATTGGCTTTTTGCAAGAAAAAGTGGAAGTATAAGTGAGAGAACTAAACTGTGGGCTGATTCCTTTACAATTATTGAGTATTAAAACAGTTGTCTTGTCTGCAAACTCATTTTTATGTACAGTAAATTCTACAATGACATTAATGGAAATTGACAGCATAAATCAACACTAAATTACTTACTTTTTTATTTATTATTTAAAAAAAAATAAAAAAAAAATTAGCTAAGTTGGAGAGGGCATCATTGTCATTGTCTTTGTCTTTCTGCAAAAGTAGGTGCTCTCCAATTATCATAAACAAAGGGTAATTAATTCACTTCCTCTGTTTGTTTAATTAAAGGCTAGGTAAAAGTGGTTCACATACTCTACAATTCTAGGACAGGTGGCAGCCTTAAAACTACACAACTGGATTATAATCATATGCTCAACCTTCTAAAGTTGAGTTTTCTTTTCTTCTGGGCCACCCATCAAAGATTTTAAAAATAGTCTCTGATTTGGGGAACAATTAAACAAATAAAGTAAACAAAACGGCAAATAAAAAAAAATTAAAAATAAAAAATAAAAACAAAACCAGGAAACAAATACAAATATTGTGCAGCCAATTATGCAGTTAAGAGTGGATTAGGAACCACTAAAAGATAATCAATTTGGGCCCTTTTTCTTTATATAATTTGGACAAATTGTTAGATGGATAGAATTTGTTTTATATTTTAATACAGTGCAGAATAATTCCTATGGCTATGTGTGTGTATATATATATATACTATCTTACATTATCTAAACAATGATTTGAGCTTGAAATCTTTTATATGCTATGAGTGACTTGAGATGGTTGGTTGGATTGAAAAATTGTGGACAACCATCCTTAGGTGAAGAGAATGGGCCACGGTTACATTATATTGACATGACTAAAGAGCTTGGTATTCAGTGGGTACGTTCAAGCTTATAAGCTTGAGATGGGGTAGGATTTGATTTTGTTTTTTTATATGGGAGTAAAACGTTTTTCTAACTTGTAAGTACTTACACAATCCCATTACGACTTGACACCGGTGTCTTTTTTAAAGCTTGACACCGGTCGGATCAAGGGTTTTTTAAGACCTACCAAGATCAATTGTGGACAACCATCCTTAGAAGAAGATAATGGGCCACGGTTACATTATATTGACATGACTAAAGAGATTGGTATTCAATGGGTACGTTAAAGTTTATAAGCTTGAGATGGGGTAGGATTTGATTTTGTTTTTTTATATGGGAGTAAAACATTTTTCTAACTTGTAAGTATTTACACAATCCCATTATGACTTGACACCGGTATCTTTTTTAAAGCTTGACATCAGTCGGATCAGGGGATTTTTTAAGACCTAACAAGATTAATTGTGGACAACCATCTTTAGGAGAAGAGAATGGGCCACGGTTACATTATATTGACATGACTAAAGAGCTTGGTATTTAATGGGTACGTTCAAGCTTATAAGCTTTAGATGGGGTAGGATTTAATTTTGTTTTTTTATATGGGAGTAAAACGTTTTTCTAACTTGTAAGTACTTACACAATCCCATTATAACTTGACATCGGTGTCTTTTTTAAAGCTTGACACTGGTCGGATAAGGGGTTTTTTTAAAACCTGACAAGATTAATTGTTATAAGTACAATCCCATTACGAAGGGAGACTTTATGATTTTATAAATAAAAGTAAGACACAAACCCTTATCATGGATGATATATGAGTGGATATGCAACATAACACAATTTCCGGTTTATGCAATACTCATAGACAAAAGTGAGGATCAACCAATGAGCACACCATCTTTATACATAAAGAAACAAAGAGGGAAGTTAAAAGAGAAGAATGGAGGCTATTATAAGGACATAACATACCTTATTCTTTGGGTCTAGAATCTAGATCCCTATAGTCCATTACCACTATTTGACTAATATTTGAGAGATGAAGAGAGGGAATTGCATACAATAAGGCTTTGCTTTTCATTTTGGCTTCAACTAGGTAACACCCACTTCAGGATTCCTTCCCACTATAAGGGACCTTTTACCTTCTTCTCCTCCCCTAAAAGAGGGAGCCTTCTAAATTTATATAAATTTGCAACCAAACTCTAACCATCAACTAAGCTTTTATAGTATTGCAATGTAGTAGTACTAGTACTAGTGCTTGTAGCCTTTTGAAGTGGGTATCTAGTGTGTGAGTGAGCCCATGGGGAGTCCTTTTTCATGATTATGATTTTGATTTTAGATTAGGATTTTTTTTTCCCTCTTTCTAATCTCTTTCACAATGTGTAGGTTGAATTAAATACCAACCAATCCTTCTTCTTTATAAATCTCATAAAAAGAAAATAAATTTTAAGAGATCGAGTTTTACTATTTTTAAGAGGTTTATGATGAATCATGAGATTATTCAAAACCAATTAAAACGGTCAAGGTATTACTTCATCACGTGTGGAAGTGGGACATGCCACATGTTGTTAAAATTAATGGTTGCAACCTAAATGGTGCATAAGGGCCTTGTGGAGAATAAATTTTGACAGGTGATATGTTTGTGGATACTGACCAAGAATAGAGTGTCTTGAAAAAAATATAAAAGAATGACTTGCATTTTGTGTCTTAAATGTTGACACATAAGGCATCCTGTTAGTGGTCCAATGATGCCCATCTCAAACGCAACTAATCAATCAATCATGTAAATTTTTAGTTCACCATGCACTTATAGCTTAAGAATTAAGAGGGAGTCGTGTTGATTTGTTCAATCTTAATCTCCTTTTCAAATTCTGTATATATTATAATGATGTTTATAGGACATTTGATATGCAATTTAATGATATATCTTCAAAATGAAAGGGATTTTCGATTTTTGAGTATAATTATTTTTAAGAAATTGAGATTTAATTTACGATTTGATGTATCACAAATAGACACGTTATATATATGGGCCAAGCCATATTGACTCATTATTTTGACTTAAATTTGTGAAATCTACGTACATCTATTTATTTCTTTGCAATCCAATGGTAGAGAAAAATAAATGAATTCAAGGTAGATGACAAACCTTGGATTGTAAGGAAATACACATCGATGGATGTTGAATTTACAAATTTAAATTGATTTATTTTGATCCATTATGTATATACAATATCATCAAAAACAAAAATATTTATACATTGTTTTGGTTTTAAATTAGTCTTATGACTATTTAAGAAAATGTTATAGAAAACAGTCCAATCAGGTCAGTAGTTTGTCGAGAGCTGGCGATGGCTTGAAATGTAACTCCCATCGTAAAAGAGGATTCTTTCCACACTTTGCAATCTATAGGTAAATGTGGGAATCGAACCTCTTTTACAAAATTTAAGAGGAAGTGTCCAATTGCTTTGTTAAGTGTGGTTGTGTAAATATATATATATATATATATATATATATAGAGAGAGAGAGAGAGAGAGAGAGAGAGAGAGAGAGAGAGAGAGAGAGAGTGTAATGTAAATCAAATAGGCCAAAAAAAAGAGGATATGTAATTAAGGTAAGTACAACGATACTCTGGAGTTTGATATAAGTGCAGTTATATAGTAAATATGCATGTATCTACTTAGCCTCTCATACTATTAATATTGATAAGTTTATGTTAGGATATTTTCAACATTTTTAATGGAATATAAATTTAAAAAACTGAAAAAAAAAAATACAATAATATAAAAGTTTGAAAATTAAACTAAATACCAAATTTATGATCTCAATCTCATAAGTCATATCTAGTGGTGGGGGAGGCTTGTGGAAAATAACTAAATACTTTTACTATTTTATTTCTATGTTCAAACTTCGAACTACACCCGATCTCTCTAAAGTTTTCCTTTTTTACATTTGGAATCGACTTTTTAAAAATTTTACGAAGACCTCCACGGCGTAGGTAAATTAAATTATTTTTTTACTTTTGACCACGTTTGACCAACAAAAAGCCCATTTTACCCATGTTATAATTAATGAAATTACTAAAATACCTTAAAAATAAAATTATCACATAAACAAACTTTGATTGGTAAAGCTTCAACAACTCAACAAATGGAACAGTCAAAATATTTGGCTTGGTCACAAAATGTTATGTAAAAACAAATCATAATTAAGAAAATGCTTACACTTAATTGATTTTGTAGGCCAGAAAAAACTTAGAAACAATACAAATAAACAATTTCTTGCCTCCCCATACCCATAACAAAAATTTGGTCCATAACAATAAAAATAAACCAACCACATTGGTCAGAAACTCAAAATCACAAATTTCAACAAAAAGACAACACAACCATTATTAAAAAAAAAAAAAAAAAAAAAACTTCAACCAGAGAGATTTGTACATAATCTGATCTATTACGAAATATAGGTAAGTGAATTATGTTTCAATAGAAAAATAAAAAAACCTAGATATGGGAGGAGATGCAACACTTCCTCCTCTATTTGAGAGAGGGAGGAGGCTTTAAAGTTACCTCAAATGGAGGAGGTCACGATCCTCCTATCGCCATTGAGCTCACCAACGATAGCTCATCGCTGGTGGTTTTTTTTTTTTAATTTAATTTTTTATTTTTATAAAAATCTTGTTTTTTCTATTAATCTTACTTTTTTTTTTAAATTATTTTTATTTTATTTTAATGTTAAATGACCAAAATACCTAATTGACCATTAAATTTGAATGTTGATTATCTGACGACAAATGAGATTAGTGTCGGTTTTTTAATGTTAGAGGTTGTTTGTTTTTTCCACTTTAAACTTAATGGGTATGAATTGAATTTATTAAATTGTTTTGTTTGTTTTTTCAAGTGGTCAAACAATTTTAAAAACTTGTTCACACTCCAATCCAATTTTATCTTTTCACACTCCTTTTCTAAATACACTCCATACTAAAAACTTAAATTTTAAAAAATTCTAAAAAAAACTCCGTTTTATTCCAAAATTATCCCTTTACTTTTTACACCCTTAAAAAAAAAAAAGTGTGTTAAAAACCTAATTTAAAAAAAAATCACTTTATACCAAAATTATATATTATTTTTCATTGAATACCATAAATGGTGTCTCTTATCCAGCCCATATAAGTTCATTACACACACTTTCTCTGAATCTTCAAATAAAAAAAGACTTTACGTATAAAGAAAACTATTGTTATCTCTTTCTCTCTCAAGACTCAATGACTTTGTCTGGTTTTGTTCTGGTGTTAAGATTGCTCTCAAGTTTATATTTTTTCTTCATTTAACTATTTTTTTTTTTAAAGAAAATTAAGAATCAACAATTAAGAAAAAAAATCTACAGTTGTATTTTTCTTATTGTTTGTTTACACACAAAAATTTGTAAAACTCAATATTTTAGAAAAGAAAAAAAAAATGTTTGTTTCTAGTTGTAAATCATTCACATCAATTCGAATTCAAATAAAACTTTAAAATATTGAAAAAAATGTTTTAGCTTTGTAAAACTTACTATTATAATAATAGTAATAATATTGGATTCTTGCAAAATTGTTTTGTAGTTTATTTAAAATTTATTTGACCTTTTTAGTAATTTTAATTAAGATAAAATTGTCATATAATAATTAAAAAAAATTGGAATGTAAAAAGATATTTGGTGGATTGTCAATCGCATCACTCTTTTAAATACCAAAAAACAACTTAAAAGGTAACAAATGCTGACTTTTAACTTAATTCCAAATACTGTAATTAGATTGCATTTAATATATTTTCTTCAAAGATTATCCTCTTAAAGATAATATATTTCCAATTTTATTATATTTTTATATTATACAAATTTATTTATTTTAATCTATTACTTAGGATAAGCATAAAAAAAAAAAAAAAAAACATTAATCATTTTGTCACTTTCAACACCATTGTTGAACCTCAAATTCTATTTTTTTTTATTTATTTTATAAAATCAAAACCATTTCTAAATCATTTTTTTAAAAACAAATTATTTATCATATTTTAATAATGAATAGCATCTTATCATTATTACATAAAAATGGTTTAGGATTTGCTAAATTATTTTTATTTAGTTATTTGTATCATATAAAATGAAAATACATAACAATTAATAGTAACAAGGGTATAAATGTCAAATTACTTATTTTAAAACCATTTTATTTTTAAAAAACAAATAAGTTGATACTCTATTCAAATGTGATAAAAATAAAAAAAACAAATATTTCATTCAGTTTCATATTTCGGTCACTATCTAGCCTTCGGTAAAATTTATAACCGTTCGGTCTTTAGACAAAAATACAAACGACCCCTCACCGTTAAAAATATAGCATTACTGTTAAAAAAAAAAAAATACTAATAATAATTGTGTGACATCATAGACTGGGCAGCCGTTATGACCACAGATCACAATAGGGGAAGTTGTTAATGCAAAAGCTGGAGGACAGTAAAAGCATGATTAACAAAATTGCGAGCTATTTAATGTGTTAGATTAATTGTATATGCTTTTACTTTTTTTTTTTTTTGGGTCAATAAATATGGAAGAAAAGCAGTAGGAGTCTTCTGCTAGTTTTAGAGCGTAGGGTTGGCAATGGACACAAACTGCTTACAGGCTTTGGAATTGGACCCAATCAATATAAAGGGTAGGATCTAGGCCCACTTTATTCTCTTGCTTTTTTTGGCTTATGACTTATTAATTAAGTGCTTTTTTTGTTGTTGTTAAAAGCTCTTTAAATACAAAAGTAATTATTTAAAGCATTGCGGCGGCTTGGTTGCTGGCCCTATTAGGGCGGCCAACGTCGACCACAGCAGCTGCAGGTAATCATGTCTGAAGAGAACCAAAAAAAGTAAAGTTAAAAGTTTAAATTAAAAAAAAAAAAAAAAAAAAATTCTTGCTGGGTTGGATTTTGTCTTAGGATTTATGGGTTTAAGAGTAAAGTTCACTTTGGGCTAGTAATAATGGTTTCCTTTTGGGCCCATCATGTTTGGCCCGTTCATGATTAATATTGTTAATTTTTAGGAAATAAGGACCATTCAATGAATAAAAATAATTAAGCATAATATAATCTTCATTAAAAACAAAAAATCATGAAAGGTTAACAAAACTTTCCCTAATGGAAGCTCAAACCAAGACTCACTACCTTAAATTGGTAGGGTTAAAATAATTTAAAAAACCAAATGATAATATCCCTGGAAAAAAATAAAATAGAAAAGGCCCATGGGCCATGACTAACTCGTAATCGACACCCGACAGATTAGAATTGTGATTTGTGAGATTCTGTGTGTACAAAAATAATTAATTAGAAAAAATACACGCCCAGTGGGACTCGAACCCACAATCGCCTGATTAGAAGTCAGACGCCTTATCCATTAGGCCATGGGCGCTTGTTGATGGTATTCTACACACTATTATTATTAATTATATTAGATCACGTGCCTTGCATATTCATATTTGGACTTTATATCTCTTTGTTGGTCATTGCATTCATGACTGAGGAAGATTCTCAAATCTCAATTCTATAGGTGCAAAGAGTAAAAGGGTAAGGTAGGCAACATCTTTTAAGCTTAACTTGAACATTCAATTGCTTCCAATTAGCATTTTACTTGTCCCTTCTATTTTTCATCTGTAAATTTTACATGAAAACAACTCTAACAAGGAAAAAACAATTTGCAAGTTCCAAATTTGACAGTGTTAACATCTGTCAGCCCTGCGATTCTAGTAAATTTCACTCTTAAGTTGAGATTATCGATCTCAGACCATAAGAGTTTTATCTTAGTTCATGGGCACATTTTGAATGCATGATCATTATTTTGATCATGATGCTACAAATATTTGACTGAATGTTCATATATATGGGATCATCTATTACAAATTTACAACCATTTCTTTTACTGGTTGTTGGTATAATTAGCTCCCAATTTCAATAGATAAAAAAAAAGTAAAATAATAAGTGAATAATTTGATCAATATGGATGCAATCACGCCGCGTGGTGTTCCAAGTCATAATATCACGTCAACCATCAAAGAAGGCTCGGATACCAAATGACCTAGAAAATGTAAGAACCACCCAGAGGTAACCATCTTTACGGATTGACTGCTCTCAAGCCACAAGAAACTCTCTGTGGGTCAATACACTCTTAGGGTATACAGAAAAATGTCATTTCAATCGCATGCAAAACGACACTTACAAATGTCACTCGCGACCCAAACACCAAGTGACAACACAACATTAGTACAGAGGACAACCTATAAAAGCATCTAAGTAGGTAACTATAGTGTAGCTTTTTACTCATTTTTAAGAATTAACCATCAGTAACTATCTTTCGGCACTTATAACATTCATAGAAATCAGCACAGCACACCTTAACTAGTTTGTTCATGTGATAACAAGGAGAAGATATTAAAGGAGTCTCTCTCAAAAGTTCATTCAAATATCAAACTCGCTATCTACATCGGACAGGAAACTCAGACACCAGATTCACCCTCAATACTAGTCATTAAAGGGAGGAAAAAATCTGTCGATTATAATGCTGAAAGCTTTCCAAAACAATTTTCATTAGTAGATTCATAGATGGTAACACTCTTTCGAGTTAGCAGAGAAATTCATTATCCCTTGAATCAAACTACACAAATCACTTCAATTTCTCAGAGTGCTCTATTTACTTTGTACTACCAACAACATACAAAACAATGATAACAACATATTCTGACTGGATGGCGAAACCAAGTATTTAAAATTGTAAGTACGTTCAGCTTTCCTGAGTTGTAACAAAACCTCATATTCACAAGTTGTTATGAGCATAGCAGAGTGCACAAGTCCTTTATCCTTCCGCGTGAAATGTTGGTATAAGGGAAAACCCTGAAGTTGCCATTACCCACACAAGTCAAAGTCAACTGTGAATCGCTCACCATAGTCTGCAATTACCATGTGACTAGTGTTAGCATATAGTTTTATAGAAATGAATTGACATGGAGAAAAATGAATTGTTAAGAAGATTTAAGCTATTGTTGTTTTAATACTATTCTTGATTAAGAGCCATTTCACATTAGACCTTGGTGTGCAGTTACTTAGAGTTTAAAACATAACAAGGAAGTTCACCTTTGAAACATAGACAAGATGAGGTTGGCACAGTGGTATGCCCCTCACACCCACAACATGAGGTTGTGGGTTTGAGTCTCTCCCCCTCCCCAAACCCCGAATTATTTTAATATTGTTTGTTCACTTTCAACCAAAAATTGTGGCAGACAGTTTTTTACTATAATTGCTCTCACATATCAGTTAACTATGTTTGCTTCAGCAGAAATCATTTCTTGGCAGAGTAATTCTTTTTCTTTTTTCGAGTCAAAACTTATAAGCTTTATATATTTTCCCTCTTCTAGTTCTAGTTGTTGCTTTTACAGGGTAATTCAAAGTGCTAAGATGAAAACTATACCTCACAATTAGCCACTATGTCATTGCAGCTCCACCTTTCAAAAGGTACACAATCGGCATATCTACACCACTTGCAATACTGGTTTATATTTATTCCTCGAAGTACTGGTACAAGACATCCAACAAGCCTGCACTCGAACGGAAGCTCTTCTTATGAGATCTCATTGCAAAAAGGAATAAGAAAAAAAAAGAAGGATTGGCAAAAGAAAACAACTTGTCATTAAAGCAAAATAGGAACTCACACAAGACCAAAAAGAAGAAGAGAAACACTCCTCAGGATTGGCCTGTCCAGCTTCTGCTTCAACTTGTCTGAAGTTTTGACTTCATACTCGTAAAGGCCTGCCTTGTTATGAGGCACTCGGCTGATCTGAGGTGTGAATAGAAGAATGAAACCAAGTAGAAATCCTGATATAAAGCCTCCAATGCTTGAAAAATTGTCTACGTAAGGTAGTAGACCAATAGCAAAATTGATCATGGAGATAAAGAAAAGCAATGTTATGGCTGCAAACTGCAATCAAGCAAAGCATGGATCAATATTAATAGGATCAATCAGAAACACAAATAATATGAGCAAAAAGAGAGTGAGAGAGAATGAAATGAAGGACCTTATCATTATACAAGTTCCAGTTCCGTATAAGCCCAGAAAGCATTGCTCCAAGTAATCCAAACAGAGCACCTGAGGAGCCAACAGCTGGAATATTTCTGATGAAGAGTGCAGAGACCAAGCTTCCAACAAAAGCTGAGAGGATATAGATTGTACCAGTTCTCACTGTCCAAAAGAATCAGTTAACAAGAAAGTAAATCAATGTTTAACAGCAATTGAGGATTTTAACTATAAATTATCAGAAAAAATAAATTTACTAAATTATAAAATAGCAATGAACTTACATGGTCCGAATTCTTGTTCTAAGTAAATTCCTACGAAGATGATACAACCGAGGTTGATGACAAGGTGGATGACCCCAGCATGCAGCCATGGACATGTGAAAAGACGCCATATCTGGTGATTGTCTCTCAGAAGCGTCTGCCGAAGGGCCCCCATTTCATCAAGGCTGTTAGAGCATAAGCATAGTTTAATGAGTGGTCAATAATTACCATTCTAACGTTCTATCATCAGGGAGCATCACAAATGCAATGGCCTATGAACTATTGTAAAACATAACCACCAAAAAGCCGTAAAACACCCAGAAGACACATGAAGTATCCATCATGCCAATTCATATGCTTGATAAAAACTCTGGCATTGTTCAAAAAAGTATTTGATATCTAAGGAACACCTTATTATCTAAGATTACATTTTCTTTTAGAAGCAAGTTCATCAATTTTGAAATAATTAGTAATAAACAACAAAAATATATCAATTAGGACGAATCAAGAAGAATGGAACAGCATTTGAAATACAGAGAACTTGACGAAGTCAATTCTAGAATACACTCACAAAAGAATCAATCGAGCATGCAATCGAATTTTTGACTAATGTTCAAATTATCAATAAAATGGGCTTACTGAATTGAGTAACAACTGATAAGTGATGGTAAATAGACTGTTGAATGATGCCTAAAGGAACTCTGGATGTGATATGCCAAACAACGATCTGTGACTCAGAGATGAAGTAACTATGAAGCTACAACAGAAACAGAAGTACATGAAGCATCTCCTTTTCTTTATCTGAATATTTCTCAGAATTAAAATGGGATTGGTAATTAAAACACAATTTTCAACAATCAACCAGGAACTTCGAGCAAAATCGTGAACTTCAGCCAAATTTTTAGTATTTATCCTAAATTTTTAGCAATTATGCAATGAAACCAACTTGAATCACATCACATCAAGATAAGAGGTCTCAGAGAACCTAATGCAAATATTTGGTATACATAAACCTTGTTCTTCATTTTACACAAATTAATTGACCAAAAACACGAAAACTAAACACTTCCTTTTCCTTTTCCTTTTCCTGAAATTTCATTGCATCAAATACCAAATCGCCAAATTAATGATAATAAAAACCAACAAAGAACAGGAATTAACATAACCCTAGAAGCCCATATAGAACAAAACAATTCTCAACAAAATAAAAAACCCTAACATACCAGAATCCCCCAAAAAAGAGGAAAAAATGCTCACGTGGAAGCAGAGGGACCAAGCAGTGGATTCTCGGAGAGCGGCTGAAACGACAGCCTCCCAAACGTTTTGAGGGAGCAGTCACGATGAGAGTTCCTCCAGCAATCATTGACGAACATGGTGGCAAAGAAGGTTCCAATATGGATAATAACGAAGACGGAGATGATCCAGGTGTCGCCTCTTCTTCTACGCGCTTGAGGTTTGAAGAAGGGAGTCTTCTCCAGCTCTGGCTCGTCAAATTGGACCAGATTGAAGGAAAGAGACGGAGGTTCTTGAGCGGGATTGATTTCAAACTGGCTTAATTTTGGAGTAGCTTTGGCTTCTTCCATTGTTGCTGGTTTCTTCGTGAGTGAGAGAATCCTAGTCTTCTTCTTCGATGGGTCCTCTGTGTAACAGTCTAACAGAATTCTTTGCATTTGGCGGGAAAACTTTCCATTTATATCAAATCCTTCTTTTATTTTAATGTATTAAATAGATTTATATTCTTTAACTCTCACCAAGTGGATCCGTGGCGCAATGGTAGCGCGTCTGACTCCAGATCAGAAGGTTGCGTGTTCGATTCACGTCGGGTTCAATCCCCACCTTTTTATTTATTTTGATTGTGCACCACGTGAGTCACATGACTTTCCTTATATCATTTCTTTTCTGAACACATATTATATATATCATTTTATATTTATATTTTATTGGAAGATGCTAATTGTGCACCACATGAGTCACATGTTACATGACTTTCTTTTTGTATCAATTCTCTATGAAATGAGGTCCACCGGTATCGATATATATATACAGCCTTTCTATTGTCAGTTCGTCCTGACAATAAATATATCAGGTCGAAGAATGTGGACCACATATTATGGAGAAGTTTTGACAAATGCATACACTTTGAGTCAAAGTGTATCCATGACTTTCTTTTTGTATCAATTCCCTATGAAATGAGGTCCACCGGTAACGATATATATATACAGCTTTTCTATTGTCAGTTCGTCCTGACAATAAATATATCAGGTCGAAGAATGTGGACCACATATTATGGAGAAGTTTTGACAAGTGCATATACTTTGAGTCAAAGTATATAAATCTAGTGGTCCACATTCTTCATCCTGGTATATTTATTGTCATGACGAACTGATAATAGAAAATCTGTATATATATATATATATATATATATATATATATAAGAGCCCGAAAATCTCCAGTTGAATTTTCGTAAGTCGGTGGGCACTGACAATGGTAAAGTGAAAATTAGTGTTAGGATTATGCTCAATAGCAAGAGTGTAATATTGTAATTAACAATCTTTTTCATATTAATAAAGTGATTTCTGGTTTAACAAATTGTATAACATTTATAGTTTAATATTATAATTGTCAAAGTAAATAGTTATAAGGTTTAAAGACTATGCGAAAAGAAGAATTGTTCGAACATCTGGATATGTATGTGGTAGACACAATTCTTTAGTTAGTCTTGAATAATGTTCACAACTTCAGTTAAAGGTTGGGCACCTTTATCTTGTTAAAGTTGTAGAATTCTTTTGCTAGCATTTGAGTGGGATCAAATGAGATATGATGAGTCTAAAATCATCGGAGTGTCTTCGAGCAAAAGAATCTAGTGCACTGGGTGCACTGAACTGGATCACAATGAAAAGCTTTATCTAGAACCGTCAATAGATAATAGTCTTTTCATTATCAGGACAATCGGAGAGTCTATCTTAATCCTAAGATAAATGATGGACTTATGGTTGCAAGTGATATCATTTGAGTTATCAATGAGTACGATTATATCGCATAGTCTATCCTCGATAGTTTGGTGATATTCATTTGTTAATCGATAGAGGACTTCATTTATAGATATGGACATTGTGGCTCCATTTAATAAATGAGAGTATAATATCATCATATGGATGTTTTGAGGTAATTGGATATTAAATCTCAACGTTGAGTTTTCGATAGTGTCTATTGAAAACATGGCTTCTGGACAAGTCAAAATATCCAAGTTCAAAACGTGGTCATATAAGTAAATATGGTAACTTGGAGAGTTATAGGCGGTCTATGAACTGTTGGCGATTACTGATATTAATCACGAGGATACACTATCTCCAACATGATTGTCTAGGGTATGAATGAGGAACATCTTCCTTTTCTATCTTTATTTAAGAGTTCAATTTTAGCTCTTTAGTGAAATGAGTTAAAATTAATGGATCGGACCTAAGTGAATCATTTGTTGATTGTGATTAGGTTGTGTCTATTGAAGCTTAAATTTAGATAGCCCGCCAAGATCCCCAATCCACACGGACTTGCATAGATCACTTGATATATTCTACCGGACCAATTTATGGGTCCATTTAGAATTGCATTTAATATATTAAGAATATAATTTGCACATTATTTATTTAATGGGCTGCACAATTGTATTAATATATTAATGAAAGACATGTGGGCTTGTTTCTTTTAGTAAGAATGGGTCTGGTTCACATGTGGGATTTTTATTTAAAGTCCAATGGATTAAATGAAATAAGAAAATAATATATGGCCCATTTATTTTAGGTGGGGCGGCAAAGGTGAATAAATTAACCTAATATATTATTTTGTTTCATTGTTTAATTAAATAAGAATTAATTAATTTATTAATTAATTGTTTAATTAAGAAACAAATCTTTTTCTGATAAGGAAATATATTTCCTAAAGCTATACTATTGGTAGTAGTATACTAAAAATAAAAGACTTGTTTGATAAGAAAATAAATAATTAATTTTATTTATTTAATCAAATAAGAAGTCTTTTAATTTAGTCAATAAAAAGAATAAAATATCTATGAGTTGGATTAGGGTTTGAAGTCTATTTCTTTGATGGAAATTAGGGTGCAACACAAGCCTATTTTGGCATGTGATTTGCGGCAACCCTAGTTGGTTTTAGAGAAGGATTTTCGGCAACCCTAAAAGAAAAGAGAAAAGAAATTAGGCCACCTATATAATACTTGCTATAGGGTTCGGCCACCTTAGAGTTTATAGAGACAATTTTAATTTTCTTCTTCTTCTTCTCAATTCATAGAAAGTATTTTTATTCTATTAAAACAAAAAAGAGTGAATAGATTATTCTTTGATGGTACACTAATTGCTTGTTCATCAATAAGCTTGTGTGTACAACATCGATTTAGGTTCACGCGAGTTTCGATCATTAGATTGAGAACTCAAAAGTGACCGGAATAATCTTAGTCTTCTTTTGATTGTTTTGTGACTAACAAAAGAAAAAGAAAAGTTTGTTTGTCCATTCACAGGTTTGCAATTCAAAGAAAAAGGGAGACCACGCTCCTAGGTGATTCACGTTCGTGCTAGGATTGAAGATCTTACGGATTACCATCGACGTAAGTCAATCGGATCACGCGACAAAAAGTATTATTCTTTTGTTGATTATATGTATGTTTAATTAATTAAAGGGTTAAGGTTCATAAAAAGGAAAAATTTTTAAAACTACTAAATCTATTTTTAGTCTCGCTTCCGCTGCGTGTACTACGGTATTTTTCCCTACAATTGGTATCAGAGCCTTGGTTGAACCCTTTTAATTAATTAATGTATATATACGTGGATCTATTTCTTTTTATTGTGATTATGCATGTTTAGAAAGAGATGGCACTCTAGGTATTCGCATATATAATTACATGTGATGTATGGATTTATATATGTTTTATGTGGATTGTTGTTGCTCGATTTTGGTCCTAGATTTTCAATGTAATTTTTGTTTCGGAATTGTAACAAGAAGGGTGGTCTATTATCGCCATAATTCCTTCTTGGTAGTTGCTAGGTTTTTATTTTATTTTTTTAAATATAAGTGCAGTATTTTTTTATCACTGCTGCAGTTTTTTTATTTAATTTTTGTGTGCAGTTTTTATTTTGTAAAAGTACTGCAGTGAATAAAAAATAAAAAAAAATTAATACTGTAGTATTTTATTATTTATACTGCTGTAATGTATTCGGGTATTGAAGATTCGAAGACACGAAGAAAAAGGAAGCAACCGGAACCAAGAACGAGCACCGTGCGCACCCTAGGAGTGGATTGGGCTGCGCATGGCAAGCCCAAAACTTGGTGGGCTGCGCACGGCAGCCCTGGGAGGCTTCATGGGCTGCGCACAGCAGCCCCTTTGTGGGGTTGTGAGGTGTGTCGCCCATGGGAGGAGGCCGAAGGATGAGCGTATGGTTGATGGGCCACTTGAAGATCTTGTATTCCTAAACAATTGTAATTTACTTGTTTTTCTAGGATGGGCCAAAATTGTTGCTATTTAATTTTTGCTTAAATATTACAATATTTGTTATTGTATGATAACATGACATATAGAATAGGAGTGCCACTCATATATCTCTTTTGGTATGAACATGCATTGAATGATTTAGGTATCTAAATTGGCATCTAGATAATTTGGTAAATCATTCTATGAGATTTAATCACACGCCTTAAATAATTGAGTGGGAGAAGGTGTTTTTGTAACACCTATGACCTCCAAGGTTAGTTGAGCTTTATTATTTATTGGTAATCCCCCCAGGGGCGTCCATGAATGGAATTTAGCAACATACTTCCTTACAAGGATAGACAAGACAATGGACTCAAACGAGATCTACTCCCCAATGACGAATTTTCATGAGAGAAAATTGAGGGTCGATATCTTGGTAACACACTCAATGTAATTTTATTGATATCCTCCCAAGAGTTATTGTCAATAAAATTGCAAGGCTAAAATTGAAAACGCTGGTTGTTATGTTAACAATTAGGTGGGACCTAGTCTAACTAGTAAATGGTGCGAACTCCCAAAGGAGGCGTAACATTTATGGGTGTTGGATCACCGTTGAATTTTATGATTGGGTTATTTATTTAATTCAAGATAAAAATTTAAAAGTGCTTTATCATGATTATTTACTTATATATGTTTTGTTTTATTCAGAAATCATGACCCCATCACTTATGAACATCCTGAAAGATAACACTTTAACCGTAGATAATTATGTCACATGGAAAAGGAAAATTGGGTTGTTGCTGCAAAGTAAAAAACATAAGTTTGTTCTAACTACTCCTAAACCACCTGCTCCTAATAATGAATCTAGCATAATGTATAGAGATGAGTATGAGCAGTGGAAGACTTCAGATGATATGGCCAAATGTTACATTATGGCCACTATCTCCGACGTGTTGCAACAGCAGCATGAATGAATGGAGTCCGCTGCTGATATAATGATGTCTCTAGAGGAGATGTTTGCTATGAAGTCCAGGACGACTAAGAGAGAGGCAGTGACTGCTTTTATGAATCTTAGAATGAAACCTGGACAGGCTGTGAAAGATCACATGATGAAAGTCATAGCACATCTCAACATTGCTGAACTGCATGGCGCTGAGATAGATGGTGAGACAAAAATTGATATGGTTGTCAATTCATTGTCTGATTCCTTTGATCAGTTCAAATTGGACTACACTTTGAACAAAAAGGAATACACCTTACAAGGCCTGATGCAAGATGTTCAAAGTGCTGAAAAGATCCTTGTGAAAAGCAAGGGTCAAGAGATTCATATGGTTGGTAAAGTTGCTACTGTTAAGGCCCGTCAAAAGGTCAAGAAACAACAGAAGAAAAAGCAACTTGGGCCTATCAAGAAGGAGACCAAGAAAGTAACCAAGATCAAAGGGAAATGCTTCCTTTGTGGTGAAAAGGGACATTGGAAAAGAAATTGCCCAAAGTCCCAGAATAAGAAGGAAGAAGGTAATGTGAATTATCTTGAAACATGTTTTTTGGCAGATTCTACAGATTCTTGGATCATAAACTCAGGAGCCACTAATCATGTTTGTTATTCCTTGAAGGGGTTCCAAGAAAGGAGAAGGCTGAGTAAGAATGAAATCAATTTGCGCTTGGGCAACGGAACGTTAGTGTCTGCAAGTGCAGTGGGAGATATTAGAGTTTATTTGGATTCTAGAAGGCATTTAGATTTGATAGGCGTTTATTATGTACCTCAATTCAAGAGGAATTTAATTTCAGTTTCTTGTTTGAATAAATTTGGATATTCGGTTACTTTTAATAAAGTTTTTATTATTAGTAAGAATGACAAAATTATTTGCCAAGGTACATTGGAAAACGGTCTATACTTTTTGCATAGAAATATCTCTCACTCGTTAGACACAGAATTAACGGAACCTAATCATAAAAGAGTAAAATTATCAATAGATGAAACCTACCTTTGGCATTTACGCTTAGGTCATATTAACCTTAATAGGATTAAAAGATTGGTAAGTGACGGACCTTTAAGTGACTTAAAGGTTGATGATCTACCAACTTGTGAATCTTGTTTGGAAGGTAAAATGACCAAAAGGACGTTCTCTGCCAAAGGTACAAGAGCCACTGAATGTTTAGGATTGATACACACTGATGTATGTGGACCTATGAGCATTCAAGCTAGAGGTGGATATGAGTACTTCATCACCTTCACAGATGATTACTCGAGATTTGGTTATGTGTATCTCATGCGACATAAGTCGGATGCTTTTGACATGTTCAAAGCATTCAAAGCTGAAGTGGAAAATCAGCTTGAGAAACACATAAAAATCTTGAGATCTGATCGTGGTGGAGAATATCTATCTGGTGAGTTTCAGCAATATCTTATTGATAATGGGATAGTTTCTCAGTTTTCTGCACCAGGTACACCTCAACAGAATGGGGTAGCAGAAAGGAGAAATAGAACTCTTTTGGATATGGTTAGGCCTATGTTGAGTTATTCAACACTTCCTATTTCTTTTTGGGGATATGCTTTACAAATTGCTATATACATTCTAAACGATGTACTATCTAAGTCTGTTCCTAAAACACCGCATGAGTTGTGGACTGGGCGCAAGCCTAGTTTACAACACTTAAAGATATTTGGTTGTCCTGCGCATGTGTTAAAAGGAAAGACAGAAAAGATGGAGTCCCGTTCGGAAACATATATATTTGTAGGGTATCCAAAAGAAACTAAAGGATATTATTTCTATAGTCCTTCAGATCTTAAAGTATTTGTTTCGACAAATGCTAAATTTCTGGAAAAGGACTATATGAATGATTTTGTGCCTAGAAGTAGAATTGTCCTGAATGAGATGTCAGGAGATACAATTCCACGAGAGGTTACACAATCTAACCCAATTGTAAGTTCCGATCCAACACAAGATCAACAACCTACCATTCCTCGTCGTAATGGGAGAGTTAGAACACAACCCAAAAGATACATCGGTCTGGGAGAATCAGTGGAGAATCTCCCGGATGACGATGATCCCTATACGTACAAGGAAGCTATGGAGGATGTTGATAGTCGCCATTGGCAAAAGGCAATGCAATATGAGATTGAATCTATGTTCGATAACAAAGTCTGGTCCCTTGTAGACTTGCCTAAAGGGATAAAACCCATTGGGTGCAAGTGGGTATACAAGAGGAAAAGTGGTATGGATGGAAAGGTGGAAACCTTTAAAGCTAGATTGGTAGCTAAAGGGTATACACAGAAAGAAGGTATCGATTACGAGGAAACCTTCTCTTCTGTGGCCATGCTTAAATCCATTAGGATACTCTTATCCATTGCAGCATCTTTAGATCTACAGATTTGGCAAATGGACGTCAAGACAGCTTTCCTTAATGGAAGTCTTGACGAAAGCATCTACATGATGCAACCAGAGGGATTCATTGAAAAGGGCCAAATGGAAAAGGTATGCAAGTTGCAGAAATCCATATATGGATTAAAGCAAGCATCCATATCCTGGAACATAAGGTTTGATCAAGCTGTCAAAGGTTTTGGATTTATTCAGAATCCTGATGAACCTTGTGTATACAAAAGGATTAAGGGCGACAAGTTGGTTTTCCTGATTCTTAATGTTAATGATATACTACTCATTGGAAACGATGTAGGTGTATTGACATCAGTAAAAGAATGGTTAGCAAAACAATTTGATATGAAGGACTTAGGAGAAGCAAGTTTTATTCTAGGTATCCAAGTAATAGGGGATAGAAAGAATAGAACGGTTGCATTATCCCAAGCTTCATACATAGACAAGATCTTGTCTAGGTTTTCCATGCAGGATTCCAAGAAAGGTATGTTACCTTTCAGACATGGAATCAAGCTTTCTAAGGAACAAGTTCCTAAGAATGAGCATGAAGAGCAATTCATGAGTAGAGTTCCATATGCCTCGGCAGTTGGAAGTCTCATGTATGCAATGCTCTGTACTAGACCAGATATTTGTTTTGCTGTTGGCATAGTTAGCAGGTTTCAATCGAAACCTGGTCCTGATCACTGGACGGCAGTCAAGCATATTTTCAAGTATCTCAAGAGAACGAGAGATAATATGCTTGTATACTCTGGAGGGGATTTAATTCCCGTTGGGTATACAGATTCTGATTTCCAATCAAGTAATCTTGTATTGCTGATTCCACCATGGAAGCTGAGTATATTGCTGCATGCGAGGCTGCCAAAGAGGCTGTTTGGCTCCGCCAATTCTTGATTGACTTGGAAGTGGTTCCTAGTGCGAATAAGCAGATCACTATCTACTGTGACAACAGTGGAGCAGTGGCTAATTCGAAAGAACCAAGAAGTCACAAGAGAGGAAAACACATTGAAAGAAAGTATCATCTTTTAAGGAAGATTGTTCAAGGAGGTGACGTGACGATTACCAAAATCGCGTCAGTAGAAAATCTAGCGGATCCCTTCACAAAGGCTCTACCTTAGAAGAGTTTCGATGGGCATCTAGAGAACATGGGCATGAGAGATATGACACATTTGCTATAGCGCAAGTGGGAGATTGTTAGGATTATGCTCAATAGCAAGAGTGTAATATTGTAATTAACAATATTTTTCATATTAATAAAGTGATTTCTGGTTTAACAAATCGTATAGCATTTATAGTTTAATATTATAATTGTCAAAGTAAATAATCATAAGGTCAAAAGACTATGAGAAAAGAAGAATTGTTCGTACATCTGGATATGTATGTGGTAGACACAATTCTTTAGTTAGTCTTGAATAATGTTCACAACTTAAGTTAAAGGTTGGGCACCTTTATCTTGTTAAAGTTGTAGAATTCTTTTGCTAGCATTTGAGTGGGATCAAATGAGATATGATGAGTCTAAAATCATCGGAGTGTCTTCGAGTAAAAGAATCTAGTGCACTGGGTGCATTGAACTGGATCATAATGAAAAGCTTTATCTAGAACCGTCAATAGATAATAGTCTTTTCATTATCAGGACAATCGGAGAGTCTATCGTAATCCTGAGATAAATGATGGACTTATGGTTGCAAGTGATATCATTTGAGTTATCAATGAGTACGATTATATCGCATAGTCTATCCTCGATAGTTTGGTGATATTCATTTGTTAATCGATAGAGGACTTCATTTCTAGATATGGACATCGTGGCTCCATTTAATAAATGAGAGTATAATATCATCATATGGATGTTTTGAGGTAATTGGATATTAAATCTCAACGTTGAGTTTTCGATAGTGTCTATTGAAAACATGGCTTCTGGACAAGTCAAAATATCCAAGTTCAAAACGTGGTCATATGAGTAAATATGGTAACTTGGA
The DNA here is from genome assembly GCA_030490815.1 of Acer saccharum. Lineage (NCBI taxonomy): Eukaryota > Viridiplantae > Streptophyta > Magnoliopsida > Sapindales > Sapindaceae > Acer > Acer saccharum. The sequence goes on from CM059872.1 coordinate 31,379,906, forward strand.
GAGTTATAAGCGGTCTATGAACTCTTGGCGATTATTGATATTAATTATGAGGATACACTATCTCCAACATGATTGTCTAGGGTATGAATGAGGAACATCTTCCTTTTCTATCTTTATTTAAGAGTTCAATTTTAGCTCTTTAGTGGAATGAGTTAAAATTAATGGATCGGACCTAAGTGAATCATTTGTTGATTGTGATTAGGTTGTGTCTATTGAAACTTAAATTTAGATAGCCCGTTAAGATCCCCAATCCACACGGACTTGCATGGATCACTTGATATATTCTACCGGACCAATTTATGGGTCCATTTAGAATTGCATTTAATATATTAAGAATATAATTTGCACATTATTTATTTAATGGGCTGCACAATTGTATTAATATATTAATGAAAGACATGTGGGCTTGTTTCTTTTAGTAAGAATGGGTCTGGTTCATATGTGGGCTTTTTATTTAAAGTCCAATGGATTAAATGAAATAAGAAAATAATATATGGCCCATTTATTTTAGGTGGGGCGGCAAAGGTGAATAAATTAACCTAATATATTATTTTGTTTCATTGTTTAATTAAATAAGAATTAATTAATTTATTAATTAATTGTTTAATTAAGAAACAAATCTTTTTCTGATAAGGAAATATATTTCCTAAAGCTATACTATTGGTAGTAGTATACTAAAAATAAAAGACTTGTTTGATAAGAAAATAAATAATTAATTTTATTTATTTAATCAAATAAGAAGTCTTTTAATTTAGTCAATAAAAAGAATAAAATATCTATGAGTTGGATTAGGGTTTGAAGTCTATTTCTTTGATGGAAATTAGGGTGCAACACAAGCCTATTTTGGCATGTGATTTGCGGCAACCCTAGTTGGTTTTAGAGAAGGATTTTCAGCAACCCTAAAAGAAAAGAGAAAAGAAATTAGGCCACCTATATAATACTTGCTATAGGGTTCGGCCACCTTAGAGTTTATAGAGACAATTTTCTTCTTCTTCTCAATTCATAGAAAGTATTTTTATTCTATTAAAACAAAAAAGAGTGAATAGATTATTCTTTGATGGTACACTAATTGCTTGTTCATCAATAAGCTTGTGTGTACAACATCGATTTAGGTTCACGCGAGTTTCGATCATTAGATTGAGAACTCAAAAGTGACCGGAATAATCTTAGTCTTCTTTTGATTGTTTTGTGACTAACAAAAGAAAAAGAAAAGTTTGTTTGTCCATTCACAGGTTTGCAATTCAAAGAAAAAGGGAGACCACGCTCCTAGGTGATTCACGTTCGTGCTAGGATTGAAGATCTTACGGATTACCATCGACGTAAGTCAATCGGATCACGCGACAAAAGGTATTATTCTTTTGTTGATTATATGTATGTTTAATTAATTAAAGGGTTAAGGTTCATAAAAAGGAAAAATTTTTAAAACTACTAAATCTATTTTTAGTCTTGCTTCCGCTGCGTGTACTACTGTAGTTTTTCCTACAATTAGTAGGTCGTGCGCTACGAGATCCTATAAAAAAATAAGAAGGTAGAATGGAGCGAAAGGGGGGGTGTCCTGTTGGGGACTCTCCGATGCTCGAGTTAGACAATTTAATCAATAAATAAAATAATTTCAAATAAACAATTAAACTAAATAAAATCTAAATCAAACTATAAATAAAGCTGGTCGATCTTAGGTGGTGTCGTTCGGAGAGCCTTATGTTCGCTTGAGCTAAGCGTTTAGCAAATTAAATTGCTGGGAGAAGACGAGACAAAGCCGTTGTCGAATGAAATTAATATGGTGAATATTGATATATGTTAGGCTGAAGGCGTGATGTTGAAGAAGATCCAGTTGAACGAATCTAAATCAAGTGAGATGATGATGATATGAAGACTGTTGAGTATCAAGTGAATGTTAAGTGGACTAATGCTGGTTGAGTCGACTAATACTAGTATGGAGGTGAAGAATCAAAGTGGCGTCGAATCCCACACATGTTGAAAGAGAGAATTATAGCAATTCATGCAATTTTTGGAGTTGGTGAAGGGAGTTGCAAAGAGTAATAATTAATTGAATTGAGATGAAACAGGTCGAATGGACTTGTTGAATGTGTATTGGCAGAGTGGCCTTGTAGAATGTGATATAACTGTATTACATTGAATTAAGATGACCTCATTATGCCTTTTGTTTTCTCACGTGGGAGTCAGAATTTTCTCCCCTTTTTATGAAATGGTGAGGGCTTTTTATAGTTGTTAGGAGGTGGAGGCGTAGAGCAACTGAAGCCTGATCCCCTTAATCTTGACATGATATTGTAAATTGAATATCTTTGAATTTGTTGACAGTTGAACAACATCACAGACTTAGTCTACACACAGAATTGGTCTTTGTAGACTTAGTCAAGGTTTGCACTTGCTCTTGGGCCTAATTCATATAAAGTATTTAGGCTTGTCAGTAGTCCAGATCAATAAAAGCCTGGTTACTATTTGGGTTGTGCTATTTTTAGCTACCACAGTTAGCCCCCCACTCTCTGAGTTGAAGTATTCAAGTTAGAGAGTGGATTGTGTCGATCGAACTCTTGCGTTGAAAGACAGTCGTTGGTAAAGTAGAATCGAAAAATCACGGGTTGAATTATTTAAATAGCCCATTCTTTTGTAATGAATTCCTAAGAAGTCGTTTGAGCTTGTTTATTTTTGGCTTATCGTAGAGCACTTTTCGAGGATCCGTAGAGCGTTTATTTTATGGCTCGTTGTATAACATTTTTTGAGGCTCCGTAGAGCGCTTATTATAGCTCGTTGTAGAGTGTTTTTTGAGGCTCCGTAGAGCGTTTGTTGTAGCTCATTGTAGAGCCTTTTTTTTTAGGCTTCATAGAGTGCTTGTATAGCTCGTTGTAAAGCGTTTTTTTGAGGCTCCGTAGAACACTTGTTGTAGCTCGTTGTAGAGCGTTTTTGAGGCTCCGTAGAGCACTTATTTTATGGCTCATCGTAGAGTGCTTGTTGTAGCTCATTGTAGAGCGCTTTTTTGAGGCTCCATAAAGCACTTGTATTTTCAACTCCGTAGAGTGCTTTTTGTAGTTCATCGTAGAGAGTGCTTTTTGTAGAGTACTTTTCGTGGCTCCGTAGAGCGCTATTTGTCATAGGTTACTTGCAATAATAAGATGAACCTGTTCTTTCATGTCAGCAAGCATTCATGCTATAAATTTTAAAATGTAGCGAAATAGAGTAATAGTAGAGTTTATATTGAATTTTTACTAGAGTTCATTAGAGCATGCCAAGGCAAGGTAAATATGAAATGGTGAATTTAAAAAATTAGTAAAGTAGGATGCAGAAAACATGGATATCTTAAATTGTTAAGTACCTCATCCAGTGTTGATAGCATGACACGAATTTCTAGGTTTGTCCTTTCTCGTGGGTAGGATTACAATTGCGATGCCCGGTGTGCTTGAATTATCTTCCGTAGATTTAGAATACACAAAGGCAAAGAGAGACTAGAGATTGCAAATGCTTTAGTTACAACTAGAAAGGTTAAATATTGGAGCATGTATAGATTGGCTTCAGGGCTTCAGGCAGACAAGTTGCAGGACACAAAAATAAAAAAGGCCATGCATTATATCGTATTTATTCCATTCTTCACAAAAAATAATTTCTATATGTTTTACTGCCAAGCATCAAATCCAAACTCTTATCATATGGTCATTAATTATTAGTCAAAAGTAAAATTACGACAATTAGATATTTGGTTTTACTGTATCTAATGCAACGACAAATATTTAAGTCCATCATAGAATAAGTCAGATTTTGGAGAAAAGATGTCACCTTTTCCAAGTAATTGACAGAAAAAAGGATCAAAGAGGATTTCAAGCAAAAAATAGATGATGAAAATGAAAATAACAACAAAAGATTAATTTCCAAGCTCAGAAAGTTTGAACAAGAAAATTCATATATGAAATTTTATAGAACCTATTACCGAGAGTTGTTTATAACAAAATTCTAAGTTAAATAGAAAGGTTACTGATGATGACTTAAAAGCTCATATATAATAACATTTAGTGACTCCAGACTCTCAGTCTTTCATCACACAAAACAAATAAACCTAACCATCCAAACCCATAACAAGTCACATGGTAATCATACAACCCTTTTAAGCTACAAATAACTTGATTAGAAAATCAGACGTAACGCTGAAATAAATACTATGTTTATACAAGCAAGTGGACTAATTATTAGCCTTTCCCCGAGCTCAGATGCTCCTGTAATAACATTCTTTAGGCTTATTGTTCAAAACAGATTTGCACAACTCATAATCAACTCAAAATAGCCAGTGGTAGCATAAAAAGTCTAAAACAAGTTAACAGAGCTACTACACAGCTTCAAACCGTTTGAAGAGACAGAAATTCCTGAGATATATTTTCAAATTGCAACAAGACTTGTCTTTTGATTTAAGCGGAACAAATTCAACAATGAAAAATCGAGGGAAAGTGCAGACAATAAAAAAAATAGGGTTTTAGTTTCTCAAGCATCAAATAATCCAATAATGAAAAATCTAAGACACAAATTCTCAAATTCCAATCCATTTCATACATTTTCTAAGCAAATTGACGAGGCACAAAATTTTCATAGAGATCAAGAATTGTTGTTAGAGCATTTCAACCAATTATAAATTCAAAAGAAAAGGAAAAAATTCAAATTGGAAAGCAAAAGTAAGAATCTTTGATGAATAAGTACAATAAATCATTTCCAACTTAACCTCATTTCAAGAATATAGTAAAGAATCATAAAGTAAAATAATTAGTAAATGAAGAACCTTGAATGTAGATTTTGCATTACATAATTGCCAGGGCCCCACGGTGGACACCAGACTGAAGAGCCCAAAAATTTCCAGTTGAATTTTCGTAAGTTGGTGGGCACTGACAATGGTAGAGCGAAAATTAGTAGGTCGTGCCCTACGAGATCTTGTAAAAAATAAGAAGGTAGAACGGAGAGAGAGGGGGGTGTCTTGTTGGGGACTCTCCGATGCTCGAGTTAGACAATTTAATCAATAAATAAAATAGTTTCAAATCAACAATTAAACTAAATAAAATCTAAATCAAACTGTAAATAAAGCTGGTCAATCCTGGTTGGTGTCGTTTGGAGAGCCTTATGCTCGCTTAGGTTGAGTGTTTAACAAATTAAATTGCTGGGAGGAGACGAGACAAGGCCGTCGTCGAATGAAATTAATATGGTGAATATTGATATATGTTAGGCTAAAGGCGTGATGTTGAAGAAGATTCAGCCGAAAGAATCTGAGTCGAGTGAGATGATGATGATATGGAGACTGTTGAGTATCAAGTGAACGTTAAGTGGAATAATACTGGTTGAGTAAACTAATACTAGTATGGAGGTGAAGAATCAAAGTGGCGTCGAATCCCACACATGTTGAAAGAGAGAATTGTAGCAATTAATGCAATTTTTGGAGTTGGTGAAAGGAGTTGCAAAGAGTAATAATTAATTGAATTGATATGAAACAAGTCGAATGGACTTGTTGAATGTGTATTGGCCGAGTGGCCTTATAGAATGTGATATAATTGTATCATATTGAATTGAGATGAAACAGGTCGAATGGACTTGTTGAATTTGTATTGGCCAAGTGGCCTTGTAGAATGTGATATAATTGTATTACATTGAATTGAGATGGCCTGCCTTTTGTTTTCTCACGTGGGAGTCATAATTTTCTCCCCTTTTTATGAAATGGTGAGGGCTTTTTATAGTTGTTGGGAGGTGGAGGCGTAGAACAACTGAAGCCTGGTCCCCTTGATCTCGACATGATATTGTAAACTGAATATCTTTGAATTTGTTGACAGTTGAGCAACATCACAGACTTAGTGTTTGTTTAGTTGAGCTTTCTACTGCCTCAAAAGGTCTACCAACGTCTATTTGAATTTGTTAGAGTTGTTTGATTGTGCTTTTGAGATTATCTACTTTAACTTGAGTAGAGGCTAGTAGAGTTTAAACCTATACTAGGCAAAAGCTTATGGGGAGGTGCTTCTCCAAATAGATTTTTTTTAAAAAAAAAAAAAAATTCTACCGACCAAACAACTAAATATTTTTTTTCAAAAACTCTTTTTCTAATAGATCTATTGCAAGTAAATCTTTTACCAATAGAGGTTTTTCAAAAGCCCAACCAACCAAGCTCTTAGTCTACACACAGACTTAGTCTTTGTAGACTTAGTCAAGGTTTGCACTTGCTCTTGGGCCTACGATTGGGCCTAATTCATATAAAGTATTTGAGCTTGTCAGCAGTCCAGATCAATAAAAGCCTGGTTACTATTTGAGTTGTGCTATTTTTGGCTACCACACACACACACACACACACATATATATATATAGTCCCGATCTGGTCAGTACGTCCTGATATAACTTTATCAGGATATTGAATGTGAGCCACTCATTATGGAGAATCTTTTACAAGTGCATACACACTTGAGTTGAAGCATGTAAAACTAGTGGCTCACATTCAATATCCTCATGAAGTTATATCATGATGCACTGACTTGAAAATTTATATATATATAAATATATATATATACAGTCTTTCTATTATCAGTTCGAACTGACAAAAGTTATATCAGTTCCTTTTATGTGGGCCACTGGATTTAAATACTTTGACTGACAAGTGCATACAGCCAAGTCAAAGTATTTAAATTCAGTGGCCCACATGCAAGGAACTGATATAACTTTTGTCAGTTTTATATCAGTTCGAACTGATAATAGAATTTCTGTATATATATATATATATATTTATACGGTCCCATTCACATTAGTGTGCACTGATGTAATTACATCAGTACCAATGCATGTGGACCACTGATTATGGAGAAGTTTTGACAATTGAAGTTGTGCGCACTGACTTGAACATATATATATATATATATATCAATCCCGTTCTGGTCAGTGCAAGTGCATACACTTTGAGTCAAAGTATGTAAGTTTAATGATCCACATCCAACGCACTGATGAAGTTATATCAGTGCACACTGACGAAGTTATATCAGTGCACACTGACGAAAACATTTTTGTATATATATATATGTATTAATCCTGTCCTGGTCAGTGCGCATTGATATAACTTTATCAGTGTGTTGTATGTGGGCCATTGATTATGGAGAAGCACTGACAAGTGCATCGATATAACTTATATTAGTACACACTAACTTGAAAAATATATATATATATATATATATGTATATATAGTCTTTCTACTGTTAGTTCATCCTGATATAAAATATATCAAGACGAAGAATGTGGATCATATACTATGGAGAAATTTTGACAAATACATACATTTTGAGTCAAAGTATGTAAATCTAGTGGTCCACATTCTTCGTCCTGATATATTTTATATTAAGACGAATTGACAATAGAAAAATTATATATATGTATATATATATATATAGACAAGTGCATACACTTTGAGTCAAAGTATGTAAATCTAATGGTTCATATTCTTTGTTCTAATATATTTTATATTAAGACGAATTGACAATAGAAAAATTATATATATGTATATATATATATATATATATATATATACAGATTTTCTATTATCAGTTCGTTCTGACAATAAATATATCAGGACGAAGAATGTTGACCACTAGATTTACATACTTTGACTGTATGTACTTGTCAAAACTTCTCCATAATATGTGGTCCACATTCTTCGACCTGATATATTTATTGTCAGGACGAACTGACAATAGAAAGACTGTATATATATATATATATATATATATATATATATAAAAGCTTTCGAATGTGGTATCCCGGACCGTAACAAGTTTTTGGGATCCTATCATGGCCATTGGATTGGATCAATCCAACGGTCAAAATGAATATCAAATAAAAAAAATTCCCCTCTCTTTTACCGGATGTGGGCCCACCATTCAACCATTCCCTTCTATTTTCTCTCTTGTTGCGGACCCACCATTCAACCACATCCCTTATCTTGTCTCTCTCCTTATCAATCATAGGGCCCACCTTTTTTTTTTTTTTTTTTTTTTTTTTCCCTCCTTACGCATTCTTCTTAGCCATTGGATCCAATCCAATGGCTATGATAAGATCCCGGAAACTTGTTACGATATGGGATATCGCATTCGAAAGCTTATATATATATAGTCCCGATCTGGTCAGTGCATTCTGATATAACTTTATTAGGATATTGAATATGATCCACTAGTTTTAACAAATGCATACACACTTGAGTTAAAGTATGTAAAATGAGTGGCTCATATTCAATATCCTCACGAAGTTATATCAGGATGCACTGACTTGAAAATTTATGTATATATATATAAATTATCAAGTCATCATGCATTTACCGAGAATTAGTGAAATTGTATGACAATATCGTCGGGTATACCCGAGAATTAGTGAAATTGTACGACAATATCGTCGGGTATACCCGAGAATTAGTGAAACCGCATAATAATATCTTAGGTATACCTAACCTCATAACTGCTATATGTATAGAATAATGCTTGGGTACTGACCAGTCAATACCCAAAATACTGACCCCACCAGTGAGAGTGTAGCACGTGGCCCAATTTGTGAGATAAATGTAAAAAGTAAAAGAAAAAAGACCACGTGTTAGCTCCCATTGGTGGGGTCAGTATTTTGAGTATTGATCAGTACCCAAACATTATTCATATATATACAGTTTCTTACCTACAAACCCCCTGACATAAGGTTATATACAAATCTATTTGTCGACCTTTGGATCAAAATCCAATGGATATTATATAAGTGGTGAGTCAGGAGAGAGAACACATAACATCTCTTGGATTTTAATCCAAAGGCTAACAAATAAGTTTGTGTATAACCTTATGTCAGGAGGTATGAGATATTGTTAAATTGAATGAACTCTATTTTTCATCAAACCACATTTGGCAGTAGTCACATGCAATACTACATTGCTTGTTATATTCCGTTTAAAATGATTTTCAATAGTGTAAAAATGTCATCAAATAAACAACCCCTAACATTAGTTTTTATAAGTTGGATCACACATTATGTGACGGAAATACAAGTACAAATTATAATGAGTTAGGATAATGGTGTAGATTATACGATCACTCCCCAATTTTTTTTTAAGGTAAATACACTCACCTTCTCTGAAGTTTGACATAAATACATTTAGATAACAAGTATGCATTTATCTACTCATACCTCCGTTGCTCTTAAAATTGAAATAATAAAAGACCAAATTGTCCTTAATTATTAAAATTTAAAAATAAAGATAATCTTTTTATAAAAAAATAATTAAATTAAATTAATTGAAGATAATCCTTTCAATGGAATATAATTTAAAAAATAATGTTAAAATGAAAAAAAAAATTTAAAATTTAAAATTATCTTCATTTTAAATTTTTTATTTTTATTTTTACAATTTTTAAAGGTTAATTATTAAAATGAAAATAATTTAATAGCATATAAAGTACTTACTTTTTACTATTTGTAAAATTTATATTTTAAAACCATCAAACAAAAATTTTAATTTAAAAATGAAGATAATTTTTTTAAAATAAAAGCATTTTTTATTTTTTTTTAAATAAAAGCATTTTTTATTTTCTTTAAAAATAGTAAAAAAAAAAAAAAATTAAAATGAAGATAACTTAAACTTTTAAAATAATTTTTTCCATTTTGAAATAATTTTTTTAATTTAAAGAATTATCTTCAATTAATTTAATTTAATTTAATTTAATTTTTTTATTATAAAATGATTATCTTCATTTTTAAATTTTAATAACTAAGGGCATTTTGGTCATTTTATTAGTAAAATTTTGAAGTTAGAGGTTGTCTGAGGAGATAAATGCATACTTGATCTTTAATTGCATTTATATCAAACTTGAAGGAGGTGAGTGTATTTATCCCAAAAGTTGTTAACAATGGACGAGTTGAGCACGTCTCTTTAGCATATTTTAAACTTCAGGGAGGTGTGCCCATTCTTTTCAAGGTTGCGGCGAAAATTCTGAATACTTAAAAGACTTCTAACGCATTTGGTGTCAAATTTTTTTTTCTTCTTTCTTTTATTACAAAAGTTGAAAAGGACTGTAAAGTCATTTGAGTCAACAAAATTGGGTAAGGTTATAACTTTTTTTTTTTTTTTTTTCTAGAAAAGAAAATAAAAACAAGAAATGTTAAGCAAAAACACCAAGGCCCAAGGGTATGTAGACCTAATCAACCAAAAAAAAAAAAATGAAAAAAAGAGACATGCAAGTCACGACAAAAAGCGAAAAGAAACCGGTTAATGAAAATGGAAAGACTTTCGTCTCATGCAATCATTATCAACCAAAGAAGAATAGAAAGCCGTAGTAGTAGACCACCAAAAAACAACATCCAAATCTAAATCATGTTTAGAAAGAGTGTTGATCACTTTCCCTGGAAATATGAGAAACATGAAAATCCATAAGAGAAATATGAAAAAGACACATCTACCAAGCTTGCCAAACACACCATGAAACCTGATCAGAACGAGTCGAAAGCAGCTGATAGGAAGAATCACTCTCAAACCAAATACGACGCCAATCATTAATCCAAGCATAGTTGATAGCCATCGACACTGTAAGTAATTTAGCCTCAAAAGCGAACACTAAGCCAAACAGAGCAGTAAAACCACCTTTAATAAACGAGCGACAATTGCGAAACACGCCTCCACAATCCCCAATATCAGGAGAACCTAAAGCAGCCCCATTTGTTTTCACTTTGACTTAGCCAACCAAACCACACTTTTGATGACACACGCACAAGGGGCACGAGGAGGGCAACTTCGATACCAAAATGCCTTAAGATTTACGCATACACTTATGCCCTAAAATAATACTATATTGTTTAAGAAAATGACTTTTTTAATCAAAATATTAATGCCGCGATTACTGATTTCCGCCATTAATTATCTCAACGGTCACCTTGTCATTCCATTCTCCCTTTGATTGCTACTTCTTAACCGATTAATCTTCATTTTATCCCCCACTTATTATTCTTATTTGTTATCTTCCACTTCAAATTTGAAATAAAAACCCTACAAATTTCTTAATTTAATTTTGTAGAAAATAAACTGAAGAGGGTGGGCTCAGATCGGCTGCTATCACATGTGGGTGGCGGTAATTGGCGGCTATTAATATTTCTGACACTATAAAACCGTCATCAGATTCATAGAAAATTCAAACCCACTTCGAACCGTTTTCAGAGGTAAGCTCTTCTCAACCAATGTCAATTTTTTTTCGTTTAATTAAGGGTTCATCTGATTTCTGCTTTATTGCAGGAAATTTGAATAAATGGATTCAGAGATGGAATCGTTTTTCGAGTCGGCTCCTCCATTGAAGGAGCGTGACATCATCAGCGAGAAATTGAAGCAATTCATCCAAAATGATGACACAAATAGAAGAAGAGTTGTGTGCGTGACTTCTGGTGGGACCACCGTCCCGTTGGAGCAACGTTGTGTTCGTTACATTGATAATTTCAGTTCAGGCTACAGAGGAGCCGCCTCCACTGAGTAACTCGCACACCACTTTGCTGTTTCTTTTGGTTTTTCAATTTTTTGCAAGTCTCTCTCGTTAATGTTTTATTGATTGGCATTTGCATTTGAAAATTTGTAGGTATTTTGTCAAGGCTGGATATGCTGTAATTTTCTTGTATAGGAGGTTAGCTTTTGTTGGTTTTCACTTACTTACCCTTCATAGGCTTGTTGATTGTCTACTTGTATTGTGGATGATGTGTTGTTCTTTTTTATGCAGAGGAACATGTCAGCCGTATAGCAGGTCTCTTCCTGACAATGCCTTCCTCGAGTGTTTCGAGTTCACTCATGAATCAAATATTCAAGGTTAGTAGCTTTTTTTGATTTATTTTTTTATCAAGCTTTCGACTTTAGTCATGCTAGCTGAGTTGTAGACTTATAGTTGATTATTCGGGCGATAATGATTTGTTTCTTCTCCGTTATATAGGATTTTTTCAATTTTTACATGAAATGATGTTCCATGATCCACCACTAAGATGATTGGGTTATGTCTAATATTTCAGTTCGCGAAACTTATTCTGAAGCAGTGAAGACGGCCATTAGGGATCACCATGCTGTATGGAGCATTAATATCTTTGCTAATTTGTAGTGTTTTGGATTTTTTTTACCCTTTGTTTTTTACCTTTGTCACTCTCTTCATTAGCATCGCAATCACTGAAGTGCTATGCAATTTAATGATGAGCCACTTTTGAGACTTATGTCATTGCAGGCAGTTGAAAGAGGTGTCCTGTTGAAACTTCCTTTCACCACAATATTTGAGTACCTTCAGGTTAGCTTCAATTAACTTTTATGGTCATTACTCAAACCCATGATTAAGATGATTGCATGGAGGTTGATTTATCTTTATAATGGTGATCGATTCTTTTTGCCTTAATATACTCATTGGCATATGTCAAAGACATCAAGCACATTTCCTATTCATGTTTGCATGTTATTTATATCTTTTATTTATATTTTTTACTTTTTACTGAATAAAATCCGTCAATGATTACAATAAAGGCTGTGAAGGTGAATAATGTTGGGTGAATTCTCACAACTCACAGTACGGATATTTTTTATGCCTGGAGTTTATGTTGGTAGAAGAGTTATCTATCTAGAAAGTGAGAATTGCTAGGATAATAATTTATTGTGTGAAAGTGTTAATGGTTACAATGATAATCTAAAGTTTTTAGCTAATTTTTGTATGATAAGTCATTGATTAGTAATTTCGGTTGCATTAGTTGTTTTCTTGTTTTGGTTGGTGCTATTTTAAATAAGATTATGGTATATCCTTTGACATGTCTCACAGATTAGCAGCGACTCCAAACTACTGAAAGTTGATCTTTCAAGGATCAGCTGAAATAAAGTAGTCAATGCCAATGACCTTAGGATTACATATCTTTCATTGGAATCACTAAAGAGTTATTTTCCTTGCCCTTGCTTATTTGTGGTACAGTGCAAATATATTATGCTTGCAGCAAGAATTTCCACTGCTTTAAAATTGTTATAATGACATAGATAAGTCCGAATATGGACTCTGTTTTTCTCCTTTCATTGAATAATTTGGTTGCATGCACGCTTACGTGGAAGTGAAACATTAATCTTATTATTCTTTACCATGTCCTTTGCTTTTCTGCATGTCTTCTTAGCTTGGGTATTGTTTCTTGATTACGTGTAGTTTTTCTTTTCAAAAGGTGCTATGTGATTGCAATAATGAGTTCTGAGCATTTTCATTCTTTCCAGAAGTTTTCTCCTATTTTCTTTAATACAGTAGTCTTGTGTTGTGAGCAGATATTGCAGATAATTGCAGTAACAACTAGGAGTCTGGGGCCACATGCAATGTTCTATCTAGCTGCTGCAGTTTCTGACTTTTATGTTCCATGGGAAAGCATGGTAATGGCTCAATGAGAATATAAAACCTTGTACATGGTTTTGAAATTTCTGGCTACATTGGGTACTAAGGAAAAGTAAATCTTGTAGGTTCAGTGTGGCACAAGAAGTTTGGTTCTCTGGTTAAAATAGTGCATCTCTTTATTTTGACTGAATATCACAAATATAGTCATAATTAAGAAAAATGAATCACATTTCTGATAAGTACAAGAGGAAAAGCATGTGGAAAGCTTAGCTTCCCCAAGAAAAATTGAGAGATGAAATAATACTAAATCACAGGGAAGTTGAAAAATAAATCAGCTATGCTATTATCTCATACTGTTTGTCGCTTACAAATATAATATACCTCAAGGGTAAGCTTGCTTGAACTGCATCTGTACAATTTCTGATTTATTCTTGCTAATACCTCATTATAATTTAACAACTACATGACAGTTAGGGGGTTTTTGTGGTCACATTTTTATATTCCTTTATTTTGGTACCAAATGTGGTCCAAGTGAGTTTGCATTAACTTATTGGATCCTGGAAAGTACACTTTAGGAGAGTTGTTGAATCTATTCGGAATCATAATGGTGACATCTTGCTTATTAATCTTGCAGGTGGAGCACAAGATTCAGTCTGCCTCTGGTCCTTTGGATATCCGACTTGTGCAAGTGCCAAAAATGCTCTCAGTGCTGAGGAAAAAATGGGCTCCCATGGCCTTCTTCATTTCATTTAAGGTTAGACAATATGCTTCCCCTATGTTAACGCTGCACGGAGTTCTATATTTTTTTTTTTCAAAAGAGTTATTTAAACAAAGACATATTTTGTAGACCCCACAATGGCTATGTTTGGGATTGCTTTTGCTCGAGAAATAATCACTTATTTCTCAAGTTTTGAGCAAATGGGTGTTTGTTAAACTTCCCAAAAGCACTTATTTTACAATTTGCTCCACCAATAAGCAACTTTTGAGAAGTTGGTTGGGGGTTGCTTTTTGAAGCAGAAGCTAGCTTATTGCTTATGCAATGTCCAAAATACCCTCACTATTTTATTAAAAGACAGTAATACCCTTATATTTAATAAAAATATATAAAAAAATTAAACAATGGTGGTGGCCACCACCGGAGTTGGAGTCCGGAGGAGATCTCTCCATGTCCACCACTGAAACCGACGCCGCCTCGCCTCCCTCGCAGTCGCTGCCTTCGTGCGTCTCTCTTCCTCCCTGCTGAGTCTCTCTCCAGATCTACCTCTTGATTTCATCGATTTCTTCATATCTACCGCTGAGTCTCTAAGCCGGTGTTCCCTCTCGATTTTGTTGCGCTAGTGATGGCGACGCTCTCGACGGTGAGGGATGAAGGATGACAATCTCTTGATGACGGCGACGAGCGGGAGACGGTGGCGGATTTGGAGGTTGAGTTGCAGAGATTCCATTAACAAAGCTTGAGTGAGTGAGTTGACACAGCAACTTAGTGTTAAGATGAGCGAGTTGACTCAGTTATATATATATATATATTTTTTCTGTTTAAATTTCTGATTTATTTATTTTTATATGCTTTATATTTATATTATTAATGATGTCTATTTTAGTAATTTTGTTCGATACATTTTCCATCCTTTCAAAAGTTAAGCAATTTTAAAATTTAGTTTACCAAACACTTACCAACTTTTTCTTAAATTGATTATTTCTTAAGTGAAGCTATAAGTAGATTTTTTCTTAAGCAAAGCAATCCCAAACATAGCCCAAACTACAAGAGGTGATTTATTTTCTAAGAGTTATGGCTGGTCATTGAGGGCATTTATGTGGGGTGGTCAGAGATTTTTACTGACAAGAAGTGAATTTATTAAATTCCTCTTTATTTTGAGTTAATTTATGAGTTTGAAAGGACTTATTTTGAGTTAATTTTATGAATTTGAAAGGATGGGGATAACGGAAGAGTTATAATGGTCTTCCATTGTGTCCAATGTCCTAACAGAAGCAGAGGACCTTTGTATTTCTTCCTCTCTTTTGAGTTTTGACAATGCAATTGCACCTTACATTTGGATAATGTTCCAGTTAAAATATATGAAACCAGAATAGGATGATTTTGTTGAAATGCATGGTATGTGTTTCGCCAAAAGCTTTTCCTTCCCTACTTGCTCCTGAGAAGTGAAGGAAGAGAAAAAAAGAAGAGGAATGTGATCTCAAAGTCTGTTTACTATTTAAATTTGATTTCTTTTTTCTTTTCCTTTTTCACAGCTTGAGACAGATATAAAGATTCTTCTAGAGAAGGCTGATATGGCTCGGAAAAAGTATGAGATGCATGCTGTTGTAGCAAACGAGCTTTTGACCCGCAAAGAGGAGGTTGTGGTAGTAACCGAAAATGAAAAGATTTCAGTTCACCGAGACAAGAGTCAGGCTGGTTCTGATGTAGAAAATCCCCTGATTGAACTCCTTGTGGGCAGACATTCAGCTTACATTAAGGATTCTAATACACAGCAAACAACACAGACACAATATAGGTGACGTGTACAAAACAATTTGCAAATAATACTTCTTATGTTCCTAGGTTTTCTGTTCTTCAAACCTCTTATAACCAAGGATTCATTCCATATTGTATAAGCTTTTCTTTCTTTGAAAGCTAAGCAGATTTAGTTAATACATATACAGTCACAACCTCTCTGCACCTTTAAATGAAGGCTTGCAGTAGCAGGTTTTAGAGAGACACTGATTCAGTTAATCAGTGTCTTTCTTCAATCTGGAAGAATTGTTGAATAAGGAATATACAGTAAGTTTTTACTGTCTTCTATTAGGGGATTTGAGGAAAATATTGTTGTATCTCTATTTTCTTTTTCTCAATCTTGTTTGAAATAGTGTGAATTTCAAAATAACAATAACTATCCAGTAATTTTAGCTTCCAATATTGTCTTTGCTCAATGAATGTATATGGGGGACATCTTGCCATCGTGCCGGTTCTATGGCCAGTGGCAAATTGGCAATCCTTTGTCTCCCTTTTTCTCTCTCTCTCTCTCTCTCTCTCTCTCTCTCTCTCTCTCTTACCTGTATTGTTCAAAGAATTCTATCTACATTGTCACATGTATTTGTATATAATGTCTTTTCAATTCGGTTTGACAAAATTTGACTATTAATAAACAAAGCTAACCGGTATCTCCTTAAAAGGACGGGTTCGAATTGTCACATGTATTTGTATATAATGTCTTTTCGATTCAGTCCGACAAAATTTGACTATTAATAAACTAAGTTAATCGATACCTCCTTAAAAGGACAGGTTCAAATAGGTAACGGTTAACTTAGTTAATTAATAGAGGTACCGGTTAACTTAGTTTATTAATAGTAAAAAAATTTCAGACCGAACTGAACTCAATTCATATTACAATTTGATGAATTAAGTTTATATTTGGGTTGTCGTCTTTCTATCCTTACGGGAAGGGGCCAAGGGCTCATTGAATGCAATAAGAATCAAGGATCATCGAGGATCCAAGCTACCCGTGTTATGGCTGTATAGGCATAATAGTACGGCTGTGTATTTCCAGCTGGGCATAAATGCTACAAGGTTTGCTTTAAAGCCTTCAACCTAAATAAAAATTCTGGTGACAGCTCTTCATCTGGAAAGTTGAAGCTGGATGCATTATGGAATCACCAATATCGACTTTATACTCGAGACAACCATCTCTACTCACATACACACACAACACATGCACAGAGGGAGAATGATTTTTCGTTCATTCTTAATTTGGAAGCAATTGATATGTACATTTTCTTTTTGTATAATAAATATGTATAAACATGTTGTCAAGAGACATCACAAAAGGCGTTGTATAATAGAAATTAGGCAGCCGATGTATAATATATAGCATTACCTAAGTTGCTTCATCATCATCTGTATCGAGCTCAAGGCCCTCCGCAGCTAAGAGCTGACCGATGACCTTTTTCCTTTCCTCCTCAGCTTTCTTTCTCATTAAGTCCCTTTTCTTCAAGACAAGTGTATGCCGCTTGAGAGTATTGTGGTAATACTCCTTGGATGCCTTTTGCTCTCTGGCCAGGATTTTTCTTTCTTCTTCAGGGTCGACCTGTTGGAATTCATTGCAACACATAAATTTGAGATATGTATATTAGTAGAGACATTTGGTAATATAACAAAAGGATTTAATGGCTTCATTTGTTTCAACAATAAGTGAAATGAACAAAAGGAGTTGATTGCATTTCTAGCAGTAATTGAAACCACTAATGGGAATACTTTGATGCAATATCAACATGAAAATAAATAGATATAATTTGGGATATATAGCAACATTTAAAAATACCAACTGTATATTATGGTTCAAATTAAGTAATTAACACTAATTTAGCTATATCTTTAATTGTAAGGGATAAGGCATTTTTAAGGTCCCTTAGATTTTTAAGAGGGGAATTTATTTATTTTTTTGAAGAGAAGAGGGTAAAGATGTTAAAAACTACACGGTCTACACTAATGCTAGACAACCCAAAAATTTTAGCCCAAATTTCAACCCAAATGATGTGGCAAGTGTTTTTTCATTAACCACATCATCCCATGTTGTGTGTGGCAATGACAACTCACTTCCTACATCATTTGGGTTGAAATTTGGATTAATTATTTGAGTTGTATAGCATTACTCTAAAAACTAATATTAGACTTGATCCACTAGAAACTAAAATCTCAATGAGAGACCAGAAAGAACATGATGTGCATTGATTAGATCAGTCGAGACATATTCAAAACACTTTAATACCTTTGAACGAGAAAGACGGCGGACACGGAGATTCAGCTCAAGCTGCTGCTGCTCAGCCCAAGCTGCAATGGCCATATCACCCCGCTGATCAAAAGCTTTTCGCTTTTTCATAAGCCACTCCATCCATGCTTGAGATGCCTAGCAAAATGATAAACATGAGAATGTCATTAAATAAGGGGTGAAAAGAAGCAACTAATGATTGACAAGATAAAGAGACTGAACGGATAAAACAAAGAGACAATTCAAATTTCAGGCAAAATAAAAGAGATCCATCGACTTGCTATCCTAAAAAGAAAAAAAAAAAAAAAAGTACAAACAGAATTATATGGTACTCTTCTTTCACTCAACAAAGGTAGTATTCATGAGTTCCTATATAGGTTAGGTTCCTATATAATTCGTTTAAAAGAGTTCAATGAAAACCACAACTGAAAATTGAAAATGGTTAGGTTTTTAATGACAAAATGTTACAAAGCATCTCAATCATGAAACCTTAATTAAGAGTTCAAAACTTTCATGAGTATCCAATTAACAGAAACACAAAAAACAATGTAAAATATAGACATTTATAATTATGATACATCCTCTCATGATAACTCAGATCTTTTCATTCTGGTCCATTGACTGCATTTAAAATTGCAAGACTAGCTTGAGAGAAGAACGGGAAAATATGTACTACATGAATATTTTTTCCTGATGTGCTTGCCAGTCATTGGATCCAAAACATCTCTGACAAAACTTCGAAACACAAAAATTGTGAAGACAACTCGATGAGACAGGGCACGTACATGTTACCATAGGAATCATTTAGAACCACTAAATTTTTTATTCTGAAGAAATAGGAGGAGGGTGCAGAGGAGAGTGCAAAACTTCATACAGTAAATAATGAGAACTGTATATTTATTTAAACCCTAACAGAAACCAAATTCAGAGAAACTGCCATAGGACTTAAACTCATTATTGTATTAGTTCATTTCATCTTCATGTTTCAAAAGCATGAGAATGGTCATTTGTGAATATTTGCAGACCAACAGGAAGGGGAAAGAAAACCATTCCAATTATTCAACAATGCCATAATCAGAGATTATACAATAGCTTTGAATGATCAGATCAAACACTTTCTATACAGTTTCACAACAAGACTAGCGATTTATTGCGTTCAGCAAATTATTGATTTTGCTAATAGTCATATTTATGTTTTGTATAAAAAACTTCACCTATTTTTCTTTCTTAATTATCACAAGCAATAACTCTCAAAAGCTTTTGGTAAAAAAAAAAAAAAAAAAAAAAAAATTGGACCATTGACTTTGCCCCAAAATAATATTCATAAACAAAACTTTAATTTCTTAATTAATAGGATATTGATAGATTATAAAAGAAAAGAAGAAGAAGAAGAAGAAATAGTTAGTTTATAATAAAAATATAAAATTCAGAATTTACATTTTGAATTCCTTAACAATGAACTATCCATTGACGCAAAATTAATATGTGAAGTATAAGTGTTACCTTCATTGGATTTACTCGGTTCTCCATGTCATATTTTCTCCGTCTTTCCTCATCTATTAGCAACTCATAAGCAGCTTGAATCTTAATGAATCTAGCTTCAGCTGTTTCCCCTTCCTCAAGAGTCCCTCTACCATCATATACTTTAAATAGAGAAAATGACAGGATGAGTCGAGGGTCCAAGAAAGGCAAAAAAAATTCAATTGAGTACCAAAACACAAGTTCAAAATGGAACTAAGTTGAAAATCATACATCTTACACCATGTGAGGTAAAGATTCAAATTCCTAAAAAGATTATTTGACATGAACACTTTCAATTCAGTATATTATGCAAAGGCTATCTTACATATTTAAGAATCCAAAACATGAATTAAGCTTGATAAGCTTTAATCTAGCCAACTTGAAGGTAGCAGTACTTTTAAAAGGTAGGAAATTAAAAAATTACTATAACGCTACACCCTTTCTTCAGAAATTTTGTAAACTGCAGAAGTTGCTAATAGATAAGTTCTTTAAGCAGAAAAGCTACAAATGAAACTGGAATTTATAACAGGTTTCTGAAAGTTTCCACTAATTTAATCAACTCTTCAAAAGTTATTATAGAACAATAAGGAGATATATAATCATATAATCCCCATAAGCTCTTTCCAGTTTCTATTAGGTGGGATCCGTTAATGACCAGGAAAGAACTACTGTTGGTGTTTTGACTACATGTGTGTACACATGTACTTTATAGCAGCCTCGATATCATAAGAAATAATCTACATGCTATTTCAGAGACAGCACTGTCAATTTGTCTGTTCTTGACATACAGAGTCTCTGCACTATAATATTTGCCTCTATAATGATTTTAGATCAAGGACGACACATAATTCCAGCAGAAAGCTCAACAAAATGCACCTCTGGAATAAAGCCTAAGAGGAACATATACTGCGAAAATCCCATAACCACCATTCAATCAGAGCTACCATCTGCTAGTTTGCAGCATAGAATGCCCAACACATTTAAAATGTCTTAAATTGTGATTTTCCACAATTTCCTTGCATACATGATTTGCAAGAAGTTTTTCATTCTATAAAGTGTATAGGTTAAAAAGGAAGGAACAAACCATCTGGATGATAGAATTTGGCCAATCGCCTGTATGCAGTCTTTATCTGCTCCTCGTCAGCCTCCCTCTCTAACTCTGTATTTAAAAACAGAATCACAATGGAAACTGTTAACTACTCATCACAAACACATAGAATCAAGATATAGAGAATAACATGAAAAATATCTCTCTTGTCTAGAATTCACTGTTCTCCGAACATATACATACTCACATTAAATTTTGCTCTTTTCGTTGAATTTATCAACGGAATTTGTAACTGTATGCATACCGATATGGTGCTCTGAGAATACTGAAATTGCCTTGAACACATGAAAATCTAATTATTATTATTATTTTTTTAACGAATTTGATCTTCCTGCTCTCCTATTTCTCATGAACTTCAAATTCTACTCTTTAAATTACTTCAAAATATCAGTTAAATTGAGAATATAAAAGAATTACCGAGAGTTTCATAGGGGGATCTCTGTTCAGCCGAAGCGTTAACGACAGACCTTCTCTGATTCACGCGAAACCACGACTGGGTCCGGTTCAAATCCCGGAAACCAAACGAAGGAGACAACCGAGGTTTGCAGCTAGGGTTTCGAAATGAAACCCTAACAATAGAACGAGCTTGGTGCTTGCAACTTATTAGTGAAGTCAACACCGTATGAGGTCTACATATTGTCCTCAAATTGCTGCTCATGTTTCCTCGCAGATAAAAAATTAGGGTTTCTTCGTCTTTTTTTTTTAAAAAATAAATATTAAATTGATGTTGAAGAGGTGAAGGAGGTGAAATTGTTGTGATGTTGAATCTTTTGAATCTGATGACTGAATCTCACCTTTTTTTTTTCTTTTTGAAAAATTGGAAAATCATTTCAGCTTCTACTTTTTTGTTATTTTGTGTTCGTTTTCTTTTTCTTCTAAATTTTACCGCGAAATTTGTGGCGGTTAGGCTTCATGGAAATGACATTGGATCGTTAATATTACTATTATGCCCTTCTGCATAACACAATTACAAATAAATTCCATCATATATTTATGGGCAAAATACACAAACGTACCCTTATTATATGAATAATTACACAAAAAACCAACAAAAATAATAATAACACTCACTACCCCATGACCCGTTGACTAACGGTTGACCACCGTTAGTCAATCACAGAAGAAGGGTAATGTCAGTTTTGCCCTTGCACTTGTATTTGAAAAATGTCAGATATTATAATAAATAAATTAATGAATTAAAACTAATAAAAAATAAGGAAAAAAAAATTGTTTTTGTGTATAGGATCCCGACTTTGTAACTTTATAGAATAAACCTCGTAACATTACAAAGTCGAAATACATTGAGATCCTGACTTTGTAACAGAATCGAATCTCACATGAAAAAACTTGCATTATCCCACACCAGATCAAAGCACGTGTCCACTCACGTTAAATTTTAGGTATACATTCAAGCCTTATATCTTAAAATAAAAATAAAAATAAAAAAATAAAAAAATCTTTTTGATTGTATAACACTACCACACAAAAACTGTATAGCTATAGTGGAGACTAGAGAGAGTCCACAATTTTTTCTAATGAAATGAATTGAATAAAACCTAACAAGTAGGGGAACGAGTAGTACTTAAACAAACAAGTCTATATTTATACAAGTAAAATCATTTATCTCAAACAATTGTCTTTAATTAAAATCACTGTCTAATGATATATATATATATATATATATATGCTATATACAATAGGGGCCGTGAAGATCAACTTAATTACCTAATTTTCTTCTCCAAACATGCAGTAACCGGATTCATATTTACAATTTTTTATATTATAGTAGCTGCTATGAGAACACACAATAAATACATATAGATTAAATTGCATTAATGCAACCAAACTTATAAGCATCCACTCCCTTTTGCAGCAAGCACAGAAAATTTTAAGTTGTTTGCGGTGTCGATGTGATGCTTCTTCTGGGTTATAACTTTGTGGACTTAGGCAGGTTCACGTGGACGGGCTGCCCAAAGCGAGCTAAGAGCACGAAGACGGTAAAGATATTCCCCCAAGGCAAGTAAAGCTCGAGCTGATTGGCGGATTGTTAGAATCCGTGACATTTGCTGCATAGTCTGTTGTCGAAGATGATCTGCCTGTTTTGGAGAAGAGAAATATAGTCAAGTGAACAGGGGAGATTTTCATGTACAAAGAATTAACAATGTTATTCAACAGTCTTCAGAATGGCTAGTAGTTTCATACATAACTGGTTCAGATAGTTTGTCTGCATTGATGGATCATTTACATTTTAACACCGGAGAGACGGGGAGACCATAACTTCTAATTTTTACTTTCCCCTCTTCCGGGGAAAACTGTTTTTTTTTTTTTTAATAATTTTTTTTACTATAATCAAATGCAAATACAAACCTCCTAAATCTTGATGTGAAAGACATTAGATCTCAAGATCTCTTGCATAATAACAAGAAACCTTACCAACGACTAAATTAGAAAGTACTCGTAAAAAGACAGATTGAAAGAACTATATTATAGAGCTGATATAAGAAATCAATTCATATGGACAGATATACACTTGAGGCAATTTCAGATTAACAAATACACTCAAGGCAAAGCTTATTGGTTATAATTGACTAAGAGACAGCAAGCAATTTTTATTTTGCATGTGCAGATCATGAACAGTTAGTCATTGCTTTGAGATCAAATATTCAATACACAAAAATGATAAAAATGACATCAAAATCTTCAACAGAGTGACTTGACATATTTATCACAATTCATTTATATCTATCTAAAAGTACAGTTTGGGAATGAAAACTTCAGATTCAACCACATTTTGGTGCTTTGTAAACAAATTAAGAAACAAAAGCTTTCATTACGAGCCTCTGACCATTATTGAAATGTTCTAGATATCTTATATTGTATTGCCATTGAATTATACTCCCAATTCTCAAGCAACTTTATATTTGAACTTAATTCTTGTATACATCAGAAAACAGCTATATATCCACAGAGAGCTAAAATTTCACATAAAGTTCTTAGAAACGGAAACTAATAATTGTATGATTGGTTGCAAGAAATTTGGAATTAAACAAAAAAAAAAAAAAAAAAAAAAAACCTTTTTGTTTTGGAATCATGAGTATTAAAATGATACATCTTACTGGTTTTTTATCTTCTTTTGCTCAATAAACGAAACGAGCTTAAAAGAAGCAAAGAAAAAGAAATTAAAGAAATGATGAAAGCATGATGAACTTCAAACAATTTAACTCCATAGTAGCTAACTCGCAGTAAAATGTAATATAATACCTGGTTCACAAAGCCCTCTACTGCTTCCAACTTCTCCATAGCAGCAGCTATCTCAGAGTGGTAAATTCCTTGACTCCATTGATCAGTTGCTATGCTCTGAGACAGAGTTTCTTGGAGTTTATCCATTCCTTGCGTAAGAGCATCTTCGGCCTGCCGAGAAGATTGCTGCAGGTTTCCAACACCTTCAAGCTGCTGATCGGTCAAGGGCTCAATATGTGGAATGAGAATCTGTAAAAATGAAAATTACACAACATGATAACAAGGTTACATTATCACATCATATAATCAAGATGAAGGAAATGCCGTAGATCTAGACTGATGTTTGAATGCTATAGCCATGTGTATTATGATATCAAAGTCAGAGTTCTCAGCAAGATATCTCATTCGGGAAATTTCCAGACATATAATCAAACATGTAATGTTCTTAAAGTTCAAAAATCAAGGAAAAAAGAAAGCTAAATTATATGAAAATCAGTAAAAGAAAAGAAAATAAAATAAAATTGAATGAAGCAATACATTGGACTTTACAGTCTTCTATAATATATCATAGTATATTAATTGTGAGCCACCTCTAACATTTAAAGTAAAAAAATCAGAATTTCATAAACTAGTAATATTCCTCAAGTGGTCAATTTCTCTAATGGCACAATAATTTGCACATAATTATGCTCAAGTCACTAAAGTTTAACCTATAATCCGGCAGTCTTATCCCAGTGTAAAGATAAAGCCATTGTATGGAAAGCCGTAATTAAGTATCAGGCAATATATAAATGCAAACTATTCTTAAGTATGACAATGGGCATAATTAGTAAACAACAACAACAAACAAGCATTCATCAAACAATAGGTGTACTGAACAATGTATTACATTTAGAAGCTCTGAAGGGCGGAATCCGCCTATCCATTGAAAAAAACGCTCCGTTGATGTTCTCCATGTGCCAGAAATCAAATAGAAGACATCAGCCTTAGCAACATCAGCTTTCATGCGGAAAAGGTTGCAATAATGGTTCAAGCCACTCTCCACCAGTATATGCAGTTCTATATCAGTTATATGTTTTTGTAGTGCATTTCTAAGTTCGGATATCTGTCTATCTTGCTCTTCAACCCAGTGTCCATACTCCATCTCAAATGCAGTAATTGCTGCAACACAGAAATTGACCATTTCAAAGAACAAAAAAATAAAAAAGGTGTAAGCAGAAGAGTAGACATTTAACAAAAAGTAATCGATGGTTATACAACAATGAGAAAGTTCATCTAATGCTCCGAAAATATTAGACAACAGATGCCCTTCCTTATCAGCAAACATATGTTTACATCTTCAAATATTTAAACTTCGATACCATTTATCAGAAATGGCAGATATGAGCTTTCCTAGAAAGGGAAGAAATATAGAAATTTAAGATTACTTGACTTTTATACATTCAGTGTTTTAGTTAATTAATCTATAACTTCTTAAATACTTTTGGAATACACTTCACTGCTTGGATACTTCCTATTGCCTTTAGATAATACTTAAATGAATGGAAAAGTAGACAAAATTCTGTAAATACTCCCAGGACAGCAGTATTTGAGTTAATGACATTGGAATTTAATATCATTGTATTTTAATTAACATTTTCATGGAATGCATCCATGTAGTTGCATAATGTTGACATGGAAAAAAAATATACATTGCAGTGAATTTAAACAGTCAAGTATCTAAAGTGCTAAGCCTAAACACATGAGTTAAGGAATCAACAAATTGAATGACGGCAACTGTCAACACAAAAAACCACAAACCTGGGTTTACATTTCCAGAAAACCCTAAGCGATTGCCATCTATTGAACTGCCTATGTACACACCCTGCAATTAGGCATTCACTGATTCATCAAGTAGGGACTGCATTCCTGATACTTAATTATAAAAGAAACTGCATTCCTGATACTTAATTATAAAAGAAACGCCTGTTGATTTATGGTGGAAACTAGTGAAAACAAAGAAATATTTTCTCCATACCTGATGTCTTGTCCTCTCAAGTTCCTGTTCCAACTGTGCCAATTTCAAACGGCTTGTTTCTAGTTGTTGTACATAAGCCTACAAAACAACATTAAAATATAATTAACTCTACACTTAATCATAGTGAATAGCTTCTATCAGCTGAGACCTGTATGGTAATCCATTAAATTATACCTTTTTTCGCAAACGACTTTTCCGAGCTGCTTCACGATTTTGTGCCAAACGTCTCTGTATCTGTAAGTATGTTTTTACATAAGTAATCATTGTATACAGTTTAGTTGGGGCATTAGAAATTGCTACTCCTAATAAGTTTCCCAGAATGAAAATGAATAACTTAAGAAGTTCATTGCTTCAATATAAATGATTTGTTAATGGGGTTGTAGGATGAAGATAAAATCCTTATACAACTTATATGTGATTTTCCTGTCACAAATACAATGCCACACCAGGTAGCATTCAATGCATTCCCATTTAATGATTCCATATTCTGCTGGAACCAGTGAAATGTGCAAGAGAAAAATAAAGGAACATAAGAGAAGATGAAAGGGTGCGAAATTCAGATACAAAAACATAGGTACAGCACTCAGCTAACATAAAATACAAACTAGTATGCTCTAAAATTATCCCAAACTATGTCAGAAAGTTTACAAATTCAGTGATATCCTGAAGTATAAACATCTACAAGGAACACACTTAGGTATACAACCTTGACAAAGCATGATCAAACACAGTATTCACAGGAAAAAAAAAAAAAAAAAAAAGAAGAAGAAGAAAGAGGGTTTCGCTACCAATGTGAAGATCTTACAACTAAAACATTTATTTAACTCTATATTCAATAAAGTTAAGCGAGAACTAGTAGAAATCTTTTCTTTCAGTTATTCTGAGAACACAGTGGGTTCAAGAGGCATGAGTTGGCTACAATCAGGAACCAAATCATAAGAAAGTATTTCCTAATTAAAATGGAGAGAGAGAGAGAGAGAGAGAAAGAGGAAGCATAGGTAGCAATTTTTTATCACCTTCTCAGCAGGTTTGTTTGCTTCTTCATCACTTCTGGAAGGCTCCATTGATTCATGAGAAATATATTCAGACTACAGAAGTTAAACCAGAACAATGAGTTACAGCCCAAAAATCAGAGGAAAGAACCCTAACATCCAGTAACCAAGGAAGAAAATATCACACATTTCACCTTTTGGTCTAGCCTAGCATCCACCTGTACAAGTGAGGATGAACCAGTATTTGGGCTAGCATCACCTTGGAAGGTGTCTCCCCACATGCTAATCTGGTGGAACGGCTCGTAAAGACTCATCCTTCTTAAGGTGGCTAGCTGAGTTGATGGAGAGCTCATACTCTATCGAACAACTGAAACATGGAAACCAGAAACAAAGCAAACTAATTTACTGAGATTCAATATCAATTGACACAGGAATGCATTACTAAAATTTACTTGATTGAACTTGTCTCTGTAAAGTATGAACACAAGATATCATTGAAAGTCAAGATATTGATAGCAAGACAAGCAAAGATAGTTCAAAATGGATCAGAAACTTGAAGAAAAAGTAAAGTTTACAAAATTAAACCAACAACATTCCAGCCAAAGTCTACAAAGAACCTGAAACAGATATGGATTATGGATAACAAAATGGCTTTGAGTTTTACTACTTTTATTAATTAAACAAATAAATGCAGATATGGAAAGAATCCCAGACACAGAGCATTGTTGTTTTTAGTTTTAATTCAAAAAAATTTGGAAGCAAATGGGAATACCTAAAGATGATGTTATGATATATATTTCCCAGGCAACATCTACTTGCAATTCAAAATGTCAGAAGATAATTTATTCTCAACGCTGTTGAGTACCTAAAGGTGATGTTATATTTATTATACTTGGTTTGTAATTTCCCCAAAATGGTGAGATTTCCTAATATATTATCATAAGACAATAAGAGGAGTGCACAAGCTTGATGCTTCTGAACTTTTAATACTGAAAACTATTTGAAGATCTCCACATCTGTTCTCCTGAAAACCACAATTTATCTCAAGAAATGCTATAAATGCGGAAAGAGGAAGCCTACTCAACAACAAATCTAGCTTCTCTTTTTCACCTTGAACCAAATAACTTTCTTTTCCTTTCTATAATCGATGAAGACTGATTGTTACCTCATCAAGTATCATGATGACAGACAAGTAACAGATCAATATTTGATACCTGCATATGATAGACAATACGAGCAATCCTCGACCAGCTAAAAAGTATACAATTATTACTTGCAACTTAATGAATTTTTACTATCTTCTCCAACCCAGGTCAGAAAAATCTAGGCTCCAAAGAATTTCTCAAATAGAAAGGGCAATCGATGTATAAAGTATAAACAAAGAACAAAGACAGGAAAAGGGAATATCCTAACAACCATAAACGTATTGATCTTCCTATTCAAACAGCCCAAAATATATTAGATTAGCCTTGGTGCCTTTCATGTTCGTGCTCATGTGCATGTGAGAGAGAGAGAGAAAAAGTCTGTGATTCTTCCAACAACACATAATTTTGTTACTACTGCAAACACAAAATTTGAATCGTTGCAATCAAGATATGAACAACTCACCAGACCATGCCAGTCTCTCACCCCAAAGCTTCAATGCAAAAATGGCGCCAATAATCATATGTTAACTAAAACACAGGCCAAAAGTAAAAAGAGCTCCTCAGTAACCAGCACTTTACCAAAACAAAAACAAAAAAGCTTCCAGCAAAATGAAGAGATCAAACAACCCAGTTAACAGAACACAAACACATAAAATTAATCAACTCCAATTGAGTTCGATATTCATTAAAGTAAGGAAAAAAAAAAAAACAAAAAAAACAAAAAAAACAAAAAAAAAACTGGAGCTTATAATCAAGAAAGAAAGAGTCACCTGCAAATCTAAAAAACCTCTACTTTGTTTCTCTCAATTAAAGAAACCCAGTCTCACCACTTCAAAGCCCTTTTATAGTAGTAGCTTGAAAAGTTCTAGCTCCTGAGAACCATCCATCCATCCATTAATTCCTGAAAAGAAAAACAAAGACACCAAAGTAACAGAATCAAAATAGTCTAATAAAAAAAACACAGTGAAAAAGACTGCTTCTTTTTTTTTTTAATGAGCTCTACAGTCAAACGTTAACGTCCTAGTGTTCCCACTTAAAAGTAGCACACAATTGGCTTTGAAAATATGCGCACCCCATGTAGACATTTTAACCTGCGCACACCACAGTCCTTAACGTACACCCACC
Source organism: Acer saccharum (assembly GCA_030490815.1). NCBI lineage: Eukaryota > Viridiplantae > Streptophyta > Magnoliopsida > Sapindales > Sapindaceae > Acer > Acer saccharum. The sequence continues at coordinate 31,409,172 of CM059872.1, forward strand.
TTCTGTCAGCCTTACCTTCCTTAGCTGACGTCATTTCCCGGCTGTTTGGTATGTGCTTCACCGTATTTGGATCGTCTCCTCACCTTGTCCTCAATTTCATAATTTATTTTCATGTGTCTAAGATAGCAAATCAATGATGTTGATTAGAAAATTTTTATTAATTTTTATATCTCTATAATATAACAAGATAGAATTAATCCAAACCATTAATTTAGGTGATGACATAAAAAGTGAGGAGAGTCCTGCTTCGCTGCAGGTTCTTAAGTGGGAGCTCCTGATTGGTGTGTGAGTTGCATGATTGGTGGCGAGAGAATATAGCAGATTACCACTAAAAAGAGGAAATTCCAAAAACGTCCCTATGTTTTTATGAAATTCCACTTTTTATTTTTCATTGTTTGTAAATATACCAAAATGTGTCGCATTCGCCCTCAATAGATTGTAAGTTACAATCTATTTTTTTTCTTTTCACACTTATTTTATGAAGATACTCCATTTTAATAAGTTAAAATTTTAAAATATATAAAGACAATTCAATTTTCTTCAAAATAACCTTTTTATCTTTACACACTTTTTCATTCTAAAAACTAAATAAAATTAAAAAATATATTCTAAAACACTCTATTTTATTATAAAATTATCTTTTTTATTATTAAATACACATTTTCTTTTCATAGAAGTTTTTAATCTCATAAAGCATTAAAATTATGGGTGAATCATTGTATATGTTATGATTCATAAATCCTCTTCATTATCTATCGACTCCTAAACTATAATGGAATACAAATTTCGTTTTTTTTTTTTTTTTTTTTTAAATTTTTTTTTAACGGGTATAAACATAGATATTCCATATCATAATCAATTGCAATTCTCTATATCTAAATTTACAATGGAGGCTAGACTTCTAAAACTTTCCAGACCAAGCTTGTTATGAATATATATATATATTGATTTTAAAAATTAATATTAAACCCAAAAGAAAATACAAATTGTTAGGTATTACAGATAAATAGGGGAGGGAGAGAAAATACAAAATAAGCAACATATGCAGATTGATTGATTGCACAGAGAAATTACAAATAGAATATGGAGTCTAATTCCTTAACCAATTCTCTCCAGGTTAGTCAACAATTCCAAGCATTTCAGTTTCAAATTAAATCGACCACTTGAAAAGAAACTCTTATGATATTGCAAAAAAAAAAAAAAAAAAAAAAAAAAAAAAAGGGTTTTAGGGTTTGTGAAACACAAACAGATAAAGAAATAATGTTGGATCCTAAAACTTTCTTTTAGTAAGTTTATTTAAGGATAAATTTGTCATTAATAAAAACATTTAAAATTGAGTGTATAAAGAGATTGAGTGGATTGTTAATAGCATCACTCTACACTAAATTACACTCGCTCCTAGGAGAGTGTAAAGCAAACATGTATTAATTAAGTACAAAATTGCCCTTCAATATATTGACGGAAGTTAACAAACATCCACTCGAGGGATTTATTTGGTATTTTATAAAAGGTCAAGGACCATTTGGTACATTTGCAAACAATTAGGAAAACCACCTGTCCTAAGGACCATTTTTGGACTTGCTAGAACCTCTTACACCAAAAAACCATCAATTAAGAAAAATGAATCCTACTAAATTTAGGAAATTTAATTATTATTTTTATTTGTTTGGGATTTATTTTTGGAAGTCCTTTAGGAATAAAAATACATACTTCTTTAGGAATAAAAATAAAGTAATGTTAGACAACCAAAACATTTAGTCCAAATTTTAACCCAAATGATGTGGCAAGTGAGTTGTCATCACCACACACAACATGGGATGATGTGGTTAATGAAAAAACCACTTGCCATATCATTTGGGTTGAAAATTGGGTTAAATTTTTGGGTTGTCTAGCATTAATGATAAAAATATATACTTCTACAAGGAAAAGAGAACTTTCACTAGGATTTGAAAGATTCGAATAGTGGAGAACAACTCCATGCTTTGGTTCATGGAGTAAGTTGCATCCTCCTCCCCAATTTAGTCGTGGAGGCAATGGCGGTGGGTCAGAAATATAAAAATAAAAAAAATTAAGAGACCAAAATGAAAAACTTTTAAAATGTAATGATAATTTCATAATTTTTTTAAAAAATTTATATGAATTTTAAAACTTAGTAAATTTAATTTTCTTTAAAAAAAAAATTTGTATTAATTTAAAAAAATATATATATATTTGCAATAGTTGGATTGAAAAAGCAAACTAGAGGGGGTGAATTATGTTTCAATCAACTTCATAACCATAATATGGAACTCTAAAAAAACGTGTGAATATACAAATATGAACAATTTATGTAAAGGGTTCAAAAAATTTCCAGCACTTTTTACTCCCTTATTTTTAAAACTAGCTCCAACTTAATAACTTATGTTTTAGTAGCATCTAAAGTGTTGTACTGACAAAAATACCCTTAAAACACTCACAAAAATAAGTCTCACATCTTTTTCCAAGACTTATTTTGGTGTTTTCGAGACTTATTTTAGTGTTTACGAGACTTATTTTGTATTTTCAAGACTTATTTTGTAATTTATTAGACTTATTTTGTAGCTTCCGAAACTTATTGGGCATTTTTGCTATTCCGAGACTTATTGGGAAAAAATGAATTTTTAAAAAAAAAATTTTGTTCATCTTCTTCATCGACCTTCATTGGAGGCCTGTTTCATTTCCATTGATGGAGGACAGAGGTTTTGAAAATTAAAAAAAAATCAAACCTAAAAATGGTAAACAAAAAAAAGGTAATAAAAGAAGAAGTTTAAGGTATTTTTGTACAATGGTGCTATTTAAACTTAAATTATTAATTTAGTGCTAGTCTTAAAAGTCACTATAGATTTATTGTTATTTATGCCTATTTTAACTTTATGTGAATTGCATAATATAAAAGAGATAAGGGATAACAAAATCAAAATAAAAACTTTACAGTGGTTCAAACCCATACATGTGCTTACATTCACTCCCTAAGCTTTCCATTATATATAATTGTAGATGCAGAAAAATCCACAAATAACTTAGATCATCGAGGTGGGCACTAGCAACCTGTAGAGCAGATAAAAAATGAGCGATCATCGAGCCACAGAGAGGGGTGGTTCCTTTGGGGGACTCTCCGACACTCAAGTCAGAATATTATTTCAATGAAGTAGAAGGAACAGTAGAGAATGACAAACCGTGTTGCTCGATGTATCGAGTTGAGCTGTATATCGATATAGCTGGGTCGATATTAGATATCGATGATGTCGTCATGTCGATGGATCGACTATGGGGATCAATGGAGTTGATGGGTTGACTCTAAGAATTGATGAAGGTGATGGATCGATGTCTAGGTGGGGGTCCCTAGATTCGACGTGGGTCGATCGATGAATATGTCGACCAGTTTTTGAGAATGACGGGGTCAATCTTTGCTAGATTGTGGAACATCAATTAATGCCGGGAGAGAATTTTGGAGCTCATTGTTTGCTCTAAAGTTTAGAGAGCTCAACCCCTTTTGTGAATGAGAAAGGGTTACTATTTATAGGAGAAGATGAGTGAGCTAACAAGTGACTCACTTAATAACATTGAAGTAGATGTTATAGAATTGATACATTTGAAGGAGAGGTTATAGACTTAATGGCCTTGAAGGAGATGCTATAGACTTGATGATATTAAAGGAGACGTTATAGACTTGATAATATTGAAATAGACGTTACAAAAATGATGAAATATTCTCTAACGGTTTGATCTGGTCCAAGTTTGACTTTGACTGATGCGAGTCTCTTATTGGGCTTTGACTATTGGGCCATGGGCTTTATTGGGCCTTAGTATTTGTGCTATTTTTGGCCACTATAATAATCACTAATTAGAATTTTTGATGCCAACCAAACCGTTACGAATTGGTGATGCCTCACTTTAAGTCATCAATGTGACAGCTAGGGGGTCGGTTGTTTTTTAAACTTAAAATTTAATGGGTCTAAATTAGAATTATTATGTTGTTTTAATTGTTTTTTAAGTGGTCAAACAACTTAAAAATACCAAAAAATAACATAAAATAAAAAGTAAAAAAATCATGACTTTTAACTTAATTCCAAATCACCGAATTGCATTTAATAGATTCTCTTCCAATATTATCCTCTCAAAGATAACATATCTCCAATTTTATTATAATTTTATATTATACATTTTTTTTTTTTTAACCTATTACTTATGATAAACAACTTTTAAAAAAGGGTACGGATATTGACACCTATAAATATGATAAGCGCACCCATATTTATAAGTACACCCATGTCTAAAATTTAAAATTTAAATATTATTATAAACACTCATCTTAATGCCAATAGTACCCTTATTTAAATGAATGTTTTCATTTTAATACAATTTATTTATAAACCCTTATAAGTTATTAACATGCCTAATTTTACAAATGATAAATTTTTAAGTTCTTCAGACTTGAAAACATAGTCTCAGGAAATAATTATAAAATAATTACCTTATTAAATGAACTAACTCACAGCTAATAAAGAAATCGAAACAAAACTTGGTAGAACCCAAACATTGACAAGAAAAACAACGTACTCAATAATTTTCGTAATGATTTCAGAATAACCATGTTTTTTAATACACTCTATGATGTCTAATTGCAAGAAAGTCGAAGAAAAATTGTCACAGCACCATCCAATATGGAAGTTTAGCTCTAATGAATTGTATTGGAATATTAAATATAATGTTTTGTTTGTAGATTACTGAATTTTTTTTAACAGCTAAAACAAAATATATTAATCAAGCCTGATAAAACAGGTAGCAAGACAGAGGAAACATGGCATAACAGAGCACAAAGAAAAGCAAAATGAGCAACCAACAACCCCACAACAACAACCAGAAACAAAAACATAAGGGAAATAGTATTTGAAGATATGGGTATAATAAATGGGTGTAAATAGTATTTTGTTTATTTTTAATTAAACTAATTTGTCTTTATTGGTAAATTCTTATTGGGATATTTTTGTAATTAATTTTTTTTATTAAAATATCGGTGTGCCTATCATATTTATGGGTGTCAATATCGGCTCCCTTTAAAAAAAACATTAATGGCATTATCACTTTCAAAACCATGGTTGAACCTTAATTTTTTTTTCTTTTTCTTTTTTGTAAAATCAAAACCATTTCTAAATCATTATTTTTTTTTAAGAACAATTATTTAGCATATCTTAATCATGAATAATATCTTATCATTATTACATAAAAATGGTTTAGGTTTTGTTAAATTATTATTATTATTTTTTTGGGAAAATTGTTAACTTATTTTATTTAGTTGTTTGTACAAATAAAATTAAAATACAAAACAATTAATAATAACAAAGATATAAATGTCAAATTACTTGTTTTTAATCCATTTGTCTTTATAAAAAATAAAATAAAATAAAAGTTGATACCTATTCAGAGGCGATAAAAAAAAAAAAAAAAAACATATTATTCAGTTTTAGATTTCAGTCACTATTCAATCTTCAAAAAAATTCAAAACTGTTCATGTTTTGGACAAAAAAACACAAACAACTCCCTACTAGTCCTGATAAATGTTATCCAACACTCGATTAAAAAATATAAAAAATTGGATATAATGAAAATTCAAGCACAAGTATATGACCGATGTAGCTAGGCTTGGAACACTTGGAAGTGTTCTTTGGATGACCCATTAATACAATTAATAGGTGGGATGAAAAAATCGGTAAATCGTTGAGCTAGTTTTGTTTTACACGGAAAAACAAGCCAAAACGATAAATCAGAAAAACAGCTTTGTTTTTATTTCCCAAAACATGGCTAATAATAAAAAAACAATTTTGCCCCTATTTAGCCTTTAATAAAAGACCCTTTTTTTATATATATAGAAATGATAAATAAAAAGATGGTGTGACTAGGATGTGGGGTAGGTAAGGACAATTATTTACACGTCATCATGTATGTCAGAATCTAACAAAAAGTTACAAAATGCGTGTGATTTATAGTTTCTCCTACTATGGTGGAGAAGAGATTTGCTTTTCACCGAACTAATTTTATATATAATTGATCCAACATTTGATGACATTTCTATTAATTATAAAAAAAAAAAAATCTAAACAATGATTTAATCTATTGTTTAATTTGTATACAATGGGCAACCTTGTTACAACAATAAATTAATTATACTACTCTTTTTTAGAATTTGAGAATGGGTTTATCATGATTTGAAGTCTTGAACACACACGGGTTTATCACTGAACCATATCAACTTTTGTTTGAAACCGTCATTTTAAAGTTCCCCATACTTTATATCAATTATATGTTACAATAATGGATGAATATGATGTTTCTTTGTTGTATGAATGCATTTGTTTGAAGATATATATAATTATATAAAAGTAGTGAGTCTCCTCCACTCCACGTACACATAAATACTTTGGCTCTTTCTAGACTAGAAGGACATGATGAGGAGAAATTGAATACCACCTTTGTTTGTTTCGATATTCATTGATGATGACAAGATATATAGATAAAAGAAAAAAAGAAAAAGAAAAAAAAAAGGCATGCAGTATTGAGAAAACGACTTTCGTGTTCATGGAGAACAAAAACACTCAAGACAGAAAAAAGAAAAAAGAAAGAGTAGAGAGAGTACTCTATATATATCCTTTTATCATACCAGAAAGCTGAGTGATAAAGGAATTAGTTGATGCGATATATTGCTGGTCAATATACCTGTACTACACCCACCAAAAAGGGGTACGTTCCTCTCATGAATTTCGATCACCAAACTTGTATCATTAATTTCTACAGAGCATGCAGCACTAATAATAATTTCTGCTAATTATAACACAAATTTATAACACAAATGAATTTTCCTATATTTCGTCTATTTTTCCGATGTTTTCATATTTAGGAAAATGAATGTATCGAAAAAATGGACAAAATATAGGAAAATCCAAAAAAAAATAGTTCTGGTGCTTAATTTTTTTTTTTTTTTTCAAATTTTATTTATAGGTAGATTTCGATAAACTTATCATCCATAAAAAAAATCAGATCAAAATTCATTCAAATCGATGTGATTTCATGGTGGTCCTTACTGAAATTAAAATAAGAGATCTCCTATGAGAGACTCACTCATTTACCGAAATTCATTCAAATCGATGTGATTTTCAGAGATGAAGAATGTGGACCATAGTTTATAGAGAAGTTTTGACAAATTCATACACTTTGAGTCAAAGTATGTAAATCTAATGGTCCACATTCTTCGTCCTGATATATTTTATATCAAGACGAACTGATAATAGAATATATATATATAATGAAATTCAGCTGTTAAATCCATCTCTAACAATATATAATTAAATGAATATTTATTATGTATTTAGATCTTTTGTTAACGTGATAGTTAAGGTCAATATTTTAACAAAAATGTGAGTGCGGTCATGGGGATGTTGACGTAGAGAATTAACATTGTTAACCAAAGGAATCGAATGTCAATAAGATTTGGATCCTCAGCTGATCTGATCTTTCGATCTTCTGACTTTTTTAAAATATGTCATTGGTTGTCGATAAAATGGTTGTGAAAACTAATAACATCTTAACCACCAATTCACAATACTTATGTGTTATGAGATTATTTGAGGTCGGGAAAAGATTAAATTAGTAGAGAATCCAAATTCATATCGATAATAGAGAAGGAGCTGATTACTGCTTACATGCACAAAATTACAAGTTTCATAAAGTGAGAGGAAATTAATTAACGTGTCGTGTCACAAAGCATAATGAGCATAAACCAAAGAAAGAAAGTGAGCATGCAATATGCATGATGGTTGGCCAGCTGATAATGTCATCTTTTTCATTATAAATAAATGAGCACCAATTAGAAAGCGAGTTCATATAATAAGTGATGGGAATATGTCGTTATCTTAATTAAATTATTATTTCATGTTTTAATGGAAGATCAAATTAATGTAAACCCCACTACTACTTTATTATATATTTTAATATTTTATACACTACTACTTTCTTTTTTCAGTTAATTAATATTATTGTTGTTGTTGTAGTATAGTGAAAATAAATAAATAGTGTACTTGGTGTACTCATATCGGTAGGAAATATGAGTTTTTGTCACTTTTTTAAATTGGCGTTTCAAGACTATCACTGCGTTAATAACTTATGTTTTAAAGGCACCAAAGTAGGTGAATTCTAAAAATACCCTTACTTTACTTTTTATTTTTATTTTTATTTATTTATTTTTACTTTTCATTTTTTTTTTTTAAATTCTTTCATCTTCTTCGTATAGATCTATTTACGACCTCCATTGAAGGTTGAAATTGCATCTTCATTGTATTAGTTTAGTGGCGCTACATTGACGCACTCGGGGGGTCCCCGGAGATTTTTCTCTAATTTCCTATGTTGTTTTGGTTTTGAATCTTCCATTGTTAAAGTTGCTGATGGTTGGGATTTTCGAGTGGGGAAGAGGATAAATAGTAACTTAGTTTCCGAGAGTTAGGTTAGTTTCCGAGACTTTTCATAAACCTTTCGAGACTTTTATCCGAGACTTTTGAATGCTTTCCAAGACTTTCCATAAACCTTCTGAGACTTTTGAATGTTTTCCGAGACTTTTCATAAACCTTCCGAGACTTTTATCCGAGACTTTTGTGTGCTTTCTAAGACCTTTGAATGCTTTCATAGACTTTTATCCGAGACTTTTTAATGCTTTTTGAGACTTTTGAGGGACATACCTCGTTTTTGATCGAGATCGAAACTTTCTACAGTCGTTGGTCATGTTCTACGTTGTCAACGTCGCCGTAATCTTGTTGGTGGTCCACCATTGCTGTCACAGTTACCATCACCGTTTGCGTGTTCGCCGATACTTGAATGGAACTTTCTCACTCTACTCACAACTCTCTCATTGTAAACTGAAAAGTAAAACTTTCAAAATAGCTAACCTGGAAGTAATGTGAGGGTATTTTTGGAAGAAGACCATTTTTTATGCCTTATAAACATAACTTATTAAAAGAGTGATAGTCTTAAAATGCCAGCTCTAAAAAGTGCCATTTAATTTTTGGACTCCTCGTATTGGTGGGTCTACTTCATACTGTATTATGGGATTGAGGAAAAGTTGTCTTGTAATTAATAAATTAATTATACATTTATCATGCCAATGTTTTAACTTCGAGTTTCATTTCTTTTACGGTTCAAAAAATATAAATTTTGAATCGGAAGCAAATGATTTGAAGGGGATAGTGCTAGATTTGAAGGGGTAGTGCTAGATTGAGCAAAACAATTGCCCAAATAATGTGACAATTGAAGTGTAATTAACACATTACTTATTTATCACAACATTTTGTGATTTATATAAATATATGGTTCTGATAACTCATATGCTATATTATTTGTACAGATTTTTTTAAACAATCTAGCATTGATCTTTAAATTATATTTGAAATCTGAAGGATAGTATAGTTACAGGTCCTGGATTGAGTATAACCCAAATTTATCAGAATCTAACAGCCTAAAAAGTACAATATACCCACCACCCAAAATATATAAGTGACAGAGGAAGCTTGAATTCACTTTTTTTTTTTTTGCTTTATGCTATGAGGTAGCGTTGAGAGAGATATGGCATCTTCTTCTCTCGCCTGCCATGGAATTCTTAGACCAATTCATCCTATTCTCTATTTGCTATGCTTACCCACGAATCTCAATATATATATAATATTAACTTAACATATGATCAAACTCTTCTTTAAAGCAAAATTAAAAGTTATTTATTTTTATATAATTTGCCAAAACCTAACCAGCTAGCTACTTTTTTTTTTTTTTTTTTCTTTTTTAGGATTTAAAATTATCACTTTATATAAGAAAAAGATCTTCACCAAGTACACGTAAAGTGCACCAAAAAAATTGATTAATTTGTTGGCAACTTGCTGCAATCTTAATTAGGTTAATTATATCGTAGTTCCCATTATTAGTTTAGTTTATGAATATTAAAATAGTGAAAAAAAAAGTGAAGAAGTTAGGTTTGGCTAATAATATCTCCTTTTGAATCATATAAAAGGACAAAAAAACTGGAACATATATAGCATGACATTTTCTTTTTTAGTTAACGAATCAAATCAGTACTTAAATTCCTACAACACCAAGTCAAAGGACTATTATTAAGGTCAAGATTTCTTCTTTATTAGGGAATGCATGATCATTTTCTAGAGTAATAACGAGTTAGACAAAAAAAAAAAAAAAAAAAAAAAAAAAAAAAAAAAAACCGTGTGGTCCAGAATAGTACGCAATATGTTATACGATATGAATTCAGAATGTGATTGGTTGATCACGTCATATATTGTGATGTGAATGAAACTGTATCACAATTAAGTATTCTTTTATGAAGTAACTATAGATTTAAACGAGAAAATCATACATATACCGTTTTGGTTATATGTATTTTTGTGATGTGAGTTTGTGACTTTTTTCTATAATTATTTTTTTTTGAAATTATATATATCAACGGTTAATAAAAATAAATAAAAAAGAAATAAATATTTGCCGATGAATTTATTAACGATAATGTGTCACAATATCGGTAAGAATTTACATAACTTATTGGGTTTGCATAATAGTTGCAGAAGATACCGATCAAAAATCAAGCAAAACAACACCAAGTTAAAAATTTCCACATTGGATGCATATTGTGCATATTTGTCCGTTAAAGATGCAACGTGTACGGGTAAAAAACATACACGAATCCATGGAAGATTTTTCCGAGACATATAGACCCCCTTTGAATGTAATCTATTCTTATGCCAAATTTGGTGGGCTGAGAGAAAGACAGAGTGTGTGCGATTGGAATTGCTTTTGTTCCAACATTTATAAAAGTGTGAAAGTGCATTCACAAGTGGCATATTAAAGCCACTTTAGACCATTACCACTTGGGTCTCACAATAATGGAGGCTATATGGGATTTTTTTTACAATCAGCAGGGTGTAGTAAGATTCTCACGTGCCACATGCGTGCACCCTTTCCTTCCCCTTTGTTATATATAAATAATTAAATATTATGGTTGCTTCCATAAATTGTATTACTTCAATTGAGGAAAAGGTATCTCTTTCTAAATAAACAAACAAAGGGTTATCAAGAAAGTTACATACTTATCGGAGTGATTACTGGTCTAATTTTGATAACATGTGGATTAAATTAGTCGGTAATCTTATTTGATATAGATTCATATTTATCTCTATCCATATTATAAATATGTGGTTATAGGATCTTTTAGAAAATAAGAGGTCGTTTGTTTTTTTCACTTAAAACTTAATGGGTCTGAATTGAACTCATTAAGTTGTTTTGTTTGTTTTTTTAAGTGGTCAAACAATTTAAAAATATCAAAAAATAACTTTAAAAAAAAAGTAAGAAATCTTGACTTTTAACTTAATTCCAAATCACTGAATTATAATTAAAATATTTTCTTCCAAGTCTATCCTCCAAAAAAAGATATATTACTAAATTTATCATAATTTGATATGGTGTATAATTATTTCTTTTAACTTATTTCTTATTTTAAAAGGCTTTTAGAAAGAAAGAAAGAAAAAAACCCTAATCACTTCTCATATTGAAATCTTCCTGAGATTAAACAATTGAATTTCTTTCCTACCAAATCCTGGTAAGAACTCTTTAATTTTTTTTTAATCTACATATAGTGGTAGTTATAGAACTCTTTAAACATAATTTAAAATGATAATTTGTTATGATTGTCATAGTTGCAGTTATATAATTTATCAAATATTCTTTTTGTGGTTGCATTCGATATTGAGTAGATTTCGTGGCTTGAAGAAATTATAGAATAATTGTTTATATATATATATATATATATGTACCGGTGTATATAATTTAGGGACCTATTTCAAAAAAAAAAAAAAAACAAAAAAAAAAAAAAAAACAAAAAACAAAAAACAAAAAACAAAAACAAAAAACAAAAAACAAAAATGGTTTCTAGAATTATATATTGGATATTTGGACAATATGTAAAATTGAATTTGAACTTTTTCTTTTTTTTACAATAAATTGAACTTGAACTTTGTTTGCAGAATAACATACAAAATTATATTCCTACATGATTTTTTTTGTTTTGTTAAATTAAACTTTGTTTGCGGAAGAACATGCAAAATCTTATAAAGAGTGTTGCATGTTAAATTACTTCTTTTAATTAGTATGGGTATAGATGTAAAATTATTTCTTTTCAGACAATTTTATTTTTAAAAAACAAACATGTTGACAATATATTCAGACGTGAGAAAAAAAAAAAAAACAAACATGTCATTTAGATTCAGATTTCAGTCACTATTCAGTCTTCAGTAAAATTCATGATTATTCAGTCTTCAGACAAAAAAACAAACGCCCCCTAAGCCTTTTTTCAGAGTTCTTTGACTGTGATAGGGTTTTGGGTTTTATGAATGATTATGAGATACTCTTTTGTAATCTCCATTGATTATATTGAATTTCTTTTCATCTTCGTCCGTGGATGTAAGCTTTATGCTGAACCATGCAAATTTCTCTTGTTTCGCTTTACTTTTATTTTGCTTATTTATTTTGTGTTTTGACAATTTTCACAACAAACTGGTATCAGAGCCCTAGGTTCTTGATTAGCTCTTTGGGATCCGTTATCAAGCGTTTGGTTGATTTAATTGTCAAATCTTTTGGCTTGTGTTAGATTGACTGTCAAATTTTTTGGGTTGTGTATCTATCAAAAAAAAAAAAAAAAAAACTTTGTGATGGGAGCAAAATTTGAGATTGAGAAATTTGATGGAAGAAATAATTTTGGCCTTTGGCAAGTAAAGATGAGAGCCTTGTTAACTCACCAGGGGCTGCCCAAAGCACTCAAAAGGAGGAAGAAGTTGCTTGAAAACATGTCTGAATAAGAAAAATATGATATTATGGAGAAAGCTTTTAGTGTAATTTTATTGTCATTGTATGATGTGGTGATGTATGAGGTGTCCGATGAGAAAACTGTAGAATCATTGTGGCTTAAGCTGGAAAGCTTATATATGACCAAATCCCTCTTCAACAGACTCTATTTGAAGCAGAGATTTCACGGTATCCATTTGTCAGAAGGTAAGTCTGTTCAAGACCATGTGGATGAATTTAATAGGATTGTTCTGGATTTGAAAAATATTGATGTGAAATATGATGCTGAAGATTTAGGCGTGATTTTATTGTATTTGTTGATGTTATGATTTATGGGAGGGATACACTTAGTTTGGAACATGTTAAATCATCCTTAAATTCAAAACAATTAAAGAAAAAAGTTTCTGAAAATACGAATGAAAATCAAGCTAATGGTTTGATGGCTAGAGGCAAAGACAAAATTTTTTTTATGGAGATAATAGATACAATTCTATATCTAAGTCTAGAAGTAGGAAAGGAAGTTGTAACTACTACAAGAAAGAAGGGTATTGGAAAGTTGATTGTCTGAAACTCAAAGAAAAAAAAGATACATCTAATAAATCCTCTGATCTTGGTGATGCTAATGTTGTGAAAATTTATTCTAATGATACCAGTACTGTTTTATCAGTTGCTTCTGGTTGTTTAGACAACGCTTGGATTCTTTATTCGGGTTGTTCATACCATATGTGTCCCAACATGGAGTGGTTTGCTATAAAGCTGTCAAAAAGTGTCGGCACGGCCCCTTAGGGCTCGACCGCCTCAACGTGCCATGCCATGCCAAGCATGACCTGTTTAGGAAAAGGGAGGCACGGCACGACCCACTTTTTTTTTTTTTTTTTAAGAAGAATTTAAGAAAGTATTAAATTTATTTGTTATTTGGTTATAATATTACTTTACGATTTAACATATGTATTTTTAATTGTAATTTGTTTATCTGATTTATTATTTTAGTCTAATAAAATAAAATGTAAAAAATAAATAGATTTATTTAATAAAATAATTTAAAGAATAAATAAATAGTAAAGATTAAAGATGTAAGAAAATAAAAAATAGATGAAAATATGAAATGATGAATTATTTGTTTATTTAATAAAAAGTGTGTAAGTGTAAGTCGGATAAATAAATAAATATATATATATATATATAGGTAAATAAATGAATTTTATTTACTTATGTAGAATTCAGTATTACGTGATTGTCTCATTAAAAACCTTATCAAGAACAACCCAACCCAATGGGATAAAAACTTGGTAAGGGAAAAATAGTGCAATCGAATTACAAGTAGTCAAGTAAATGTATTGTGTACATGTATAATAATTATTATTATTTTTTTAAAAAAGTGCAATCAATATTTCTTCAGTCTTTAGTCTTCACTCCTAGTCCTGGTCCTGGACCTAGTTACTGTCGGAACCCTCATTGACGTATAAATTGGCAAAATTTTGAATAAGTTCTTAGTTTTCCATTTGATGTTGCATCCTCATAATCCCGAAGGCATGTTAATACCTCCACCATCTTAGGAGACAAAGAAGTTCTTCTTGGTTTAATTATACGTCCACTCATTCTGAATGCATGTTTTGAAGAAACAGTGGACATGGGGATAATAAGTACGTCACGTGCTAGTTGTGACAGGATTGGATATCTGTTGCTATATTTCTTCCACCCATAACTACAGATCAAATCTCTTCGTGTTTCCAAATGAATCGAACTGAGTTTCAAGGAACCTGTTGAGTTCAGCACCTCTAGTTGCAGCATCTTGTGATGAAGAATAAGAACTTGGTGAGCCGCTGCTTTTTCGGTGATTGAGAATGCTCCAACTTCTCTTCAACGGGAGTGTGTCCTGTGTTTCTAATGGTTGCGTGTTAACGCTGCCAAACCTGTACTTATAAATACTACAAACTTTGAACAACTTGGTTCGAATGTCAGTAAACTGTTCGGAAAAATCTATGTCCAATTTAACCAATATAATCAAGAAAAGTTTAGAAACCAGATAATTTAACCCTAGGATCTAGTATAACACCTAAGGCATAAAAGAAAGGAATTTTAGACCAGTATTTTTTAAACTTGTTTTCCATGGCAACAACTGCAGTGCCTAAGATATCAACTTCTCTATACATGTTTAACATTTCATACATTTCCATAATCTGATAGATTGCCTGAGAAGATGTGGGTATCATATTGTGGGGTAATAGACCCCGAAAAGAGTTAAATTGGAATCGTAAAAAACCTTTAAAAATTGAACAAAAATCTTTGCCACATACCAATTGTCTAAGGTTAGTACTAAACGGCAAATTTCAACCATTTTCATGTTATAAAAACCTGAAATAGTTACAGTATAATCCAAACAATTTTGCAGTATTAAATAAGTAGAGTTCCACCTTACCAACATATATGTTTGGAATCATCGGGGTCGTAGAGAGTTAGCTTGATAGTATATGCCGAAATCTCACAATCTTATATTAGAGTTGCTTATCCAAGAAAGGACATCTCTGATGTGATCTATACAATAGCCTACAACCTTTATATCAGATTTTACCATTAAATTTATAATATGACATGCACACCATTGGTGAAAGAAATAATCCCCCCTCTTGCGGGATATTGTTGCAAAAAAACAAGGCAATAGAGCTAGTATTTGCCGATGCATTATCTAATGTGATAGAAAGAATACGTCAAGTTATTCCACAAGTTTGTAAAACATAAACAATGACATGATAAACATTTTCTGCGATATGTTGAAAATCCATAGGATGAAAACCAAGAATTCTTTTTTATAACTTCCAATCGGAGTCTAAATAGTGTCATATGACACATAAATAGTCCTGTTTGGAACGTGTGTTCCAAATATCGGAAGTTAGTGCAATAGAAACATTTAGATGTTGTAATTCAATGATCAAGTTATCTCATTTGATCTTAAAACATTTTAACAAATCGCTCCTAGTGGTGTTTCTAGAAACAGCTTTAAATTGGGTGTTGTATGCTTTTTGGATAAATTGTTCATAAAAAACATTATCACCGAAATTAATCGGTTGATTAGTTTGTACAATGTAAAGTGTCATGCAATCTCTAACATACGCGGAGTCGTAACTCCACATCGTAATGGACCCGTCTGGGTTCCGTTGTAGTTGTGTCTGGGTTGCAGTGCCTACCTGTCCGTGTTTAGCTATGTATTTGTTCATATGCCTTTTCAAATGACTGGTTCCCAACCTAGAACTACTATATAAAGCTTGACAAAACATGGAAATGAGATTAAAATTAGTCCTATTCCATCCCATGCACCAAAGACCAAACATGCCAATTAGACCAAACATGCCAATAAATCACGTGATTAGCACAACGGTCAACAAAAGTATTTTCCTTTCAACAAACTTTGAAAGAAACTGTGGACATGTCACATGAGCAGTACTTCTTTTCTAGAGAGAGAGTGGTTAATGATCGAACCAAAATTGTTATGATTTTGGCCCTCAATTTCGTTTTCTTTAGCTTGTTTTCGAGTGTATTTTGGTGTCTAATGGCTAGTTTCTAGTCAATTAAAGGCATTCAGTGCATTTCGGGCAAGACGTGAGATTTGGTGGCAAAAGGGGCTGAAATTGTAAAAAGTGTGTATAGATCATCCAACTTCAAAGGGTCATATCTCCTTCTTCAGATCGAACCACATTTCGGTTTAAATATATTCGGAAAACCCCAGAAGTCTAATTTTCAATGGTTTTTATGGATTATGATTCCGAGTCTTTTAGAGAAAGTTATGTCCATTTTAGTAACTGCTGCACAGGGAACCGCGAACCAACCGCGACCTAACCGTGACGCAATTGCGAATTGCACTCTCCAGCTTAGCAAAAGGGATGTTTTCAAGCCATTTAGAGGGGTAATGTTGTCCTTTCATGCCTATTTTGAACCCTAGCCTCTCAAACCTATAAATACATTATTTTCTTCAAGACCCAATTAACTCTCAATCTATCAATCTAGAAACCCTCTCCACACTTCATCTTCTTCACCACAAAAGAGAGAGAGACCTTTAAAGGTATACATGGAGGTTTTCCTTCATGAATGCCTCACCATCACCACATTCCACTTACAACCACTCATCTTTAGAGGAGATTCATAAGGAAAAAGTCATCCTCTCTTGTCTATGAGGAGGATGAGCTTCAACGGAGCTTAGAGATCCGAGATGACAATTGGGTTCCTCTTCGAGCTTGGAGATCCGAGATTGACACCTTGAGTTTCCTCTTTTTACTCTTCTCTTATATTTTATTTTTTTTGATGTGTATTCCCATTAGGGAAATATGTAAACCTAACAGTAGTTCCATTTATTTGATTAACCTGTATTTAATATTTTCAAGCATTGTCTCTTTCAATTGCTTTATATTTATTCTTGACTTGTGTTGAGTATGCTTGACAACCCTTCTAGATGCATGTTTAGGGATATCTCTTGTCTTTACATTCATGACATGTAGGGTAGAAATTGATATGTGTTCATGATTGGGATTAGGAGTAGATTAATGTAATTTAGGAGTAGTTTAATTAAACATCTCATGATTGTGTGTGTGTAGATTGATAATCCGAAGTGCATGTTTTGGATTGATTTAAGTTTTTGAGAATTAGGGCTAGGTAGGTATATCAACTCTTGGCCTTGATTATGCTCTCAATTGTTTGGGTGAAATTCATGATGAGTATATACCATGTCATTATGGATTTCGGTTCTATAACCTTCGTGCTTGTGACCCTTGGTCGTTGCTCACGCGATATACCATTGGTGAGTAGTGATCAAGGATCCATTATACTTAATGCTACCATTGGTTGTTGCTTGCACGTGACAAGTGAGTAGCGATCGATGGTTGATCATTTCATATTTATGCTTATGCTTATGCTTGTGCTTGTGCTTGTGCTTAAAGGGGAAATTCTCTCATAAACCAACCTTGTAGTTGTGTAGTAGAGAGTTTGGCTTAATCCACACGTAAAGGTTGAACCCAATCTTGGATGTTTTATGCGGTTGGTGACTATAGGTGGCACGAATGTTTTGGTGGTCATGAGTACCTTATGTGTAAATTGTCTATATCTCTCCTAGCCACTTATTTTAGTAACTTAGGGTGTTTGCCTTTAAAAGTAGATTACTGTAATTAGGAATAGTTTAATTTAGAAAGGCAAACACCCAGTTACATTTATCTCTTTAATCACCATTCTCACCCCTCCATATTCTCTCATCTATTTTATCTTTGTTTTGCATTTTCTCTCTCTCTCACACACACACACCACTCTCACCCTTGCCAAGTTCCCATTTACATTGCTTTCAATAATCACTAAAACGTGAAACGATCGACGAATGACACCTCCCTGTGGACGATACCCTCGCTTACCATTTTACTTGTTTTCAAAACTTTAGAGCATATTGCGTATGAATTTCTTATAAATATCTTTTGAATTTGCAATTTGATAACGACACAAAAAGCGTGTTCAGTTAACAACGGCTTTTTTAGCTTTTTCAGCTTTTCTTTTTCTTCTTTGAATTCGACTAAAAATATTTTATGGGTAAAAAGTTCACTTCCCATAATTCCCAAAGTCCAGCTACATTACTTGTATTGTTGTACTCAATTTCATAAACCAGTCATTAATATAAACGTTCTACTGGGTTTCATTATAAAAGGAAAGTACAAAATTACCCTTTAATATTTTATTGATTATTTTTATAAAAATACTTGATAAAAAAAAAAACAAATTTTATTTAAAAAAAAAAAAAAAAAGGAAAGAAAACTTTGAGAAATCTCGTGATTAGTACAACAGTCAACAAAAGCATTCTCTTTTCAACAAACTTTGAAAGAAAATGTGAACATGTCACACGGGCAGTACTTATTTTATAGAGAGAGAGGGTGGTTAATAAGAACAGCTTTTTCAGCATTTCTTTTTCTTTTTTGAATTCGTCTAAAAATATTAAATATTGCATAAAAAGTTTACTTCCCATAATTCCCAATGTC
The DNA here is from genome assembly GCA_030490815.1 of Acer saccharum. Lineage (NCBI taxonomy): Eukaryota > Viridiplantae > Streptophyta > Magnoliopsida > Sapindales > Sapindaceae > Acer > Acer saccharum. Next base: position 31,428,074 of record CM059872.1, read on the forward strand.
GAGCTTGCCTTTTTATTTTGACAATTTTCCTTACATGTCCAAACTGTTTATATCCCTAGCAAGTAACTTTCTTCTTGGAGTTCTCATTCTTTCTACTATCAACCAAGAGCAGAGTTATTAGAAAATTTACCTTCACTCTTCAGCCTTCTTTTCTCAGAGATTAGTTTGCTTGCCAAATCTCCAAAACTTATAGTTGAACTCCCATGCATCATAATAGGCTTCATGTGCGCATAGGATGGTGGAAGAGACCAGATAAGTCTTAACCCTTTGTCTTCCTCATCAATTTTAATTTTAGTCGACTCTAATTCAAAAATTATCCCATCGAGCACTCCAAGATGATCGAAAACCTTCGTACCTTCAGACATCTATAGTGTGTGAAACTGCTCCATCAGGTAGAATTGGTTGCAGACGCTCTTTGCTTGATACTGTACAACTCTTCAAACCTTTCCCAAAATTCTTTCGCAGAATATGTTCTATGAATATTTGCAAGAACATTCTTGGCCAGGCACAGATGAATTACACTTGTAGCCCTCTCATCCATATCCTCCCAATCATCATCGTTCATCACAGGTTTTCCAGAACTAGTATCAACTGCTTCTTTTCCAGAGTGTACAAAGCCTTCAGATTTTTCAAGGATTGACTTGCCCTTCAACGCCTTTTGTAACCCGTATTGGATTAACAGATCCTTGACTTGAACTTGCCACAAGCCAAAATTAACCTAATTTATTTTTGTGTCTTGACAATTTCCACAACAAATTCTAATTTATAGATCCATAAAAATTATAAAAAAAAAAACAAAAACAAAATCTAAAAGAAAATGAATCGCTCATATAATAGCTCAAGTAAGTATACAAATTCTGTATAATAGCTACACATACGTTGATACGTTACAAAAACGAAGAGAAACAGAAGTGTGTGTGTGTCTGTGGTGTAGTTGGGGTGGTGTAACTAAATTGAAACTAAAAAACTTTTAGAAATTTCAATCTCTCACTGAAATCCCAAAAGAACTTGGAACTCTCTTTCAATTCTCAGAATCACTATAAGACAAATAAGTTTGGGTTTTCAAAGACAAATGTCTTCATTAATTAATCAAAAGGGCATATATATGCCTTACAACAAAATATCCACAAATAACTGACACAAACAAATTAAACTTCCACCTATCGTGGGATGGTCTCACAAGACTTGACTAAGTCAAGTTGAACCCACAATTATTAGTGCCTCTAAATAAAGACATTATTTGCTTAATGGAAATTAACTAACATTTATTAACTAACAACAACAATAAAACACGTATTAACAAAGGTTAACATTGCACGTTGAATGTATGTATGGATGTAACGGATGCAATATGGCTTTAGGAACTGCATCAATTGCCTCCCCCAATAAAACTGGACTCTGGCAAGTTTTGCTTCGTGTACAAACTAAACAACTCTAGATTGAGGCGTTGGATTTCCGCTGATTGCAACCACACTGCTTCAGACATAGGCTTGTATGCCCAACGAACTAGAAATTTAAAATAGCCCCCACACCTAGTTGACACAAACTGATGGTCCAGTATTGCATCCAAGGTGTCACGACCATGATGAGTAGCAGGAATGCGTGGGATGGAAACAACAGCTTCTGAGATGGGTCAAGTGATCTGCAATGGACTGACAATAAATAAGTATATCATCAAAATACACAACTACATACTTACCCAAGAAAGGCTTGAGAGCTTGTGTCATCACTCTTATGAAAGTGCTTGGGGCATTGGTCAAACCGAAGGGCATTACGAGCCACTTATACAAGCCAGCTTTGGTTTTAAATGTCGTCTTCCACTCATCTCTGGGATGGAGTTGAATTTGATGGTACCCGTTTTGTAAATCAAGCTTCGTAAACACGGCAGCCCCTCCCAATTGGTCTAGCATGTCGTCGAGGTAAGGGATGAGAAATTGGTATTTCATTGTAATTTTATTCACCGCTCGAGTATCGATACACATCAGTCAACTACCATATTTTTTTGGTGCAAGAAGGGCCGATACTGCACGCGGACTTAGGTTTTCTCGGATAAAACCTTTATTTAGCAACTCTTGGACTTGTCTCTGCAACTTGGTATGTTCGTCTGGGTTCATGCGATAGTGGTGCAGCAAGCAAAGATGATACGGCAAGCACTCGGAATGGTCGAAACGATCAGAATGGTCAGCCTGGATGGTTTGGTCAACCCACTCAGAATGGTCAGCTCAATGACTTGGATCAGCCCCTATCAGAAGGGTATATTTCGAGGGTCTTTTCAGAGGGCAAACGAACTCAAAATCAACATTGTAATATATTTCCGAAAAGCCCAAGACGAGCCCTATAAAAGTTATGAAGACTCCATCTTCTATAACGGGCTGCAGAATATCCAATTTTGGCCATCTAGATTATTACGCGAAGATGGACGAGAGCTGGACGAGATGATCCGGGCTGAACTTCGTGGACCTCTACAGAGGGAATATGAGGTTGGATCATCTATTATAATATGTTTTCAGAAAGCCCAAGACGAGCCCTACAAATGTTATGAAGACTCCGTCTTTTATAACGGGCCGCAGAATATCCGAATCTAGCAGTTTAGTTTCTGGCGCACGAAGACAGCTGTTTCGAGTTTTATGGTTTTTAATTGTTGTCATGATTCCGTACGTTTATTTTATTTCCTTTTAGTTTATATGTAACTAGGTTATTAATTATTTTATGATTTGATTTTATTAAATCAAATCCAATTTCCTTTTTAGATAGGTTTTTATTGTTTTATAACTCTTTTGATTTTTAGGAGATTTGATTTCTTTTCCATTTAGGATTCTTTTCCTTTTGTTTAGGATTTTCTTGTTAGTCAAGTTTTGCAATTCTATTTAAGTAGATTATATTAGGGTTTGAAAGGTAGCTTTTGATTAATGAAAAATATAGAGATTGTTTCTCAATTTCCAGTTACTATTTGTAATTGAAGTCTTTTAACAATCCTTCGTATGCGAAGTTGAATGTTATCAGTAGCCTGATATTCTGGCATTCGTGCGCGGATCAACAGGATATTAGTAGGTTGTTTCTAATTGTTTTGTGTAGGTTTTTCTCGACAAAGCTTCCGCTACATCAGATAGTGTGGCAAGTTTGGAAGAGATGAACCAGGTACAAGGTCTATTGCATGTTGTATGTAGCGCATGGGTGGTAGTTGTTGTGGTAACTCTTCTGGAAACAAATTCTGAAATTCATGTAGAAGGGGCTTTAAAATTACTGGAACTTATCCATAACCTGTTTTCGCCATTCGACCAAAGAGAACATAAAGAGTGGTGCTGTTTTGAACTTCTCTACAAACTTGGTGAAGAGTAAGTACATTGTTATTGGTCTTGGGAGAATGGTTCTCTGTTGTTGATCCAAAGTCAGTAATGGACAAATGTTCCAATGTGATTTTGCATCTTTGGAACAAAAAGGAGTAAGAGATTTCAAACCCGTTGTAGGTGACGCATCAGTCATAGAGCCATAGCATTCCAATGAGTAGGTGACAGACGGTCATGAGGAAGACATCACACCATACTTTGTCAGCATGATTTGGCTCCAAAGAGAACTTTACAAAACACCTAAACTGCACAGATACCGTGTTAACATCATTAATCCAACTTATCGGTAAGGTGTTGGGTGTGATTGCTGTGGTAATTCCAAACGCTCCACCACTTCTTTGGAAGCAACATTCATACCACTTCAATTATTGATTATCACATTCAAGTATTCAACGCCCTTTGTCCATGAACAACTCTAGTATGAAAAATATTAGTACGCTTCCAATCATTAGATTCCGGTTCTAGGAGTTATTTACACCCTGTTAGCACCCTATTGATAACACAAAGATGAAGATATGTAGCTTGCAATACCTCATTCGCTTCTAGTTCTTGATTCTCTTGAATTTATTGGGCATTATAAAACACTACTTGACTCAACCTCTTCTTCAGCAGTTAATGCTTCTCACAAATATATGCCACCCACGTATCTCTAGTAGAACATACCGCGGCGAAATGACCAAATCCCTTATATTTGTAACATTGAGGACCCTCTCCTACCAATTTAGCTTTGCCTCTCTCATCTCCTGGAACTGTTCCTTTCACGGTTTCGTCCATATTTTTCTGGTTGGGCATAGATGTAGTACGAGTGGAAACAAATTCGATAGGTTGAAAACGCCTTTAGTGACTGCTATTTGCTTGCCTCTCCAATTGTAGTGCCAATTGATAAGCCTTATCTACACTATAAACCCGGGCTATCAACATTTCCCTTCGAATTTTAGTTTTTAACCCATTCAAGTAGTGGGCCAAGGATTGAGTCTCAGTCTCTATTGCATTGCTTCGAACTGAGAGTTCATGGAATCGTTCCGTGTATTGGTCTACTGAAGCCTTGGGTCCTTTCCATTGTAAAATATCTTAATAGATTAGTTGATCATAATTAAGTGGAAGATACTTACTTTCTAGTCGTTCCTTCATCTCTTCCCAGTCAATAATTGAAGCTTGATAAGTTCTTCGCAGTTGCTCTTCCACACTACTCCACTATGCGCGAGCTGGACCCTTTAGTTTCAAATTTATGAACCTCACTTTTCTGTCTTCTGGGACTGAGAACCAATCAAAGTAATCCTCCAAAGCAATAACCCAATCTTGAAAGGCATATGGGTTGAGTCTTCCTAGGAAATCTGCCACTTCCACCTTCATTCTCTTGGTCAATTCATCAAGAGGTTCTTGACGAATTTCTGGTATACAAAACTGCATTGGTGTAACACATTGTGCCCGACGACGTATCCCACCCAGTTGTACTTCCTGGTCATCTTCACTGTCCCCAATACCATCTCACTACCGTGGAGCCTGATATTCACCACCAACATCTTTGCCACCCCCTACAGTGCTCTGCTCTTCAATGACGTCTAATCTGTGAAGAATGGTTCCCAAGGTCTGTGACAATTGGTTTAGTTGTTGTTGGATGTTGATGAGAGTTTGAGTAGGCTAATTAGGTGGGTTGGACGAACTGGGGTTGTGTGAAGCTTGTTCCATGGAGTTATATGATTGCCACTTCTTGTTTTAGGCATGGGAAATACACGTATCAAAGCTTGCTCTAATACCAATTTGGTGTAACTAAATTGAAACTAATAAACTTTTAGAAATTTCAATCTCTCACTAAAATTCCAAAAGAACTTGGAACTCTCTTCCAATACTCAAAATCACTTTAAGACAAATAAGTTTGGGTTTTCAAAGACAAGTGTCTTCATTAATTAATCAAAAGGGCATACATATGCCTTACAACAAAATATCCACAAATAACTGACAAAAAAAAAACTGAACTTCCACAGTTCCACCTATCGTGGGATGGTCTCACAAGACTTGACTAAGTTAAGTTGAATCCACAATTTGTAGTGCCTCTAAATAAGGACATTATTTGCTTAATGGAAATTAACTAACAGTTATTAACTAACAACAACAATAAGGCACTTATTAACAAAGTTAACATTGCATGTTGAATGCACGTATGAATGCAATGAATGCAATATGGCTTTAGGAACTGCATCATATGGCATATAATAGGGAGGTGAAATGTCACTGTCTCCAAAAATGAGGGGCATCTAGTGATGATGGGAATGTCGATCTGATTTTTCCAATTGGATGGACCACTTTCCTAATAGAATCCAATTCCTGGGTGACACCGTGACAAGTGACAACTTACTCTTGTTGATTTTTTTTTTTCATTTCAACCATTTGACTAAGAAAATATGGTGGATTTATGTCACATACACTTGCAATTGTTTAGGTCGTAATAATAATAATAAAAACTTGGACGATTTCTACTAAAAAGATTGCAAGTGTTTATCATTGGTAAGTCTCCCACGTCTATATCCAGGTTGTGGGTTCGAGTCATGTCTTCTAAGTCCTGACCTAATCCTAAAATATTGTAATAGATTAAAAAAAAAAAAGTGTTTGGACTTGTAGGACTGAAAAAGAGGATCAGATGAGGCCAGTTCGACACAGAATCTGACCCATTAATTTCCTTAATATTGGGCTAAGCTAGACAACGTCTCATTTTTAGAAAAAGCCCAAGTAGTCATAATCGAAACGTGTCTCTCTATCGCTTTCCCTCTCTTCTGCTTTAGCTCTCTCTCATCGAGCGATCTGGTCCATTAAAATTCTAGGGTTAGGGTTGCTGATCTCGTCTTTGATTTTCTATTTTAAAAGTTTTCTTTGTGTTTTTTTCCTAGTCGATTTGTTGTATTAATTATTAAATTTTATTTTTTTTGACAGGGCTCATCGGATGCCGTTTTGAGGTTGGGTTCGGCTTTAAGGGATTCGTTTAAGGACTTCTTTAGCTAACGGGTTAGAATTTTTATGTGTAATTTCATTTTATTTTGTGTCAATTTTGGATTTTTTTTTAATCTTTACTTTTTTGAGATAGTTTGTGTTTGTGTTTGTATTTGAGATTTCATTTGAAATTGAAAAGAAGAAAAAGATTGACTTTTTTCTAGACTGTGGTGATGCATTTCTCTGTTTTTAAAACTAATGACTATGGATGATTGGCTTTAACATTTTTATTGTGCATACCACTGAAAACATAGGCTGCAAGTATGTTTGGTTTGTTAAAAAGGTGTTTAAGATTGATAATGTTCTTAATAGTAGTTTCAAGGTTCTAAAAAACGCACCGAGGCATGCCTCAGAGGCGAAATCTGATTTTTCGCATTGAGGTTTAAGCCTCAATGCTTGTTAATGAGGCTTACGCCTCAGAAGACGCCTCATTGCATGCCTTAGAGGCGTAATGAGGCTTTCAGCCTCAATTTTAGTATGTTTTTTATTGGGCTTGAATAGTTTTGAAGGCCCATAGGCCATAACTGATGGATTTTAAATTTTATTTCAAGCCCAAATAAGTGGGCCCATCGGTCAAAAAAAAAAAAAAAAAAAAAAAAGAAACCATTGTGTTAGGGTTTTTTCTCCCTAGAAACTCATCTTTTTCTCTTGTGTGCTCTGCTGCTGCTGCTGCTGTTCTTTTACACGACCAGGTACTTTCTTCTTGTTCTTCGTTTTTTTTTTTTTTTTTTTTTTTTTTGTGTGCTTATTGTTCTTCACTTATTCTGATTTGCCTATGTTTTTGTTCTTTCTTCTTTCTTTCTTTTTTTTGCCTATTTTTTCTGATTTGTTTTTGTTCTTTCTTTAACCAAACTGTTTCTTCTTTCTGATTTGCCTATTTTCAATTTCTTGTGTGACTATGAATGTTGTGATACATGTAATGAAACCAGTGAACATATCTTCAGAGTTCTAATGATCCGTCTGGTCTGGTTGTGATTTACAGATAACGCAGTGAAGATCAGAATGGAATTAACAGACAAAGCAGTTGGATTTCTATTGTCTTTTATCAGCTTATCTATATTTACCTATTATACGTTTTGGGTCATCATCCTGGTTAGTATCATCATTCATCAAACATTTTCCCCAAAATCTGTAATAGTATTTCTTTTTGTATAATTGTGTGTTGTTTATTTTCAGCCATTTGTAGACAGTGATCACTTCATCCACCAATATTTCCTGCCCCATGAATATGCAATATTCATCCCTGTATTTGCCGGCGTAGTGCTTCTCTGCTTCCTATGCATATTTATTGGGTTTGTAAAGCTCAAATCCAAAAAGAAGAAGGCTTGATAAGCTAACTTATATGATGAATTTCATCGCTTCAAACTATCTTCAAAGTTTTACTTTTTTGTTTCTCATACTTGTATTTGGACCGGACTTGTAGTATACAGCAATGAGGTGCCATTTATAAAATATAATAGAAACCCTTTTTTTTTTTTTTTTAAACCTGTGTGTGTGTGAATCACTGTGCATTGAATTGGAGTATTTCACAAATGTAAAAATCTTTTTTTTTTTTTTTTGAAACAAACAGAACCAGACACAACATTAACTAGGCATATCAGCACAACAGCAGGCCTAACCCAATCTGGAAATTCTTCCATCCAGAATCTGTCTTCAACACAACTCAGGCCCTTCTTTGCTAACCCATGAGCAGCTTGGTTAGCCAATCTAGGAACAAACTTAACTAGGATGCAATTTGAAAACGAACGTAGCTCCAAGATGTCAAGAATGATTCCCCCACACTCAGAATCCAAATGACTTCCATCATTGATTCATTTTACCACCATAGCAGCGTCCGACTCAAGCACACACGGACTCAGACCCTAATCAATTGCAAACTGAAGGTCCCTGTTTATGGTAACCGTTTCCGCCACCTAAGCAGAATAGGTGCCAACAATTCTTTGAGAGCCTGAGGCCATAACAAAGCCAGTCGAATCGTGAATAACGATCCCAACACCAATAAAGCCTCCGTTTGCATCCAACGCAGATTGTAAACATTTTTTTTGAGGAAGTTTATTGTAAACATTGATTTGGAGTATTTCACAAATTATCTAGCAGCAGCTGTAGTATGTATAGTAGTAGTAATAATAGTAACATATACAATATTATTTTCATAATAAATTGATTAATTAATTAATTAAAATGCTAAATAAAAGCAAATATTATATAAACTTAATTGAATACAAAAATATAATATTATTGTCATAGTATAATTCTCGTAAGAAGTATTTAAGTTAATTAAAATATAGACAAATTATTAAACATTCTTGAAATTTTGTACAAAAATAATAATGAATTTAATGAAAGAAATCATTTTTATATTAATTATCATTTAAGAAAATATCATACACAAAATATCTTTTTATGATATCATTTTTCATTCTAGAATTATATTAATTTTATCATTTAACAAAATACACTTAATATAATCTAGAGCAAATTACACCAAACTGGGTAAAATGCACCCGATATCATAAAATTAAAATAATAATAATAATAAGAAATTTAGAAAAAAAAAAAAAAATTCTTTAAATTTGTTTTCTTGAAAACAAGTAAAAAATAATAATTTTGATCAAGCTTAGTATTACATAAAATAAGCTTAAAAGAAGAGAGAGAGAGAGAGAGAAAAGCATAGAATTGGTGAGGAAATGATGGTGTTTGGCCGTTAAGTCTCGAGTATTGAAAAAAAAAATCCCAAAAAAATAGCAAGAAAAGCAGCAGTGGCTGTTAATAAGATGAGAGAAATAATTGTTAGTAAATCTCCAAAAATAGGAAGCCAATCCCACCCCCTCTAACGCCTTGTTCGATCTTTCTGGCTGCTTTACCTCCTCTTTGACTCTGCTCTATGTTCTCAACGTTCTTTTATGTTGATTGACTGATCAATCTTTGTCACTAGACATGTTGAAATCTTTTGTATATGAATATACTACTACTACTGCTGCTGCTGTTTGTTGATCATCATACAAGTATATATGGCGGTGTCTCCAAATAGAGCCGATGATGATGATCATCAGGAGGAGCATGATCTGGGTAGACAAAGCTCTGTTCATGATCAGGTTGAGAGCCAGCTCATAAATAATATAGGCAAGCCTTTGAATGCAATGAATTTTGATGAGTTGCTGAAAAATGTCTTGTCTTTTGATCAGGAAACTCATCATCATCAGCATCAGCTGCTGCAGAACCCTTCTAATTCTTCTTCGTCTTCCTCATCGTCCCCTCCTCCTCCTCCTCCTCCTCCTCCTCCTCCTTTGGGAAACATTGATCTGAACGGAACGTCGTTGAGCAAGAAAACCATTGATGAAGTCTGGAAGGAGATTTCGCATCATGAGCGTGTCAATGAAGTTGATAAACGGCCACTTGGAGAGACAACGCTGGAGGATTTTCTAATGCGGGCTGGTGTTATCAATCTAGGCGCCGATCAAGATGATGATCATCATCATTTGCCATTCATGGATATTGATCCAATGGTTGTGGTGTCCCAACAGGAAAATTGGTTGCAGTACCAAATGACACACCAGCAGCATCAAATGACACTCATTAATACAAATTTTAATGACAACCCTGTTGCAGATAATAGTGGATACTCAGACAACAACCAATTGGCTATGTCAATGCCAATGCCAGCATTATCCCAATCTAAGGCCGCGGGGCAGAAGCGCTGCCGGTATTCAGATGAGATGATGGAGAAGACTATTGAGAGGAGGCAGAAGAGGATGATCAAGAACCGCGAATCCGCTGCCAGGTCAAGGGCAAGGAAGCAGGTAATTAATTAATTAATTAATTAATTATAGACCTTATTTGCTTAATTAGTAATTGGATTCTGTTTGTCTTGTTGATTATTGAAGGCTTATACCAATCAATTGGAGCTTGAAGTTTTACAGTTGAGGAAAACAAATGGGTGGCTCAAAAAGCAAAAGGTTTGTGTAATTAACTAATTATTATTATTATTATCAGTGACAGACTAATAATTTCTTCAACAACAATTAATTGCTTGCGATTTTCATATTCATGGTGTAGATGATCATTGAATCACATTTTGGTAATCATTCTTTGTTGTTTTAGCAGGAAGTGGAGATGCTCTTGAGCTCCTATCCAACTCTCCGATCCAGATATCAATTGAGACGAACCAGCTCAGCTCAACTCTAGCTATAGCTTCTGTTTATATCTTCAATTTTTATTTTTATTTTGTTTATTGTTTTTGTAGATGATGAGCACAAAAAATTTTGGTTTCATTTTGAGGTTTATTTTATCTTAGAGGCTTTGTTAGTTGTTGGGAGGTTGGAGATTATGATGTTGATCATGTACTGGACTACTGGCTGCTGAGTTTGGAAGGAAGCCGCCCAACCATTATATCTTTTTTATTATAAAGGAAAGACAAACAAAAATAAAAATTAATAAAGTTAAGTCCTTATTAAATTAATTAATTAAATAAGATATTAAAAATTTATTAATTAAAAGATATATTTATATATTTATTTATTTATTTATTTATTTATTTTTGAAATATTAGAAGTATTACAATCAATTTTGTCAGGGACATACCGAAATCAAATTGCACATATATGTTTTGGATATCTACTCTCATAATGTAAGATATCTACTTCCACATAAGAAAACTCCCCACGTGCAAATGAGATATTAATCAATCAATAATCAATAAGTTTTTATTTTTATTTTTTTATTTTTATTTTTTTATTTTTTAAATACAATGGTTCCATCTTAATTAAGTAAAAATTAATCACTCAATAATAATCTTTTTCAATCAACTATTACAGGGTAAAATAGTCATTTCAACAATTATGTTAAATTTTAACATTAGTTTTTTGGTTAGAGGGGTCATTTTGATGTATTTTTTCTTTAACCAAATGGGCTAATCCACATATGTCAAGTAATAAAGTGGTATTTTCTTAAAACTTAAGGGACCAAACTGTATATCCAATTTTTTCCTCAGTTTAATTTTTTTTTTACAACCTCCTTTTCTAAATACCCTTCATTATAAAAACTTAAATTTAAAAAAAATAAAAAAAATAAAAAAAATCCTAAAGACACTTCATATTTTTTCAAAATTATCCATTTTTCTATTTGACACTCCTCTTTTATAACATTCCATCATAAAAACCTAAATATATTTTTTTATAAAAATTATTTTGTTTCAAAATTATCTTTTTTCATTGATTTTTGAAATTGACAATTTATTTATTTATTTTATCTTCATTTGTTTTTTTTTTTTCTTCAAAATTTTAAGAGTCATTACAAAAATAAATCTACATTTTTTTTTAATTGTTTGTTTATTTAAAAAACTACAAAAAATCAACATTACAAAAAAAAAAAAAAAAATTGTTTCTTTCTTATTGTAAATCATTCTCATCACTTCAAAATCAAATAAAATTTAGAGTTAACAACACCAGACCCCCATGAACTATAAGCGAATTTGCAAGTTACACCCTAAACTTTTTTTTTGGACAATTTACCCCCTGAACTCCCATTAATTGGCAACAATTGACGGAATAGTGACGGACGTTAGAGGCAAATTACATTTACATACCCTAATTATATGTATAATTGCATTAAAACTGAAAAAATATAATAATATCACACAAAAACCCTTTGACTTGTTTGACTAATGTCAAAAAAATAAAAATAAAAATATTAATAATTTAAAATAATAATAATAATAATAATAATAATAACAACAACAACAACAACAACAACAACAATTAGGGGAGTGTATTTTATATATTTAGCATATATTTAATTTATCTCCAAATTCTTTATATCATCAACACCATCAAACCAAATAAAAAAAAAAAAAAAATCAAAAAATCAAAAAATCAAAAAATTCGTCAACAAAAAATGAAAAAAAAAACTGATATTAAATTTATAATTAATTAAATTTAAAAATAAAACTAAATAAATGTATAATTAGCGAACTAGTTAACCTTAAATTTAAAGGATTTTTTTTTATTAGGTGGAGATCCAATCCAGATTGGATCCCAACCGTCCATCGCATAGATGGATGGTGGAGATTAAGAATTGAATCAAAAAGGAAAAAAAGAAAAAAAGAAATTTTGATATTAAATATTTAAGGTTAAAAAAATTAAAAAGAAAAAATCTTATGAAAAAGACAAAATATTAAAAACAAAAAACAAAAAAAACCAATAATAATAATAATAATCTTTATTCATATGAATTTCTCTTCCGATTATTGGTCCTCAATCTTGGTTTTTTGTTTTTTGTTTTTAATATTTTGTCTTTTTCATAAGATTTTTTCTTTTTAATTTTTTTAATCTTAAATATTTAATATCAAAATTTCTTTTTTTCTTTTTTTCCTTTTTGATTCAATTCTTAATCTCCACCATCCATCTATGCTATGGATGGTTGGGATCCAATCTGGATTGGATCTCCACCTAATAAAAAAAATTCCTTTAAATTTAAGGTTAACTAGTTCACTAATTATACATTTATTTAGTTTTATTTTTAAATTTAATTAATTATAGATTTAATATCAGTTTTTTTTTTTTCATTTTTTGTTGATGAATTTTTTGATTTTTTGATTTTTTTGATTTTTTTTATTTGGTTTGATGGTGTTGATGATATAAAGAATTTGGAGATAAATTAATATATGCTAAATATATAAAATACACTCCCCTAATTGTTGTTGTTGTTGTTGTTATTATTATTATTATTAGTATTATTTTAAATTATTAATATTTTTATTTTTATTTTTTTTGACATTAGTCAAACAAGTCAAAGGGTGTTTGTGTGATATTATTATATTTTTTCAGTTTTAATGCAATTATACATATAATCAGGGTATGTAAATGTAATTTGCCTCTGACGTCCGTTACTATTCCGTCAGTTGTTGCCAATTAATGGGAGTTCAGAGGGTAAATTGTCCAAAAAAAAAAGTTTAGAGGGTAACTTGCAAATTCGCTTATAGTTCAAAGGGGTCTGGTGCTGTTAACCCAAAAATTTATTGATAACGAAAAAAATGTTTTAGTGACCAAACTATATATAAAATTTCTTTATACTTTTTAGTAATTTTAATTAGAATTAAATTGTCATATATTAAAAAAATAAAATAGAAAAATATTTAGTGAATTGTCAAAAGCATCAATCATTTATTTAACCAAACGAGCTAATCTACATAAGTCAAGTAATAAAGTGATATTTCCTAAAAACTCAGGGACCAAACTGTATACCCACACAAATAAAATTAAATAAAAGAACGCTAGTTTTATATCTATTAGTATTTAATTATATACTGATTTAGATAATTAGATGATATCTATGTACATGCAAACATGACAAATTGCAGATATTTTACAAGTCAATCTTCTTCCTCTCGACACGCCTTTGCTTTATGCGTATTCTTCTGGCAACCTATCATCTAAAATACAAATAAAAACTTGATCAATCCAAAGATTTGGTGGAAAAAAATATAAGGAAAAGAAGATACATAAGAATGCTTAAACAAAAACTAAACAAATGATATCAAAACTTTGCTATATGAGAAAAGACATGTGCATTCATCTACATTAACAAACCAAGAATATAGGAGAGTCCATAAGGTTAAATACTTCAATTCAATTCAATTAGGAGAAAGATTTTACTGATTTGAGATGCAAATTCAACCATGTTTCGCACAATTTTGACTATGAAAATAATAATAGTGATGACATAGATACATAATAATCGAATGGCTTCCATCGGTTTATCATGCGATGACAAAACAACAAAATCCCTAAAAACATGGCCTCTTTAAGCCTATCCTGCATATATGTGACCATAAAAGCAAAACTGACATTATTTCTACAAGAAGAGAAGTAGACAATCTACTTGAAGAACATGCTCCTAGTTCTCTTTTTCATCCATACTTGTTCATGTACTTGCTCAAAGCAGGACATCCAGCGAAGCAGTGGCTACAAGCCACTGTTTTGCATTGGTTAAAGGCTTAAAGCTATATAATTGACTATAAAAATTCCAACATTCTTTCATAATTTGTTTTCATCAGATAAAATCTTTATTAACAAAAAGAAGTCAACCACCAATCCACTAAGGAATTTTACAAACCAAAAGAAAGATCACCAAACATTTACAAAAAGAAAAAGAATTATTTTGGTGTGTGATGTGTAAAAGAAATGAGGAGACTAATAACCATCTCTTTCTCCATTGTCATGTTGCCTATAATTTGTGGACTCAGTTGTGCAAGGAGTTGAAAATTGTTTGGGCTACACCGTACTCATGCAATGTTATTCTCATGGAAAATTGTTTTGCTTTCGGTAAAAGGAAAAAACAAAAAGGCAAAGTCTTGTGAAGATGTGTGGTCATGAGTCTCCATTGGGTGATATGGCAAGAAATAAATAACCAGATCTTTCAAGATAAAAAGGAAGAAGATTATCTGTATTTGTGGGAAAGAACTAGATTTAACGTCTTTGTGGGTTTAAGTGACGAAGGTATTATAGGATTACTTCCTTTTTCTTTATCCACCTCAACCGGACAGGGGCAATGTAGTAATTTTTTAATTCTTTTATGGGATGACTTTGGTTTTTGGGGGTGGCTGTAAATGATTTCAGTTTTGAAGGTTGGTTAGACATCCTTTTATACTAGAGATGCAGTGGTGGAGGTTGCAACTTCAAATTGAAGATGTATTGCCAAGGATGTGTATGCTTGAGACTTATTTGAACGCCATATGTAATTGTGTTTGTGCATGTGTAGAACAACCGTAGGAAGTATGATAGTGAACCAGAAGTATGATATAAGACATGCAGTGTTGGAGGGTGCAACTCCATAAAGATGATGTTTAGTCGAGGATGTATATGCTTGTGCATGTGTAGAACAACCATAGGAAGTATGAAAGTGACCAGAAGTTACTATTAAGATGTTTGAAGTATGATAGAGACACAGGTTCTTCTGAAGATGTTTGAAGGAAATCAAGGTTGATTATTTTTCATGGTTGTTTTGGGATAGCAAAAGATTGCTATGTTCATTATTGCCAAAACATCTTTGTAAAAAAGGAAATGTGTTGGTGTGTACTTACAAAAGGAAGACTGATGGCACCAGGTCATTTCTTTGTGGCATCAATAAACATGGCTCGAGTCCAATGTTCAACATCCTCAGTTTGTGATGGCGGGGGAGGAAAAGTGGGATGCTCCACAAGATCCCATCCATCAATAAGGCTTTCATTCTTTCCAATATCTGACATCTCAGTTGCATAAAGGAAACTGGCTGCTGAACTGGGAAGATTGTTATCACTAAAGTTTTTCTGTGAGGCAAATAAATAATATAAAAATCAATTAAGAGTTTCACATGTGAAACCCAATTTCATATATACCCTAGATGTTAGCTACCCTGGGAGGCAAAATATATAATATAAAAATCAATTAAGATCTTCAAAGATGCAAAATGCATCGGAAACCTAATCTCATATTATCCTAAATGACAGCTGTCCAGGGTATAGGAACTGTAGGTGCAATGAAAAAGATATACCAATGTGGAGCAGTGAACTTCTGTATCAAAGCCAAAATGGAGACTAGTAGAGATCAAGCCAGGCCACCAGATTTTCATTGAAATGGTACACTTCTTCTCTTTCCCTCCCTGCCTCCTCTCTTTCTCATTAAATCTTTTAATAAAAAATGCATATATGGACACATCATGGTATATCATTTCATGATTTTAACAAGCTGCTAGTGTATTGGAAGTTAAGGCTTTATAGTTTATACAGAGTGGAAACAATCAAGCACAGAAGGGTGTCACAGTTGATTTTTTTGTAAGTCTTCACCCTGCCAAAAACCAATAAATGGATTGTGCCCTAACTATACAGTTTGTATTTTTTAGCAACAACAATGAAACGAAAAATGATGCTACTTGTATACTTTGTATGTAGTAGCCACCTTGTATTATCCAAAGAAAACAGAATGGAAAACCCCAAACAAAAAATCAAAAGAAAGAGGATATTAATTAGGTTACCCACAAAAACAGTTCAAAATCATTCTTAAGATTAAAATCAAGTTCCAAATTTATACCGTTATCGAAAGCATGTGTGCACTCTCCAGTAAAGTGGTAGATGAAATTCCAGAATTCATATTCCATACAGATTTGTTCAATTGTTGAACTTGCTTGCATGACCTGAAATCAAAAGATAGTGTCATGCATAATAGCATCACACCTACAAGTTTAAGCTGTACTTTACTGGAAAAGAAAAATGTTAATATAGTTCATCATCCATGACACTGTGAAAAGATTCTCCCAAACAAATTAGCATTATAATGGCTTTCTTATAAGCAATCAAAAAGAGTGTAAAGATTCTAATCATCAACAACTCAACATAAATTATACAAGGCTAGATTACATAATTTTTCTTGCTTGAGGAACCTTCACAACTTTTTCTTCAGATTCATTCTTTCATTTCTGAATAATTCCTTCTCACCCTTCCAATCAGTAATAATCAATTGTTAAAAGAAGATAAAGACATGAAAGAGAAACATATTGTCTGATAATGTTTTCTGAAAATGCAAAATTTAGATGGGATTCATTTAATCAAGATCGCATATAAATTCTGCATAATAGGGTGCTCCCAAAACTTCATGCCATGTATGTGCTGATTGCCCAATTGTGAAGCCAATATTAAAAAATAAGGAAACATTTCAATTGTGCAAGAGCACCGGTTTGTAGCACATTCAAGATATCAGAAACCGCTAAACCAAAGAGCTTAAACTGTTAGAAATAAACCTAACAATATATCCACACTCTAACACACCCCCTCAAGTACAAGACTGCCTTGCCAAGTAGCTCAAGCTCAAACACAAACATATAACAAATGCATATAGGGAACTTGAACCTAGACACTCTTGGTAAAACTATTTCTGTTACCATGTAAGTAATCACTCAACTCAAAAGTTTAAGCTATTAGGAAAAAATCAAATAATAATATTTAAGCACTCTAACATAAGTTATGGATGCTACTAATCTATGAGGGAAGGAACAAGCTCATTCAAATTGTTGACTGCTGATAGAAACCTCTCCGATTAGAGAAATTAAAAATCAACAAGCACTCTAACATAAGTTATGAATGCTACTAATCTATGAGGGAAGGAAAAAGCTCATTCAAATTGTTGACTGCTGATAGAAACCTCTCCAGTTAGAGAAATTAAAAATCAATAGTTGGGTACTACTAGAACTTAAAGAACCAGAACAGAACAATGAATTTTCAAATCCCAAAGATACCCACCAAACTAGTTTTAAGCCCTATCACGATGATTAATGCTGTAACGAAAATATTCAATCACAAATTCAAAGTATCATCCAAAAAGATTTTTATAATTGGATCTTGTATGCAGTACTAAACTTGTTCACTGTTATACTAAATTTAGCACATGGTGGAAAGGAAAAGTGGAACATGTACCTCGAACACGCCATTTTCAAGGAAAAAACAGATCGAACTTCCTTCGATGAAGATAGTGTCGCCAATAATTTCGCAAATGCTTCAAAAGTTGATGCCTCAGAGGGAACATCTAAACATAGCGAGTTATAGCAGTAAGCTGTTATGCATGCGACACTTTTCTTCAGAAGAGAAATCCCTTTCTGTAGATCCTTATGCGTTTCAACAGAATGTGGAGATGCAGAAGAATAACTGAAGCTGCTACTTCTTGAAGAATCCAGGTGGGGCTTTCTCTCAGATTCCATTGAAGCAACACCAAAATTACTCGAGCTTCTATCACTCCAAGAGTTTTCTCCACTAGAGGAACAATAATTTTGGCGAGGAATGAAAAGGGGATACTCATTGCTGCATAACAAAAGTTATACTCAGTCCTAAAATCTGATATAACTAAGTTAGCCCAATCAAATTACATTCCCAGCCACTATACCTTCGAGAAGATGGGCGTGCATCCCAATAGGAATCTCTTTGCCATATTCGAGAGGAAGAACCCTGAGATAATATTATAATATAAATACAACAAGAATTAGACCCCCCAAAAAAAAAATCTCAAATACAGCAACAAGTGCAAACAGCATATAACAATGGATTTTTCTTCAAAAAAAATCAAATTAAAAGGTAGCCAAAGAAATATCAGCACAGAAGACCACAAAGAATTTAGAATGTAAATATTAGATTAAAAAGAATAAATGCTTGTCAGCATGTTCATGTCCTGAGTTGTTATTCATCCAAAGTTCCAAACGCATTATAAGACAAAATAAAAATCTATCATATCAGTTATACATTCTGATGTATATTTTCAGAATGTTGCAATTGATTGCACAAGTAAAAAAGAGATTATTTGAAAAACACTTGCAAAAATAATTCAGACAGAACTTAAAAGATGCTCAGAAGAAACTTTTAAAGCATGCTTGTACAAAGGTTATGTGCTATAACATATTGCCTAAGACGAAAGCATCTCTTATCCTCAATCATCAATTGCACTTTTAATCCCCCTAAAAATTGTCCATGGGGTCCCTGAATTCTTAAAAAATAAAAAAACTCAGCAATTCAAAGTAACCACGGTGTTGAAGGAATCTTTTTGCCATTATATAGAAGAAGCATCAGTGCTTACCGCAAAACCTGAGTTATGAAGGACCGGAACCGCCAAGTTTTGAACAACGAGATTTAGAAGTTGCACCATATATCTGTTTCCAACCATAGGGATAACTGATTAGTGTCAGACAGAAGAATATCGAAGCATATTAACCAACTGACCAGTGTTTTCAAAATAACAATAATGAAAACAGGAAACTTGAGACATTTTGCTAGGTAGTTATCCCCAAGGAATTGAACCTGAAACACTGTAGGAGCAAACCACAAAGTGACCGCTTGACCAAATACAGTATACATTATTATTCTTATAATTATTAATCAGGATATGAACAGACAAACACAAATTTGGATTAATATTCATGCACGTCATTTTGTGAAACAAGGAAAAAGATTTTACCCCAACGAGGCAGCAAGCTCTTCCGATGGAACGGAGTGTGGATCAAGTCCCCTTGGTAATCGTGCACCACAGATCTGATCATATTGTCCACTGGACCCATCTCTTCTCTCACCATCTACATTCACCTGAAGAAACAGAATATGCATCTTATTTGAAAGCACCATAATTAACAACCCAAAAGGTTGGTGTCAATATTCTCGAAAGAATTGAGGCACATTAGGACCCACTTTGAGAACAGAGATTACACTATAAGATTAAAATGATTACAAACACAGATACCCAAAAATGAGAGATATATCTAAGAAATTAAATCAATTTTGGACTAAATACGAAGAGTAAAACAAACAACAACTAATTAGTTTCAGAGGGAAACTTGTGGCCCAAAATGCTAAATCAAAAGGCAGAGTAAAATCTAAGTTTTCCTAGAATTATCTCTGAAGCAGTTCTTCAATATTTTACTGCAAGAACCCCTTAATGCCACCTCCATCACAGGAAAACTTCTACAAGTTCTTATATTTATGCTGTCCAGTGTGTTTATCTTCAGACCCTTTCTTCCATTCAGTCAGATATTACATCCTACTGCAGAATCCGAGATCCTTTCTTTCACCATTTAACAGCACCAATCTCATTCTATATTTAACACACAACAACATCCAAAAATATACCAGGTGCAGGGGGGAGCATATCTGTATAAATTTAGTAAAGAAAACCTGAAATATTTTTAATCATTTACGGTTACCATCTAAAAGCCTTGGCTTTTAACCAGGTACGCCTCTAGTGTATTTTTGCATCTCAATTGGTTTGCTGTACATCTCAGGTGACAAGTCTTTAATTTTATTGCTAACTCATAATGAAAAAACATACAATTTATTCTTCGGCTATATTGGAATCAAATGGTGTTGGGAACCAACCTTCTTTCTATATATGTTCAATTTCATTTATGTATCACCCATCTATTTTGAAACTGAATGTCAGCTATGTTTCTTTGCATCCCAGTATATTTTAAAATCTCAGAATTGTATATCTACATTTAAAATACTTTTATTTAAACTAAAATTCTAATCCCTAGCTTCATGAACCTCGACCTATTCCTTCACATATACAGCAACAATGTGAATCAAAAGTTTTGAATAGCAAAGGAAGTTTTTTTTAGCAGCTGACTAAATATGGTTTTGTTAAAATCACATAAATGAACTTAGTAAGTCACTTAAATAAATAAACTAACATTCATGTTTGAAGTCCTTACCCGACGTTGGGGGAACAATTTGCATATCTGTTTTATAACCACTGACTGTTTATGTAGAAGTTCCGAGACAATAGCCATCTGCAATTTCAAGAATGTATTAAACAACTTATATGGGGTTAGGGTAATAATAGGTCATTAATAAAGAAGACAATAAACATCCACCAAAAGAATATAAGTAGAACATAGATATTCACCCTATTGAAGTAGAATATCACAAACAAAACATTGATTTGTCACATCCTCCAACAAAAAGGTAATTAAGAGATAATGAACAAAATAATATCAACAGCATAAAGTAATTTGGACGGTATGCCTCACATGTCCCAAGCTCTGAGTGCAAACAAGGTTAGGGTAGAACTTCTCCAATTGTTCCCTACGATTCTTTTCCAACTGCAAAGAGAAAATGGATACATAAAACATCTTCATTTTATACTGAGAACAAAATCCAACCCCATATAGTATCGTAATCATTTTACAACTCAAACCAATTATGACTAAAATTAAACATAAAAGCAAGGACATCATTCATACCATGGAACGAGCTGATTCAAGGACCATATACTTGACTTTCAGATCATAAGATGTCCTCTCAATCTTTGACTTCCCTGTCAAACAACAAAACAAAACATAATTTGGTCTGTAAAACGAAATAAAGCCAAAGTGAAACAGCTTTTGACCTATATTCCAGTAGACAGTAATAAAGAAGCAACCCAGCCAACCTTGCAAGAGTTGGTCTTTACTGCGACGGAGCTTCTCCCTTAAATTGGTAAGCTTCTCATTCTGAAGGACTCTCCAATTTAGCTGATCATCTGCCTTCCCCTAATCAATATCATTCACGAACAACATTAAACTAACCATAACATATTACATATAACTGCACGCAAAGCACAAATCAAAATCAAACCTTAGCGACAAGAACTTCACTCAATCTCAAATACAAAGCATCACGACGACTCTTTTCTGATTTCAGCAAAGTATTGCACTCATTCAATCTACACGTTATCAACGAAAAGAAGGCAAGCGAAAATCATCAAAAGCATGTAAAATAAGCATAATTGTTAAGGAATATTAATTCAATTAAACAAATAATACCTGTAATTGACACAAACTGCACAAATAGAAGCGCGATTCGAATTCTCGCAAATGGCGCAGCAGCTGCTTCTTCTGTTCATCTTCTGCTTTATCATTAACAAACCAATCAATTATTCCTACTTTTAATCGCTCCATAAATTTGAATGGAAGTGAAAGACTTGATATTTATTTTCAAAGATAATTTACCGAGAGTGCAAAGAAGTGGGGCCGGAGCTGAAACCGACGGTGGAAGATCACCGGAAAATCATGATATAACCGGAAGAAGTGGAATCGAGATGGGTTTACTTACGTATAAGGAAATATACTAAGGTGTAAAAGGAAATAAACTTATATGGTTTGTGACTTTGTGTCATAAAATAGTTTTTTTTTTTTTTTTTTTTTCCAATGTTCTATAAAATTGGTGACGACACTCCCCTTAGGATAGACCTGACGCGGTTCCAATTCGAACTAGGGAATCAAACTGAAACCAAACCGTAAAAATCGGAATCGGAATTGGATTTGGATTTGAATTTTTTGATTTCGGTTCCAATTTTCAGTGAACTGCCCGGTTCGAACCGGACTAAAACCGACGGTTCCGGTTTTGGTTCCGGTTCGAACCGATGGTTCCTGTGCTATTTTCAATTACTTTTTTTAATAAATCCTAAATTCCTAAATCCTAAACCTAAATCCCTAATTTTTGATCTCTCTCTCTTTCTTCGATTCTTCTTCTTCTTCGATTCTTCTTTAGTTCTTCTTCTTCATCATCTTCTTCTTCTAACCTTCTTCTTCTTTTCTTCTTCGATTCGATTCGATTCTTCTAATCTTCTTCTTCTTCGATTCTAATCTTCTTCTTTGATTCACGAAGTTGATTTGGTGGTGGTTTGGCCGTTTGGGGTTGATTTAGGGGTGATTTATGATTTGTGAGAGAGAAACAAGAATTGATGAGCTTGCCTTGATGAATGATCTCTGATGATCTGATCTGGGTTTAAAAAAAAAAAAAAAAAAAGTTCAGAACCGCCGGTTCGGTCGGAACCGGAACCGAAACCGAAACCGCCTAAGGCCGGTTTCGATTTTAGTTCCGATTCCACCTAATCGCGGAACTAGAACCGCTAGTTCGGAATCAAATCGGAACTGTGTTAGGTCTACCTTGGGGCATGTTACATGTAGCCCGTATCAGGCACGAATCAATGGTCAACACTCGTCGCACATGGCTAGATACGTGTCCGACACGTTAAAAACCGTGTTTGTTGACTTTTTCAAAAGTCAAGGGAGGAGACACACGGAAGATACGGTTGAGACAAGCGAAAGATACAGCGGGACACACTAAGGATACCGCGAGGACATGCGGAGGATACGACAAGGCAGTTTTGCAATTATTTTTTAAGAAACAAGATCAAAAGACTCAAAACCCTAACCAATGATGTTTGAATAATTTGATTTTGTGATATATGTTTATTGAGAAAATGTTTTAAATGGATTATGTTTTAATGTATTATTATTTTTTAAAAATATAAATATAAATTATTTTTATTGTTGTATCCGTATCCTAGTTTTTGGAGGTTTCTGTATCCCCATGTCGTATCCTTGTATCTGTGTTCGTATCCATGGTACTCACCATGAAGTTGTGGATTCAAGTCCTTTCTCTAAAAAAAAACCCTGAATTTATGTAACAGTGTAATACTTCAAACAAAAAAGTCTATAAATGGGTTTGGATCCCCTCCTCACCTAAATCAATGGTGAGAAATAATTCTATATTTGGCAAGTAAAAATATATAAATTAATAGAAATAATACAGACTTTGATTTACTATATTAGACACGTGTCAATAGATCGTAAAGGTGATGGGAGTAAAGGTGAGGAGATATCCAAATCCCTATAAAATAACTTTAAAATTGAATTTTGGAGAAATTAGGTTTAAAATTTTAGAAAACAATAAGGAATCTTTCGTTGAAATTTCCGAGTACAAAAGGTGATGAGATCAGGCATTTTTATTTTTAAATTTGGGAAAAATTAATTATGATCCCCATGTGATTTGAATTTATCAATTTTTTTTTACCATTTTTTTGTATTTTTGGCTCATGTACAGAAGAAAAACCGATCATATTCAGATTATTCGAATTCGATTATTTTTCTCAGATTTCTAGATCAAAATCGTATTCGGTATGAAAAAATTCGAATCATATTTTTTTTTTTAAAATTGCCTTCTGATATGAAATTCGAACCTGATCGAATTTGTAATTTCTTAATAAAATTTTCGAATACGTATTTAGATCAAAATCAGATTGGTTTCAAATTCAGATTTCGGATCGAAATCATATTTTTTTAGGACTTGAATTAGATTTTTTTCGATTCAATAACTTTTTGAGTCGAATTTCTTTTCTTAACTTTTTAAAGGGATGCATCTTAATAGTAGAAATAAAATAATAATAATAATAATAATAATAATGATGCATCTTAATAGTAGAAATAAAATAATAATAATAATAATAATAATAATAATAAACCCTTAAAAAATAATTCAATTGGATTCCATATCTATTAGCTCTATATAAAAAAAAGGCTTCAAATTTCTAATTATAGCTCCATTTCTCTTTTTTGAATTTGTTTTAATTTTCTATACACTTAATGTCCTTAATGTAATTTCAAATTACTTAAGATACTTTATATATCTATAAACAATCTATAAAAAATAAAGGGTATATATGGCATTTCATTATTTTAATTTGTTTACGATTATTAGCACAGTGCAATTACATTTATATCCTTGGAGGATTCTAAAATGACATAATATTTTTGTCCAAAACAGTGTAAACAAGGATAAAAATGTCTTTAACATTATATTATTAGGGACCATTTTGAAATTGTATGTGTAATTTACCATTTGATTTTTTTATCGGTCTCTGTCTCTCTCATGCACCAGACACAACGTGTATTTGTTCTGTCATCTCTCTCCCTAGTCCTATGACTTTTCATTTCACTTTCTAAGAGAAAGAGAGACTTCGATACTCGCCTCAAAAACGAAAAGGTTAATGCCTCTTCATCGTTTATTTCAGGTTTGAAGTCTCACTTCTTTTCTTTTTTTTTTCCTTTCTAAAGTTTTAATATTCTTACCATAGTCGTAGCTTCATTCTATCGTTTTTATAATTCCACTTATTCCTGATTATAATAGTTTGGGGTGTATAATATTTGAATATTTGTTGATTTTGGTGTTTTTGCTACAACTGATTCAATTCAACCAATTGATTCTTGAAATCGATTTTGTGATTCTTGGCAAAGCTAACAGAGGTATGATATTCTCTCTTCATTTTTATTGTTATTTTTATTTTGATGATCCAACTATTCAAGTAATATTTTAGACTGTTTAGACCTTTCTAGTCATGCAACATTAGCAGCAACACACACTCTTTTTGACAGTTCTGGTAAATTCCAAATTATTGAATTTGTCACTCTTATCCAGAACTCTTAACTGTCAAAAAAGGTTCCAGATGTGAAGACAAAGTTAGAAATGGTAAAGCCAAAGAATTCTATTTTATTGAAATTGATTTTCCTACCATTCCAACCACTGACTGTCTGGTTTCATTAATATGTAAAGCCTTGAATGTTTCTTCACTTGCTTATTTGTTGATATGAAGATAACAACTACTTCAGAAGAAGTCTTTGTAATCTCTCCCAACTCTTTACTATATTATTTGAATACAATGTACTTCATTTTGTCATATAACATTGAAAACTTAATGCAATGGTATATATGGTATATACAACACTGTGTTTTAGGATTTTAATGATATTGTTGGTTGGAATTTGTCCAAACCCTTTTGTCTTGGGTGATTCATGAATGACAATTATTTCAGCATTGATGAAATTATGAATGTTCTAAGTTTACCCCATTATGCAGGTGGTGTTAGTGTGTTACCATCAGCAAAATCCATTATAACCCTAGTTTGATGAGATACTAAAATGTCCTAGAAGAGACATAATTATTTCAAGGCTTTCTCCTCTAGAGTCTGCATTTGACATTTATATGCCATTGCTAAAGTAGAAAGAGTGGGGTTATGTTAAAAACTTAAATTTGAAAAACTTTGAAATATATTTGACTTATTCCTTGCAAACAGTTTTTGATATATCATTGGCCATTGCTAAAACAAAAAGAGCATGATTATATTAGCAATCAAATTCATCTTAAAATATAGAAAGAATGGGTTTATGTCAACATTATAATTACATATTAATTATTTTAATTAACAAAAATTGGGTCTTTCAAAACAAGTCACCAAGCCAAAGTTTCTATGCTTTTATTGATTTCTTCAAACTTTTTGTAGCTACCAAACAATAATGCTTTAATATCTAAAATAATCACCGATTCTTTATACATGATTATTGTTTCCAAATTATTCTAGGCTCATCATATTTTATTTTGGCAACATTTATTTGAGAGAGATCAAAGCTTAAAAATTATGGAAAAAAAAATGTAAAATATTAAGACGTGGAAATTAGAGTCTTCACTTTTGAGATTTAAATTCAAATCAATTTTAGTGATTTTCGTAAAAAATGATTACAGTGAAGATATTTGTATTCCATTGCAATTAGGTTTACAATGAAACTAAAAGGAGGTGTTCACACACTTCAAATAGTAAGAAGAATCAAAATAAATTGTATTTGCAGTTTTAGTTGGGAATTGGTTCTATAAGTTCTTAATTTTATGATGATTATTATTGAACATTTCAGTTGTTAATTATAATTTTGTGTCATTGTTATATTTACTTGTTTTGGTTATTTGTATTTATGCTTGAGAGAGATTTTCCAATTACAATTTAGGATTTCAATATATATTTGCTTCATTTGTTGGTTTTTTGTAAAATTGATGTGCATATACATTGAGTTTGTCCATTGAAAAATTGTGAAATTGAAGAAATTTTTTAATGTTGTATTTATTTATTTATTTATTTATTATTATTATACAATCTAAGAGGTTTATAAAAGTGATGGCCTCAATGCTTATTATCCATGTACATATTTTGAAGAAATAAAGACGATGAAGAAAAATATCAACACACGAAAACAATAGTAAGGATATACATTTTTTTTTTTTTTTTTTTTTTTTTTTTTTTTTTTTTTTTTTTTTTTTTTTTTTTTGTTGCCAATATAGTCCAATATGCATATTATTTAAGAATACTTAGCTCACAAAATTTATTCAAGCAATAGTTTGTATTGGAGCATTTTTGTATTTTTATTAATTTTATAGGTAAATCATAACTAAAGCCTAAGTTGTGAGCGTGTGCATTATCTTTTATAATTTTCTCATATGATTAAAATAGACTTTTTTATTTTATGTTTATGTGAAATATTTTTATTGGTTCACTTGCTTATGTATTGTCATCACCGAGATGATTCAACAAGTATATAAAGACCAGGGGTGAAATCAGTTTTTTTTTTCAAGATGAGCTATTATGAAAAAAAAAAAAATATTGACAAAAGTATGTCTCGACTGTACGAAAGAAATTTCATTAATTAAAAAAAAAAAAAAAAACGTACTTATAGTTGACATTGACAAATTAATAATAATTTTTTTAAACAACTATATAAGTCAACTATTTACTTTAAAATCTAAAATTAACCGACAATGGGATGAATAGTTTTTTTCTTTTTAAGAGTAACTGAGTTTGAATTAATTATGGAAATACTTAGATACACAAAAAAGGGAAAAAAAAAAAAAAAAAAACTTGATCATATAGTATATTTTATCCTCACTAAAAGATAATCTTAACTTATGTGTACTAACTAATATAATTTTAATTCTTTAATAGATAATATATATAGCATTAATATATATTAAAAAAAAAAAAAAATGCAGCCCACCCAAGCCATGGCTGTTTCCGCCATTGATAAAGGCCTTCCTAATATTAGGTATTACGTTTTTCTAAATTTATAACGGTGTTATGGTTTTTTTTTTGTTTTTTTGTTTTTTGTTTTTTTGTTATAATAATCATATACTTTTATTTCTTATAAATGTTTAATAAAATATGAACATTTCTTCAAAATAAAATAAAATAAAAGCATAGATCTCAAGTCCCCGAGAGGGCTTAGTTGATCCATGATTTCTGTTTCATCTTTAACAGGATAGAATCACCGATATTAAAAGTGTTGTCACACTTTTTAATCTAAATAACTTTCTCATTCATATCAAAGCAACTATATATGAAAGTTAAGGACAAACCAAAAATAAATTCAGAGTTGTTGCAGATCATGGAATATCACAGTAATTGTTTTGACAACGAGAACAGAGAAGAACCGGTGCACTTTTTCTTTTCTCTTTTTTTGTTGGCAAGACACCTTTTACTATATTTGTACAAATAATGTTATAATATATAATGTTCGTAGCTTATCTAAAACCCAAACTAATTTTGATGTACATATCTCTTAAAATTTTATGGTTTTATACAACAATATGCTTTTATTCACCTGGTTTAAAATTTTGTTTACTTTACATAATGTACATTGTACAACTATATTTCTATATATAACAAATAAAACCATGTTATACATTGTTCATTTATATGTGTTCTAAGATAATCTTTAAATGTGTGATATTGTGTAAACTGGTTTGAATTTAATGTCATTTCATTGTTATGTTAGTTGATTTGAAGTAGCTATTAGGAGCTAACCGAAGATTACAGGTTGTGAGCATTTCAAAAGTGTATTAAAGTTTAGTAATGATCATTTAGAATTTTAGAAAAAGAAATCAATTTTGACAATTGTGAGTTTGTGTGCGTTTGTCTTCATTTAGTGTGATTTGTGTTAAGTTATTGTTGAGGTATGTTAATTTTGAGTTTTCATATATAATATTTAATTAAAAGCAAGTCTGTTTTTATAGATAAAAGATCAAATGTAAACCTAAAACAAGTTTTACATTGAACAGTCATGTGTCACTTTCTTTGTTATTGATTTAATATGTATTTATTTAACATATTATTATAAATTGTGTATTTAGGAAGCACATACCTTGCATGTGCCTCCACACCTAATATTATATAATTTAGGAATATTTTATTACTTTATTCGGGTATTCGGTTATAGAATTTTCAATTTTATTTTGAGTGGGTTTTCTAAATGAATTACCTTAATTTGTTTTATTATTATTATTATTATTATTATTATTATTATTATTATTAAAATATTCATTTCATAATTTTTTTTTTTAAAAATTAAGTTTATGTGACACATGTCATGCTTTTATTGGATATCCAAATCAAGTAACTTGCAAAAGTGTTGAAGGTTGTTGGTAAAAATGTCATTGAGATCAGTCAATTAAGGTTAGTGGTCGACCTCTAAGAGATCGAAAACCAAGAAACAACTTTATCATTAATCGATAATAATCTCCTTTACTGTTAGTCAAAGCTAATCAAACTTAATGGGAATTGAGGTATTTTCATCTTCTTAACTTTTTAATAACTAATTTATTAAAAAATTCAATAATTATTTTTTATTATTAGTAATTTTTATTCCTATAATAATATTATAATAAATTAAAATGGTTAATCTAGGGCCATTATGGATATTTATAATTGATAAAATAAATTTAAATTATTATAATAATTGATTAAATAGGTTCATTAGGGGTAATTTGGTCATTTTGTAATTTTTAACCTGTTGATCAAGGGTTATTATCTGTAATTTAGTTAAAATACTATCTAGTTGCAATTTAAGCAAACGTCAGGGCTCTTCATTGCAATTTACCCTATTTTATTTTATAGATCCTAGATCTTAATTCCTAATAGCATCTCCAAAATGGGATGGGTTGGATGATCTTCAAAATGATTCACAATTTTTATTTTATTTTTTATTTTACATAATTATGTGTTTTTCTTTTTGTGTGGATATGTTTGGGTGATTACTGATGAAGATCGGTGATGTATGGATGATGAAATGAAGTTGGATGATAAAATATGATTTTGAAATCTAAAACTAGTGTTTGGGAGGTGAGAAAATGAAAGAAAATATTAATTTTGTAAGATTTTTAATTAATTTTAATTTAATAATATTTGATATTTTTCAGATATTTTTTTTTCAAACTTAATAAAATTGTTATAAACATTGGAAAGGACATGAGGGGCATTCTGGTCATTGGAACCTCTTGTCTTGTCCTGTCCTGTCCTGTCCCAACCATATCAAACACATAATAGTATAGTCCACAGTTCTGTCCCAGGCCTTCCAAACACAATACAGAACAACTTGTCCTATCATATCCCATCCCACCTTGTCCTGTCCCATGTCCGTGCCAAACGCACCCTTAAAGACATCCCTTAGCTTAATTAAGGGAGTAGGTGTATTTTTACAGCTCCAACAGATCCCTAAATGGCTCTCTTAATTGTGTTCGGATGTTGTTCACTCTCTTAATTAAGGGGTGTTTTCAGATCCCTTTAAAGTGGACTCCACCTATTTAAGATTATTTTAAAATGGGCTCCATCTATCATAATAAACAAACAATATCTAATAATTATTAAACACAATATCTAACATTTAAATCAAAATAAAAAAATTATTAAAGGGGCCATTTAAAGGAGTATTGTTGGAGCACATACTCCCTTAATGGTCTCTTGCAACAACATACACCCTTAAATAAGGGAGTCTCAAAAGGAGATTGTTGGAGATGCTCTAATAGAAGAGTATATTTTTCACCTCCAAATCCATATATGGATGCAGATACAACAGGAGAGAAACAAACAATAAAATGATTATAAATTAGTTCTAATTAATTGTTCATATAAAATGTGATCTACAAATAAGGAGAAGCCCGCTGTACAATAATACAGAAGACTCCAAAAGCTACACTGTGATCAACCTACACTGGTGAACTGACAAAAATGAGTATAAAAAACGAAAAGACAAGCTTTACTAGTTTGCTATCGTGTTGCTAAATAACCGATTAAAAATCTTTGTGATCCATCTGCAAGTGATGTTTAAGCTGAAACTAGAAGAGAAGCAGACCCTCAAATTTGGTGTTTAGGTAAAAAAATCACAAAATATGCTGGTGGATTTCTAAACTAACACATTCGTAATGGCCTTCCAACAAAGAATGAGTCTGGTGCCATCATCACATAAAGTGTTTTTCCACTAGTTTCATCAGTTCCTCTGTCTTTTCGATGATTTTTGGATTCATCAAGTCCCTGGCTTCTCTCATTAGGGTGCCTTGCTGGCTGAATTGGTATGCATCCACCACAGTCCTCATCAAGGCATGGAGATTCTCTGGAGTCCTACAATTGGTAGAAGAAAAACAAAGTAAGAAACCGTCCACCAAAATTTAAGTTACAAACACCTCGTACAGATTCAACAGACCAGCAAACATATTTTTAAGCATTCACCCAATAATGTTAACAAAAACCAATACAAAGCAACAAGTTTCGAATGCTTACGTGTACAGGTTATCTACATCCGTCCCTTCAATTTCTTCTCCAGGGGTAAATGCATCTTTTAGAGTGCACAATTGTTGCTCTGGATCCTTAATTGTGAGAAGATACTTTAGAATCCTAACCTCTTTTGGCATGAGCCTCTGAAGGTTACCTCTTGCAGTCATATAGATGGTACAGTATGTCTTTTGCCTGTAATAGAGCGAATCAGACAAGGACCACTACTAATGTAGTAATTTGACAGAACAAACTTAAAATAAATTTATCTAGCATTCAATTGGTAGTAAGTTGAACCACTCCACGTTTTGCATCTTTTATATATATATATATATATATATATATATATATATATTTAAAAGGAAAAAAAGATGGAAAAATCTAATCTTCGGGCTGATGTCTGTCTTTGTTGCCATGTTCTAGTGGAACTTTTTTATTCAGACAACTTCTGGAAACTTCTTCTGGTTCCAGCATCATACAAGTCACAACGCAAGTACCATATTATCAAATAATTGTACAAACAGAGAACCATTTTCTAAGATCAGCAATCACTTTACCTCATCTTTCACCATGTTCGACTCCTTGGCAGCAGACCAAGCTTTAGTGATCATCAGCACTAATGCTGAATCAAGTTGATTTTTCTGGGCCAAACTGTCTATCTTTCTACAAGCAGCATCTACAGAAGGTGAATTGATAATATCTTGGAATTTCAACTCAGCAGCATTAAGTGCTTCAATACTCTCAGTTGCGGTATCATAAGATTGTACAGCAGCCAAGCACGTGTTCCCAAGCTTTGCCAAAGCTAGTCAGACAGACACAAAGATACATTCTCACACTTCTATCCACAAACTACAATATAGGGGATATATGTTGAAAATTTCAGGCAAAGCCGGATTTTCATTCCAGGCTGAGTTTAGACAAGAACTTTCCTCTGGAAGACTTGGTTTTAGATTAAACAATGAAGTATACTTATATCGGATGACACAGTAAATCAAATATGAATAACTTATGGTTTAAATCAGCAATACCCATGCAACATTTAATTGTACAACATAAAAACTATCTGCACACAACTGCCCACTAGAGCAGCATATATACATTTAGATGACTACAATGAAAAAAAATAAAATTGTCAAGTATAAGCTATCGGGTTTGCTTATTCCATGGATTAAGAGTAGAGTTGTTATATCAAACAGAATCTGTATTAATTTAGTATTTCAATCAATTGCATATAATGTGCTTGGGGGGGAATAATCTATTGGGTTAGTCAAGCCAAATAGAAGGTCTGGATTTGATAGCTACTGCTTCAGAGTTCAGTCAAACATCTGATTAAACAGACTCTGTTAGAAACATTGGCAGTTGACACCATTCAATTTCTTGAAGTGTATAACAAGCATTGATAGAAGCTATTTTCAATATATGTATTGAACACACCAAAAAAGTAAAATTCAATTAGTATATCAATCAATTACTCTCACCATTTTGCTTAGTTGGATCGTCATGATATGATTCTGCTACATTGTGAAGATGCATAAAGAATTCTTTTGTGAAATCTTTCCGACGCCTAGCAACAATTTCACTTATCTCCGATGGAGCTCCCTTGATCACTTCAAGAAGTTCATTATGTCTTTCTACATCTTCGTCTATCTGTGCGAGAGAAACTCCCACAAAATCAAAAATTAAAAACAAAATTAGGAAGCATAGTATGCGTCTTAATCATTAAAGATGACAACAATTAATTAAAGAACATAGCAATACAACCTCTAGAAAATGTGAATAATAACAAGAAAATCCCCACCATTATCATCATATAATACACATCTAATTTGAAAAATAAATTAAAATTCAATTGAATATTCAAAGGTTGCAAGTGACCTCTTTGAGCTTCCTTGCAAGACGGAGAAGGTTATGCTTCAATCCAGGATCCTTTTCATCGTTTGCTCGGTCGTGACAACGGTTGAAGAAGTGCGAGCGTAAATTGGTCCACTCCTTGCTAAAAGCAATCAATCTTCTCCAGTCAATAGGAGTAGGCTTGTCAACCATGAAAACCTCAATCAGCTTGTCACACACGCGTATCATTTTAGCATCATCCACGCTTTCTTCCTCCTTTTGAGGAGTAGTTGTTGCATCGCCAACAACAGCGGCGGCGACAGGAGATTTTCGCAGTCTACTAGCCAGCAACGGAAAACCTTTTACAAAATCACAACTCCAGTTAAATTACACACTCGACCTCCACTCTGTTATCAAAAACCTAAACTCAAACTCTTACCTTTGATTCTGTTGGAGATATGAGGAATTTGAGCTGAATTTCTGGTGTAAGAGAGAAGACGAGACCGAGACTGAGCTCCAGAAGTTTTAGTAGGGAAAACTAAGGAGCCCTGAAAACTCACACAAGCCAACTCCATGAGACTTAACAGTTAACACTATCAAACATTTACCAGGCACATAATATAATTTAGGAACACTGATATTTTGGATGGGTTTTGTCCTGGCTTGAAACGACGTCGTGGCACAAGGAAAAAATAAAATAGGACACGTGGCGCGGTGACAGACAGATTAGTCTTTTGCAATTTAAACAGAGGGCCCAATAGATTATAGATCAGTCTCTGCAATTTAAGATTAGATAAACAGAGAGCCCAATAGAGCGGCAAGCTGCGTCTAGATTGGAAGTGGGAACTTAGAAACTGGTTTCGTTTTTGCGCGGGAATCTCTGGAACACACGGGCAATGCTCTCGTTAACTTTCTTCTCGCCGCAAATCACTCTCTTTCAACAACCTTCTCTTGCCACCATTCAACCGTTGAAATCTGCAAAACCAAAGCATAAATCAAAAACAAGGAACACTGACTTGGACAGAAACCCTTCAAGTTTTCATTGTTTTTCTTGCGAACCCACTTCTTCTATCTCCCAGTTTGATAACTCCAGCGACCTCTCCAGTTTCCAAGATACCCCTCATGCCGATACTTCGGATATGCCCTCTGTTAGTCAATGCGTTGACTCTAACATGCTTGCGATTTGGCTTCAGTCGTGTAAAAATGTTAAACAAGTTAAAAGAATACATGCTGTTATTTTGAAGTGTTTGGGGAGCTCGGTCACTTATGTTGATAATAATTTGATCAGTGTGTTTGTAAAATTTGGGAAGCTAAAGGAAGCACGAAAAGTGTTTGATAAAATGATTGAGAGAAATGTCGTTAGTTGGACAGCGATGGTTAATGGGTATTCGAGATTTGGTCTTGATGATGAAGCTTTCAGACTGTTTAGTGATTCGATTGCATATGGGATTCAGGCAAATGCAAAGATGTTTGTGTGTGTAATGAATTTGTGTAGTCAGAGGTCAGATTTTGAGCTTGGAAGACAAATCCATGCTTGTATTGTAAAGAGTGATCGGAGAAACTTGATTGTAGATAGTGCTGTTATTCACTTCTACTCTCAATTTGGCGATCTGTCAAGTGCTTTCTGTGCATTTGATGGGATGTCAGAGAGGGATGTGGTTTCTTGGACAACTATGATTACAGCTTGCTCTCAACAAGAGCGAGGAGAAGAGACTTTTTCAATGTTCTCACAAATGTTAAGTGATGGGTTTTTGCCTAATGAGTTTACAGTGTGTAGCGTTTTGAAAGCTTGTGGAAAAGAACTGGATTTAAAATTTGGGAGACAGCTACATGGAGCCATAGTTAAGAAAATGTACAAGGATGACGTATATATAGGAACTGCCTTGGTGGATATGTATGCAAAGTGTGGAGAGATTTTGGACTCTAGAGAAGTATTTAATGAAATGAGGAATAGAAACACAGTTACGTGGACTTCAATTATAGCAGGATATGCTCGGGAGGGACTTGGTGAGGAGGCTATAAACCTTTTTCGAGTTATGAAGAGAAGAAATATATTTGCTAATAACTTGACCATTGTGAGCATCCTTAAAGCTTGCGGCATGATTGGGGCTTCTCAGCTAGGGAAGGAAGTTCATGCACAAGTAATCAGGAAATTTATCCATACCAATGTATATGTAGGAAGCACTCTTGTGTGGTTTTATTGTAAAACTGGGGAGTCCCCTACTGCATCCAAAGTCCTTCAACAGATGCCTCTTAGAGATGTAGTCTCGTGGACTGCCATAATTTCTGGTTGTGCAAGTCTTGGTCATGAATCTGAAGCTCTTGAGTTCATGAAAGATATGTTGGATGAAGGTGTTGAGCCTAACTCGTTCACTTATTCATCAGCATTGAAAGCATGTGCTAAGCTAGAAGATGTTTTGCACGGGAAATTGATCCACTCCTCTGCAAATAAGACCACTGCATTGTCTAATGTGTTTGTTGGTAGTGCTTTAATCAATATGTATGCGAAGTGTGGACATGTAGTCGAGGCATATCAAGTATTTGACAGCATGCCTGAGCGGAACTTGGTCACTTGGAAAGCAATGATTGTGGGGTATGCAACGAACGGTCATTGTCAAAAGGCTTTGAAGCTCATGTATCGGATGCAAGCAGAAGGTATTGAGGTAGACGATCACATCCTTACAACAGTTTACACCGCGTGTGGAGATGTTGAGTGGGATGTGGAACCTTCATCTGGTTATTGCTTGCAGTCAAGTTGACCTTTGCCTAATAAGAAGTTCAGATGTTTGCTCAAAATTGAGTGATCATCATCCGTCATGCTTTAACATATATCACATGGATTATAAGTGACAGAAGTGTTAATATGTGATACGAAGACAGGTATGGCCCGACACATTTTGCTTTGGTGAAAGTGGGTTTTCCAGTGATGTTTCTTGGGAAAACGCCCTCCGAAATCATGAACATTAGTGATCCATACCAGTGAAATGAATATGGTGCGAATTCTGTTCAAGTGTACCAGCTGTGTAAATCTACTTTCATCTTAAGTTACTTAACAAGTATGTGAAAAATGTCATTCGAACTTTTGCCTGCCATCATCAGCTTTATTTTGGTTCGATTCTTCCCAATCCAAGTTTGGTCCTTAGTCTCTGAATCCAAAGTCTTTATCATCTCTCACGGTTCCATGGTTCCGTTATTCCATTGGCATATGCTGTGTGAATGACCAGCCGGAAATGATTCTTGCTGGATGATACCCCGTTTCTATTACATATTGCTGAAGTAGTTTCAATTCTTGTATCTATAAAACAAGAAAGATTATGCATTGTGTTGAGACTTATTTAACAGCAACGCCTCAATTCAACCCCCTAGCAAGAAAAACACTTATATCATCACTAAGGCATGGGTCCTGTAAGATGAAGACCTGTACTTCTTATACACTCAAAATGTGATTT
Source organism: Acer saccharum (assembly GCA_030490815.1). Lineage (NCBI taxonomy): Eukaryota > Viridiplantae > Streptophyta > Magnoliopsida > Sapindales > Sapindaceae > Acer > Acer saccharum. The sequence goes on from CM059872.1 coordinate 31,464,371, forward strand.
ATTAATCCCAGCTTGGAAAATTTTCAAGTTCTCTGTGTAAGGATGGCGATTCTACACATGGATGTGGATATCCGTGGATACCCATCCGTGATGTTAAAACGGGTATGCAAGTGGGTTAGGATGTGAAAACTCATACCTGTAGGCCGTAACCGTTACCCTACCTACATATCCGTTTATATATATGAAGAGTAATGCTAGAAGTCCCAATTTTTTTTCCCAAATTCTATCCCAAATGATCTCATGATTCATAAGATGCTAACATTTCACGTGCCACATCATTTGGGACTGAATTTGGGACGTTTAGCATTACTCATATATGAAACCTAAACTGAATTACCAAAACAACTTCATTTTTACTTTTGTAAGAACTAAAAACCTAAACCTAAATTTCTTGTAGTTGTGTATTTGTATTATGTGTAATTTAGAAAGTACTTTTTTTAAAATGTATTTTTCTTCTAGTTTCTTAATTTGTACAAGGGGGTGGAAGTTTATTTAGATTTTATTTTGTTATTATGGATTACTTGAATTTTATCAAATTATATTCCCATGTATATGTATGTATGCCAACTTAATAAGGTTTTAATTTATTATTAATTTTTCAATTTCTTTTAATAATTTCACAGGTATGTGAGCATGTATGAATATAGATCATTTCCATGAGTAAATACCCTCATTATACCCCTATAATTTCTCAGGTTTATAGACTAATATGTTTATCAAAATAAGGTGCGTTTATTAATATGGACATGAGTCATAAGACAAAACTTGACCATACCCCCCATACAACAATAATTAGGTATTTTCTTTTCTTTTCTTTTGGAAATGATACAGTAATTCGATTTTTTTATTATGTTTCCTTTTCCTTTTTTTTTTTTTTTTCTCCTTCTTGAGGTAGAAATCATATATATATATATATATATATATAACTTCTATTATCAGTTCGAACTAACAAAAGTTATATCAGTTCCTTGCATGTGGGCCACTGGATTTAAATATTTTGACTTGGCTGTATGCACTTGTCAGTCAAAGTATTTAAATCTAGTGGCCTATATACAAGGAACTGATATAACTTTTATCAGTTCGAACTGATAATAGAAAGACTGTATATCTATATAATATAGTAAAATGGAACCTCACCTTGACACGTGTCGCCGTTAGGGAGCCTTGGATTTAAATGCATTAATCTATATAATTTTTTATATTAGTAATTTTGATTGTTTTTTTGATAAATCAAAAATTCTATTAAAGAAGTAATAAATAATAATAATTGTTTTGAGTATCATCAATTGAAGGGGTAACTTTTAGGTTTTCAATACTATCTTTTGGGTGTTCAATAGTAATAAACCGATATAATTATTGGATTTAAATACATTAATCTATATAATTTTCTATATTAGTAATATTGATTTTTTTAATAAATTGAAAAATTCTATTAAAGCAGTAATAAATAATAATAATAATTGTTTTAAGTATCATCAATTGAAGGCTTAACTTTTGGGTTTTCAATTCTAACTTTTGGATGTCCAATACCAATAAACTTATATAACTTTGATCTTACCCAAACAATTCCTATATATAAAGACAAGCATAATAGCTGTGTAGAGAAACAAAAAGCTACCCAATTGTTATGGGTAGGTTTAGACACCAAGGAGTAAGGCTCGGGTTATGCAACTCTCAATTGCTACATAGCTGACAGAGCACATCTATCATTGATGTATGCAAAAATTGTCATATCTATTTGATAGAATCACTATGTATATTGTTAATGTTCAAATCGTTGTTTGTTGTTTTAAAAATATATATATATATATATAAAAGTTGTTAGGTGAATCGACAACTAGCCACCACCCCGACGGTTACCTTATTTAGCCGTGAACCAATTCACGTCGTCGACCACTGGCCACAAGGCCCACCACCATGAAAAAACGAATATAGATTATATGGAGGAAGAGAGAAGATATATGGGGAGAAGAGGCTTGAGAAAGAGAAAGAGAGATGAAGGTTTTGAGAGAGAAACAAATTAAAATTAATGAGAAAAGAATCTATAGAAAAATGAGGAATGAAGAGATACGGGCACAAGATTGAGAAGATGATGAGAGAGTGAGATAAATGTGGTAATTGATACACCACATGATTTTTTTATTTTTATTTTTTGTTAATTTGCAATTTATTCAAATTTAATATAGCATTAAATATATTTAAAACGTTGAGTTGGAAATTAATCAATATGCGTCTATATTTCAATTGATAAGTGCACCCATTATTGAGGTTAAAAATTGATAATTTGGCTTTTAATTAAACCATTAAATTTAATTTATAAACCCAAAAAGTCTCTTCCCATCCATATTCCGTTTTAAAATGAAATTTACATATATTTTTTTTACATTTTTTTTTCTTTTCTATTTTTAACCTTTTTGTTTCCCCCCCCCCCCCCCCCCCCCCCCCCCCCCCCTTATTTTTTATTTTTTTTGGTTTTTTAATATGTATTAAATACACAATGATTACATTCAAAAATAAATGTTTTTTAATTTTACTTATTCTTAAAGCATCTCCAATGCAAATATGCATTTTTGAGTTTTTAAATAGTGCCACATCAGTATTTCTATTTATTATGGGTCCACTTTTGAAAAAAATTTAGAGAAATCCATATTCACATCTCCAATGCAATTATCTAAAGTCAAATATGCATTCATTTTATGTCCAATCATAATAAAACAATTATTACACTCTCTTTCCTCTTTTATTTGACAATTAAATGAGGTTTAATTTTATTGGTGGAAAGAGTTGAAAGCTTTAATTTTATTGGTGGAAAAAGTTAGAAATCCTAGTCAGCATTTCTAGGAGAGTTTCTAGAATTAGAAACCCAACTCCATATTCTCTAACTTTTTTTTGGCCACGTCATCTCCATATTCAACTTAGATAATAGCATTGGAGAGAGTTTTTCTAACTTTTTTAATGTCTATCTTATGTGGCACTCCATTTTCTCCAAATGCATAATAGCAATGGAGATGCTCTTATAAATGGTAATACATATATATTTTTCAAAACAAATTAAATTATCAACTGTAATACCAAATGAATGGTACTCCTTTTTTTTTTATGGAATTAATGGTAAATTTAAAATATATATATATATATATATATATATATATATATATATATACATGAATGGTAATATATTAATGTAATACCAAAAAATTAAAATAATAATATTTCATCAAATATTAATGGTAACACATTAAAGACATTAATCCAATGGATTCTTTTTCTAAATATATGAAATTCACTAATAATTTTTTTTCTATTAATGGTGATAAATAAATATTTTTGTAAGCTAATAAAAAATAAATCCACTACTCTTTGCATCTTCATAAAAGTCTTTAATTTTTTTTATTTATTATTTAATCATCTATGAGATAATGAGAATGTCGCATGAAAAAAAGTTCTAGAAATATGAGTATATTAAAAAAAAGATGGAATATCTTTAGAAAATAAGTGTGGTAAAATAAATTATTTTATGTCTTTAGATTTTTTTTTTTTTTTTTTTTAAATGGAAACAATACAAACACCTATTGGCAAAGAGAGGGGAGGGAGGAGAGTGAGAGAGAGTAGATAATATCCTTTTAAACACCGATTGAGAGAGAGAGAGAGAGAGAGAGAGAGAGAGAGAGGAGATTATATATCGTTTCAAAAAAATTTCATCTTAACAAAAATAAAAAATCAAACTTTTTAAGACCCAGCAAACTGTAAAATATATTCTTCTTTATTGTATTTTTTAATGTTTTAGTGCTTTTGTATTTTATTTTTTTGGTTTAAAAAAAATGTAACTTTTTAAGAATAATGGTACTTTACCCAAATATAGTGCCTAAATCTAATACAATTTAAATGAATAGATTACAATGATGACTTTTTAAAAACCCAGCAAGATAAATATAAAAGGTCGTTTAGGAGAGAAATCAAATAATTTTTTTAATTTAAAAAATGGGGTATTATTAGATCATTAGTAGGTTGCCAATAACACCACTCAAACTAAAAAGAAAAGAAAACAAAAAAGTTAAACTTAGAAAGAAATTAAATTCTTTTAAAAAAATATAGGTATATTCCCTTAAAAAGACCGGTCATAGAAAAATTAAGGGGGTAAACTATTTTAAATTTCTGATATAAAAATTGAAAAAATAAATAAATTAGAACTCGGATAAAATCTGGGTATGGATACCGGATATTCGGCTGGATATTTCCAAGCCAAGTACCCGAATTACAAAATCTAAATTTTTCCTAAGTGGATATCCGAATTGTTAAAATCCGGGTACCCGGACGGATCCGAATATATACCATTGAAACAATCATAATCCAAGAGTCAAGGTTTGTGTACTTTTTAGGGGTGTTGATCCTAGAATATATATATATATATATATATATATATATCCTTTATAATATTATTGATAATTATTTATCTTTTAGCATTCTTTTTATTAAACTAATTTAATATTCGACTAAATACATTCTTATTAATAAAAAAGCTTTATTATCAAAATATCTATACTCTCAAGGTTGTTTTATTTGTAATAATCAATTGTTTGCATTTTCCATTAATTTTGTAATTTTAATAACGTGTTCCAAGAGCTTTTGGTATTATTGGAAGTATTAGAAGTTAGTGTTATATAAATATATATATATATATATATATATATATATATATATATATATAATTAAAAGCATTTTATTTTGTAAATGTATTCTCTATCTTACACAGTTCAACATGCAATTAACTCAAGAAACTATCTATCTATCCAAATGGATACAAGAGCAAGAATGCGAAAGATAAAATCTCTATTTACTTGGCTTTTGTGGAGATCAATTCTCTTTACGTTGGATGGGAGATGAACATGATTGTCAGTTTTTCACATACAATTATCTTTGAGACAAATATGTTATGTGTTTTATGTGCTTACATCCTAAAGATAAATTCATTGACATGATTATAAATTTATTATTTTTTAAAGTATTAAACTTCAATTGTTTTTCTTATATGGGTGATGCATATGGGCAAGTAAGACAATATCATGCATTGAAGACCAAATTGAGTATCACCAAATTAATTGATCTAAAAACATATTATCCTGGGAACGAGTATTTTATAGATGACACGTGTGTATTTGTTGTGGAGGTTTTCATTATCAAAAGTAATTTTACAGTGTAAAATTTAAAAATGATGAATTAGCCTGCTATAAGTAATTTTCAACAAAACTTAATGAATTTCACAGGTCCAAATCAGTTGAAAGCTATAAGTTGTAAATACATTTTCTTTTTAATCTAAATATAATATATAGTAACGGGACTCCAACTTGCCATGTAAATCCGATGACAATGTGTTTTAATTTACAATACCCGCACATCGTGCGGGCTGTCAACTAGTATATATAATAATAGAGTTGCGGTATTTGCACCCCTGAAAAACTGTATGTGTACCCCTTTTCGTATGACACCTCATTAAAAAAAATTAAATACTTATATCTTGTAAGCACACCCCACATATTACCAAATATATCCTTTCTTTTAATTTTGAAAAAATAAAATAAAAGAGAATAACATATTAAAAGTAAATAAATTATATATAATTAAAATGAAAAAAAAAATTGGGAGGATATATATATATATATATATATATATATGATATAAGTCGGATTTCTCATCTATTTTGATGGATACCTCCTCCATCTCCTCCATCTTTTTTGATTTACAATGGAGAAGGGCTGGCCACAGGATTCCTACATCGTTTTAGGCTTGCGAGAAGACCGCCTTCTCCCAAGTTTTCGATGAAGGTTTTTTTTTTTCCTTTATTAATTATATTATTCCATTTTAAATATAGTTTTCTTGAAAAAAAAATTATAATATCTTTTGTTTAAAATATTAATAATTTAGTTTAGGGGTGATGTTGGAATTTGGAAGATTTATAAATTTGGGGTGTACATACGATTTTAAAAGGGTGCAAATATCGTCACTCATAATAATAATAGAGTTTCACAGCACCACATGTCGCTGTAATTTATTAAAGTGCAACCATATTTCAGACTTGTAATCATTGAACCCAAACTAGTTACCAACCATATACAGTAAAGGGCCGGGCCGGGCTGGACTCGGATCGAATAAATCCGGCCTTTTTGACACCTCTAGTTGGACAATCTTCAACCCACACTCTCTCTTGATAAAAAGAGGAGTGACGATATTTGCACCCCTAACAAACTGTATTTACACCCCTTTTTTGTATGTACACCTCATTACAATTTTTAAAAATATGAAATCTTGTAATCACACCCCACACATTACTAAATATGCCCTTTCTTTTAATTTTTAAAAGATTATAAATAACAAATATATGGCGCTTTTATTTTTTTTATTTTTTTTTTACTTAAAACAAAAAAAAAAAAAAAAAAAAAAAAAAAAAAAAAAAAAAAAAAAAAAAAAAAAGGAAAAAAAATGAAAAACATATAAAAAATGCAAGCATGCCATTTGCTTCGTCTTTTCCTGTTACTTTTATTGTTAATGTTTTAGCGACTTTATTGTTATTTTTTTTTTCTAGTTTATGCACCAATATAAAATACAAAAGAGATTTTTTTTTTCATAATATATTTGGGAGGAGTCGCACTCCTCCAGTCCTCCCAAATTTTTGAGGGGCTGCCATCTTTTCTAAATTGAGTTTTCAGTTCAATTGAAGAGGCAGCTGCACTCCTCTTAGGTTTTAAATTGAGTTTTCCGTTTTTTGATTTTGGTTTTGTTTTTATTTATTATTTTTAATTTGACTTAGTTAGTTAAAAATCGAAAAAGTAAATAGTTACAAGAAATTATTATATTTTTTTGAATTAAAATATTAATAATTTAATTTAAGGGTAACGTTGGAATTTGAAAAATATAAAAATTTGGGGTGTATATACAGTTTTAGAGGGGTGCTAATATAACTAATCTAAAAAGAGATGAGGCTAATTTTGCAAAGTTATGATCTACAACATTAAGCTTGACAAGGAACTAACAAAACACTCAAAATAGGGTTGTCTTTGACATAAGATATCAAAAAGTGAAATTTGCATTGTATAAGCACTAAGCACGTTCATTAGTTAAATTAGAGTTTAGAAAGATATATTTTAGAGTAAATTGCACTAAACCTCCCTGAGGTTTGGCCTCTTATAGCTAGAAACAATTTTATTATTAATTGACACTCACACCCCCTGCCATAAGGTTAAACTTAACTGTTGACTAACTGTTACCTTTAAAAGATTAAACAACCTATGATCCCTAAATTTAAAAAACAAAAACAGAAAAAAACAAACAGTTTTTTTTTTTTTTTTTTTTTTAATGGATCTCCACCATCATCTCAAACATGGATGGTGGAGATCAAATATAATGTTTAATTGAAAAAAATTGAATTATAAAATATATAAATTAAAAGAAAAATAGAAAATTTAAAACAAAACAATTTAAAAAGCAAAAATAAAAATAAAAATAAATTGAAAAACTGGAAAAAATATATCATATGGTGGAGATCCATTTTTTTTTTATTAATTTAATTTAGGGATCAAGGGTAGTTTAGTCTTTTAAAGGTAACAGTTAGTCAATAATTAAATTTGACCCAACGATAGGGGTGTGAGTGTCAATTAATGATAAATATATTTCTAGGTGCAAAAGGCCAAACCTTAGGGAGGTTGAGTGCAATTTGCTATATATTTTATTTTTATTAAATTACAAGATACAAAAAGTTTGAAAAATACAGTAATTATATAAAGTTCCTGTAATATCCTAGATCTTTGTTGGCTTGATTCCATTGCAAAACTCTCTTTATTTGTAATGGTTAGTTGTTTAGGTGGTTCTTGGTGGAAATGAGCTTTAAAGGAGAAAAGCAACTTTTCGTACAAATATCATCTTCAAGAGGAAAAACGCTTTCTTGGATGCTAAGGTATCAAAATTCTTCTTCCTCTTGCAAGGTGTACGCGCACACACACACAATTCATTCATGTGTGTCCCTGCATCGTTGTGCTACATTTGGTATAACACATTCATACACTTATTGAAGTATGCACATGCATTGTAGAAATGCATGTACTAGGACTCTTTCTAGGAAATTGCATACTAGTGTGATCTTGTGTTTATTTGTTTGTGTGTATGTGTTTTGGACTTGAACATGATCTCAAATGATTCCATGTTGAGTTCCGGTTGTTTCGGTTACTCACTTATTTGTTTTCGAGTTCCGAGTTGGAAGTTACAAAACTTTCCGTACATTTATTATACATGGTTTTTGTTTTTTTCGATTTCCATATTTTTTTTCATGAAAGTTTTGTTGATGTCCTTGTCTATGAGGGAGTTACGGTTCGTAATCCAAAAATGGATTTGAATTTAGAGTTCAGAGATCGGAGAACAGTAAAAAAATGTGAGAGGTACACGAAAGGGTGCTAAAGGGTAAAAGATGGCAAATTGCCATTTGCCCCCTTAGCCATGGAGGGCACATGTGGCTCACGCCAAAACAAGCCCTCTGTCCCCGTGTAGCACACGACAATCAAAAGTTAATTGAAAGTTTTTGAATTCTAATGGGTTTTTATTGAGTACATTGCATATACATGAGCTTTGGTGTGTATGGTCAATCAAATACATGAAGTGTCTTAGGTGTGATCTCCAATTGGTTATATGATATGTTTCTCAGGTGAGCTTACCTCACCTGATCTCACTCTCACTCCTCCCTCTCTCACGCAATTTAAACTAAGAGTGAAAAAGAAGAACAAAAATTTGTGTGTGCAAAAAAAAAAAAATTTCTCGCAATTTTTCAAATCTTAATTTCACCATAACTCTCTCATTTCAACTCTAAATCACTTTATTCAAAAGCCAAAAATGTTGGTCTTGATGAAAGGAACAAACCCCAAGCATTTTTAGAACCAAATGATTTCATGATTTTTACAGTGAGCCGTTTTCAGTTCGAGACTCATCATTTGTAGGTGAAACATTTTCTTATCACTTTCTCTTTTGATCATCTCATTTAATCTTCCTATTTGATAGATGAAATGTGTTAAGAATGATGTTAATTCACATTCTAGGTTTATTTGATTGATTGATTGTTGAATTTTAGCTTTGTGATCATTTTTTAATATCTTTTAGCTAAACTTGATTAATTTGAAATTGATTCTAGATATGGCATGTATGATGTGCTTCATGATGATTTCTAGGTTTAATTTCATGATCTAAGAACTATAATTTTTAGTGTGATTTTTGAATATCCTAATTTAGTTCTTATTGTTTCACATGCTTTGATTTCTAGATAATTTTGTGATTGAATGTTGATATCATATTCTAGGTATCAAATTGCATGTTCGTAGAGCTTGTGTGATCTACTTGTTCTATTTGATTGTGTTTGCATCATTTGCATTGCTTAGATCATTTTGCCTTACAAAAAGTTGAAGTCTCTTTCAAAGTGAGTGAAACTTTGCTTAGAGCAAGGAGACTTGAATAAGACATGTGGTCTGGATAGTCATGCAAGAAGTCTTAGCTAGGAGTGTGATACTCCGGATAGTTGAGCTAGGAAAACTTGACTAGGATCTTTGTGATCCGAATAGCTAAGCAAGAAATCTTCCTAGAGACGTGAGCGTTTTGGATAGGAAGTTGCTTCCTAGAGGTGTATGACATATCTTGGATAGGGAGTAGGGAAAGTGATTCACTTGACCTTGAGGGTAGACTAGAAGTTGATTACATTGAGTGTGTATCTCTTCTTATTCATAGTGAATTGCTTGCCAGTGGTTGTGGTATCAACCCATGGATGTTTCCTTTTAGGAGGTTTTACCACGTAAAAATACTTATGTCACATTTCGCTTTATGTTTCATTATCTTCCATATCATATATTGATTGCATCACTTGTATGTTGTTTTCCACTTGTGTTGATTAAAACAAACATTTTGTTAGACATACCAAGTGTGCACTTCATTGTTGTATTAAGAAAAAGTATTTTGGAAGAATTTGGGTCTATACCTATTCACTACCCCTCTAGGTATATATTACACTATATTGCTTAAGGGAATTTCAGTTCCTATTAGAAATCACCTTAGATTCCTATAATTTTTCGTAGAAGATTCAAATTTTAGTTGGAAATATGAGACTCAAGATAATTATCGATAAAACCCTAGAATTATTGGCTACCTAAAGTTGGAAATATGGTAGCAAGCAAGTAGCACCGATCATCTTTAAGTCTAACATATCGTTGCCACCGTTGTGAGATAAAAATGGGCTTATAAGTAAGCGTTTTTATTATTATTTTGATTAAAAAAAAATCAAGTTAGTAATTTTTAATATGCAGGAATATTTATGCTGTTAGGCTAACCTCATTTGAAGCGATGAATATTTACTTAAAGACACACATTGATTTTTTGTTATTCTTATAACATGATACAAATCTTCCTTAACATTTACACAATTGATTTGAGGAAACTGATATGTGGCATTGTAGTGGAAGAGATTGCAAAGTTACAGATCGAACTGTTTGAAAATTTTGGCGGTGTTAATATACATTTCCTTCATGTAATGTTGTCAATTTATTGCATTGCAAGATTTTATTTTGTCTAAATTCAATTGATTATCTCTCTCTTTTTTTCATAGAGGGGCCCTCATTGCACAAACGAGGAGGATTGTCGCGACGAAGATAATCAAGATGGTTTGAGACAGACTTACATACGGAATACAACAGTATGAGAGAGGGTGATGGTGCCAACAATATGCCTATAGAGACATTAAACTCGGACTCAAAGGTAGATCAATCTCTTTCTTTGGTTTTGTACGTACCAACCCTTACATCCAAACCAGCCACCGCGCAAACTGCCCCTCCACCCCAATCAGCCACTATACAAACAGACCCTCCATCCCAACCATACACAACATAAACAGCCCCCACAGTTGTAACCACCACACAAACAGCCCTTCCTCTCTAACCAGCCACCACACAACACAACCCACAAAAACAACCCCTATGTAACCACACGCCACATAAACACAATCCACAAAAACAACCCCTTCACAAACACCTCCCCTCCACCATGATTTCCTCCAATGGACCCACATTGATGTTGTTTGGGATCGTTTGATGTTGAAATACAAGAGAAGCCCAACATTGATCATTTCAAACCACAAAACAAGAAGACGGGCACAAAGGGGTGGTATAAAAAGGTTCAAGGCCAAAAAGAATAATTGTTATTAAGTTGATGTTCTTGATACTAATTTTGTTGAGCATGCGATGTCCAACTGTAATGTGGGGATCGAAACATGTGTAGCACAAAAATTTTCTAGAATGTTAGTGGACCCTAAAGAGTGGTTGTCAAATGAACATATGGATGCGTACATCAATTTATTGTACAAGCAGAAAAATGACTCTAATAAGGGGAAACATTTTTCGAAACAAGTTGATGTTCTTGATTGCAGCTTCTTTGTAAGTATTTTAATAATTAGTCCCCCATCAATTTTGGAATTACAAATTATATATGTTTGGATCATTTTGAACACATTTGTTTTTCACTTCAGCATGAACTAAGTAAATGTTGGGCCTAATTTTAGCTAGATTTCCACGACCGTTGTTAAGTCCATTCTACCCCGCTGATTTTGAAGTTCCCTTGGATTGGATTTCGTATGCAATCGGGGAAAAACCATATTAGGGCACGCATTGGGTTAATGTGGAATTGGTTAGTTACTTGGATCATTAATTTTATTATGTCTTTCATTTGTCATTGATTTGAATATGAATATGTGAATAAAGAGTATGAATTTTTTTATTTTTATTTCTTAAAAGTATGAATTAGTGAATAAGGAGTATATGACTACATTGTTTTTTGTTGTGATAAAAGTTTGTTAATTTTACTCACAAGCGCACGAATCTATTGTAAAATAGCTTATGTGGAGTACGAGGTCGATCCCACGAGGATTGATGAAAAACTAATTGACTCTAAATTTAATCTAATTCTAATCTAGTTAACGAAATGTGAATTTTGAATTAATTAAAACTAAAAACTAAATTAACATGCAACTGAAATCAAAACTAAATTACGGAACTGAATTTGTAAACTTTACCCAATGAAAGAAAAGTTTGAGGTTTGGAATCCACCGTTATCAACACTGCAACATTTTACTATTAGAATTATTAATTCCCAAAATTTCGAGTAGCAATTTAGAAATCATCTAATGCTTTCTCAATATTTATTAATTAAGTGTATAGAAATTATTCTTTTGTAAATTCTTATTTCAAAGACTAAATCTAAAAGACTCGAGAATTGTATGTATCAAATATTTGAAAAACATATAATCAAGGTTCTTAAATCTAAACCTTAAAACACAAAGCCCGATTAATAAAATCAATTGTAACTACCCAAAATACATGATATTAATGGTGAAACAATTTAATTAATATCAATCAATGAAAACAAGAATTATAAACATTAAAACCAAAATTGGGAATACTTATTGAATAGCAAAACAATTACAATATCACTAAGGTTTCATCCTACACCTCAGAAATAAAATTAGAAATAAATGGTAAAAGCAAGAACGAAGAATAAATTAGAACTTGACATGATTATGACTGTGATACTCTTAATTTGCAACTGAAATTTGGTGCAAACTCGATGTACAACTCCTCTTGCCTTCTTCCAAGCTTCATGCCAAAGTCCTATAGTTTTTGTTCCAACAGCTGCTGCAATTTATTCCCCAAAACAACCACCCCCATAAGGTGCTCCTAATCCTTTCTCGAACCGCCAACTTCCAAGAAGTCTTTTTATTTTTCTTTTCTTTAGCTGATCAAAACCTTGTGTGACCTAAATTCCTCTCTCAAGCGGTCACCCCAAAACGCACGTTTTTCAAGTGATCTAGAGATTTGTTTATGGTCCAATTAAAGTCCACGTGACCAACTCATATTCTATGCTTTGACTTCAACTTGGTCTTGGGCTTTGATTTGTAATCTAAATGTAGACCACATTGATGATGAGCTTCACATTGCTTTGGAATTTCCTTTGGATCGTACATGAGACTTGAGCTTTAACTTTGGGCTCACTTGGGCTTTAATTCTGGATCTGGATTTGGGCTTGAAAAATCTCTCTTGATCCAAGTCAATTTAATCTTGTAAAATGCTCCAATTAACACCAATTTTAAAATTAATATAAAATTGGATATTAAACCTATTTTTATGAGCAATAAATATATAAAAAATATGCTCATCACTTTTTGTTTGTTATTGATTTTGGTTCCTTACAATGTCAGAAGCAGATATTGGTTGTTGTGCAAAGTCAATTTCCTCACTTGGGTCATCATAATATATGACTTTACAACCTATTTGCAACCGACAAATGCCAAGTTTAGAGAAGAATATGTGTTGCCATTACGACGCTTATTCCCACACATTTGCAGCCAATCAAGTTAATTACTTCTAAGAGTGTAACCTAATGGTTCTCAACAATGGAAATCTTTCACACAAAAAAATATGCAAACAATATAGATTTTTGCTATCATGCTAGAATCGTGTTATAATCAGCAACTAAATTCACCGACTAATATACAAAAAGACACAACTTTTCTTATAAAATTATCAACTAATTCGATTAAAAATTGAATAGAACATTATAAATATTTTTATAATAATAATAATAATAATAATAATAATAATAACGTCTAATACAAACCAGAGAAAGATAGAGTGAGAGATTTAAAATAATAGGAGCTCGGAGTTTTTCAAATAGGCTATTCACAAAATATGAACCAAATAGAAAAATGCTTGATTCATATTATATATTAGGGTTTACATAAGGTTTTGTGTTATTATAAATTTGGAGTAACAAACAAAGAAGAATGCACAAGAAAATAGCAAGAAGAAATTATGCTTGTTTTATTATAATGACAAACATCCCTGTTAGAGGAAATGAACAAACCATATGTTTGAACTAATTTTTTTCACATTAATTTATTTCCATCTATTTTTTTCCATCTAATTTTCTCTTATAATGCTTGTAGAAATTTGATCTATCTCTTTAAGTAAAATCAAGTGGCTAGTATTTTATGGTTATGGAGGAAGTGGAGATAAGCTTCCAGAATTCTAAGTTATTTGGAATTATTGTTATCAAGTTTTTTATTTTTATTTATTTTATTTATATATATATTATTGTTTAGCTATGTTGTAATTTGCTTTATTTTAGAATTTATTTATGTCATGTATTTAATTGCACTATTTGAAAATTGTCAGATGTGTTCGATTACAACCAACTCGGCGTGATCCCTCTCTTGCCAAGCCTTAGTGTATAGAATTTGGAGACCATATTCTAATCGCATCTCCGTCATTATTGATCGGACGTCGTTGTACCTGGTAGAAAAGATATTTCTATTCTAATCACCTCGCAAATGCAACGAGTCAAAGGACTAGTATAGCAAGTAAGCAAGGGTCTCGTTCCACAGGAAGATGGATTCATTAACTGTATCTAGTTCTAGTGTTTATTAAAGCATATAAAAGGAAAGCGGTGCGGTGTGTGTGTGTGTGTGTGTGTGTGTGTGTGTGTGAACTAACTAACTAGGATAGAAATGTAGCCGGGTGTCTTGGCTATCTAATTAATCTACTCATAATTAAGTTAATCTACTCCTAGAGGCAAGACACCCTAACTACGAAAATAAAGGTGGCTTGGAGATAAGCAAGATATGAAACACATATGGGACATCGGTTTACCAAACACAATATGCAAATCTATGTAGATTGTATGACATGTTAATACCAATTAATTCAGTAAATGGTTCATTCTCTTGATTAGGGAAATTACCCCGGAATCTTGATTAGGGAATTCCCGAAATCATGTCATCACTTTCCAATCGGAAAAGTGATTGTGTCTAGGGTTTAGACCTATTAAGCACAAGAACATATGAACCAAAGCAAAAGTGGCATAATTATTCACACATAAGCTATTTCCATTCCTTAAAGCTAATTGTCAAGATTATGCAAGGAATGGTTATCCAAGCACAATCTCAACTCTTAATTACTCTAATAACTTTGAACACATACATAGTAAATCATACATCAACCTACATAAACAAATGAGATATTTGATTACAACTACTCCTAATCATTTAGTTAATCTACTCCTAATCTCATTCATCATACATATTAACACATAATCATCCATACATATGAATATCACAAAAAGAGCTTAATCACTATACAACTAAGGAATGAATCAATACCAAATCAAAGCGTAAGAACAAACATACATATATTAACATAAGTGTAGGTTACAAATATTCCCAAATAAAATTACACATCAATAGAAATAAAAAGATGAGCAAAGTAAAGAAATCACCCTTGAAGACAAGCCTCCAAAAGCTCTTACTTTCTATGAACTCATATGACTCGGTTTTGACACACAAGCCTCTCCTATCTCTGCATCTCTACTCTCCATGGAAGGCTTTCCATGGAGGAAAATCCCTCATGGAAAGCTTGGAGATGCTCTCTCTCTTTTGTGATGATTAATCCAAGAAAGGTTTCTTGGAGCAAGGTTGGTGGTGTACCCGGTAGAAAGAGAAGCAAGTGGATGTATATATAGTTGGGTAAGTTTTGGGCAGGAATGGGGTGTGAAAAGACATGAATGCCCCTGAAAATATCATGATTTTGGCTCGGACAGGGGTATGGCCGGTTCGTGCGGCGGGATATGTCTAGCTGCACAAACTAGCCAGAGTTTTAGCGAGCTTGGACGGTAGGAAATGTCTAGCCGCACGAACTAGCCAGAGTCTTGGCGGGTTCGGTTCCGCGGGCAATGTCTAGCCACACGAACTAGCCAGAATCTTGGCAGGTTCGTGCGGCGGGACATGTCTAGCCAGCCCGAAAGTCTGAACTAGCCATGGTGCTCTGTGGGTTCATGCTTTCTGGGCGGCGGGTTCATTCTCGCTGCACAAACCAGCCGTGGACTTCTTCACACATAATTGCCCTATTTTGTCCGTTTTCGGTACAAACACCTTATATATGGGATATTTACCTGCACATAGCTAAAACACACATTATATACACAAAAGTGCTCAAAAACGAACACAAAAGATAGGAAAAGGGAGCGCTAAATGTGAACCTTTGGAGCTCGATCAATTATATTTTTGAGTTTTAAAGTTTGTCGTTCACCTAAAGCTTTGGAGAACACAATTCACCAATAACCTAAGTACTAGCTTGTTGAAATCAAGCATGAAACCCATCGATGGTGCAATTATGTTCCTGTTATATTTCTGAATCTGCCAATATTCTCCCTCACACATTTTCATGCACGTAACTTGAAGACACAATTGGCATCCTTACAACTTGCTTCAAATCTCTCCTTACCGGACCTTTTGATTATGAACTCGAACCGTTCTTTCAATGCAAAAAAACTCAATTCCCGTTTCAGCTTTTGTTTGGTAGAATAAATCTTACCTTTATAAAAGCAAACATTAGTAGTCAACTATTCATCATTGTTAATAGTTTGGATTAAATACTTATCTGCACCGAAAATTATCCAAGGCCGAGGGACTGGAGATGAACCTCTTCGATCATGGCCACAACCATCACTGTCACCATCACCATCTTGTTGAAATAGGTATTGTTCTTCTAAGTCATCTAGTCCGTGATCTACAAAGGTTTCAAATTTAGATGCAGTGACACCATCTTCGTTATCAGTTTTAGAGTCTTCTGTTGCTTCATTAATTATGGGTTGTGAACCATTAATCATTGACATTGTTTGTTTGTTCGACGACGGTATTGTTGGGTGATATTCGCCATCTTCCACTGATGAAATTGATCCATGCATTATGTTTCTCACACAAGAGGATCTAAATTGAGAAGTCAATCATTTAAAAAAGCTTTGATGCACTTGTTGAGGGCCGAGGTGCCGTGTCATTGTGTTATTTTGTTGCACAGTATGCAGTTGAGATGGTTGGCCTTATGCTTGGAAATAAGGTTGGGCATATAGTTATTGAAAAGGTTGGAAATATGGTTGTTAAAAGGTTAGGAATATTGATGTGCAAACTGTTGAGGAAAATGTGGGTACCTTTGTTGGAGAAACCTCTCTTCACGCATGTGTGTGGCATGGGGAATTGAGTTGGCATGTGTGTGGCATTTTGCATGTTACCACTAGCCATCTGATCCATTCCAATAGTTGTTACATATACTTCTAGTATATCCCTCTCTTCATGTATCAAAAATTCACATCTTTGTGCATTTTTTTTTCTTGGTATGGCACGCCTTCAACTAGTAGTGATAACAACCTTTAATTTAAAGTTGCAACTAGATGAATCAATCCTCACAATATCTTCAACTGTATTCATTAAGCAATTGTACGTCAAATCACAAGGTATAAATACCATTTATAAATTACCACTCTCATAGTTCTGACCCAACCACTTGCCACCATACGATATAAGCAATCGCAAATATCCCATTACTCTGCACAAACAGCATGCCAAAATACTATATCGTTACACGATTCCATACACATACCATTACACGATTACATATACATAGGGTTTGTAAAATCGACATATCAACCGATATATCCATATTTTAGAGGGACCGATATCAAAACATGGGTAATATCCAATGTCTAGCAAATATCCAATCGATTTCGAAATATCTGTAAAAATATCCCAATATTCCCGAAATATTGTGAATTTCATCCCGAAATCTAGGGATATTTTGCAAAAAAAATTTAATTTTAAACACTTAAATTATTGTTCAAATAATCTATATTGAAAATTATTTTAAAAGAAGCATTAACAAATTTATAAAATTTTCAAACACAATAGTCAATAGTATAATTACTGAAGTAGAATTTGGGATAATGTGGCTTTTGTAGTTAAAATATATGAGCCACTATACCACGTTATGAGATTGGTTGATACCGAAGTTATACCCACTATGCCTATCTTATATGAGTTAATGATGTAGTAAAACAGCACAGAGGGAATACTAAATGGATTATAAACATTATACAAAATCAATGGGATAAAATGCTTAGTCACTCACTACATGCTGCAGGTAAATTTTATTTCGGATTGTTTGTCATTCATAATTAATATTTAGTATAGTATTTAATTATTTATATTAAAATTAATATTTTTTATTCTTCTAGCTTACTATTTGAACCCAAAGTACCAATATAGAGATAATATTGGGGATAATTCAGATCTTTTGAAAGCCGTACATATTGTCTATTCGCAATTAGACCCTGAAGCTGCAAGGATTGCTAATTTTGAAAATGAGGTAAAAAGTTACAACTTACAATCAATTTTATAATTCCAATATTATAACTTCTTTGCATGAGAGTATTGTGTCATATACTCATATTTATATATATTATTTACATACTGATCTCATAAGTCATGAATGTAGCTCATATACTTTAAGGATGGAAAGAAAAGTTTTAGTGAACGAGTAGCCATAGTAGATAGAAGCAAAATGCAACCAGGTATATAAGTTTTATTACAAAAATCTATGTAATAATAATAAATAATAATATCATTGAAATGGTTTTCATACTTATAATACTTAATAATTTTTATTGCAGCTGATTGGTGGGTAATGTATGGAGATTGTGCTCCATCATTGCGTGCAATAGCAGTTCACGTATTGTCACAAACAGCATCATCTTCTGCATGCGAAAGAAATTGATTTACATTTGCTTTAATCCACACAAAACAAAGAAACCGTCTTGCCTATTCTAAGCTTGAACAACTTGTTTATTGTTATTATAATATGAAGTTGAAAATTAAGGATATGGAAACTGAAAAAGATAAAGTAGATGAAACTGATTTTATGGATCTACTTCAAGTAACTACTGAAGCAGGGGACGACAATGAGAATCTCTTTTTTGACTGAGTTAGACTTGCCTATTTGGATGATGATAAGGGAAATCCCGATCCACAAATTGCTTCTCATGCTCAAGACATGGGAATAAATGTTGAACAAGTGATTAGAGGAGAAGTTGGTATAGATCGTGGAGTTACTGTTAGCAGCTCTTCTGATGACCAACATACCTCTGATGGAAATAGTGGAGGAAAAGATGATGGAGATGATCAAGGAGGTTGGGATTCTGGTGTAAGAGGTTGGGATGTTTGTGCCGGAGGTTGGGATGTTGGTGCAACAAGTTGGAATGCTAGTGCAACAGGTTAGGATGCTCATGCAGGTAATTTTGATCAAAATCGTAGTAGACAACATGGAGGAACAAGTCAAATTGATGAAGATTCTTTAAATATGTCTCTCTCCTTAATGAGTATGGACACAGAAAATAATTCTTTGAGTGATTCGTAGACAAGGTCAGGTTCTCATGTACCATATTATGGTAGTTATGGTAGATGCAGTATATTTGATTATCATTCTCCACAAATGCCATATGTAATACCTATGCATGCAGATCAACAATATCCACCAAGTTAGGTAAATCCAAACTACCCAATTCATGGATCAGTTGGAAGAGATCAAGCAACATACGTGTGGCATATTAATAACTACCTTGAAAACTATGCTAGCACGTTTTCCTAAGAAAATTATTGTTCGAATCAAGATAGAAATGTATCTTATGTATTTGAACCAGCAAGGAATTCATTTTGGTTTTAAATTTCAGACATGCAATGTATTATTATGTATGAATTATGATTTATGATAGAATCTTGGAAGTATGGAACTATATATATATTTTAATGATAATTTTGTTTATTAAATATTTAATCTCTTTATATTGTATATAATATTATAAAAGTGAAACAAATATTATTCTATTAAATACTCAATTTTAAAAATTATATACAGACTCTATCTATGTTATAATTTATAATAAACTCATAACTATGCTAATTTATCATTGAAATATAATTCATTTGATGTATAATTATTTGTTTAAAATTGTCCTAAAGTTTCACAAAAAAATTCTAAACTTTAGATGTAAATATCCATCATTTTTTTAATTTTTTACCGAATATCCACCGATATCGATAATATCCCCGATATATCCATAAATTTAGAAACCTGATATGGATACCGATACCGATATTTTATTCCTTGCTGATATACATATGATTACACAATTAAACTTAAACATCTTTACACAATACAATATTTCGTCATGTAATAATTATAAGTAAACAAAAAAAAAAAAAAAAAAAAAAAAACAGTTTGCAAACCATTCAAATTGATTTCACCTTCTTCCTAAGTACAATAAAACAACAACATACGTTCCTTTTAAGAGTTTCAAAACAAAAACAAAAACAAAAACAACATACCTTCGATTACGAAACAGTTATGGTGAAGATGTTAGACGAGTGATTTGTGGACAAAGTAGATCTGAAGTACAAGTAGATCAAATGAACAAAAGAGCTGTGTGTGTAATCAATAGTTTAAGGGTTCATTTTCTGTATTGTAGAGAGAGAAAGTTCATGAGAGAGAACATTGGGGAGAGAGAGAGAGCAGTTAAGGAGAGAGACATCAGTTGAGTTTACTTTATAAAATATTGGAATAAATACTGGAATTTACTCTATAAAATATTATAATATTAAGTTTATATATCTTAAGTGCGTACATATAATCTGAGTATACATGTAAATTCAAACGATAAGACATTACAAATAAATCTCTAAACAGTCAACATTACAAAAGATACAAATAATCATTAAGACTTATATATTGATTATGAACTAGGTAGAATGAAGTAAAATTAAGACACTTATGGTGTGTTTGTTACGTCGTATTGGACTAGATAAGAGGACCGGACAGTACTAAATTAATACTATCCAATGTTTGGTAAAATTTTAAAAGTGCGGTCAAAATTTTAATCCGGTCAGAAGGTGATTAAATAATCAGGTGTGGAGGGGTGGTACTAAGCCGGACTATACTTGATGTCAGACTCAACCTGACAAAATTTTTTGTTTTCATATTTGAAATCCCAATATTTTGAGAGAGAAGAAAAGGTTGAAAAAAAAATGAAAAACAGAGATTGTTTTCTCTCTCTCGTAGATCAACTGATCTAAGACAACTTATTAAGCTTCTCCTCCATATCAGATCTGCTACTTCTCATTTCACATTCAATTTCCTTCTAGTCAATCTTCAATCACCAACTGAAAGTTACAAATCACAAAATCAGGTTAGAACAACTTTAAATTATGTATTTGTTGGATTTTGTTGCTAATTTTATTGTCTACTTATAGATAGATATTTTTGATATGTGTTTGATTATGTTTGATTGTGTTTGATTTTGATTGCTTGTGTAAATTGACGTTGTGTTTGATAAAATACTTGTGAGAGTTTTATTTATCAAGATTTGAGATTGATTCTATATAGATTTCAATTCCTTTCACTTGCTTTTGCCAATATTAATTTGAAACAATTCATATGATAGTATGCAAATATCTTGTATCTCTAAAACACATTAGATGATAGTCTGCTTCACTATTCATGTAATTCAAGCCATCTCAATTATTGGAAAGTAGTGATTAGTATTTCTAGGTAGGTAATTGCAAATAATGAAGAGAAATGAACCCATAATTGTGTAACCTTGTTTATGTCAGCATGGTGGCCTTTATTGTAACAAAATACTATATGCTCTGCTACTAGGCGTCATTATATCACATATGAAAAGTTATTCAAGGTTTGCAATTGAATTCTTAAAAGAAAAAAAAAGGGACTACAATTGAATGCTATGACAGAGAAAAAGTTATTGTTAGTAATGCCCTGCATATGTTATGCTGTGTATTGTGAGTACCTAAAAGCCTATCTAGTTATTACCTCTATTGGCTTGCATAGCATGGTATGAGAGCACACATATATAAAAAGTCGTGCTTGAAGTATATCATTATGAAGTATAAAATGTCAAACTCTCGATTGACATAAGAGTGAGAACCAAGAGTTTGAAGGAACATATTTGAATGTGAATCTAACTTGATGGTGATACCGGAGAACATATTTGAATGCTAATGAATGTGATTCTAATACCTGATTCAGAACTTCTAGCATCAATTTTCATAGAAAATCTTGTCTAAGCTACACATTAGATCTTTTGACATTTATACACATTAGATCTGATAACATCTAAAACAGTATTTGATCTAATCAACTCTCTTAGACTTTCACTTGTTTTTTGATATATCGCTTGCAATAGCACCTTGGATAGTATGCAACTACCTTATATCTCCCAAATACATTATATAATTTATTTTAAAATTTTATTTTTTATTTGTGATGGTGATGTATCCCAAATGCAAAGTGTTTGGTTGTCATGTGAGATTTTAACTATTTGTTTGGTTTTTCTTGTGTTTTTATATTAGTAATGGATCAAAGGAGAAGATGGGCTTGTTTAGGAAAACTTTTACTTTTGGCTTTTGGCAGTAGAAGAAAAGAAGTAAAATCTTGAGCTTTTCAGTTTATGTTTGGATGGTATATTCTAGAAGAGCTTTTGTATTAGGAAGAGCTTTTGAAAATGTTTGGTTGGAACATTTTAAAATCTCTTCTAATTATGATATGACCTTTTTACCCTTGAAGAAGAGATTTCGAGTCTGTTTGGTTATAACAATTTAAAATCTTTTCTAACTATAATATGGCATTTTTACCTTAATTGATATAAATAACATATGTAATTTTTTCTTAAGAAAAGTTTACTTCATACATATGAGATATTGTAACATTCTTTCAATTATAGTTCCTTAAAAAAATTATATTAAAATAAATAAAGTAATAAAAATCCATTTAAAATTATAAATACATCGGTGCATAATAAGTTATTACAAATTAAGTTTGATAATTGTTATAAAAAAAACCAAAACTATACTTTTTGTTTTTACCCATAAATGTTTCAATATCTAAAGATTTCTTCAAACAGTACCAATTGTGAATAGAGAAATCCTATTTGATAAAACCACCATAATAAAAGGCTACTGATATACAATTACACAAACACTGGCTTTTGAAACAAATATGACGGTGTGTCTAAATATATCTAGGGGTGAATAAATTTTAATCAAGTTAATTATCGATTTTTCTTGATTAGTCAATATTCAATAAAAACCCCTATCTAGTCAAAAATACAATTAACTTAATCTAAGTGCGAAAAACAATAAATTGCAAGTTGATTGATTTACGTAAGAAACCCTTAACAGGGAAAAACTCACAGGCTACTATATGAACCACACACGGTCTTCAAATCCACTACTTGTAATGATGTTTACAACCTAAGTTGACCATCGTCAAACCGTACACAGTCACTAATCCACCACCACTACCCAATGGGTCTTTAATAGTGATTCTAGACCTACTTGTTTGCATATTAAGCAATCTTAGCCACAAGACTTAATTCTCACTAAAGAGATCAACAACATAAGTGAATACCATGATATTCAATATGCAAGTAATGTTAGGTTACACTAAATGCTTATCTAAGATGAAAGATGTCAATAATAACAATCTTAGATATTAGTATTGGTATATGACATGGCATACAACATAGTTATATTTGATAAAGCAATCCTAGGCAATAGCTATCAAAATACAACTCTCAATCAATCAACACAATAATCTCAATCTTGTAGATAAAATATGTTCTAAAAGCATACAAGTAATAAATGAGATTTCTTGTTAAGTAAGACACTAAAAATGGATGAAATTAGTAAATAACTTACCAAGTTAAGTGTGTTGAAGAAGATCCATGCATAGATGCATCCTAGATGATCCTAGATGATACTAGATGATGTTTGATGCACATGGAAATGGGTTTGAGTAATCAAATGTGAGTTCTTGAGTGATTTTCTCTTTTGGAAAATATGCTAAGTCAAAAATATGATTTGAACTCTTTAAAAATGACCTAAAGACAAAGTAGCATATATATATATATATATATATATATATACAGAAATTCTATTATCAGTTCGAACTGACAAAAGTTATATTAGTTCCTTATATGTGGGCCACTGGATTTAAATACTTTGATTTGGCTGTATGCACTTGTCAGTCAAAGTATTTAAATCCAGTGGCCCACATACAAGGAATTGATATAACTTTTGTCAGTTCGAACTGATAATAGAAAGATTATATATATATATATATATATAGGATGTCAAATTGATGCTACGACGTTTTGATAAAATATCAATAAATTTGCCTTGACCACTGTTCACCCGCTGTACGTATAACGGGTGTACAACGATTCGCCTGGGAAATGAAGAACATGTTCTTCATAAACCGCTGTTCACAGGGGCGACAAATGGGTGACTCAAAGGTGATTACTCTCAGGTTTGGAGAGCCGTTGTTCACCCGCTATACGAATAGCGGCTGAATAGCGATACACTAGCGACTTTAAAGTCGATTAGGTGCCCCACTATACATACGGCAAGTGTACAGCGGGTAAGAGAAAATTTGTTCAATGCCTTTCATAGGTGCTATATGTAGGGCAACCTAACAGCGGGTGTATATCGCTCATACAAAAATAATGCATCTTATGGTCTAACATGCCATGGCATTTAACAAACAAGATGCAATCAATTAAACGTGCATGAAGAGAATTCAAGAACATGAATGCACATACATAAAACACACAACATACAAGAAGTATATATATGCATGCATGAGTTATGTGTGTGCAATTAAATCTCTTCAATGCGAATAAGCACAAGTGTTTTACCTTTTGAGTGTTTATCATCTTGAGGTCTTGAAAGGGCCTTTGTTGAGCTTGATCACCAACAATTAAAAGCCTAAGTTACCCTTGCATCACAAACCCTACATGTGGTTTGTCACCGAAATAAGCCAATCAAACTTGAAGAACTTACAACATTTTTTTTCAATCTAGTTTAAACAAAAACCATAAGTTGTTTGTCTTCTAACAAGTACACAAATAGATAACACTCAATCAAGTTAAAAGCATGTCAAACATTTTTTTACATGGACTTAAGCCATAACATAAGCCACTGTAATAACATGGCTAGAGACAAATTTACATGTGTTTTTATGAAGAGCATATAAACACAGGCTTCCAAGGAGTAGGTTTTGTTTACATCCATAGGCTTGAGACCCAATCTTCCGTATTCATAGTAGATGTATAGATGTATCCGGTAACCTTTTCATATGAAGGTTCCAAATAGACACTCCCACATGATGTTTGCTGAAATTATTCATTGTAATTAAAAGAGAAATTATAAGTTATATAAATATAAGAAAGCAAAATTTGAAGTTGCTAATGAGAGTGCAACAATCTTATTGTCACAAGAAATGAAAGTTAGTCATTATCAATCAGCAGTATAATGTGTTTACAAAGATATAGAGTTGTGGAGTCCGGTTTTTGGACTACAATCGGTCTTGTCACAATATGGTAGAACAAGTAGTAACAGCATAAGAAATTGTAAAGCTTCTGATTTTTTCCAAAGCACCTCAAAATATATGGCAAATAGACGACGTCAAGTCCGAGTTCTTATATAGAATGAAACAAATGTTATACGTGCGTGTCTAATAATACAACCTAGAAGGGGGTGAATGGGTTGTTAATCCGATTATTACCAACTTTTTCGGATTAGTCAATATTACAAAAATAACCCAATTCAACAATTAACAAAATCAAGTATAAAATGCAGAAATTAAAGAACACTTGATTTTTACGTGGAAACCTTAGGAAAAACCGCGGGCTGATATGTGCACCACACACAGTCACCGAAATCCACTACATGAATAAAATGTTACACCCTCAAGCGATACACGGACTCTCACCCTAGACAACCTTAGGTTATGGACACTATCACTCACCACTCTTGGTTCAATCTCTAGTGATATCTCCAGATCACTACTCTTGGTGTGAACACCTCCTACTCTACCCGCAAGCCTTTTACAGTGACACTTGACCAATTGCTTGAGCACTACACACCAGTAGTCACAAGACTTAATTCTCATGAAGAGATCAATAACCTATGTGAATATGCAATGATATTCAAAATGCAATTAATGCTAGGCAATACTAAATGCTTATCAATGATTAAATGATGTCAATTAAATCAATCCTAGATATCATATTGCTATATGTCATGGCATACAACTTAGCTATATAAAGGATAATCAATCCTAGATACAATAGCTATCACAATCAATCTCAATCAAACAATGAGATGAATTAGCTAGATATTATATAAACTTGAAATCCTAGCTATCACAAACAAACTCAATCATGTTATCAAGACTCATAAATATATGCAATAAATAGCGTCTAGGTATTTACTCATGCAATAAACACCTAATCTAGAGTAAGAAGAACTTTAAATGATATTCAATGAAGTTCTAACTTACCTAGTCATGAAACAATGAAGACCCATGCTCAAATGATGTTGAATGATGCAAGATGGAGATGGGTTTTGGGTTTAGAGAGTTAAAGAAGCAATGTTAGTGCTTTCTCTCTCAAGAATGTAAATTGTCTCTCTAGGGTTTCAATTGGGAGAGTTATATTGAAGAAGGAGAGATAAGGATGAATTTATAGTGGGGAAAACGAACGGAATGCCCTTATTCAGCCTTTTCCACGGTACGTTTCCGTGGTACATGCGACAGTGCAGCAGCTCAAGATTCGAGCGCTCCAAAACATGACCAAACGACATCGAAACCTTTTGTATGATATATCATTGAAAAGTATGGATGTCTACTTTCTATTCGTTTTTACGGAATGACATTTTGATATCTGTAGAAAAAGCTATGGTCAATTGAGTGACCAAAGGTTAGAAACGAACAATAACAGAGTTGCCCTGTTTTTGTGGTCACTTTGGAGATTTCAAAACCAATCCAAATGGTCATGAAATATTATGAATAATATATTGTTGGAAAGGTATGGGTGTCTAGTTTGTATGGAAATTTTCAAAACACATTTTGAAGCTTTGTATAAAAAGTTATGGTCGCAAGACCATAAAAAGGTCAGTTTTGAAAATCATTTAAATCATTAAAATCCAATATTTTGAAACTAGACACTTCACTCCAAACAACCAAACCAAATCTAACACTTATCTAAGAGAAGAATGAGACCTTCTCAAGTGGGCAACCATCAAGCTAAAACATAAACACCATCGTGCAAGCGCGGACATTTTCGATCACACAAACGGAGACAAATTACACCACACTTAAAACTAACATATATAGAGTGCAAGTGTGGGATGTGAAGAATGCACACATAAGAATTGAAGCACAAATGTAAGGTGAATAAAACATGCATGAAGATGTGTGTGTGTGTGTGTGTGGAACTAATCTCTTCAAGAGGCAAGTCAAGTGATTAACCTTTCGTTCTTGCTCTTAAAGTCACCGGGAATGCTTGGAAGCTTGCCATCAAGGACCTAAGCTACCCATTACAAAATCATCCACATGTGTGATTTGTCCACGAAATAAGCCAATTAAAATATGAGGACCTTACATAGAACAAGATGTACTCTAAGTCTCTAACTTGCTAGGTTTTAACTAATGCTGTTATTTTCTTTAATCAAATTATCACTCTACCTAGAAGTAAGTATTTTGATTAATTGGGAGCCTATGTTTGAAGTTTGAATAGGAAGAGCTAAATTATGCTGCAAAAGCTATCTACACATATATAAATTCAAAGAAACCTTGCCATATAGTTATTCATTATAAAAAAGGACTTCTAGGAATTCAGTGAGCTAGCCAAAGTATGCAAACATGAACCTTGACAGACTAATTGACTTAATAAATTCAAATGCCTCAAGAACTTGCTCTCGGACCTTCCTATAACAAAATTATGATTACCAACCATTGAAACCACTAAGAATTACCTATATACTGTCAAATTGAAGAATAATTTTAACAATGCCTGTTTGGTTGAATGAACCTTGACAGACTAATTGACTTAATAAAAAATGCCTCAAGAACTTGCTCTCGGACCTTCCTATAACAAAATTATGATTACCAACCATTGAAACCACTAAGAATTACCTATATACTGTCAAATTGAAGAATAGTTTTAACAATGCCTGTTTGGTTGAATAACAAATGTTGTGGGTCTTGATATCAGTGAGTAGAACCCACAACATATTCAAGTTGTGCAGAACTTCCTAAAGTATTGACACACTTATTCCCATGAATTAGGCTTGACACCGACCGGAAAGACACAACAAAAGGTCCAATTAAGACCAAATGAAATTCATGTGGTATAGTGGTTACGACCTTGCTTTGATGGACAGATTCCAGACCTCTTCCAAGAGTAGCTAGTGGTGGAACTCTTTATGGAACTAAACATCCCTCCAAAAGTCAGAATTTTTATTTGGAGAGCTTATCTGAATACCATCCTCTCTCTTGAAAACCTTTGGAAGAGGAAAATTTTAGAGGTCCCTCACTGTAAAGTGTGAGGTCTGGATGGAAACTGCTAGCCATGCCCTTTTTGGCTGTAAAGCAGCAAAGAAAACTTGGTCTGAGTCCCACATTGGCAGCCTTATTGTTGATGTCAGATTGCTTCCAGTCTAGGACATCCTAATCTCTCTAGCAGCTCACCTCAATTTTGATGATCTTAGTGTAGTGTGCATGATTACTTGGGCTATTTGGTAAAACCGCAGTGCTCTACTGAACTGCGGCAAAGCCAGAGCCCCTGAATTGGTGGTTCCTTGGGCATTGAATTTCCTATCCAAATTCAGGAACTCTAAGATTGCCTGCTCTTCCCCTCCCCTCTCTATGGCTGCTAAGCCTCCCTCTGTTTGGATCGCCCCTCCTCCTGGAGTTTTAAAACTCAATACCGATTTTGCCTCCCACAAGTCCTCAGGTCTATTAGTATCGGCTTATCTATCAGGGATGACAAATGGAGAGTTTTGGCTGCTCATTCTAGTTCGTTCTTTGGGGTCTTTTTAGGTGAGATTGGCCACCTTATTGCCTTGCATGAGGGTCTCATGTTTGCCAAGTTCTACAATTTCCCGATCTCAATTGCGGAGGTCTCTTCCTCTTCTGTTGTTTCCCTTTTGCTGTTCTTTCCCTTTGTTAAGGGATTTTTTTTTCCTATTATCAATGATATTAAGGCCTTGCTTCTTGAAGCTGGTTATTGTAAGTGTCAAGCCTCTCCTTTATCGGGGAACTCCTTGGCACACAACCTTGCTTCGTTGGCCTTCTCCTCTATTAAGAAGCGTCTGTGGCTGGATCCCAGCCCATCGTCTATTTTTTCGTTTGTGTAATTCGTCTCTTTATTTTCAAAAAGAAAAAAAAAAAAGAAAAGAAAAAGAAATTCATGTGGTATATGACATAAACAATGAAAAACAACATTCCTGTTGATATATTTTAAAGATAAAGAATTCACCAACTATATAATTTATTCAAATTTCAAAAATAGAACCACTTATCTCATTTGGTTTTATTTAATCATAAACTTTGTTTAATAAGAAATTGACACATAATATGAACCAGTTACCACACGTATGATATATCAAAAGCTCACAAATTAATTCACATATAAAGTGAAGAATGACATCAATCTCAGTATCGTTTTCCTAAATCACAGATAATTGAAAACCCAATCCAGCTCTGACCCAAAAGATATTTGCTTTGAAAACAGTGGAAACCAATTTCAAAAACGAAACTTGAATCTAATTATGTTGATTCATTTCAACATACAAGAAATTGTAATGTCAAGCTTGAAACCTGACCTTAACTAAGCTAAAACAGTATAAAAAATCTGAGTTCTCATCTATTCACTTTTTCCCTACAACAAAAACAAAGCTTTGTGTACAAACAAAACCAAAACGTTTCAAAGCAATAATGGAGCAACAAACATAAAAAATGATGCAGGAGATATTATTGGAGATTTTCTTGAAGACTTTTCATATTAAAAATAGTCTTGTAATTAATATCTATTTTTATGTTTCTTTTTATTGTATATTTAATTAGATAGTTAAATATTTTATGATTTGATTTTATTAAATCAAATCTTATTTCCTTATTAGATAGGTTTTTAATGTTTAAGGATTCTAGTATTTTTAATTTCTATTGTTATCTCAATTATCTCTTTTAATTGATAATTTTATTGCTTTACTAGTTATTTTAGGTTTTTATTTTCCTATTTAAAGACGATATACCATAACAGGGATTTTAGTTTGATGATTAATAAAAATTTGAGAGAGAGCATATCTTTTTATCCATTTTGGTACCTTTGTGAAGGTCAACGAATTTGAAGCCTATTATTCTGATATCTGTGTGCGGATCAACAGATTAATAGTAGAGTTTGTTTTCGGTATTCGTGCACAAATTAACGGATCCGCTATTTCTTTTATCGATTGGTGTTTTGTGAATTTCCCGCTGCATCAATTGGTATTAGAGCCATCGAGTCTACTGTTGTGCTAGGCTCATCGATCCACAAACCATAACAAACTACTTCTCCATTAGATATTCATCTTCCGATTTCTCCCAAAAAAAAAAAATCAAATCAAATTCTCATGAATCCCCAAAACAAATTTCTACCTACCATTCATTGTTTTTTTATGAGATTATGTGTTAAACGCAGTTACCATTAACTTCGATAAGCCGCCAATTTTTGATGAGGAATATATATGTGACGGAACATGTTATCGTCGATTTCGATAAGCCACCGGTTTTCGATGAAGATTTGTTGCAGAACGAGCAGCATGAGAGGAACTCAATTTTTGAGGATTATTTCTACGATGTTGCAATGTTTCATCATTCAACGGCACTCCAACTTATTTATTCCTCAAAGCTGTCAAAATTCAGAACAAATTTTCTCCACATCGGAGAGAATGATGCAGGAGATATTATTGGAGATTTTCTTGAAGACTTTTTATTTTAAAAATAGTCTTGTAATTAATATCTAATTTTATGTTTCTTTTTATTGTATCTTTAATTAGGTAGTTAAATTTTTTTTATTTGATTTTATTAAATCAAATCTTATTTCCTTATTCGATAGGTTTTTAATGTTTTTGGATTCTAGTATTTTTAATTTCCATTTTCTCTCAATATCTCTTTTATAGGGAAATTGATAATTTTATTGCTTTACTAGTTATTTTAGGTTTCTTTTAGGTTTTTATTTTCCTATTTAAAGACGATGTACCCTAACAGAGATTTTAGTTTTTGATGATTAATAAAAATTGAGAGAGAGTATATCTTTTTATTCATTTTCGGTACCTTTGTGTCAACGAATTTGAAGCCTATTATTCTGGTATCTGTGCGCGAATCAAGAGACTAATAGTAGGGTTTGTTTCCGATATTCATGCGTGAATCAATGGATCGAATCATTTATCTATTTCATTTATCGATTGGTGTTTTGTGAATTTCCCTGCATCAAAAATCAAGCAAGAAACGACATTAACAGATCAATTGACAAACTTATTCATGAATCCAAACTACATTACACGCATACAAATGATGAACAGATCAAGAGTTAACAGATATAGCCAGATAGTAGCTAGAACAGTAAATTACTCATAGTCTTGGTCCGATCTACGAAGAATTGGAGTTTTGAGAGCAAGAAGGAGTGATTTTCAGTGAACACTTGTTTGAATCTTTCTGGAAACACATTGCAAATGGTGGATTTGATGACATATTTGCTATTTGGGAGATTAGAGAGCTTAGGGTTCAAATGAGAAATTGGGGAAGAACATCAGAGCATCAAAAGGATATGAGTCTGAAATTCGGTTTCTTATAAATGAAAGAAAAGGGTAAAATTGGTTATATAAAATATCATTTAACTGTAGAAATGGCTTCGCGTGTTTTGTAGAAGTCATTTCTAGAGAAGTACCTATGGTGGTGCTTCCAATAGAAGAGCTTTTAAGCTCAAGAAGCCCTTTTTCAATTTTACCAAAATAGCTCTAAAAGTAGCTTTTGGCCCCCAAAAGAGCTTTTGAGCCTTTCAAAAGCTTTCCCAAACAAGCCTAATATATCTTATACATGATGTACGAATTGTGGCATTAAAATGATAGCTATAGCTATGATGATGCTATTATCAATATATGAGGTGTATCGAGAATACTATGAAAGAAAAATGCTAAGGCGACAGGTTGATGAGCCATGAGACTCGATTGTTTTATTTAGATAGTATTATAGGGAATAATGACACTGAGTGTATTAATCAACTTAGAATGATAGAAGAACATTTCAAATATTATGTGAATTACTTGGATGGATGGTAAGATAAAACTAGATGGTTCGTCACATTTGAAGAGTAAGTGTGTATTTTCTTACACATACTTGCCTATCATTTCAAGAATCGCACCATACATAATAGGTTCAAGCGTTCAGGCGAAACCGTTAATAGGTATTTTAATGCAATGTTAAGTGGAGTTTTGCGGCTACAAGATTACCTATTAAGGAAGCCAAAACCTGTTCATGATGATTGCATTGATACAAAATGGACATGATTTAAGGTATGTTAATATTTAGTATAAGTTATAATACTTAATTAGCATAAGTTAATGTATACAATTTATAGATTATCCTTATTATGTGTATTTGTTCATTGTATAGAATTGCTTAGGGGCTTTAGATGGAACTTATATTAAGGTTCGTGAGCCTGAAATGGATAAGCCAAGATATCGCACACGGAAAGGTGATATTGCAACAAATGCTCTAAGAGTTTGTAGTCGAGATATGCATTTTGTTTTTGTTTTTCCGAGATGGGAAGGCTCGGCCTCTGATTCTAGAGTACTCCGTGATGCATTAGTCGGTCCACTAGTCTCAAAGTTCCCACTGGTAAAATTCAGGACATTATATTTATAAATCAATGAAGTTTTAGAAATATACTTTTATTATACTAATTAAAATTTCTTTGATTTCTTCCTTAATTAACTGGTAGGATATTATTACATTATGGATGGTGGATACACAAATTGTGAGGGATTTCTTACACCATATAGAAGAAAAAGATATCATCTATTCGAATGGAAGAAGGACGTTTACCTCAAAATTATGAGGAGTTTTTCAACATGAAACATGTATCGGCGAGGAATGTTATAGAGAAGTGTTTTGGTTTGTTGAAGATGCGATGGGGGATTTTGTGAAGTCCTATTCTATCCAATTAATACACAATGTGCATAATTACTACTTATTGTCTTTTACATAACCTCATTAGAAGAGAAATATTTGTGGATCCATTAGAGCATGAATTAAATGAGATTTAGAACGATCGATGAAGATGGTGATACAATAGCTACAATAGAAGGATCAGAACAATCACTACTACAAAAAAGGTGAAAGAGATCACTTAATACAGACCGCTTTATGAAAAAATGATCTCTTTTGCGAAGTGATCACGTAAAATAAATCACTTAATTTAAAAATGATCTTATTTTATAGAAGGGTTATTTAAATAGATCAATTTATGAAAAGTGATCTTTTTATTTATTTAAGAATAGATCACTTTTTTACTAAACTGATCTATTTTTATTTTCTAATAAAAAAATATAATTTTGATATTTAGATTTTCAGTTAACTGCACAGAACACACGTCTTTTCTCTTCATCTCCATTATTCTCTTTGCTCACTTATATTAAATCTCTCTCTCTCTCTCTATCTACTTTTATGTTCATCTCTCTACAACAAGATTCTCTTTATTTATTTTTATTAAAGCCCTAATATTCTTAACAATTGTTTATGGCTTTAAGTCGGTTTTTTTTTTTTTTTTTCCATTTCGCAGTTGTGTTTGCTTTGAAGAAGTATAAACATCACAAAAAAGGTATGTTCTACAGTTTCTTCTTTTTTATTATTTTAATTATGTGAGTATATATTTTGTATCTTGATTTCAAATGTGAAATTGATAATTGATAAATGAATATTTCTAGGGTTTTTTTTTTTTCAAGGTTGGAAACTCAAACTCTAGCAATCATTACTTGGAAACAATAATTTCAACAAGGTATGACACTTATTTCATTTGATATTTTTAAATATATTTAGAGATAATACATGTATTTGAAGTAATTTGGTATATATTTAAAGAGAAAATGGAAGAAATGCATGTTTGTAGTTGTTAGATTTGTTTTTGTCCGTTTTGGGGGGGCTTGGGGGCTTGTCTTTCCCCTTTTGCTTTGGGTTGTTGCTGCTGTCAAAGGTCAGCGACATTGGCCCCTTGTTGCCTTTGTCGCTGCTCTTTGATTTTCCTCCCTGTAGCTGCTCTGTTTTTGGCCTTGTGCCTCTTTTATAAATCTTGCTTTCTCAAAAAAAAAAAAAAATATATCAGTTTTTATTGATATTATTTTGTTACTTCTTGTAGTTTTTGAGAATGAAAAATTTAATATTTTATAATATAATATATATATATGATTTCCATTTACTAGTAAAAGTAGATTGTTTTAATATTTTGTATAAGTTGTTATAGTATCATATTAATTTTAAAATGCATATGTCAATTCTTTAAAGAAAATTATGAGGATACAGAGCATTGCGATTACAACAACATTCAAAGCAAAAATAAAACTTATGTTAATCATTTCATTATATATTTTTTTTCAAAAGTTTTTATTCATATTAATCATTGTTGTATTTCATGTTATGTAGTAGATTCATAAGAAGTCTTCTTATACAAAGAAGATATTGATATTATTCAAGACAATAGGATTGAGTTTGCGAGGAATTGCATATGAACATTGAAATATTGAACTTTGATGGAAAGCTGGTGCATAAGAACGTTCAAATGTTGAAATTTGTTGAAAGTTGTAGTGTTGAACTTAAATGAATATTGTGAAGTGTATTTTTTTTATTTATTTTTTTTGGTTTTGAGATGTCTTGTAAATTGGCTTAATTTAATTGAATAAAGTTATTGAAAAAAAAAAAGTCAATTGTAATGTGAGTTTTTATGAATGAATGTTATTTATTTTTTATTTTATTGTAATCATTTATTATGATCAAAAACATTCAATTATTAGATTTAAATAAAAAAATATATATATTTTGACAATAGATAATAAACAGATCATTCTTTTATGAAAAGTAAATGTTATTTAATGTCTTGAATAGTGATCACTTTTTTAATAAAAGTGATCTTTATTGGATTTTACTAGATTACTTTTTAAGTGATCTCTACTAGATATTATTTTAAGATCACCTGAATAGAGATCGCTTCAAAAAGTGATCTCTATATGATTTCAGATCATTTAAAAAGTGATCTCTATGAAGTTTTTTTTAGTAGTGAATGGACTACGTGGAGAAGAGACTTGACTATATTAATAAGATCAAGTGTTTGTGTAAAATAATGCTATCTCGTATTCATTGACACGACAGTGCCACGCCAGGGGGGAGGCACTAGGAAGAGTAGACGCGGAATTGAGGTGGACTGTTGACGATGGTTGACTTGATTGACTGGACTCTGGCCAAACATAAAGGTTCCCTTTATTCAGGCCGCGGACCAAGGATGCCCCCGTGATCAGATCCTTGACAAGAAAACAATCAGGAAAAAATTCAATAGATGTGTTATTATGTGAGCAAAACTGGGATACAGATACTAGGTTATGAGAGATGTTAGGGGAGCACAGAACATGTTTAAGATGAAAAGAATTATCACAGGCAGGTAAAGAGGTAGAGCCAGTATGAGTGATAGGAATTGTTTTACCGTCCCCAAGTATGATGTCTTCCGGACCATCGTATGCTGAGTGTAGTGATAAATTTTGGAGATCCGATGTCATGTGGTGAGAAGCACCAGAGTCAAGTATCCAGTTATTGTTGCGAGAGCCGGAGTGTTCAACTGACATATTGTTTGCTTGAGGCCAAGGTTGGAATGTTGGTGGTGGACGAGAGCGACATGTGCGAGCGGTGTGGCCTACCTTGTCACAATTGACACACTGGCCGTGAATTGTAGGAAGAAGTGGGTGGTCTCATTGACCATGATAGGCTGAATTGGGTGGCCGATATGTGCTGCTCTGCTGGAACCCACGGCTGCTACTGCTGCCAGGTGCAGTAGTACCAAAGGGGCGGCTGGCTATGGTTATTGCCTTGCCCGTTGGTGTGATGATGACCCATATGATTTGGAAAATTCCCTTGGTGACCACGGCCTCGACGGTTAGACGTTCTTGATTGAATTGAGCTGTGATAGGCGTGCCATTTTTTTTTGTTTCATCTCGGCGAAGGAAAGCCTCATGATCAAGCAACTGTCATATAATTCTTCAAAGGATATCGGGGTGTCTCTTGCTCGAATGGGCTGATGCAAGGGTATGTAGGCTGCTCCCAAACCATTCAGTATGTGTATGACAGTCGCACCTCATCTACGGGATGGCCAATTAATTCTAGATTGTCAAGAATATTCTTAATTCCTTGCATGTAATCTGCTACAGATTTATCTTCCAGGCTGGACATTGGTGAGAGAGTCAAGAAGGCCAAGTTTGCGAGTATTGGACCGATTAGCATAGGAAACTTCAAGTTCTCCCATGCTTGGGCAGACGTAGTTGAACGGGTGACGATGGATTGTGCTGCACCCATGCAAGAGACTTGGATGCATGAAGAAGAAGGAGTCGGTCTTGTCGAAGCCAGAGTTGATAGTCTGGGTTCGCAGTGGTTGGTCGGAGGCCTGATCAGCGGCGTTTTCAGTAGCGGCTGGAATGAATTTGGGGGGACACGGTTTGGTACCGTCTAGGTATCCCATAAGGCCATATCCGAAGAACAAGTTTTCGAATGAGATCTCCAGGCTGCATAGTTCCCTCCTTTTGTTAGTTTGATGGGAACTGAGTGGAGTTGATAGCGATAAGTGCTGTGGTTGGTTGATTTGTTGTTAGATGTTCCAATGAGGGTGATTTGAGGACTTGTAGCAGTAGAGGAAGAGGACACGGTTGTGGGATTGAATTTGTCATGATGAGCGGCTGTTTGGGGTTTTAGAGATGAGAAGAAGAAAAGAATTTTTTTAGGGTTTTGGATCTTAAGCTATTTCTAAGCTTGCTCTGATACCATAATAAGATCAAGTGTTTGTGTAAAATAATGCTATCTCGTATTCATTGACATCATAGAATATTTATACATGTTACAACCTGGTAGAGACGGTAATTAATTGAACCTAAAATACTTAAGGAAATAGATTACAATTGAACATATGCAGTCCTATGTGAACACGGTAACCAGTATAGCTGGTCATGTGGTGTCATGTGTGGCTCTATTGTTAATATATATAGCAAATGTATAATGATTTGATAGACTGCAGGGGTGCTTGAGGAGAGCTCTTATGATGAAGATTGAGATTTTTGTGAGTAATTCTATATCTTTATAGTTTCAAATTTTCAAGATTTTATTAATACTTTGGTTTGTGGAAAATAGAAGTTTTCATTTGTTGCAGATTCGAGAAAGGAGATTTGACAATTAAAGCTAGATGGGCACAATGGAAATAGTTGGAGCTAGATTTGATGGGGGGGTTTTTTGCTACATAGTTGAGATCGGGTATTTATCTTATGTTGAATTTTATGTATGGAATTATATTACTTTATTATGCATGGAAATGTTATGGATTTCATACTATGAATTTTTTTTTTATTTAGCTATTAAATTTATTTTGATTTCATATTATGATTATTGTACGGGTAATATTTTTATTAAACCATTTTATGCTTATATTTTTATTAATATAAATATTAGTTTTAATTAAAATAATAATTATTAGTTTAGTACGATCTTACACCAAACATATTATTATAACTCATTACAGTCCGGTACAGCATAGTGCTGCGATGTAGTATCAACAAATGATACTACTAATATAATCCAATCCAGTATTATACAATGCAATTCAATACTAAAATCAAGTACTGTACAGTACAGTACGGCGGGCCTAACATGCCCTTAAGTGTAATAATAATAACAAAAACTATGACGCAGCACAAGAAGGCATGTAGGTGGGACTGGCGGATACTGGTCATTTGAAGGCCCATTTTTTACGATGAGAACTGTGCTCATGCCCCATATAAGATGTCTGGCTAGATGACAATGCATAAGCCATGTCCCTGAAAAAAAATTAAAATTAAATTCAAGTTAGTGCTTAGGATGAGCCGTACGTGAATATTTGTTGTTGGTTTTTTCTCACTACTGCATTAAATTCGAGAATCGAGAGGAGGTCACGACCCAAACCCACGGTCTCTTAGAAAAGGTGGGAGGGGCATGTCATTAAACCAACCTTGATGGAAGAGAGACACACATTGATTTTTGTTATTCTTATAAATGATAAAAATCTTCCTTAATTTGTGATTGATAATTAATATAAGTAATAACAAATAATAGCATCAATCCATGGAAGAAAATAGAGTGGAGAGAGATTTTACCAGGATTGTTAGCAACAAATCGAATAGCAACCCATCCATTAGCAGGAACCATAATAGTGTTAACTTTTGGTGGATCAATCAAGTTAAATGACACTGGATCACTTCCATAATCGAAATTCCAATAACCCAATCCCACCACATAGAAGCTGTAACCATGCAAATGCATTGGATGACTTTCAGCACTTATAATTGTAGTATCTTGGAACACCATTTCAACTTCTTCACCATAATTAACATCTTCACTCTTGTCGCTGGAGTTGTGTATATATTGGCTTTCCCCGTTTTCCTCCTGTGAAGTTGTAGATTACGTACGGTGCGTCTGGAAAATCCGTGGTGTAAATGTCGCTCAAATTCCTGTATGTAGGCAAATTTTCAATTTCTGAATACATTTCTGATTTCTTTGAACTATTGGATTGAAATCTAATGGATATTAAGTAGTCTGCATGCAAAATAATTCGTACCTGGTGTATGCTTGCAGAATATCAAGAGGACGGGTAACGAAAGAAAAATTATTTAAGCTTGAAGCAAGCCGATCACCATGCGCTGCACATGATTTATTGGGGCATGGAATGTGGTTCATATCAGTTGTTATAAGCATTTTTGTAGTGATATTTTTTGGCACATCTATCGGATATTCTTTACTAGCTAAGCTCCTTAAACGTTTCGAAAACCTTACTGCAGCATCAGTGTCATTGCAACCAGGAAGAAATCGGAATACAGGAGTAGATGGAGGAGTGTAGTCACCTTCGTATTCCAGAATTGCTGTGGAGGTTGAGTTATCAAATGGAGTATAATGGGCATCAAACAAAGGAGAGGCAATCATATAATAAAGGCTAGGGTCCTGGTTTGTTGTAACCAAAACATCGAAGGTTTGTCCTGAAGTTGTTGAAATGTATTCTGTGGTTACTGGTTTCAGGTATGATCCGTCTTGCCCTACCACTGTCAGATTGTGGTTTGCTATTCCAAAGAATATTTCTACGTCCATTACAGCATTGACGATTCGAAGCAGATATGTCTTGCGGGGTTTAACCTTCAACCGGTATGTTGTCTCTGCATTAATATGTACCAAAGTCATGATCATAATATATATATATATATATATATGTAATAAAGAATTGAATTGGATATGATAAAAAAGATAATTATACGATATATATATATATATATATATGTAATAAAGAATTGAATTGGATATGATAAAAAGATAATTATACGTACGATTGGAGCATGGGTATAAGTCTCCTGGTTGGCCGTTGATGGTGTGAGCATCAGATGTGTTAGGCCTGCCCCCAGTATACATTGCTTCACTAATTATGGACATCACATCTCCCTTGAACCAGCTTCCTGCCACAAAACAATATCACAAGTACTCAGTTGTATGTATACATTCACACATGCAAGGGTAATTAAGTAATTTGATTGAAAGATGAGAAGTACCAAGAACGATAGTGTGTTCCTCATAAGGTTGGGGAAATGGATAAGTGGTTCCAAGAGCAGGTAAATGATAATGGGACCATGGACCGTGGCACGTGTCCAGTCACTGTGAGCATGCCACCATAGGGTTCCTTCCTCTTCTGTGAAGAATACAACATATGTGAAGTTGTGTCCTGGTCTAATTGCACACTGTGTTATATTCTCTGGACCATCATACCATGGGTTTCTTGGTTGCTTCACTCCATGCCTACAAATATAAACATGAAAATTAAAATAAAATAAAATAAAAACTTGAGATTTAGATCTTTGGTTCCTAACTTCATATCATTGGATAAGAGTAACTCTAAACCTTAGATCTTAAATCCAACATGTGATGTGATAGTTTCACTTTCACTTAGAGCATCCACAATGGTTGGACCCAAAACAAGACCCATTTGTTGCAAAATCATCAAAAATGGGTTTTCTTTTTAAAAAATGGGTCTTGCCATTTGGATCCACTTAATTTGGGTCTCTTTTCCCCACAATGGGGGTAAATTGGAAATGTAAAAGTGGATCCACTTTTTTAACTTTTTTCAAACAATCATTACTCTTCTTTAAAATATTATAAATTATATAATATATTTAAAATATCAACACTATCAATTTATTTAACAAATTATAATTAATTTAAAATAAAACAATTTATTAATTTAAAATGATCGCAACCGAATTACATTAACAATAAAAAAAAAAAAAAATTTTAAAAATATTGTCTACGATTAGACATGGCGCCAGTTCCGGTTCGATTCCTGTTCCGTTTCGGAAGTGGTGGTTTCGGAACCGGAACCTCCCTCGTAGAGATTTCGGTTTTGGTTTCGGTTCCTCAATTCCGACTATTCGATATCGGTTCCTGTCCGGTTCTGATTCCGAACCTTCATATCCGGTTTTGGTTCCGGTTTTGAAGGTTTGGTTCCGATTCCGATTCCGATTTCGATTCCGGTTTTGAAGGATTGGTTCCGGTTCTAGTTCCAAACCTTCAAAAAACTAATGTTTTCATTCAAATTATTTTAATTTCATTAAAATAAAATTTTAAAATTTAAATTAAATTATTTATATTTTTTCATTATATATATAATTATTGAAATTAATAATTTTATATTTAAATTTAAATAATATATATTAAATTTATTTATATTTTTTCATTTTAGATATAATTATTGAAATTAATAATTATATATTTGAATATAAATAATATTTTTTTTTTCATTATATATATATATTTATTGAAATTAATAATTATATATTTTAATTTAAATTATATATATATATATATATATACAATTTTTCTATTATCAGTTCGAACTGACAAAAGATATATCAGTTCCTTGTATGTGGGCTATTGGATTTAAATACTTTGACTTGGCTGCATGCACTTGTCAAAGTATCTTTTAAATCCAATGGCCCATATGTAAGGAACTGATATATCTTTCATCAGTTCGAACTGATAATAGAAAGACTGTATATATATATATATATATATATATACAGATTTTCTATTATCAGTTTGAACTGACAATAAATATATCAGGACGAAGAATGTGGACCACTAGATTTACATACTTTGACTCAAAGTGTATGCACTTGTCAAAACTTCTCCATAATCTATGGTCTACATTCTTCGTCCTGATATATTTATTGTCAGTTCGAACTGATAATAGAAAGACTGATATAAACTGATAATAGAAAGACTGATATACAGATATATATATATATATATATATATATATATATATATATATATATAAGCCGAACCCAAAGATTGGGAGGTGTTGGGAACCCAACTCCAATCATTGGGCAAGACCCAAATGGAGTTCCACATTTGGAACCCAATTTGGGTCTAGTTGGATGGAGCTCACAAATGGATCAATTTTTCTACCATTGTGGCACTATTAGATCCAAATAAAAATGGGTCTCTTTTATCCACCATTGTGGATGCTCTTAACTGATATGTACGATGAATAAACATTAGTTTGACTGACAATATATCAGTCGAATGAAACCGTCACAATACAAATTAGGATTCATGTTGTAATTTCTGACATTATTGTAAGTTTTTCATAAATAGTTGTAGAAAAAGTCTTATATATCTAACTGGATTCGACAGAATCTAACTTCATGTGATAAGTTGAAAAAATAACTTGTGATATGAGAGAGAGGTAGAGATGACCAGTGAATGGTGACACCATATCTGCCATAATTGTGGACATTAACAATGGTAGTATCGCCTTTTCGAACCCGAATGGTTGGTCCAGGGAAACTCTCATTTACCGTCAACATGCTCTTTGTGCTACAAAGCCTTGTAAAGTTTGAATCTTTTAGCTGCAATCAGGAATTCATTAATGCCCCCATCAAGATATAATCATCTTAATTATCTCACATGGAATGAGTTGGTAATTATTAAAAATTAAAGAGGAAATACTCTTTTTTAACCAAAAATTAAGGGACTTTATTGTTTTTAGCCGGAATTAGTATTTTGATTGTTTTTGTCAAAAAAATCCACTTTTCGGACTTAAATGCCCCTCATTGTTTTTTTCAAAACCTCTTCTCTCTCCTTCTCTCTCTCATTTTCACCAGAATCTTTTTTTTTTTTCCCTTCTCTCTCTCCTTTCTCTGCCCCACGTTCTTCTTCTTCTTCTTCTTTCTCTCTCATGCCATGTTCTTCTTCTTTCTCTCCTTTTCTCAGCCACACCTTCTCTCCTTCATCTTCTTCTCTTTCTCTCATCCCCTATCTTCTTCTTCTTCCAGATTTTAAAAAAAAAATCAGTTTTTTTTTTTTTTTTTTGAAAAATTTCCAGATTTAAAAAAAAAAAAAATTCTGTTTTTTTTGTTGAAAAATTTCCAGATTTCCGTTGGGTTTTCCGATTTGACCACGATTTGGTCCAAATCGAGCGACCCAAACCGAGATTTTTTTTAAAAAATTCAGTATATATATATTTTTTTGTGAAAAATTTCAGTCTTTTTTTTGTTGAAAAATTTCCAGATTTTCGATGGGTTTTCCGATTTGACCACGATCTGGTCCAGATCGGGCGACCCAAACCCATATTTTTTTAAAAATAATTCAGTTTTTTTTTTTGTTGAAAAATTTCCAGATTTTAAAATAAATTTCAAATTTTTTTTTTTTTTGTTGAAAAATTTCTAGATTTTAAAAAGGTTTAGATTTGAGTGTTAGTTGTTGATTTTAAGGGTGATTGTGATTGTAGTTGTGGTTAAGTTTGAGTATTGTTTGTTTAAAAAATTTTTAGATTTGTTTTGTTCAAAAAAAGTTCCAAAAATTTTCAGTTTAAAATTTTTTAGGTTTAAGGGTGGTTGTGGTTGTGAATGTTTGGATTTGAGTGTTAGTTGGATTTGAATGTTTAAATTTTTTCCATATTTTTTTAAAAAAATTTCAAGTCTTGTTTTGTTTAAAAATTCCAGATTTTTAAAAAAAAAATTTAGATCATGTTTTTTAATTTTTTTTTTCCAGATTTTGTTCAATTAAATACACCAAACCACCGATTAAACACACCAGGGTGGACAAATTAAACACACCAGATGTAAACCAATTAAACACACCAGTTGTAATCAGACAAAATGAATTAAACACACCAGGGTAAAACGAATTAAACACACCAGGCAAAACGAATTAAATACACAAGGCATTTTTCCATATTTCGTTTTTTTTTTTTTCAAAATTTGTAAGTGTGGTGGTTGTTTTTATGAATGGTGGGAGTTGTTTTTTTTTTCCAAATTTTGTTCAATTAAACACACCAGGCCATCGACTAAACACACTAGGCCAAAACGACTAAACACACCGGGAAAAAACGACTAAACACACTAGGAAAAAAGGAACTAAACACACCAGGCAAAAAGGACTAAATACACTAGACAAAAAGGAATTAAACATACCAGACAAAAACGACTAAACACACTAAGCAAAAACGACTAAACACACCAGATTTTGTTCAATTAACACACCAAGCCACCGACTAAACACACCAGGCCAAAATGACTAAACACATCAGGTCAAAACGACTAAACATACCAGGAAAAAAAGAATTAAACACACCAGACAAAACGGACTAAACACATTAGGCAAAACGACTAAACACACTAGGCTAAAACGACTAAACACATCAGGCAAAAACGACTAAACACACCAG
Organism: Acer saccharum; assembly: GCA_030490815.1. NCBI lineage: Eukaryota > Viridiplantae > Streptophyta > Magnoliopsida > Sapindales > Sapindaceae > Acer > Acer saccharum. The sequence continues at coordinate 31,508,198 of CM059872.1, forward strand.
GCAAAAAAAAATTAAACACACTAGGCAAAAAAGACTAAACACACCAGGCAAAAACGACTAAACACACCAGGCAAAAAGGAATTAAACACACCAGGCAAAAAGGATAAAACACACCAGGAAAAAAAAGAATTAAACACACTAGGCAAAATTTCTGAATGAGGGCATTTTTGTCCAAAAAGTGGATTTTTGACAAAAACAATCAAAATACTAATTGCAGCTAAAAACAATAAACCTCCTTAATTTTTGGCTAGTTTCCATTTTCACCCAAAATTAAACATCAAAGGGTGTTTAATTTTTGAATTTGGATTTTCTACTGATCTGATCTTTTTCCTGACCTTACCTAATCTCATGATATATAAGCATTGTAATGAATGGGTTATTAAAATGTGATTGGTTTTCACAACTATTTTATCAATAACCAATCACATGCTTTAAAAAGGTCAGGAAAAAAATCAGATCAGTAGAAGATCTAAATCCTTAATTTTTTCTTGTCGAGTCTAATATCTTAACTTAAAGGTAAGTACTATGATCCAACAAATGATGAAGTTCTCCTTTTAAAAAGGATGTTGTTTGCTTATTAATGGATATTAATGATCAAAATTACCCTGCCATTTGACCTATTCTCCATTTTGCCTATATAATTCTATTAATGACCATTATCCCCTTCTAGTTTACTCTATTCCCTAAAATCCCCTTGTCCTCAATTTCTATTAAACTTTCAAACCAAAAGACTTTTTTACCCTTGAATATAACTTAAAAATTAAGGATATTATTATTTATCCCTATGAGGTTTGCTGAAATGTCATTTTACCCCTCACATTTCAGTATTCCCCATTTTCTCCTCTACCGTTATTTTCCAAACAAAAAATTTGGTCTCTAACACAAATAGCTAGTGAAAAGACTCAATTTCCCTTGCTTCCGTAATGAAAAACTAAAAAGTCAATTGTGCCCTTCACATAAATTTAAAAAAATGGATGTTACATAGTTTTTTATTTAAAAAACCGAAAAAATAAAAATAAATGAAGATCTAGTGGATCTCTACCATCCATCGTAAATGGACAATAGAGATTAACAAATAATCAATTTTTTTTTTTTTTTGTTAAATATGATCTAGTAGAGATCATCTCCAACATCCATCAAATCTAGTGATTGAGATAAAAATAAATAAATAAATAAATAATATAATAATAAAATGTTTATATCCAAATCCAACTCTGGATATTAAGTTTAAGGCCCAAATCTTTCTTTTAAATTGTTGATCGTTAAAAATTTGGTCGTATGGACCAAATTGAGATATTTTGGATAATTTAGGGGCCGTTTGGTAACGTTTTCGTTTTTCGGTTTTTGTTTTCTTGTAATCTAAAGTTTCGAAAAACTAATTTTTGGATTTTTTGAATTCGAAAACGCGTTTGTAGCAATGGTTGAAAACGATATTCGGAGAATCAGAACATAAAAAACGGGTTTGGTATAATATTTTTAAAATCATTTTTAAAAGATTAATATTATAAATAATGAAAAAGTGATATTAAAATAATTAAACATTAAAACTAAAAAAAAATTAAAATTAAATAATAAATAAATTTAATTTTCATCATCAAACCTATCGAAATCATCATCATCTTTTTGGTATAGATCCATGAAGATCCAAAAGATGGATTTGGTTTGAGTAAATTTTGTTGCTAAAAAAGAGTTTTCAAGAATACTGAGAACAACAAATTATTGTTTTCAGAGTTCTCAATTTTTTGTTCATTAAAACTGAGAACTGTTTTCAATGTTTTATAAAATAGTTTTTTGAAATCATCCCACCAAAAAGGTTTTTCCAGTTTTTGTGACTCAAAAAACAAAAAACAGTTTTTGAAAACGTTAACAAACGCGCCCTTAGGGAACTTAATTCCCTTTTCTAAGTAGGATTCCTAATTTGTAAACACGCCAATAATGTCAAGTAGTACTACACAAAATAGTGATGTAAATACAACAAATTAAAAAAAGTTAAAAGAGTACTTACAACAAAATCATAGTAATGGACTTTTGGTTGAGTCGTCTGAGACTGGAACATTATCGGCACCAGCTTATGAAGAAGAAAGAGCCAAAAAACGCTAAAATGAAACTCAACTGAGAACCCATAATTTCTTACTGATCTCTTGCTAAAATTATGATGAAAATTCTCTGTGTCTCCGTTTGAATATCTTCCCTAATTGAGCTTATATATAATATTTTAAAGGAAACAGGAATACATTAATTAATTATGAGTTTATAATTTCCAATACGTGGGGTGACATATACAGGACCGGTAAGAATGCACAAGCAGCATACCTACAACATATACAGGACCGGTAAGAATGCATACCTACAACTACTAGCTAGTTTTCAACTACCACCCTTCTTGAACCTTAGGATAGGTTTGATAAGGGTTTTTAGCAAAAATGCCCTATTTTAGGGGCTTAATAGCAAATCTACCCTAAAATCTAATTCAATTGCAAAACTACCCTATTCTTCTTAAAATGCCCTCACTCATAACTCACCATATTTATTATCCTTATTTATTACTTTTACTAACTATTTACCAACCATTTACCAACCAACTTATCAAACAAATAAACTAAACACTATCTAATAATTTTACTACACTACAACACATTGTTTCTCACACATTTGTTTTTCAATTTTAGGTTTTTAAAAAATTGGAGAAGATTATATCAAATCAATTGAAGGTATGTATTACATTTACAAAAAAAAAAAAAAAAAAAAAAAAAAAAAAAAAAAAAAAAAAAAAAAAAAAAAATCAACCTCATTTGCTTTATTTTGAGAGTTTTGTAATATCTCCGAATTTTTTTTCTTTTCATTTTTTATGAACCAAGACTTTTGCAAGGCTTGAAAAAAAACCTCAGGAAGGGGTGACCCGATGTCAGGACACCATGTCCCAAGGTTTTTTTCAAGCCTTGAAAAAGTCTCGGGACAGGGTGTCTCGACATCGGATCAATCTGTCCCAAGGATTTAATTCCTCGGGATGGGGTGACCCGACGTTGGGGCCGCCCTGTCCCGAGGATTTATTAAATTTTTGAAAAAACCTCGGGACAGGGTGTCCTGACCTTGGGTCACCCCATCCCAAGGATTTATTTCTTCAGGACGGGGTGACCCGATGTCAATGGATCGGATTGGGTATGGATGCCCCAATATCCATCCTCGTATCCGTTTGAAATATATATATATCTCCATCACCATTTCTAAGTGAGCGGAGTGGATTTGGTTAATCCGCTAATTAAGATAGAGATATCCATCCCCGCTTTGTTTATATCTGTATCCGATGAAAAAAATTTAAATTTGTATAGTTTACAAGAGAAAAATATAACTAACATATGTAACGGTACATTTTATCATATTTAAAGAGAAACAAATACATCCAATACAGTTCAAATATAAAAAATTTATAATAACTTATATAATTAGAATTAATAATTACATAATGTATTTTTATATTTTAAAATATTAAAATCCATAATGGATTTGGATGGAGATGGATATCTATAGACGATATCCATCCCCACCCCTGAAAATAAAATGGATATTAGGATGACATCCATCCCTGCTCCGTCCCCGAAATAATAGTATCCATCTATATTTTAAATGGAGCAGATTCTTATGGATATCCATATCTATGGATAATTTTGCCATCCCTAACCTCCAGGCTCCGGCTACTACTGCCCTCGGTACGTTCTTATTATTGATCGAGTTTGATTAGATTATATTAGATTGAATATAATACTTTCTGTGTTTGGTGCATCATGAGATTTGATTAGATGATATTAGATTAAATTTAAAATAATTTTTTGAATAATTTTTAAAAGCAACATTATACTGTTCAAAATTTTGTCCAAATTCATTACATAAATTATATGGTAAATTGATGTGTAACTACCACATTATTGATACATCAACTCATTTGGGTTGGTAAAGAGTGTTGACAAATTTTTGGAGTGTAACATTATTCAATTAGTCACTTTCAGTCGACATATCATCCAATAGAATCAAAGAGCAGCTTTAGAATGAGGCCTTGTCATTGTTTTATAATCTCTTGTCATCTTCCTTTAGTGCGATTATTTTGAATGAGGCATTGTTGTGTTGCAACTGTCAACATGGCATTGTTCCAACTTTGATCAAGTCAACTGCCTAGCCTGTTTTTTCTTCTTATAGAGGATGACCTGTTAGAGCAATAAAGTGTAAAGTGTTTCTGGTGGTAATGAAATTGTTTCTTTACTTTGAATTTTTTTTTTTTTTTTTTTTTTTTTTTTGAACATTTTGATATCTTTTTAAGTTTTATTTTTTATTTTTAAGTATTACACCAGAGGATTCGAACCCGTATCCTCATAGTGCAGGTGTGATAGGTTTACTGTCGGACCAATCTCGTATCTTTTTAATTATTGATGCTAAAATGTTACATACTTTGCTTCTAAATCATTGCAATACTTAGCAATTACAAATAATTAAGCGTTGGTGGAGGATATTTAAAATAATTAAGCGTTTGTGAGGATATTTAAAGAAATCAATATTAATATCTGTTTTAAGACCCTTTCCAAGCCCATTTTGATTAATTATTTTTTTATTATATTAATTAAGGGTCAAGTTATATCAATTTAAATTTCTATCTTAATATTTTGACTTCAACACCTCAACCATTTAATTAAATAACACATGAGTGGTTGAGATATTGAAACAAAAAAATTAAGTCAGAAATTTAAATTGATATAATTCAACCCATTAAATTATTGTTACAAGGTGAAAGTAGGGATGGCAATGGATCGGATTGGGTATGGATACCCCAATATCCATCCCCATATCCGTTTGAAATATATATCTCCATCCTCGCATCCATCCCCATTTCTAAGTGAGCGGGGTAGATTCAGATAATCCGCTAATTAATGTAGAGATATCCATCCCCGCTCCGTTTATATCCGTATCCGATGAAAACACTTTAAATTTTTATAGTTTACAAGAAAAAAAATGTAATTAACATATGTAACGGTATATTTTATCCTATTTAAAGAGAAACAAATACATCTAATAAAGTTTAAATATAAAAATTAATAATAACTTATATAATTAGAATTAATAATTACATAATAAATTTTTATATTTTTAAAATATTGAAATCTATAACGGATCTGGATGGCCATACCCGAAAATAAAATGGATATTAGGATGACATCCGTCCCCGCTCCGTCCCCGAAATATATAATAGTATCCATCCCCATTTTAAATGGAGCGGATTCATATGGATATTCGTATCCGTGGATAATTTTGCCATCCCTAGGTGAAAGTGATAGAATAGTTGATTCTAGTAATTAATTGCTTCAAAGAAACATTTTTAATTAACAATAATCAAATATATTATATTAAATCTAAATAATAATACTTTTTTTTTTTTGAACTAATAATAATACTGTGTATAATAACTAAACTTAACACTACATAAATACGCATAAAAACAACCTAAACAAATCTCAACAAAATAGACAGGTGAGAACAAATCTCATAAAATAAAAAGAGAATAAATCCTACTAAAAGAAAATTACACGCAACCTACCCCAGGTGTGGGGTTTTACACTAGCAAACAACATGGAAAAAATTACAATGACATCCCCTTCTATTAAGTTTGACAGTTAAAAATGAGAGTTGACCACCTAAAAACGAAAATGCCCCTTAATAAAAAGATAATAAAATAAAATAAAATAAAATAAAAAAGATTTAAAAACTTTTGATCTTAACCATCCATCTTGGAGTATGGAGATGGATAGTGGACATTCATTCATTAAAAAACAATTGATCTTCATCCACTATATCTCAAAAATGAATGGTTTTTACAAAAAATTGAATCTCAACTATCCATATCAAATGTGTACAGTTGCGCTTTATTAAAAAAATTGAAGAAGGAAAAAAAAAAAAAAAAGGGATTGGTGGAGACCCATCTAGATCAGTAGAGACTTAGGGGTCGTTTGTTTTTTTATTTGAAAACTAAACAATTATGAATTTTACTGAAAACTGAATAGTGACTAAAACCTGGAACTGAATAACATATTTGTTTTTTATTTTTATCACCCCTGAATAGATTGTCAACTTGTTTGTTTTTTAAATATAAAATGGTTTTAAAATAAGTAATTTTATATTTATACTCATGTTACTATTAATTGTTATATATTTTTATTTTATATGATACAAACAATTAAATTAAAATAATTTAACAAATCCTAAACCTTTTTTTATGTAACAATGAAAAAAATAAGATAAATAATGTTTTAGAAATTATTTTGATTTTACAATATATATATATATATATATATATATATATATATATATAATTGGAGGTTTAACTATGGTGTTGAAAGTGACAATGTAATTAATGTTTTTTTTTTTTTTTTTTTTTAAAAAAAACTTATCATAAGTAATATTAGGTTAAAAGAAATAAATTTGTATAATATAAAATTATGATAAAAATGGAAATATATTATCTTTAGCAGGATAATCTTGGAAGAAAATATATTAAATGTAATCCAGTGATTTGAAATTAAGTTAAAAGTCGGTATTTTTTATTTTAAGTTGTTTTTCGGTATTTTAAAATTGTTCGACCACTTAAAAAAATAAACAAAACAACTTAATAAATTGAATTCAGACCCATTAAGTTTTAAGTGGAAAAAACAAACGACCTCTTTGTTTTTTGCACTTAAAATTTAATGGATTTGAATTGAAATTATGGGTAATTACCCTAGTGGCCATCGAGTTTTGCCACCACTATCAAAATGGCCATCAGATAGGGAATTGGTTTAGAAATGACCATTTTTTTTGGCAAATATTGTTACACTAATGATCATTCCATCCAATTCCATCCAATCCCATCCAACAAGTGGCATTTTGGTAAATATGAGGATGACATTAATTTATTTTAGATATTTTTTGGAAATCAATTTTTTCTTTTGTTTTTTGAAACAAATAATTATATTTAGTGTGTGTGTATACATATAGCATATCTCAAACATATATATATATATATATATATATATATATATATATTTCTTTTCAACTTATTTCAAATATATTTTTTAGATTTTTTAGATTTTGTAATCTTAATCTTCTCAAAAAAGAATATATATATATATATATTTTTCTTTTCAACTTATCTCAAATATGTTTTTTAGAATTTTTAGTTTTTGTAGCCTTAATCTTCTCAAATATATATATATATATATATCTTTTCAACTTATCTTAAATATATTTTTAGAATTTTTTGATTTTGTAGCCTCAATCTTCACAAAAAAGAAATATATATATATATTTGAGATATGCTATATGTATATACACACACTAAATATAATTATTTGTTTCAAAAAACAAAAGAAAAAATTGATTTCCAAAAAATATCTAAAATAAATTAATGTCATCCTCATATTTACCAAAATGCCACTTATTGGATGGGATTGGATGGAATGACCATTAGTGTAACAATGTTTACCAAAAATGGTCATTTCTAAACCAATTCCCCATCTGGTGGTCATTTTGATAGTGGTGGCAAAACTCGATGGCCACCAGGGTAATTACCCCTTGAAATTATTAAGTTGTTTTGTTTTGTTTTGTTTGAAGTGCTCAAACAACTTTAAAATACCAGAAAATAACTTAAAATAAAAAGTAATAAATCCTGACTTTTAACTTAATTCCAAATCACTGGGGATTACATTTAATAGATATTCTTCCAAGATTATCACCCCAAAGATATTATATTTCCAATTTTATCATAATTTTACATTGTACAAATTTATTTCTTTTACCCTATTAATTATCATAATCAATTTAAAAAAGAAAAATTAATCACATCGTCACTTTCAATACCATCGTTGAACATTCAATTATATATATTTGTAAATTCAAAACAATTTCTAAATCATTATTTATTATATTAAAAAAAATTATTTATCTTAACTTAATCATGGATAATATCTTATCAGTTATCATTATTATATAAAAATGGTTTAGGATCTGTAAAATTATTTTTATTTAGTTGTTTGTATCATAAAATGAAAATACATAACAATTAATAGTAATAAAGGTATAAATGTTGAATCACTTATTTTTAAACCATTTTATCTTTTTTAAAAATAAAAAAAAGTTAACACTCTATTCAAAGGTGATAAAATTAAAAAAACAAACATGTTATTTAGTTTTAGGTTTCAGTAATTATTCAATCTTCAGTAAAATTAAGGACCATTCAATCTTTAGACAAAAAAAAAAAAAAAAAAAAAGACCCCTTAGATTGGATCTCCATCCATCTTTTTTTTTTAATAAATCTTCGGTGTCAATCTTTGATATGGATGGTGGAGATCCAATTTTTTTTTTTAATTATTATATTTTCCTAATAAATATCTCTATTGTCCATCTTTAATGAATGAATCTCCACCATCCATCTTGATCTGCTATGGATGGTGGAGGAGATCTAAAGTTTTCAAATACGTTTTGTTTTTAAATTTTATGATTTTTTTTTTTTAATTAGGGGCATTTTGAGTTTTTTTAATTAGAACTAGTTTGTCAACCCATGCGATGCATGGGCTTTATTAAAAAATATATTTAAAATTTGCTTTTATTTTTCTTATTTTCTATCTGAATTTTTCATTTCATAATATAATTTAGCTATTTAGGCTAAATTAATGTGCCAAGTGTATTGAATAACGTGGTAAAGCAACATAATTACTGAAATGGTGGATCAATTGCAACCTAACAAATTTCTCTCAAGAAAAATTTAGGATTTTTGTGTGTAAGAGTCTGTTTTATAGTGAAATAAAAAAAAATAGAGTTTATAGACTCTTCAAAAATACAAAAGTCTCCGATATTTGTGATTTTATTTAATAAGAGTAACATGTCAATTGGGAAAAGTAAAAGTCAAGTACAAATTTAAACCCAAAGTTCATATATTAAATTCGAATTAATCATATTAAATGATATTATTTAAATTAAAATTCATAATATAGATAGTGGTTTACTAATATTTAAAACAAATCTAATGAGGGGGTGAGCAAAAATGAACTCTAGAATTTTGTTATACCCAGTATTTGGTTTGGGTTGTAAAAAATTAAACCGATTTTATAATGGTTTGGTTTGGGTATAGTCAAACCCAACCCAAACCAACCCATGCCCACCCCTATGTGGCGCTGTGAAAGTCTATTATTATTATTATTATTATTATATGATATACATAAATTCTATTATTAGTTCAAACTGACAAAAGTTATATCAGTTCCTTGCATGTGGGCCACTGGATTTAAATACTTTGACTTGGCTGTATGCACTTGTCAGTCAAAGTATTTAAATCCAGTAGCCCATATACAAGGAACTGATATAACTTTTGTTAGTTCGAACTGATAATGATATGATATATCTTGTCAAATATATATATATATATATATATGATATATATTATTATATTATATATTTTAAAAAATAAAAAAATTAATAACATTTATGTTTGTCACGTGTCACAACTACATCAAAAGTAGAAAAAATAACGAATAATTAATAACATTTATGATATTATATACTATGATATATATATATATATATATATATATATATAACATTTACGATTGTCATTATATATGATATATTAAAAAAAAAATTTAAAATATGAAAAATTTATTAATATATTATATATTTTAAAAAAAATATAAAATTAATAACATTTATGATTGCCACGTGTCACAACCACATTAAAAATAGAAAAATAAAATAGATGTACCAGTCATGTATGGGTACCTATACAAAATTTCATTAAAAAATATGCGAAGAAATAAAAAAGTGAGAAAAGATCACTCGAAAATCTTAGCTCAACTATTCACAAATGGGGAAAAAAAAAATAGATAAAACGGTTATTGGGTTCTTTGAACGTTGTCATGAGAGTTTAAAAGATTGTTCTTTGTTTGTTTTGATTCCATTAACTTCGCAAATCTCACAAAAAACAAAATTAAATGAATATTGGATCCTCTAAAGTTGAAATCAAATAAAATTATAAAAAAAAATAAAAAAAAAATCATTCACTGGTTTAGCCGACAGACAACAAATACAAATAAATTCAAGATTAAATCTTGATTAGCGAGATAAAATAAAAGACTTATTAGAGTAATTATAATAGTAAATCCACTGTGTTCATCGGATATCCTAGATAGGACTTGGGTAAGTTCAATTCCTACTTTTAGCGAGCCAAGGTGGACACTTGGACGAACAAATTCAACCCCTATTGTAGTTCTTGCACCACAACACTCAAAAGTCCTCCAATGCATCCTAGATCATAGCTTCGGTCACAATGAAAGAGAAAATCTCTCCTAAGCTCTCTGAAATTGAATCGGCATCATGATCTGTACTTATAAAGCCAAAAGCATGCACTGGAATTTAGAATCCACTTTTTTCAGTCATGAATAGACAAAGGGAGAAGCAATAGATAATAGCATTTAGGTTGGTTACCACCTACAATATCCTCAAAATCCAAGCGAAGTCTACCTATTTATATTGGTAAACATCTGCAAGAAAAAAGTTAAACATTTTTTTGCATTTAAATGATAGTCTTTCTCCCTTCTCTATGCATACATGTCATGACTGAAATAATAAATTATTGTGACCTTTCACTATACTTCAATTAAATAGGTGAATTATCAATCCAATCAATTTTTTCAATTAAAAAAAAAGAATTCAATGTATATATAGAGAGACTTTTCATTTTACTTCAATGAAATAAGGCATTGCAAATTAAAAAGTTCAATTAAATAGGCATTTATATAAATTGAGAGAAAAGAATAATAAAAGAATTTAATACTAAAGCTCCCTCACAGCGACATGTGGCACTGTGAGAGTCTATTATTATATATATATATATATATATATATGATTATATAATATTTAAAGAATAAAGTAATTTAAAATAAAGTGAAAGAGGAAGTAGAAAGAGAGAGTACTGAAATTGTTTTAAGGGTATGACTACCTTACTGAGAGATTAAATCCGAACATTGTTATTGGAATTTTATTACAAGATTCTTTTCAATACTTGGTTGACATGTGACAAACAAACACTTTAAGAATGATGAAGTAACCGGTTATAACCAGTTACTTTCAAGTTATTTTATATTACATTTAAAAAAAATCTATTTTAAAAATGTAATAAACTAATTTAATTTAATATTAATAATTGGTTTAAAATTTTTTAAATGATAATTAGATAAGGATTATGCATATCCTTAAAATAATCTTCTGTGATTTAAATAAATATGTGATATTTTTATTATTTTAATTTGTATTTAATTTAGTTAAATATTTATAATATAATAGATTTAAAATAGTTATTTTTTTTATATATTTTCAATTATTATTATTTTCTGAAAATAAATAAATAAATATTTATAATATTTTTGATGTAATATATTTTGAAATTAATATTTATTTGATTTAATTTTATAAAATGTTTGTAACATATTCATTTTTTAATTAAAATTTCATTTTAAATATTTACAATTATTTTTATTATTTTTTTTATATGATAAATTACATGTAACATAATTTTTGTACAATGTAACAAATTTTGGATAAAAAGTTATAATTAAGATTTGTATGGTAACAATTTCAACTTTTTAACAAATTTTAAGTGATTTGTAGCAATAAAGTTGTAGCTCGTAAACAACGTTACTGGAGCATGTAACAACTCGATTTATATGGGTAACAAAATATGTGTAATTTTGTAACAAGTTTTACATAGAAAGTTATAAGTAAAACGTTTGTGGTAACAATTTCACGTCGTTGTGATATGTAACAATAAAGCTATACATTGTAATAACGTTATTGTATAATGTAACAACTCATTTTATATGATTAACAAAATATATGTACTATGTAACAAGTTTTACATAAAAAAATTGTAATTAATATGTATGCGGTAAAGATTTAATGCTGTGACAAATTTGACATGATGTGTAACAATAAAGTCGTAACTCGTAACAATTTTGTCATACCATGTAACAACTCGATTTATATGGGTAACAAAATATATGTGTTTTGTAACAAGTTTCACGTAGAAAGTTGTAATTAAAAAGTTTGTGGTAATAATTTCACGTTGGTATGATATGTAACGATAAAGCTGTAGGTTATAACAACTTTGTCATATCATGTAAAAACTCATTTTATATGGATAACAGAATATTCGTATTATGTAATAAGTTTTATATAAAAAATTGTAATTAAGATGTATGCAGTAACGATTTAACGTTGTAACAATTTTACGACTTTGTAGAATGTAACAACTCATTATATATATATATATATATAGTCTTTCTATTATCAGTTCGAACTGATATAAAATATATCAATTCCTTGCGTGTGAGCTATTGGATTTAAAAGATGCTTTGACAAGTGTATACAGTCAAGTCAAAGTATTTAAATCTAATGGCTCACATGCAAGGAACTGATATATCTTTTGTCAGTTCGAACTGACAATAGAAACATTGTATGTATATATATATATATATATATATTTAGTATATAACAAATTTTGCATATAAAGCTGTAAACAAATTATTTATGGTAAGAATTTAACGTTATATAAAACATAAAATATTATTATTTTTTTTAAAGGGAAGTAAAATAATATTATTTAAGCTTCTAATTAATATTATAAATTTATAATGTAAGTTTCTTTGTTTTTATTTAACAATTCATTTTTTTAAAAGTACTAACAAAATCATTTATTTAATTTCTCAAATTATATCCAATATAAAAAGAAAAAAGGAAATTGGTTGACAAAGTTTCAAATTTTTACGGTAATAAAAGACATTGATTTCAAATTTTAATAATATCTATTAGATTTGCTTTCATTCAATCTAATGGTAATTATTAAGTCCAATAACATTATTATTATAGGAAAGTAGTATGACCCTTGTTTTAAATAATATTCAACATCCACCGGTTTCGAATAAACTTATGTTGTAGGTGCATATCACATGACTCCAAAAACTGATCTTCAATCTAATCGTATTATCCCAATTCCCACACTAAGTTTATCAACTATAATTTTTGTTGGAATAATTTAATGTTTGAAGAATAAAGTAATTTTAAAAGAAAGATAAAGAGAAAGAGAAGAAGAGAGTAAAATTGTTTTAAAATTTTAATCAACATTCATTGGTTTAGGAGAAACAACGTAGGACTCCACAAAAAGTAACAACTTTCTATCCATCATTCAAACACACCATATAAAATAAGTTTATCAACTACCAGTCCTCCCGAACCTTTAGAAAACTATTTGCTTTTCAATTGAATAATTTTTATTTGACAATCAGAGTTGTAGAAATGAGTACATGATGGGATTGACTATTATACAAGGGAATAAAAATTCCCCGCACATGCAGGGTTGAATAGACCTTCATCTAATGTGTGGCTGCTAAGGGTATCTCCAACCGAACTGTAAATCTTAATTCTGGCGTAACTTTTCTTTTCCAACCGAGGCGCCATTTTTTACGCTAGAGTGCAACTCCTCTTCTTCCAGCACCAGATCTAGCGACCCTTTGAGAAATAGCACAGCTCTTGCGCCACTTTTTATTGTTTTTTAATTGTTTGATTGGTTTTGATTGGTTGAAAGGGAATACTGAGTGGAATATTCTTTTTAGAGTAGGATTTGGAGTTGAGGGTTGGAGATGGAAGTGTGAAAGTTGCTGCATTTTGGAGTAAAGTTGCAACAAATTGGAGTTGAGGGTCATTTTGGAGTAAAGTTGAAACAAATTGGAGTTGAGGGTTGGAGATCGATGGTCTAAGTCTTTAAAAAATTTAAGGGAATCCGGTTTGCAACCATACTTATTGATAAAAGAAAATTATAAAATAAATATAAAGCTCTTAAAAAATAAGTCAAATAATTAAAATTATTTTACAAAATTAAATAATTATAATTTTTCATATAATTTTAAAAATTTGCCACCCCTTTTATGGTTTTAGTAACAATTTTTACCACTTCGGTAACCACTTTTACATCTATAGTAACTATTATACAATTTTTAAAAATTTGACTTGTAACCATTTTTACGGCTCCAATAACCACTTTTATGGTTTTGGTAACTATTTAATGATTTCTGAAAATTTGACTTGTTTCCACTTTTATGGCTTTGGTAAAAGTATTTAAGGGGTTTATTTGTTAAAGCAATTTTAAACCGGTTAGAGTTCTCTAGTAAAACTCAAAATTATGATTAAACTATTAAAAAATAACTAAATGTTTAAAATTTAGAATTTTGATGAAAACAATTAAGTTTTATCCATTCAAAAATTTAAACTTTATTTGTTTTATCTACTAAAATTTTGTATAAGCTATTTTAAAGTAAAAATAATTATTTATAACTATATAATTATAAATTACGAATTTATGTTTGACATTTAATCGTGTTAAATGGTTTAGCGGGTTATCCGGGCCAAACACGACCCGATTACTTAACAGGTTCATCATGTTAACCAGAACCCAAAAGGATCATATCTAATCTAAACTCACAAATATCGTGTCATGTCAATAATTTCCACCCCTACAAAAACCCTTAATTAAATAAGAAAATCTTTAGAACACTGGGTTCACCAGCTGAGTGGCACACCCAACTATTGAAATGTTGACACATAATCATGTGTCAGCTTTTTGGATTATTTTTTACATCTTTCTTTATTACTTTTTCTCTTTCTCTTTCATTCTATATATTTTTTACGACCAAAGAGCTAACAGATGACATTATGTGTCAGCGATTTAGTGGTCAGATGCGCTACTCAGCTGGTGCAATGAAGATTTTCTTCAAATTAAACATAATACAAGAATATAAAATAAGTAATTTAAATTTATTTTAAATAAAATAAAATATTTTAAATTAAATTTCAATACTACAAAGTAATTTATTATTATTGTTAAGATGAGAGAAGTTAATTTCATATTATATATACTTAAAATAAAACAATAGAAGTTGGTGTTTAAGGGAATATAATTGCCGATTAAGAGAAAATCTTGCATAAGACTGCCACGTGGTGAGACCGTGAGATTGTCCAATGAGATTGCATAATTTATCTTGGGAAGATAAAAATAAATTATAAATTTTAATTTTGTACAATCTCATTGGACGGTCTCACGGCCTCACCACATGACAGTCTTATACAAGATTTTCTTGCTGACCAGAGCTCTTGCAGACTTGCGGTGAAAGCAAGTGGAATACAGAGAAAGAGTCCAATCCGCTAGCTGCTAATATACAAAGAGACTTTGGGAATAAAAGTAGCAGAAACTTTGGGATTATTACAGTCTCAACTCCCAAGCAAGTTTAATCCCACTGATTTGTTTGTGAGATGTAAATATGTAATTATTTCTTCATTTTTTTTATTTTTTTGAAAAGACAGAAAACAAGAAACAGCAAATGGTACTTCAAGGAAAAGAAAAATTAGTGGAATAAATACAACAAAAAGAAAAGGAGTACTTACAACAAAATCATAGTAATGGACAGTTGGTTGAGATTGAGACTGAAACATTATGGGGACCAGGACCAGCTTATGAAGAAGAAAGAGTGAAAAAAGCTCTACAATGAAACTCAACTGAGAACCCATAACTTTAACTCTCGCTAAAATTATGATGGAAGTTAAAACCTCTCTATCTCCCTCTTAAATGTCTTCCATCATTGAGATATGAGCGGGATTACTACCAGGCTTCCTAATAATGTCTAAATTTAGTTTAACCCTCGTTGAACATACGTGCAACTACTACCGTTTATCAACTACCATGCACCCTTGAGCTCCAGCTAATACTGCCCCCAGTTTAATTCTACGAGTTGAATCTCTAATACTAATTTGGTAAGTTGAATCCCCTTGTTTCAGTATTTTCTGAATCTTTAGCGGTACCGTTGAATCTCTTTCTAAATTCCATTGCTTGTCGAAGTAGTCCAAATATTCCAATTTTGAATCTTTTGCTATATCTTTTTTCGATGAGCCAATATATAGAATTTAGTAAAAGATAAATAAATTTTAAAAAAGTAAAATAAAATAATAACCATCAAAATTTGAAACATACCAATTTTTCATCATTCGAAGCCTTTCTTCAGAGTCCTTACAAAGTCAAAACCATTAGAATGGACCTAATAACACTAATTAAACCTCTATATATATATATATATATAAATAAATGAATAAATGAATAAATGAATAAATAAATAAATAAAGAAAATAAACTAGAATCCAACATAAAAATATATATATATATATATACATATCCAAATAGAAAATTAAATCAAACCAAAGAATCGGAAATTAAAAAAAAAAAAAAAAAAGATAATTACAAACATTAAGGAAATAAAATCAACCAATATAAAAAAGAAATATAAAACAAATGAAATAACTTGAGTTTCTCATAATGGATCCGTTATTTTATTTTCGATAAAGACCTTTATAAAACCACATCGATTTTTATGAATTTTGATATGGATTTTTTTTTAGATGATAAATTCATTGAAATATACTTATGAATGAATAAAACTTGGGAAGTATTCAAACACTAGAACTATTTTATTTTATTTTATTAAATATGAAGGACATCTGAAAAATGAGTGAAATATAAGAAAATGAACTTTTTTAATTTTTTATTTTTTTTTATTTTTTAAGTTTTGTCTGTTTGTTTTGTTTGTTTGTTTGTTTGTTTGTTTTTTAATTGTTTGAGTTTTGACTAATATTGAACAAAAGTCCAGATATTGGGTCACAAAGTCTAACAAATTCATACTATTTGATCAGCCCACGGACTTCCCGCTTCTCTCTCCCTCTCTCGCTCCCTGTTTTACCGTTTCATTTCCATAAACTCTCACATTCACGATAACGGAAAATAAAACAAATCTACAATTTAATTTATTTACATTTTTGTTAACTCTTCTCTTCTATCCACTGTTTTTCCCAATCTCGCCAATCAATCGCTTCTCTCCCTCTCTACAGATCTGTAAGTTCTTCTCCTCTCTCTCGTTTTTCGATTGAACTGAAAAATACTGCCGGTGTTAATTTTATTAGTAAGCAATGTTATCTTGTCGGTGACATTGAATCCGATGTTGGTATATATATATTTTTCGTTTGGTTTTGAAATCTTTCATTGTTAGTCTGGTTGATTAATGATAAAGAGCAAAATCTGAGAAAATTATAACAAAATTAGGTATCGGTTTTCTTTTTTGGGTTTATGGACCAGTAGAGAAACTATTCAATATTTACTAGTAATCTGAGAAAGTGAATTTTTTTGTCTCTTTTTTTTTTTTTTTTTTTTTTTTTTTTTTTTTTTTTTTTTTTTTTTTTTTTTTTTTTTTTTTTTGCATTTGTCTTCCTCGACTGTTAATCTTTGCCTCTCTCTAGTCATGTAGATATATTTTTATAGTGATATTTTTGTTAGAAGTATTCTTGCAATTTTATCATCTTTAATTGTGTGATATTTGGTTTTGTGAGTCAAGGTAGGGATTTGTTTAAGCCCAACACCTATCAGTCAAAAGTTTTCAAATGCTGTCTGTACATGTAATACCATCGTGTTCTGAATGGTGGGACTTTACTGCTATTTTTAAATTCGCTTTGACTACCTTTTGTCATCTTGCTCACTGTTTTAGGGTCACTTTGTTGTTTTAGAAGTTATGTTGTCAGACCTGAAAAAGTGAACAATCTAGGGTTCATTGAATGATTGAATTATGTTGCTGTATTTTTTTAAGGATGTGAATACATTTTCATGTAAGGGCTTGTATTCTCTATAGTTTTATAGATTTATGTGTAAGAGCTACCATTTATGACTTGATCTGTCATATCAATCGGCATATAATTCTGTAAAGTTTTGTTCTTGTCTGAGATCATTGGTGAATTTCTTGCAGGAATCTGTGACAAATTCTTTCAGTTCTCACACTATATAAGTGCAATAAGAATTAAACTCTGAGAACCATGTTCGTATGAGTTTGATTGCAAACTTAAATTGCGAATTTTCCAACTGCTGAAAAGCTGGAGGGAAATACACTTACTGTTCAAAAGGGGATCGACCGTTAGATGGCATGACATCAGTAAACACCAGTGAAGATAACTGGAAGAAAAACAATGATAATGGGCAAGATGATTTGGATGATGAGATGAATGAGAGTAGGGTTGTACCGTCTGAAGCTCAAGGAGAGAAGTTAGACTCTAATGTTGAACATAATGACTCGGGTGAGATGAATAAGAACGAAGATTCCAAATCTCAAGCTGTTGAACGTGCTGATTTGGCCAAGATTAATGAGTGCAGAGAATTGGAATCTAGAGGTGAAGGAGGAAAGTTAGAAGATAAGAATGAACTAGTTGACTCTTGTGACAAGATTAATGAGGATAGCGATTTGGGCTCTAATGCTGGAGTAGAAACAAACCAGGAGGAAATTGTTGGTGAGGAGGAGGAGCAAGAACCTGTGTTTGATGGAATAGAGATTCCTGGAATGGAAGCTAACAGGAGTACATCTTCACGTTCTCTGGATCTTGATTCTGAAGTGGAGGGATCTACTTGGCCAGAGAAGGCAGTGACGCTTAAGAACTTGGTCAAGCTGAAGAGTTCAGTTGCAGTTAACATCTTTCTGCGTCGTCTTTCTTTGAAAAAAAGATGAAATCGGAGAGATGTCTAGCTCTGTCGATGAAAATAAGGTGGCTTCAGATTCCAGTAAAGATATTGAAGTTGCAGAGGACTTTCAAAAAATGTCAGAGAGATCTTTGTGGAATCCTTTAAACTATATCAGGAAGTCAACTGATGTTGATGCTGAAATATAGCTGAGCAAGGGGAGGAAGCCATTAAAGAACCACCACAACCTTTAGTCATGAGAGGAACAATCTTACTGTACACAAGGTTAGGGTCCCAGGATTGCAAAGAGGCTAGATTATTTTTGTACCAGAAAATGCTAAGGCGACACAGGTAGATGAGCCATGAGACTCGATTGTTTTATTTAGATAGTATTATAGGGAATAATGACACTGAGTGTATTAATCAACTTAAAATGGATAGAAGAACATTTGAAATATTATGTGAATTACTTCGGATAGATGGTAAGATAAAACTAGATGGTTCGTCACATTTGAAGAGTAAGTGTGTATTTTCTTACACATGCTTGCCTATCATTTCAAGAATCGCACCATACATAATAGGTTTAAGCGTTCAGGCGAAACCGTTAATCAGTATTTTAATGCGATGTTAAGTGGAGTTTTGCGGCTACAAGATTACTTATTAAGGAAGCCAAAACCTGTTCATGATGATTGCATTGATACAAAATGGACATGGTTTAAGGTATGTTAATATTAAGTATAAGTTATAATATTTAATTAGCATAAGTTAATGTATACAATTTATAGATTATCCTTATTATGTGTATTTGTTCATTGTATAGAATTGCTTAGGGGCTTTAGATGGTTATATTAAGGTTCGTGAGCCTGAAATGGATAAGCCAAGATATCGCACACGGAAAGGTGAGATTGCAACAAATGCTCTAAGAGTTTGTAGTCGAGATATGCATTTTGTTTTTGTTTTTCCGAGATGGGAAGGCTCGGCCTCTGATTCTAGAGTACTCCGTGATGCATTAAGTCGGTCCATTGGTCTCAAAGTTCCCACTGGTAAAATTCATGACATTATATTTATAAATCAATGAAGTTTTAGAAATATACTTTTTATTATACTAATTAAAATTTCTTTGATTTTCTTCCTTAATTAACTGGTAGGATATTATTACATTGTGGATGGTAGATACACAAATTGTGAGGGATTTCTTACACCATATAGAGGAAAAAGATATCATCTATCCTAATGGAAAGAAGGACGTTTACCTCAAAATTATGAGGAGTTTTTCAACATGAAACATGTATCGGCGAGGAATGTTATAGAGAGGTGTTTTGGTTTGTTGAAGATGCGATGGGGGATTTTGTGAAGTCCATCTTTCTATCCAATTAATACACAATGTCGTATAATTATTACTTAATTATTGTCTTTTACATAACCTCATTAGAAGAGAAATATTTGTGGATCCATTAGAGCATGAATTAAATGAGATTTAGAACGATCAATGAACATGATGATGAAGATGGTGATACAATAGCTACAACAGAAGGATCAAACAATGGACTACGTGGAGAAGAGACTTGACTATGCAAATGTATGATGATTTGATAGACTGCAGGGGTGCTTGAGGAGAGCTCTCATGATGAAGATTGAGATTTTTGTGAGTAATTACTATATCTTTATAGTTTCAAATTTTCAAGATTTTATTAACACTTTGGTTTGTGAAAAATAGAAGTTTTCATTTGTTGCAGATTCGAGAAAGGAGATTTGACAATTAAAGCTAGATGGAAAGGGGGGCTGTGGTTATTTTGCTACATAGTTGAGATCGGGTATTTATCTTATGTTGAATTTTTATGTATGGAATTATATTACTTTATTATGCACGGAAATGCTATGGATTTCATACTATGATTTTTTTATTTATTTAGCTATTAAATTTATTTTGATTTCATATTATGATTATTGTACGGGTAATATTTTTATTAAACCATTTTATGCTTATATTTTTATTAATATAAACTTTTATAATTTAAATATTAGTTTTAATTAAAAATAATAATATTATATAGTTTAGTACGATCTTGCACCAAACATATTATTATAACTCATTACAGTCCAGTACAGCATAGTGCTGCGATGTACTAAGAGTGGTGCTATTGGCACCCCCACTACTGAACTATTTATACCCCACTTTTTAAAATTTTGATTTAATTATATAAAATTAAATTGTTTTATTAATATTTTCAATTTATTTCCAGGACTACCCTTTTACTTATTTTCAAACTTAATACACCTCATATCTTTTTCAAAAAAATAAAAATAAAAATACACTTCATATTTATTAGAAATAAAAATATAAATATAAATATAATTTTTCTCATATCCATTAACAGAACTTGTTTATTCTTCTTAATTATTTCATGGTAAAACCATCTTTATTAGATTCATTTTTTTTTTTTTTTTCTGTAGTTGATTGGATTGTTGGTGGTAGATTGTGAGTGTGATATTAATCGTCTGATGATTTTTTTGAACGATTGAATTAGAGTTTTGGTGTGGTTTCGTTTTGTCAGATATTAAGTTTTCTTAGTTGAGATTCTTGGTGTGATTTCATTTTTTTTTTTATAAATAATATTAAACTAACTTTGGAAGATTCGAAATAAAATATACAAAAGAATTGATATAAATTATAGTATACCTGAAAGATCTAAATGAAAATAAATCGAGAAAAAAATAGCAAACATGGATCTAGAATTTGAGAAAAAAAATAAAACAAACATGTGAAACAATAAAATCAATAAATACTAAACATGGTAAACATGAGATCAAAATATGAAAGAAAATATAAACAAAAATAGTAATAAATCAATAAATACTAAATATGAAAAACATGATATCAAGATCTGAAAGAAAATATAAACAGAAATAGTAAACATTGAAATAATCCATGTCATTAAAACTTTTGTTATTAGGGTTTTGAAATAAAGAAAGTGGGGTTTTATTAGTTTTACTTGGTATAAGATTTTTTTAATAAAAACTGTATGTCTCTTTAAGTAATTTGATAAAGGAAAAAAAAAAGAATAATAAATAATTTAAAAAGTGGATTCTAAATAGTTCAGTAGTGGGTGTGCCAATAGCACCACTCTAATACTAAATGTAATCCAATCCAGTACTATACAATACAATTCAATCCTATAAAGTCAAGTACTGTATAGTACAGTATGGCGGGCCAAACATGCCCTTAAGTGTAATAATAATAACAAAAACTATGACGCAGCACAAGAAGGCATGGAGGAGGGACGTGGGCGGATACTGGTATCATTTGAAGGCCCATTTTTTACGATGAGAACTGTGCTCATGCCCCATATAAGATGTCTGGCTAGATGACAATGCATAAACCATGTCCCTGAAAAAAAATATTTAAAATTCAAGTTAGTGCTTAGGATGAGCCGGACGTGAATATTTGTTGTTGGTTTTTTCTCATAACTGCATTAAATTCGAGAATCGAGGGGAGGTACACGACCCAAACCCACGGTCTCTTAGAAAAGGTGGGAGGGGTATGTCATTAAACCAACCTTGATGGAAGAGAGACACACATTGATTTTTTGTTATTTGTTATTCTTATAAATGATAAAAATCTTCCTTAACATTTGTGATTGATAATTAATATAAGTATATAACAAATAATAACATCAGTCCATGGAAGTAAATAGAGTGGAGAGAGATTTTACCAGGATTGTTAGCAACAAATCGAATAGCAACCCATCCTTTAGAAGGAACCATAATAGTGTTAACTTTTGGTGGATCAATCAAGTTAAATGACACTGGATCACTCCCATAATCGAAATTCCAATAACCCAATCCCACCACATAGAAGCTGTAACCGTGCAAATGCATTGGATGACTTTCAGGACTCACAATTGTAGTTCCTTGGAACACCATTTCAACCTCTTCACCATAATTTAACATCTTCACTCTTGTCGCTGGAGTTGTGTATTCTGAGGCATTCCCCTTACCTCCTGTGAAGTCGTAGATTACGTATGGTGCGTCTGGAAAATCCGTGGTGTAAATTCCGCTCAAATTCCTGTATGTAGGCAAATTTTCAATTTCTGAATACATTTCTGATTTCTTTGAACTATTGGATTGAAATCTAATGGATATTAAGTAGTCTGCATGCAAATAATTCGTACCTGGTGTATGCTTGCAGAATATCAATAGGACGGGTAACGAAAGAAAAATTACTTAAGCTTGAAGCAAGCCGATCACCATGCGCTGCACATGATTTATTGGGGCATGGAATGTGGTTCATATCAGTTGTTATAAGCATTTTTGTAGTGATATTTTTCGGCACATCTATCGGATATTCTTTACTAGCTAAGCTCCTTAAACGTTTCGAAAATCTTACTGCAGCATCAGTGTCATTGCAACCAGGAAGAAATCGGAATACAGGAGTAGATGGAGGAGTGTAGTCGCCTTCGTATGCCAGAATTGCTGTGGAGGTTGAGTTATCAAATGGAGTATATTGGCCATCGAACAAAGGAGAGGCAATCATATAATAAAGGCTAGGGTCCTGGTTTGTTGTAACCAAAACATCGAAGGTTTGTCCTGAAGTTGTTGAAATGTATTCTGTGGTTACTGGTTTCAGGTATGATCCGTCTTGCCCTACCACTGTCAGATTGTGGTTTGCTATTCCAAAGAATATTTCTTCGTCCATTACAGCATTGACGATTCGAAGCAGATAGGTCTTGCCGGGTTGAACCTTCAACCGGTATGTTGTCTCTGCATTAATATATACCAAAGTCATGATCATAATATATATATATATATATATATATGTGATAAAGAATTGAATTGGATATGATAAAAAGATAATTATACGATTGGAGCATGGGTATAAGTCTCCTGGTTGGCCGTTGATGGTGTGAGCATCAGATGAGTTAGGCCTGCCCCCAGAATACATTGCTTCACTAATTATGGACATCACATCTCCCTTGTACCAGCTTCCTGCCACAAAACAATATCACAAGTACTCAGTTGTATGTATACATTCACACATGCAAGGGTAATTAAGTAATTTGATTGAAAGATGAGAAGTACCAAGAACGATAGTGTGTTCCTCATAAGGTTGGGGAAATGGATAAGTGGTTCCAAGAGCAGGTAAAATGATAATGGGACCATGGACCGTGGCACGTGTCCAGTCACTGTGAGCATGCCACCATAGGGTTCCTTCCTCTTCTGTGAAGAATACAACATATGAGAAGTTGTGTCCTGGTCTAATTGCACACTGTGTTATATTCTCTGGACCATCATACCATGGGTTTCTTGGTTGCCTCACTCCATGCCTACAAATATAAACATGAAAATTAAAATAAAATAAAATAAAAACTTGAGATTTAGATCTTTGGTTCCTAACTTCATATCATTGGATAAGAGTAACTCTAAACCTTAGTTCTTAAATCCAACATGTGATGTGATAGTTTCACTTTCACTTAGAGCATCCACAATGGTTGGACCCAAAAACAAGACCCACTTGTTGCCAAATCATCAAAAATGGGCCTTCTTTTAAAAAAATGGGTCTTGCCATATGGATCCACTTAATTTGGGTATCTTTTCCCCACAATAGGTGTAAATTGGAAATGTAAAAGTGGATCCACTTTTTTTAACTTTTTTCCAAACAATCATTACTCTTCTTTAAAAATATTATAAATTATATAATATATTTAAAATATCAACACTATCAATAATTATTTAACAAATTATAATTAATTTAAAATAAAACAATTTATTAATTTAAAATGATCACAATCGAATTACATTAACAATAAAAATAAATATTTAAAACAAAATATTGTCTACGATTAGACATGGCACCGGTTCCGGTTCCGACTGTTTGATTTCGGTTCCAGTCCGATTCTGATTCCGAACCTTCAAAACCGGTTTTGGTTCCGGTTTTGAAGGTTTGGTTCCGATTCCGGTTTTGAAGGATTGGTTCTGGTTCCGGTTCCAAACCTTCAAAAAATTAATGTTTTCATTCGAATTATTTTAATTTCATTAAAATAAAATTTTAAATTTTAAATTAAATTTATTTATATTTTTTCATTATATATATAATTATTGAAATTAATAATTTTATATTTAAATTTAAATAATATATATTAAATTTATTTATATTTTTTCATTTTATATATAATTATTGAAATTAATAATTATATATTTGAATATAAATAATAATAATATATATATATATATATATATATATATTCATTATATATATATATTTATTGAAATTAATAATTATATATTTTAATTTAAATTATATATATTTTTTCTATTATCAGTTCGAAATGACAAACAATATATTAGTTCCTTGTATGTGAACTATTGGATTTAAATATTTTAACTTGGCTGCATACACTTGTCAAAGTATCTTTTAAATCTAATGGCTCACATGTAAGGAACTGAAATATCTTTCATCAGTTCTTCAGTTCCAACTGATAATAGAAGATTGTATATATATATATGAAATTCTATTATCAGTTTGAACTGACAATAAATATATCAGGACGAAAAATGTGGACCACTAGATTTACATACTTTGACTCAAAGTGTAAGCACTTGTCAAAACTTCTCCATAATCTATGGTCCACATTTTTTGTCCTGATATATTTATTGTCAGTTCGAGAAAGACTGTGTATATATATATATATATATATATATATAAGCCCAACCCAAAGAATGTGAGGTGTTGAGAACCCAACTCCAATCATTGGACAAGACCCAAATGGAGTTCCACATTTGGAACCCAATTTGGGTCTAGTTGGGTGGAGCCCGTAAATGGGTCAATTTTTCTACTATTATGACACCATTGGATCCAAATAAAAATGGGACTCCTAAAAATGGGTCTCTTTTATCCACCATTATGGATGCTCTTAACTGATATGTACGACAAATAAACATTAGTTTGACTGACAATATATCAGTCAAATGAAACCGTCACACTACAAATTATGATTCATGTTGTAATTTCTGGCATTATTGTAAGTTTTTCATAAATAGTTGTAGAAAAAAGTCTTATATCTAACTGGATTCGACAGAATCTAACTTCATGTGATAAGTTGAAAAAATAACTTGTGATATGAGAGAGAGGTAGAGATGACCAGTGAATGGTGACACCATATCTGCCATAATTGTGGACATTAACAATGGCAGTATCGCCTTTTCGAACCCGAATGGTTGGTCCAGGGAAACTCTCATTTACCGTCAACATGCTCTTTGTGCTGCAAAGCCTCGTAAAGTTTGAATCTTTTAGCTGCAATCAGGAATTCATTAATGCCCCCATCAAGATATAATCATCTTAATTATCTCACATGGAATGAGTTGGTAATTATTAAAAAGGCTAATTGGCAAGAATATCCCCTGAACTATACCAGAATGTACACCTTGCCCCCTATACTTTTTTTTTCGGCACTAAACCCCCTGAACTTTCATAAATTTGCAATGGCTAACGGAACCCTAATTCCGTCTAGGGAAAATTACACTAAGTTCCCCTGATTATTTATATAATTGCATTAAACAGTAAAAATATAATAATATGACACGAATACCCTTCTGACCAATTTTTTTTTTAAAATTAAATTTAAAATTGAAATAATGGTTAAATAATTATTAAATTCTGAATTTTATTATAAAGACAATTAAATAAATAGAGAAATGAAAAAATTAAATTGATATAAAAATTATTTAAATTATCTTTTTATTAAAATATCCCTTAATATAAAACCCAAATAAATATTTAAATTATTTAAGAAAAATAAAAATAATGGTTAAATAACAGTACAATTCCCTTTCAAAAAAAATAATAATAAAATTTTGATTTTTTTTATAAAGAAAATAAAATCTTTAAAAAATAAAAACATCTTTAAAATCTCTACCATCAATCTCATAGATGGACGGTGGAGAAATATTTATTAAAACAAATTCAAATATAAAAAAAAGCATTTTTTTTAAAATTGATTGATTTATCTCAAATTTTTTTTTTATCTCAATTACAAAATAATAATAATATTAATAATAATACAAATACAAATTTTAAAAAATTGAACATCACTCCAATTAAAAACACAAATAGAAGAATTAAAAATTAAATTTTTAAATTTTTTATTTCTGGGTGTTGCAAATTTAAATATTTTTATTTCTTTGGAGAAGGAAAATTTTTAAGGATTGGATAAAGAAATAAATGTTCATTTAATTAGATGGATCAATGTTCATTTAAAAATATTTATTTGAAATTTTTTATTTTAAGGATTTCTCTTCTCTTTGTTCATTAAGTTAAAAAAAAAATTTAATTTAAAAAACACGATTCACAAACCAATAAACAAAATCCAATTAAAAAATTAAAAAAAACAAAAAAAATATATAATAAATAAAGAACATTGATGGATCTTCATTAATGGAGAAACTTATTATTTTATTTTTTTGTAATTGAGATCAATTAGTCTATTTAAAAAATATTTTTTTTGATTTGAATTTGTTTTAATAAATATTTCTCCATCATCCATCTCTGAGATAGATGGTAGAAATTTTAAAGATGTTTTAATATTTTAAAGATTTTATTTTTCTTTATAAAAAAAAATCAAAATTGTATTATTATTATTATTATTATTATTATTATTATTATTATTATTATTATTGGAAGGGAATTGTATTATTATTTAACCATTATTTTAATTTTTCTTAAATAATTTAAATATTTATATGGGTTTTATATTTAGGGATGTTTAAATAAAGAGATAATTTAAATAATTGTTAAATCAATTTAATTTTTTCATTTCTATATTTATTTAATTGTCTTTATAATAAAATTCTAAATTTTATTATTATTTAACCATTATTTATATTTTAAATTTAATTTTTTTTAAATAAAAAATTGGTCATAGGGGTATTCGTGTCATATTATTATATTTTTCCAATTTAATGCAATTATATAAATAATCAGGAGAACTTAGTGTAATTTTCCCTAGACGGAATTAGGGTTCCGTTAGGTTTCTATTAGCCATTGTAAATTTATGATAGTTTAGGGGGTTTTGTGCCGAAAAAAAAGTATAGGGGGCAAGGTGTACATTCGGGTATAGTTTAGGGGATATTCTTGCCAATTAGCCTATTAAAAATTAAACATCAAAGGGTGTTTAATTTTTGAATTTGGATTCTCTACTGATCTGATCTTTTTCCTAACTTTACCTAATCTCATGGCATATAAGCATTGTAATGAATGGGTGGTTAAGATGTGATTAGTTTTCATAACTATTTTATCAATAACCAATCACATGATTTAAGAATGTCAGGAAAAAGATCAAATCAGTAGAAGATCCAAATCCTTAATTTTTTCTTGTCGAGTCTAATATCTTAACTTAAAGGTAAGTACTATGATCCAACAAATGATGAAGTTCTCCTTTAAAAAAAGGATGTTGTTTGCTTATTAATGGGATATTAATTATCAAAATTACCTTGCCATTTGACCTATTCTCCATTTTGCCTATATAATTCTATTAATGACCATTATCCCCTTCTAGTTTACTCTATTCCCTAAAATCCCTTTGTCCTCAATTTCTATTAAACTTTCAAACCAAAAGACCTTTTTACCCTTGAATATAACTTAAAAATTAAGGATATTATTATTTATCCCTATGAGGTTTGCTAAAATGTCATTTTACCCCTCACATTTTAGTATTCCCCATTTTCTCCTCTACCGTTATTTTCCAAACAAAAAATTTGGTCTCTAACACAAATAGCTAGTGAAAAGACTCAATTTCCCTAGCTTCCATAATAAAAAACTAAAAAGTCAATTGTGCCCTTCACATAAATTTTAAAAAATGGATGTTACATAGTTTTTTATTTAAAAAACCGAAAAAATAAAAATAAATGAAGATCTAGTGGATCTCAACCGTCTATAGTAAATGGACAATAGAGATTAAAAAATAATCAAAAAAAATTTTTTTTGTTAAATATGATCTGGTAGAGATCATCTCCAACGTCCATCAAATCTAGTGATTGAGATAAAAAAATAATAATAATAATAAATAAATAAAATGTTTTATATCCAAATCCAACTCTGGATATTAAGTTTAAGGGCCAAATCTTTCTTTTAAATTGTTGATCATTAAAAATTTGTTCATATGGACCAAATTGAGATATTTTGGATAATTTAGGGACCCAATGAGCTAACAAGGAAACTTGAGCTAAAAAAAATGATGTTTATCAAAATATTAGAGACTAAATTGAAGTTTTTTTTTTTAAAAAAAAAAAACTTCTAATTTACCTTTTTAACATTACATCTTTAAAATATGTAATGGAATATTTAACGGTAGAGGGGGAAAACAGGTAATATGACAAACCAGGGAAAGGATTTTTGTCATCAATAAAACTAGAAGGGAATATTGGGGAATATAACAAACTAAGGGATAGATTTTGACCATTAATAAAATAGAGTCAGAGGAAAACAGGGAAAATGCAAAACTACCGGAGGAATTTTGATAATATTCCTTAATTAATGAAACAACAAATTGTACTTCAATGAAAGACAAATAGGGTGCGTTTACTAATTATGAATGAATAGAATCGGAATTAAGTTCCACTAGAAAGGGAATGGAGGGGAATTGGAATCAAGTTACTAAATTACATTTCAATGTTTACTAACAATTTAGGAATCGGAAACAAAATCAAATTTATTTCATTTCTAATATTTACTTAAACTAAGGAATCGAAATAATACATAATTGATTACAAAAATACCCTTGTGTATAAAACATGATGAAATATATATATATATATATATATATATAATTTATTATGAAAAAAATATATTTTATATTACTCATAACACTATAAATATAATAATTAATATCTTTATATTGTAATATTTGAAATAATTAGATAAAGAACTACTGAGATAACTTGATTAAAAAAAACAAAACAAAACAAAACAAAGCCACAACCGTATATAAAAGAGATATGAATATGCCATAGTTATTATTATTATTATTATTATTATTATTATTATTATTTGAAAAGTGCTGTAATTACTTTTAGTTATGACCATTTCAAAATGGACACTCGTTAGGATATATCATATCCCCAAAAATCCTAAATTACTAGTTGGGTAAATGGTGGTATAACAGATAAATATATTAGTATCTTTCCTCAAATTCCTAGTAGCCGGTTACCCTATAGAACTATGTCCATACTAAGAGGAGAGATAGCGGTATCTGATCTTAGGTATGTTAAGATTATATGGGTTATCATATCATAATTCTTATAGAGAAGGGTTTATTATAATCATGGGTAAGGCTAAGGCAGAGGTACTTTATTATGATTCTGTATACTATAGAAGGTGACCGAAGCAGGTGTGAGCGAAGGCTTATACCATTTGATATGTATACTCTAGGTGACCGAAGGCTTAGCTGCGATGTGAGTATGGACATAGCTCTATGGACATAAATTGTATTGTAATATATATTCACATGGCTAGAATAATCTAATTATTAATTATGTAAATCAATATTAAGATTAAAAAAAAAAAAAAAGTATACTAATATGATTTATGTAAATTAAAAACAAAAGTCAATAATCATGAAGAAAATGGTTGCTTTTTATTTTATTTTTATTTTTTTAAGTGATGATATTTTAGTAAATAAATCATAAATTTCTTTTACAATCAGGAAAGGAAACTTGATTCCTAGGGTGTGTGGGAGGAATCAAGTTCCCTTTCCGTCAGGAACTTAATTCCTGATTTATGAGTGGGGTTAACGGAATTTAATTCCCTAAAAATTTAGTAAACAATGGAATATAGAAATTAGGAACTTAATTCTCTTTCCTAAGTAGGATTCCTGATTTGTAAACACGCTAATAAGGTCAAGTAGTACTACACAAAATAGTGATGTAAATATGACAAATTAAAAAAGTTAAAAAGAGTACTTACAACAAAATCATAGTAATGGACTTTTGGTTGAGTCGTCTGAGACTGGAACATTATCGGCACCAGCTTATGAAGAAGAAAGAGCCCAAAAAACGCTAAAATGAAACTCAACTGAGAACCCATAATTTCTTACTGATCTCTTGCTAAAACTATGAAGAAAATTCTCTGTGTCTCCGTTTTGAATATCTTCCCTAATTGAGCGTATATATAATATTTTGGAAACAGGAATACATTAATTAGTTATGAGTTTATGACTTCCAATACATGTGGCGTGTAATATCGGCCCTTCAATTCAACATCTACAGGACCGGTAAGAATGTACAGGACCGGTAAGAATGCACAAGCAGCATACCTGCAACTACTAGCTAGTTTTCAACTACCACCCTTCTTGAACCTTAGGATAGGTTTGATAAGGGTTTTTAGCAAAAATACCCTATTTTAGGGGCTTAATAGCAAATCTACCCTAAAATCTAATTCAATTGCAAAACTACCCTATTCTTCTCAAAATGCCCTCACTCACAACTCACCATATTTATTATCCTTATTTATTACTTTTACTAACTATTTACCAACCAACTTATCAAACAAATAAATTAAACACTATCTAATAATTTTACTACACTACAACACATTGTTTCTCACACATTTGTTTTTCAATTTTAGGTTTTTAAAAAATTGGAGAAGATTATATCAAGTCAGTTGAAGGTATGTATTACATTTTAATTAAAAAAAAAAAAATCAACCACATTTGCCTTATTTTGAGAGTTTTGTAATATCTCCGAACTTTTTTTCTTTTCATTTTTTATGAACCAAGACTTTTTCAAGGCTTGAAAAAAAACCTCGGGAAGGGGTGACCCGATGTCAGGACACCCTGTCCCGAGGTTTTTTTTCAAGCCTTGAAAACGTCTCGGGACAGGGTGTCCCGACATCGGATCAATCCGTCCCAAGGATTTAATTCCTCGGGATGGGTGACCCGATGTTAGGCCGCCCTGTCCCGAGGATTTATTAAATTTTTGAAAAAACCTCGGGACAGGGTGTCCCGACCTTGGGTCACCCCATCCTAAGGATTTATTTCTTCAGGACGGGGTGACCGATATCAATGGATCGGATTGGGTATGGATGCCCCAATATCCATCCCCGTATCCGTTTGAAATATATATATATATCTCTCCATCCCCATTTCTAAGTGAGCGGGGCAGATTCGGTTAATCCGCTAATTAAGATAGAGATATCCATTCCCGCTTTGTTTATATCTGTATCCGATAAAAAAAATTTAAATTTGTATAGTTTACAAGAAAAAAATATAACTAACATATGTAACGGTACATTTTATCATATTTAAAGAGAAACAAATACATCCAATACAGTTCAAATATAAAAAAATTATAATACCTTATATAATTAG
This sequence comes from Acer saccharum, assembly GCA_030490815.1. Lineage (NCBI taxonomy): Eukaryota > Viridiplantae > Streptophyta > Magnoliopsida > Sapindales > Sapindaceae > Acer > Acer saccharum. Next base: position 31,540,154 of record CM059872.1, read on the forward strand.
AATTAATAATTACATAACATATTTTTATATTTTTAAAATATTAAAATCCATTATGGATCTAGATGGAGATGGATATCGTTCCCCATTAGGATGACATCCATCCCTGCTCCGTCCCCGAAATAATAGTATCCATCCCTATTTTAAATGGATCAGATTATTATGGATATCCATATCTATGGATAATTTTGCCGTCCCTAACCTCCAGGCTCCGGCTACTACTGCCCTCGGCACGTTCTTATTATTGATCGAGTTTGATTAGATTATATTAGATTGAATATAATACTTTCTTTGTTTGGTGCATCATGAGATTGGATTAGATGATATTGGATTAAATTTAAAATAATTTTTTGAATAATTTTTAAAAGCAACATTATACTGTTCAAAATTTTGTCCAAATTCATTACATAAATTATATGGTAAATTGATGGGTAATTACCACATTATTGATACATCAACTCATTTGGGTTGGTAAAGAGTGTCGACAAATTTTTGGAGTGTAACACTATTCAATTAGTCACTTTCAGTCGACATATCATCCAATAGAATCAAAGAGCAGCTATAGAATGAGGCCTTGTCATTGCTTTATAATATCTTGTCATCTTCCTTTAGTGCGATTGTTTTGAATGAGGCATTGTTGTGTTGCAACTGTCAACATGGCATTGTTCCAACTTTGATCAAGTCAACTGCCCAGCCTGTTTTTTCTTCTTATAGAGGATGACCTGTTAGAGCAATAAAGTGTAAAGTGTTTCTGGTGGTAATGAAATTGTTTCTTTACTTTGAATTTTTTTTTTTTTTTTTTCAACTTTTTGATATCTTTTTAAGTTTTATTTTTTATTTTTAAGTATTACACCAGAGGATTCGAACCCGTATCCTCATAGTGCAGGTGTGATAGGTTTACTGTCGGACCAATCTCATATCTTTTTAAATTATTGATGCTAAAATGTTACATACTTTGCTTCTAAATCATTGCAATACTTAAGCAATTACAAATAATTAAGCGTTGGTGGAGGATATTTAAAATAATTAAGCGTTTGTGAGGATATTTAAAGAAACCAATATTAATATCTGTTTTAAGACCCTTTCCAAGCCCATTTTGATTAATTATTTTTTTATTATATTAATTAAGGGTCAAGTTATATCAATTTAAATTTCAATATTAATATTTTTGACTTCAACACCTCAACCATTTAATTAAATAGCACATGAGTGGTTGAGATATTGAAATAAAAAAATTAAGTCAGAAATTTAAATTGATATAATTCAACCCATTAAATTATTGTTACAAGGTGAAAGTAGGGATGGCAATGGATCGGATTGGGTATGGATACCCCAATATCCATCCCCATATCCGTTTGAAATATATATCTCCATCCTCGTATCCATCCCCATTTCTAAGTAAGCGGGACGGATTCAGATAATCCGCTAATTAAGGTAGAGATATCTATCCCCGCTCCGTTTAATTCCGTATCCGATGAAAATACTTTAAATTTTTATAGTTTATGTAGGGGGTCGACCTACGGTTGATGTGGATCGGGTCGGATTTGTGTTAGGCCCAAGGCAACTTGGTCGAACTGGTCGAATAAGGGTTGTCGTCTTCTCTAGGAATCTGTGATGGAGTTTGTCGTTCAACTTCGTGTAGAACCTGCAAAAGAATAATAATAGAGAAAAGTACAAAGATGAAGAGAACAAAGAAATGGGGGTCAGATTGTTATAGCCTTAGGTGCGCTTGGGCTGAGCGTTTATTATACTTGAAGTTAAATTCCGATGGACGGAATGACATCAAGCAGAGTTTCAAGATGCTTAAGAGCTTTGTTGGTTGTTGAGATTATCTGAGAGAGAACCCCCTTTGTTGTGGTTTTGCCCTTCTTATTTATAGGGGAAAAAACCTGGTGGTGACTTGATTGTAGGAGAGATTTTAGGAGTGGTTTACTCACATTCAAGTCGACCGTTATAGCCGTTGGTCATTGAATGTAGTAACTGCCCATTGAATGTTGTAACTGCCATGTTTGACTGAGTTAATTGCCACTTTAAATGAATTGGAGCTTGGGTCGACCCAAAATATGTGGGTCTGGACCATTTTTAGCATGAAGACTTGGGCCTTTTTACGTTTGGGCCCATGGACCATTTTTGGCTACCACAGTTTACAAGAAAAAAATGTAATTAACATATGTAACGGTATCTTTTATACTATTTAAAGAGAAACAAATACATCTAATAACTTATATAATTAGAATTAATAATTACATAATAAATTTTTATATATTTAAAATATTGAAATCTATAACGGATCTGGATGTGGATGGATATCCACAGACGATATCCATCCCCATACCTGAAAATAAAATGGATATTAGGATGACATCCATCCCAGCTCCGTCCCCGAAATATATAATAGTATCCATCCCTATTTTAAATGGAGCGAATTCTTATGGATATCCCTATCTATGGATAATTTTGTCATCTCTAGGTGAAAGTGATAGAATAGTCGATTCTGGTAATTAATTGCTTCAAAGAAACATTTTTTAATTAACAATAATCAAATATATTATATTAAATCTAAATAATAATACTATTTTTTTTTTTTTTTTGAACTAATAATAATCCTGTGTATAATAACTAAACTTAACACTACATAAATACGGATAAAAACAACCTAAACAAATCTCAACAAAATAGACAGGTGAGAACAAATCTCATAAAATAAAAAGAGAATAAATCCTACTAAATGAAAATTACACGCAACCTACCCCAGGTGTGGGGTTTTACACTAGCAAACAACATGGAAAAAATTACAATGACATCCCCTTCTATTAAGTTTGACAGTTAAAAATGAGAGTTGACCATCTAAAAACGAAAATGCCCCTTAATAAAAAGATAATAAAATAAAATAAAAAAGATTTAAAAACTTTTGATCTTAACCATCCATCTTGGAGTATGGAGATGGATAGTGGACATTCATTCATTAAAAAACAATTGATCTTCATCGACTATATCTCAAAATTGAATGGTGGATAGTTATTAAAAACAATTAATTTTTTTTACAAAAAATTGAATCTCAACTATCCATATCATATGTGTACAGTTGCGCTTTATTAAAAAAATTGAAGAAGGAAAAAAAAAAAAAAAAAAAAAAAAGATTGGTGGAGACCCATCTAGATCAATAGAGACTTAGGGGTCGTTTGTTTTTTTTTATTTATTTGAAAACTAAACAGTCATGAATTTTCTAAAAACTGAATAGTGACTAAAACCTGTAACTGAATAACATGTTCGTTTTTTATTTTTATCACCCCTAAATAGATTGTCAACTTGTTTGTTTTTTAAATATAAAATGGTTTTAAAATAAGTAATTTTATATTTATACTCATGTTACTATTAATTGTTATATATTTTTATTTTATATTATACAAACAATTAAATTAAAATAATTTAACAAATCCTAAACCTTTTTTTATGTAACAAAGAAAAAAAAATGATAAATAATGTTTTAGAAATTATTTGATTTTACAATATATATATATATATATATATATATATATATATATATATATATAATTGGAGGTTTAACTATGGTGTTGAAAGTGACAATGTAATTAATGTTTTTTTTTTTATTTTTTTTTTATTTTTAACTTATCATAAGTAATATTAGGTTAAAATAAATAAATTTGTATAATATAAAATTATGATAAAAATGGAAATATATTATCTTTAGCAGGATAATCTTGGAAGAAAATATATTAAATGTAATCTAGTGATTTGAAATCAAGTTAAAAGTCGGTACTTTTTATTTTAAGTTGTTTTTTGGTATTTTAAAATTCTTCGACCACTTAAAAAAATAAACAAAACAACTTAATAAATTAAATTTAGACTCATTAAATTTTAAGTGGAAAAAACAAACGACCCCTTTGTTTTTTGCACTTAAAACTTAATGGATTTGAATTGAAATTATTAATTTATTTTGTTTTGTTTTGTTTTGTTTGAAGTGCTGAAACAACTTTAAAAAACAAGTAATAAATCCTGACTTTTAACTTAATTCCAAATCACTGGGGATTGCATTTAATAGATATTCTTCCAAGATTATCACCCCAAAGATATTATATTTCCAATTTTATCATAATTTTATATTGTACAAATTTATTTCTTTTACCATATTAATTATCATAATCAGTTGAAAAAAGAAAAATTAATCACATCGTCCCTTTCAATACCATCGTTGAACATTCAATTATATATATTTGTAAATTCAAAACCATTTCTAAATCATTATTTATTATATTAAAAAAAATATATTCGTTTTAAATATCTTCCTTAATTGAGCGTATATATAATATTTTGGAAACAGGAATACATTAATTAATTATGAGTTTATGACTACCAATACATGTGGCGTGTAGAATCGGTCCTTCAATTCAACATATACAGGACCGGTAAGAATGCACAAGCAGCATACCTACAACTACTAGCTAGTTTTCAACTACCTCCCTTCTTGAACCTTAGGATAGGTTTGATAAGGGTTTTTAGCAAAAATACCCTATTTTAGGGGCTTAATAGCAAATCTACCCTAAAATCTAATCCAATTGCAAAACTACCCTATTCTTCTCAAAATGCCCTCACTCACAACTCACCATATTTATTATCCTTATTTATTACTTTTACTAACTATTTACCAACCATTTACCAACCAACTTATCAAACAAATAAATTAAACACTATCTAATAATTTTACTACACTACAACACATTGTTTCTCACACATTTGTTTTTCAATTTTAGGTTTTTAAAAAATTGGAGAAGATTATATCAAGTCAGTTGAAGGTATGTATTACATAAAAAAAAAAAAAAAAATCGACCTCATTTGCGTTATTTTGAGAGTTTTGTAATATCTCCGATTTTTTTTTCTTTTCATTTTTTATGAACCAATTAAATCCTTGGGGCGGACTGATCCGATGTCGGGACACCCTGTCTCAAGACTTTTTCAAGGCTTGAAAAAAAACCTCGGGACATGGTGTCTCGACATCGGGTCACCCTTCCCGAGGATTTATTTCCTCGGGACAGGGCGACCCAACATCGGGTCACCCCTTCCTGAGGATTTATTTCCTCGGGACAGGGCGACCCGACATCGGGTCACCCTGTCCCGAGGAAATAAATCCTCGGGAAGGGGAGACCCAATGTCGGGACACCTTGTCCCGAGGTTTTTTTTCAAGCCTTGAAAAAGTCTTGAGACAGGGTGTCCCGACATCGGATCAGTCCGCCCCAAGGATTTAATTCCTCGGGATGGGGTGACCCGACATTGGGCCGCCATGTCTCGAGGATTTATTAAATTTTTGAAAAAACCTCGGGACAGGGGTGACCCGATGTCAATGGATCGGATTGGTATAGATGCCCCAATATCTATCCCCGTATCCGTTTGAAATATATATATATATATCTCCATCCCCATTTTTAAGTGAGCAGGGCGGATTCGGTTAATCCACTAATTAAGATAGGGATATCCTTCCCCGCTTTGTTTATATTTGTATCCGATGAAAATTTTTTAAATGTGTATAGTTTACAAGAGAAAAATATAACTAACATATGTAACGGTACATTTTATCATATTTAAAGACAAACAAATACATCCAATACAATTCAAATATAAAAAATTTATAATAACCTATATAATTAGAATTAATAATTACATAATATATTTTTATATTTTTAAAATATTAAAATCCATAATGGATCTGGATGGAGATGGATATATAAACGATATCCATCTCCACCTTCGAAAATAAAATGGATATTAGGATGACATCCATCCATGCTCCGTACCCGAAATAATAGTATCCATCCCTATTTTAAATGGAGCAGACTCTTATGGATATCCATATCTATGGATAATTTTGCCATCCCTAACCTCCAGGCTCCGGCTACTACTGCCCTCGGTGTTAGGACCCCGTTTTACCAATCACGCAGCGGAAGGTTTTTTTAAAAAAATATTTCATAAAGAAATACTATGATTGATAAAACCTAGGATCTATTTTTCGGAACAGTTAAAACAAAAGAAATCGAAATCGATATATATATTAAAAGGGAAGAAACAATTTTCTTCATACCTACGTAGGAGGCTCCTTCACTTTAATATGATCTGCTCCGGATTTGTACCACTTGATCTTTCTTGCTATCTCCCAGAATTAGTAACAGCGTGTGGGCGCGTCACAGTATTCAGGAACCTGTATGAAAGAAGAAGAAGAAGAGAAGAACACACAAAAACAACTCTTGTTATTTATATGTCTTAGGTTAGGCCACACAACAAGAAAGCTTAAAAATTATATAATTTTTTTTTCTCTTTTTTTCTTCTTGGCCGCCGCACCCCACTTTCTTTTTTCTCATCTTTTTTTTTTTTTTTTTTTTTGTGTTGTCAACCAAAAAAAAATAATGCAATGATCATTATCAGTGTTTTATATATATAAAACATAAATCACATATATTTTTAAAATAAAATACTCAATTAAATCTTTTTAAGATATCTAATATCTTTAAAGATATTAATTAATTAATTTGATTTGATTTAAATTCAAAACTCTTTTAAATTCAAATTTAAATATTTAATTTAATGAAAATAAAATAATCAAATTATCTTTTCTTCGTTCAAAATTAAATATCAATCAACACCCTCCATATAATGATTAATTACACAATTAAATAATCTTATTATTTTAATTGTCATAATCATTAAAATCATTAATTAAATAATCTAATTATTCAATTAGTTCCCGAATAGATATGTGTCACTTTCGTAACACAATTAATTTGGACAATCCAATTAATTAACCGTGACACTTGTTACCTAAATCGATCGGGCTAGCAAGGGGACCTAATGGACCCACAGTATTTTGAGCTCCAATAATCCTTAGAAATAATTAATCAAACTCTTTAATTAATATTTCATGATTATTAACTTCGGTGTTATTCCACTAAAAACCCGAAGCTGCGCTCTCTCAACTGTAGACGTTTTTACACAAACCAATAATTTTCGGTGTCCATCGATATAGCTATTACATATGGTATAATCCTCCACAAGTAGTTCATAATTAGAGCTGGGTCATAATATCCGTTATACCCCTCTAATTATATATTTCCTTTAAATACCATTGATTCTCTAATGAACAATAAATTCTACATTCCTTACGGAATTAGGAGAGCGCTCATATTGTTCAAGCCCCGAATCAACCCTTAAGGGAACTACCATCTACTTCTCGCAAGAATGAGTGGATTCCACTATTATGTACAAACCTTCCCAGCCACAAGCCAAACCGCAATCCCAACATACGGAGCATATTGATCAGGAATGCAACTCCGACCTCACCCATGGTATATCAAAGACCACGATCTAACCTAAAGGAGTCGATAAGACACTCAGGATTAAGATCACCCACATATAGCCATCATTAGTTGATATATATGAATCACATCATTAAACGGATCTTAGTGAGAGATTCATATAGATCATGGTCCAGTCCTATATGATCACATCATACAAGGTGCCTCTATTCTCATATCTCCATATGAATTATCCAGGATAGGATCACCGTACACTACGAAATAGACCGCAGCTGTAGATTAACCACAAATAATGTACCCATCTTTATTTGCTATCTACGGACTCTTTAGATTGCTCGTTTCAAACTGCATCCATCTGTACATGATACTCATGTACTCAGTTTGAAATTACATCTGGCAATCTTGGATGTTAAGTGCACATGTTATATATATAAAGTATGACACAAAATGAATGAATGTACTACTTCTTTTATTTATGTTCAAATCATATTTACAAATTACAAGCTTTAGGGCAAAAACCCCAACATTCAGTACGTTCTTATTATTGATCGAGTTTGATTCGATTATATTAGATTGAATACAATACTTTCTTTGTTTGGTGCATAATGAGATTGGATCAGATGATATTAGATTAAATTTTAAATAATTTTTTGAATAATTTTTAAAAGTAACATTATACTGTTCAAAAATTTGTCCAAATTCATTACATAAATTATATGGTAAATTGATTTGTAACTACCACATTATTGATACATCAACTCATTTGGGTTGGTAAAGAGTGTGGACAAATTTTTGAAGTGTAACATTATTCAATTAGTCACTTTCAGTCGACATATCATCCAATAGAATCAAAGAGTAGCTATAGAATGAGGCCTTGTTATTGCTTTATAATCTCTTGTCATCTTCCTTTAGTGCGATTATTTTGAATGGGGCATTGTTGTGTTGCAACTGTCAACATGGCTTTGTTCCAACTTTGATCAAGTCAACTGCCTAGCCTGTTTTTTATTCTTATAGAGGATGACCTGTTAGAGCAATAAAGTGTAAAGTGTTTGTGGTGGTAATGAAATTGTTTCTTCACTTTGAATTTTTTTTTTTTTTTTTTTGGAACTTTTTGATATCTTTTTAAGTTTTTATTTTTTATTTTTAAGTATTACACCAGAGGATTCGAACCTGTAACCTCATAGTGCAGGTGTGATAGGTTTACTGTCGGACCAATCTCATATCTTTTTAAATTATTGATGCTAAAATGTTACATACTTTGCTTCTAAATCATAGCAATACATTACTCAAAAAAAAAAAAAAAAAATCATAGCAATACTTAGCAATTACAAATAATTAAGCGAGGATATTTAAAATAATTAAGCGTTTGTGGAGGATATTTAAAGAAAGGGAGCCGATATTGACACCAATAAATGTGATAAGCACACTCATATTTTAATAAAAATTTTATTTACAAAAATATCCCAATAGGAATTTACCAAGAAGGACAAATTAGTTTAATTAAAAATAAACAAAATACTATTTACACCCATTAATTATAACCATATTTTCAACTATATTACTTTATTAAAAAAAAAAAAAAAAAAAAAACCCTAATTCAACCTTAATTCTATTTTTTTTTAAAGAACGAGAAAAACAGAAGCCCAACGAAGCCAAAAATTCACAGAGCAGTCTCCAAGATCGAGTCACTACCAAAACTGGTGGTGTATATATAAAAAGGAAATTGAGAAGAAAAAAAGAAATTAAATTTGAAGATTTTTAGTAAAAGAGGCATGGAATAAAAGGGACACGGTAGGTGGGAAGAGCATGAAGACACGAATAAATAGATAATGGAACACAGTGTAAGGTAGTGGAATTGTCATGGGTCTTAATCTTCTCTCCATACAATAATATTAGTGCAAGTTAAATTTAAAGCTTGTCTGTTTTCATGCCTCTTTTGGCCCTACGATCATGTGCTCATAATAATCCCATTGAATATGACTTAAACCATAATCTAACTTAGAGACCACCACATACATTTTGTAAAAAGTGATGACTTCAATCCCTCAATTTTGATATGTACCAACTACTATAACTTCTCAACTACTAGTCGAATTCGAAAATCAATATACTAGATGACCGGCCAATTCCATTCGAACTTATAACAAGTTTAATAGGGTTTAGTTATAATTTCTAATTAACATGGTACCAGAACAATATGTTGGAAACTTCCATCATGTGGGGCCACACATGTAAATATTAAATGTGTTGTGCTATCTTTTGGTTAAGTCTAAATTAAAGTGGTCTAATTAAGATTTAAAGTTTGAAGGCTTAAGAGTATAATTGTCATGGAATTAATGTGTAAATACCAGAGTGCTATATCTAATTTGATGAGGGGCCAAATTAGAAATAGCAAAACATATAATAATCTGATTATTATATATTAAGGTTATGGTCCCCAAATTACATGATAACTTTTGGCTTGTCTGTATCCCCATCAACAGAACAAGAGAGAACATTTTAAGGTTCACAAAGATCGTGATAATTTGGAAGATCGCAACCCGTCCACCAACCTCCGGTAATGGATTCAGGTACGCTTCCGCTTTCTCTTATCTCCCTATTCTCTTGAATTGACATGGGTTAGTAACATGTATTTAGGGTTTGATTAAATCATGATATAGAAACATGCTTAGGTTAAACTATGGATGTATTGTGTGCTATGCATGTTAGATTCGGTATTAATCAAATTTCTTACACAATATAATTTTTAAAATTGGGTATTCACAGGACCTGGAGCTGGAGAACTTAAACATTTATCATTTGTAAAATTAGATGTGTTAATAACTTATGAGGGTTTATAAACAAATTGTATTAAAATGAAAACATTCATTTAAATAAGGGTACTATTGGCATTAAGATGGGTGTTTATAGTAATGTTTTAATTTTAAATTTTAGACATGGGTATACTTATAAATATGGGTGCACTTATCATATTTATGGGTGTCAATATCCGTACCCTTAAAGAAATCAATATTAATATCTGTTTAAAGACCCTTTCAAAGCCCATTTTGATTTATTATTTTTTTATTATATTAATTAAGGGTCAAGTTATATCAACTTAAATTTCTATCTTAATATTTTTGACTTCAACACCTCAACCATTTAATTAAAATAATACATGAGTGGTTGAGATATTGAAACAAAAAAATTAAGTCAGAAATTTAAATTGATGTAATTCAACCCATTAAATTATTGTTACAAGGTGAAAGTAGGGATGGCAATGGATCGGATTGGGTATGGATACCCCAATATCCATCCCCATATCCATTTGAAATATATATCTCCATCCTTGCATCCATCCCCATTTCTAAGTGAGCGGGGCAGATTCGGATAATCCGCTAATTAATGTAGAGATATCCATCCTCACTCCGTTTATATCCGTATCTGATGAAAATACTTTAAATTTTTATAGTTTACAAGAAAAAAAATGTAATTAACATATGTAACGGTATATTTTATCCTATTTAAAGAGAAACAAATATATCTAATAAAGTTTAAATATAAAAATTAATAATCAATTATATAATTAGAATTAATAATTACATAATAAATTTTTATATTTTTAAAATATTGAAATCTATAACGAATCCGGATAGGGATGGATATCCATAGATGATATCCATCCCCATACCCGAAAATAAAATGGATATTAGGATGACATCCGTCCCCGCTCCGTCCCCGAAATATATAATAGTATCCATCCCTATTTTAAATGGAGCGGATTCTTACGGAAATCCGTATCCGTGGATAATTTTGCCATCCCTAGGTGAAAGTGATAGAATAGTCGATTCCAGGTAATTATTATTAATTGCTTCAAAGAAACATTTTTTAATTAACAATAATCAAATATATTATATTAAATCTAAATAATAATACTATTTTTTTTGAACTAATAATAATAACCTCGGAGTGGTGAAAAAAATGAAAGAGAAGGAGAGAGAGAAAGCTAGAGAGAGTAGGTCTGATTCCCTTGGCCGTGAAGGGAATCAGGTGAAATTCAACGGCTGGTATTCTTCAAGGAGGAGGGATTTCAGAGAAAATCTTTTCTCAGTTTTCGTTGATAATCTAAGTCCCAAGGTGGAAGTGTGTTGCTTGTGGGGTGTGTTCAAGGTCTTTGGAAGAGTAAGAGATGTGTATCTTTCTTCTAAGAAAAGCTATAGGAGAAGCTCATTCGCTTTTATTCGTTTCGAAACACAGGAGGAAGCGAAGAGGGTTGCGGTCAAGGCGAATGGGATGCATATTTTTGGGTGGCCGATAGTTTCAAAAACCGCTTCGTTTGGGTGGAATTAGAGGAGCTCTGTTTCTTACTCAAGGCAAGCTTTGTTTAATACGGAAGGTGAAACTAGAAAGGGTGGAGGAGGTGTTTGGAACCCAGGACCTGGTTTGGTCTTCAAGGAGGATTTTGATCGCCAAGGAGGAAATTTTGTTGACTCTGTCCATCCAAACCAGAGATCCTTTGCTGAGGTGGTAAAGAGGAACTTAAGCCAAAAAGTTCCTTCGATAAAGACAGAGGCCTGCTTCAACATGTCTTGGAAGAGTGAGAAGGGTGTAGAGGAGTGGTTGTCTAGGTGTGCTGTTGGGGTTCTAAAGAAGTTTGATAACATCTCAAGTGTAAGCAAAAGGTTAAGTAACAGAGGGATCTCATTCTCTTCTTCTTACATTGGTGACAAAAGCATCCTTTATTGTTTTGATTCAGAGATTGATAGGGATAGTTTCTTATCAAACCGTTTCTTTTGGGATGATTGTTTTTCATCCTTTTCTAGATGGTCTGAGATTCTCATCCCCCAAACTAGGTTGGCATGGATTGAAGTTTCAAGAGTCCCCTTACACTGCTGGGAATCTTCTTTTTTCATGAAGCTTGGATGGTTGATTGGGGAACCACTCTTGATTGACGAGGATACAGTCCTTAGACGAAGGTTGGACAGAGGGAAGATGTTGGTATTGATCCCACATGCTAAGTTGAGCTCTTGGACAGTGAATGTCAAGATGGAAAGGGCTGTTGTTGCTGTGAATTTAGTTGAAGATAAAGCTCCGGTTTGTTTCAAATGGTTAAATGAATTTTTGGGTTTGGTTTCGGTAGATCCTAGTCGAAATTTGAATCTCTTGCCGGAAAAGGAAGTTGCAGACCTCCATCCTAGCTCCATGGGAGGGACTGTCCTTGGTGAGATGATTTTGGAAAGTGACTCAGGAAAAAGTGACTTAGGAAAGAGACAACACACGAGAGAGAGAAGAAAAAAGCACATGGGAGACAACATAAAGCTACAAAAAGATAATGGGGTTGTTGGCTATGTAAAGGAAACTGAAAATAGGGAGAAGAGTGGGAGATGTCAGTTGGGCGCATTTAATTCGATTGATGGGGTAGTAGGGTCTTCAGTTGGGAAAGTTGATAAAGTGGAGAGAAATCAACTCATGGCAGAAAACATAAAGCTAAATAAAGCTAGTGGGGAATGGGGTACCAATGGTGGGGACATCGAAAATAAGGAAGAGAGGGAGGAGTGGGCTTCGGTGGGGAGTTGTGATTTGGACTCTTGTGATTGTGATTCAATTGATGGGGTTGTGGGGTCTTGTGTTGGGCAAGGTGGTAGAAGGTTTAAAATTGATAATTATAGGGTGGCTCATTCGGATAGTGTTGAGAGTAATTTGGCTAATAGACGAAGTGTTAAGATCTTTGGTTCAAAAGATGGGTCGCGTGGGGGTGTGAGTGTTTCTGGTAACCAAGTGGTGTATATTAATTTTGAAGAAAACAAAGATTTGCAGGGGGTTAATTTTGATAGTCCAGCTATTGATCTTTTTGTTGATCTTGGAGGATTGGAACCTTTTGTTCGGAAAGGTAAGTTGGGGAATTCCGTGGATTCTTCGTGCCCGTCTATTGCTAAGCAGAGTAACAAGAGATTTTTTCCTTCAAGATCTCACAGAATGAAGAGTAGAAGTGGGGCTCGTGGATTCAATTTCAAGGTGATAGAAGACGTGTTGGTGAACAAATCTGATGGAAGGAAAGAAGTTGTCAATGACTAGTTTCTTTCCTAGAGCTTCCTTCCTTTTCAGGAGCGGTTTTGTTGCCGTGTAATTCTATTGTGGGTTGGCTTTCTGTTGTGGTTTATTTTGGGTGTTTGTGTGCCTTTGTAGGCCTTTGTTTTTGTTGTGTGGTGCAGCTTTTGTGCCTTGGCCTTGCTTGGCCTCTTTAATAAACTCTTGCCATTCAAAAAAAAAATAATAATAATAATAATACTGTTTATAATAACTAAACTTAACACTACGTAAATACGCATAAAAACAACCTAAACAAATCTCAACAAAATAGACAGGTGAGAACAAATCTCATAAAATAAAAAGAGAATAAATCCTTCTAAAAGAAAATTACACGCAACCTACCCCAGGGCCCAGGTGTGGGGTTTTACACTAGCAAACAACATGGAAAAAATTACAATGACATCCCCTTCTATTAAGTTTGACAGCTAAAATGAGAGTTGACCATCTAAAAACGAAAATGCCCCTTAATATAAAGATAATAAAATAAATACAAAAAAAAAAAAAAAAGATTTAAAAACTTTTGATCTTAACCATCCATCTTGGAGTATGGAGATGGATATAGTGGACATTCACTCATTAAAAAACAATTGATCTTCATCGACTGTATCTCAAAGATGAATGGTGGATAGTTATTAAAAACAATTAATTTTTTTTACAAAAAATTGAATCTCAACTATCCATATCAAATGTGTACAGTTGCGCTTTATTAAAAAAAATTGAAAAGGGCAAAAAAAAAAAAAAAAAAAAAAAAAAAAAAAAAAAAAGATTGGTGGAGACCCATCTAGATCAGCAGAGACTTAGGGGTCGTTTGTTTTTTTATTTGAAAACTAAACAATCATGAATTTTACTGAAAACTGAATAGTGACTAAAACCTAGAACTGAATAACATGTTTGTTTTTTATTTTTATCACCCCTAAATAGATTGTCAACTTGTTTGTTTCTTAAAGATAAAATGGTTTAAAAATAAGTAATTTTATATTTATACTCATGTTACTATTAATTGTTATATATTTTTATTTTATATGATACAAATAATTAAATTAAAATAATTTAACAAATCCTAAACCTTTTTTTATGTAACAATGAAAAAATATATATGATAAATAATGTTTTAGAAATTATTTTGATTTTACTATATATATATATAATTGGAGGTTTAACTATGGTGTTGAAAGTGACAATGTAATTAATGTTTAAAAAAAAAAAAAAAAAAAAAAAAAAAAAAAAAAAAAACTTATCATAAGTAATATTAGGTTAAAAGAAATAAATTTGTATAATATAAAATTATGATAAAAATGGAAATATATTATCTTTAGCAGGATAATCTTGGAAGAAAATATATTAAATATAATCCAGTGATTTGAAATTAAATTAAAAGTCGGTACTTTTTATTTTAAGTTGTTTTTCAGTATTTTAAAATTGTTCAACCACTTAAAAAAAATAAACAAAACAACTTAATAAATTGAATTCAGACCCATTAAGTTTTAAGTGGAAAAAACAAACAACCCCTTTGTTTTTTGCGCTTAAAACTTAATGGATTTGAATTGAAATTAGGGGTAATTACCCTAGTGGCCATCGAGTTTTTCCACCACTATCAAAATGGCCACCAGATGGGGAATTGGTTTAGAAATGGCCTTTTTTGGCAAATATTGTTACACTAATGATCATTCCATCCAATTCCATCCATTTCCATCCATTTCCATCCAATCCCATCCAACAAGTGGCATTTTGGTAAATACGAGGATGACATTAATTTATTTTAGATATTTTTTGGAAATCAATTTTTTCTTTTGTTTTTTGAAACAAATAATTATATTTAGTGTGTGTGTATACATATATTTGTAAATTCAAAACAATTTCTAAATCATTATTTATTATATTAAAAAAAATTATTTATCTTAACTTAATCATGGATAATATCTTATCAGTTATCATTATTATATAAAAATGGTTTAGGATTTGTAAAATTATTTTTATTTAGTTGTTTGTATCATAAAATGAAAATACATAACAATTAATAGTAATAAAGGTATAAATGTTGAATCACTTATTTTTAAACCATTTTATCTTTTTTAAAAATAAAAAAAAAGTTAACACTCTATTCAAAGGTGATAAAATTAAAAAAACAAACATGTTATTTAGTTTTAGGTTTCAGTAATTATTCAATCTTCAGTAAAATCAAGGACCATTCAATCTTTAGAGAAAAAAATAAAAAAAGAACCCTTAGATTGGATCTCCATCCATCTTTTTTTTTTAATAAATCTTCGGTGTCAATCTTTGATATGGATGGTGGAGATCTAATTTTTTTTTTTTAATTATTATATTTTCCTAATAAATATCTCTATTGTCCATCCTTAATGAATGAATCTCCACTATCCATCTTGATCTGCTATGGATGGTGGAGGAGATCTAAAGTTTTCAAATACGTTTTGTTTTAAAATTTTATGATTTTTTTTTTTTTTTAATTAGGGGCATTTTGAGTTTTTTTAATTAGAACTAGCTTGTCAACCCGTGCGATGCACGGGCTTTATTAAAAAATATATTTAAAATTTGCTTTTATTTTTCATACTTTATATCTTAATTTTTCATTTCATAATATAATTTAGCTATTTAGGCTAAATTAATGTGCCAATTGTATTAAATAACGTGGTAAAGCAACATAATTACTGAAATGGTGGCTCAATTGCAACCTAACAAACTTCTCTCGAGAAAAATTTAGGATCTTTGTATGTAAGAGTCTGTTTTATAGTGAAATAAAAAAAATTGTAATTAAGATGTATACGGTAACGATTTAACGTTGTAACAATTTTACAACTTTGTAGAATGTAACAACTCATTATATATATATATATATATATATATATATTTATAGTATATAACAAATTTTGCGTATAAAGCTGTAAACAAATTATTTATGGTAAGAATTTAACGTTATATAAAACATAAAATATTATTATTATTTTTAAAGGGAAGTAAAATAATATTATTTAAGCTTCTAATTAATATTATAAATTTATAATGTAAGTTTCTTTGTTTTTATTTAACAATTCATTTTTTTTAAAAGTACTAACAAAATCATTTATTTAATTTCTCAAATTATATCCAATATAAAAAGAAAAAAGGAAATTGGTTGAAAAAGTTTCAAATTTTTACGGTAATAAAAGACATTGATTTCAAATTTTAATAATATCTATTAGATTTGCTTTCATTCAATCTAATGGTAATTATTAAGTCCAATAACATTATTATTATAGGAAAGTAGTATAACCCTTGTTTTAAATAATATTCAACATCCACCGGTTTCGAATAAACTTATGTTGTAGGTGCATATCACATGACTCCAAAAACTGATCTTCAATCTAATCGTATTATCCCAATTCCCACACTAAGTTTATCAACTATAATTTTTGTTGGAATAATTTAATGTTTGAAGAATAAAGTAATTTTAAAAGAAAGATAAAGAGAAAGAGAAGAAGAGAGTAAAATTGTTTTAAAATTTTAATCAACATTCATTGGTTTAGGAGAAACAACGTAGGACTCCACAAAAAGTAACAACTTTCTATCCATCATTCAAACACACCATATAAAATAAGTTTATCAACTACCAGTCCTCCCGAACCTTTAGAAAACTATTTGCTTTTCAATTGAATAATTTTTATTGAACAATCAGAGTTGTAGAAATGAGTACATGACGGGATTGACTATTATACAAGGGAATAAAAATTCCCCGCACATGCAGGGTTGAATAGACCCTTCATCTAATGTGTGGATGTTAAGGGTATCTCCAATCGAACTGTAAATCTTTATTCTGGCGTAACTTTTCTTTTCCAACCGAGGCGCCATTTTTTACACCAGAGTGCATTTCCTCTTCTTCTAGCACCAGATCTAGCGACCCTTTGAGAAATAGCACAGCTCTTGCCCCACTTTTTATTGTTTTTTAATTGTTTGATTGGTTTTGATTGGTTGAAAGGGAATATTGAGTGGAATATTATTTTTAGAGTAGGATTTGGAGTTGAGAGTTGGAGATGAAAGTGTGAAAGTTGCTACATTTTGAAGTAAAGTTGCAACAAATTGGAGTTGAGGGTTGGAGATCGATGGTCTAAGTCTTTAAAAAATTTAAGGGAATCCAGTTTGCAACCATACTTATTGATAAAAGAAAATTATAAAATAAATATAAAGCTCTTAAAAAAATAAGTCAAATAATTAAAATTATTTTACAAAATTAAATAATTATAATTTTTCATATAATTTTAAAAATTTGCCACCCCTTTTATGGTTTTAGTAACAATTTTTACCACTTCGATAACCACTTTTACATCTATAGTAACTATTATACAATTTTTAAAAATTTGACTTGTAACCATTTTTACGGCTCCAATAACCACTTTTATGGTTTTGGTAACTATATAATGATTTCTGAAAATTTGACTTGTTACCACTTTTACGGCTTTGGTAAAAGTATTTAAGGGGTTTATTTGTTAAAGCAATTTTAAACCAGTTAGGGTTCTCTAGTAAAACTCAAAATTATGATTAAACTACTAAAAAATAACTAAATGTTTAAAATTTAGAATTTTAATGAAAACAATTAAGTTTTATCCACTCAAAAATTTAAACTTTATTTGTTTTATCTACTAAAATTTTTTATAAGCTATTTTAAAGTAAAAATAATTATTTATAACTATATAATTCCCTTAATTATAAATTACGAATTTATGTTTGACATTTAATCATGTTAAATGGTTTAGCGGGTTATCCGGGCCAAACACGACCCGATTATTTAACAGGTTCATCATGTTAACCCGAACCCAAAAGGATCATATATAATCTAAACTCACAAATATCATGTCATGTCAATAATTGCCACCCCTACAAAAACCCTTAATTAAATAAGAAAATCTTTAGAACACCGGGTTCACCAGCTGAGTGGAACACCCAACTATTGAAATGTTGACACATAATCATGTGTCAGCTTTTTGGATTATTTTTTACATCTTTCTTTATTACTTTTCTCTTTCTCTTTCATTCTATATATTTTTTTACGACCAAAGAACTGACAGGTGACATTATGTGTTAGCGATTTAGTGGTCGGGTGCGCTACTCAGTTAGTGCACTAAAGATTTTCTTCAAATTAAATATAATACAAGAATATAAAATATTTTTATAAAATAAGTATTTTAAATTTATTTTAAATTAAATAAAATATTTTAAATTAAATTTCAATACTACAAAGTAATTTATTATTATTGTTAAAATGAGAGAAGTTAATTTCATATTATATATACTTAAAATAAAACAATAGAAGTTGGTGTTTAAGGGAATATAATTGCCGATTAAGAGAAAATCTTGTATGAGACTACCACGTGGTGAGACCGTGAGATTGTCCAATGAGATTGTATAATTTATCTTGGGAATATAAAAATAAATTATAAAATGAGAGCTTCTCCTTACAATCCATTTTTTTCTTTTCACAATCCTTCTCTAAATACACTCCATTCTAAAATCCTAAATTTTAAAAAATTCTAAAGACAATCCATTTTGTCCCAAAATTATCCTTCTTGCCTTTTATTATCCATCTTAAAAACCTAATTTTTTTTAATTTTTTTTTTAAAAACAACCATTTTATTTCAAAATTATTTGTTTTTTCAAACAAATGTATTTTTTTTACTAACAAATAGATTAATTCACAACTTAGGATGAAGATCATCCAAGCTATGTATATTATAGTTAGAATTATCAAACCTTCGATAGAACATAATCATAAAACACAACTGAAAACAGTACCCAATACTACTAGTAGCTCATTCATCCTCCTAAGTCCTGATGTGCAGCCGAAATCAATGCAAATTATTTTAATGTAATAGCATATGGTTCTTGTGTTAGAATGAAGTAATAATCTGTAATATAATTGAAATTTAAATTCTTCTCAGAATCAATACACTTTGGTTTACGCAGCCCATTTATCTTGACTCCTGACATATATCTTGTGGTTTTTCACTATCTTCTTCGGCCACCCTTTTTTCTTCCTTTACCTTACCATCTTTCTCAATTAGGGTTTACATGGCAGGCAAAAAAATTATCTTTTTTTTTATATATATTATTGAATACTGAAATTGACAGGTTTTTTAATTATTATTTTTTCTCCATTTGACACAATATTTTTGCTTATTGTTTGTTCATATAAAAATTCTGCAAAAATCAAAACTTAAAAAAAGAATTGTTTGTTTCTTGTTGTTAATCATTATCATAAGATATTTTGGGGTTTATAAAACATAAAAAGATTAAAAAAAAAAAAAAAGAAAGAATAATATTGGAGTCTAGCAAAATTGTTTTGCAGTGTATTTATAATTTATTTGTCCTTTTTAGTAATTTGAATTTGGATAAAATTGTCATATAATAAAAAAATAAAAATGGAGTGTGGAAAGATATTTAGTGGATTGTCAACAGCATCCCTCTTATAAAATTTTAATTTTGTACAATCTCATTGGACGGTCTCACGGCCTCACCACATGACAGTATTATACAAGATTTTCTTGCCCACCAGAGCTCTTGCAGACTTGCGGTGAAAGCAAGTGGAATACAGAAAAAGAGTCCAATCCGCTAGCTGCTAATATACAAAGAGACTTTGGGAATAAAAGTAGCAGAAACTTTGGGATTATTACAGTCTTAACTCCCAAGCAAGTTTAATCCCACTGATTTGTTTGTGAGATGTAATTATTATTATTATTATTTTTTTTTTTTTTTTGAAAAGACAGAAAACATGAAACAGCAAATGGTACTTCAAGGAAAAGAAAAATTAGTGGAATAAATACAACAAAAGAAAAGGAGTACTTACAACAAAATCATAGTAATGGACAGTTGGTTGAGATTGAGACTGAAACATTATGGGGACCAGGACCAGCTTATGAAGAAGAAAGAGTGAAAAAAGCTCTACAATGAAACTCAACTGAGAACCCATAACTTTAACTCTTGCTAAAATTATGATGGAACTTAAAACCTCTCTATCTCCCTCTTAAATGTCTTCCATCATTGAGATATGAGCGGGATTACTACCAGGCTTCCTAATAATGTCTAAATTTATTTAAACCCTAGTTGAACATACGTGCAACTACTACCGTTTATCAACTACCATGCACCCTTGAGCTCCAGCTACTACTGCCCCCAGTTTATCAACTACCAACCCTCCTCCTGGGACCTAGCTAGCACCGCTAAGGTACAACTTTGTTTTCTTCTATTTAGAGTACGTTTGGGAGAGCTTCTCAAATAAATCTTTTTATAGTAGATCTTTTAGAGGTAGAGCTTTTAAATGAAAGTCGTTGGTCGTTTGGTTGTCAATTAAAAAAGAGCTTTTTTAATGAGAGAATTACCAAAATACTCTAGTAAATATTAAATGATAGGGTTATATTGGAGATTTTAGTGTTATCAAAAAAACTTCAAAAGATCTACTTGGAAAAACTTTAAATTTGGGCTTCTCCAAGTAGACGTAAAACAGCTTTTTTAATTATCTAAAAGCTCTACTGAGTGACAACCAAACGATACAAAAAAATTGAAAAGAGCTATTTTAATTAAATAAGCTCTTTTAGCCAATAGACAAGCTCTCTCAAATGAACACTTAGTCAATATTGTATAAGAGCTTTGGAATTAAATGTAATCAATTAAATGTGATTGTTCCTAATATCTTCTATTCTTAAATGCTTTTTTCCTTTTTTCAAAAAATAAAATAAAGAAATAAATGCTACAATTAAATCAGTTTAGTAAATAATAATAATAATAATAATAAAATCAAATTAACGTGGAATATGTTTGATTCTTAAACTTTTAAATGTAATCAATCAAATATGATTGCTCCTAATATCTTATATTATTAAATGTTTTTTTTTTCCTTTCTTCAAAAAGTAAAGAAATAAATGCTACAATTAAATCAATTTAGTAAATAATAATAATAATAAAAGCAAATAAATAATAACCCTTTCCTATTCAACCTTAACGTGAAATATGTTGGATTCTTAAACTGCCAAGCTAAATTCAAGATAAATCATATATATATATATATATATATATATATATATATAGGGGTGAATTCATAAAGAGCTAAAAAATTTATCTGTTTATTGTTTTTAGCCACAAATTTATTTTTTATTGTTTTTGTCACTTTTGACCACTTTTGGACAACAATACCCCTAAATTTGAAATTAAAAAAAATAATTTAAAAAAATCAAAAGTTTTGTTGTTTTGGTAGGGTTAAGTGAAATCAGGCAAAAGAAAAAAAAAAAAAGAAAGGAAGAGAGAATGAGAAGCCACTATCGTGAAAGAGAGAAAGAGAAGCCGGACCTCTTGGAAGCCACTATCGTGAAAGCTGTCGAACCTGCCGTCGTCGCACCTGTTGCCATCGTCGCACCTGACCTCGCGTACCTCTCAGCCTTGCTGGACCTCACGCTGAAACTGCCGGTCTAGGTCGTCGAATCTACCGTTGTAGAGTGCCATCACCGCTACTATTTCTGCCATTGTCCTCAAAGCTGCTAAATCCACCGCTGAAGGCTGCCATCGCCGCTACTGTCGCTGCCCTTATGGTCGAGCACTGTACAAGTCTGATTGTTCTTGCTGATTTGTCGAAACTCAACTGTATGTGTTGTTTTCCTTTTCTTTGATTTCCTTTTCTACTGTTAAACTCAAAATATTATATAAAATTTATGTAGTTGGATGCAAGAATTAGGATTGAAAGTTCCATAGTTAATTTTATTTGAATGGATAATTTTTTATGGATTTTGCTGGATATTGTAATTCATTTCTTGTATAAAATAATAGCTTGTAAAAAGTTGAAGAAAGCTAAATATTAATGAATTGAACAATTTGGAACTTGTTAGGAATTCTCGATTAAATCTATTTTCTTGTATCAAATTTGGCTGCATCAATTAAATGGTTATCGCCATTTTTATTGTGCTGGTATTACTACTCTCTTTCATGTTTTCTTTTGTGGGTTTTTGTTTTTATGATTTATCTTGTTAGTATTTTGCTAGTGTTTTTGATGATTCTGTTCTGTTGCATGTAAAGTTGTTCTTGGTTTAACTAGTAAGATTGATTCTAGTGTTAGCCAGTTAAAACTAGTGAAAAATTATTCATTTTGTTGATAGGTGGTTGAATTATTCTTAGATTGATGTTGTTTCAGATTGAAGGTGGTAAAAAAGATTTCGACTTGTTAGTGGCGGGAGTGGATTTTTTAGTTTCAGTTGTTTGTTTGATCATGTTTTACCAATATGTTAGCTTAGGTTTGATTTGGGTTTGATTTTTTATGATTTATCTTGTTAGTATTGCAGTGTTTTTATGAGATTATGTTGTGTGTAAAGCTGTTCTTGGTTTAAATGATCAGATTTAATTCTAGAGCTAGCCAATTAAAACTATTGAAAAATTATTCATTTTGTTGATAGTGGTTGAACTGTTTTTAGATTGATGTTGTTGTTTCACATTGAAGGTGATAAAAAAGATTTCGACTTGTTAGTGGTGCTAGTAGATTTTCTAGTTACAGTTCTTTTTTTTATCATGTTTTACCAATCTGTTAGCTTAGCGTGCTTTGGAGAAGTCGAAATCTGTTAGCTTAGTATTGCAAGTGTTTTTATGAGATTTTGTTGTGTGTAAAGATGTTCTTGGTTTAAATGGTCAGATTTGATTCTAGAGCTAGCTAATTAAAACTATTGAAAAATTATTCATTTTGTTGATAGTGGTTGAATTGTTCTTGATTGATGTTGTTGTGAAATTCCCTTAAGCAATATAGTGTAAATATACCTAGAGGGGGGGTGAATAGGTATAGGCTTCAAATTCTTCCAATTTAAAAATAATGCGGAATATAATAAAGAGAATGCACACTTGAATAGATTTTAGCAAATGAATTGATTTCACTAATACAAGAGTTAATCAATTTACAAGATATGCAATCAATGTAAGATGTGGAAGATAAAGAAAAATAAAAACAAAATGAACACAAGTATTTTTTACGTGGTAAAACCTCAAAGAGGAAACATCCACGGGTTGATACCACAACCACCGGCAAAGCAATTCACTATATGAAAAGGACTTACACACTCAAGCTATCAACACATGATATCCGCTCAAGCTATCACCTCTTAATCTACCCTCGGGCAAGTGAACTATCAAGCCTACTTCCTATCCGAGATGTATCCTACACCTCTAGAAAGAAACTTCCTATCCAAGACGCTCACGTCTCTAGGAAGATTTCTTGCTTGACTATCCGAGTCCTCCCGACTCTAATCAAGGCTTCTTGCTTGGCTATCCGGAACACTTTCCTAGCCAAGACTTCTTGCTCAAGACAAAGCTTCACTCACTTTGTAAGAGACTTCAACCTTATGCAAGGCTATGATCTAAAGTGATGCAAATGATGCAAGCACAATCAAATTAAGCTAGATGATCAATCAAGCAAAATGTACATGTTCAATGATAGTCTAGAATATGATTTCAACACACAATCACAAAATTACCTAGAAATCAAGACATGCAAATCAATAAGAACAAAGGTATGAATATTCAATTTAGCACACTAAAAACCTAGTTCTTAGATCATGAAATAAAACATAGAAAATAACATGAAGCACATCACACATACATTTTCTAGAATCAATTTCAAGATAAATCAAGTTTAGCACATATATGTTCAAAACAAATCACAAAGCTAAAACTCAATTAACTAATGATCAAACACCCCTAGCATATGATCTAACATACTTCTTAACAAATTTCATCAATCAAATAATAAGAATCAAGAGATGATCAAAGATGAAATTGAAAAAGAAGAAGTTGAAACAAACAACCTGACCACGTACTGAAGATGAGACTGCTGGGAAAAATGTCGAAGTCAAATGCCTCTGAAAATACTTGGGGTTTGTAGCTCTCTTCAAGACCAACAATGTTGGCTTTTGAATCGATTGATTTCGAGTTCGTATGAGAAAGTTATGATCAAAATAAGAAAAAAAAATTTGAAGAAAACAGCAGAATTTCGTGAAAATCACTTCAAGTTCTTCAACAAGTGAGGAGGGAAGGATAGGAGTTTAAAAAGAGGAAAGAGAAGGTTTTTCAGGGCCAATCACCATGAGCCACATCACCCTCCCGTGGGGGGCGCGTGGGCCACACGGGACCAGAGAGGGTCCCTGGCCGTGGGCCCCACGGCCTCCCCCACGGGGAGGGGCACACGTGGTCTCATGGCCACTCTAGCCTCTCTCGCGCACTCTCACGTTCTTCAGCCGTATCTTGGGCATCCAAACTCCGATTTCAAATCCGTTTTCAGATTACGAACCATGACTCCCTCACGCACGACTACGACTACTCAACTTTGAAAATGGTTGAGAAATCATCTCGGAATCTGACGATGAAGTCAACACAACAAATGAGAACGAAAAGTAGCATAGTCAACTTGTTTGGACTCGAAACCTTATGAATGAGTAACTGAAATGATCGGAACTCAATAAGGCATTAAATAAGAATATGTTCAAGTCCTAAATACAAAATACGGAAACAAATAAACACATATTCACACAAACATGCCATATCAAAGAGATAGTCACAAAGCATGCAATTTCACAATGTTTGTCAATACAAAATCAATGCATGAGCATGCTATGAAGTGTGTGAATGTGTTATACCAAATGTTTGAACCACGATGCAGGGACACACATGTATGAATTGTGTGTGTGTGCGCTAACGCCTTGCAAGAGGATGGAAGTCAAGATTTACCTTTGACGTTTTTCACCTCTTGAAGACGACTTTTGCACTAGACGTTGCTCTTCACTCTTTAAGCTTCCTTTCTTCAAATAATGTCCTAAGCAACAACTAATACAATCATAGAGTGTTTTGCAATGGAATTAAGCCAATACAAATCATAAACCTTACATGTTGTTTCACAGTGAAGGTGGTAAAAATGATTTCATTTTGGTTGATTTCACTTGATATGTCTTCTATATTTATTTTATGTTACTACAGGGTGAAATGGATTGGAAAATACGAGAATTGACAATAGAGCTCAACAATGACAGACAGCGAAGTAAACATCAATGTGCAGCAACTTGAAGATAAAGTCCAGGATATAGTCAAGAACATAAGAGAACTTGAAGATGAGCAACAACTCGAGGATTCAGATGGTGAATTTTAATTCATGTGACTAGAAATCACTATCGTCCATTCAACATCATCACCATCAGCTTAGCCCTATTTATATCCAATAGCTTAGTTCATTCACTTATTGTAGGCATGTGACTTGAATTGGATTTACTCTTCTGGTTTACTCTTCTGCCGGATATTGTATACTGGCAGTATGAACTGACATGTAACTTAAGAATCAATTGGCATGTAACTTAAGGACCAACTAACATGTAACTTTTTAATCGACACTGGAATGTAACAACATTGGAATTTTATTTTGAAATCAACGTCTTTCCAAAAATGTCATCGTTGTTTTATTTTGATGTGTCGTTGTTTTTGGGAAAGGGGAACCAAAAATGTCTCCGAATTTAGGGAGGATATGACACTAGAAATTTTTGTAAACAGTTCTAGTCATATAACATTCGAAATAACTAGCATGCAACTTAATAAAGCATTGGTATATAACTTTTTAACCAACACTGGCATGTAACAATATTGGAATGTTATCTTCAAACCAGTCTTTGAAATATGGAATTCAGTATGAGTTGGCATGTAACATTCGAAATAACTGGCATGTAACTTCAGAAATACTTGGCATGTAACTTAAGAAATCAATTTCTATCCAAAAACGTCATTGTTGTTTTATTTTGATGTGTCATCATTGTTTTGAGGAATGGGGAACCAAAAACGTCTCCAAGTTTAGGGAGGATATGACACTAGAAATTTTTGCAAGCAGTTCTAGTCATGTAATATTCAAAATAACTAGCATGTAATTTAATAAAGCACTGGCATGTAACTTTTTAA
This sequence comes from Acer saccharum, assembly GCA_030490815.1. Lineage (NCBI taxonomy): Eukaryota > Viridiplantae > Streptophyta > Magnoliopsida > Sapindales > Sapindaceae > Acer > Acer saccharum. The sequence goes on from CM059872.1 coordinate 31,566,487, forward strand.
CCTAACACTGGCATGTAACAATACTGGAATGTTATCTTCAAACCAATCTTTAAAATATGGAATTCAGTATGAACTGGCATGTAACATTTGAAATAACTAGCATGTAACTTTGTAAATAACTGGCATGTAACTTCGTAAATAACTGGCATCTAACTTCAAAAATACTTGGCATGTAACTTTTAAACCGACATTGGCATGTAACAATGCTGAAATTTTATCTTCAAAATAAATTCATTCAATACTACAGCGTACATCTTCAAAATAAACTCGTATGTAACGTTGAATCCAATTGACATGTAAATTTATACAACTACATATAATTTGAAATTAAATAACTCGCATGCTACTTGGTGGTCTTCTTCTCTACATCTATTGCACTAGTACTGTCTACGTGGTTGGTTTTGTTAGATGAATGGTGTAGTCCTTTGTTGATTGTGATCGGGTGGCTGTACAAACTTTGCTATGTGCCCATTCCTTGTTGCAGAATGCAGGGCAGATTTTGCACTGTTTTTAGCTATGGCGCCTACACTGTCGCTGCTACCTTTCTACAAAAGAAAATTCACCACTTCTATATGCCCCTGAGAGGCAACAGTGTGCAATGTCGTGGTGTTCAAGGAATCACACACCATTGAAAGTTTAAGAATAGCATCCATCAGAACCTTCTATACATTCTAAATATTTGTCAAAAAGAAAAAGAAAAACTTTGATGCTAGAAAAGTCTTGACATTCGAAGTCAAATCTAGCAAAATAATGTTTGTTCTAAAATTTCAACAAACCTCAACATGGTATGTTAGGTTTTTAAGATAATCGACAACTAATTGACAGCAGAAAACTAATTATACACAAGAACTTCAAGTAAAATAATCTAGAAAAAACTGCATATTGTGTTGTCTAAACAAAATCTAAAACTGCATAGAACATTTACCAAAATTTCCTTGCTTTGCAGCAATGTGAAAAATGCTAGAAAAGTCCTGACATTCAAAGCCAAATTTAGCAACAATGTTTGTTCTACAATTTCAACAAACCTCAACCTGGTATATGTTAAGTTTCTAACATAATAGACAACTAATCGATAATAGCAGACTAATTATACACAAGAATTTCAAGTAAATCATCTACAAAAACTACATATTGTGTTTGTCAAAAAAAAAAAAAAAAAAATCTGAAATTGCATAGAAAAATTTACCCAAATTTCCATGCTTTTGCAGTAATGTGAAATGCTAGAAAACAAATCTCAACATGTTATCTTATATTTCTAATAGAATTCATAACTAACTGATAACAATTAACATTAAACTTATTATACCCAAGAACTTCAAGTAAATCATCTAATCAAAAACCTGAAATTACAGAGAAAATTAAATTTTACCCAAATTTCCTTGCTTTGCAGCAATGTGAAATGCATCGTAGCCGTTTCTAGATTTGGTAACAGCCATAGCAACATCATGAAACTTGATCATCTCCTTGACCAAATCTGCATAGCCATACTCAGCAGCAACATACAGTGCCATATCAACCATTGAAACAAACATGTGAAAATTGCCCACATCAAACAAAGAAATATGAGAATTTCCATCTCCCAAATGAGAAAATTAACTCAACCAAAAAAATCACTCCAAGTTTTCTTTGGTTCCAATAAATGAAAACCCAAATTCTAATTTCTTTCCAATTTTAATTCTTTTATTCAACAAAATAAAAGTGAAGTTGAATACTACTATCTTCTAGGCCTAAATAGTAAATTCCAAAAACACCCATTTGCACATAACCAACACTTAATTTCCGGTTTCCAGTTACAAAAAAACTCAAACTTTTTCTCATCCTAGAAAATTTCTCAGGAACCAAACACAAACCCACCTAGGGATTACTATTAAACAGCTAAATAGATTCACCAAAAACACCACTAACTCAAATAATCAATAAATTAACAACGAAAGAGAAATGAGATAGAGAGAGAAATAAATATGAAAGATAAACAAAACAAGAGTCGGGAAAACAATGACAGAGAGTTGTTGCCTGATATTAATGTCAGTGAAAGTGATATTGTCGAAGAGACTTTTTCTCTGACAACTTGGAAGGCGATAGTGCCGGCGAAAGACGAGAGATGTTGGGATGGAGCGGAGTATCGTTTTCGTTGTTCGATTTGCGGACTTTGAAGCTGTTGTTGAGACTCGATCTGGTTTTTGACAAAAGAGATTTGGTTTGTTTGTTTGAATTTTCTTGAATTCACAGAGAAAGTGAAAAGAGAGAGAGAGAAATGGACGAAATCTGGGTTGGAGGTGGACGAATTCTGAGAAGAGAAGATAAATGCTATATGTGAGAGAGAGAGAGAGAGAGAGAGAGAGAGAATATCTGATTTTGAAGACAAATCGGAGGTATAAGGTGAAGAGAGATTGAAATTTTGGGAGGAAAAATTTGGGAAAATAAAATAAAAATGGAGGGCAATTTTGGCAATTCAAGCATAAAGATCACAAGAATAATAAAAAATAAACTTTTGGCTAAAACCAATAACTCAATAAAATTTTTTATCATTTCTTGCAATTTCCTCATATATATATATATATATAATAGAGTTTCAAAGTGCCACATGTCAGCGTAAAAGAGCTTTGAATTTAAATGCTACATCATAATAGAGTTATTTTTTTTCTACTTTTAAATTTTTTTTTTTTTTAATTTGTATTTTCCTATTTATTGATTAATCAAATTAAACAATTTGATAAATATTAATTAAATAATATCAAGTGTTGCAACTCTATATCTTCATTCATGTATATTATATTTTTTAATAGTATTAATATATATTTAATCGAAGTTAAATGAAAGGTTATCTTATTTATCTATTGAACTCCTTCTAATTAATGACCAACTTATTTAATTGTATGATAGTATTAATGATTCACCTAAATAATAGAAGTAAAATGAAAGGTCTCTATATTCTATATATACATCGAACCCTCTTTGTTTCTTTTCATTTTTGTTGTATTGATGATTAAGAATGTATATGTTTATGGGTTTGAAGTTTGATATCACATTTTTAAATTTTATCATGTCTATTTTGCAGGTATTTTCTAATACTTTCTTCAGGGGAGTGGGTGACAACAGGTAAAGTATCGATAATGGAGTTCATATATCTGTATGTATTACCTAATCAATTAGTTATTAACTTATTATGTAAATCATTGAGCCCTCTTTGTTTTTTTTTTTGTTTTTTTTTTGTTTTTTTTTTTTAATAATGATTAGAAATGTAATTTTTTAGTTCAGAAAATATATATTTCGAGGAGAATTTGAAGACTTGGATCATTAAAATGATGAACGCCATCTTTTATTCTCCACAACTTTACAACTTTGGTGGATACGTGGTTTTTTTTTTTTTTTTTCTAGAAAAAAATTATTAAAAATAGGTTTTGAAATACAATGGAGAAATATTTGGTTATCTTTTTTAATTTAATAATTTTCTTTTGTTTCGTGAGATAATGAAATTCAAATATTAACATGACTTAGATAACTAAAGGTAAAACTATATGTTCATTATGTTTAAATATGTTTGCATCAAAAAATTTGGTATAAACAACACAATATTTTGCAAACAGTTTTTAATACAAAACCCGTGCAACGCTCGGGTTGGAAAACAAGTATATATAATAATAGAATTTCATAGTGCCACATGTCGTTGTATGAGAGCTTTGAAATTAAATGTAATAAATCAAATATGATTGTTTCTAATATCTTCTATTATTAAATGTTTTTTTTCCTTTCTTCAAAAAATAAAATAAAGAAATAAATGCTACAATTAAATCAATTTAGTAAATAATAATAATAATAATAATAATAAAAGCAAACTAACGTGAAATATGTTTGATTCTTAAACTTTTAAATGTAATCAATCAAATATGATTGCTCCTAATATCTTCTATTATTAAATGCTTTTTTACTTTCTTCAAAAAATAAAGAAAGAAATGCTACAATTAAATCAATTTAGTAAATAATAATAATAATAATAAAAGCAAATAAATAATAACCCTTTCCTGTTCAACCTTAACGTAAAATATGTTGGATTCTTAAACTGCCAAGCTAAATTCAAGATAAGATTGATTTCAATTTAATATTTGAAATTGTGTTTCAAGTGTGTATTTAATTTGACTTTTGCTTTTCCCATTTTAATTTACTTTCTAAGCATGACTCTTAGATTTTTGATTTCATTATAAAAGAGACTTTTGCTTATAAAGATCCTAAATTTTTCTTCAAATTCATTTCTCTTTTTAACTTTTTTTTTTCTTCCTAAGTTTCACATATTTTCATGGTTTTCATTTTTTTATTCATTTATTATTCTGCCTTTTTTTTTTTTTTTTTCAGTTTGAAGATTCATATTCTCAATATCTCTATCAAGGTAAGTTCTTTAAATTAGTGTTTTATTGATTTATTCATTATCTTATTGTTAATGTTTTGTTTTATATTTTTTTTTCAGAACAAAATTTTAAAATGAAAACAAGAGAAAAATTAAATTAGATGTTTTTCAAGATTAAAATTGTGTCTAGTAGAATTTTTTGAAAATTGTTTTCTAAAATAAAAATAATGAAAATTATAACAAATACTGAAATTTATATTTAATTACATGAATCAAATAAATTATTTTTAAAAAATTTGGCATTAACAATTAAAAACTAAAAAATAATTAGAGGAATAACAAGTTTCAAGTAAAATTATTATTAAAATAACTTTTAAGAAAGGAAAAATTGTTATGAAAAAATTAATATATAATTACATATGGTAAGAATAGTTGAACACCCCAACCTTATTTTCTTTATTTAATATCATTGTCTCTCATTTTTTATTTGAAAAATCTTAACTTTCTCATATCTGGAACAAAAGACGATAGAAATGTTTTTTCAAATCTCTAATCTCTATTTTCTCAATCTCTTTCTCTAATATCTTTTTGTTGCTATCACCGAAACAATAAATTTACAATTTTTTTAAGTATTATTTAAACTTAAATGTCTGGTTTGATTTCCAGACATTGTTGTAATCATAAGAAAAGGAGATTGAGAAGAAAAGGAGATGAAAATACTTTTGAATTGTTGTAATCATAAGAGTACTTCGGAAGAGAAGCCGGATGAATGGGAGTCCATAGTTGGGTTTTGTAGCCAAGATAAGAATGCTTTTAGAAAATATTTGGGAAAAAAACAATTAAAACATCTAAATGATGATTTGGGAGGTTATAACAACAAATGTTTTTATTTTTATTTTTATTTTTAATTTTCCAAAGAATGAAAACAAAATCTTTCATCGTGTCTTCTTAATTTCAATATTGAAAAAATAGACATCGAATGCATCGATGTTTTATTTTATTTAAAAATTTACGTGTATATATATATATATATATATTTGATGAAAACATGCATATATTTTAACTGATGTAGAAGCATTTCTCTTTATTTCCATGTCTAATATTTACCTTAGTCAAAAATATATAAATAACATCTCCATTCAATACAATTAAAATCCTCATATTTCTCTCATTTGGCTTTTATGATGGTTTTTCGGTAGAATTTGAAACATTTCAATTATTAAGATTATTCATGTAATACTTATGGATAACTTTTATAGTGGCTTTTGAGTAGAATTTGAAACAATTGAGATTATTGAGATTATCATGTAATACTTATTGAACCTAAAAAATCATTTAGTGCACTTGACACATTAATTGAATCTTAAAAGGAGAATGGTCCGTTAAAATTATCTCAAATTGAGCTAAATAGCAATCTAAATAGCTAAATTATATTATGAAATGAGAAATTAAGAAAAATAATTGAAAATGTACATTTGAGAGAAAAGAAAAGATAAATTTTAAATATTTTTTTAACAAAGCTCGTGCAATGCACGGGTTACACACTAGTTATTTATAAAATACTAGATTTTGTGACTTAAATATCTAAAGAAGTTTGGTTTTCTGGTATTTACTCGGCATGTTTCAAAATAGCTTGTCAATATACCACTACAAGAAAAAATGTATTTTATAATTAACTTCTTAGCCGCGCAAGGTATGTTTTTAATTAGATAGTAAATACTTTTGCAATTGGTCGTACATTAGTAGCGGTAGACAAATTACAAAATGTTTTTTGCGACCATTAAGCATGTAGTTATAAAAAGATTTACTTTTCAGGGACTAAATATTTAATTGTAGAAATATATATTTGGTAACCAAATAATTTAATAATCTTTTTGCATATAGACACATTTAGTAGCAAAATATGTACATTCACAACTAAATATTTTATTGTAAAAATAACAGTTTTTTTAACGCCAATATGATTTAAAAATCATTTTATGATAAACATTTTCTTTGCGAATATAACATCTATAAAGATTTTGTGTTACTGTATAATATATATACACAGTCTTTCTATTATCAGTTCGAACTGACAAAAGTTATATCAGTTCCTTGTATGTGGGTCACTGGATTTAAATACTTTGACTGACAAATGCATACAACCAAGTCAAAGTATTTAAATCCAGTGGCCCACATGCAAGGAACTGATATAACTTTTGTCAGTTCATACTGATAATAGAATTTCTGTATATATACATTCAAGACACACACACACATATATATATATACGGAAATTATCCTATCAGTGCGCACTGATAGAATTATATAAGGATATTGAATGTGAGCCACTCGTTTTACATACTTTGACTTGGTATGTATGCACTTGTCAAATCACTATTATAAATGAGTGGTTCACATTCAATATCCTGATAAAGTTATATCAGGATGCACTGATAGGAACGGGATCGTATATATATATATATATATACAGAATTTTGATATCAGTTTGTCCTGACAATAAATATATCAGGACGAAGAATGTGGACCATTAGATTTACATACTTTGACTCAAAGTGTATACACTTGTCAAAACTTTTTCATAATCTGTGGTCCACATTCTTCGTCTTGATATATTTATTGTCAAGAAGAACTGACAATAGAAAAACTGTATATATATATATATATATTTAAAGAAAAAGAAATATTTTCATATGGAAAAACTTTATAATACTTATTAATATTAACTCAATATTCTTACGGTTGTAGAACATTATTAACATATACAACATTTATATACCATCAAAAACAAGAAAAATAATAAGACAATGTCTTCTTAATTCTACGAGTTGAATCTCTAATACTAATTTGATAAGTTGAATCCCCTTGTTTCAGTATTTTTTGAATCTTTACCGGTACCGTTGAATCTCTGTCTAAATTCCATTGCTTGTCGAAGTAGTCCAAATACTCCAATTTTGAATCTTTTGCTATATCTTTTTTCGATGAGCCAATATATAGAATTTAGTAAAGGATAAATAAATTTTAAAAAAGTAAAATAAAATAATAACTATCAAAATTTGAAACATACCAATTTTTCATCATTCGAAGCCTTTCTTCATTCCTTATTGATTAGAGTCCTTACAAAGTCAAAACCATTAGAATGGACCTAATAACACTAATTAAACCTCTATATATATAAATGAATAAAATCATAAATAAATAAAAAAAATAAAATAAACTAGAATCCAACATAAAATATATATATATATATACATACATATCCAAATAGAAAATTAAATCAAACCAAAGAATCGGAAATTAAAAAAAAAAAAAAAAAAAAAAAGAGATAATTACAAACATTAAGGAAATAAAATCAACCAATATAAAAAAGAAATATAAAACAAATGAAATAACTTGAGTTTCTCATAATGGATCCGTGATTTTATAAAGGTCGTGATTTTATAACGGTTTATAACGGTAAGGACCATTATAAAATCACATCGATTTTTATGAATTTTGATATGGATTTTTTTTAGATGATAAATTCATTGAAATATATTTATGAATGAATAAAACTTGAGAAGTTTTCAAACTCTAGAACTATTTTATTTTATTTTATTAAATATGAAGGACATCTGAAAAATGAGTGAAATATAAGAAAATGAACTTTTTTTATTTATTTATTTTTTTTTATTTTTTTTTAAGTTTTGTCTGTTTGTTTTGTTTGTTTGTTTGTTTGTTTTTTTTTTAATTGTTTGAGTTTTGACTAATATTGAACAAAAGTCCAGATATTGGGTCACAAAGTCTAACAAATTCATACTATTTGATCAGCCCACGGACTTCCCGCTTCTCTCTCCCTCTCTCGCTCCCTGTTTTACCGTTTCATTTCCATAAACTCTCACATTCACGATAACGGAAAATAAAACAAATCTACAATTTAATTTATTTACATTTTTGTTAACTCTTCTCTTCTATCCACTGTTTTTCCCAATCTCGCCAATCAATCGCTTCTCTCCCTCTCTACAGATCTGTAAGTTCTTCTCCTCTCTCTCGTTTTTCGATTGAACTGAAAAATACTGCCGGTGTTAATTTTATTAGTAAGCAATGTTATCTTGTCGGTGACATTGAATCCGATATCGGTATATATATTTTTCGTTTGGTTTTGAAATCTTTCATTGTTAGTCTGGTTGATTAATGATAAAGAGCAAAATCTGAGAAAATTATAACAAAATTAGGTATCGATTTTTTTTTTTTTTTTTTTTTTTTTTTTTTTTTTTTTTTTTTGGGTTTATGGACCAGTAGAGAAACTATTCAATATTTACTATTAATCTGAGAAAGTGTATTTTTTTGTCTGTTTTTTATTTTTGCATTTGTCTTCCTTGACTATTAATCTTTGCCTCTCTCTAGTCATGTAGATATATTTTTATAGTGATATTTTTGTTAGAAGTATTCTTGCAATTTTATCATCTTTAATTGTGTGATATTTGGTTTTGTGAGTCAAGGTAGGGATTTGTTTAAGCCCAACACCTATCAGTCAAAAGTTTTCAAATGCTGTCTGTACATGTAATACCATCGTGTTCTGAATGGTGGGACTTTACTGCTATTTTTAAATTCGCTTTGACTACCTTTTGTCATCTTGCTCACTGTTTTAGGGTCACTTTGTTGTTTTAGAAGTTATGTTGACAGACCTGAAAAAGTGAACAATCTGGGGTTCATTGAATGATTGAATTATGTTGCTGATAGATTTATGTGTAAGAGCTACCATTTATGACATGATCTGTCATATCAATCGGCATATAATTCTGTAAAGTTTTGTTCTTGTCTGAGATCATTGGTGAATTTCTTGCAGGAATCTGTGACAAATTCTTTCAGTTCTCACACTATATAAGTGCAATAAGAATTAAACTCTAAGAACCATGTTCGTATGAGTTTGATTGCAAACTTAAATTGCGAATTTTCCAACTGCTGAAAAGCTGGAGGGAAATACACTTACTGTTCAAAAGGGGATCGACCGTTAGATGGCATGACATCAGTAAACACCAGTGAAGATAACTGCAAGAAAAACAATGATAATGGGCAAGATGATATGGATGATGAGATGAATGAGAGTAGGATTGTACCGTCTGAAGCTCAAGGAGAGAAGTTAGACTCTAATGTTGAACATAATGACTTGGGTGAGATGAATAAGAATGAAGATTCCAAATCTCAAGCTGTTGAACGTGCTGATTTGGCCAAGATTAATGAGTGCAGAGAATTGGAATCTAGAGGTGAAGGAGGAAAGTTAGAAGATAAGAATGAACTTGTCGACTCCTGTGACAAGATTAATGAGGATAGCGATTTGGGCTCTAATGCTGGAGTAGAAACAAACCAGGATCCAGATGAAATTATTGGTGAGGAGGAGGAGCAAGAACCTGTGTTTGATGGAATAGAGGTTCCTGGAATGGAAGCTAACAGGAGTACATCTTCACGTTCTCTGGATCTTGATTCTGAAGTGGAGGGATCTACTTGGCCAGAGAAGGCAGTGACGCTTAAGAACTTGGTCAAGCTGAAGAGTTCAGTTGCAGTTAACATCTTTCTGCGTCGTCTTTCTTTGAAAAAAGATGAAATCGGAGAGGATGTCTCTGTCGATGAAAATAAGGTGGCTTCAGATTCCAGTAAAGATATTGAAGTTGCAGAGGACTTTCAAAAAATGCCAGAGAGATCTTTGTGGAATCCTTTAAACTATATCAGGAAGTCAACTGATGTTGATGCTGAAATATAGCTGAGCAAGGGGAGGAAGCCATTAAAGAACCACCACAACCTTTAGTCATGAGAGGAACAATCTTACTGTACACAAGGTTAGGGTCCCAGGATTGCAAAGAGGCTAGATTATTTTTGTACCAGAAAATGCTAAGGCGACACAGGTTGATGAGCCATGAGACTCAATTGTTTTATTTAGATAGTATTATAGGGAATAATGACACTGAGTGTATTAATCAACTTAGAATGGATAGAAGAACATTTGAAATATTATGTGAATTACTTCGGATAGATGGTAAGATAAAACTAGATGGTTCGTCACATTTGAAGAGTAAGTGTGTATTTTCTTACACATACTTGCCTATCATTTCAAGAATCGCACCATACATAATAGGTTCAAGCGTTCAGGCGAAACCGTTAATAGGTATTTTAATGCGATGTTAAGTGGAGTTTTGCGGCTACAAGATTACCTATTAAGGAAGCCAAAACCTGTTCATGATGATTGCATTGATACAAAATGGACATGGTTTAAGGTATGTTAATATTTAGTATAAGTTATAATATTTAATTAGCATAAGTTAATGTATACAATTTATAGATTATCCTTATTATGTGTATTTGTTCATTGTATAGAATTGCTTAGGGGCTTTAGATGGAACTTATATTAAGGTTCGTGAGCCTGAAATGGATAAGCCAAGATATCGCACACGGAAAGGTGAGATTGCAACAAATGCTCTAAGAGTTTGTAGTTGAGATATGCATTTTGTTTTTGTTTTTCCGAGATGGGAAGGCTCGGCCTCTGATTCTAGAGTACTCCGTGATGCATTAAGTCGGTCCACTGGTCTCAAAGTTCCCACTGGTAAAATTCATGACATTATATTTATAAATCAATGAAGTTTTAGAAATATACTTTTTATTATACTAATTAAAATTTCTTTGATTTTCTTCCTTAATTAACTGGTAGGATATTATTACATTGTGGATGGTGAATACACAAATTGTGAGGGATTTCTTACGCCATATAGAGGAAAAAGATATCATCTATCCGAATGGAAAGAAGGACGTTTACCTCAAAATTATGAGGAGTTTTTCAACATGAAACATGTATCGGCGAGGAATGTTATAGAGAGGTGTTTTGGTTTGTTGAAGATGCGATGGGGGATTTTGTGAAGTCCATCTTTCTATCCAATTAATACACAATGTCGTATAATTACTACTTATTGTCTTTTACATAACCTCATTAGAAGAGAAATATTTGTGGATCCATTTGAGCATGAATTAAATGAGATTTAGAACGATCAATGAACATGATGATGAAGATGGTGATACAATAGCTACAACAGAAGGATCAGAACAATGGACTACGTGGAGAAGAGAATTGACTAGGCAAATGTATAATGATTTGATAGACTGCAGGGGTGCTTGAGGAGAGCTCTCATGATGAAGATTGAGATTTTTGTGAGTAATTTCTATATCTTTATAGTTTCAAATTTTCAAGATTTTATTAATACTTTGGTTTGTGAAAAATAGAAGTTTTCATTTGTTGCAGATTCGAGAAAGGAGATTTGACACAATGGAAATAGTTGGAGCTAGATTTGATGGGGGGTTTATTTTGCTACATAGTTGAGATCGGGTATTTATCTTATGTTGAATTTTTATGTATGGAATTATATTACTTTATTATGCATGGAAATGTTATGGATTTCATACTATGATTTTTTTATTTATTTAGCTATTAAATTTATTTTGATTTCATATTATGATTATTGTAGAGGTAATATTTTTATTAAACCATTTTATGCTTATATTTTTATTAATATAAACTTTTATAATTTAAATATTAGTTTTAATTAAAAATAATAATATTATATAGTTTAGTACGATTTTGCACCAAACATATTATTATAACTCATTACAGTCCAGTACAGCATAGTGCTGCGATGTAGTATCAAACAAATGATAGTACTAGATATAATTCAATCCAGTACTATACAATACAATTCAATCCTACACAGTCAAGTACTGTACAGTACAGTATGGCGGGCCTAACATGCCCTTAAGTGTAATAATAATAACAAAAACTATGATGCAGCACAAGAAGGCATAGAGGAGGGACGTGGGCGGATACTGGTATCACTTGAAGGCCCATTTTTTACGATGAGAACTGTGCTCATGCCCCATATAAGATGTCTGGCTAGATGACAATGCATAAGCCATGTCCCTGAAAAAAAAAATATATTTAAAATTCAAGTTAGTGCTTAGGATGAGCCGGACATGAATATTTGTTGTTGGTCTTTTCTCACGACTGCATTAAATTCGAGAATCGAGGGGAGGTACACGACCCAAACCCACGGTCTCTTAGAAAAGGTGGGAGGGGCATGTCATTAAACCAACCTTGATGGAAGAGAGACACATTGATTTTTTGTTATTCTTATAAATGATAAAAATCTTCCTTAACATTTGTGATTGATAATTAATATAAGTATATAACAAATAATAACATCAGTCCATTAAAGAAAATAGAGTGGAGAGAGATTTTACCAGGATTGTTAGCAACAAATCGAATAGCAACCCATCCTTTAGAAGGAACCATAATAGTGTTAACTTTTGGTGGATCAATCAAGTTAAATGACACTGGATCACTCCCATAATCGAAATTCCAATAACCCAATCCCACCACATAGAAGCTGTAACCATGCAAATGCATTGGATGACTTTCAGGACCCACAATTGTAGTTCCTTGGAACACCAATTCAACTTCTTCACCATAATTTAACATCTTCACTCTTGTCGCTGGAGTTGTGTATTCTGAGGCATTCCCCTTATCTCCTGTGAAGTTGTAGATTACGTATGGTGCATCTGGAAAATCTGTGGTGTAAATGTCGCTCAAATTCCTGTATGTAGGCAAATTTTCAATTTCTGAATACATTTCTGATTTCTTTGAACTATTGGATTGAAATCTAATGGATATTAAGTAGTCTGCATGCAAAATAATTCGTACCTGGCGTATGCTTGCAGAATATCAATAGGACGGATAACGAAAGAAAAATTACTTAAGCTTGAAGCAAGCCGATCACCATGCGCTGCACATGATTTATTGGGGCATGGAATGTGGTTCATATCAGTTGTTATAAGCATTTTTGTAGTGATATTTTTCGGCACATCTATCGGATATTCTTTACTAGCTAAGCTCCTTAAACGTTTTGAAAACCTTACTGCAGCATCAGTGTCATTGCAACCAGGAAGAAATCGGAATACTGGAGTAGATGGAGGAGTATAGTCGCCTTCGTATTCCAGAATCGCTGTGGAGGTTGAGTTATCAAATGGAGTATATTCGCCATCGAACAAAGGAGAGGCAATCATATAATAAAGGCTAGGGTCCTGGTTTGTTGTAACCAAAACATCGAAGGTTTGTCCTGAAGTTGTTGAAATGTATTCTGTGGTTACTGGTTTCAGGTATGATCCGTCTTGCCCTACCACTGTCAGATTGTGGTTTGCTATTCCAAAGAATATTTCTACGTCCATTACAGCATTGACGATTCGAAGCAGATATGTCTTCCCGGGTTTAACCTTCAACCGGTATGTTGTCTCTGCATTAATATATACCAAAGTCATGATCATAATATATATATATATGTAATAAAGAATTGAATTGGATATGATAAAAAGATAATTATACGTACGATTGGAGCATGGGTATAAGTCTCCTGGTTGGCCGTTGATGGTGTGAGCATCAGATGTGTTAGGCCTGCCCCCAGTATACATTGCTTCACTAATTATGGACATCACATCTCCCTTGAACCAGCTTCCTGCCACAAAACAATATCACAAGTACTCAGTTGTATGTATACATTCACACATGCAAGGGTAATTAAGTAATTTGATTGAAAGATGAGAAGTACCAAGAACGATAGTGTGTTCCTCATAAGGTTGGGGAAATGGATAAGTGGTTCCAAGAGCAGGTAAAATGATAATGGGACCATGGACCGTGGCACGTGTCCAGTCACTGTGAGCATGCCACCATAGGGTTCCTTCCTCTTCTGTGAAGAATACAACATATGTGAAGTTGTGTCCTGGTCTAATTGCACACTGTGTTATATTCTCTGGACCATCATACCATGGGTTTCTTGGTTGCCTCACTCCATGCCTACAAATATAAACATGAAAATTAAAATAAAATAAAATAAAAACTTGAGATTTAGATCTGTGGTTCCTAACTTCATATCATTGGATAAGAGTAACTCTAAACCTTAGATCTTAAATCCAACATGTGATGTGATAGTTTCACTTTCACTTAGAGCATCCACAATGGTTGGATCCAAAAACAAGACCCATTTGTTGCAAAATCATCAAAAATGGGTTTTCTTTTTAAAAAATGGGTCTTGCCATTTGGATCCACTTAATTTGGGTCTCTTTTCCCCACAATGGGGGTAAATTGGAAATGTAAAAGTGGATCCACTTTTTTAACTTTTTTTCCAAACAATCATTACTCTTCTTTAAAATATTATAAATTATATAATATATTTAAAATATCAACACTATCAATAATTATTTAAAAAATTATAATTAATTTAAAATAAAACAATTTATTAATTTAAAATGATCACAACCGAATTACATTAACAATAAAAATAAATATTTAAAACAAAATATTGTCTACGATTAGACATGGCACCGGTTCCGATTCGGTTCTTGTTCCGTTTCGAAAGTGGTGGTTCCGGAATCGGAACCTCCCTCGTTTCGGTTCCGGTTCCGGTTCCTCGATTCCGACTGTTCGATTTCGGTTACAGTCCGGTTCTGGTTCCGATTCCGGTTTTGAAGGATTGGTTCCGGTTCCGGTTCCAAACCTTTAAAAAATTAATGTTTTCATTCGAATTATTTTAATTTCATTAAAATAAAATTTTAAAATTTAAATTAAATTTATTTATATTTTTTCATTATATATATAATTATTGAAATTAAAAAATTTATATTTAAATTCAAATAATATATATTAAATTTATTTATATTTTTTCATTTTATATATAATTATTGAAATTAATAATTATATATTTGAATATAAATAATATATATATTTTTTCATTATATATATATTTATTGAAATTAATAATTATATATTTTAATTTAAATTATATATATATACAATTTTTCTATTATCAGTTCGAAATGACAAAAGATATATTAATTCCTTGTATGTGGACCATTGGATTTAAATATTTTGACTTGGCTGTATACACTTGTCAAAGTATCTTTTAAATCTAATGGCCCACATATAAGGAACTGAAATATCTTTCATCAGTTCTTCAATTCCAACTGATAATAGAAGACTGTATATATATATATATATATATATATATATATATATATATAAGCCCAACCCAAAGAATAGGAGGTGTTGAGAACCCAACTCCAATCATTGGACAAGACCCAAATGAAGTTCCACATTTGGAACCCAATTTGGGTGTAGTTGAGTGGAGCCCATAAATGGGTCAATTTTTCTACTATTATGACACCATTGGATCCAAATAAAAATGGGTCTCCTAAAAACGGGTCTCTTTTATCCACCATTGTGGATGCTCTTAACTGATATGTACGACGAATAAACATTAGTTTGACTGACAATATATCAGTCGAATGAAACCGTCACAATACAAATTAGGATTCATGTTGTAATTTCTGACATTATTGTAAGTTTTTCATAAATAGTTGTAGAAAAAGTCTTATATATCTAGCTGGATTCGACAGAATCTAACTTCATGTGATAAGTTGAAAAAATAACTTGTGATATGAGAGAGAGGTAGAGATGACCAGTGAATGGTGACACCATATCTGCCATAATTGTGGACATTAACAATGGCAGTATCGCCTTTTCGAACCCGAATGGTTGGTCCAGGGAAACTCTCATTTACCGTCAACATGCTCTTTGTGCTGCAAAGCCTCGTAAAGTTTGAATCTTTTAGCTGCAATCAGGAATTCATTAATGCCCCCATCAAGATATAATCATATTAATTATCTCACATGGAATGAGTTGGCAATTATTAAAAAGGCTAATTAGCAAGAATACCCCCTGAACTATACCCGAATGTACACCTTGCCCCCTATACTTTTTTTTTTGGCACTAAACCCCCTGAACTATCATAAATTTGCAATGGCTAACGGAACCCTAATTCCGTCTAGGGAAAATTACACTAAGTTCCCCTGATTATTTATATAATTGCATTAAACCGGAAAAATATAATAATATGACACTAATACCCCTCTGACCAATTTTTTTTTAATAAAAAAATTAAATTTAAAATTGAAATAATGGTTAAATAATAATTAAATTTAGAATTTTATTATAAAGACAATTAAATAAATAGAGAAATGAAAAAAGTAAATTGATATAACAATTATTTAAATTATCTTTTTATTTAAATATCCCTAAATATAAAACCCAAATAAATATTTAAATTATTTAGGAAAAATAAAAATAATGGTTAAATAATAATACAATTCCCTTTCAAAAAAAAATAATAATACAATTCTGATTTTTTTTATAAAGAAAATAAAATCTTTAAAAAATTAAAACATCTTTAAAATCTCTACCATCAATCTCATAGATGGACGGTGGAGAAATATTTATTAAAACAAATTCAAATAAAAAAAAGCATATTTTTAAAATTGATTGATTTATCTCAAATTTTTTTTTTTTTTTTTGATTTATCTCAATTACAAAATAATAATAATAATAATACAAATACAAATTTTAAAAAATTGAACATCACTCCAATTAAAAACACATATAGAAGAATTTAAAATTAAATTTTTTAATTTTTGATTTATGGGTGTTGCAAATTTAAATATTTTTATTTCTTTGGAGAAGGAAAATTTTTAAGGATTGGATAAAGAAATAGATGTTCATTTAATTAGATGGATCGATGTTCATTTAAAAATATTTATTTGAAATTTTTATTTTAAGGATTTCTCTTCTCTATGTTCATTAAGTTAAAAAAAATTAATTTAAAAAACACAATTCACAAACCAATAAACAAAATCCAATTAAAAAAAATTAAAAAAACAAAAATAAATAATATAATAAAAAAAGAACATTGATGGATCTTCATTAATGGAGAAACTTATTATTTTATTTTTTTGTAATTGAGATCAATCAGTCTATTTAAAAAATGCTTTATTTATTTGAATTTGTTTTAATAAATATTTCTCCACCGTCCATCTCTGAGATGGATGGTAGAAATTTTAAAGATGTTTTAATTTTTTAAAGATTTTATTTTTCTTTATAAAAAAAAAATCAGAATTGTATTATTATTATTATTATTATTATTATTATTATTATTATTATTATTATTATTGGAAGGGAATTGTATTATTATTTAACCATTATTTTTATTTTTCTTAAATAATTTAAATATTTATATGGGTTTTATATTTAGGGATGTTTAAATAAAAAGATAATTTAAATAATTGTTAAATCAATTTAATTTTTTCATTTCTATATTTATTTAATTGTCTTTATAATAAAATTCTAAATTTTATTATTATTTAACCATTATTTCTATTTTAAATTTAATTTTTAAAAAAAATAAAAATTGGTTAGAGGGGTATTCGTGTCATATTATTATATTTTTCCAATTTAATGCAATTATATAAATAATCAGGGCAACTTAGTGTAATTTTCCCTAGACGGAATCAGGGTTCCGTTAGGTTTCTGTTAGCTATTGCAAATTTATGATAGTTCAGGGGGTTTAGTGCCGAAAAAAAAAAGTATAGGGGGCAAGGTGTACATTCGGGTATAGTTCAGGGGTTATTCTTGCCAATTAGCCTATTAAAAATTAAACATCAAAGGGTGTTTAATTTTTGAATTTTGATTCTCTACTGATCTGACCTTTTTTTTGACCTTACCTAATCTCATAACATATAAGCATTGTAATGAATGGGTGGTTAAGATGTGATTGGTTTTCATAATTATTTTATCAATAACCAATTACATGCTTTAAAAAGGTTAGGAAAAAGATCAAATCAATAGAAGATCCAAATCCTTAATTTTTTCTTGTCGAGTCTAATATCTTAACTTAAAGGTAAGTACTATGATCCAACAAATGATGAAGTTCTCCTTTAAAAAAAAGGATGTTGTTTGCTTATTAATGGGATATTAATTATCAAAATTACCCTGGCATTTGACCTATTCTCCATTTTGCCTATATAATTCTATTAATGACCATTATCCCCTTCTAGTTTACTCTATTCCCTAAAATCCCCTTATCCTCAATTTCTATTAAACTTTCAAACCAAAAGACTTTTTTACCCTTGAATATAACTTAAAATTAAGGATATTATTATTTAGGGAAAATTGCATAAACTTACCCTAACGTTTCCCATTATGGCATAATATTCAACTAATGCCTTTAATTGCACAAATTACCCCTCCTGTTAGTCAACTTTGGTTAAAAATAACCATTGACCATGATTTTTTTTTGAAAGCCCAAAATTGCCCCTGCACTTTATTACAAAAAAATCTTAATTGCCCTTTATATAAAACATTATCTACTTTAAATTATTATAATATAAAAAATAAATACTAAACATAATCCTCTTTAAATAAAAAAAATTCAAAACTAATATATTAAAAACAAAACAATTTAAGAAAACGTTACTTTGAGAAAATACAATTTAATAATATATTAAAAAAAACAAAAAAAAAAACATTATTTTGAGAAAATATAATTTAAAATTATGCAAGTCCAATATGAATAGTGGTAATGTGCTACATATTTTTGAAATTTAAAACATTTTTTTTAATTTAAAAAGGATTATGTTTAGTATTTTTTTTTTTAATTTTTGAATCAAAATATAATGTGTAATTTATATTCAGTCAAATTATTTTGTCTTATAGAGATGAACATTGAACAAATTTTCGGTGCTACTGTATTTTATTATGACAAATGATTATATTTTTATTTCAAACTCTTAATGATTTTATTTATATTTGTGTTTAGAATACTAAACATAATCCTTTTTAAATAAAAAAAATTCAAAAATATGTAACACATTACCACTATTCATATTGGACTTGCATAATTTTAAATTATATTTTCTCAAAATAACGTTTTCTTAAATTGTTTTGTTTTTAATATATTATTTTTGAATTTTTTTATTTAAAAAGAATTATGTTTAGTGTTTAATTTTTATATTCTAATAATTTAAAGTAAATAATGTTTTAAACAAAGGGCAATTAAGATTTTTTTTTTTTTTTGTAATAAAGTGCAGGGGCAATTTTGGGCTTTCAAAAAAAAAATCATGGTCAATGGTTATTTTTAACCAAAGTTGACTAACAGGAGTGGTTGTTTGTGCAATTAAAGGCATTAGTTGAATATTATGCCATAATGGGAAACGTTAGGGTAAGTTTGTACAATTTTCCCTATTATTTATCCCTATGAGGTTTGCTAAAATGTCATTTTACCCCTCACATTTTAGTATTCCCCATTTTCTCCTCTACCGTTATTTTCCAAACAAAAAATTTGGTCTCTAACACAAATAGCTAGTGAAAAGACTCAATTTCCCTTGCTTCCATAATAAAAAACTAAAAAGTCAATTGTGCCCTTCACATAAATTTTAAATTTAAAAAACCGAAAAAATAAAAATAAATGAAGATCTAGTGGATCTCAACCGTCCATCGTAAATGGACAATAGAGATTAAAAAATAATCAAAAAAAATTTTTTTTGTTAAATATGATCTGGTAGAGATCATCTTCAACGTCCATCAAATCTAGTGATTGAGATAAAATAATAATAATAATAAATAAATAAATAAATAATGTTTTATATCCAAATCCAACTCTGGATATTAAGTTTAAGGGCCAAATCTTTCTTTTAAATTGTTGATCGTTAAAAATTTGGTCGTATGGACCAAATTGAGATATTTTGGATAATTTAGGGACCCAATGAGCTAACAAGGAAACTTGAGCTAAAAAAAATGATGTTTATCAAAATATTAGAGACTAAATTGAAGTTTTTTTTAAAAAAAATTTCTAATTTATCTTTTTAACATTACATCTTTTAAATATGTAATGGAATATTTAACGGTAGAGGGGGAAAACAGGTAATATGACAAACCAGGGAAATGATTTTTGTCATCAATAAAACTAGAAGGGAATATTGGGGAATATGACAAACTAAGGGATAGATTTTGACCATTAATAAAACTAGAGTCGGAGGAAAACTGGGAAAATGCAAAACTACCGGAGGAATTTTGATAATATTCGTGTTCGAAAAAACGGTCTGGGCGGCCGCCTAGACGCTGTGCGGCGGTCAGCCGTTCCGAGTTGGCCAAAATCGCCGAAAAAAATCGGTCAACGGAAGTCAACGGTCAAAGGTCACGGTCAACCCTCAGAAATCGGTCGTCTCGTCTGAAAATGTCGTCTGATCTTACCGGAAAACGTCGTCGTAACCCAGAGAGATTAAGAAGAAGATGAACCGACCAATAATAAATTAGAAAATGATTGAGAAGAAGAAGAAGATGAGTTGCAGATAAAGAAGATGAAACGAAAAAGATGAGTTTGAAGAGAGAGATGAGTTCTGAAAATTTGAAATGTGAAGGCGTGTTGGAGAAGAAGAAGATGAGTGACAAACAGATAGATAAAAAAACTTATGACAAGACTGAATGAAAATAAAAAGAAAAAAATAAAGGAAAAAAAATGTTAGATGGTCTGATGAGAATTAGAAATGATGATGGAGTACTGGCACTGCACGTGAAGTGAGTTGTGGACAAGATTTATAATAAAAATAAATATATATATATATATATAAAAGGAAAAAGTCAAATGGTGGGATCCAGCAAAAATGTGTGCCCCACTAAGTTAGTGTTAAAAATGAAATTGTCTTGGAAAAGGAAAGAGTTTAGTGCACCGATATGTATATATTTTATTCTAATGAGGGTATTATTGATATTTCAAATATGTATATATTTAAAAAAATTTATTTTTAATAATATTTCATGAAATTTAAAATTAAATAATTATGAAATTATGAAATATTATGTTATTACTATTGGTTTTATAGGTAAGAAAAACAAAAACAAAAAACCAAAAAAAATCGGCCGCCTAGAAATCCGCCTAGGCGCTAGGCGTTGGTCCACCGCCCGACTAGCTCCTAGCGTTTACTAGAACACTGATATTATTCCTTAATTAATGAAACAACAAATTGTACTTCAATGAAACGACAAATTGTACTTCAATGAAAGACATATAGGGCGCGTTTACTAATTATGAATGAATAGAATCGGAATTAAGTTCCACCAGAAAGGGAATGGAGGGGAATCGGAATCAAGTTACTAAATTACATTCCAATGTTTACTAACAATTTAGGAATCGGAAACAGAATCAAATTTATTCCATTTCTAATGTTTACTTAAACTAAGGAATTGGAATAATACATAATTGATTACAAAAATACCCTTGTGTATAAAACATGATGAAATATATATATATATATATATATATATATATATATAATTTATTATGAAAAATATATATTTTATATTACTCATAAGTCATAACACTATAAATATAATAATTAATATCTTTATATTGTAATATTTGAACTAATTAGATAAAGAACTATTGAGATAACTTGATTAAAAAAAAAAAAAAAAACCGTAACCGTATATAAAAGAGATATGAATATGCCATAGTTATTATTATTATTATTATTATTATTATTATTATTATTTGAAAAGTGCTGTAATTATTTTTAGTTATGACCATATCAAAATGGGCACTCTTTAGGATATATCATATCCCCAAAAATCCTAAATTACTAGTTTGGTAAATAGTGGTATAACAGATAAATATATTAGTATCTTTCCTCAAATTCCTAGTAGCCGGTTACCCTATAGAACTATGTCCATACTCACATCTGCTAAGAGGAGAGATAGGCGGTATCTGATCTTAGGTATGTTAAGATTATATGGGTTATCGTATCATAATTCTTATAGAGAAGGGTTTATTATAATCATGGGTAAGGCTAAGGCAGAGGTCATTTATTATGATTCTGTATACTAGAGAAGGTGACCGAAGCAGGTGTGAGCGAAGGCTTATATCATTTGATATGTATTCTCTAGGTGACCGAAGGCTTAGCTGCGATGTGAGTATGGACATAGTTCTATGGAAAATTGTATTGTAATATATATATATAAAGATTAATTTTTTATAAATACACACGGCTAGAATAATCTAATTATTAATTATGTAAACCAATATTAAGATTAAAAAAAAAAAAAAGTATACTAATATTAAAAACAAAAGTCAATAATCATGAAGAAAAAGGTTGCTTTTTTTTTTTTTTTTAAGTGATGATATTTTAGTAAATAAATCATGAATTCCTTTTTCAATCAGGGAAGGAAACTTGATTCCTAGGGTATGTGGGAGGAATCAAGTTCCCTTTCCGTCAGGAACTTAATTCCTGATTTATGAGTGAGGTCTACGGAATTTAATTCCCTAAAAATTTAGTAAACAATGGAATTTAGAATTAGGAACTTAATTCCCTTTCCTAAGTAGGATTCCTGATTAGTAAACACGCCAATAAGGTCAAGTAGTACTACACAAAATAGTGATGTAAATACAACAAATTAAAAAAAGTTAAAAAGAGTACTTACAACAAAATCATAGTAATGGACTTTTGGTTGAGTCGTCTGAGACTGGAACATTATCGGCACCAGCTTATGAAGAAGAAAGAGCCCAAAAAACGCTAAAATGAAACTCAACTGAGAACCCATAATTTCTTACTGATCTCTTGCTAAAATTATGATGAAAATTCTCTGTGTCTCCGTTTTAAATATCTTCCCTAATTGAGCTTATATATAATATTTTGGAAACAGGAATACATTAATTGGTTATGAGTTTATGACTTCCAATACATATGGCGTGTAGAATCGGTCCTTCAATTCAACATATAGAGGACCGGTAAGAATGCACAAGCAGCATACCTGCAACTACTAGCTAGTTTTCAACTACTACCCTTCTTGAACCTTAGGATAGGTTTGATAAGGGTTTTTAACAAAAATGTCCTATTTTAGGGGCTTAATAGCAAATCTACCCTAAAATCTAATTCAATTGCAAAACTACCCTATTCTTCCCAAAATGCCCTCACTCATAACTCACCATATTTATTATCCATATTTATTATCCATATTTATTACTTTTACTAGCTATTTACCAACCATTTACCAACCATCTTATCAAACAAATAAACTAAACACTATCTAATAATTTTACTACACTACAACACATTGTTTCTCACACATTTGTTTTTCAATTTTAGGTTTTTAAAAAACTGGAGAAGATTATATCAAGTCAGTTGAAGGTATGTATCAAACAAATAAACTAAACACTATCTAATAATTTTACTACACTACAACACATTGTTTCTCACACATTTGTTTTTCAATTTTCGGTTTTTAAAAAATTGGAGAAGATTATATCAAGTCAGTTGAAAGTATGTATTACATTTAAAAATAAAAAAATAAAAAAAAAATCAACCTCATTTGCCTTATTTTGAGAGTTTTGTAATATCTCCGATTTTTTTTTTTCTTTTCATTTTTTATGAACCAAGACTTTTTCAAGGTTTGAAAAAAACCTCGGGACATGGTGTCCCGACATCGGGTCACCCCTTCCCGAGGATTTAATTCCTTGGGACGGGGCGACCCGACATCGGGTCACCCTGTCCCAAGGAAATAAATCCTTGGGACGGGGCGACCCGACATCAGGTCACCCTGTCCCAAGGAAATAAATCCTCGGGAAGGGGTGACCCGATGTCGGGACACCTTGTCCCGAGGTTTTTTTTCAAGTCTTGAAAAAGTCTCGGGACAGGGTGTCCTGACATCGGATCAGTCCGCCCCAAGGACTTAATTCCTCGGGATGGGGTGACCCGACGTTGGGCCGCCCTGTCCCGAGGATTTATTAAATTTTTTAAAAAACCTCGGGACAAGGTGTCCCGACCTTGGGTCACTCCATCCCAAGGATTTATTTCTTCAGGATGGGGTGAGCCGATGTCAATGGATCGGATTGGGTATGGATGCCCCAATATCCATCCCCGTATCCGTTTGAAATATATATATATATATCTCCATCCCCATTTCTAAGTGAGCGGGGCGGATTCGGTTAATCCACTAATTAAGATAGAGATATCCATCCCTGCTTTATTTATATTTGTATCCGATGAAAAAACTTTAAATGTGTATAGTTTACAAGAGAAAAATATAACTAACATATGTAACGGTACATTTTATCATATTTAAATAGAAACAAATACATCCAATACAGTTCAAATATAAAAAATTTATAATAACTTATATGATTAGAATTAATAATTACATAATATATTTTTATATTTTTAAAATATTAAAATCCATAATGGATCTGGATGGAGATGGATATCTATAGACGATATCCATCCCCACCCCCGAAAATAAAATGGATATTAAGATGACATCCATCCATGCTTTGTCCCCGAAATAATAGTATCCATCCCTATTTTAAATTGAGCAGATTCTTATGGATATCCAGATCTATGGATAATTTTGCCATCCCTAACCTCCAGGTTCCGGCTACTACTGCCCTCGGTACGTTCTTATTATTGATCGAGTTTGATTAGATTATATTAGATTGAATACAATACTTTCTTTGTTTGGTGCATCATGAGATTGGATCAGATGATATTAGATTAAATTTAAAATAATTTTTTGAATAATTTTTAAAAGTAACATTATACTGTTCAAAAATTTGTACAAATTCATTACATAAATTATATGGTAAATTGATTTGTAACTACCACATACATCAACTCATTTGGGTTGGTAAAGAGTGTGGACAAATTTTTGAAGTGTAACATTATTCAATTAGTCACTTTCAGTCGACATATCATCCAATAGAATCAAAGAGTAGCTATAGAATGAGGCCTTGTTATTGCTTTATAATCTCTTGTCATTCTTCCTTTAGTGCGATTATTTTGAATGGGGCATTGTTGTGTTGCAACTGTCAACATGGCATTGTTCCAACTTTGATCAAGTCAACTGCCTAGCCTGTTTTTTATTCTTATAGAGGATGACCTGTTAGAGCAATAAAGTGTAAAGTGTTTCTGGTGGTAATGAAATTGTTTCTTCACTTTGAATTTATTTTTTATTTTTTTTGAACTTTTTGATATCTTTTTAAGTTTTTATTTTTTATTTTTAAGTATTACACCAGAGGATTCGAACCCGTAACCTCATAGTGCAGGTGTGATAGGTTTACTGTCAGACCAATCTCATATCTTTTTAAATTATTGATGCTAAAATGTTACATACTTTGCTTCTAAATCATAGCAACACATTACTCAAAAAAA
The DNA here is from genome assembly GCA_030490815.1 of Acer saccharum. Taxonomy (NCBI): domain Eukaryota; kingdom Viridiplantae; phylum Streptophyta; class Magnoliopsida; order Sapindales; family Sapindaceae; genus Acer; species Acer saccharum. The sequence continues at coordinate 31,591,922 of CM059872.1, forward strand.
ATAAAAATAAAATAAAATAAAATTAAAAAAAATCATAGCAATACTTAGCAATTACAAATAATTAAGCGAGGATATTTAAAATAATTAAGCGTTTGTGGAGGATATTTAAAGAAATCAATATTAATATCTGTTTTAAGACCCTTTCCAAGCCCATTTTGATTAATTATTTTTTTATTATATTAATTAAGGGTCAAGTTATATCAATTTAAATTTCTATCTTAATATTTTTGACTTCAACACCTCAACCATTTAATTAAATAGCACATGAGTGGTTGAGATATTGAAACAAAAAAATTAAGTCAGAAATTTAAATTGATATAATTCAACCGATTAAATTATTGTTACAAGGTGAGAGTAGAGATGGCAATGGATCGGATTGGGTATGGATACCCCAATATCCATCCCAATATCCGTTTGAAATATATATCTCCATTCTCGCATCCATCCCCATTTCTAAGTGAGCGGGGCAGATTCGAATAATCCGCTAATTAAGGTAGAGATATCCATCCCCGCTCCGTTTATATCCGTATCCGATGAAAATACTTTAAATTTTTATAGTTTACAAGAAAAAAAATGTAATTAACATATGTAACGGCATATTTTATCCTATTTAAAGAGAAACAAATACATCTAATAAAGTTTAAATATAAAAATTAATAATAACTTATATAATTAGAATTAATAATTACAAAATAAATTTTTATATTTTTAAAATATTGAAATCTATAACGGATCCAAATGGGGATGGATATCCATAGATGATATCCATCCCCATACCCGAAAATAAAATGGATATTAGGATGACATCCATCCCCGCTCCGTCCCTGAAATATATAATAGTATCCATCCCCATTTTAAATGGAGCGGATTCTTACGGATATCCGTATCCGTGGATAATTTTGCCATCCCTAGGTGAAAGTGATAGAATAGTCGATTCCAGGTAATTATTATTAATTGCTTCAAAGAAACATTTTTTAATTAACAATAATCAAATATATTATATTAAATCTAAATAATAATACTATTTTTTTTGAACTAATAATAATACTGTTTATAATAACTAAACTTAACACTACGTAAATATGCATAAAAACAACCTAAACAAATCTCAACAAAATAGACAGGTGAGAACAAATCTCATAAAATAAAAAGAGAATAAATCCTACTAAAAGAAAATTACACGCAACCTACCCCAGGTGTGGGGTTTTACACTAGCAAACAACATGGAAAAACTTACAATGACATCCCCTTCTATTAAGTTTGACAGTTAAAAATGAGAGTTGACCATCTAAAAACGAAAATGCCCCTTAATAAAAAGATAATAAAATAAATAAATTAAATTAAATTAAAAAAAAAAAAAAAAAGATTTAAAAACTTTTGATCTTAACCATCCATCTTGGAGTATGGAGATGGATAGTGGACATTCATTCGTTAAAAAACAATTGATCTTCATCGACTATATCTCAAAGATGAATGGTGGATAGTTATTAAAAACAATCAATTTTTTTTACAAAAAATTGAATCTCAACTATCCATATCAAATGTGTACAGTTGCGCTTTATTAAAAAAATTGAAAAATGAAAAAAAAAAAAAAAAAAAAAAGATTGGTGGAGACCCATCTAGATCAGTAGAGACTTACGGGTCGTTTGTTTTTTTATTTGAAAACTAAACAGTCATGAATTTTACTGAAAACTGAATAGTGACTAAAACCTGGAACTGAATAACATGTTTGTTTTTTATTTTTTATTTTTATCACCCCTGAATAGATTGTCAACATGTTTGTTTTTTAAAGATAAAATGGTTTAAAAATAAGTAATTTTATATTTATACTCATGTTACTATTAATTGTTATATATTTTTATTTTATATGATACAAACAATTAAATTAAATTAATTTAACAAATCCTAAACCTTTTTTTATGTAACAATGAAAAAAATATGATAAATAATGTTTTAGAAATTATTTTGATTTTACAAAATATATATATATATATATATATATATATATATATATATATATATAGAATTGGAGGTTTAACTATGGTGTTGAAAGTGACAATGTAATTAATGTTTTTTTTTTTTTTTTTAACTTATCATAAGTAATATTAGGTTAAAATAAATAAATTTGTATAATATAAAATTATGATAAAAATGGAAATATATTATTTTTAGCAGGATAATCTTGGAAGAAAGTATATTAAATGTAATCCAGTGATTTGAAATTAAGTTAAAAGTTGATACCTTTTATTTTAAGTTGTTTTTCGGTATTTTAAAATTGTTCGACCACTTAAAAAAATAAACAAAACAACTTAATAAATTGAATTCAGACCCATTAAGTTGTAAGTGGAAAAAACAAATGACCCATTTGTTTTTTGCACTTAAAACTTAATGGATTTGAATTGAAATTAGGGGTAATTACCCTAGTGGCTATTGATTTTTTTTTTTTCAATCAAATAAAACTATATAAATAATAAAAATAAAAATAAAAATAAAAATAAAAGAACAAAAAGTAGCAACCCTAGTGGCTATTGAGTTTTGCCACCACTATCAAAATGGCCACCAAATGGGGAATTGGTTTAGAAATGGCCATTTTTGGCAAATATTGTTACACTAATGATCATTCCATCCAATTCCATCCATTTCCATCCAATCCCATTAAACAAGTGGCATTTTGGTAAATATGAGGATAACATTAATTTATTTTAGATATTTTTTGGAAATCAATTTTTTCTTTTGTTTTTTGAAACAAATAATTATATTTAGTGTGTGTGTATACATATAGCATATCTCAAACATATATATATATATATATATATATATATATATATATTTCTTTTCAACTTATTTCAAATATATTTTTTAGATTTTTTAGATTTTGTAATCTTAATCTTCTCAAAAAAGAATATATATATATATATATATATATTTCTTTTCAACTTATCTCAAATATGTTTTTTAGAATTTTTAGTTTTTGTAGCCTTAATCTTCTCAAAAAAGAAAAAAAAAAATATATATATATATATATATATATATTTCTTTTCAACTTATCTTAAATATATTTTTTAGAATTTTTAGATTTTGTAGCCTCAATCTTCTCAAAAAAGAAATATATATATATATATATATATGTATGTATGTATGTATATATATATATATATATATATATATATATTCGAGATATGCTATATGTATATACACACACTAAATATAATTATTTGTTTCAAAAAAACAAAAGAAAAAATTGATTTCCAAAATATATCTAAAATAAATTAATGTCATCCTCATATTTACCAAAATGCCACTTATTGGATGGGATTGGATGGAATGACCATTAATGTAACAATGTTTACCAAAAATGGTCATTTATAAACCAATTCCCCATCTGGTGGCCATTTTGATAGTAGTGGCAAAACTCGATGGCCACTAGGGTAATTACCCCTTGAAATTATTAAGTTGTTTTGTTTTGTTTTGTTTTGTTTGAAGTGCTCAAACAACTTTAAAATACTAGGAAATAACTTAAAATAAAAAGTAATAAATCATGACTTTTAACTTAATTCCAAATCACTGGGGATTGCTTTTAATAGATATTCTTCCAAGATTATCACCCCAAAGATATTATATTTCCAATTTTATCATAATTTTATATTGTACAAATTTATTTCTTTTACCATATTAATTATCATAATCAGTTTAAAAAAGAAAAATTAATCACATCATCACTTTCAATACCATCGTTGAACATTCAATTATATATATTTGTAAATTCAAAACAATTTCTAAATCATTATTTATTATATTAAAAAAAAATTATTTACCTTAACTTAATCATGGATAATATCTTATCAGTTATCATTATTATATAAAAATGGTTTAGGATCTGTAAAATTATTTTTATTTAGTTGTATGTATCATAAAATGAAAATACATAACAATTAATAGTAATAAAGGTATAAATATTGAATCACTTATTTTTAAACCATTTTATCTTTTTTTAAAATAAAAAAAAGTTAACACTCTATTCAAAGGTGATAAAATTAAAAAAACAAACATGTTATTTAGTTTTAGGTTTCAGTAATTATTCAATCTTCAGTAAAATTAAGGATCATTCAATCTTTAGACCAAAAAAAAAAAAAAAAAAAAAAAGACCCCTTAGATTGGATCTCCATCCATCTTTTTTTTTTTTTTAATAAATCTTCAGTGTCAATCTTTGATATGGATGGTGGAGATCCAATTTTTTTTTTAATTATTATATTTTTCTAATAAATATCTCTATTGTCCATCTTTAATGAATGAATCTCCACCATCCATCTTGATCTACTATGGATGGTGGAGGAGATCTAAAGTTTTCAAATACGTTTTGTTTCTAAATTTTATGAATTTTTTTTTTAATTAGGGGCATTTTGAGTTTTTTTAATTAGAACTAGTTTGTCAACCCGTGCGATGCACGGGCTTTATTAAAAAATATATTTAAAATTTGCTTTTATTTTTCTTACTTTCTATCTTAATTTTTCATTTCATAATATAATTTAGCTATTTAGGCTAAATTAATGTGCCAAGTGTATTGAATAACGTGGTAAAGCAACATAATTACTGAAATGGTGGCTCAATTGCAACCTAACAAAATTCTCTCAAGAAAAATTTAGGATCTTTGTATGTAAAAGTCTGTTTTATAGTGAAATAAAAAAAAATATATATAGAGTCTATAGACTCTTCAAAAATACAAAAGTCTCCGATATTTGTGATTTTATTTAATAAGAGTTACATGTCAATTGGGAAAAGTAAAAGTCAAGTACAAATTTAAACCCAAAGTTCATATATTAAATTCGAATTAATCATATTAAATGATATTATTTAAATTAAAATTCATAATATAGATAGTGGTTTACTAATATTTAAAACAAATCTAATGAGGGGGTGAGCAAAAATGAACTCTAGAATTTTGTTATACCCAGTATTTGGTTTGGGTTGTAAAAAATGGTTTGGTTTGGTTTGGGTTGTAAAAAATTAAACCGATTTTATAATGGTTTGGTTTTGGTATAGTCAAACCCAACCCAAACCAACCCATGCCCACCCCTATGTGGCGCTGTGAAAGTCTATTATTATTATTATTATTATTATTATTATTATTATTATTATATATATATATTATATACAGAAATTCTATTATCAGTTCAAACTGACAAAAGTTATATCAGTTTCTTGCATGTGGGTCACTGGATTTAAATATTTTGACTTGGCTGTATGCACTTGTCAGTCAAAGTATTTAAATCCGGTGGCCCACATACAAGGAACTGATATAACTTTTGTCAGTTCGAACTGATAATGATATGATATATCTTGTCAAATATATATATATATATATATATATACGGAAATTATCCTATCAGTGCATCCTGATAGAATTATATAAGGATATTGAATGTGAGCCACTCGTTTTACATACTTTGATTTGGTATGTATGCACTTGTCAAATTACTGTTATAAATGAGTGGCTCATATTCAATCCTGATAAAGTTATATCAGTACATCCTGATAGGATCGGGACCGTATATAAATATGATATATATTATTATATTATATTTTAAAAAATAAAAAAATTAATAACATTTATGTTTGTCACGTGTCACAACTACATCAAAAGTAGAAAAAATAACGAATAATTAATAACATTTATGATATTATATACTATGATATGATTATATATATATATATATAACATTTACGATTGTCATTATATATGATATATTAAAAAAAAATTAAAAATATGAAAAAATTATTAATATATTATATATTTTTTAAAAAATAAAAAAATTAATAACATTTATGATTGCCACGTGTCGCAACCACATTAAAAATAGAAAAATAAAATAGATGTACCAGTCATGTATGGGTACCTATACAAAATTTCATTAAAAAATATGCGAAGAAATAAAAAAGTGAGAAAAGATCACTCGAAAATCTTAGCTCAGCTACTCACAAATGGGAAAAAAAAGAAAAGAATAAAAAAGAAGATAAAACGGTTATTGGGTTCTTTGAATGTTGTCATGAGAGTTTAAAAGATTGCTCTTTGTTTGTTTTTATTCCATTAACTTCGCAAATCTCACAAAAAACAAAATTAAATGAATATTGGATCCTCTAAAGTTGAAATCAAATAAAATTATTAAAAAAAAAAAAAAAATCATTCACTGGTATAGCCGACAGACAACAAATACAAATAAATTCAAGATTAAATCTTGATTAGCGAGATAAAATAAAAGACTTATTAGAGTAATTATAATAGTAAATCCACTGCGTTCATCGGCCATCCTAGATAGGACTTGGGTAAGTTCAATTCCTACTTTTAGCGAGCCAAGGTGGACACTTGGACGAACAAATTCAACCCCTATTGCAGTTCTTGCACCACAACACTCAAAAGTCCTCCAATGCATCCTAGATCATAGCTTCAGTCACAATGAAAGAGAAAATCTCTCCTAAGCTCTCTGAAATTGAATCGGCATCATGATCTGTACTTATAAAGCCAAAAGCATGCACTGGAACTTAGAATCCGCTTTTTTCAGTCATGAATAGACAAAGGGAGAAGCAATAGATAATAGCATTTAGGTTGGTTACCACCTACAATATCCTCAAAATCCAAGCGAAGTCTACCTATTTATATTGGTAAACATTTGCAAGAAAAACGGTAAACATTTTTTTGCATTTAAATTATAGTCTTTCTCCCTTCTCTATGCATACATGTCATGACTGAAATAATAAATTATTGTGACCTTTCACTATACTTCAATTAAATAGGTGAATTATCAATCCAATCAATTTTTTCAATTAAAAAAAGAATTCAATGTATATATAGAGAGAGACTTTTCATTTTACTTCAATGAAATAAGTCATTGCAAATTAAAAAGTTCAATTAAATAGGCATTTATATAAATTGAGAGAAAAGAATAATAGAAGAATTTAATACCAAAGCTCCCCACAGCGACATGTGACGCTGTGAAAGTCTATGATTATATATATATATATATATATATATATATATATATATATATATATGATTATATAATATTTAAAGAATAAAGTAATTTAAAATAAAATGAAAGAGGAAGGAGAAAGAGAGAGTACTGAAATTATTTTAAGGGTATGGCTACCTTACTAAGAGATTAAATCCGAACATTGTTATTGGAATTTTATTACAAGATTCTTTTCAATACTTGGTTGACATGTGACAAATAAACACTTTAAGAATGATGAAGTAACCGGTTATAACCAGTTACTTTAAAGTTATTTTATATTACATTTTAAAAAAATCTATTTTAAAAATGTAATAAACTAATTTAATTTAATATTAATAATTGGTTTAAAATTTTTTAAATGATAATTAGATAAGGATTATGCATATCCTTAAAATAATCTTCTGTGATTTAAATAAATATGTGATATTTTTATTATTTTAATTTGTATTTAATTTAGTTAGATATTTATAATATAATAGATTTAAAATAGTTATTTTTTTTTTATTTTCAATTATTATTATTTTCAGAAAATAAATAAATAAATATTTATAATATTTTTGATGTAATATATTTTGAAATTAATCTTTATTTGATTTAATTTTATAAAATGTTTGTAACATATTCATTTTTTAATTAAAATTTCATTTTAAATATTTACAATTTTTTTTTTTTTTATATGATAAATTACATGTAACATAATTTTTGTACAATGTAACAAATTTTGGATAAAAAGTTATAATTAAGATTTGTATGGTAACAATTTCAACTTTTTAACAAATTTTAAGTGATGTGTAGAAATAAAGTTGTAGCTCGTAAACAACGTTACTGGAGCATGTAACAACTCGGTTTATATGGGTAACAAAATATGTGTAATTTTGTAACAAGTTTCACATAGAAAGTTATAAGTAAAACGTTTGTGGTAACAATTTCACGTCGTTGTGATGTGTAACAATAAAGCTATACATTGTAATAACATTGTTGTATCATGTAACAACTCATTTTATATGGCTAACAAAATATATGTACTATGTAACAAGTTTTACATAAAAAATTGTAATTAATATGTATGCGGTAAAGATTTAATGCTGTGACGAATTTGACATGATGTGTAACAATAAAGTCGTAACTCGTAACAATTTTGTCGTAGTATGTAACAACTCGATTTATATGTGTAACAAAATATATGTGTTTTGTAACAAGTTTCACGTAGAAAGTTGTAATTAAAAAGTTTGTGGTAATAATTTCACGTTGGTGTGATATGTAACGATAAAGCTGTAGGTAATAACAACTTTGTCATATCATGTAAAAACTCATTTTATATGGATAACAAAATATTCGTATTATGTAACAAGTTTTATATAAAAAATTGTAATTAAGATGTATGTGGTAACGATTTAACGTTATAACAATTTTACGACTTTGTAGAACGTAACAACTCATTATATATATATATATATATATATATAGTCTTTCTATTATCAGTTCGAACTGATATAAAATATATCAGTTCCTTGCATGTGAGCTATTGGATTTAAAAGATGCTTTGACAAGTGCATGCAGTCAAGTCAAAGTATTTAAATCTAATGGCTCACATGCAAAGAACTGATATATCTTTTGTCAGTTCGAACTGACAATAGAAAAATTGTATATATATATATATATATATATTTATAGTATATAACAAATTTTGCGTATAATGCTGTAAACAAATTATTTATGGTAAGAATTTAACGTTATATAAAACATAAAATATTATTATTATTTTTAAAGGGAAGTAAAATAATATTATTTAAGCTTCTAATTAATATTATAAATTTATAATGTAAGTTTCTTTGTTTTTATTTAACAATTCATTTTTTTTAAAAGTACTAACAAAATCATTTATTTAATTTCTCAAATTATATCCAATATAAAAAGAAAAAAGGAAATCGGTTGAAAAAGTTTTAAATTTTTACAATAATAAAAGACATTGATTTCAAATTTTAATAATATCTATTATATTTGCTTTCATTCAATCTAATGGTAATTATTAAGTCCACTAATATTATTATTATAGGAAAGTAGTATGACCCTTGTTTTAAATAATATTCAACATCCACCGGTTTCGGATAAACTTATGTTGTAGGTGGATATCACATGACTCCAAAAACTGATCTTCAATCTAATCGTATTATCCCAATTCCCACACTAAGTTTATCAACTATAATTTTTGTTGGAATAATATAATGTTTGAAGAATAAAGTAATTTAAAAGAAAGATAAAGAGAAAGAGAAGAAGAGAGTGAAATTGTTTTAAAATTTTAATCAACATTCATTGGTTTAGGAGAAACAACATAGTACTCCACAAAAAGTAACAATTTTCTATCCAATCATTCAAATGCACCATATAAAATAAGTTTATCAACTACCAGTCCTCCCGAACCTTTAGAAAACTATTTGCTTTTCAATTGAATAATTTTTTATTGGTCAATCAGAGTTGCAGAAATGAGTACATGACGGGATTGACTAATATACAAGGGAATAAAAATTCCCCGCACATGCAGGGTTGAATAGACCCCTCATCTAATGTGTGGCTGCTAAGGGCATCTCCAATCGAACTATAAATCTTCATTCTAGCGTAACTTTTTTTCTCCAACCGAGGCGCCATTTTTTACGCCAGAGTGCAGCTCCTCTTCTTCTAGCACCAGATCTAGTGACCTTGAGAAATAGCGCAGCTCTTACACCACTTTTTATTGTTTGATTGGTTTTGATTGGTTGAAAGGGAATATTGAGTGGAATATTCTTTTTAGAGTAGGATTTGAAGTTGAGGGTTAGAGATGGAAGTGTGAAAGTTGCTGCATTTTGGAGTAAAGTTGCAACAACTTGGAGTTGAGGGTTGGAGATCGATGGTCTAAGTCTTTAAAAAATTTAAGGGAATCCGGTTTGCAAGCATACTTATTGATAAAAGAAAATTATAAAATAAATATAAAGCTCTTACAAAATAAGTCAAATAATTAAAATTATTTTACAAAATTAAATAATTATAATTTTTCATATAATTTTAAAAATTTGCCACCCCTTTTACGGTTTTTGTAACAATTTTTACCACTTCGGTAACCACTTTTACATCTATAGTAACTATTATACGATTTTTAAAAATTTGACTTGTAACCATTTTTACGGCTCCAGTAACCACTTTTATGGTTTTGGTAACTATTTATTGATTTCTGAAAATTTGACTTGTTACCACTTTTACGGCTTTGGTAAAAGTATTTAAGTATATAAAGTATTTAAGGGGTTTATTTGTTAAAGCAATTTTAAACCGGTTAGGGTTCTCTAGTAAAACTTAAAATTATGATTAAACTATTAAAAAATAACTAAATGTTTAAAATTTAGAATTTTGATGAAAACAATTACGTTTTATCCATTCAAAAATTTAAACTTTATTCGTTTTATCTACTAAAATTTTGTATAAGCTATTTTAAAGTAAAAATAATTATTTATAACTATATAATTATAAATTACGAATTTATGTTTGACATTTAATCGTGTTAAATGGTTTAGCGGGTTATCCGGGCCAAACACGACCCGATTACTTAACAGGTTCATCATGTTAACCCGAACCCAGAAGGATCATATCTAACCTAAACTCACAAATATCGTGTCATGTCAATAATTGCCACCCCTACAAAAACCCTTAATTAAATAAGAAAATCTTCAAAACACCGGGTTCACCAGTTGAGTGGCACACCCAACTATTGAAATGTTGACACATAATCATGTGTCAGCTTTTTGGATTATTTTTTACATCTTTCTTTATTACTTTTTCTCTTTCTCTTTCATTCTATATATTTTTTACAACCAAAGAGCTAACAGATGACATTATGTGTCAGCGATTTAGTGGTTGGGTGCACTACTCAGCTGGTGCACCGAAGATTTTCTTCAAATTAAACATAATACAAGAATATAAAATATTTTTATAAAAAAAAAAGTAATTTAAATTTATTTTAAATAAAATAAAATATTTAAATTAAATTTCAATACTACAAAGTAATTATTTATTATTGTTAAAATGAGAGAAGTTAATTTCATATTATATATACTTAAAATAAAACAATAGAAGTTGGTGTTTAAGGGAATATAATTGCCGATTAAGAGAAAATCTTGTATGAGACTGCCACGTGGTGAGACAGTGAGATTGTCCAATGAGATTGCATAATTTATCTTGGGAACATAAAAATAAATTATAAAATTTTAATTTGTACAATCTCATTAGACAGTCTCACGGCCTCACCACATGACAGTCTCATACAAGATTTTCTTGCCGACCAGAGCTCTTGCGGTGAAAGCAAGTGGAATACAAAGAAAAAGTCCAATCCGCTAGCTGCTAATATACAAAGAGACTTTGGGAATAAAAGTAGCAGAAACTTTGGGATTATTACAGTCCCAACTCCCAAGCAAGTTTAATCCCACTGATTTGTTTGTGAGATGTAATTATTTCTTCATTTTTATTTTTTTTTTGAAATGACAGAAAACATGAAACAGCAAATGGTACCTCAAGGAAAAGAAAAATTAGTGGAATAAATACAACAAAAGAAAAGGAGTACTTACAACAAAATCATAGTAATGGACAGTTGGTTGAGATTGAGACTGAAACATTATGGGGACTAACAGGGGCGAAATTAGGGGGGGGGGGGGGGGGGGGGGGGGGGGCGGCCATACCCCCAAAGAAAAAAAAAAATTCAGAGCTTAGAACTTTTTTAGTGTTTTATATAATATATTATATATTGGCCCCTATGTCATATTTGGGCTGTCACTATTTAGAGTAAAACTATCAATTTTATTTTAAAAAACGTGATTGGCTGATTGCTTGCTTTATTGTATTTAAGTGGTGTAGCCGTGTAGATGGTGTAGGTTAGTTTTAAATTAAAAAATATTATTCCGATTTTATGTATTCCACCTTCTTTTAGAAGAGAAAATATAATCCTTTTAGGATTGGTTTCCTATATATCTATCTGGTAATATTGCTCAATTTGTTTTAAATTGAGCAATATTATTTTATGCTGCAATTGATTCTCAATTATAAAAATTAAATAATTGATTCAGTGAGCAGGCAATTGAGTTGGTAATTCTTAGTACAGCTTTGGAACCTCACGAAGGATATGAGTCTTTTAGAATTGATGATATTTGCAAATTGGTAAATACGTTTTTATCCACATGACATCGCTGATCATGAGAAGTTACAATTGAAAATGCAACTTCAACATTATGAATATAATGTAGTTCAACATTCAAAATTCAGAAATTTGTTAACTCTTTCTTCCTTGTGTCAATGGTTGGTAAGGACTAGAAGATCAACAATACATCCACTTGTTCACAGAATAATTGTGCTTGTGCTTACTCTTCCGATGTCAACTGCAACTACTGAGAGATTGTTTTCAGCTATGCGTATTGTCAAAACTAGGCTTCGCAGCAAGATGGAAGACGACTTTCTTACAAACTTTTTGATCATGTATATTGAAAGGGAAATCGCAGAGAAACTTAGTATAGATTCAATTATAGATGATTTTAGAGATTTAAGAGAACGACGGGTTCCATTTCGATTTATAAAGCTGGTGTCTATTTTGTTATTAATTTATTTATTTTAGCATTACATATGAGATTAGACGCTATTATATTTATTTATTTATTTTTCCAATAAATTTGTTTTTAAATATTAGCATTTTTGTCTAGCGTTAATTTGAAAGAAAAAAAATTGTCTTGGCCCCCCTAAAGCCGAAATCCTGGCTTCGCCCCTGGGGACTAGGACCAGCTTATGAAGAAGAAAGAGTGCAAAAAGCTCTACGATGAGACACAACTGAGAACCCATAACTTTAACTCTTGCTAAAATTATGATGGAAGTTAAAACCTCTCTATCTCCCTCTTAAATACCTTCCATCATTGAGATATGAGCGGGATTACTACCAGGCCAGCTTCCTAATTATGTCTAAATTTAGTTAAACCCTCGTTGAACATACGTGCAACTACTACCGTTTATCAACTACCGTGCACCCTTGAGCTCCAGCCACTACTGCCCCCAGTTTATCAACTACCAGCCCTTCTCCTGGGACCTAGCTAGCACCGGTAAGGTACAACTTTGTTTTCTTCTATTTAGTTAAAATTATAGTCTTTCTATTATCAGTTCGAACTGGTAATAAATATATCAGGATCAAGAATGTGGACCACAGATTATGGAGAAATTTTGACAAGTGCATACACTTTGAGTCAAAGTATGTAAATCTAGTGGTCCACGTTCTTCGTCCTGATATATTTATTGTCAGTTCGAATTGATAATAGAAAATCTGGTCAAAACTGTATAAGAGTTTTGGAATTAAATGTAATCAATCAAATATGATTGTTCCTAATATCTTCTATTATTAAATGCTTTTTTCCTTTTTTTCAAAAAATAAAATAAAGAAATAAATGTTACAATTAAATCAATTTAGTAAATAATAATAATAATAATAATAATAATAATAATAATAATAATAAGCAAATTAACGTGGAATATGTTTAATTCTTAAACTTTTAAATGTAATCAATCAAATATGATTGCTCCTAATATCTTCTATCATTAAATGTTTTTTTTCCTTTCTTCAAAAAGTAAAGAAATAAATGCTACAATTAAATCAATTTAGTAAATAATAATAATAAAAGCAAATAAATAATAATCCTTTCCTATTCAACCTTAACGTGAAATATGTTGGATTCTTAAACTGCCAAGCTAAATTCAAGATAAATCATATATATATATATATATATATATAGTTTCAAAGTGCCACAAGTCAGCGTAAGAGAGCTTTGAATTTAAATGCTACATCATAATAGAGTTATTTTTTTTTTCTACTTTTAAATATTATTAATTTTTTTTATTTCTATTTTCCTGTTTATTGATTAATCAAATTAAACAATTTGACAAATATTAATTAGATAATATCAAGTGTTGCAACTCTATATCTTCATTCATGTATATTATATTTTTTAATAGTATTAATATATATTTAATCGAAGTTAAATGAAAGGTTATCTTATTTATCTATTGAACTCCTTCTAATTAATGACCCACTTATTTAATTGTATGATAGTATTAATGATCCACCTAAATAATAGAAGTAAAATGAAAGGTCTCTATATTCTATATATACATCGAACCCTCTCTGTTTCTTTTCATTTTTGTTGTATTGATGATTAAGAATGTATATGTTTATGGGTTTGAAGTTTGATATCACATTTTTGAATTTTCTCATGTCTACTTTGCAATTAAATCAATTTAGTAAATAATAATAATAATAATAATAATAATAATAAAAGCAAATTAACATGAAATATGTTTGATTCTTAAACTTTTAAATGTAATCAATCAAATATGATTGCTCCTAATATCTTCTATTATTAAATGCTTTTTTCCTTTCTTCAAAAAAAATAAAGAAATAAATGCTACAATTAAATCAATTTAGTAAATAATAATAATAATAATAATAATAATAATAATAATAAAAGCAAATAAATGATAACCCTTTCCTATTCAACCTTAACGTGAAATATGTTGGATTCTTAAACTGCCAAGCTAAATTCAAGATAAGATTGATTTCAATTTAATATTTGAAATCGTGTTTCCAGTGTGTATTTAATTTGACTTTTGCTTTTCCCATTTTAATTTACTTTCTAAGCATGACTCTTGGATTTTGATTTCATTATAAAAGAGACTTTTGCTTATAAAGATCCTAAATTTTTCTTCAAATTCATTTCTCTTTTTAACTTTTTTTTTTTCTTCCTAAGTTTCACATATTTTCATGGTTTTCATTTTTTTTATACATTTATTATTCTGGCCTTTTTTTTTTTTTTTTTTTTTTTTTTTTTTTTTTTTTTTTTTTTTTCAGGTTGAAGATTCATATTCTCAATATCTCTATCAAGGTAAGTTCTTTAAATTAATGTTTTATTGATTTATTCATTATCTTATTGTTAATGTTTTTGTTTTATATTTTTTTTCAGAAATTTTTTTTAAAATGAAAACAAGAGAAAAATTAAATTAGATGTTTTTCAAGATTAAAATTGTGTCTAGTAGAATTTTTTGAAAATTGTTTTCTAAAATAAAATAATGAAAATTATAACAAATAATAAAATTTATATTTAATTACATGAATCAAATAAATTATTTTTAAAAAATTTGGCATTAACGATTAAAAACTAAAAAATAATTAGAGGAATAACAAGTTTCAAGTAAAATTATTATTAAAATAACTTTTAAAAAAGGAAAATTTGTTATGAAAAAATTAATATATATTTACATATGGTAAGAACAGTTGAACACCCCATCCTTATTTTCTTTATTTAATATCATCGTCTCTCATTTTTTATTTGAAAAATCTTAACTTTCTCATATGTGAAACAAAAGACGATAGCAATGTTTTTTCAAATCTCTAATCTCTATTTTCTCAATCTCTTTCTCTAATATCTTTTTTGTTGCTATCACTGAAACAATAAATTTACAATTTCTTTAAGTATTATTTAAACTTAAATGTCTGGTTTGATTTCCAGACATTGTTGTAATCATAAGAAAAGGAGATTGAGAAGAAATGGAGATGAAAATACGTTTGAATTGTTGTAATCATAAGAGTACTTCAGAAGAGAAGCCGGATGAATGGGAGTCCATGGTTGGGTTTTGTAGCCAAGATAAGAATGCTTTTAGAAAATATTTGGGAAAAAAAAACAATTAAAACATCTAAATGATGATTTGGGAGGTTATAACAACAATTTTTTTTATTTTTTTATTTTAATGTTCCAAAGAATGAAAACAAAAACCTTTCATCGTGTTCTTCTTAATTTCAATATTGAAAAAATAGACATCGAACGCATCGATATTTTATTTTATTTAGAAATTTACATGTATATATATATATATATATATATATATATATTTGATGAAAACGTGAATATATTTTAACAGATGTAGAAGCATTTCTCTTTATTTCCATGTCTAATATTTACCTTAGTCAAAAATACATAAATAACATCTCCATTAAATACAATTAAAATCCTCAGATTTCTCCCCTTTAGCTTTTATGATGGTTTTTTCGGTAGAATTTGAAACATTTCAATTATTAAGATTATCATGTAATACTTATGGATAACTTTTATAGTGGCTTTTGAGTAGAATTTGAAATAACTGAATTATTGAGATTATCATGTAATACTTATTGAACCTAAAAAATCATTTAGTGCACTTGAAACATTAATTGAATCTTAAAAGGAGAATGGTCCGTAAATAAAAATAAAAATAAAAAAAAAATAAAAAAAAGGAGAATGGTTCGTAAAAATTATCTCAAATTGAGCTAAATAGCAATCTAAATAGCTAAATTATATTATGAAATGAGAAATTAAGAAAAAATAATTGAAAATGTATATTTGAGAGAAAAGAAAAGGTAAATTTTAAATATCTTTTTAACAAAGCCCGTGCGATGCACGGGTTACACACTAGTTATTTATAAAATACTAGATTTTGTGACTTAAATATCTAAAGAAGTTTGGTTTTCCGGTATTTACTCGGCATGTTTCAAAATAGCGTGTCAATATACCACTACAAGAAAAAGTGTATTTTATAATTAACTTCTTAGTCGCGCAAGATATGTTTTTAATTAGATAGTAAATACTTTTGCAATTGGTCGTACATTAGTAGCGGTAGACAAATTACAAAATGTTTTTTGCGACCATTAAGCATGTAGTTATAAAAGATTTACTTTTCGGGACTAAATATTTAATTGTAGAAATATATTAACCAAATAATTTAATAATCTTTTTGCATCTAGACACATTTAGTAGCAAAAGATGTACATTCACAGCTAAATATTTTATTGTAAAAATAACAGTTTATTTAACGCCAACATGATTTAAAAATCATTTTATGATAACATTTTCGTTGCGAATATAACATGAAAGATTTTGTGTTACTGTATAATATATATCAGTGTTCTAGTAATCGACCTAGGTAGCCGATTAGTCGACCCAAAACAGTTAGGCGGCCGGAAAACGCACCGAAAAGGTGAAAATTGGACCATTTCTACGGTGGACGCATAATCGGACGAGTGGCAGCGTAATCGGGCAAGGCGGGTCGAAGCCGTTGACTCCGCCATTCTTCTGCACCGGAAATCAGCTGGAATAAGGTACGGGATCACCGTTTCCGACAACTGAACCAGCTAGGGTTCGGTCGGCAATGGAGGCAACGTTAGGTTAAAGATAAAGTTGAGAAGGTGGGGTGCATTTAGTAGTGGATTGGGGTGCATGCAAGCTTCACTTGAGTCAGGTTGGGCAATGTTTGGGCTTCTGTTTGGGCTCGTGGCGTGAGCTCTGATTTGCTTGGCAAATAACGAAACGCTCCCTGATCTCTTAAAAAATCACAATAGCTTCAATCTTCCTTTAATAATTACACTTATATCCCTAGCGTGATTTTGATGCCGTAGCATGGGTTTTATTGGGTCAAGTGATGCTTATTGAGCCAATTGAGGCTTATTGGGTTAGATGCAACATTGGGCCTAGGCTTAGTGGGTTTTCTTTGGATTTGATATGTGGAATTTGTTTGTAATTGTGTTTTCTGATTAATCCCCGATTAATCGGCCTAGGTGCTAGGCGCTGGGTCTCCGCCCGACTAGCGCCTAGCGCTTACTAGAACATTGATATATATACATTCAAGACACACACACACACACACACACACACACACACACATATATATATATATATATATATATATACAGTCTTTCTATTATCAGTTCGACCTGACAAAAGTTATATCAGTTCCTTGTATGTGGGCCACTGGATTTAAATACTTTGACTGACAAGTGCCTACAGCTAAGTCAAAGTATTTAAATCTAGTGGCCCATATGCAAGGAACTGATATAACTTTTGTCAGTTCGAACTGATAATAGAATTTTTGTATATATATATATATACAGAATTTTTATATTAGTTTGTCCTGACAATAAATATATTAGGACGAAGAATGTGGACCATTAGATTTACATACTTTGACTCAAAGTGTATGCACTTGTCAAAATTTCTTCATAATCTGTGGTTCACATTCTTTGTCCTGATATATTTATTATCAAGAAGAACTGACAATAGAAAGAATGTATATATATATATATTGAAAGAAAAAGAAATATTTTCATATGGAAAAACTTTATAATATTTATTAATATTAACTCAAAATTCTTACGGTTGTAGAACATTATTAACATATACAACATTTATATACCATCAAAAACAAGAAATATAATAAGACAATGTCTTCTTAATTCTACGAGTTGAATCTCTAATACTAATTTGACAAGTTGAATCCCCTTGTTTCAGTATTTTCTGAATCTTTAGCAGTACCGTTGAATCTCTTTCTAAATTCCATTGCTTGTCAAAGTAGTCCAAATACTCCAATTTTGAATCTTTTTCTATATCTTTTTTCGATGAGCCAATATATAGAATTTAGTAAAAGATAAATAAATTTTAAAAAAGTTAAATAAAATAATAACCATCAAAATTTGAAACATACCAATTTTTCATCATTCGAAGCCTTTCTTCATTCCTTATTGATTAGAGTCCTTACAAAGTCAAAACCATTAGAATGGACCTAATAACATTAATTAAACCTATATATATATATATATAAACAGGAATTCTATTATTAGTTCGAACTGACAAAAGTTATATCAGTTCCTTGCATGTGGGCCACTGGATTTAAATACTTTGACTTGGCTGTATGCACTTGTCAGTCAAAGTATTTAAATCCAATAGCCCACATACAAGGAACTGATATAACTTTTGTCAGTTCGAACTGATAATAGAAAGACTGTATATATAAATGAATAAAATCATAAATAAAAAAAATAGAAAATAAACTAGAATCCAACATATATATATATATATATATATATATATATATATATATATATATCCAAATAGAAAATTAAATCAAACCAAAGAATCGGAAATTTAAAAAAAAAGAAAAGATAATTACAAACATTAAGGAAAAAAAATCAACCAATATAAAAAAGAAATATAAAACAAACGAAATAACTTGAGTTTCTCATAATGGATCCGTTATTTTATTTTCAATAAAGACCTTTATAAAACCACATCGATTTTTATGAATTTTGATATGGATTTTTTTTAGATGATAAATTCATTGAAATATACTTATGAATGAATAAAACTTGGGAAGTATTCAAACACTAGAACTATTTTATTTTATTTTATTAAATATGAAGGACATCCGAAAAAATGAGTGAAATATAAGAAAATGAACTTTTTTTTTTTTTTTTTTTTAGTTTTGTCTGTTTGTTTTGTTTGTTTGTTTGTTTGTTTGTTTTTTTAATTGTTTGAGTTTTGACTAATATTGAACAAAGTCCAGATATTGGGTCACAAAGTCTAACAAATTCATACTATTTGATCAGCCCACGGACTTCCCGCTTCTCTCTCCCTCTCTCGCTCCCTGTTTTACCGTTTCATTTCCATAAACTCTCACATTCACGATAACGGAAAATAAAACAAATCTACAATTTAATTTATTTACATTTTTGTTAACTCTTCTCTTCTATCCACTGTTTTTCCCAATCACGCCAATCAATCGCTTCTCTCCCTCTCTACAGATCTGTAAGTTCTTTTCCTCTCTCTCGTTTTTCGATTGAACTGAAAAATACTGCCGGTGTTAATTTTATTCGTAAGCAATGTTATCTTGTCGGTGACATTGAATCCGATGTTGGTATATATATATTTTTCGTTTGGTTTTGAAATCTTTCATTGTTAGTCTGGTTGATTAATGATAAAGAGCAAAATCTGAGGAAATTATAACAAAATTAGGTATCGGTTTTCTTTTTTGGGTTTATGGACCAGTAGAGAACCTATTCAATATTTACTATTAATCTGAGAAAGTGTATTTTTTTGTCTGGTTTTTTTTTTTTTTTTTTTTTTGCATTTGTCTTCCTTGACTGTTAATCTTTGCCTCTCTCTAGTCATGTAGATATATTTTTATAGTGATATTTTTGTTAGAAGTATTCTTGCAATTTTATCATCTTTAATTGTGTGATATTTGGTTTTGTGAGTCAAGGTAGGGATTTGTTTAAGCCCAACACCTATCAGTCAAAAGTTTTCAAATGCTGTCTGTACATGTAGTACCATCGTGTTCTGAATGGTGGGACTTTACTGCTATTTTTAAATTCGCTTTGACTACCTTTTGTCATCTTGCTCACTGTTTTAGGGTCACTTTGTTGTTTTAGAAGTTATGTTGACAGACCTGAAAAAGTGAACAATCTGGGGTTCATTGAATGATTGAATTATGTTGCTGTATTTTTTAAAGGATGTGAATACATTTTCATTTAAGGGCTTGTATTCTCTATAGTTTTATAGATTTATATGTAAGAGCTACCATTTATGACTTGATCTGTCATATCAATCGGCATATAATTCTGTAAAGTTTTGTTCTTGTCTGAGATCATTGGTGAATTTCTTGCAGGAATCTGTGACAAATTCTTTCAGTTCTCACACTATATAAGTGCAATAAGAATTAAACTCTAAGAACCATGTTCGTATGAGTTTGATTGCAAACTTAAATTGCGAATTTTCCAACTGCTGAAAAGCTGGAGGGAAATACACTTACTGTTCAAAAGGGGATCGACCGTTAGATGGCATGACATCAGTAAACACCAGTGAAGATAACTGCAAGAAAAACAATGATAATGGGCAAGATGATATGGATGATGAGATGAATGAGAGTAGGATTGTACCGTCTGAAGCTCAAGGAGAGAAGTTAGACTCTAATGTTGAACATAATGACTTGGGTGAGATGAATAAGAATGAAGATTCCAAATCTCAAGCTGTTGAACGTGCTGATTTGGCCAAGATTAATGAGTGCAGAGAATTGGAATCTAGAGGTGAAGGAGGAAAGTTAGAAGATAAGAATGAACTTGTCGACTCCTGTGACAAGATTAATGAGGATAGCGATTTGGGCTCTAATGCTGGAGTAGAAACAAACCAGGATCCAGATGAAATTATTGGTGAGGAGGAGGAGCAAGAACCTGTGTTTGATGGAATAGAGGTTCCTGGAATGGAAGCTAACAGGAGTACATCTTCACGTTCTCTGGATCTTGATTCTGAAGTGGAGGGATCTACTTGGCCAGAGAAGGCAGTGACGCTTAAGAACTTGGTCAAGCTGAAGAGTTCAGTTGCAGTTAACATCTTTCTGCATCGTCTTTCTTTGAAAAAAGATGAAATCGGAGAGGATGTCTCTGTCGATGAAATAAGGTGGCTTCAGATTCCAGTAAAGATATTGAAGTTGCAGAGGACTTTCAAAAAATGTCAGAGAGATCTTTGTGGAATCCTTTAAACTATATCAGGAAGTCAACTGATGTTGATGCTGAAAATATAGCTGAGCAAGGGGAGGAAGCCATTAAAGAACCACCACAACCTTTAGTCATGAGAGGAACAATCTTACTGTACACAAGGTTAGGGTCCCAGGATTGCAAAGAGGCTAGATTATTTTTGTACCAGAAAAGGCTCAGATATGTTGAGATTAACATTGATGTCTATCCGGGTAGAAAGCTGGAACTGGAGAAGATTGCAGGGTCTTCTGTTGTTCCAAAGGTATTCTTTAATGAGATTCTAATTGGAGGCTTGAGTGAGCTCAAGGGTTTGGATGTTTCTGGCAGACTTGACGAGAAGATTGAATATCTGGTTACTGAAGTACCGTCATTTGAAGCGCCTGTACCCCCTTTGTCTGGTGAAGATGACGTGTCTTGTAGAGGTGCTATTGATGAACTAGCTGTTATTGTCCTTAAAATGAAAAACTCAGTTGTTGTGAAGGACCGATTCTACAAAATGCGCAGGTTCACCAACTGTTTTCTAGGTTCAGAAGCTGTGGATTTTTTATCAGAGGACCAGTATCTGGAAAGAGAAGAGGTTAGTTGGATCTTCTTCTTTTTCATGCAGATTGTGGTTGATATTTTTTATAGTCTGTGGTGTGTGATACATGTATTATTCTGGGTCCTTGAAACATGTCGTGTTGGACTTCCATTCTATATTTGCTATGATGGAAAGTCATATGACCTAATCTTCAAATCTCTTGCGTCGCTTGGGGTTAATATTTATATATGGACTGTTTGAATAAATCGGCTTATAACTATAGAAAAGAGAGATACTTCAAATCCAATCCACAATTAATCACATTCCGTTTCAATGTTTTAGTGCGATTATATGGTTCATTTTATTCCCCCGTTGTTCTGTTCTTTGAAACAGGCTGTTGAATTTGGGCGAAAGCTTGCAAGCAAACTCTTCTTCCATCATGTTCTTGAGTGAGTTCCTTGAAATTCTCTTTTAAGTATTTATATTCTGTCCGTTTCACATGTATATTTCATTAAGATATTTTTCTTTATGTTTTTATATACATGTTTGTTCCATTGTTAAGAATATTTTTCTTTATGGTGTTTTATGTATATATATTTATTATTCTTCTGCACCAGTGACAATCTATTTGAGGATGGTGATCACTTGTATCGGTTTTTGGACGATGATCCTATTGTGTCATCTCAATGTCATAACATTCCAAGAGGTATAATAGATGTGAAGTCTAAGCCCATATCAGAAATAGCTTCTAGGCTGAGAATTTTGTCCTATGCAATCTTGGAAGCCTATGCATCAGAAGATGGAAAGCACATTGATTACAGAAGTGTTCATGGAAGTGAGGAGTTTGCAAGGTCTGATCTTTCGAAATTGCTTGTGTTTGCTTTAGTATCTTGATACGCATATTTGTGTTTTTTTAAGCTTTCATTGACAATAGCAATATCATTGTATGTAGATATTTGAGAATAGTCCAGGAGCTCCAAAGAGTGGAATTGCAAGATATGCCAAGGGAAGAAAAGCTTGCATTCTTTATAAATCTCTACAATATGATGACCATTCATGCAATATTGGTGTTGGGTTATCCAGTTGGAGCACTTGAACGAAGTAAGTTGTTTGGAGACTTCAAATATGTTATCGGTGGGTGCACATACTCACTTTCAGCTATCCAAAATGGTATATTAAGGTGCAACCAGCGACCACCATACAATCTAATGAAGCCATTCAGTGCCAAAGATAAACGATTGCAGGTGAAATAGTTGTTTTTTTTTTTACTCTCTCTATATGTATGTATGTATGTCTTTATGCATTTATTTTACTTTAGCTCACACCCTAACTCACCCCATCTAGCCCCATGCATAAACACAAATTAATATAATTCCCCTTCGAGTTTGGTTGGGGGGATATATATGTATGTATGTATTTTAGTACACACCCCACCCCCACCCCCCGCCTAATTCCATGCACAAACACAAATTGAATTAAATTCCCCTCCAAGGTTGCCCAAGGGGAATTGACCCCCCTAGACATTTTTCCTCCATTGTAAGAGGGGCCTAACCAACTAGGCTAATCCTTTCCCCTTAGGGACAACATTTATGTTATATTTCATTAATGAAATTTAACACTTTTTCGGATATGACTGTGATAGCCATTATGTTCAAAACCTACCCAGCCTGCTTTTTCTTTCTTCATTGATATATTTTAGTTGGGTTAATCTGGTTTTCAATGGATAGGTTAAATAGGTTTTGTAAACTAGCATAAAATTTGTTGGGCTCATAGAAGGGTTGGGCGAGGAAGAAGTTTTATTAAGCCCACCTCTCAGTAAAGTTGTTTTGATTAATTTTGTCAATTTGTGCTTCTTACCAGGCGGCACTTCCATACCCAGAGCCTTTAATTCACTTCGCACTAGTTTCTGGTAACAGATCAAGTCCAGCGCTTCGATGCTATTCTCCTGGGAACATTGATAAAGAGTTAATGGAGGCAGGCCGTGACTTTCTAAGAGGTGGAGAATTTTTTCTTGATTTGCAAGCCAAGGTTGCTTCAATCAGTAAGATCTTCAAATGGTAATCACTCTCTATGCTACTCCTTTCTTCTCTCTCTCTCTCTCTCTCTCTCTCTCTCTCTCTCTATCATGAACACACACTGCATGTCTCTACTCATTCATATATGTAAAAAAAAGAAAATCAGTGAAGGTGGGCATCCTTGGCATAAAGGTAGGTTATGATTTCTGAAGTTACATAACATGTATTATATTCGCTAAGCTTAGAAGCAAGTAAAGCATGACATGAAGTTGATGCTTGGAATCATGCTCCTAGATTTGAGACTTATATCTGTTAACACATGCAAATCGTTATGGACAGATTGGGATTTTGTTGTAATGATTGTAATTTTATTTTTTCAAAAAAATAAAAATAGAAAGAATGTAGTTTGTAATGGCAATGAACTAATAATTGTCCCTAAAGGAAAGAAAAAGACATGAACATCTCCTGGCATTTACATTTTTAGTGAAGCCAAGATCAAAAATCATATTTAAGACACGCTCCACCTGCACACATCATCCATGCATGAAGCAATATTTTTCCATTAATAGAAGATTAATGATGCAAATGAATCACTTCTTTTTTCTTTTTTATATCATGCCCAGTAATGTATCTGTATGAGATTGCCAGACTTTGATTATTAATTCAGTTTAGTTGATGCATATATCTCCAAAATTCATGCACAGGTTTAGTGTGGATTTTGGCAAGAATGAGGTAGAGGTACTGAAACATGCATCAAATTACTTGGAGCCAGCTGCCTCTGCAGCTTTATTGGAGCTGCTTGCCAGTTCTCAGTTGAAGGTGATATATCAGCCTTATGATTGGACATCAAACTGCTAGTATTAGCGTTAGCTTCTTGATATACAATGTTGTACAAATCTTTACTGCTTCCCTTGATTTACAAAAATTTTCAGTGGGGAAGTGTTGATAATGATGTTTCAAAACCTCGAGTTATAAACAGTTTTTACTTCTGGGATCATCGCTTGTTCGTTTACTTGAATTTTTAGAAGTTTCTATGCCATTTACATTTTACTTTATGAATTGACTCGCTATCTATTGTAGTTTCTTTCAATTGTTAAAAAACAGCAACATCTTGACATGTAAACAAACAAATACATTTAGCAAAACATGCATGGATCAATGAACAGACCATTTTGGTCCTACAAACTCTGGTTATTTGTTTGGGATTGCGGTGATCTGATCACCAGTACCTGGAAGTATTGAATGTACTTCCTATGCAATTTATGTTCATAAAGGCATTTGTGAAAGATATAGTCGTCAAATGAATTAGGCGCTCTTTTTTTGTCGGAAAAATAATTCCATTAGATGCTTTAGCTTGGTAGAGTTTGTGATGAGTTGCAGTCTACACTTTCCCCTCATTTCCTGCCAAGATCGTGTATTTGTCTTTTCGTGTTAGAATCGTACTTTCAAATCCTAAAGCTTTAGCAATCTCCTTCTGTACATGATTGGCAACTTCTATCCTTGGTTTCCCACCAGCTTTACATGTCTGGGAACTTGGTATTTTGTCTAGAATCGTCACAGAGCAATGAAGAAATGGATTCAACAAGTTAAACACAGGGTCTAAACATTTGATTCCACTAGCTGTTGATCCGTAGAACATGTTAACCTGCATATCCATGGCAGTAGGAACTATCTCGTCTGTGATCTCTGCAAAAAGGGGACTAAACCTTAAAAGATATGGTTCCCTACATGTGGTTCCTTCAGGACAAATCACAAGATCACCTTGACTGAGTTGCTGTTCTATCAACTTCTTGTCCTTCTCCCGATCTCTCGTTAAACGAACGATCTTGATCGGAGAGCTTACCTCACTGAATCTACTCATGCTGTAGGTAACTGCAGGGACAGGTTTCATGACACTGTATGAAAGAAAGATTGGGTCTAACAGAGTTCTGTGATTGCATATGTAGAGTACCCCACCAGTTGTTTTATCATTCTTGGTTGTTGAGGCATTGGGTTTTGATACTGTGGTTGTAAAACCAGTTGAGGAATTTACAACATGGGCAATCTGGATAGGTAAAATTGTGCTGACGGTATATCTGATGATGAAGATGAAAATTCCCATTGGGAGCCACATGAACATGGTTAGTGAGGCCAGTGGTGTGGGCCTGAAAGCCAATCTTCCATCATGAAAGATCAACGGCTTTGGGTATTTCTCCCTTGGAAGAATTTGCCAATTCCTTTTATCTGCTTCACTCACCAGGTAAATCTCCTGTTGTGACACAAAAAACACTTAAGTATCTTGTTAATTGTTCTATTAATTTTATATCGATTTATGTATAGAAACAGTTCTGCATAAAACAGGCTCGTAATTTTTAATTTTTATTTTTTTAGAATAAAAGAGTGGTGCTATGCTATTAAGTCTCCACCTTCTACCCAATGAAGCCCCTCATAATCTCTTCATGCACCCCTCCACGGTTGATTTGATTTTCCATTCCTTTTTTTTTTTTTTTTTTCATTGCTGATGCAAGCTTCTCTCTAATGCATAGAAATGTTTCGATGCATGCACATGGACGTATACGTCAATCCACTTATAGTGCCATGTGACACGCATCTGTCATGTGATTGGTTATTCATATTAAATGATTTAATTTAGTTGGGTATATACGTGCTTAAAAATATTTCTCCTCTCTGCATGCCTGGATTCTCTCTCCCTCCCCGTAATGACAATAGTAATAGGTGAGGGAAATTAAGGGAAACAAATTGAGTCCATTTTCACTCACCCCTCTACAAGGGGGGTAATCATTACCTCCCTCCCAAAAAGATGACATGTGTCTAGAGAGGGGTAAATTTGTCCAAAAAGATAACCATGTTTAGACAATTTACCCCCTCCATGGACACATGTCATCCATTTAGGAGGGGGGAATGGTTACCTCCCTTAAAGAGTAGGTGAGCAAAAGTGTTCTCAAAGAAATTACTTGATTTAAAAACTTGTACCTAAAACTCCATATTCTTAAGCAGGGAATTCCCGATCTTGTTCTGGATTATCTATATATTTTTATTTTGTTACAAAAATAAAAAATAAAAGTTCCTCAAAGTCATGGTTGGATAGTTATCTATATTAAAATTGAAGTAAATGAGTTTTATTAATATAGTATCAAATTTAGAGGTAAAAAGCACATCCTACCATATAACACTCCCTTGTTTATATTTTAACTTTAATAAATTAACTTGAGACTTGTTCTGAAAGAATACGGGAGATCAATACTTGTATCTCTAATGGCAAAGAGGTATCACAAAAACATAGGATTCGAATGGAAAAGTCAAAATCGTATAGGGCTTCATGAAGAATAAGGGTGTTTTGAGAAGTTGGGGTCGATTATAAATAAAAAGATAAATACACAATTGTACGAACCTTGCAATATGAGAAGAGTCGGTGATCAAGACTATACTCGTTGAAGCTTCCTATTCCAACAGAATGAGAAAGCAGCATTTTATCATCATCTAAAACAACACCATTTACGTTGTTTGCTTCCATCAAACCCACAAAATATCCAGAAACCACCTTCAACTCTCTTCCCCGAACCGCGTCAACTCCTAAATAATGTTTCAGAAAATATTCAACCATGATCCTGGGCATATCACTCACTGCTACCTTCTTTTTACCTGACATAACTAAACTGAAGCTTTCGTTTCCGACATCTTCTAGGAAATACTTGGGCAAGACAGAGCTTCCGATTCTGAACTTGTCCTGTCTCAACCCGACAAAGCTTACGAAAACCATAATCTTCAGGGCCTGGTTTCGTCCGACCAAACAAAGTAAAGGGTAGAGAAAGAACAATACCAGAGCCCTTAAGAGGCCTCCGGCTTCGAATGCCACAAGCATGAAGTAAGGAAAGAGTGAAGATGATTTGAGAAGTGTGGTCTCCAAGTGGAAAAGTAGAGTTTTGTTTGAAAAGTCTGGTGATGTGTTGTGGAGAAGAGAGTTTGAGTTGGTTGCATTTGAAACATATTGGTGTGACCTTTTCGGTAGGAGTTTAGATAATAAGAAACAAGGAGCTTTAAGTGAAAACAGTTTTCCAGCCATCTTGGGTGTCGGTTGCTTATCATGTGGCATCATGCTCCTTTATATAACATATCATCCGTTTATTTAACTGCCTTTTTTATCCAGTTTCGTCGTAACGCGAGAATTCCTTTCTCAATCTATAATTGAATTTTTGTGGAGGGCCAGGCCCTTGTTAGGTTATTGATTTCCATTTACTGGTGATAGGAAGTGGGTTGATACAATTTTGACTTTTGTTTGAAACTTCAAATCACAATTTTAATTTTTGTTATTTTTGGAAAGTTGATTATATAATATATAATACCCACAAAATTGAAAAAAAATCCAACACAAAATCCATAAATAAAATTATAAAAATATCAAAGAAAGAAGGAATATATATAAAGATTAGAAAAAAATAAATAATATGATAGATCAACCAGACAGATATTTTATAGAGTCAAAAGAGATCCAAGGAACAAAAAAAATAAAAATAAGGAAGAAATATAAGAAATTACCTCTAACGAAAATGTGTGTTTGGGCTATCATTCTATCAAATATGAGCTAGGAGTAGGAATGGCAAATAGGGAATGGATATGGGTTCCCCATCCCCTTGCCCATTCTCTAACATCATCCTTGTGTCCCTATTTACTAAATACTAATGTGAGTACTTATATTTACTTTGAATTTGATTAATATGTACTTATATAAAAACTATTTTTAAATTTAAATTCAAACAGAATCAAACAAGATAAATGAAATCAAATGGGAGATCGATGACCAAGAAAATGGGTGGAGTGGGGATACATCCCCCAAACGCCTCATCCCCATTTCCCCCAAGCGGGGATGGGGGAAGGGGTCAGGGATGGGAACGGGGGAATCTCCTCCCCCATTTCATCATGAACATCTCTACCCATCTCCAAATCATCCATATTTCCATCCTCTTTCATGCTATTTGGTTTGAAATTAAAGATAATTATCTGGTTTAGATAATATTATGATCATGACAAATTTGACTTATGGCATTTTCTGATATTTAAGAAAAGAAAAGATATTATTCACTTTAGGAAAACAGACATAGACAACATAATTTTTGTGATGGCGTTTTTTTTTTTTTTTTTCCTATAATGAATGATCCAAAACCACACCTAGTGCCTTGCCATGGTGGTGGGCCTTCCCATGGGAACTTCCCACCACCCAAGTTCAAGGCCGAGTGTAGGCACTATATATGTGCAAATTTTCCAATTGGGTGGTTCTTGTCCCACTATATGTGGGTGCTCTCTCTCCTCATCCGTGGGAGCAGCAGTCCGGGTTGAGCTCGTAGGGCCTATCTCTCGCTGGTCCCGGCAGTTGTAATTGTCTGTGTTGTACTTCAAAAAAAAAAAAAAAAAAAAAAAAAAAAAAGAATGATCCAAAACCTATCTAAGGTTTGAATTTGACACGTGGAATCAACTTAATTTTCAAAAATGAAATTACACTGACTTCAGCTTCCATTAAAGTTTAGGGTTCAAAAATTAAATAGCACTTTTTGGGGGAGGGCTTGTGCAAATAGCACCACTTTAATAAGTCTTGTTTTAATAGCACCAAAATAGGTGATGAGGCCAAAATACCCTCACTTACTCTTTTCCTTTTTATTTTTTTTCTCGAAAATTCGAGACTTATTTGTAGTTTCAAGACTTATTCATGATTTTTTCGAGACTTATTCATGCGTTTCGAGACTTAATTCAAGTTTGTTTGGGACTTATTCTATTCGACCTCCATTAATGGTGACAGTGACGATCCGATGACGACGCCGGTTGACTCCGGAGATAGTTGAATCTGGAAGATTGAACGATGCCGAGTTCGTTGGCGCCATCGGTTTCGTTAGATTCGCAATGGATCGTCATAGATCAGACAATAAAGATTCGCGACGATTTGGGTTTTGCTTCGTTTCTCTCTCTACACAACTCGAAAATGAAAACGAACACTTCGGTTACAATGATTGGCACTCGACGAACGTTTTCCCGGTGGTTTTGCCGGTCAACTCACTAGTCGGCGGTGGCACCTCCATTGAAGCTCCATCAATGGAGGTTTTGGAAAAAGGAAGAAGAAGGTGAAGGTGAAGGACACACAAGAGAAAAGAAAAGAAGCTGGGGGGGGGGGGGGGGGGGGTATTTTTGTCCAAATTCCATTTTTGGTGCTATTAAAACAAGAGTTATTAAAGTGTGATAGTTGTACAAGTCAAAATTTAAAAGGTGCTATATACCCCTATTTCCTCTTAAAGTTTATTGTTAAATGAGACTCTTGTTCGTCTAAAAATAATAAAAGATGGAAATGCCCTTAATTAAAAAAAAATTGATACGATGGAGATTAATTCATAAAAATACTTAAAAATAACCACACACACACAAAAAAAAAAAAAACAAAAACAAAAAAGGAGTGGGGTGGGGGTGCAATAGGGGGACCTATATCCATCCCCATTTCCCTAAAATGCAACCCTACTTCCATCCCACCCTATACCTATTTTTTCGCGGGGTGTATTGGGAATCCTTTTTTCCGTTAAAAACTTGGGAAAATTGCACAAACTCCCTATCATTAGCGGGGTGGCTTGAGCCTCCTCATGGAGACTACAAGAAAAATGACATGTAGTGATAAAAAATATATGTCACAATAAGTGAAAAATTTGTCACAATATCAATACTATGACAAAAAAAGTGTCACTAAAAATTCGTCACTTATACCTCTGTCACTAAAAGTATTTGTGACACTTATAGTGTCATTGTCACTATGGTTTATTTGTAATTGTCACAAACCATGACTTTTAATGACGGATTGTTAATAGACCATAATAAGTGACGAAACAAAAAATATGTCACTATATACAAGTTAGTGACAATTAACCGTTTGAAGATTTTGTCAATATATACATTTTTCGTGACAATTTATTGTTTAAAATTTTTATCACTATTCACAAACTTAGTGACAATTAATTATTTGAAAAATGTGTCAGTCACTGTACACAAATTTAGTGACAATAATCCGTTTGAAGATTTTATCACTATACACATTTTTAATGAAAATTTATTGTTTAACAATTGTGTCACTATTCACAAACTCAGGGACAATTAATTATCAAAAAGAATTGTCACTATACGCATAGTTAGTGACAATTTAAGGTTACTATTGTTTTAGTATCTAAGTAGTTATGTCAGTGATGTTAATATTCTAAACAATTTTCAATAATTTAAACTATTACGATCAAATTAACATATTTATTGAAAATAAACATATGAGAAGACATATCATATCTATATGATATACTTGTATTATGAAATTAAAATAACTGTAATATTCATAATTCAATTATAATATTAAATTTAACAGAAAAAAAAAAAAAGAATAAAGAACATCTTTAATTAAATCCATAATGTTTGAATGTTTGGCATTCGAACAATTTCGAATGGCTTTGCACAACGCAACTTGCTTCACATCCTGCAAAAAGTTTTTTTTTGGCTCATCCAAACTTTGCATCTCCATGTATACATAGAACCTCAACCGAATCAACAAGCTCTAGCATGGTATATTGAGACAATCAAGAAGATAGTGGAGAGAGAACTTGTTTGCAGTAAAATCTTATCTCCAAGACATGCACTTCAACTTTACAGAAAATAAAATCCTCATTAAAATTGAATTCCAAACAATAATTGTAATATGCAGTCTTCGATAAATGTGTGAGTTTCATTTTTTTTTTTACTCAAATCTTGATTTATAAATGTGTGGGTTTCATTTATTTATTTTTACCCAAATCTTGATTAATTTTTAAGATTCCAATTAATTAGTTGGCTCTACCAAAATGGAATACAAGATGAAACAAATCATATATGTATTAGCTTGCAACTGCATAAAAAATTGTAAGGTACATTCATAATTATAAACAATTACCTTAAAAATCCAAGCATTTCTATGTTATAAAATGAATAGTACCAAAAAAAAGGTGAATTATTTGCTTTTTCTTTTTTTCTCTTTAAATAGCATGACATTTCATCAAACAGTTTATGTGCATTCAGCCTAGTGAATTAAACAATTTCAAGTTCATATAATACTCATGTTAATCAATAAATCAATTGACAATAACACTTTTTTTTTTCATATACATTAAAACACAACCAAAAACACATAAAAGGCAAACTATTAGAGAACAAACCGAGATAATTGGCTTATAGAAAAAGATCGTCAGATTGAAGTGATCGCTAAGTGTTTGTTGCATCCTCAACTTGACAATGGTGACAGCGACCTCTTCCTTACCCGGTGGCGATGGCGATCACCTCAAGCTTGATGATGGGAGCAACTTGAGCACCCGTGTCTTTGATGCTGTACTGGTCATCGTGAATGTGACGGTAAATTCAATAGAAACGAAATCATGGAGAAATTATGTCCGAGAAAAAAATAGAGAAACAAAATAGAGATTAGAGAGAAATATATGGGATAAAAAT
Organism: Acer saccharum; assembly: GCA_030490815.1. NCBI lineage: Eukaryota > Viridiplantae > Streptophyta > Magnoliopsida > Sapindales > Sapindaceae > Acer > Acer saccharum. The sequence continues at coordinate 31,624,334 of CM059872.1, forward strand.
CAATTAAAGGATCAGTACTTTAATTTTGATTAGGCAGAGAAAATTAGGAATCGTAGAAAGAGAAATTATGTGAAGTTTTTTTAATTCCATTGTTGAAGTGCAGGGCAATATTATTCAGGAGGCACAAGAGGATAAAAAAAGTTTGCTTATATATATATATATGTGTGTGTGTGTGTGTGTGTGTATCAGAAACCCTAAAAAAAAAAAATCAAAATTAGAGATACCATACCTTGGGTAAATTGTCATAGACTTGAGAGTTTCAATGAAATTAGGAAAGGGTTCAAAAATTTAATAGCACCATTTGGGGCGCTTTTTGTAAGATAGTACTGATTTAAGTTTAAAAGACACCTATTTAGGTGACCAAACAAAATACCCTTTTTGTCAGTTTGTGCTTTTTGAAAAGTTGAGAGAAAACATTAATCGAGCCTTTTAAAACTTTTTCCGAGCCTCTTCAGTGACTTTTAAAACGTTTTCCGTGACTATTCCGTGACTTTTAAAACGATTTTCGATCCTTTCTATTTTTCATCTTCGAGACTTTTATAACGTTTTCTGAGCCTTTTCAAACGTTTTCTGTGACTTTTCATATGCTCTCCAAGACTTTTCAAACATTTTCCGTGACTTTTCATATGCTCTCCGAGACTTCTCAAACGTTTTCCATGACTTTTCATATGCTCTCCGAGCCTTTTTAACCATCAACTTTTTTTTGTTAATTTTGTATCTCCGAGACTTTGTAAATCGTCTCCGAGCCTTTTCCGAGCATTTTAACACTGGCTCTGAGACTTTGTAAATAGTCTCCAAGCCTTTTAACTATGGCTCCGAGACTTTGTAAATAGTCTCCCCCGAATACGTCTGCGTAGCGCTATTAAACTAATTATCCAATGATGTTCAACCTCCATTAGAGGTCTGTTAAACAGACCTCTATGAAGAAGATGAAAAAAAAAAAAAAAAAACCTTCAATGTAAGAGAATGTGCGTAAAATAAGGGCATTATTGTCCGTTCACTATAATAGGTGCCTTTTAAACTTAAGTTATTAAAGTGGTGACTTTCTTATAAAACCACTTTAAAAGGTGACATTTCCCACCATTTCCACAATTAGGAAATATGATTAGGTGTTTGGAACAAAAAATTTAAAGATCCATGATATGGTTTAGGAAATCTGAAATAAGTGAAAAGAAAATAAGTATTTACAAAATAAAATCTTTCCTTAAAAAAAATAAAATGAAATAATAAATAAAAAATAAAAAATAAAATAAAAAACTTTCAATTTTTTATAAGATAATTTTCTGACTAATTATATTAATTGTCACAAATTATCAAATTTTAACTAGTAGTGACAATTTTTGTAAAAAAGAAAATTGAATTGAAAAAACACAATGACAAATAATAAAATTTGTCACAAAATATATAATACCTATAATGATATATTCAAAATTTGCCACAAAGAAATGTGTCACTATAGGTCACTTTTTTTTTTTTTTTTTTTTTTAGTGAAGGTCCATCATATATTCATATGCCATCCCTACTAGTGAACACGTACAGTTAACAGTTGATGTCCTTAAGGCTCAAGGATTATTATCAACGGCTTGAATTGAATCAGTTGGCTATTCATTCATTAATGTTTAGGTAAACCAATTACTTTACTTGTATATTTAAGATCACATTTTTCACTGATTAACATCTTAAGGCAATTGGAAAACACATCATCTAATGTTAATAAAGAAAACCTTTTATTTTAAAATAATACTAATTAATAAAGATAGAGTGTATGTAAATGTACAGAAATTCTATTATCAGTTCGAACTGACAAAAGTTATATCAGTTCCTTGCATGTGGGCCACTGGATTTAAATAATTTGATTTGGCTGTATGCACTTGTCAGTCAAAGTATTTAAATCCAATTACCCACATATAAGGAACTGATATAACTTTTATCAGTTCGAACTGATAATAGAAAAACTATGTAAATGTACTGATATTGTCACCCATAAATTTTATAAATACACCCAAATTATCCATACACTCAACACTAATAATTTTGAAAATGAAATTATTACTCTAGGCACCCATCTAAATACCGAAAATAACCCCCATATAAATTCATTCTCATAATCAATCTCTCTCTTATTCTCTAGTTTCTCCTTCTTGTTCGTATTCCTCTCTTCACTCTCATACAGGGACGTAGTGAGGATTCAATATATGGATGGGTAAAAATTAAGTATAAAATATTTAAGCGAGCAACCATTTTATAATAAAATTTTATTAATTGTAAAGTATGCACCTATATAAGAAATACACATTGAGCTTTACCTCTAAAAAGTTGTAAAAGGATCACGAAAAACAACTCACTTGAAACAAAAATCAATCAAGAAATAAAAAATAATAATAAAAAAGAGAAAGTTTCGTAAGCGTATTAATCGAGATACATACTTGTTCAAACTTCGGCATGAAGTAAAGAACTCTAAATTTGTCTCTTTTGTTTATGGAATGAATGGAGATTGAAGAGAGAATAGAAAATTTGATGTGTTTGGGTATCAATCAAAAGAACTTATGTCATTCTATTGTTTTTACTGAAGTTAGTTTAATAAAATTGTAAAATAGAGAAATTATATAAATTATTTTTTTATTGATCATTAATGGGGTTAGTCATTAGTGTAATTAATGGCAAAGGTTGATTATTAAGTCTTTTCCCCATACTCTAGGGTAGTGTGTGCAATTTTCCTTGACTAAATTTAACCATATGAGGTAATTTTGTAATGTTGAATTATTTATATGGGCATTTAAGTCTTTCGATTATGGTTAAATTGTAAATATATAAAAATTAAGAGATCAAATAGTCTTTTTAATCTGCTAATTTAAATCAGGGGCAAAAAAGTAGTTTGAACTATTATGTTATGTTTTACCATTAAGTTTTTTGACATATTGACCATTGTAATGTATTTCTAAAATTTTAAGGACTAGAGAAGTTAATTAATACATGTAAGTTATGTAAAAAAAAAAAAAAAAAGGTATAATTTCTTGAAAATGTAGGGACTAAATTATAAATTTCCCAAATTGAATGATATTGCCACATGAGAAGTTTGGGATTCAAATTAGAAATCATAGTACTGCTATTTTGTCAATAATTCAATTTTTTTTTTTAAAAAAAAAAGTATAATTCCTTTTGCATTGTCAGTACAAACACATGTACTGAAATAAAGTTATATTCTCTATTGTATTATTTGCAGAATCGGTTGCAAATTTTCACTTGGATACTCAAACTTATTTTAAATGCTTGTCCAACTTTGATTGGCACAGGTAGGTGGAGCCATTTACTTCCTTCAACTTCCAACAGAAATTATTTTATTTTAGATACGAGCTATGAATCATCAACAATCAAGATAATGATCTAACAAAGTCATTTAAGTATGATCGCCAACATGGACGTAGCTCAGCTAATAGATAGGTGAGCTTGGGGTTTTGATAAATGACTCTCAGATTAATCGTTCGAATCCTACCAATGATGAAAGCTTTCAAAAAAATATCTGATCTCAGATTAATAGATATTGTCTAAAAAATAAAAATAAAAAGATTTTAAGTATGATCTAACAGGTCTCGGTTGCAAATTTAAGTTTATGAAAAGTGAGATGATGAGAGGATACTCATACAGTCAAACTTATTTTAAATGCTTGGCTAACTCTGATTGGCACAGGTAGGTGGAGCCATTTACTTCCTTCATCAACCTTCAACAGTTCAACTTCCAACCTAAATTATTTTAGGTAAATAGCTATGAACCATCAACATTCACGATAATGATCAAACAAGTGACAAGTCATTTAAGTATTTAAAATATATGTACATCTTTACCCATTAAACCAGCAAAATGTGAGGGTTCTTCCCAAGAAAAATACTTGCCACACCCAATTGCTCAGTACACCGACTATTAAATTTTAAGATAAGATAAGGTTGGTCCGATGATGAAACCCCTCATACATGCACAATAAGGTTGTGGGTTCGAGTCCTTCCTTTCCTAAAAAATACCTCGAATTTTTGTATTTATATAATATTTAAAAGGCTAATTGGCATCAATGCCCCCAAACTCTTCCAAAACATGCACTATACCCCCTGTCTTTTTTTTTTTTTCACCACTAAACACCCTGAACTCTAGTTTTTTGGTAAACACTTGGTTTTTTTGCCCCATGTGAGGGGGCATCTACAGCCGGCAGTTGCCAATTTGTGAGAGTTCTAGGGATTTAGTGACAAAAAAATAATATAAGGGGCATACTGCATATTTTGAAAGTGTTTATAAAGCATTGGTGCCAATTAGCCTACTTAAAAATAAGAAACTATTAAATTTTGAAATTCACATTTTTACTAGATACATCCGTTAAAATCTTAAATATAACCCTAGGTAATATCTTTTTTCTTTTTCTTTTTTCTATTTAGTAATTTATTTTCTACAACCATCAACAGTTGTTCATCTTTTCTTCTGCATTTCGTTTCACTGATTTCTTTACGAATGAAATTGCCAAATTTGAAAAATTAGATTAATGAGATTAGGTTTTTTTTTTTTTTTTTCCTTTATTATTCTAATAAGATTAGGTTCTTATTTACTCATCAAACATTAGAAATTGTCAAGTGTAGAATCCCATATAAAAAATTTGTGTGGTTTCATTGGTTGAAATCAGTGAAAAAAAAAATTTGAATCAATGAAACCGTACAAAAAATTCATACAAAATCCCGTTACTAATCAAACATTGCTGACATATATGATCAATACTTTCATCGTCTTGTTCACCAATACATGTTCGTGTAAAATAGCACAAAAATTGACACATCATCCAACTTCTTGTAATAGTATCCACTCATTTTCCATATATTACTCATATTAGCCTTTAGAATCTCACCAAAATCATCCAAACTAGAACATGTCAATTAGAAAATTCTACATTAACTAAAGATTGATAAAATTTATTGATACCTCAAGCTCATCTGGGTAAAAATATTAAACAACACTCAAAAGTAATAAAATCACATCTCAGCACCTGTATCTGGTGAGAAAATACAGAGAACCCAGTAGCAGAAAAATACATATCCTAGTAAAGCGAAAACTTCACTTCAACTATGTAAAGAGTTTTCATAGCCTGTTCCTCAAAAACAAAGATCGCTTTACTTTTCTATAAGAGCTCCAATTGAATATGATGATGTAACAGACAGTCTTTGATCTTCACGATGTTTTCTCAAGAATGATACACCAATTCGATTTATCAAAAAATCGATCAACTATTACCGCATTGTCCATGTCAGAAACCAATCTGCAAGAATGATGCATCAAATATTAGGTAATCATAGGACCATAGAAAAGCTGTCTACATTGAATACCACTCAAGTTAATCTTAGGTCCACCCCTGATTTTGTACCAGTAGCGTATTATCGCAAGTCAAAATTTATTCCCCCCCAAAATATCTTATTTTCCCAAAAGCTCCAACAGGCAAGTATAACATTTTCTTCTGAATATACAAGAAAACTTTTCTCAAAGTATTGCTGATTCAATTCCAAAACGTTGCCATGTGTGACAATTTAAAAAAAAGAAGCAATTTTTGATACAAAGCAATGAATAACAATAATTTTTATTATCTGTTGATAGAAAGCAATGAAGAACAATAACCAATAGCATTTGCAAAAGAAGATAATGCATACCTTTCAAGCTCCCCCTCACTGAATACATGGTAATATCTGTTGTACACTACAGCACCTTTTTTATCATCCTTCTTTGCCAGGCCACTTGCAAGAGCACAAGCTGACGAACCACTGACTTCAGCTCGATGGTAAGGTAGATGCCAAGGGACAAAATACTCCTGCTGATCCATGATGGTTTTTTCATCTTTAGAAATCACCGAATTATCTTCACTTTCAGAGGTTAAACACATAGACTCCCAAACTCTCTCAGTTAAATTTTCCTTGGAATCTTTTCCGTGCTCTCCCAAAAATCTATTTTCTTCTGTTTCTGGGATGCTTTGTAATGTCACGGATGAAGGGCTACGGATACGAGGACTACCTGGCCCTATCCACTCTTCTACATACTTTTGATTAAGCGGAGTCCATTTGGTAAGTAATGACTTATCCTCTTGTTCAACAGCCCAGACCGTAATTAGAACCAGGCCACCCTTTTTGACAACCCGAACTAATTCTTCAATTGCTTTTTTTCTCCTCTTTTCAGTACTTAGGTGATGTAATACAGCTATAGAGATTGCTGCATCACTAAAACCAGTTCTGTAGGGAAGGTTTACAGCATCTGCAACAAAAACTTCATTCCCTCTATCTGCACATATTTTGATAAGGGTAGCACTTATATCACAACCTACAAAGAAACAATCTGGATTTAAGCCTAAGTACTTCCCATTTCCACATCCCGCATCCAAGACAAGAGAACCTAAAGGCAAGGAATTCAAAAAGCTAGCAACTTTTGGCCACTTGGCAAAACGAGTGGAACTGAAATGTGGGGCAATAGCATCATAAACATGATGGACATACTTCTTTTCCAATTCAGGCGTCACTTTTACACTCAAGGATGAGCATATCCGATCCTCACTTGTAGATAAAGAATCCTGAACATTATATTCTCCATCAGATCCAAGGGTACACAAACTAGAAGCACCTTTTACTTTGATCTCTTTCATAGTTCCGGAAATCACTTGATGGCAAACACTTCTAATATTGACAAAGGGTAGAGGGCACAGCTCCTAAAATTTATAAAAACATCTAGTTGTTCTTTGAGCATCAAAAACCATCAGCTGGAAGCATAGAACATATCAGGCATGGTCCTGCAGAAAGATGAATGATAATAAGCAAAAGGTTTCTTAGTCTTGATCTTCTAGAGATGAAACTTGGGACCGCTATGCAGGCAAAATAACCTTTCTAACAGCACCAGATAAGAGCTATCATAATTGTTTTTACCCTACTTATTAAAAAATAAATAATACAGATAACAATTATTATTATTATTATTTTAAAGGAAACAGAGAGATTTTAAGCATAATAAAAAGATATGCAGGGGAAAGTGACAATTATTCACTGTTTGAACATACAAATTTATTGTATTTCAATATGAAGCAGTTGACAAGCTATAACCAGGAATTTTTGAGAGTTTTCCATTCTTCATAATCCTTCTTATGCTCTCAACCTCTTCCCACGAACCTCTACTAGCATAAATATTTGACAAAACAACATAAACTCCATCATTCCAAGGTTCCAACTCCAGCAAATGCTTAGCCACCCACTCCCCCATCTTCACATTTCCAAATTTCTCACAGGCACCCATCAAACACCCCCATACTACCACATTAGCCTTCATTGGCATCCCCTCAATCATCTCTCCAGCCTCCTCAAGTAACCCTGCTCGGCCAAGCAGATCAACCATACACCCATAATGTGGCAACTGGGGCACTATCTGATACACATTCTTCATAATATGGAAAAAATGCTTCCCTTCTTGCACCTTCCCTCCATGCACACATGCACTTAGCACTCCAACAAAAGTCACATGGTTAGGCCGCACTCTGGCTTCTCTCATGCAACAGAAGCATTCAAGTGCTTCATTGACATGTCCATTAGTAGCATAACCTACAATCATGGATGTCCATGAAGAGACATTACGTTGGTCCATTCTTGAAAATACATTATAAGCTAAGTCCATCCTGCCACATTTACCGTACATGTCTATGAGTGAATTCAACATCAAGATATCCGATTTTTCAAAACTTTTGGCTTGGAAAACACACTTGTGCAATTGAAGAGCTAAATCCAAATCTCCTAAACTTCCACAAGCCGAAATTACACCAACCATGGTAACACCGTCAGGCTCCAATCCACATTGTTTAAGCTTGATAAACATATCTATCACTTCCATTGCTCGACCACCTTGAGAAAGCCCTGATATGATCGCGTTCCAAGAACCCAACTTTTTCTCACCATTTTCATCAAACAATTTGCGTGCATTTTCTAATTCTCCCACTTTGGAGTACAAACTAATAAAACCACTCTCACAAAACTCATTTGACTCAAGTCCAATTCTTATTGCAAGCGAGTGAAGTTGCCTGCCAATCTCTATAGCAAAACATTGACACGTGGCTTTTAAGATGATGGGAAAAGTGTAACTGTCGGGCAAGACACCTGCTCGTGACATGAAAACATAGATATACAATGCCTTGTTTGGAGCCTCTAATCTAGTGTATGATCTTATAATGTTGTTCCAATGAAATGGGGCAGGGTAGGATTGTAACATGTGAGTGCGGACAATATGAGCATAAATTTGATTCAGTTGGGGTAAGCTGGTACATTGTGATAATTGGGTTGCTATGTTTTTGGATAGGTCTTGGATTACTACCGGTGTACAAGACTCAGTGTCATGTTGGGCATCAAGAGGTATGCTACTTGTAGCAAGACCTTGATTGAGATGGTACAAAATGGTTAGGTTTTTTTTGGGTGTTTGGATTTTGCAAAGCCTCTGCAGTAAGTGGTGAAACGACATCATGCATAGCAAGGAGAGTAATAGTTGAAAAGAGGTTCAATAATATGGGATAGAGTGTGGGAAGAAGACGTGTTCAGGATTTTAAGGGTTGTGGTTGGCTTGTAACTAATTGAGACTCACAAGAAAAAGGAACACTTAGAAAAATCCTACGTAAATATATCCTATCATGGGTCTTTATTATATTCTTCATTAACAGATCGTATTGAGAGCTCACCTGTTTCTACTCATCATAATTCCATCCTCATACTAATCTGTAAGCTTGAGTATACCTGTATATTGTTAGCATTGATATATGGAAGAGGTCAGTGACTCCAGGTAAGAGCTATTATCAAGAAATAGCTTTGGTTTAATACGGAACAAATCAAATCTAAGAATATAAACTAGGAAAATTATTGAAAACAATAAAACAATTAAAAGATATAAGAATTACTGCATTCAACTTTCCATGTAAGCAACATCAAACACAAGATAGGGTTTTTGTGTCCCTCACTATTTGCCTAGTCAGTTTCTTATATTTTTATAAGACAGAAAACCAATTTGACTACCAACAAAAATCTCCCTGTAAGAACAATGCAAGGAAGCTTTCTCATTACAGTAGAAGAAGCCAATAAATTTGTGGCAAAAGTCCGAAAAATAAGCATCTTACTAACACACTTTTACCTAACACTCAAACCCAATTCAATTTTGATTGAAAATCTAGAAGAGGGCACACATCATGTGCATAAAGCATAGTTAACGTATTGATGTTAAGAAAAAGGTAAAATGATGACACATATTTTCTTGTGTTTTAGTTTAGCTTAAATATAGCAACTGTGCCAAAGTTTACTGTTTTTCCGCCTCAAAATTTTCCTATCTTCCTGTTTTTCTCACTAACCAAAACATGGGACGAGGAATACAAAAACCTTTTAATGTTATGTTTCAAAACGTTTTAGTTGCAAAACCTTCAATCAGCTTTGTAAAATCAAACTGGCGATGCCAGTATCAGCTTAACAAACTATAATTTAGTTTCAACCAAATAAGTATTGGCAGCAGCAGAATATACCACAGAAAAGTCAAAAACATCTTGTCCGAATTCAATAGAGATTAAGCAATAGCTAAGCAGATGAAATCGAAACATAAACAGTATCAAGTATCAAACATTCCTAAACTTATATAACAAAAGCAAATATTCCAAATCAAGAGACAGTACAATTCTTTTATACAATGTGATTCAATGTTCAATTTCACTTCAGATTCTCCCAAACACAAATCAAAACAATTCAAATTCAAATATCTAACAAATCATCAATAAAACGTACCCGAGTAAAGTACATACCTGATTACAGTGAGCATGGTTGTACGGAACTCTGAGAATAAATTAGGGTTTTTGGAGAAGAGTGGGAGAATGACTTTGTTATTAGCTTATAAACAAGGAGAGAACAAGCTTAAACTAATCAGCGTGAGCTCTCCTCCCGATTGCCGTCTGATTTACATATTTTCATGCTGCTATCAGGCTATCAGCACCCCACTTTTGTCTCTTCACACCCCTATTTCTTCATTTATTTATTTTTTTCTTTTTTTTTTTCCTTAAAAAAAATCTAGTACTAAGGGGGGTGTATTCAATTAGGATTAATTAGGATTCTTGAAGACATTTAAAGACATTTTTTAAGTGACAGATTTTTATGGATTTCTACAAACTTTTATAAATCCACATAGACTTTCATTGATTTGTTTAGACATTCATCTCAGACTTTTATGGATTTGTTTAGACATCTATCTCAGACTTTTATGGATTTGTTTAGACATCTATCTCAGACTTTTACGGATTTGTTTAGACATCCAAGGATTTTCATGGATTTGTTATCTCTGACTTATCAATAGTAAGCTAATTATAAAAAAAAAAAACCTTTGAAGTTGGAATGAGCAAAATTTGATAAGTTGGGATCCTCTCCTTGGTCCTTGTTTTTCCTTGGCATTCTTCAAGTGTAATTCAAATATCAAGTTGTATGAGAGAGAAAAAAATGAACAAATTATGACCATGTATTTTGTATTTTGTATTTTGTATTTTGCTTAGGTATCATTGGATTATGGAAAGTCAAGGAAAAACAAGCCAAGGAGAGGATCTTGATCCAAATTTGATACACCAGTCAATATATATTTGCGTATATATATAGTCTGAGGTTGTTGCCGATGCAAACAAAGCGATTGAATTGAACCCAAAATTGTCTAAGGCTTATCTGCGTAAAGGCACTGCTTGCATGAAGTGCAGATAAATTATTTTTCTTTAAAATAAAATGCTAATAAAGAGTGAGCATTTTGGTGTTTGATTGAAGACTCTACAGATTATTTTGGTGTCGTTTTGTGCAGTTTTGGCATGTAGTGAGTTTTGTACTCGTTATATATAATTATGTGACTGCAACATATTCCATCATTGTATGTGGTTTGTTTTCTTTTTTAACTCGATTTTTTGTTTTCCTTTTTAATTCACAGAACATGCTGGGGATGGAAGCTTATTATCTGAACCTCAACAATAAATTAATAAATTATAAGATACTAAACCTTCAAGCATTTACAAAGTACAATGGCGGCACATAGAACTCAACTCAACAGGATTTCGGGATACATATACCACTCATACCAAGTGCGACAACAGCTCGATTATTTCCTGGAACTTTGCAGTTGTATAGATACTATATTTTTCACATACACCTTAAATATTTGAACTATAAAATCATGGCAAAACGTCCAAGATGGACTCACGTAATTCACCTCAAAAGACATTAATGCCGTACCTCACGGTCCTCACAAGAAATTTGACACCAGCAAACTATGATTCAAGATCTACAGCAACTGTGGTTCAAGATCTACAGGAAGGTAGAGTGATGCCTCCACAACAAGCAGCAATTATTATGTACAGCAACAGAACAATTAGGCATGTCAACATGGCCCTGTTACATATAAACATGTTCACTCAGGAGACTGCTAGTCACTTTAATTATCCTTGTCTTCCTTCTTTTTCGTTTTTGAAAAATTCATTAAATATATAATTCACTAGTCACAAATTCAATTAAAATAGTTTTATAAAACCCGAGAATGAGTTCTGCACTAAGAAAGTATGCAACCCCTTCACAATGTCTAACCAAATTTCTAATATTGAAGCTTCAAGAATTCTGATTACAAAATAAAGTAGATCACCGGTCACCACAATTGTTGTTGGTTCACAGGACCATTAAACTTCAAAGCACAAGTAGCTATATTATCAAGGCTTTGTTTTCAGGTATAATGTAATCTAGCAAAGAATATTTTGACGAAAAAAATTGTCATTATTTTGAATGGGTGAAAAAACCTAATGTTCTTGTGAATCCCAATGGTGGCAAACGCAAAAGTTCAGTTAGCACACAATAGACGGTGGTGGAAGGCTTAAGTTTATTTAATTTCACTTCTAATTTCAAGTCCTCTTTTGCTTCTCATTCTATTATCTATAAACACAGCGGAACCACACCATTCCTTGCATATTGTCCTCAATTGTTTGAGCTTGTTATTCTCACATGCATCGGTTTTTTTAACTTTTACATATTAGTGCTTTTTGTTTCTGTTTTGAGAGAGAGAGAGAGCAAAATCCACCAAAATCTTTGGGGAGAAGACCGGACATGTTATGACATTTGATATTTATATCTCTCACCATCAAGTCCACCAAAATCCATGACCTAAGAAAATCCATTAAAATCTAGTCCTAATTGAATACACCTTGATTCTTGTAGACATTTTTAAAGTCCTAATTCAATACACCTGGATTTGGAAGGATTACCCAGTGTTCTAGTAAGCACTAGGCACTAGTCGGGCGGAGACCCATCGCCTAGCGCCTAGGCCGATTAATCGGGGATTAATCGGGGATTAATCGGAAAACACAATTATAAAGAAATTCCAATTAGAAATCCAAATAAAATTCTTTCTAATTCCACAAATGCCAAATTACCAATCAAAATCCCCAAAAACCCATACAAATGCAATCACAAACCAATCCAAATCCAAACATAAAGTTCAGGGGCATTGGAGTAATATTGGTCAATTAGGATTTAGGGGTATAAGTATAATTATTGAAGGAATATTGAAGATATTGTGATTTTATAAGAGATCAGGGATCATTTCGTAATCTGCCACTAAAATCAGAGCTCACTCCACTAGCCCAAATACAAGCCCAAACGTTGGCCCAACCTAACCACTAAAGTGAACCCTGAATGCACCCCAGCCCGCTGCTAAATGCACCCCACCTTAACAACTTCATCTTCAACCTCCCGCTAGCCTCCATTGCCGACCAAACCTTGCTGGTCCAGTCGTCGGAAAAGGCGATCCCGCGCCTTATTCCGGCTGATTTTCGGTGCAAAAGAACGGCGGAGTCAACGGCTTGGACCCGCCTAGCCCGATTACTCGGCCACGTGTCCGAATACGCGGCCACCGTGGAATTAGTCCGATTTGCCCATTTTCGCCGCAGTTGCCGGCCGCCTAGCTGTATTGCTCCGATTAATCGGCCGACTAGGCCGATTACTAAAACACTGTTTAAAAGTCCATAGAAATCCTAATTGAATACCACTAGATTCATATGGACTCTTTTAAAGTCTTTAAATGTCCAAATTGAATACACCAGGATTTATAATGTCTTTAAATGTCTTTAAGAATCCTAATTGAATACACCCCCCTAAATGTGTAAGAGATCTATCCGGACTTATTAAGATTGAAAAGTTCTGACTTCTAAGGGGGGTGTATTCAATTAGGATTCTTGAGGACATTTAAAGACATTTTTTAAGTGACAGATTTTCATGGATTTTCATGGATTTCTATGGACTTTTATAAATCCACATGGACTTTTATGGATTTGTTTAGACATTTATCTCAGACTTTTTTGGATTTGTTTAGACATCTATCTCAGACTTTTATGGATTTGTTTAGACACCTATGGATTTTTATAAACCAAAAAAAGCAATGCTATCTTGTTTCACGGGTCTTGCCTTCACTGAATATCTCCCTTACTTCAATTTCACGTGATTGTGTGCTTGTTTTCTTATGTTTTTATTTTATTTTAATATTTAATAATGTTTTGGATCAGAGAGGGAAACGAAATATTTATTAAATAACATAACAATTATGTGGGGGGCGTTGGCTTTGATGAACAGAATTAAATTCATAGACATTTGAGTTTGTGTTTATTGGACAAATGAGAGAGAATTTATCAAATTTATATATAAAACAATAGATGGATTACAAGATTAATTATACAATGTTTAATTGATTATTGAATCTACTTATCATTTTTATTTATTAATTACAAGATTGTGTTTTTTTTTTTTTTTTTTTTTTTTTGAGAGAGAGAGAGAGAGAGAGAGAGCAAAGTCCACCAAAATCTCTGGGAAGAAGGCCGGACATGATATGACATTTGATATTTATATCTCTTACCATCAAGTCCACCAAAATCCACCAAAATCCATGACCTAATAAAATCCTTTAAAATCTAGTCCTAATTGAATACACCTGGATTCTTGTAGACATTTTTAAAGTCTCAATTCAATACACCTAGATTTGAAAGGATTCTTTAAAAGTCCATAGAAATCCTAATTGAATACCACTGGAATCATATAGACTCTTTTAAAGTCTTTAAATGTCCCAATTGAATACATCAGGATTTATAATGTCTTTAAATGTCCTCAAGAATCCTAATTGAATACACCCCCCTAAATATACAATCGCCCAAGGTGGCAAAAGTACTCATTCGAACCAATAATATTCAGGTTCGTATAAAAAAAATAAAAATTACGATCTGAACGACTATCGTCATAAACGGAACATATCTACTCCATAGCTTTTTTTTTTTTTTTTTTTTTAATCTACTCTTATAACTGCCGTGGAGAAAATTCCTCACATATATGTATGTATATATATATATATATATATATATATATATATACGGTGTATATATATATATATAACCAACCAAAATACAGCCGACAACAATAGCTATACCCGATTTTACCATGGCACAAAACCCTATTATCCAAAACCTACACCACCTGACCTCCAATATGAAGAAACTGTTCCTTACAGAGCATACAGTGGCAATGCTTGTTATCAATTTAACATTGATGGTCTATCAGAATACCAATTTTTAAATGTAGATAAACCAAGATAAAGAATTTCCTGGATTTTGGCCATACAAAACATAAGTCCATGCGTCAATAGAATCCCAATAGGAAAATTCAGAAATGTGGAAAGGTCTAGAAAAACTTCTTTTCTTATTTGGGTCATTTCCCCATTGCTCTAAAGTAATGATTTTGCAAAACTTTATTTTTCTAAAAATTAATTTCTGTGTCAATTTTGTCATAAACATCCGAAATATAGATTGAATCTGTATCCACAAGGATAAATTCATAAATAATATCTATTAGCCATCGCTGATGAAATGAGAAAAACTATGACAGCCATTTCCTAAAAAGACTCAGATTCAGAAGACCATAATGATTTCCTTAGTGAAGATGACCCCACCGAAGGTAACAGCTATTCCCAACAGCATTGTGGAAGCATTTTCGGCCATGACTTATCACAGTTTCAGGGGCTTTAGCCCCATAGATTTCACCAGACTTATTCTTAAAGAGCATGGAATCCTCTATTAGCATTTATCACCATTATAATCATGTATTATCTATCCTGTGTCGGTAGAGAGAAAAAAAAAAAAAAAGTGTCGGCAGAAGAAACAGAGTGTCGGCAGAAGAAACAAATTGAAAGTTTCCCACTTTCGCCCGTGACTAAGTTCTAGCAGCAATCATCAAGCTCCAGCAGTAATCATTTCTCCACTACCAGACCCATGTGACCAGCTTATGGAATCATCCAGCACCATCATTGCTTCAGCATCAATCATTCCTCCATGTGACTAGCTTATAGGGTCTTCAACGACCATTATTATGTTTTAACCAGAGTCAATCTTAACCTTGGTTATCACTACCATGGTAATTTGTCTGGTCTATATAAAGAACTCTTCTCCGGATGAGAAGGCAAGTTCTGATTTTCAGGTTCTTTTCCTACTTTGTAATCTTCCTCTCTTAGTTTTATAACCGTCCTCTCTTAACCTTCCCTTCCTTTGTAAAAACAAGTTTGAAATAAATAAAGAGTGCGACTTATTTGTATATATCTACATTGCTGTCAGACTAATACTGACTACAGTAAGTTTATGTTAATTTTATTTTCTATTATTCAAGTTGGAATTCGTTTCAATTTCATTTTTATTATTTTCTGTATTTTGTCTTGTGCATTTTGTTAGCTTTGTTGGTTCTCCGTTTTGGTATCAGAGCCTTGAGACTTGTTGAAGAAGAGTTGAGATAGTTTATTCTCTAGGTGCAAAAGTCAGTAGTCACCAGGTTTGCCGTTAGCCCAGAGAGACAAGCTGTGAGTCAAAACCTAGGTTTTAATCTATTTTAGACTTTTCTTTACCATGTCTGCAAGTAGTTCTAGGACTGAGATAGAGCCTGACGATAATAATAGTATTGCATGTCAATCTGTAGCCAATTATGAAACAAATTGGGACGATAGAGACTTAGTAAACTGGCAATTGCCCAATATTCAACAATATAGCATCTATAGGAAAAGCAGGACCCTAGATTTTAGATCTATTTTAGGACAAAAGACTAAAGAGATTAATGTCAAATTCCATAATAATACATTTAGCACAAATTTATTGAATAAAAATAGTTTGAACCATTATCATAAAATTGGTTATAATGACTTGCATATAGGAAGTGTTCAAATTGGGTTGAAACCCTTAGCCAAGATTGGTCTTAATAATTCCATTTTAGTTGTCCTCCGAGACAAAAGGATCACCAACTATAAAGCATCTATTTTAGGAATTGCTGAAACCAGTTTGACTTATGGACCTATCTATTTCCAATGTTATCCAAATTTCACTATTGCTTTAAATTCAGATGAGCATAAAGAAAAATGTCTTGCTATTGATATTCAGACTCATAATTATCAATTTTTAAAAGGATCAAGCCCTTATAAACTCATTTACAGAATTCATTATTGTGTACTAACCACTGGACTTATCCCTAGTTATATTCCTCATGTTGTTCCTGCTGGACAAACTATATGTTATAATGCTTGTCCTACAGTTAACCTGATGGTTCCCACACCAGTTAGATGGGAAGATATCAACTTCCCTGAAAATTGGTTGAAGGAACATGCTGATAGGCCCACTTATCGAGTACCCATGAGAGATCTCAGAGATTGTATATCAGACCTAGATGGAACTCTTCGAATCTCTTTCAAAGATCAATCACTATCATCCAGAGAACCTTCACTACAAATTCCAAATTATGATGATGATCTCCAGTCAGCAAGAAACTCCCTATCTAGCCTATCCAGACTTAATATCAGAAACCAAATTCCTAGCCTGGTGGAACAATACCAATATAGACCAAATCCAAACACTAGAAATCAGTTACCTAGCCTTGAAAACAGATACAAACCAGGTACTAGTGAATCATCTGAACCTATAAACTTGATACCCAGACAAAGACGTCCACCTATTCCTACTACTATTGAAATACCCGAAATACCCGAAATACCCACTCATATCTCCAGAGTCCATAAAACCCCAGAACAAGTTGCTCATCCTATCCATACATATGACCAAGAAGGACCAAGCTCTCCCACTCCATCACAAGTCCTCACAGAAATACCTGACACAGAACCACAAATTAGAACCATAAATGTTCTTGACACCAATCCTATCAACTATGAAATCCTTATAGCAGAGTACCTTAGCCACAAATCCAGAACCAAATATGAATCCAGTTATAGCCAGAAAAAGCAAGACCAGTTCAGGATAAGATGGCTCCAGAACATCAAAACTCTCAACAAAAGTATACCTTTCTTCGAATGGTATGCTAACAGAAAAAGCATAGAGATTGATTGTCAATGCTTGGTCATGGACCGATCAACGTTCAGGACCTATAAAACCAGGAGAGGCGAAGAAACACTTCCTCATCCTCCTCCAAGAACGTGTGAAATAGAGATAGAGAATGAAGACCGAGAGATTCCGGGAGCCCCTGAGATTATGACTTGCTCCCCTTACATCCTCATTGATTCATCTCTATCCAACACTGTTCCAGCCTCTTCACAGCAAATGGGCATAATCATGAAGCAGAACAACTATACAAATGCCTATCTAAAAACTGTTGGAGACCAGCTTGATAGAATTGAGATCAGCCAATACCAATCTCTGACCAGATCCGTCCCTGAAAGCGTGTCCCAAGATCCCCAGTCCTCATATCAACCTAGTGTCCTCTTATTTCTTGATACCACAGGAATTGAGAAATGTTTTGATAACCACAACCTTCTTGACACAGAAGAACTTTTGAAACTCCTAGAAGAAAGGTTATCACAAATTCCTCAAATTCCTAGACCAGAAAACCAACCAGAAGTCCGAACCTTAGACACATATATTGACACCTCCGAACCTAGCAACAGTGAACCCACCAAAGAATTCGACCAGATGATCTATAAATTAACCAACCAAAATACAGCCGACTACAATAGCTATACCCGATTTTACCATGGCACAAAACCCTATTATCCAAAACCTACACCACCTGACCTCCAATATGAAGAAACTGTTCCTTACAGAGCATACAGTGGCAATGCTTGTTATCAATTTAACATTGATGGTCTATCAGAATACCAAATTATGACTATCGTTAGACAGATTCACACTGTTGGCTACGTTTACATCAAGAAACAAAGCATGACCCATGCTGATGCCGTCACAGCACTGACCGGTGGTTTTGAAGGCCAATTGCTCGGATGGTGGACGCATACCCTATCTCTAGCCGCTAGAGTAAACATTATTAACCACACAAAAACCATATCAGTTCCCTCTACATCTACCACCCCAGGCTCTTTCCTGCCCACTACCACTACCACTACCACTACCTCTCAGCCTGATGGTATAGATGTGCTTTGTTATACCATTGTTTTACATTTTATCGGAAACCTAAACCGATTCCAAGATAAAGACTATTCCAAACTCCAGAACTTGAAGTGCAAGAAACTGAGTGATTTCAAATGGTACAAGGACATATTCTTGACCAGAGTATTACAAAGAGAAGACAATGCCAAAGCATATTGGAAAGAAAAATTCATATCAGGACTACCGTCTCTTTTTGCCAACAAAGTCTGAGACAAGATGAGAGAACAGATGGCCAGTTCAGATCGGTCCCAGATCGACTTAGAAACATGGACTTATGGAGAAATCATTGCAACTATCAACGTTGTAGCCCTACAACTATGCAATGATATCAGACTAAAGAGCCAACTCAAACAGCAAAAGTTAACTACCAGAAGAGAACTTGGCTCGTGGTGTGAACAGTTCGGATTTGATAAGCTCCCGAACCAGAAACATCGACAGTCTCACAAATCCAACTATTAACCCTCCAAAAGAAAGAAGCGTACTAGTAAAGATAGATCACACAACAAGGAGAAAGCAGAGAAGAGAGGCAAGAAACCTTTTCAAAGGCCCTTCACCAGAAACAATAAAACCTGTTATGGGTGTGGGAAAAGGGGACATTTTGCTAACAAATGTCCTGAGCTTAAAAATAAGATCAAGTCCTTGAATATTGAAGAAGAATTCAAAGACAGACTTATCCAAGTTATTTTCGAACAACAGTATACCTCGGATGAAGATTCAACAAGTTCCGAGGAAGAGCTTCTAATCATCGGCCAATCCAGCACAGAAACTTCAATGCAACAAGAATCAGATCGCATTCAGGCCTACCTCTGCAATCAAGTCAATGTCTTGGATCAATCCGGCTAATTAGCATGATTGATAGTATTAGTGATCCTATTCTTAAAGCAAACTACATCAAACAAATCCAAGAAAAAATATCCATCCAAGATACCAATAAACCATCAACCAGCCAAAAAATCCCAGATTTCGACGAAAATGTGATGAAACTATTTTCCCCTAAACAAAGAAAAGTGACCATCCCTGACCTACAGAATGAAATCAAGCAGGTCAAAGAGGAAATAAAAGATTAAAAGCTCACAACCCAGAAGCTCCAAGCACAATTGCTAGAACAATCTTCAAAGACAAAAAGAAAATCATCTACACAAAGCAGCTTCAAAAGTTCTGATGATTCATAAGAAGAAGCACAAGGAGGGGATCAACCTAATCATGAATTGGCCAGCCTCTTCCATCCTGACTTTATCCAACAACATGGGACCTCCATTGTCAGCGAAATCAGGGTCCAGAAATGGTACACTGAAGTAGACATACGCATTTCTTCCAACTTCCATCTAAGAGTCAATGTGTTAATCGACACAGGAGCTGATCTCAACTGCATGCGGGAAGCTCTTGTTCCCACCAAATATTTCGAGAAAACCACAAAAACCCTTTATGTTGCCAACAAACAACAACTTAGTATCTAATACAAATTGACCAATGCCAAAGTTTGCAATGATGGAGTCTGCTACAACACTAGTTTCCTTATGGTCAAAAATCTTTCCCAAAATGTAATCCTTGGCTTACCCTTCATTCATCTTATATCCCCTTTTAAAGTTACCTCAGAAGGACTTATTTCAGAATACCTAGGAAAAGAAATAATTTTCCCTTTCACCTTCCCTATTCTCGTTCGAGACCTAAATGCCCTAAAAAACAAGTCAGTCTTCTTAGAAAACCAAATTGCCAATATTAACATAAAGCATGACTATTTATCTTTCTTAAAAGACGACCTGCATTTTGAGAGACAAAAGAAACACCTAGATGATCCCAAACTTCAACAAAAAATCCAAACCTTCAAAAGAAAACTCGAAAGTGAAGTTTGTGCCTCTTTTCCAAATGCCTTCTGGAACAGAAAAAGACATATAGTCTCCCTTCCTTACAACAAAGAATTCTCCGAAAGAGGAATTCCCACCAAAGCCAGACCTATCCAAATGTCCTCATCCCTCTTGGAACATTGCAAAAAAGAAATTGCTGACTTATTGCAAAAAGGCCTGATTAGGCCTTCTAAATCCCCTTGGAGTTGCCCAGCTTTCTATGTTCAAAAGAATGCTGAAATCGAAAGAGGAGTCCCCAGACTGGACATCAATTACAAATCTCTGAATGATGCTCTTCAATGGATTCGATATCCTATCCCTAACAAATCTGACTTATTGAAAAGACTTTATAATTCTAACATTTTTTCTAAGTTTGACATGAAATCAGGTTTTTGGCAAATACAGATTGATGAGAAGGACCGCTATAAAACTACTTTTACTGTGCCTTTTGGCCAGTATGAGTGGAATGTTATACCTTTTGGTCTCAAAAATGCCCCTAGTGAATTTCAATCTATCATGAATGAGATTTTCAACCCTTATACTGAATTTTCTATTGTCTACATAGATGATGTCCTAATCTATTCTGATAACATTGACCAACACAGGAAACACTTAGATATTTTCCTCCAAACAGCCAAACACCAAGGTCTAGTTGTCTCCGCACCCAAAATTGTTTTATACCAAACAAAAATCCGATTCCTAGGTCATAACATCGAAAGAGGAACTATTTTACCCATCCAAAGAAGTCTTGAGTTTGCTGACAAATTTTCGGATGTCATCAAAGATAAAACCCAGCTACAACGATTTTTAGGATGTCTCAATTATATAGCTAACTTCTGTCAACAACTACGTATCATCTACAAACCCCTTTTCCAAAGACTAAAGAAAAATCCAGCACCTTGGACTGAGGAGCACACTTTAGCTGTCAAAAAGATAAAGGCCCAAGTCAAAAGTCTCCAATGTCTTGTTATCTGTCATCCCACTGTTCCCAAAATAGTTGAAACAGATGCTTCTGAGCTTGGTTATGGTGGCATCTTAAAACAAGTCATCAATAACCAAGAATGTCTTGTTAGATATGTTTCTGGTGTTTGGAATGATACCCAACAGAAGTACTCCACCGTCAAAAAAGAAATCCTGGCTATTGTTCTAACTATCCAAAAATTCTAAGATGATCTAATCAACCAAAAATTTGTTTTGAAAGTTGATTGTCAATCAGCAAAATTCATTTTGAAAAATGATGTTAAAAATCTTGCTTCCAAACAAATATTTGCTAGATGGCAAGCTTTATTATCTGCATTTGATTTTACTATTGAACATATTAAAGGATCAAATAATAGTTTACCATATTTTTTGACCAGAGAATTTTTACAGGGAAGCCCATGAGTAGCAGCAAAAAGAAGACACAGGGCCTCAGGCCCACTATAAGCCCATCCTCATCCAGGCCCGACTTATCAAATGACCTATCAAGTGGACATAGTGCTTTGGTGACTTATCGTGGCAACAATACTGCTGCTATTATGACTTATGATGAACAAAAGTCTAGCCCAGAAAGAAAGCCCAGTCATAAAGACAAATACTCTATTGCTTCTAGCCATTTGGCCATTTCAACCCAATCACCAAGACCTACCATACCAACCCCACTACAAATCACCAATAGTTTCTCCCCTTTAAAATCAGACTCTTCATCCTTTAAAACAATAGCATCTTCCCATATCAGCCCACATTCAGTAAAACAAGACAAAATTGTTGAAAAGCTAAAGACTTATGCTCCCTCCACATCATCCTTCCCTAGAGTCAACAACCCGACTTATCATTATCATGAAAAACCCTATTTTGACAAATTTTTTGTAGTAGAAGCCCCACTACTACTCGAGACTTATTTCAAGGAACCTAAAAAACTGGCGGATGCAATCATTGATCCACTGTTTTGTAGGATTCCTGAGGACATATTAAAAAGACATATTTTTTATGAATTCATCCTTGTGGATACAGATTCAATCTATATTTCGGATGTTTTTGACAAAATTGACACAAAGAAATTAATTTTTAGAAAAATAAAGTTTTACAAAATTATTACTTTAGAGCAATGGGGAAATGACCCAAATAAGAAAAGAAGTTTTTCTAGACCTTTCCACGTTTCTGAATTTTCCTATTGGGATTATATTGATGCATGGACTTATGTTTTGTATGGCCAAAATCCAGGAAATTCTTTATCTTGGTTTATCTACTTTGACAAAGATTTTCCTCTTGACATACCATTCTGGTTTCTGGAATGGTGGGACAAATATGGGCCAAATATTGATTTCCTTCCAACCATCATTAAAGAAGGTTACCAGTATTGGGTCACACATGTTGATAAACCCAAAGATTGGGATTTTATTCCTGACTTATTAATCTTCTTTAGGATTTTCAGTCTTACCTGGATTTTGATGCTTGATTATAAGATTCAAGAAATACTTATTGGCAATGTCAATGTTCCTTATTTTGGGAGACAAACGAAGATCAAATGGTGGAGTGGCATGAACATGGCTGACCACGGGAAAAATAGGGTAGCAAAATGGTTTAACGAAAACCCTAGCTTCTGCAACTCAAGCAAAGACCAATCCCAGTTCTTAATGGCCAAATCCCATAATCAAGCTAGAATTGCAGCTACAAAGACTCCCGAAGAACTATTAGCCATCGCTGATGAAATGAGAAAAACTATGACAGCCATTTTCCAAAAAGACTCAGATTCAGAAGACTATGATGATTTCCTTAGTGAAGATGACCCCACCGAAGGTAACAGCTATTCCCAACAGCATTGTGGAAGCATTTTCGGCCATGACTTATCACAGTTTCAGGGGCTTTAGCCCCATAGATTTCACCAGACTTATTCTTAGAGAGCATGGAATCCTCTATTAGCATTTATCACCATTATAATCATGTATTATTTTCTATCCAGTGTCGGCAGAGAGAAAAAAAAAAGTGTCGGCAGAAGAAACAAATTGAAAGTTACCCACTTTCGCTCGTGACTAAGTTCCAGCAGCAATCATCAAGCTCTAGCAGTAATCATTCCTCCACTACCAGACCCATGTGACCAGCTTATGGAATCATCCAGCACCATCATTGCTTCAGCATCAATCATTCCTCCATGTGACTAGCTTATAGGGTCTTCAACGACCATTATTATGTTTTAACCAGAGTCAATCTTAACCTTGGTTATCACTACCATGGTAATTTGTCTGGTTTATATAAAGAACTCTTCTCCGGATGAGAAGGCAGGTTCTGATTTTCAGGTTCTTTTCCTACTTTGTAATCTTCCTCTCTTAGTTTTGTAACCGTCCTCTCTTAACCTTCCCTTCCTTTGTAAAAACAAGTTTGAAATAAATAAAGGGTGCGACTTATTTGTGTATATCTACATTTCTGTCAGACTAATACTGACTACAGTAAGTTTATGTTAATTTTATTTTCTATTATTCAAGTTGGAATTCGTTTCAATTTCATGTTTTATTATTTTCTGCATTTTGTCTTGTGCATTCTGTTAGCTTTGTTGGTTCTCCGTTTTGGTGTATATATATATATATATATATATATATATATATATATATATATCAGTGTTCGAAAAAACGCTCTGGGCGACCGCCTAGACGCTAGGTGGCACCTGGCCGTCCCAACCAGGCCAAAATCGGTGGAAAGAAAGGGTCAACGGAAAGTCAACGGTTAACGGTCAACTGGTAAAAACTCGGCCGCCTAGTTCGGTTCGGACCGATTAATCGGGTCCAGGCGGAGTCAAAGCCGTTGACTCCGCCTAGACCCTTAAAAAAAAAAAAACAAAAATGAACAGCATCTTCTCTGTAAAAAAAAAAAGAGGACTTTGAAAGAAAAATAAAATAAAAAAAGAACTGGAAGAGAAGAAGAATCATGTGGAGAAGAATCAGATCCGGTTTCTCTGTCTCTCACTTTCTCTGTCTCAAATCAATTTCTTGATAGGTTGAAATCAATTTCTATTTAAACGAACTCAAATGAGCAAAATCAACACACAAATTAGATTCAAGTGTTGTTGACTAACAAAACCCACCAAGATTTAATGAAAAATAACTAAAAAATAAGCTTTAATAGAGGAGTGAGAAAGCTTGAATGGAGAGAAAATGGTGGAAGAAAAAAGAGAAGGCAGCTGAAGGCGTGAAAGAGAGAGGTGAATGAGAGAGTTGAAGATTTTTGACTTTTAAAACACATTTGTAAAATTACAAAAGACACCCTCTTTCAATACAAAAATCTAAAATATACAATAAAAAGTAAAACTATATTAAATAGGTACAAGAGATGCAAACAATAAAGGACTTTATGTTGATTTTATTTTAGTTTCGTCATAATATGAATTTCGTCATAATTGGTCAATGAAAAAAGTCAACCGCCTAGAAATCCGCCTAGGCACCGACTAGGCCGCCTAGGCGCTAGGCGCTGGTCCACCGCCCGACTAGCGCCTAGCGTTTTCTATAACACTGATATATATATATATATATATATACATATATGTGTATGTATGTATGTTAATGCTGGTAATTGCATATATAAGAACAACAAAGATTTTAAGAAGAAAAAAAAAAAAAAAAAAAAAAACAAGTTGTTACAAATTGAGGGTACTTTGATAATTAAAAATGTCTTAAATAAAAATTATAATGAAATAAAAAAAAAATGACCTTGTAGGTGACTAGTAAAGTTATGCCATGTCATAATTTTATCTTTGGCCTTCAAGTTTATATATTTTATTAATGTGTCTCTCATAAAGGATCCCTTATTTATTTCGATAAGGATCTAATGAAATCACATCAATTTTTATGAATTTTGATCTGAATTTTTTTGTGGATAATAAGTTCATTGAAATATATTTATGAATGAAATTTGAAAAATTTTCAAGCACTATAACTATTTTGCTATATTTCGCCCATTTTTCTGATGGCTTTATATTTAACAAAATCAGGATAAATAGTTCTAGTGCTTAAAAAAATTTCAAATTGTTTTCATAGTTAGATTTCAATGAACTTATCGTCCACAAAAAATCCAGATCAAAATTCATAAAAATCGATGTGAATTCATCAAGGTCCTTACCGAAATTAAAATAAGAGACCCCTCATGAGAGACTCACTATATATATATATATATATATATATATTTATTTATTTATTTATTCTCTTGACATGCCCTTTTACCCTTTTGACAGTAGCAATGTGTTCTTTTGTCTAAGGCAAAGGGTTTTTTCTAAGTCTTTGGAAAAGGGGCTTGTAAATGATGCGCAGTCCTTTATAAAAATTTGCTATATAATTGAGACATCCTAGGAATTTTTGTATATATATATTCTCTTGACATGCCCTTTTACCCTTTTGACAGGAGCAGTGTGTTCTTCTGTCCAAGGCAAATGGTTTTTTTTTCTAAGTCTTTGGAAAAGGGGCTTGCAAATGATGCACAGTTCTTTATAAAAATTTGCTATATAATTGAGACATCTTAGAAACCTTTGTAACTTGGTTTTGTCTTTAATGACATCAGAAAATTTGTCGACAAATTCAAGGCTCCTTTGGATAGGTATGATAGTTCCTCTTTCAATGCTATGGCCTAAAAACCTAACATTTGTTTGGAATAAAATAATTTTTGGGGCAGAAACCACCAAACCATGGTGTTTGACAGTCCTAAGAAATATGTCAAGATGCTTCCAATGCTAGTCTATATTGTCAGAATATATTAAAACATCATCTATATAAATAATAGAAAATTCAGTATATGGGTTGAAGACTTCATTCATTATGCACTGGAATTCACTCGGGGCATTTTTAAGACCAAAAGGCATAATATTCCACTCATATTGGCCAAAAGGAACTATGAAGGATGTTTTATAGCGATCTTTTTCAGCGATTTTGATTTGCAAGAATCCTAATTTCATGTCAAATTTTGAAAAAATATTGGAATTATAAAGTCTTTTCAATAAGTCAGATTTGTTTGGGATAGGATATCGGATCCATTGAAGAGCATCATTTAAGGACTTGTAGTTGATAACTTCAATTTCAGCATTCTTCTGAACATAGAAAGCAGGATAACTCCAAGGAGACTTTGATGGCATGATTAGGCCTTTTTGCAATAAGTCCTTGATTTCCTTTTTACAGTACTCAAGAAGTGCAGTAAACATTTGGATAGGTCTAGTTTTAGTTGGTATTCCCTTTTCATAAAAGTCCTTGTTGTAGGGAAGATTGACAATATATTTCTTCCTAGACCAAAAGGCATTAGGAAAATGTATAAGAAATGCAGTAGCAAATGTATTGGAGGAGAAAGAATTAAATATGGTAATTAAAAATTTAGGAAAGAGTGTTTAATATGTAATATTTAATCTAATGATTTATGAGAGATAATTTTTTTTTTTAATAATTTAATTCAAAAAGGATTCCTCCTTAGATAAATCCAAAAGCTACGATGGTTCATCCTAACTTTTATTAAAATAAAATGAAGTATCTTTAGAAATTTATTTTTTAAAATGGAGTGTCTTTAGAATAAGAGTGCCAAAAGATAAAAAGGATAATCTTAGAACAAAAGGAAGTGTCTTTGGAATTTTTTTTTTTTTAATTTAAAATTTGACAATAGAGTGTCTTTAGAAAAGAAATGTAAAAATAAAAAATTGGATTGTCAAAAAAGGCTCTCATATAATAATTCCTGCAATTCTTTAGCAAGCCCGTCTAGTTCAGTTGGTAGAGTGTAAGGCTCTTTAACATTATGCTCCTGACCTGGGTTCGAGCCCCTTGGTGGAATATTTTTGCATGTCTAAGTCCATAACAAAGCATTAGCATTTAGCAACTTATACACCCAAGTCCCAATATGCACAAAATCAGATCCCACATCGAAAAATATATCCTCCACAGCATGCTTTATAATTATGAAAGCATCATATACCCATCGAATGATAGGCTCCCATACGAGCCTAATTAAATGAAAATACTCGGTAAGGAGGCTTTTGGGCTTGACGTTCCCTCCTGGGTTTGTTGAGCTGCTTAAAGAGCTCTCAATTTTATTTTATTTTTATTTTTGAAAAGATACAAAATACAAGCTGCTAAAAAATACAAATAAACCTAGTCTCTAGGTGAAGATGTCCACTTATCCCAAATATTATCGAAACCAGAGATAAACCTACCCACCAGTTGTGAAACCGTTTCCTCTTCTTTCCATTGTAGTTTTTCTCATATTTTTCTTTTAAAGTATAGTTATGGGGGCAGTGATATTCAGCCAATAGGAAATCATAGTCAATAGGTTTTGTTTTATAGAGATCATTTATGGTTCTAATTTGGGCTTCTGGTTCATGGATCTCTGTTAAGACTTGCAAAGGAGTAGGTGAAGTTTGTCCTTCATTGTTATATGTATGAACGGGCTAAGCAACTTGTTTTAGGGTTTTGTGAACCCCAGTTATGTGGGTAGGTTCATCTATGGTTTCGATAATATTTGGGATATCATAGTCAATATGATGTTGTCTGAAGATAAGTCTGGTGAGGCTAAAGTCTCTGATATTGTGATAAGGCATGCTCGAAATAGTTGTTTGCTTCGGTGGGGTCATCATCATCCTTTTGGTTTTCTGATTCTGAATCCTTTCGGGACATGCTGGTCATTGTCTTTTTCATTTCTTTTGCTATTTTCATTAGTTCTTCACATATGCTTTTATCTTTCAAGGTGTTAAGGTCTCGGACCAGGATAGGGAAAGTAAAATGGAAGAGTATTTCTTTTTCTAGGTATTCTGATATAAGGTCTTGAGGAGTAACCTTGAAAGGGGATATGAGGTATATAAACGGTAGTCCAAGGATCACGTTTTGAGATAAGTTTTTGACTATAAGGAAATCAGTGGTGTAACAAACACCATTATTTCAAATCTTTGCATTGGATAGTTTATATTGTATGCTAAGTTGTTGTCTATTTGCTCCATACAAAGATTCAGTCGTTTTTTTCCAGATATTTGGTTAGCACAAGTATGTACTTCTCTTATACAATTTAGATCAGCACCTATATCAATCATGACATTGACTCTTAGGTAATAATCAGTCGAGATTCTGATATCGACTTTCGTATACCATTTTTGTATTTTGATTTCTTTGATGGTATTGCAAAAGGTATCTTTGCATCCAATAATGTCACTTTCTTGGTGGAGGAGGTTTGTAAAACTTTATTTTTCTGAAAATCAATTTTTCTTTGTCTATTTTGTCAAAAACATCAAAGATGTAGATAGAGTCTGTATCTACTAAAATGAATTCATAGAATATATGTCGTTTCGATAAGTCTTCAGGGATCCTACAAAACAGGGGATCAATGATTGCATTCGCAAGTTTTTTAGGTTCCCTAAAATAATGGTCAAGTAATAGTGGTGTTTCCACTAAGAAATTTACGTCAAAAAAATGGCTTGGTCAAATATGGATAACTTTGATTATTGACCTTGGGAAGATTTGGTGATTGTGTGGCTAGTTGGGATTGGTTTGTTGTGACAATCTTGCCTTGTTTAGATGAGTGGGAACTGATACGAGAGGATATTTTAGTTTGAAATGATGGAGATTCTAATTTTAGTAGAGAATAACTGTTAAAAACCTGAATTGGGCTGGTAATATTGCGTCTGGGAGATGACGATGATCCTGGGTTAAAGTTAGGTGTTTTAGGGGTGTCAGGCTGAGGTAGGAGTGTTAATGCATATTTGTCTTTATGACTTTGCTTTGGGCCTTGGATATTTGGGGCTAGTTTGCTGTCATCTTGATAAGTCAGTGCAATTTGGTTGTTGCCTTGATAAGTCGTGATAATTTGATTGTTAGATAATAAGTCGAAAGATAAGTCGATAATATTAGGCTTGGGGCTCTAGCTTATAGTGGGTCTAGGACCTTAGATCCTTCTTTGGTTGTTACTCATGATGGCCCTGTAAAAATTCTTTGGTAAAAAAATCTGGTAAACTGTTTTCTGAGCCTTTGATATGTTCTATGTCAAAATCAAAAGCTGAAAGTAAGGCTTGCCACCTAGCAAAAACTTGTTTTGAGGCAAGGTTCTTAACATCATTTTTCAAAATAAATTTGGCAGATTGGCAGTCAACTTTTAAAAGAAACTTTTGATTTATCAGATCATCTTGTAGTTTTTGAATTGTCAAAACAATAAGTAGAATTTCTTTTTTCACTGTGGAATACTTTTGTTGGGTGCTATTCCAAGCACCTGGTCTGTGTCCTTTTTGAGAAATGATACCTGGGAACTGGTAACACTATCAACTAGGAAAGGGGCCTTTGGCTGAGATTCGAATGGAGTCTCGTTTAGTCACTCGCTCAGGTGTATACCCGAAAGTCTAAGCCCGACGAATCCATTGAGAGACATAAGGCTCATCTTGTAGCGAAGGGATAGACTCAGATGGGATTGACTACCTGGAAACATTTGCTCTGGTAGCTAAAAGAAAGTCCTCGATGAGAGTGATTCTTGAAGTGGCTGCAAACGACGAACTGGTGCGAATCTAGTTCTCAGATGAGCTAGGACACGAGTATAGGCTATCAATTCTATGCGAAGGGAGTAGAGTGTAAGTGTATTTTTTTTAATAAAAAGACTTTGGGCGGTAGAATGGCAGGGTTCTTGCCATAATAAATACATCCTTGAAAATTCCAAAATTAAGGTTGGGGGTGGCCCTACATTGTTGTTCAAAGGCGACCGGAGGCGACGATTCCTTTGCTGACAACCACGATCTTGAAACATATCTAATAAGGCATTCCTTGTCATTGATTACTTGTTTTAATATGCCACCATAGCCTAATTCTGAAGCATCAATTTCAACAATTTTTTTGTGCCTCGGGATGGTAGATGAATAGGCATGGTTTTCTCTTAACATGCCCTTTTACCCTTTTGACAACAGCAGTGTGTTCTTCTGTCCAAGGAAAAGGGTTTTTTCTAAGTCTTTGGAAAAAGGGTTTGCAAATGATGCATAGTTCTTTATAAAAATTTGCAATATAATTTAGACATCTTAGGAACCTTTGTAACTGGGTTTTGTCTTTAATGACATCAGAAAATTTGTCAGCAAATTCAAGGCTCTTTTGGATAGGTATAATAGTTCATCTTTCAATGTTATGGCCTAAAAATCTGACCTTTGTTTGGAATAAAACAATTTTTGGGGCAGAAACCACCAAACCATAGTGTTTGACAGTCCTAAGAAATATGTCAAGATGCTTCCAGTGCTGGTCTATATTCTCAAATTTTATTCATAGGTAGATTTCGGTGAACTTATCATCCACGAAAAAAACTCAGATAAAAATCCATTCAAATCAATGTGATTTCATGGTGATTCTTACCGAAATTAAAATAGGGATCTCTTATGAAAGACTCAATATATA
The DNA here is from genome assembly GCA_030490815.1 of Acer saccharum. Lineage (NCBI taxonomy): Eukaryota > Viridiplantae > Streptophyta > Magnoliopsida > Sapindales > Sapindaceae > Acer > Acer saccharum. The sequence continues at coordinate 31,655,020 of CM059872.1, forward strand.
TATAAAGAAAACACGGGACATCTAAATCTAAGTGTTGGTTTCATCCAATGGTTAGATTCGTTTCTTGAAAATATATATTAAAACTTAAAAGAGAAGATATATATTAAGATTAGGATTCTCTGTAAAAGTATTTTTTACCGTAATAATTAACTCTAAGTTATTTCTCTCTATTTTCTTCTCCAACAATGATTCTAATCTTCTACACCAAACTTGAAAAACATAATAATAAAAGAATCATGGACTTCAAAAGCTATTTTTTAATATGTATTTGGAATTTGGATCCCCTCCTCACCTCATCTAAATCAATGGTCTCAATTAATTTTATCTTTTGTTAGAGCAAATGCCTAAAATTAATAGAAATAATCCATACCATTGATTTGCTATGTTAGACACGTGGCAATAGATTATGGAGGTGGGGACAATTAAGGCAAGGAGAGGATCCAGATCCTTTGTTTTTTTATTCATGATCAAGTATATTTCCAACACAATATGAAAATCTAGAACACAATAGAAAAAAATGTCTTTATTAGATATACTAAGGCCAAAAATCCCTCTTGATATATCTATGAATTCTCAATTGTTAATACCACATCCGTAAAAAGTATTGATTCAGAAGGAACATTGCAAAATACCTTTTCAAAAATAAATAAATAATGATTCCTTCCTACGTAAAAGGATTTTTGATCCATATTTAGTGTTTAAAAAAAAAAAAAAAAAAAATCAACATTCCCTTTATTTCCTTCAATATGTCATAAATGACTACAAATTAAATTTGAATAAATGGTATCCTCTTTAAAAGGTTAATCACGCAAACAAATCCGATCAGATTTAAAAGTAAAATTTTGAATCATCAGTAACATATTAAGGGGAGAATGCTGGAAGGGGAGAATTCCTAGATAAATCAAGAGGAATTTTTGGCCTTAGTATATTTAAAAGAGACATTTTTTTTTTCCTGTTGTGTTCTAGATTTTCACATTGTGTTGGAAACATAGTCGATCATGAATATAAAAAATAGCTTTTGATGTCCAGGATTTTTTTTTTTTTTTTTTCAGTTTGGTGTAGAAGATTTAGAAGAATCATTATTGGAGAAGAAAATAGAGAGATATTATAACTTAGAGTTAATTATTACAGTAAAAAAATATTTTACAGAGAATCATAATCTTAATTAGAGATGCACGATGGATATAGGTCCCCCCATCCCCATCTCCATCCCACTTCCCAAACCCATCCCCAATCACACCACCACCACCACACCACCCCCCCCCCCACCCCCCCCCCCCCCCCCCCCCCCATAATTACCGGAGCTCTTTAGACCACCCATAATGCCACCAAGGCACCAAGCACTTTGCATGAAGCCAAATTGTGGTTAGCTTCCACGTGTGAGACACCCATATCAAGAGAGAGGATATGAAGAGGTGGAAAATCCACACTCATCCGCAACAGTGGTTTATTATTTCAAGAATTTTATTTGATCCTCCTGTGTCAAGTGGCATGTAAATAGGTTGTTGATTTGCCGCCATTTTGGCTTCTATAATGGTAAACAGTTTCATCTGACATATCACTTTTTTTCTTTCTTTTTTTTCTTTAACAATGGATATCATTACAGATAATTTCGAACTTTAGTAATCCTATTAGGCTATTACCACTCAGAGCTTCAGAGAAGAAACAATTCTTGATTATGAAGGTTAGCTGTTAATATCTGGGGATTGATAATTTTTGGTTAAAATCTAGCTTGTATGTTCTTTTCTTTTTTTTCTTGCATTATTTTGATTGAATGCTTTTATTTTATTTTTATATTTATAATATTAGAACTTTGCACTTACATTTGGAAAAAAAAAAGTTGGAAATTTTGATTAATGGGTGGTGAGCTTAATTAATTGGGGAATACTTTGAATGTAAAATTAAATTACAGGCAATAATACTCCACGCTTCAAAAGGAAATCTTCCTCAGCATATCAATGATAAGAAGAGGTTTGTTATTCTAATTATACTTTTCGAATCATGTTAGATTTTTGTACTGATGTATGTTAAAATATTGTTAATTAAAATGACTTTTTTCATTAAAGGCGACTACTTTTTTGCACTTTCGATCAAGTTTCTTCATTTTAGTTCCTGAATCAGTGCTCAAGTAAATTTCAAGGAAAGTAGATATATAGTCTTTTAGCATGTCACATGGTTAAGCAACTTTCCAAGAAATGTCTGAGCGAGTCATTAATACAATGTCGAATGTCGCAATCACATCCATATATGAACTTGTGTTGTGGTTTGTTGGATGGTGTTGTTGTTTGGTCAGCCAGCTTCAAGGTGAAAGCCTTCCATGTGCTTGAGTTTAGGTCCAACAACCCAAATGCTCCACGGCGGCACGGCTCCTCCAAGACTAGACTTCTTTTTTTTTTTTCCTTGGCTTTTTTTTTCTCAGCAGCCAGTTTCCCATGTGGGTTTGGCCAATGTCACGAAGTAGACAGGAACCTGTAAAGGTTGTTGTAACTTCCAGGTGCTGCCGAGTGAGCATTCTAAGCCGGCGAAGCCAGAAATTCAAGATTTGGGGGGCTAATATACAAAAAACAAAAAAAAAACTAGGGGGACCAAAGTGAAAAAAAGTTAAAAAGTTATAACTATTTTATAATTTTTTTTATTATAAACTTTAGAGTTTTTTTTGGAGAGGGGGGGGGGGGGGGGGGGGGGGGGGGGGGGGGGGGGGGGCCATGGCCCCCACCAGCCCCCCTCTCCCTCCACCCTTGGCTGCGCATGAGGAAGGGTGTAAATCATAGTCTCACATCGTTTGTGTATTAAGGGGATGTACAATATATAAGTGTGAGGGCCCATCACAGAATTGCTTTTCAATGTGATTGTAGCTTTGTGAAGACGACGTAGAAATGTATCCTATTGTAAGAAGTAAATACCCCATACGTTTTTCTTAATTTAGGAACTCCATTATTGGAGGACTTGAAAACAATGGTGGGTTGCCAACAGAGGCGTAGATGGATGAGCTTAGGGTATAGGCAAATGACTCTTAGGTCAATGGCTTGAATCTTACCAATAGTGAAAGCTTTCAAAAAAATACTTGATCCCGGATTAATAGATATTGTCAAAAAAAAAAAAAAAAAAAAAAAAAAAACAATGGTGGGTTCTAGGAATAATCAATGATAAAATTTCCACAAGAAAAAATGTGCTTACATTTGGTGGTAGTGTGGAAATTAGTTAATTGTATCAAACTTCAGCTGAATGAACAGAAGCATCCTTGACCTTATTTCACACTGTACGTAGTCAACTCTTGTTGCTCATGCAATCCTATTTAAAGAGTCCCAGGCTGAAAAATGTTTTAGGGACATTGTGCTGTGTGTACCAAAAATATCCGAGCACATCTTATATATCTCTTTAAGAATTTTGACAAAGCAAAAAAATTTGAAACAAATCATATATTATTCTCCAATGTCATCGTGCATCTGCATACCGCACGCCATCTTGTTACAGCCTAAAAAAAATCGGAACAGGTTATTGTTAATAGATTGATATATACAGTCCTTACATGTCTATTTTTCTGTTTCTTCGTGTCTTATTTAAAGTACTTACTTTTATCTATTCATGTGCATGTGTTGGGTGATTTACAGTTCGAAGTACTCCAACAATGGAAGGAGACTTGGTAAGTTACTGGGAATGTATCTGTAGAATGATCTTCCAGTACTAACTATTTTAATAAGTTAATATATGAATGTGATCACATGCAGGTCATTGCACAGAAGTCCCACGCAATGTCAATATGGAGAACCTGCAAAGTGGATATTTGTTTTCTGAGGTCAGCAACTTCTAAGATCATCTAGGGCTGCAATTTGTGCCTTGTTTTTTTTTTTTTACTTTTACTTTGTTATTAACTGATCAAGTAAGTATGTTGTTGCTAATTTTCTTTATATTAATCAGATATCCAAGCGCGAGTCTGAACACATCCAGAAGTATCCAGATGCAAGTTTGATACGGCTTGGTATCGGTGACACTACAGAGCCTATTCCCGACATCATAACGTCGGCTATGGCTGAGGTAACTAAAGGGCTGTTTGTTTTTTTTTCATAATAAGACTTATTACCTCTTATATCTTAAATTAAGATAAATCAGTTTGTTTGTTTTTTCAACTTATATATTATTTTAAGATATATATTTCTTTTAGAAAAAGTACAAAATTTTGATATGGATTTGGAATTTGGATCCCTTCCTCACCTCATCTTATCCTCATCTAAATCAATGGTATTGACTAATTTTATCTTTTGGTAGAGCAAATGCCTAAAATTAATAGAAATAATCCATACCATTGATTTGTTATATTAGACACGTGGCAATAAATTATGGAGGTGGGGACAATTAAGGCGAGGAGAGGATTAAAATCCTTTTTTTTTTTATATTCATGATCAACTATATTTCCAACACAATATGAAAATCTAGACAACGATAGAAAAAAAAAAGTCTTTATTAGATATACTTAGGCCAAAAATCCCTCTTGATTTATCTATGAATTCTTAATTGTTGATACCACATCCGTAAAAAGTAACATTGCAAAATGCCTTTACAAAAATAAATAAATAATGATTCCTTCCCACGTAAAAGGATTTTTGATCCATATTTAGTGTTAAAGAAATATATATATATATATATATATATCAACAGTCGCTTTATTTCCTTCAATATATCATAAATGACTAGGGGTGGGCAAAAAACCAATGAACCGAACCGAACCGATCCAATCGGTTTTTTTCCGGTTTTTATTGTTCATTGGTTCGGTTCGGTTCGTTTTTTAAAAAAACCGGATATTCCGGTTCGGTTTCCGGTTCAAGGGTTCAAACCGGTGAACCGAACCGAAAACCGGTATATATAATAAAAAATACCTACATTTTTACGAATCCTATCACTCTATCAGTATCTACCGCCTCTTTGCCTTTTTTTTTTGGGTGTTGCCTTTATAAAATTGATGAAATGTCAGATTGTATATGTTTTATAAAATTTATAAAATGATAATAGCCCCCTGTAACTGCTTCATAATATGCTTGAAATTCTGCCATGTTAAGTGATTTCACACAACTATTAAAATGATTTAATACAATAAAAAAAGCTTGGAAATAGCCTAAATTGCTTTGAAATTAAAACTAATAGCAGCAAGTGAAACAAACTGAACACACAAAATGTATATACACACACACACACGCACTGAACACACAAAATGTATATACACACACACGCGCACTGACCACACCTATAATCATACATCTATAACATTACTTCCTAGCCAAAAAGGAAAAAATATTGATAAACATATGGAAATTTCCTAGTGCTTTCAGTTAAACTAGTTCGAGAATTCTTTCTTATAATCATACATCTATAACATTACTTCCTAGCCAAAAAGGAAAAAATATTGATAAACATATGGAAATTTCCTAGTGCTTTCAGTTAAACTAGTTCGAGAATTCTTTCTTATCACAATGAAAATATCTCTGTAACAGAATGTACCACAATCTTTCAAAATTTTGTGCTTTTTCAAATTTTCTAACCATGGCAAATTTTAAAAATTAAAGTCCAATAATTTGGCCAACTAGACCCAAAACCAAAAAAACCGAACCGAACCGAACCGAACTGGTTCAATCGGTTTTTGATCGGTTCACACTTTTCAATTTTATCGGATCGGTTCACTTTTTCAAAAACCGGATATTATCGGTTTTTTATCGGTTCACTTGAAAAGTGAACCGATCCATTAAACGCCCACCCCTATAAATGACTACAAATTAAATTTGAATAAATGGTATCCTCTTAAAAAAGTTAATCACGCAAACAAATCTGATCAGATTTAAAAGTAAAATTTTGAAACATTAGTACCATATTAATTTTACTTGCCGAAAGTATAACACAATTTAAACGATAGTTTCAAGCAACCTAACACATCATTTTAATTAGGTTTTTAAAAAAACAAAAAAAATTGGGTTAAATAGCATTACACAATTCAAGAATCAATTGTTTAAAAGACAAAAACATATTTTTTTTTAAAATACAAATTTTTTCCTCATTGAAAAGTTTCATATCTTATTTTTCATTGATAAGTTTTCTTTGAAACGTTAGATGAAGGCAGTTAGGCAGCATCACAATAAATAATGTGGTTTTACGGATGTGGTATCAACAATGGAGAATTCCTAGATAAATCAAGAGGAATTTTCGGCCTTAGTATATTTAAAAGAGACATTTTTTATTTATTTTTTTTCTGTTGTGTTCTAGATTTTCATATTGTATTGGAAACATAGTCGATCATGAATATAAAAAATAGCTTTTGAAGTCCAAGATTCTTTTTTTTCTTTTTCTTTTTTCAGTTTGGTGTAGAAGATTTAGAAGAATCATTATTGGAGAAGAAAATAGAGAGATATTATAACTTAGAGTTAATTATTACGGTAAAAAATATATTTTACAGAGAATCCTAATCTTAATATATATCTTCTCTTTTAATATATATTTTCAAGAAACAAATCTAACAATTGGATTTTATAGAGAATCCTAATCTTTATATATATATTGTTATGTTATTGAACCTAAACAAAAACCTCAACACCAGGCTTAGCAAAGACAAAATTTCTTCAATGACCAAAACATGACCTTTCAGTGCCACCCTCTTCTTGAAGCTAAGACACCCAATTAATTGAAGCAAAATCAATTAAATTTCATAAACCCGGAGTTGTAGAAGAGTTGTATCTTTGTGTGCTGGTTCTGCCGCCCCTATCTTTTTCACTTAATGACAATTGTCTCCCTTTAAGGACCTAGGTTCTAATTTTCCTTCAGATTGGTAAGCATAGGCAGCACACCCAAACACTCTTAAGTGTTTCAGACTATGAGGCCTCCCTGTCCAGATTTCTTCAGGGGTTTTAAGGGCTATGGCAGTGGAGGGAGACCTATTGATCAGACAGGCTGCTGTGGCAGCAACTTCCCCCCATAAATTTTGGCTCAAACCAACCCTTATAAGCAAACATCTAACCTTTTCTAGAACTGTCCTATTCATTCTCTCAGCCACTCCATTTTGCTGTGGAGTGCGTCTCACAGTTCTATGTCTAGTTATGCCATGTTCTTCACAGAATTTATTAAAATTTTCATTACAAAATTCTAAACCATTGTCGGTTCTTAGAATTCTCAGTTTCTTAGAGGTTTGGTTTTCAGCCAACCTCTTCCAAGCTTTGAAGCTTTCAAAAGCTTGATCTTTGGACTTTAAAAGGTAAAGCCAAAATTTCCTAGAGTAGTCATCAATAAGGGACAGAAAATATCTGTTCCCACCATGAGTTGGGACCTTAGAAGGTCCCCATAAATCAGAATGGACATACTCAAGAATCTGATTTGAGGTATGTTGAGCAGTGCTAAAACTGATCCTATGTTGTTTTCCTAGGACACAACACTCACAAAATTCCAGCTTATTCACTTGATCCCCATTTAGGAGATTTCTCTTGCTCAACTCAAGTATACCTCTCTCACTCATGTAACCTAACCTCATGTGCCAAAGTATGCCTTTGTCACTGATTTTAGAGGCTATGCAAGCTACCTCATTAGTGACAGCCTCACCCCTAAGCACATATAACCCATTCTTCTTGTCACCTTTAAGGATAACAAGAGAACCCTTAGAGGCTTTTAGAACACCTCTTTCAGCCTTATAGGAATAACCTTCCTCATCTAAGGTACCTAGAGAAATTAAATTTCTCTTAAGGTTTGGCACATATCTCACATTTCTAAGGACCCTAACCATCCCATCATACATTCTCAAAGCAATAGAACATATACCTTCCACATTGCATTGTTGATTGTTACCCATCAACACACTGCCACTGTTGAGTTCTTGGAACTCAGTGAACAGTCCTTTTTTAGGACACATGTGGAATGAGCAGCCTGAGTCTAGGATCCATTCAGAACTCCTATCCTCAGTGCTCATAGCTAAAACTTCACTAGGTTCATAGGATTTAGATGCTATAGCAGCATCACCATCAGTTTAGGTCTTATCTTGCATTTTCTTTTTAAACTCATAACAATATTTTTTAATGTGGCCTTTTTTACCACAGAAGTAACATTTCCTAGAACCATTTCTGTTTCTAGATTGAGACCTATAATTAGGTGTCTTACTTCTGCCTTTATTATTATTATTAGAATTATTGTTATGATTTTTAACAGGCTGCCTACCTCTAACAAACAAGTTTTCCCCATTATCTTTCTTTTCAATCTTTAACTCAAGTTCTTTAGATTTAAGAGCAGAGATGCATTCTTCTAAACTTAGAGAGGTTCTGCCATACTTGATGGCTGCCTTCATATCCTTGAAGGATTCAGGCAAAGAGTTAAGAAGGATTATGGCTTCATTTTCGTCACTCAGTTTTTCGTTATCACCAGTATTAGCCAATTCAATAGTCATCTTCTTAAATTCATCCAAGTTTTTACCTAAACCTTTCTAGCATCCATCTTAAAACCGAAGAGTCTTTCTTTCAAATAGATTTTATTAGTTAAAGATTTAGTCAGATATAGGCTTTCAAGTTTATTCCAAACATCACATGCAGTTTTCTCATCATTAACTTCTCTAAGAACATTATCAGACAGATTTAAAATTATAGTGCCTAAGGCCATTTCAAGCATGTCATCTTTCTGTTCTACAGTTAATGAGTCAGGTAATTTTTCTGGTCCTTTAATGGCTTTGAGGATTTTCTGCTGAGAGAGAAGGGCTTTCACCTTTCTTCTCCAAATGCCGAAATCCCCAGAGCCATCGAATTTATCAATATCAAATTTCATGCTCATAATAGGATTAAACAAATTATTAAAATTGCTAGGGCCAGAATATGTTACCAATTTGCTAGTACTAGCAGCTCCACTGCCGGTTTCTACTTCTTCTCCAGCTGTGTCTTCTGCTGAAGACTCCACAACTGGAGGATCTTCAGCTTCCAAGGTCGCCGTTGGTACTGTTCCGAGGCTCTGATACCACTGTTGTGTTATTGAACCTAAACAAAAACCTCAACACCAGGCTGAGCAAAGACAAAATTTCTTCAATGACCAAAACACGACCTTTCATATATATATATATATATATAGTCACTTTCTAGTGCGAGATTCTATATAAATTTTTTATACGAGATCATGGTTTATCACATGTAATAAATCGTATAAAAAAATTTTACACGGTTTATCATATGTGATAAACCGTCCATGTACAAAAAATTTGTACGGAATATATATATAACGTATGCCATAGCAACAACTCGAAACAGAAGTTTGTTGTTTTTAAGTACTTGATATCTATAAATTTTATTATACTGTAACAAAATTAACAAGGTTCACCCAGTGGTATGCATTTCACATCTACACCAAAAAGTTCTGGGTTTGAGTCTCTCCCCCTCCCTTAAATCCCAAATTATTGTTATATTTCAATATATAACAAACATAGGTGGAGAGAATATATATTAACCGATAGATGTAGAGAATAACATGCCTTTTATTGCTTCTCATCGTCTATTCATCTTTACCGATAATACTAATTACCGGAGCTCATTAGACCACCCATAATGCCACCAAGGCATCAAGCACTTTGCATGAAGCCAAATTGTGGTTAGCTTCCACGTGTGAGACACCCATATCAAGAGAGAGGAAGAGGTGGAAAATCCACACTCATCCGAAACTTATTTCAAGAATTTTATTTGATCCTCCTGTGTCAAGTGGCATGCAAATAGGTTGTTGATTTGCCGCCATTTTGGCTTCTATAATGGTTAAAAGTGGATATCAATACAGATAATTTCGAACTTTAGTAATCCTATTAGGCTATTACCACTCAGAGCTTCAGAGAAGAAACAATTCTTGATTATGAAGGTTAGCTGTTAATATTTGGGGATTGATAATTTTTGGTTAAAATCTAACTTGCATGTTCTTTTCTTTTTTTTCTTGCATTATTTTGATTGAATGCTTTTATTTATAATATTAGAACTTTGCACTTACATTTGGAAAAAAAAAAAAGTTGGAAATTTTGATTAATGGGTGGTGAGCTTAATTAATTGGGGAATACTTTGAATGTAAAATTAAATTACAGGCAATAATACTCCACGCTTCAAAAGGAAATCTTCCTCTGCATAACAATGATAAGAAGAGGTTGTTATTCTCATTATACTTTTCCAATCATGTTAGATTTTTGTACTGATGTATGTTAAATTGTTAATTAAAATGACTTTTTTCATTAAAGCCAACTACTTCTTTGCACTTTCGATGCAAGTTTCTTCATTTTAGTTCATGAATTAGTGCTCAAGTAATTTCAATGAAAGTAGATATTCTTTTAGCATGTCAATGCAACTTTCCAAGAAATTAATGTCTGAGCGAGTCATTAATACAATGTCGAATGGTCGCAATCACATCCATATATGAACTTGTGTTGTGGTTTGTTGGATGTGTTGTTGTTTGGTCAGCCAGCTCCAAAGTGAAAGCCTTCCATGTGTTTGAGTTTAGGTCCAACAACCCAAATGCTCCACGGCGGCACGGCTCCTCCAAGACTAGACTTCTTTTTTTTTTTTCCTTGGCTTTTTTTCGCAGCAGCCAGTTTCCCATGTGGGTTTGGCCAATGTCAGGAACCTGTAAAGGTTGTTGTAACTTCCAGGTGCTGCCGAGTGAGCATTCTACGCCGGCAAAGCCAGAAATTCAACATTGGGGGCTAATATACAAAAAACAAAAAACAAAAAAAAATTAGGGGGACTAAAATGAAAAAAAGTTAAAATTTTGTAACTATTTTTTAATTTTTTTTTTAAAATATGAACTTTAGAGTTTTTTTGGAGAGGGGGGGCCATGGCCCCCAACAGCCCCCCTCTCCCTCCGCCCCCGGCTGCGCATGAGGGAGGGTGTGAACCATAGCCCCACATCGCTTATGCATTAAAGGGATGTGCAATATATAAGTGTGAGGGCCCAACTGTATCCTATTGTAAGAAGTAAATACCCCATCCGTTTTTCTTAATTTAGGAACTCCATTATTGGAGGACTTGAAAACAATGGTGGGTTGCCAACAGAGATGTAACTCAGCTCGTAGATGGACGAGCTTAAGGTTTGGGCAAATGACTCCTAGGTCAGCGGCTCGAATCCTATCAATAGTGAAAGCTTTCAAAAAAATACCTGGTCCCGGATTAACAAATATTGTAAAAAAAAATAATAAAAAAAAAAAAATGGTGGGTTCTAGGAATAATCAATGATAAAATTTCCACAAGAAAAAATGTGCTTACATTTGGTGGTAGTGTGGAAATTAGTTTTTGGTATCAAACTTCAGCTGAATGAACAGAAGCATCGTTGACCTTATTTCACACTGTACGTAGTCAACTCTTGTTGCTCATGCAATCCTATTTAAAGAGTCCCAGGCTGCAAAATGTTTTAGGGACATTGTGCTGTGTGTACCAAAAATATCCGAGCACATCTTATATATCTCTTTAAGAATTTTGACAAAGCAAAAAAATTTGAAACAAATCATATATTATTCTCCAATGTCATCGTGCATCTGCTTACCGCACGCCATCTTGTTACAACCTAAAAAAAATCGGAACAGGTTATTGTTAATAGATTGATATATACAGTCCTTACATGTCTATTTTTCTGTTTCTTCGTGTCTTATTTAAAGTACTTACTTTTATCTATTCATGTGCATGTGTTGGGTGATTTACAGTTCGAAGTACTCCAACAATGGAAGGAGACTTGGTAAGTTACTGGGAATGTATCAGTAGAATGATCTTCCACTAACTATTTTAATATGTTAATATATGAATGTGATCACATGCAGGTCATTGCACAGAAGTCCCACGCAATGTCAATATGGAGAACCTGCAAAGTGGATATTTGTTTCCTGAGGTCAGCAACTTCTAAAATCATCTAGGGCTGCAATTTGTGCCTTGTTTTTTTTTTTTTTTTACTTTTACATTGTTATTAACTGATCAAGTAAGTATGTTGTTGCTAATTTTCTTTATATTAATCAGATATCCAAGCGCGAGTCTGAACACATCCGGAAGTATCCAGATGCAAGTTTGATACGGCTTGGTATCGGTGACACTACAGAGCCTATTCCCGACATCATAACGTCAGCTATGGCTGAGGTAACTAAGGGGCTGTTTGTTTTTTTTTTTTTTCATAATAAGACTTATTACCTCTTATATCTTAAATTAAGATAAATCAGTTTGTTTGTTTTTTCAACTTATATCTTATTTTAAGATATATATATTTCTTTTAGAAAAAGTAAAAAATTTTGACATTTATCTTATTTAAAAAGTGTTATAGTAGAATTTTTTTAGTAAATAGCCAAATAAAAAAATAATAAAAATGTGCTTTTCTATTTTTATCCACCTCCGAAAAAAAAAATAATGTGGTTTCAACTTTAGCCCTAAAGTGACAAAAATACCCCTCTATTTTGTTTTAAATCATTTAACTTTAATTTTGGTTTATATCTGACATAGGAGGTTTTTAATATTAGTAATCGTTTCTATATTTGTATTTTCATTTGTCAATTTAGCTTTGCTTTTGTTATTTGTTCGGTCGTTGGACCCTCGGATGTAATTTGTGTTGTCGTTTTATGAGTGGGCTATAAATACCCCTTTTTGTTATTGTATTAGATTATTAGGGAGACTATTTGATATTGAGAATTAAAATACAGAGTATTTCCTCTCATTTGGGGATTTCCCCTTGTTTGCCATGGATTTGGCTCCTCTCTAGCTTCCTATTAGTTGGTGGTGTAAAAACAATTTGGTAGATAATAACTTAAAACTATTATAAGCTTGATATATACTATTATATTCTCAATTGCACCAAGTTCTTCCTCTGTTTTTTTCTTATAGTTAGTAAATAATTTGTCACACTATGTTTTCTGTTTTGCAGCATTCATTTGCTCTATCTACAGTTAAAGGTTATAAAGGGTATGGAGAAGAGCAAGGCAACATGGTACTCCAACCCCCCCTCCATGCCATGCAATATTTGGTTGTCACTCTATTATATTCTATAAATGAAAACAAAATTTTTAATCTGACTCTCTGGACCCTTTAATAATTCATCTTGGGGTTTGTCTGGTTGATATCTTCATCTTTTTGTCAATCTCTGTGGGATCTCTTTCATGCATACTTTTCTATTGTGAGTTTGTGACCCTAGCTAACAAATTTAAAGGGACACTTGTCAAAATTAGAGACCTAGTACACATGGACCCCCGAAACAAAGGTGGTGAATAATGCTATATTTGTATACATTTGTATATTTTAATTATTTTGTTGAGCCATCTTTATCAATGATGAAGACGCATCATATCGTTGCTACCGTTCCCGACATATCTTGAAGGACCAATATGCTTTATGAAGCTTAGTTGATTTATTTATTTGGATTACTTTCAGAATCATTTACATCATTAAGAAATCAAATAGCTAGGGTTAGCAAATGCATTTTGATAATGACAACAACGAGAAGATTACAAGAGTTAAAACTTTTTGTTTGATAGCTACAAAGTTTGCAATAAAATCTAATCCTCCTCACTCTTTAAATAAGTAACAGACATGGTCTTTTTTTTTTTTATATATATACCATATGTGGGTATGACGACTCGAATCTGGAACATTACCGGACTGAATGAGTGCTCTTTACCAGCAAGTCACATTGGGTGGTTGTGTAATAGACATGGTCTTTGCTATGCTATTACAATTTATATTGCGATACTGAAAGCTCTTTTCCTTTTCATAGGCATTGAGAAAAGCGATTGCTGGAAATTTTTATAAAGATATGGGACTGAAAGGCAATGAAATTTTTATATCAGATGGTGCCCAGTGTGACATTTCTCGTTTACAGGTACAGGAAATTGGTCTCTATATATCAAATCTTGCACTTATTTTTTACTGATCTAGCTTGCATAAAGCTTGAATTAAAAAACTTTTGCATTCCTTGCAACAGATGCTTTTGGGATCCAATATGACAGTGGCTGTGCAGGACCCATCATTTCCGGTAATATTTGGAAGGGTGGTCTTTACTCTTTAATTAGCTTTTTAATGAACTGTACTTAACAGATGATAATATCATACTGATATCGCTTAATGCTTGAAACAAATTGCTTTTACTATTGAATGATCTGAAGCTATTCCATTTCAGTTTCTCCGTCAATGTTTTTCACACGCTTAGTAGTATAATTTCTAGCAAGATAACAGGTGTGCTTGGAACAGGCCTATATAGATTCTAGTGTCATTGTTGGCCAAGCTGGAAAGTTCCAACAGGAAACTGAGAAGTACAAGAACATTGTGTACATGAACTGCACACCTGAGAACGGATTTTTCCCCGACTTATCAACTACTTCAAGGACAAATATCATTTTCTTTTGTTCTCCCAACAATCCAACTGGTCATGCTGCATCATGGAAGCAATTGAAGCAACTTGTGGAATTCGCAAAGGCAAATGGGTCGATAATAATTTATGACTCTGCATATGCTGCTTATATTTCTGATGCAAGTCCAAGATCAATCTATGAAATTCCTGGTGCCAGAGAGGTTTGTCAATAATGACCACCATTTCACTGCCACATTTGATCAAATATATTCCTGTTTTCTTCCTGACAGTCTTATGATACAGGTTGCCATTGAAATTTCATCCTTCTCCAAATTCGCTGGGTTCACAGGTGTCCGCCTAGGCTGGACAGTGGTACCCGAAGAGCTTGTTTACTCCAATGGGTATCCGGTCATAAAGGATTTTGACCGCATCGTGTGCACCTGCTTCAATGGTGCATCAAATATTGCTCAGGCTGGAGGTCTAGCGTGCCTTTCTCCGGAAGGCTATCAGGTAGCATTTTCTGTCAAAATTCGCAGATTAACTTCAGATTTCCGGTTGATCCAAATGATATGAACAATAAAGGAAATTGGTTGTCATTGGTGTTTGTTTCAGGCCCTGAACAGTGTGGTTGGCTACTACAAGGAAAATGCCAAGATAATTGTTGATACATTTGAATCACTTGGGTTGAAAGTTTATGGTGGAAAGAATGCTCCCTATGCATGGGTACATTTTCCAGGGAAGAGTTCCTGGAACACATTTGCAGAAATTCTTGAGAAAACACACATTGTCACTATTCCAGGCAGCGGATTCGGTCCTGGAGGAGAAGAATATATTAGAGTCAGTGCATTTGGACACAGAGAATGTATATTAGAAGCTTCCAGGAGGCTTAAGAATTTTTACACATGAATTCTATCACCACAATTTCCAATTCCATGACCCAAATTGTGAGATGTTCATCTATAACCCAGTACCTCAGATTTTTGTCGTTGAAAAATCAATAAAACTTTATAGTTATCTTATAAAATCTCATTTCCCATGTCGAAAACTTGTTGAAAATTAAAATAAACAATCATGGTGGCTTATATATTAAATCATAACTAAAAAAAAAAATCAATGAAATTCATTGATATCTTGTTCTTAATTTGTAACAAATCGAATCTGGATCAACATGCCCTATACCTGAAATCTGGTTGGGGTAAGGTGCCTCCTACCCGACTCGTAATTTTTGAAATTTTTTTCTTTTGATATTTGACATAGGTAAAGGATTATGTTAGGACTAATGAGATCATATACTATGTACGTGATCTAAAATATTACTCATATAATAAAAAGAAATCTACTCTCATATACTCTCCACACATGTTTATAAGGAGATTTTTTCTTTACAATTCATTTTAATAACACTAATATTTTAAAAAATATAAGACACTTCGATTTACTCTAAATTACCATTTTTATCTTTTTTTTTTTTTTTTGGTAAAGAGGAGGGGTTAAACCCCGAGCAGAAAAAAGAAGCAAAACAGAACTAAAAACTGGGCACAATCCTAGAGCAGGACAGGCCTCTTAAATCCTCAGCAAGGAGGATGGCAATCTGGGGAGGAGGCTCCTGAAAAATAGAGGTACCAAATTCCATGGAATGACCAAGTTTTGCAAGGCTGTCAGCAACACGGTTGCTCTCTCTGTAACAATGACGAATCAGGCAGCTCCAATCTTTTCCCATCAGATTTCTACAAGCTTGAACAATGCTAAACAGCTGGTGGTTCTGCGGGAGATTAGTATTAATCAATTGAGTAGCATCCATCGAATCAGTTTCAACAATCAACTTCTTATATCCAGCCTTCCAGACAAGACTGATACCTTCCAAAATACCCCACATTTCAGCTTCTAAAACACTTCCCACACCTATATTCATAGCAAACCCACCCAACCAATTATGATTGTTATCCCTCAACACACCCCCAGCAGCAATGGTACCCATCTCAGGTCTCCTACTGCCATCCACTTTTAGCTTAATCCACTCACGAGGAGGAGGATTCCAAGCAATAAAACTGGTCTGGAAATCAGTACCTTTAACAATAGTATTATTAGCACTGAACCAGTCATCCACAAATTTGATAATAACCCTACCTGGTGAAGCAACCATCTGGAAGTTAGGATTGAATATCTACTCACATCTCCATTTCCAGATAAACCATAAAGCCACTACAAAAATGAGATAATTCGGCCACTTCTTCATAACAGTTTGACTACATTTCAGATTTTGAATGATCCACTCTTTCCATTCAGCTTTAAAAGAAATGCTCTTGGAAACTCCTTTCCAGATGTCTTCCCAAATTTCAATAGCACCAAAACATCCTCTAAAGACATGGTCCATATTCTCACAGCCTGCCTTACACCGATTACAAACAATATTATTTGTGAGCCCCCTTGTAGCCCTATGCTCATTAGTAAGAAGCTTGCCATGAAGTAAGATCCAGAGGAAGTGGCTAACTCTAGGAGGAAGCTTAAGCTTCCAAATGAATCTCCAATCCCACACCCCATCATTCTCTTCTTCAAACTGAACATTATAAGCACTTTTCACCGAAAATTCACCATTGTTAGAGAGACCCCATATAACCTTATCAGGAATACCTTGCTTATTATCAGCATAAACACTCAGAATTCGCTGAATAATATGCAAAGGCAGCACAGTACTCAACTTATTCACATCCCATTCAGATGACCGAAAATAATCAGCCACCACTTCAAGGACCTGCTCATTAGACAGAGCTGCAATAGCATAATCAAAAAGAGGGCCAATATTCGGGACCCAAACATCAGTCCAGAATTTAACACACTCACCATTGCCTATTCTCCACTGCATTCCTTTAATAAGAAGCTGAGCTCCAAACAAAAAACCCCTCCAAATATTCGAGCATCCACTTCCTACAGTATCAACAAATATACCATTTTTATAATACTTCCCTCTCATCATTTTAGCCCACAGCCCAGAATTATCTTGAATCAGCCTCCAACTTGCTTTGGCCAGAAGGGCCTGATTCATCATTCTCATATTTTTAATACCCAAACCCCCTTTCTTTTTTGGCAAGCAAACCACTCTCCAATTAACAAGGTGTATCTTCTTCTTATCATCACTGCTGCCCCAAAGAAAGTCTCTACTAAGTTTATCAAGTTTAGTACATAAATCAGCAGAAAGTTTCACAGACTACATAACATATATAGGAAGAGCAGAGGCTATAGCCTTAACTAACACACATCTTCCAGCAAACAATAGTGTAGCATTCTTCTAAGACGCAAGTCTTTTTTGCGAACTCTCAAGAATGTAATTATACGTGCTCTTATTGACACGCCCATGGGTGAGAGGAATGCCAAGATAAGTGCCCAAATTCTTGGTGATTGGGGATCCACACAACTTAGCCAACTCTTTAGCTTTAGTATCCCCAATGTTATTAGAACATAAAACTCTAGACTTAAAGAAACTGACCTGCTCTCCCGAAAGATCACAGAAAGCATCAATGCATTCTCTCATAACACTAGCTTGATGCTCAGAGGCATGCCCAAACAGAATCAAATCATCCGCGAAAAATAGATGCGAAATTTCTGGTCCTCCCCTAGAGATTTTAACTGGTTTCCATTCCCCTTCATAAAGCTTTTGATTGATGATGTGAGATAGCTTCTCCATACAAAGGACAAAAATGTAAGGAGATAAAGGATCTCCTTGGCGAATGCCACACTTAGGTATAACACTTTCAGACAACTCACCATTAACAAGAACTTGATATTGCACTGAAGTAATGCAGCTCATGATCAAAGCATTCAGATTGCCATTTATTCCAACTTCTTCCAAAACATGCTTGATGAAACTCCATTGTAACTTGTCATAGGCCTTAGCTAAATCAATTTTCCATGCTATAAATCCTAACTTCCCTTTGGCCTTTCTATACTTGTGAAGCACCTCCTGTGCAACAATGATGTTATCTTGTATTTGTATCCCCTTAATGAAAGCAACCTGGCTGGGACTAACAAGATTAGGAAGAAGTGGTCTAATTTTTTGCACCAAAATCTTACTCACTATTTTGTAGATGGTATTACACAAACTTATGGGTCTAAGTTGTGTCATACAAGTGGGATTGGAAGTTTTAGGAATGAGAGAGATGATGGTTTTGTTAATCTCATTAGGAATGCTTCCTTTCCGAAAACAGTCAATAGCAAAGTTGATAAGGTCCCTCTTACAATACTTCCAACAATTTAGAAAGAAAACTGCTGGAAATCCATCAGGGCCTGGCACCTTAAGGCCTCCAATGTCAAACAAGCTCTGATTCACATCTTGCTCACAAATATCCATAGAAAGACAAGCCATTTCACTGCTGTTCAGCCGAGGGAACATCATAGGCAAATCAGCATAGTTTCCTTGACTATCTCTAGCAGTAAACAACTTTCTGAAATACTCAACCGCCACCTTTTTCATGTCAACTAACTCCTCAGCCTAGCTCCCATCATCCCTCTTCAACCCTTCAAGCTTATTTTTCCTTCTTCTAATGATGGTAGAAAGATGAAAAAATTTTGTATTTCTATCACTTTCTTGGAGCCAGTTATTCCTAGATTTTTGCTTCCAAAATAGCTCCTCTTGTTCGACAATGTGATTGTAATCCTTGAGAAGTTTCTCTTCCAACCGAACCAACTGATAAGAAAATCTCTCACTCAAGCATCTTTGGATTCCACCAATCCTAGCAAAAAGTCTTCTCTTTTTATGGAATATGTTACCGAACTCCTCCTTATTCCACTTCACCAGAATTCTTGTAAGTTTTTGAATTTTAAAAGCAGCATTATCATCCTTGTCACTCCAGTTATTGGAAATAATAGCATCAAAGTCCTTATTTTTTAGCCACATGGCTTCAAACCTAAACGGTTTACTCATACTATTAGGTATTTGAGTGCTTTGGAGCTGAATGAGCACAGGACAATGGTCTGAAGACAGTCTAGGAAGATGTTTCACAAAACCATCCGAGTAGTGAATTCTCCACTCCATAGAACATAGACCTCTGTCAAGTCTTTCCCACACTTCTTCCCCTACACCTCTCTTATTCATCCAAGTGAACCTCGGCCCAATGAATCCCATATCGACAAGCTTATTTCTATCAATCCAACTAGAGAAGCCACTGTTAGAAAAGGTAGGCCTACCACCACGTTTTTCGCCGCAACTCGTAATTTCATTGAAATCCCCCGCTATAAGCCATGACATTTGGAAACAACCTCTGATAGAATCCAAATAACTCCATAGCAATCTTCTAATATTAGCGCAAGGATTGGCATAAACAACTGTTAGAATCCAAAAAAAATTTTGATCATCTACTAAAGCTGTGATACTATGTCTTGAACTAGCCACAACATGAATCTTAATCTTACTCTCATTCCATAATAACCATATTCCACCAGAAAATCCCTCAGCCTCCACTATATAACTATTATCAAATCCTAACCTTTTGATAACTCTTTTAGCTTTCAAGCCACTAATTCTTGGCTCACAGATAATTAAAACATCAAAACTATGCAATCTACGAATATCAGCCATATTCCTGGCAAATAGATCTTTACCAGCTCCTCTCACATTCCACACTAAAATCATGGGAAAAGATGAGAGCAAACCCCTTATTCGGAGACCAAACCCATAGCCTCTACAAGTTCAAAGGCCACCACTTCAAATGTATTATCATTCTGCATCACAGGGTTACTAACATAATTCACATTACTGAGACAATTCTGCATCATTGGGTTACTGTCTGTAGTCGCAGGAATGGTTTTATTTTGAGGTTGGCACAGAGAATTGACACTATCCAAAGCCTCCATACTAGTATGAGAGTTCCAGCTTTTTTGAGTCTGTTTATGAGCATATTTGATGCCTTTTCCACCCCCATTTCCTTTAGAACAACTAGCTGCCCCTTTTAGCATATTTTCATTGCCTATTTTAGCACCCTTCTTACCCCTTAGCAAGGGATCTTTATACACCTCCTTTCCTTGATTGGTGATCTCAACCAAGCTATTCTTCTCTCTTGGAGCAGAGTCTACGCTGTCCTTCTTCAACACCTGACTCTCCATTCCCACAAGCATATCCTCCACATCTTCATTAAGTATATCAAACCTTGAACCAGTACCATTACCATGGGCCACAGTTGCACCCTTCACAACATACTTCTCTCCCACCGAAACACTCTTTGTTAATTTATGTTTCCCTACCTTGTCATCAATGGAACCAATAGGTGTACCCCTATTATCTAATTTGTTAGTTCCATCTTTGCCGCTGAAATCATTTCTTTTAGGAAAATTGCTGCTTCCATTATTCATTTTCCCATTCCTTCCTCTAAAATTTTTATTATTCGGCCTCCCATAGGAAACTAGGAGCCAAGGCCCATAAAGGGGTTCCTCCTTCTTCTCCATATTTCCTCCACAAGATTCATTAGTATCCACCATTTTATCAGTAACATCTTCCATCATACCCTCTCTGCAGATATCCTGATTATAACCGTATCTTCCACACTTGAAACATATGAGCTCTAAACTTTCATATTCTACCCTTATACTTCTACCATCAATACTAAGAGAAGCAAGTAAAGGCTTAGATATATCAATTTCCACACAGATTCGGGCAAACCTACCTCTAGCTTGGTTCATAGTAATAGGATCAACTTTGCACATTCTGCCCAGCATGCCACCAATACTCCACAGCAGATCAGCATCCATCCATTCCATCGGAAGTTTCGACAGTCGCACCCAAATAGGCATGCTCTGAATTGTATCCTCACCCGGAACGAAATTCGGCCTCCACCTTTGGGTTACCAGATATTGATTATTAATCACCCATGGCCCATTCGTAAGCACATAATCTAAATCATCCCTCATCTGAAATCGCACAACAAAGTAGCCTTCCCCCAAATCTGTCAATTGCCAGTGACCAAGAAGGGACCATTTCTGTGTCAATTTATTAGTCATGAAACTCAGTGTGTATGGCCGCCCCATATTCTTCAATATTAGAGCATTTTTCCATGGTTTATGAAGTTGTTCCTTCAATTTCAGAGAGATCTGCATCGCAGGACCAGTCGGACTCTCAGTAATCAAAATATCTTCAGCATCAATTTTGAGCTTCTCTTTTGTAGTTCCGAATCCAAACCAAGAGCTGGGCGTAGACATCCCCATTAGCTTAGACTTGAAACTTCCCATAGCTTCTTCCCTCACCTGATTGATTCCAATATCATTTCGTCCACTGACATCATTAGTTGCTCTGGCTCTCTTGGCAGAAGAACAATCACTAAATCCTTTACTCATATCAACATTCATCTCACAAGGGGGAGGTTGTTGAGCTGAAAATACAAAAGTCTCACTCAAAGTCTCCATTCTCGCAAAGAACAGAGCAAAAAAAGCAACCAGAAAACAAAAGGGAGGAGCGAGAGAGATGAAGAAGAGAGAATCGAACGGCGGCGCGTAAGATCTAGAACCAGAAAACAAACTTGCACAACCCACTCTCAAAGCGCGTACAAACATTCATCCCCACGCGCCCATTTTTCCAGGAAATATGTGTTAAGTTTCCTTTTTATTTACTAATCTTTGATGATTTACCATTTTTATCTTTTAATTCTTAATTTCAAAAGACTTTTTTTTTTTTTTTGGCATTTTAGCAAAATACCCTTTTAGAGAGTTTGAATTGTAAATATACCCTCAGAAAAAAAAAAGTGGCAAAATTGTCCCTAAAATACTAAAATGCCCTTAATGAAACAATTGTCTTCGATTGGAGAAATCCCCCAAATCTCATGCCATAACCAACCTGATTCCACCCGCGCCGCATTTTTGTAGATAGGAAATGAGGAAAATCAAACTTGTCGAGTTTTTAAGTTGAATTCAGTTGGATTTTTCGGGATTTTTTTCAAACTAAGCATATTTTCTGTTCTTTATGACATGTTAATCTGATTATTGGAACTAGTTTTAAAGAAAGACAATGGTAATATAAACTCAAATTATGAAGACACCTCTAATTCTGGTGGAATTGAGTTGTCTTTTACTTGATTTTTTTTGGAAAGTTTGGGGTATTTTTGTAACTTTTTGCCTAGAAGAGGTAATTATGCAAATTTAACTCTAAATAGTGCTATTTTTTTTTATAAAAATCCTTTTTTTTAAAAAAAATTATTATTATTTGGAAAGCCTGTTTTGATATTTATTTTTAAAAAAAATAAATAAAAATTATATAGAGGTTATTGTCGAGACTCGTATATTATAAATAAGGGTAATGCTACATATCCCAACAAATTATCCCAAAAAAATGTACAATCTCATGTGGGGCACGCCCCACATGAGATTGTACATTTTTTTGGGATAATTTGTTGGGATATGTAGCATTTTCCTATAAATAAATAAATTTTTAATTTTTTTCACACTTCTTTTATGAATGAATTATGTATTAAGAAAATTAAATTCAATTCCAAAAGTTTTTTTTTTTTCTTTTTGATAAAAAAAAAAAATTACAAGTTTAAATTTGATTAATAACTTGCTTTATAAAAATCTGTGTGCGGGTGTCTTTATAATTTTTTGTCTTATTTAATATTTTAATTAAGGATAAAATTGCCATTAACAAAAAGTTATGCAAATGGCAAATGGAATATGAATATGAGGAAGAGAGCTTATTTTGTCAATCCAATTTTTTCTATTTACACTTCTTTTCTAAAAATACTTTATTCTCAAAATTTAAATTTTAAAAAAATATCTATAGACACTTTCTTTTGTTCCAAGATTATCTTTTTTATTTTTTGGCACTCATATTTTAAAGACACTCCATTTAAAAAAATAAATTTCTAAAGACTCTCCATTTTATTTTAATAAAAGTTAGGTCAAACCATCGTAGCATTTGGATTCATCCGAGGAGTAATCTTTTTTGAATTAAATTATTAAAAAAAAATTATCTCTCGTAAATCATTAGATTAAATATTACATTTTAAATACCCTCTCATAAATTTTTAATTACCATATTAAACTCTCTCTCCTCCAATATATATCTCTAATTTTTTATCTTCATTCTTTCTCAAGCAAGACTAACGGTTAAGAAAAAAAAAACTTATGAATAAACTTGATTTTTAGGAACCGTATATATGTATATATTTAAAAATAAAAAATAAAAAAAACTTTAAAAAAAAGTACCCTGATTTTCAATATATATATATATGAAAAAAAAAATTGTTACTTTTGTATGTATGTGATTGCCTAGAAAACTTTAATTTTTTCATTAGTCTTAGAAATTTTGAATTTAATCAAATCTAGTTGCAACAAATCAAGTTTTCATATATATATATATATATATATATATATATATATATATATTTTGAAAAACAAGGTTTTTGTATTAACTTTTTAATATATATATATATATATATATATATATATATATATATATATATATATTACTTTTAGTAAAAAACCAAATTATTCATAAGTTTCTTTTTCTTTAAGTATCATTTTTTTAATTATTAATCAACAATTTTTCTATTATCAGTTTGAACTGATAAAAGATATATCAGTTCCTTGCCTGTGGGCCATTAGATTTAAATACTTTAACTTAGATGCATAAACTTGTCAAAGTATCTTTTAAATCCAATGGTCCACGTGTAAAGAACTTATATATTTTATATCAGTTCGAACTAATAATAAAAAAACTGATTAATCAGAGATTAATATAGAAAGTATGAAGATAATTTTTATTTTTATTTTAAAATAGGGAGAGAGAGAGAGAGACTAATTATGAGAGAGTGTTTAATATGGTAATAATATATTTAGGAGACATAGTTTAATAGTAATATTTAATCTAATGATTTAGGAGAGAGAATTTCTTTTTTAAATATTTTAATTAGTTTGAAGTATCTTTAGAATTTTTTGTTTTGTTTAGTAATTTTAATTCAAGTTAAAATTTTCATTAATAAAAAAAAATTAAATTAGAATATAAATAAATAATGTGTGGATCGTAAGGAGAAGCTTTCTATGAGGAATAGATATCGGGTGGATTGTCAATAGGCATAGACTTAGGTATTTATGTAGAATTAACACTTTAATTTGTGAATTTATACCAGTCAACTAATAAAACACTCCTTTCAGAAAAATACTAACAAAATACGAAGTGCTGCGAATCTTTCAAGAAGTCATCTGGTCATTGTTTAATATTGCAGAGCTTTCATTGCAGCTTTCTTGTTCGACAAAATGCCTGAATGAATAAACCAACTTAAATCACTTCTCTAGCAACCCAATAGAGAGATTTAAAGACATGGACGATCTTGAAGGAAGGAGATCACGTCGTCGCGGAATCAGCCAGGTAAAAAAATCACTCTTTTGATAATTGAAATATACCTAGATTTCGTTTATCTTAGATAATTGGAAAAAATTGAATATAATATCATCAGGGCCGTGTTAGTCATATATTTGGATGCTTCCATGACTCGTTAACAAAAAACAAAAACCCATTTCAGGTTTCAATCAAAAACCATGTAAATTGATAATTAATCATCATATATGTATAATAATAATAGTACAGAGTAGAGTAAGATTGCAGTTACTTTTTATTAGAATTTGTTGAGGATTTGATTTGTTGTGATGAACAGGTTATTGGTGAGAATGGTTCTGATCAGCCCTGTTCTTCTAATCATTTGGTTGGTACAAGATTGTTATATGTTTATTTCATGATTACATTTAACTGAATTTAATGAGCTTTTGGTTTTGTAGATTGATTAGTTTATTTATTGTTGCTGAACTTGATTTTATCTCTGTAATCGAAAGCCTAATTATCAAGGTGGAGAATCTAGCATGGATGTGCATGATTGGAGAACTCAATTGCTGCCTGATTCACGAGAAAAAATCGTCAACAAGATAATGGGTACACTAGAAAGGCATCTTCCATACTCTGGTCCAGAGGGATTCAACGAACTTAGGAGATTTGCTATAGGGTTTGAGGATAAGATATTTTCTTCTGCCACAAGTCAGCCAGAGTATTTACGCAAAATATCTTTGAAGATGCTCGCAGTGGAGTCTAAGAATCAAGCCGTGAATCAAGAAGCGACACCTGATTGTGTGCCATTCAACAAAGTTGAAGAGGTTATTAAAGAGAGTGATTCTCAGTTCAACTTCTCTAATCATTTGGTCGGATCAAATTCTCATCTATTTATTTTTTTGGTTGATAAGCATTTATTTTGTGTAGACTAATTCGTTTGTATATTACTGCTGAACTTGTCCTATCTCTATTCAGCCTACTTCTCAAGGTGAACATTCTAGCATCAATGCAATTGATTGGAAAAATCAATTGCAGCCTGGTTCACGACAGAGAATAGTCAACAAGATAATGGAGACATTAGAAAGGCATCTTCCATTCTCTGGTCCTGAGGGGATAGCTGAACTTAAGAAAATCGCTGGAAGGTTTGAGGAAAAGATATTTTCTTCCGCCCTCCATCAGTCTGATTATTTGCACAGAATATCTCTGAAAATGCTGTCAATGGAGTCAAGGAGTCAGGGCTTAAATCAAAACGTGAGAACTGATTCTGTGCCAAATAACAACTATTCTGAGCCCGTGTTTTCTAATGATACGGTTGGTACATATTTACATCTATCTATTTTTTGGTTAACAACCATTTATTTTTCTAGATTAATTAGTTTGTTAATTACTGCTACTGAACTTGTCCTATCTCTATAACTGGAAGCCTACTCCTCATGATTGGAGAACTGAAGTGCTGCCTGATTCACGAGAAACAATCGTCAACAATATAAGGAATACATTAGCAATGAATCTTCCATTCTCTGGCCCAGAGGGATCCAAGGAAGTTAAGAGAATGGCTATAAGGTTTGAGGAAAAGATATTTTCTTCCGCCTCAAGTCAGTCGGATTATTTGCAGATAATATCTTCGAAGATGCACTCACTGGAGTCAAAGTGTCAAAATGCCTGATTTTGTGCAATTCAACTATGTTGATGATGGCTGATTCAGCTTAAATATTCTCTTTGGTTTGCACAGAACTAATTGTTTTTGTAATAACTGGGATTTCAGCACCATGATTTGAGTTTCAAAATTTGGTTAAATTGTATATGTTAGTGGGTGTGATTCTGAAAACCTTCAATTGTGTTAAGGTGGTTCTCTGAATTTTCAAAGAAAAAGGAACCTTCAATACTTTTTAAAGTAGGTGCTGATATTGGTATTCAAGCTCTCTGGAAGTTACTGAAGATTTTATGCTACTGATGATGATCTTCCTTCATGTTGCAGTAAAATGTATATGATCTGCTATTAATTCGAATTTCGATCTTTCGTATTTGTTTCATTACATTTCCTTTGCCCATTTGAGTTGTGTTGTGCTTTGAAAGATTTTTTGATACTGTCAGCCTCGTTGATACATTGTATATGGTATTGATTTTTCTTTTTCTGATCCTATCAAGTTTTGTCAATGCTCAAGTAAATGATTTTTCTTTTCTTTTGAAAGAAAATATATTAATAGGAACAAGGAGAGTTACAGAGAAAATTGGCTATCATCTAGAACTAAGCCAGCCACGCAGGGAGGAACCTCCTCAACCCAAATTAAATCAGAAGAATTCATTAAGGCAAGCTTAATAAATCAATGAAGTTCATAGATATCTTGTCCTAAATTTGTAACGAATCAGATCAAGGTCGGATCAGAATACCCTATACTAGAAACCCGTTTGGGATAAGGTGCCTCATACCCGACTCATACCCTGGACGGGTTTTTGATTTCCGTCCCATACCAAAACCTATTTGCGGCAAATTAGGGATTTTTGTCATCCCTACTCCTAATCCATAAACTTCATTTGCTCCTATAAAAAAAATAAATAAATAAATAAATAAATAAATAAAAAAACACCTGATGCAACCCTATCATAGCTATGAGACAAAAACATAATGAAAATAATCTCTTTTCTTTTGAAATTTGAAATTTGACATAGGTGAAGGGGTTCTACTGAGATCAAGCATTACATGCAAGGGCAGACCCACCTTAAGGTCAGGTGGGACACGTGCCCTACCTCAATTTTTATTTTTAAAAGATTGATTTTGTTTTCATCTATATATATATATTAATTAACTTTCACTATAGAATACTAACATATAGTACGGTTGGTAGGTTGTCCATTTTTTTTATTAATTGTGAGTAGTTCTACTCTCACCATCTTCAAACATAATAAATATCTTTTTTCTTTATTTTATGTCTTTTTTATTTTATCATCTTTTCTAATTCCTTTCTTAAATTTTTATCTTCTTCTAAAACAAAACGATTTACTTTCTCTTTTTCGGTATTGTCAACTTCTTAACTACCTTTAATTTATAGTTACTTAATTCAATTTTATTTTATATTAAATTATCTATTATTATTTTGAACTTTTATTATTTCTAATAATTTTAGTTTGACATATCTAATACATCCATCCAATCAATAAAACCTAAAATCTCAAATTTTAATTTATTAAAATTGTCAATCTATTATTATGATTCATTTTAGTTTATCCTTAGTATTTTTTTATTATTATATAATTTTAATGTTTTCAGAATCAATAAATCGATAATTACCAATAATTAGAAGAATAAAAAATTCAAAAACATGTTTAGTAATATTTATTAATCAATTATTTTCGTATAAATTTAAAGTGAATTCATTATAAATACAAAACAAACTTTCTTGTTATAAAATTAGATTGTAATTTACTATTTTAAGAATAAATATTGTAATTTTTAATTGTTTATGTTGTTTTTCTTATTATTATTTATTTATTAATATCATGTTTCTTGTTTTTATTTCTTTTTTAATGTAAGATTATTTAGTTCATCCAGAGTAAGTATTATATATATATATATATATATAAACTTTATTATATCATCAATTTTTCTTTATATATATATAAAAAATAAAAAAATAAAAAAATAAAAACTCATTCTATTGTGACCTTAATTTTTCAATTTTTTTTATATAATTATTATTTTGTTCAAGTGCCTCACCTGATTAAAATTTCTGGGTCTGCCACTGATTACATGCATGATCCGGATATTTACTCCTATAAATTAGGGTTGTGTGATGGATCGGATCCAATGGATTTACCATGATTCAAGATCCGATCCGATCCGATTGTAAAATACTTCATCCGATAAGATCCGATGGATTGAATTAATATAAGGTCGTTCTTAATATATAAAAGTTATAATCTGAAATAAATAAAATCAAATAAATTATTCAAATATTACTAATTAATTCAAATAAAAATACATGACATAACTTGTAAACTTTATATAATTCAAAAAGTTTATAATCATTATACATCAGCTCCATATGTAAACTTAATAAGCCGTAATGTTGATGAAGAAGAATAAAAGAAAAGGAGATAGTGGATTGTTGGCTGTAGAGAAATTGAGAAAGAAAACTCAAAATAGTAATATTAGAAATTATATTTGGGTTGGGCCTTTACATTAGAAAGTAGTGGATAAAATAAATTGCTCAATACAAAAAATAAAGCTTAATATTTTAGGTGGATTGGAAGATTCGGCGGATTTCCAAACAGAAATCCAAGATCCGATCCGATCCAATAGATTTTGAGTGGTGATATTGACACCCCTCAAAAACTATATGTACACCCCTTTCATAAGTACACCCCTAAAATATTTTTGAAATCTATGGTTCGTAAATAAACCCCACTTAATGCCAAAAAATACCCTTTCTTTAATTTTATTGTATTATATTTTTGTTAGCACACCCCACTATTTTGTTATCTAATTATATTTATTTAAAATTTTATCATTTTATATCTTTTTATTCAAATAAATAATTTCTTTTTAAAAAATAATTTCTAACTCCTACAAAAACATTTGATGTCACTAAAAAATTGTATGAAAAAAAAATCTTTTCATTGCATTTTTTTTTTTTTTTTTAATTCTTTATGTAAAAAGAGGCTCTTAGCACACAACAGTGTATCTCAATTCCTTTGTTACTAAGAAAGTTTTTTTTTTTTTTTAATAACAATTGTTCATAAGAAAGTTTATTGTTGGTATTGATTTTTGTTTCACTCAATTATAATAGCAAATTATTTGTCAACTCAATCAATTTGTATTCCTTAAAAGAAATTGAAATTAGTATTTAAAATAGAAGTTAGGGTTTGATAAAATAGAAAGGTTTTTATTATCATATCAAATGATTAATAGGAAACTTCCTTTTTCTTTTTTTACAAAGGATTGATATAAAACCAATTAATAATTATTGGTGTGTAATTACAAATCATTTAGTCCTTTAAGTAATTTTACTTATGGATATTATTGGATTTTCAAAAATATACTAAATTGGGGTGTAAATACAGTTTTTAAGGGGTTTAAATATCGCCGCTCATAAATCTACTCTCATATAATCTTCACACATGCATGTTTATATATCACTTATAAGTAAATTCACCTTGGACCCTTGGCCACCAAGCTAACACGGTACACGGCATTTCAAGAGTCAACCAGAAGGAACACTTTATTACATGACGCTGCTTTCAACCTTTGTGCACCGAAATATTTCCAACGTTCCACGCGGCCGTGACAATATTCAACGAAATAAAAAGAAACACGTACTTTTATTAGACCCTTTCAAACTTGCTTGCTCATCAAGTAAAAATCTTCTATAAATGAAGCTGTACTGTCATTTACACAAATCACATATAACTTATAATAGCTTAGTTTTTTCGAGGCCATGGCAACCCCTGGATACTGTCTTGCAGAGGCATATGTGTTACGGAAGATGCACAAGGAGAAAATGAAGAGAATCGAACAAGATCAAAAAGCCAACATTGAAGAGATTGGTTTAGATCAAGATAAAAGATCAACAACTGGTGGCTGTTTCTTATGGAAGGTTAACAAGAAACGTCATACGAAACGCGTTTCGTCTACGGATCACGCTGGGAAAATAATTAGCAACGGGGAGATGGGATAGATAATAAGGGTTGATTTGGATTTGAATTTTAATTGGTTGTATCTTATAATTTTGGTAAATGTATCAAGATTGAGTCTTTGGAGTTTTGTTTTTTTATACTCTTACAAATGTATATCTAGCTCAACAAAATATAGGGTTGTATTGTATACTGTGAAAAATCAATTAAATTTATTGCAATTACAAATTATTTTATGTTGATATGCTACATTTTATGTATCTATTCGAATCTTAATTTCTTTTGTTTATAAAAAAAAAAAAAAAAGGATAGTTATTTATAGTCAATTTGTAATTTATACATTCTGCTATGGTATCTGGCAAATCTTGAACACACAGAATGTATATTAGAAGCTTCCAAGTTCCAAGGAGGCTTAATAATTATTACACATGAATTATATCATTTCAATTTCCAATTCCATGAGCCAAATTGATCTGTTCATCTATCTATAACCCTTAACCCACCTCAGAATTAATATTTTTTTTCGTTGAAAAATCAATAAAATTTTATAATTATCTTATAAACTCTCATATTCCATGTCGAAAACTAGTTAAAACTAAAATAAAACAATGATGGTGACATATAAATAAAATCATAACTCAAAATAATAATAATAATAATAATGAAATTCGTAGATATCTTATCCTAACCCAAAAATTTCCTGTGTTCCTATAAAACTATAAGAATACACATATGCAACCCAAATAAAATGCTATGAGACAAAAATCAGAAATGAAAAGAATTTATTTATTTTTTCTTTTATTTTATAATTTTATAATTTTTATATGTAGATTTTAGAGGTTTTTCTAAGGGAGGGGGCATGGCCCCCACCAGCCCCCCTTTCCCTCCGCCCCTATGTAGACTCGTAGAGACATTCTGAAATCAATCATTACATGTATAACCCACTTAATGCTAAAAGGGTAATGATAAACGTCCCAAATTCTTTTTCCAAATTCTATCCTAAATGATGTGGCACGTGAGGTATCAATATCACATCAATCACCATATAATCTTATAATTTATAAAATGCTGACATCTCACGTGCCACATCATTTGAAACAGAATTTGGGACGTCTAGCATTACTCAATGCTAAAAATATAATTTCTTTAATTATAATGTATTGTATTTTTATAAGTACACACCACCTCTTCTATTATTACGTTATTTAATCAAAATTTTTTATCATTTAAAATTTTGTTATCATCTTTAGTTATATCATTGTTGTTTCTCTGATCCTTTCTCTTCGTTCATAATAATTTTAATAAAAAAAATCCATATCAATTTTAGATAAACCTACCTAAAAAAAAAAATCAAGCTACGTCTCTTACTCCTACAAGCTAGGCTACAACACCAGAAATAATACTATCCACACATATTTGTAAGGGTTAGGTTAAAATTTAAAATTTGACTTGAATTTATGATTTCATCATTCATATGGAATGTTGAAATCACATATTTTAAGTTTATTTAGTCAATCTGAATGTTGAAATCACATATTTTAAGTTCATTTAGTCGGATTGATATATTAATTATCACCCGTGTGTACCTTGACCACCAAGCTAAACATGCAGGATGACCACTTTATTACATATAGCCACACTTTCAACATTATTGTTGAAATATTCAACAAAATTAAAAGAAACACTTTTATTAGTCCCTATCAAATTTGCTTCCTCCTCAAGTAAAATCTTCTATAAATGAACCTCTAAAACCTGAGTCATTTACACAAATCACATTACTTAATTACTTTATTTTTCGAAGCCATGACAACCCCTGGATACTATCTTGCAGAGGCATATGTGTTACGGAAGATGCATAAGGAGAAAATGAAGAAAATCGACCAAGAAAAAGCCAAGATCGAAGGGATTGATTTACATCAAGATAAAAGATCATCTAGATCTGCAGGTGGCTGTTTCTTATGGAAGATACGTCCGAAACGCGTTTCATCGACAGATTATGATGCTGGGAAATTAACTAGCAACAGAGAGATGGGATAATAAGGGTTAATTTGGATCGATTCGAATGTTAATATAACTGTAGGTAAATGTATCAAGATTGAGTCTTTGGAGTTTTAGTAGTTATGATAAATTATTATATTGTATTCTATCCACCCTTTTGGTTTTTTTTTATACTCTCGTAAATGTATATCTACCTCAACAAAATATAGGGTTGTATTGTATTGTACGTATTATAAGAAAATCAATACAATTTATTTTATGTTGATGTTCTCCTCGCTGCTCCCTCTACATTCATGGGAGGCGGCTCAGCGGCTGCTGATTTATTCTTGGTCAGACCAAGCGGGCCGGCGTTGGCTAGTTTTCACTTATGCTTCCTAGTGCCTTCCACAAAAAACAAATGACAAAACGTCCGCCGACCCAAGAAAGCATCTTCCCACTCTTTGACTCTCAAGTGGTGACTTTCTTACAACACCAACTTAAAAAGGTGACATTTCTCACCATTTCCACCCATTATGAACTACGGTTTGATATTTCATTTCTTCTTCTTCATCATCGTCGTCGTCGTCATCTATAGTTTCAAGGAGCTCCCTTTATGGCTTTAGATCTCTCATCAAGGTTCTCCATTTATTTCAATTACAATTTATTTTATGTTGATGTTCTCCTCACTGCTCCCTCTACATTTATGTATCTATTCTCAATTTTTTTGTACAAAAAATAGAATATTTATTTATTTTATTTTATTTTTAGAAAAGAATAGTTATGTATAGACTATAGTCAATTTGTAATTTATATATTCTTCTATGGTATCTAGCAATTCTTGTTACATGATCTTGTATATAATTCTTTTAATTGAAAGGTCTATCTATAATATCCAAAATCTTTGTTTGTGGCAACCCAACATTCTTTAAAGTGAATCGGACTCATCATTCATGGGAGGCCGCTCAGCGGCTGCTAATTTATTCTTGGTCAGACCAAGCTGGCCGGCGTTGGCTCGTTTTCACTTATGCTTCCTTGTGCCTTCCACAAACACAAATGACAAATCGTCCGCCAACCCAAGAAATTTAACACAACTACTACTCCATCTTCCCACTCTTTGACTCTTAAGAAAAAACTCGTGTTCAATGACACACCCGGTGGGCCCTCCACTTGGGTTCCTCTCACAATCTTATCTTTCCTAGTATTTTCCTAATTTCGTGACAACTAATCATAAAAGACAGTATATGGTTTTTTTTCTCTCTCGTGTGAGCAAATGTTTAAATTAAATTTATTTATAAAAAAAAAAAAAAAAAAAAGTAAGGAAAAACCAAAACTTATATATATAAAAAATAATATAATAAATATATGATAAAACCCTAGGCGTGAAAGGTGGGCAAGTTATTTAAGTGGGTACACCGTACACACATAGACAACATATAGAGACACAGAAATGCCACATCTTTGCTTACGTACTTGACAACCCCATATAAACTTTTTGACATATTTGCTGACGTACGCATCAATTCACACTTTGCAAAAATATGGTCCACAATCCACATACATACATAATACTTAGCTTGACCACCAAACCAACCAACCATACACTGTTTTCTCTGCCCCGCGTACACTATTAAACCAAACTCTATAAATATATTCGCTACTCTCACAACTTTCCCATATATTCTCATCTAATCTAAATATCCAAATTTCGTTTGAGAGAAGAACAATAATATAAGATGGCAATGTCTGGAGCTGGTTTAGGAGGAGTCAGTTTAGCAGAAGCATACGCCATGCGAGTCGTCTACAAGAACAATTTGAAGAAAGCTGATCATGATCATCAACGGACCTGTGTGGTTGCCGATCATCGTGATGATGATCATGAAGTGAAACTCCCCGGTGGATGTTTCTTCCAGATTTTCAAGAACCAGACTCGTTCCTCAAAGGTTTCGTCTGCCGACTGTCGTCAACAAAATCTACTAAATGGCCGCCTTGATTGCAAAACTTAGCAATTCCACACCATATATTATGTTTTTTTTCAATAGGATTTTCATAGCTTCATTACAGGTACTAAAGCTGGATTGGGGTTTTTTTTTTCTTATATTTTTTTCTCCTCAATATGTGAAGTGAGGTTATCAATCACGTTATCATTTTAGTTTGTGTTTATAAAGAAGAAAAGCAATATATATATATATATATATATATATTTGTGTGTGTGTGTGTGTAGAAATGAAGAAGTAGAAAAGACGAGTTACTTGTATTTGTATTTGTATTTTATTTGTTTATTTTTTTGTCTGTGGAAAATGGAGAAAGACTAGTAATTCTGTTCTAGTATATATGGCCTCTTTCTTTATTTGTTGTAAACTTGTAATTTTTTCTTTTTCTTTTTGAAATACAACATGCGGTGGCGCTTATTGGTTATAATAATTAAAAAATTATATATATATATATATATACAGTCTTTCTATTATCAGTTCGAACTGATAAAAGTTATATCAGTTCCTTGTATGTGGGTCACTGGATTTAAATACTTTGACTGATAAGTGCATACAGCCAAATCAAAGTATTTAAATCCAGTGGCCCACATGCAAGGAACTGATATAACTTTTGTCAGTTCAAACTGATAATAGAATTTCTGTATATATATATGCATAACCTAACATTGCCTCTTCCAAGGGAAAAAAAGAAGCAAAAAAGTGTCACCTGTTTTTTGTTTGCCAGAGCCCAGAGGCCAGACCCATTTGGAATTGGGCTTACAACAAGTTTACACACAAGCAAGTATTCTATTCATTTTGCCCATGACCCATTAGTATAGGTGTCAAATGAGTCGGACGGACCATAAATTTTCCGTGCTACAGCCGAGTACGGACGGTAGGGCCATCTCTAGATATTTTGGGGCCCGATCCATTTAATGATATTTACAAAAAACGGAGCCCCATATAAAAATTATTATCATTAACATTAAAAAAAAAAATTAAATAAATAATTCTTCGTTTACCAAATACAATGTAATCTATATAAATTAAAACAAAAAATATTTATCGTATCTAAAAACATAATAACAAAACATTGTTTAAATATCTATTCTTCTTGCTTTCTGAAGTGCAAATTTACTAATTATACTACTATCATTGAGATTAACTAACACTTTTTTTTTTCGTTCGATAGATAACATAGCCAATACATTCAATCTATCTTGTGACATTGTTGACCGAAGATAATTTTTAATCAACTTCAACTTTAAAAAGCTTCTCTTCGCAGTAGCAACTGTAACTAGTATAGTCAATAAAATTCTATAAGCTATCCAAGCATTTAGAAAGCAAATGTGAATATTTTTTATATACTCCAAGACTTCAATAGGTTTTGTTGTGCCTTCCGGTAACAATTTTCTTAACAACTGTAGTTCTGAAAACAACTCAACTACATCAAAATCATAATTATCCCCATGTTGCGAAAAGGTTTCAAGAGTATCACAAAAATACTTCAAACTCTCAGTGTCTGAAAAACTTAATTTACTCAAGTTAAATGAAAACTCAAAAGTGTCCTCATATATTTGAAATTGCTCAAATCTACTCTTCAAAGAAAAAATAGCATTATCTACGATAGATAAAAAATATGTAACTCTAACTGCTTTAAATTATTAGGTGTTGTTGACTTGCTGTTTTTAATTATTTTACTATTTGTTTTTGTTTCAAATAGGGTAGTCTCATAATCACAATTCAATTGGACATTTGAAGTTTATTTTTTGTTGAATTGAACTAGTTAATTGGGCATTGATTTGAAAAGGAAAATAAATAAATAAAAGCAAAGAAAGGATTGAGATTGGGTCATTTTTAAACTTAAATAAAGAGTGACGATATTTACACCCTTCAAAAACTGTATGTACATCCCAATTTAGTATATTTTTTAAAATCCAATATTATCCTTGAGTAAAATTACTTAAAGGACTAAATAGTTTGTAAGTACACACTAATAATTATTAATTGGTTTTATATCAATCCTCTATAAAAAAAGAAAAAAAAAGTTTCTTATTAATTGTTTGATATAATAATAAAAATCTTTCTATTTTATCAAACCCTAACTTCTATTTTAAATATTAATTTCAATTTCTTTTATGGAATATAAATTGATTGAGTTGACAAACAATTTACGGCTATAATTGAGTGAAACAAAAATCAATACCAACAGTAAACTTTCTTATGAACAATTATTTAAATTTAAAAAAAAAAAAAAAAAAAAAACTTTCTTAGGATCAAAGGAATTGAGATGTATTGTTGTGTGTTGAGAGCCTTTTTTTTACATAAAGAATTAAAAAAAAAAAAAAAAAGTTTTAATGCAATGAATTTATTTTTTCATACATTTTTTTAGTGACATCAAATGTTTTTGCAGGAGTTAGAAATTATTTTTTTAAGGAGAAATGATTTTTTTGAATAAAAATATATAAAATAATAATATTTTAAATAATTCTAATTAGATAACAAAATAGTGGGGTGCGCTGATAAAAATATAATACAATAAAATAAAAGAAAGGGTATTTTTGGTATTAAGTGAGGTTTATTTACAAACTAGAGATTTTTAAAATATTTTAGAGGTGTATATACAGTTTTTGAGGGGTGCCAATATCGCCACTCTAAATAAATTGGACTCTGAGGCTCTGGATTTTATAAAAGAAGAAGAAGTAGATTGGACCAGTTGGAGGCCCCGACAAAATGCTGGGTTTACTACCCTCATGGGCCAGCCCTGACAGGCGATACTATTAATGTATTCATTACTTGTTAGGTTATATCCTGCCCTAATCGAACCCACAACATCATGGTGTAGCCGTATAGGTATGAAGGGTAAACAAGTTAACCAACGTCACCGTGCCCACCTGCATAGCCTCAGCACTTTCATATCGACACTTTTTAAAATTGAGTTTGTCTCTATCCTCAAACTCAATTCTTGGGACCCTTAATTTGAGGGTCGAGGTCAGGCCACCTAATCCAATTGACTTATTTACCCATTATGGGGAAAATAAATAATAAATCTAATTCTTGTGAATACTAGCAAGCTGAAATCAAATCCCACCCCATCAGGATAAAAAGGAGTTTTTTTTTTTTTTTTTTTTTTTTTTTGGGGGGGGGGGGGGGGGGGGGGGGTAATAAAAAAAAATAAAATGCGGCAAGTATTGTACTAAATTCACTTCTCATCGAAATGAAAACATATAAATGCAATAATAAAATTCCATAAATTATGTTCACATATATATAACTCTAAAAGTCCCTGCTTAATTATAGTAAAGTATGAAAAGTAAATATGTTTTTTTTTTTTTTTTTACATAAGAAAAGTAAATATGTTAAATTGTTGATAATTGTAATTACATCAAAATTAAATCCTAATGGCTAATACTAAAGGTGGCTTTGTTTTACTTTGACAACAGTCAGAATGCTAAAGTCAATAGATACATGTGTTGAAGATTCATTTGGAGATGATGGTAAAGTGGATTAGATTAAAACTTTGAAAGAGAGAAATGTTAATATGATAAATCTTATCAAATTCACTTTTTATCAAGGTAGTACCCATCTACATCACCTTTGGTTAATTTCAAATCAGACCCTCCTCCATAAGATTCATTTCACAATCCCTCTTTTTGGTCACTAGCTATCATCAGCCCTTTTTATTTATTTATTTATTTACTTATTTATTTAAGATTAATTAAGAGTAATGCTAGACTGTCTGTAAAATTTATCCAAATCCATACTCAAATGACATGACATGTGAATTATCAATATTACATCACTTATAATATAATCTCATGATTTACAATATGTTATGTAACTTATATGCCACATCATTTGAACAACCTATCATTATACTTAAAATAATATTTCGACAGGATGGGGTTGGTTCGGTGGTAAACCCCTCACACATGTATCACGTGGTTGTGACTTCGAGTCATTACCTTCATAAAAAACCCTGAATTTATAATGTAATACTTCAAAATAATAATAATAATAACATTTGAAAACGAAATAATATTATTGAATAGTTAATATCCAATAAATTAAAATTTTAATAGTTTTAAAATTAAAATAAATTAGTGAAAAATCTATTAGTCTATTACATAAATTTAAAGCTAGTATTAATTAAAAATAAATAAATAAAGTATTTTCTATAATTTCAAAATGTATGTTCTTGTTAAATTTATTGTAAAAACAATGATTTCAACATGGTATATTGAAATCATCGTCTAAACGTGAATATAAAAATAAACAAAATAATTCTGCCAAAAAAAATAAATTAAACAAAATAATTTATCATGTTTACTGAAGAGAGACCCTTTTAACATTTTTCTTTTCTTTTACAAAAGGGGTTCAAAAATCTTGATGCACGTGCTTCCCGCGTGCTGTCACATGAAAGATGCACGTGATGGTGAAAGTATATCACGTGATAGATGAACAAAAGGGATCACTTATCATTAGCTGTGGCGACTGGCGATAGGGAGAGTGAGTGGGTGATCATGTGAACTGTGATAATAATTTTTTGGCAAATTACACAAACTTCCCAAACTTTAGTATAATTGCACACATGTGAGATGTTTACCCGAAATTGCATGAACCACCTCTGCCTCACTTTAGTTGACTTCCATTCAGCTTTACAATTGATCATTTATTAAAGGTGAAAAGTTTAAAATCTGAGTTATTTTATCATTATTTAAAAAAAAAAATTAAAAATCAAATAAAAATAAGTAAAACAATGAAAACTCAACCGCTAGTTGAGTTGCCTATCTTTTTTTAAAGACAATTATGCCCTTATGTCGTTAACTCCTAACGACGGCACTAATGGCAGGGATGATTTATTCAACTTTAGGCAAAAATAATTCACATATATACAATTGTTTTAAATATCGGAGTGTTTATGATATTTACCTTTTTGTATTGATTTTGAGATTTGAAAAATAACGCGGCATCACCAGTACCACTCACCAGAAGCAGAGCAAAGACATGTGCAATGAGGCCATTGAAGTAGAAGCAGACCCCACGGTATCGATTTTCCGTCACTATATTCATGCAATCTTCAACCTAACTTATAACTAATCAACCAACAATATCTTCTTGTCTAAATCTTATTTGTCCTTTTTTCTGCAACCATCATTTTTGCCAATTTTTATTTTTATTTTTATTTTTTTTAGTATTATATAAATTCAGGGTTTTTTTTAGAGAGGTGGAGAACTCAAATCCATAACCCTGTAATGTAGGTGTGAGAGGTATACTACCAAACCAACGCCATCTCATCATTCTTATACCTATATGGCTATTTTCTTGTAAAATATTTTTATCATTTTGGACCGTTATTCTATTGAACATAGGGTTGTGCACAACCCGGAAAAGAATTCTTGGTCATTTAATTTTCTTCGTTTATAATGAAATCGATCAGAATTCAAACTAGCATTTTTTAATTATTTTTTTATTTTGTATTTGATAACAACTAGCATTGTTGTTATTATTATTATTTTAAAAAAACTATGAGATATAGTTTTATGATGATTTTAATCATTTTATTGTTTTTAACATAATTTAAAAGTTCCGTCAAAAAAAAAAAAAAAAAAAAGAACAAAATTTGAAAGTTTTATTTAATCCCATAGGCAAACAATTACAAAAATACCTCTTATCTTCTCTCTATATTTTCTCTTTGGAAATAAAGAATCTACACTATTTATCTCTCAAATATATTAAAAATTCTCTATGGATATGTGTAAAGTGTCAAACACGAACACAGTAAGATTTGGTCACAAAAAATCATTGAAAAGCTTGAGGAAAAAATGAGTTTGAAAAAGATTTTCGAAGCTGAGGAAAAAAGGGGCAAATTTTGTCATTGTTCTTCAAGGGGTGTGAAACTCTTATTTTAATTGTATTATTTCTTTTGTTTCCATCATTTACTTGATGAGTTTTTGGTTATTTGTTGCAATGGTTGAAGATTTTTAGAAAATAATTGAAAAACACGATTTGGGGAAGAAGTTGCACTTTCACACTATAAACATTGTACCAACACGGCTACAATGTGAAATATACAGCTATTACAATGTAATGCAATAGGAGGAATTTCATTAAGGATGCGTTTACTAATCGGAAATGAGAGGAATCGGAATCAAGTTCCACTGAAAAGGGAAAGGAAGGGAATCGTAATTAAATTATTAAATTCCATTACTGTGTTTACTAACTTTTAAGAATTAGAAATGGAGTCAAATTTATACAAAGTTGATTACAAAAATATCCTTATGTACAAAAAATAGATGTATTTATACATATGAGAGATGTATGAGTGTAGCTAATAAATAAATAAATAATTCAAAGGAAAAAAGAAATTCAAAGCAAAAGCAATTGATTTTTTGACGGTTTACAAATTTTTTGTTTTACTACAGTATATTGTTTTTTTATCAAACTTTTTTAGAATTGACAGTTCCACCCTCCACACATTTAAGAATTAGAAATTGAATCAAATTTATACAAAGTTGATTACAAAAATATCCTTATGTACAAAAAAATAGATGTATTTATACATATGAGAGATGTATGAGTGTAGCTAATAAATAAATAAATAATTCAAAGGAAAAAAGAAATTCAAAGCAAAAGCAGTTAATTGATTTTTTGACGGTTTACAAATTTTTTGTTTTACTACAGTATATTGTTTTTTTATCAAACTTTTTTAGAATTGTCAGTTCCACCCTCCACACATTTAAGAATTAAAAATTGAATCAAATTTATACAAAGTTGATTACAAAAATATCCTTATATACAAAAAATAGTTGTATTTATACATATGAGAGATGTATGAGTGTAGCTAATAAATAAATAAATAATTTAAAGAAAAAACAAAATTCAAAGCCAAAGCAATTGATTTTTTGACGGTTTACAAATTTTTTGTTTTACTGTAGTATATTGTTTTTATATCAAACTTTTTTAGAATTGACAGTTCCACAAGGCAGCTGTTCACATTATTTTTTTTTTTAATATTCTATTCACTGTTTTTTTTTTTTTTTTTTTTTTTGGTATAGTTCGCAATTCATTTTTAGTTTTATATGCATAGTGTATTTTTTTTTTGTTAAGTGGGGATATTTTTGTAAAAACGTATGAATTCCCCTTTTAATTAGGAAAGGGAACTTGATTCCTATGGTGAGTAGGGGTATCAAGTTATTTTTCATTCAGGAACTTAATTCATGAGAATTTGATTCCTGATATGTGTGTGAGGTCCATGGAACTTAATTCCCCATGAATTTAGTAAACACATAAATTTAAACATCAGGAACTTAATTCCCTTTCCCAAGTAGAATTCCTAATTAGTAAACGCGCCATAAAGTCTTCATTTTTTTAAACGTCTTTATTATATTAGTAACTTTAATATCTTATCTTTTCAAATATATCACTTTAGTCTATTTGACTAAATACTCACGGTTAACTATGATAGAATTTATTAAAATACAATTTTGCCCTTATATCATTTTAATTAAATTAAAATGACAATTTTAAATATCCTCAAATATTATGAGACTTTTACACATTTACCAATATATATATATATATATATATATATATATAACAAAACAAAATCTTCCGTAAGAAATAAAATAAAATATAAAACAAAATAAACAAAATTGCAGTAATCAACTAACTAAACTAATCTTAATATCAAAACTAGTTTAATAATAAAATATTAATCTAATTCATTAAATAATTAAAATTATTAAATTATTTTAAAAAAATATTTAAAACATGTTACAAAACCGGATTCCTTCAGTTTTTACATTTTTTTTTAAATTATAATTTTTAGTTTAAATATTTTATAATTTATATATAATCATTAATATTAGTACAATTTATAATTAAATAATAACTGGAAAAAAAAAAACTAAAAAATATGAAAGAAAATAAAGAAACACTAGAGATCTCCGCCTACACCATCATTCCAGATTTCCATGTCCATCTCTAACATCATCATCAACCACAGGTCCACAACCACAACCACATCCCCAACTTCAACACCATCAAAAACCCCCATCTCCAACATAATCTTCAACCACATCTTCAACTCAATCCCCATTTCTAACTCCAGCCCATCTTTATGTAAGGGTATTTTAGTCATTGCATCTTTCACGTGGTTAAAAACGAAAAAATCATCGTATGTGATTAAAAAGTAATTTTATAAGATTTTTTTTGCAAATTTTTTTAATTAATAAGTCGAATGATAAATTTAAATAATTTACACTATGTTTGGTTTGATGGAATATGAGATGAATGAAAGGAAGGAAATTGATGGATTTCCTATATCTTGTTTGGATTATTAAATGAGAGTGAAGAAAAAGACAAGGATGGAATAGTTTCTTTTTCTCACCAAAATTAGATGGAAAATGAGAGAAAGAAATAAAAAGTTAATGAATTTTTTCAATATCCCAAAACTAACCCGACAAATATTGCATTTGTTTCCTTCTATTTTATTTATATTCATAATCATCCGAACAACAATTATTAAAAACACAATATTTTATCCTTTCCTCTAATCCCCTTTCTTTTCCTTTCTTTTCCATCAATACAAACATAGTGTTAGCGACCACGTGAGCCCAAAACACAAATATAGGTCAAAAATGGATAATTTCAAATAACCTAAAAGCAAAATGATTTTCGACAAACATCCTTTGTTCTAGACTTCTAGGCTTCTAGCAATCAATATGGGAACCATTCAATGTTAAATTTGGAAACCATTTGGATTTTTAGGAACCACTTTTACGTTAAAATCAATAAAAAAATGGTCTCTAATTTTTGGTGGTACCATACCTGTATAGGTACAGTAGTCGGACCCTGAAATAAAAAATCCGAAATTATCTGTTTTTTTTAATTAAAAAAATTGAAAAATCCTTGTCCGACATATCTTAAATTATTTGCAGAATTTAGGGAGTTGGTTTAGGCCCAAACAAACAATAGAATGAAATACATCCCATAATGGAAACCAGTTTTGTTAAGACTTAAGACAAATACTACCTCTACTCTACACGGCTCCACTTAACTTAAAAAAAACGAAAAAGAAAAAGAAAAAAAAAGTGGACTTTTCAGTAAAATCCCAAAGGACCCCACACCATCATCTACACACTTTCTTGATGTTGATTAATTTAATTTAATTTAATAATTAATTAATTAAACAATGACATGATTTGGCGGGATGTTCTTATCTAATCTCTCTCTGAAACCTGATATTTCACCTTCATATCACTCACTATGTATAAAATATTATTAATTAAGCACCCTATAGCTATAAGCCTATAATCTAACAATCTTTAATTTCCATTAGCCTCTAATTTTACTGATTAATTACGCTACCCAACAAAAAACACTAACACAAATGATAAATCACAAAACACTCCTTAAAATAACAGCTCCTCCTCTACTCTCTCTCTCTCCCAAGTCTCAACGCAGCCTTCACAGTAAAGATTCTCTTCTCTTTCTTCCACCTTAAGCACCTGTAGATCCGCAACTAGCTACCTACCTAACCTCATTATTGTAATATCATTTTCACTCTTTTATTTATTTCTTCCTGGGTTCTTAAATTTGTTCAAGATCTTGTAGTAGCAGTAGCTGTAGTTAATAGTAATTCTCAAGTGTCAACTTTTACTAACATTTTTGTTGTTCCTTTCTGGTTTTGACATTTTGAGTCTACTGTGCCGTCACGTTTGTTTGTAATTTTTCTTCTTCTTTCCTTTCGTGTCAAATCTGGTAGAGGTTTCTTATTGGGTTTTTTTTTTCTTTTTTCTTTTAGCGTTTTGTTGAAGAAATACCGCTGTATTATTATTATTATTATTATTATTACTTTTTTGAAAAATTGAAAAAAAAAATAGCTTTTGGTAGGGGTTTGCATTAATTTCCACATTTGGCTAGGCACTTGGTTTTGGATTCTCTTTTACTGACTCTCTCGTGTGTCAGAGAGTGTTTTGCCTCTTCCTTCTTCGTCTAGGATTATTTTAGTGTTGAAAACAGTGTGCATTGTTTTTGGCTCTTCTTCTTTGTCGTTTTCTGTGGGTGAAACTTTTGAATTTCACCGTTTCGTTTCTCTTTCTTTTGAGCTGTCTAAGATTTGGATCCAACCAGAGTTTCCAATTTCAGGTGGGCATTTCGGATTCTTTCTGGGTTCTGCGGTTCGCCAAAATCTTTGCTTCCTTCAAGGTACTGCTTTGATTTTGTCTCTAAATTGTTTCCTTTTTTATTTTCAGTTGAGGTTTCTTCTTGCATTGCTCTTTGTTTGGTTACTCGTAAAATGGAGGAGAAAAGATTATTGGATCTTGAGTTCTTTTTATTGTGAAGTCAAACTGAGTTGACTGATTAGATGAGTTTAATAAGCTTAGCATGATTTCAGATATTTTGTTGTGTAACTTGAGGATCTGAGTTTCAGTACATCTGCATTTTGAGTTTTACATGTTGGGTCAATTTGCTTTTTGTTTTTAGTTTTGATATTTACTGTTATTTTTACTTGATTATGTGACTTCTATTGAAGAATTCACCCATTTATTCAATCACCATTTTGTATTTTGTTAGTCATAGAATGAATGATGTGATCATTTTCTGGTTAATTTGGTATAAATGGGGTGTGTAATGCAAGTGGAACCTTGATGATGCAGCTGATGAGACTTTGAGCTTTCAAGAATGTCGAGGATTGCTAAGTGGAAGCTTGACAAGACCAAAGTAAAAGTAGTCTTCCGGTTACAATTTCATGCCACACATGTAAGTTTATACTATTAACAATCTCATATTTGTGTTGCTACTAAATTTTCCATTTCCCCCCGATTTT
This sequence comes from Acer saccharum, assembly GCA_030490815.1. Lineage (NCBI taxonomy): Eukaryota > Viridiplantae > Streptophyta > Magnoliopsida > Sapindales > Sapindaceae > Acer > Acer saccharum. The sequence goes on from CM059872.1 coordinate 31,700,012, forward strand.
TAGAAATTGTATTTAGAAATTTCATTCTATTTACAATTTTTTTTTTTTATTACACTAGTCATTTCCTTGAGGATATTATTAATTTTTTTGGTTGATAAATTTGAGCTACAAGAAGTTTCACTCAATCTATATCTTCTAATTATCACACAACATCTACAAGATTGTGGCATACATGGGGATAGAAAATCCTATTAAAGTACATTGATCATGAGTTCAGTTCCATCCTGTAAATGTTCTAAGATGCTAATTTAGCTTATCATCATTTTTTAGGGAGTAATTTTTGTTTTTTTTCATTTCTATATTGCTTTTGCCAGCGCATGATTAAATTCACAGTATTGTCTATATATCTTGTTAGTGCAATGTCTTCATGCAATATTTCTTTCTGCTTGAATCAGATTCCACCAAGTGGATGGGATAAACTCTTTATATCCTTCATTCCTGCTGATTCTGGAAAAGCAACAGCAAAAACCACCAAAGCAAATGTTAGAAATGGGACATGCAAATGGGGAGATCCAATCTATGAGACTACAAGACTTCTCCAAGACGTTAAAACTAAACAATACGATGAAAAGCTCTATAAGCTTGTTGTGGCAATGGTAGTGTTTTAATTCTTGCATTGTAATTCTTATATGTAAATGCTTCTACATGGTGCAAAGTAAATGTGAATTTTGACTTACACTGATTTGTTAACAACCTGTTCCGTCAACCTTTTCACCCTTAGTGTAAATATTTCCTACTATCATCTTGTGATAACTAAGATTAAATATGTCTGTGACTTGAATTGGATTGATAACAGGGTTCTTCTCGGTCTAGCCTTCTTGGTGAGGCTACCATCGACCTTGCTGACTATGCTGATGCATCAAAGCCTTCTGCTGTTGCTCTGTCTCTTCATGGTTCTGATTCTGGAGCTATTCTACATGTGAGGATTTTTGAATTTCTTATTCTCTGACATACTACAATCTTTGGCAAGTTAATTTATCCGTGAATAAAAGCTAACTGACCTGATACCTTTAATTCTTCCCAGCTTGTTTTCAATTTTTTATTTTTTATTATTACATGTTTATGTGGAAGTATTGTATATAATATTTATGCGGTTGTTTTGTTCAATAACAGGTCACCGTGCAGCTGCTAACGTCTAAAACTGGTTTCAGGTATCTCAATTAAATTATATAAAGTCCATGTGTTGGTTATTTTAACTATTTAATATATAATTAGACTTCTTTCAGGGAGTTTGAGCAGCAGAGGGAACTAAGAGAGAGGGGATTGCAGACAGCCAATGATCAAACCAATCCTGATGAATCTAGTGGTGGAATCAATAATCAGATGGAAAAGGTGCGGTCATTTGTATTATTGAGGTCTATGAGAAATCGTTATAATTTTCATTGAAAGATTATATTTTTCTTCTTTGTTTTCTAAGTATAGGTCAATGCCAGATTTAGGCTCAAAGAAAAATTCAAAGAGCTCCCTGCGCTTGTAGAAGAGGTGGGAATAATTGAAGACTATGCAGACTCAGCTGCTGGGTTTGATGGCTCTTCTAATGCTTCAGAAAGCTTACATGCCGAGAAGCACGATACGTCCAGCACACATGAAATTGACAGTCTTAAGAGTACAACCTCTGGCGATTTAGCAGGACTCAGTCAAAGTCCTCAGCAAGAGAAAGGAGACCCACCTGATCATCGGTTCTTAGCGCAGGGAACTAATGATTGGGTTCCTGGATGGGGTTCAGACTACTCTGCAGATAATGACTTGGCAATTGCTTATGAAGAAAACAGTAGACTCAGAGGCTGCTTGGAAGTTGCTGAGTTGTCTATTCATGAGCTGAAGCTGGAAGTAAACTCCTTGCAAAATCATGCTGATGAAATAGGCAATGAAGCACAAAAATTTGCGCAGAAACTTGATGGTGAGATTGCATCCGGAGAACAGCTGGCGAAAGAGGTTTCCGTGCTAAAATCAGAGTGTTCAAAGTTGAAAGATGATCTTGAGACACTCTCAAAATTTAAATCATGCTCTCCATTTACCACTAGAGAAGCTATTGAGAAAGACCGGGATCATAAATTTCAAAACTCACAGTTCAGATGGCTAAAGGGGATTGTGGTTGTGGAGGATAAGATACAGGAATTTCACAAAAAGGCATGCCTCGGATTCCATGAAAGGGACTTTAGGACCCTTCAGACAGACTTAGAGGCATTGCTTAGTCTTCTGCAGGATCTCAAGCAAGGAGCAGGAGGGGCAAATTCTAATTACTACTTAGTAGCAGGTGAACAGGAAAACATATCGGAGATCAAAGAAAGGAGTTTAAGTAAATGCGAGCAATTTGTATCAGGAACTGGGTTTGATCCAGAATTTTATCAACCGGAGATAGACATGCTTCATTGTGTTAGCATACCTGGTCTGGTGTCTCATGATCCTAATTCTGCAAATGCTTCAAATGCAATGGGAGGAAAAATATTTGAACTTCTGAGGGAGTTGGATGAAACAAAAGCTGAACGGGAAAGCCTTGCAAAGAAAATGGATCAGATGGAGTGCTACTACGAAGCACTCATTCAGGAGCTTGAGGAAAACCAGAGGCAGATGCTGGGAGAGTTGCAGAATCTCAGAAATGAGCATTCTACTTGCCTGTATACAGTTTCATCCGCCAAGGCTGAGATGGATACCATGCGTCGAGGCCTGAGTGAGCAAATAATCAGGTTTTCTGAAGAAAAAGGTGAGTTAGATTCCCTTAACAAGGAGTTGGAAAGAAGAGCTCTTACTGCAGAAGCAGCACTTAAGAGGGCACGCTTGAATTACTCTATTGCTGTCAGCCAGTTACAGAAGGACCTTGAACATTTATCTTTCCAAGTTTTGTCTATGTATGAGAGTAATGAGAACCTCATCAGGCAAGCTTTAGTTGATTCGTCACAACCAAGTTATCACGAATATGCAGATATTGTACAAAATCAGTTACTGAATTCAGGGGAATCTCGTGCCTCCAGACCCTCGGAGGGCCAGAGTCAGTATGTTGGGTTAAAGAAACAGAACATGGGTGGGGATATTCTTTTAGAGGACTTGAAGAGATCGCTTCATTTGCAGGAAGGGCTCTACAGAAAGCTAGAAGAAGAAGCTTGTGAAATGCATTTTCAGAATATATACTTGGATGTGTTTTCAAAGTCTCTTCAGGGAACATTGCTTGAAGCAAGTGCTGACATCAGACTGATGAAGGAGAAAGTGGATGAACATACACGGCAGCTAGAGCTTTCAAATGAATCCACCGAACTATTGATGCAAAGGCTGCAGACTGCTATGGATGATATTCACTTCCTAAATGAGTCCAAAGCCACTTGCTTTGCCAAGTGTAGTGACATGGCTCTGCAAAACCAAATTTTAGAAGCTAATCTACAAAATGTCACCTTTGAAAAAGATCATCTTAGGCAGAAGATAACTGAATGGGAATCTGTGATGGTGGAATTCAAAATTTTCCAAAGCAAATATGAGGCCACTGCTGCAGAGAAAACAGAGTTGGTAAATTTATTGGAGAAGGAATCCCAGGAAAATGGCAATCTTCGACATGATATTTCCTCTTTACAGGAAGAGTTGAAAACCATAAAAACCGGGTTTGACGAGCTGACTTCTGTAAATGAAAACATTCAAAATACTATCAACTTTCAGCAAAACAAGATGCAGAACCTGCTGTCATCTTATGTAGATAGTTTCAATGATTTGTCTCTCTGCCGTGACTTCATGGGTCAGGAATTGGGGTCCAAGGACTTAACAGCAGTTGTATTGCAATTAGAAGAGCTTCAGCGCAATGCCTTCGAGAAGATTCGCCAACTCAAGGAAGAGAAGAAATCTCTAATAGATGAAAAAGATAGGGCTGAAGCATCCTTAAGCAAAGTGGAATCAGAGATTGTGCAGATGAGGCAGAAATTTGAACATGATAAAAGAGAAATTGTTGATAAACTGGATGACTTGGGTACCATCAAAACTGATTTTGATGAGCTGGCCTCTGTGAATGAAAACATGCAGAATACTATCAACTTTCTGCAAAACAAGATGCAGAACCTGCTGTCATCTTATGGAAATAGTTCTAATGAATTGACTCTCTGCTGTGAGTTCGTGGGTCAGGACTTGGAGTCCAAGGACTTAACAGATATTGTGTTGCAGTTAGAAAAGCTCCAGCACAATACCTTTGAGAAGATTTGTCAACTCATGGAAGAGAAGAAATCTCTAATATATGAAAAAGATATGGCTCAAGCATCCTTGAGCAAAACGGAATCTGATATTGTGCTGATGAAGCAGAAGTTTGAACATGATAAAAGGGAGATTGTTGATGAACTGGATAAGTTGGGAAGTATTAAAACTGAGTTTGATGAGCTGGCTTCTGTGAATCAAAACTTGCAGAATACTATCAACGTTTTACAAAACATGATGCAGAACCTGTTGTCATCGTATGGAGATAGTTCATATGAATTAATTTTTTGTAATGAGTATGTGGGTCGGGACTTTGGGCCCATGGACTTAAAAGGTGCTGTATTGCAATTAGAAAAGCTCCAGCACAATGCCACTGAGAAGATTCGCCAACTCACAGAAGAGAAGAAGGCTCTAATAGATGAAAAAGATGTGGTTCAAGTATCCTTAAGCAAAGCAGAATCAGATATTGTGCTGATGAAGCAGAATTTTGAACATGATATAAGTGATATGGTTGATAAACTAGATGTGTCTAATGCCCTGGTGCAGAAGCTTCAGTTAAAAGTTGAGTCTATTGCAGACAAACTCAAGGTTAGTTCTGAAGTCGAAGAGAACCACGCACAGCACCACAGAGATCTTTTTTCTGATCTTGATCATCTGGAACTTGAGCTGCATCAAGTTAGTTCTAAGACCAGGGACCTTACTCAAGAAATTTTGGCATTGGAAACTGTAACTGAAGAAGTAGGAAGGAGTAAGCATGCAATAGCAGAACTTACTGAGGAAAACCAGTCTTTGATGGTGTCTTTACAGAATAAAACCGAGGAGTCTGCTATGCTTGCATTGGAGGTCAACATGTCCAAAGAAAGTTTGCAATCTCAGAATGATGAACTGCATGTTGAGAGAAGCTCAAGAGAAAAATTGGAGAGTACAGTTGCAGACCTTACTTCTCAACTAAATGAGAAGCACCGCCAGTTGATAGATTATGATCAGCATAAATCTGATCTGGTCCATCTCAAGCAACTTGTCTCTGGTCTAGAGTTGGAGAAATCAAGGGTCTGCCATCTTTTGTTGCAATATGAGAAAAGCCATAAAATTGCTAGTGAAGAATCTTTTTCTGTTACTAGTCTTGAATCTCAGTTGTCCGAAATGCATGAACTTCTAATAGCTGCAGATGTTGAAGTCAGTTTCACAAGAATTCAGTATGAAGCCTGGTTTGAGGAGCTTGTTCAGCAAGTTCACTCCTCACGTAGGCTCCTTAATGACCTTCACACGAAGAATCTGGATGTAGAGACACTACTTAATAGTTGTCTTGCTCGTGAAGCACGGTGCAATGAAGAAAATGCCAGATTGTTGGCAGGTCTTGACACCCTTAGATCTGAGTTACATGCCTCAGTAGCTGAAAAGAGAGTACTACTTGATAAAAATAGCATTTTAACAGCTGAGCTTGAGGAATGCAAAAATCAAGCTGAAGGTTTGGCGATCAGCTATTGCAAGGATAATAGTCAGCTTGCTGTTGAAGTTGAAAGGCTGAAGCACTTGTTGGTGAGTTCTGAAGAAGCGATTGATGATCTGATGCTGTCCAAGGAGGATCTGGAAGTGAAAGCTTTAGTACTCAAAGCCAGATTGGATGAACAGTGTGCTCAAGTAACCTTGTTAGAAGGATATGATGATGAAATCATGATGCTCCAGAACCAGTGCAATGAGCTTTCTCGGAAGCTCTCTGAGCAGATCTTGAAGACAGAGGAGTTCAAAAACTTGACAATCCATTTGAAGGCGCTTAAAGATAAGTCTGAGTCAGAATGCATTCAGCTTCGTGAAAAAAGAGAGTCAGAAGGACCCCCAACTGCTGTGCAGGAGTCCTTGAGGATTGCTTTTATTAAAGAACAACACGAGACAAAGCTGCAGGAACTAAAACACCAACTGTCTATATCCAAAAAGCATGGTGAGGAATTGCTCTGGAAATTACAAGATGCTATTGATGAAATTGAGAAAATGAAGAAGTCTGAAGCTTCTCACTTAAAGAAAAATGAAGAGCTGGGAGTGAAGCTTTTGGAATTGGAGGCTGAGTTACAAGCACTAATATTTGACAAGCGTGAAAAAGCAAATGCTTATGACCTGTTAAAGGCTGAACTGGAATGTTCATTAATGAGCCTTGATTGCTGTAAGGAGGAAAAACAAGAACTTGAATCTTCGTTGCAAGAATGCAATGAGGAAAAACTTAAAATTTCTGCTGATCTTACCATGATGAAAGAATTGCTCGACAGTTCTATAATGCCCATTCAGAACGAAGGAAGTGGGGAATTATGTAAACAGCTGATTGGCAGAAATGTTCACCAGAAAAATCCAACAGCAGGCACTTCAAGCAGTGGAAGGATCAGTGATGACGTGGTTTCTAGTAACGGTCCAATGGGCAATGTGAATTCTAAGTATTTGGAACATGATAGTACAATGACTTGTGAAGATGCTACAAACACATGCTTGGTTCCCATTGACGAAGGTAGCTGTTCAAGAGCGCTAATGAAAATACAACCAGAACAGGTAATCAATAACCTTTTTGTTTTGAAACTCTCTCTCCCAATTGTTCTTTTGTCTCATCATCTCTAAGGCTGTGCACATAGATAGTAAATTTCTATGGACCCCATATTTATTTTACTTCACAGCAATTGACTTCATATAATCTTACAATAGTTGTTTTGTTGGACTGTATATTACCACAAGTTAAGATTTAGTGCACTTGTCCTCCTTTTTATTTTTATTTTCTTAGAGTGCACTTGTTGTCACTTGTGAAGATGCATAGCCGATTCTCAATATTGAAGCTTTTAATTATAAAGCGTATAAAAATTTTCTCATTAATGTTATTCAGTTTGTGTAAAGGACTAAATTGATATAATTGTTTGTTAATATAGTCAGTGATTTCTTCTGCCACCCCATTTGTCCCTCTCTTATATTATATAATAAATCATTTTTCAGTCCTTAATAGTTATTTAAGAGTTCTTGAGTCAAAAGGAGGAATAAGGTCTCCTTGGCAAGCTGCTGCTTTCTCATTTCACTGTAGTAGCTAAGGTTGATAATTGGGTTGCTCCCCATAAGGTAACTGAAGTTGAGTCAAAAGGAGGAATATGTTAGTATGTAGCTGGGTTGAATGATAACTTTTTCTTTTGGCTAGAAACAGAAACTTTGTAGGGTTGAATGTTAATTTTGCTCTTCTGCAGTGATCATGATTGTGATCTTGAACTTTTTTTTTTAGTTAGCATGTAAATTGAGTGATTAATTTGTGTTCGTTACTTAGAAATTATCTTAAAATTTATGTGATTTCCTTTGACAAGAGCACCGTGAATGTAAACTATATTCTACTTTGATTTGTCATTGAATGTTTTGTCTACAACCGCTCAATTTACATGGAGACATTTATTTTTAACAATTATTTGTATAATTATTTACAGGGTGTTCTTTTATCTGGTGAAGTAAATGGAATTCCAGGTGTTGCCCTTGTAAACTCAGAGAGCTTGCATCAAGGTGACACAAAGCATCTAGCTTTTGTCAATGACCATTTCAGAGCCCAAAGTTTGAAGTCTAGCATGGAACACTTGAATGAGGAGGTGTGTATACTGCAGCGAGGGCAAGTAACAATATGTCTGTATTTTAGGCTTATTTGTCATTTGTTGGACATGGGTGATACATAACAAAAGTTTTATTTTCATTGCTCACAGCCTTTGGGTCTATTTATAAAATTTGCTTGAATGATGCACGGTAGCAATTTAATTTACTGTCTCCTGCCTGCAGTTGGAAAAGATGAAAAATGAGAATTCACTTGTTTCACAAGATAATCAACATTTCGACCCCAAATTTCCAGGTTTACAGAGAGAGCTGATGCAGTTACATAAGGTAAATTGCATATTTTACAACCTCAAAAGTATATTTCCGCTTCTAGGCTCTTATTCTGCTAGTTGTTCAGGTAAATGAAGAATTGGGAAGCATATGCTCCGTGTTTAATCAATGTTCAAGCAGTGGAAACGCCATAGAAAGGGTACTTGCATTGGAAATTGAGCTTGCCGAATCATTGCAAGCAAAGAAGAAATCAAGCATTCAGTTTCAAAGGTATAGCATCTCTTGCAGTCATTAACGTTAGGAAACTTGACTTATTAGTTGCTAAATCTTTGGATAATCTTGTTTTCTGGCTGCATGGCCATCTGACAGATCAATCAAATTTATCCAATTAACCAGTCTTACATAAAATACTGTGAATTCTGTGTGTTCCAGTTCTTTCTTGAAACAACACAGTGATGAGGAAGCCATTTTCCAAAGCTTTAGAGACATCAATGAGCTAATCAAAGACACATTGGAAATAAAGGGAAGGTTTACAGCTGTGGAGACTGAACTAAAGGATATGCATGACCGTTACTCTCAGCTGAGTCTTCAATTCGCAGAAGTTGAGGGAGAGAGACAGAAGCTCATGATGACTCTCAAGAACATTCGCGCATACAAGAATGCACAATAGTTACCTCGCTCCTCGACACTCACTTAACGAACCCACACATTAATCTCAATCTCGTTTTCCCAGCCCTTGCATGCCCGTGTTAGTAATTCATTAGCCGACAGTGACTGAGTATCCTGGACTACTGAGATAAAAGCAAGGGTCAAAATTTTCAAGCTTGGTTGGGATGCCTACAACTAAGAAGCTGCATTTTGTGTAAATAAAAAAATATATATATATGTTTCTGTTTTATTTCACTCTGTTTATTAGTATCATAAGGTATATAATTATAAATTCCCTGTAACATTTTGACCTTTCTTTTTGCAGTCTTTGGTATACTTTGTTGTGTTGTATAGTTAATCAAATTCTTTAATTAACAAAATTATTTCTATTTAATTCACTGATAGAAGCAACAAAACATTATTGCTGCTGTCATTTTTTTAACCTTTTGTTCTATTTTGTTGAGTACTCCTTTATTGATTTAGCTATCTTCAATCTATGAGAAGAAAAAAAAAAAAAAAACAAATGAAATGGTGTGTCAATAATAATTTTTCTATCTTATCAGAAAGCAGTCTAATTACAGCAAACCCCACCTAATAATACAAAACAAATCATTCTTCTATAATTCCTTTTTCTTCTTTTTCATTCTCTCCTTCCCCATCCTTCTTTTTTCACAAAGTAGGAAATACAAGCAAGATACTTCCAGTCTCCTCATTCCTGCAACCCCTTTAAATTGGGATTCCATAGATACTGGTTCTCTGAAATGCATCTTTGCGATAGTCCAAGTCGGACTTCTAACAGCAATAAGAAAGCTTTTGACAATCACATTAGTTGCAGCTACAAGATTGTGCACAAACACCTGGACTTGTTCGGAGAATGATTCTGCAGTTTGCCTGAGAAAAAAAGAAAAGGAAAGGCAATTGGATGTTAGTTTGAAGTTACAGAATTACAATTTACAAACCTTTAATTGTTTACCAAATATAACTTTTGCATGACTATTGTCAAGTCAATCAATTTCATGCTTTTCGTTGTAACTTTCGGGAAAAAAAAAAGGGTTATCAGAGGTATACATTGATCCTCACATGTTTGTCTAATATGCAACACAATTTCTTAGGTAAATGCCATGGTATGTAGATTACAATAAAAATATAAAGAATAATAGCTGCATTGTCAAATGTGAAAAACAGACTAGATATCAAGATAACAAACAAGAATTTTATGAAATTAAGAAACCGGTTTTGACCCAAACAAATTAGCTTCTCTGAGCACCAATGCGTTGTGATATAAACATAAGCTAGGATGTAAGACTTTCATCTAGGAAGATGTCCAATATTTACAACAATCTGGTAGTCGAGGGTCAAGATATTATCGGTCAACCAATTAATGTGACTTGCAAGGCACAACAATTATTAGAGAATAATTGATTTTTAGAGTTGTAGGCATGAGTGCTCCAGATGGTTAATTGAGAGGAATGGAAGTGATTGACACGGGAGCTACTCTAAGTGTTTCAGCCGCGGGAACAATCTTAAGATGGCTGTAATTGTATCGTGAATTCATAGAGAAAATGTGGAGCATGCAACATTGGTGACTTGGCAGTGATATACTAGCTACGGAAGATGGTTCAAAGACGCAAGTAAATGCAAAACTTCTAGCATATTGAGAATTTTTTCTCACAGGATCAGAAACGAAACAAGCAATCACAGACACTAGCACACATTGTTGTTGATTTATGTTCAGCGAGTATTAAAATATAAATGCAACATATATTACCACTGTTTTTGTCAGGTAAAGTTGGACGAAGAACAACATGCATAGTGATGACACCTCCTGGAAGTTCACCAACTGGGACTCTGGACTCAGCAATTGTCCTATGGTTTTCCAGTATCTTCCCGGCATTAATGAGCTGCACGCTGTTTACTGTCTTTGGACCGTTTTCTTTGTCTACAATACAGAAACAACAATTCGCCAGTAATTCAAGTTAATTCTCATTACCAACGAAGAAATAGATTTTAAATCCATGAGCACAAGATTCAGAACAAGGAATCAACACACTAGATTACTAGAATTGAAAGAAGTGGAAATCGATTAAACACACAAACAACAACACTTCTAAGCTTACATTTTCAAGCTTGAAATTGTACCACAGTTTCCATGAATCATTTAAAATGTGTCATAGTAAACACACCAATGACAATAAATTGATTGTTGTTTCTTCTTCATTCAGAGACGTAAAGCAATCAAAACAATCATATCACTATCTTTTGTGCAACAAATTAAGCAAGAATCTGAGAAATCAATCACAAAAAATCAAACGAACAAATGAAAAACCACCTAGTGTTTGTGAAACAACTAATACAGAGATGAAATGAAATCATATCAAATTGCAAAGAACAAAAAGTTGAAGAAAACAAAACCATCATATGTTCAAAGAAGACAAGAAAGATTTAACATAAAAGTTTCCCAACAATCAAACCAATATTATTCATCTAAATTTAGGGTCAATAATGAATCAAAATCAAATGTAACAACAAAAAAATCTGAATTAAAGAGATATATGAATGACCTTTTGGCCATTGTGCAATTATTTTCTCTTTGAGAGAAACCACAGTGGTTGCTGAATTATACTTGCTTGGACCTATGTCGGTGCCATCTGCAAGCCTGAATTTGAGCTCTATCAAATCTTCACCCTCCATTGATGAATCAATCTCTTATCAGAAACCCTCCTCAACTTCTCATAATACTCTCCACCAACCAGCTTAAATTCTTTAACAGAATCGATAATCCTCCACTACAAAACATTTTTTTTTTTTTTGTTTTTCAGAAGAAGAAGAAGAAGAAAAAAAAAAGTCAGCAATCATCAATGAATTCAATACAAAAGAAGAAGATATCAAGAACCCAGATCAGGTTACACTAAGATTTACCTATGATATGTGAAAGATACTATTTTGAATCAAGAATCAACAGCTATCGATGCTGAGTCTGCTTAGAAATCCATAGATTCAAATACAGAGAATAAAGAGGTTGGACAACAGACAACTTCTTCTTGGATTGCTTGCTTGATGTAGAAAGAAAGAATCAGTAAACTAAACAGATGTCAACTATCTAAATGAGATTTTTACATGAATTTAACAGCAAATCTTGACGTTTTCACTTGATTGTTCACGCAGACATTTACCGTTACCTTACACTTATATATACATAACTTAATCTTAAGACATAATTACTATGATTAGCTAGATTTTTCCCGACCAAATATATTGTAAAATATTCCAAAAAACAAAAAAAAAAAAAAAAAAAAAACTATATTGTATTATTTATGATGTATTGTACGATATAATATTAAGTTGTAGTTGAGAGCAATAGCCTGGTAGTAATCATACATTTCAATTAAATTGAGATCTCAAGTTCAAATCACTCATCTAAAAAAACAAAAAAAAAAAAACAATTATTGTTCAATATGGTTGTCATATTGGATAACGACAATAATGTTTGCTATCTTAACTCATTCATACTTATATTCTAATTCATAATGTGATTATGTGAAAATTTAATTCATATATATAATAAGATAAGTCGCCGGATTTGTATCCATTTGATATATCTATTTAATAAATATTAATTTAATTCAACTCTTTTTACAATGTAAAAATGATTTCATATACATTAAATTAATTAATTTAGTTAATATGTAGTTTTTTCGTTCTCATGTTATTCGATTCTAATCTTGTTTAGGTAAGAGAGTGAAAATGATTTTTATTTTTTATTTTTTTTAACTATTATAATATTTTAGGATCATGAGATGGGATATAATTCGAACCCATAACTTCTTAGATATACTAAACCGACTTCATATCGTCGGTGAAAATGAATCAAGTTGATATTTATTGTAAATGATTATATATTATTATATGTTTCATCGAAAACATGGAGAAAATATTGGAGAAAGAGATGTAAAGTGGACTTTCAAAGGTGAGCTAATGGACCACGTAAATGGCAAGACTCAAAAACTCAAAGTGAGTGAAAATCACGTTTAATTAAGAATATTAATAATTTAATATTCATCACCAACAACACCAAGTGAGTGATTAATTACTGATTACATTAATGGTTTCTTGGTTTGGTTAGTTCCAATTTCCAAATTGCAAGTTGAAGTTAGTGACACCACTTTCCACATAAATGTTTCAAACCTCTTAGTTTTATAAAAAGCTTTTTCAAAGTTGCATTACAGCTTCTCATGGTTGCAGACAGTCCACATTTCAACAAAATCAATGCACGCTAATCGGATAATATCCATTCATTTGATATTATTACTATTGTTCTCTATATGAAAAATATACAAAATTCAAATATAAATCAAAATCTTTTGTCATTGTACAAAAAGATCTTTGAGTGTTATATATATATATATATATATATATATATATATATATAGAGACAATCTATAGAACACCGGTGTATCCGTATATCGTGTAGAAAATATTACGATCGAAGGTTGGATCACACATTTTCAAATTACGATCATAATATTTCCTACATGGTGTATATATACATCGGTGTTCTATAGCCTGACCCATATATATATATATATATATATATTTTTTTTTTTTTTAAATTACGATCACAATATTTCCTACGCGGTGTATGGGTACACCGGTGTTCTATAGCCTGACCCATATTGACCCATATATATATATATATATATATATACAGTCCCGTTCCTATCAGTGCATCCTGATATAACTTTATAAGGATATTGAATGTGAGCCACTCATTTATAACAGTGATTTGACAAGTACATACATACCAAGTCAAAGTATGTAAAACGAGTGGTTCACATTCAATATCCTTATATAATTTTATCAATACACACCGATAGGATAATTTCCGTATATATATATGGAGGTTTGGGAAGGAAACAAAAACCCAATTGGAAATTTTTGAACCCACAATCTTCTTATAGATATGATAATGACATATTGCTTTTATATCTCATCTTGATCCCAATCGTGACAATTATCATTATTATTTTTATAAAAAAAATTATTAAAAATTTAGGAGGGAAAATGCCATTGTTTATCATGATGAAATGTGAAGAAATAGGACATGAAACATTTATTTTGGGATTGTGAAAGATTAAAATGGTTTTCAAAGGGAAGGACCACTACAACTACAAGTGCCTCAAAAATGAGTTTTCAATTACTTGTCTGATTATATATGACATTGATATACCCACCTCAGTATATTTATATATTTTACACGAAAGTTCTCCCTCCATGTAAAATAATAAAAATACTTTCTTTGGTTGACGCTTTCTATACTAGTGGGTAGTGTGGCAGCCTCATCTACATTCGAACCTAAAACATTGTCCGCTTAGAGCTCACCTAAAATATTGTCCGGTTGAATGAGCTCCGCTCTTATCACCAAACCTATAGGTAGTGTGTCAGCCTCATCTAGATGATTCATGAAGACAGCATATTCTTAATTTGAATAGAAAAAGTCATGGTCATGGAAGGCCATTTAATGGATAATCAATAGGCCGAAAACAAAGAATTTTCAGCGGCAGCTAAAAAAACCCATCTGATAATCACAGACCACCTAACATTTTCAAACATTCAACATGAAAAATGAACTGTTGCTTATTATGATCATCTGCTGCTGTTGACACAGTGTGTTTCTGATATAGATATCAATCTGTCGCTTACTGAGAATTCAAGATATGGGGTTTTGTAACAAAAACCAAAAGTATACTTCTGTGAAGTTCTATTGAGAGGTCATTTTACAAATTCTAACTTGTAACTATATCATGAATTGTTATCATTCTCATTAAAACTCACTATCCATCACACTATTACACTTATCATATCAGCATCATCTACTGTATTGATAAATGTACAATCAGCATCACCATTATATGGTCACCACCACCACCACCACCACCACCATCATCAACAAGCATCATCATTGTCATTGATTCTCCTATCATTATCAATTCACCATCATCATCACTACTTATATCTACTACATACTTTTTTTTTTTTTTTTTTTTGAAATAATATCTACTACATACTTGCTATCAAAGAGTCGCATGAACTGTAGAATCCAAAATGGCTGTTTTCTACTGCAATTCTCCATTATCACCAACCACAGCACTATTGTTTTACCTTCATCACTTTTCAATATAATGGAACCCACCAACAATTCAAGCTCAAACCAAACAAAATGTCCACCTAAAGTGAAAAATTAATGATAACCCCATAAAAGAGCCAGCAGAGCATTACAACTCTACAAACAATGTATATCATGCAACTAAAAAAATTACTCCCAAAAATCAGCTCAACACACTAATATTACAGTTTACATTTGATGTGGATGGGTGAAATGAAGTTACTCATACCATGAAAAGTCCTCTCCACCCCAGAAAGTGAAAAAGAACATTGGTACTAGTACTACAAACAATGATAATGTTTCACAACCACAACTGAGAATCTGATCTACATCTGCTAGTTAGATTGATGCTTAAACGTTTTTTCTCTCAAAAAGAAGAAGAAAATGAATATTCAGAAGAAATTAGGAAGTGCTCAGTGGGTTATTGTGTCCAGTCCTACTAGACATGCATGTAAAAGATAGTGAGCTTATGAACTGTAAGCTTTCACATCTCTAGATTCATGCTGCCGTGAGAAAAGCAAACTGTAAGCTTTCCCTTAGGCATGAAAATGTTAGAATTTAATCGTGCCATTATAATAAATACAGCATCGACATATTGTACCTTGTAGAACATGAGGAAAAAAAAAAAATGATCCATATAAAGTTAAGATTGTCAGCAAGAGATTTACCACTGAAAGGTTAAGATTGGTCAAGTTGCAAACTGTCTCGTAGCCACTGTTAAGTTTGGTTGGGCACTGTGCATCCATATAATTATCCTGCCGAAGCATCGTGCTCCACCTACATGCTAACAAAAACCCTTTGGTGAAAGTAAAGACATACATGAATGAGAATTCACCTCTGGATAGCTCTAAGAAGCAGAATTTCCCAAGGTGGAAATTGACCTGAGCTGCTGCAGCTGTCTATTGTGGTGAGTGAGAAATCTTTTCTGTCTAGGTATCCCAATCCACTAACAATCAAAGGCTTATTCTGAACCAATTTGTTCATAATATAAATAATGAATAAATTAGTAAAAATTGGTGGTCTGCAATCACTCGTAATCTTTGACTCCAACATATATGATTTGGAGGACCATTTTAATTTGGAATCTAGAGATGTGACACTACAAAAATACAACATCAACTAGACAATTGTTACATTATCTATAACAGTACTCCATGTCGTGAAATGATCTTCTGGTATAGTTCTTCATAATTACATGCTTGAATTACACAACCACTAAAAGATCAACTCAAGCAATAATAATTTATTTATTTCCTGATAAGAAGAGAGTAATTGAGAAAATGTAAAGCAGAAACTTCAGCCAGCAAAGTAAAAATCACTTGCAACCAACATGGGAAACGTCAATATATTACTAGTTATGTTTCCATTATTTTAAGCATTCGTATGATTACACTACTTAATCCGGTTTCACGCAAGCTACAACTTAATCCGATTTCACGCAAGCTACCACATCTTGGTTTCTTAGTCAGTTTTCCATGATTCTATTCAATCTAAGATTCTAAGGGATGAAAGTTTTATGAAGCTCAAGTACACAAAAATTTCAGTTTCATGAAGCATCACAGCACATTCTATATCAGTAAGCATTTGCTCTGCTACCATACAGAGATAGAGAAATAGATGCTTTTTTTCAGGCTGTTCCAATATTCCTGCATGTAAACAATTAATTTTACATGTTTGTAACTGGGCCAAAGCCTAATGTCAAAAGCTGAAAAGAATGGTGTCACTAGCTTCCTACGTGAAGAGGCTACTAATGGAAGTTCCAAAGTTAATCCAAAATCTCCTACTCAGGTTTGCATAAAGGAGTAGCACCAACATTAATTAAATACTATGTGACATGATTTTAGTGTACTAATAGATATATTATGATAATAAAAAGAATCATAATTTCAAATAAATAAAGGGGACTACCTCTGTCATGAACTTGTGCCTTATGTTTTAACCCATTAAGGAGAAGTTAGTTCAACTGCAGGCTGCAGCTTCTTCCCTCTCTCTCTTCAATCATCTTATATTGCTTCGTAATCAAGGAACACGGTAGAGTATTACAGACAGTTTACAAACTACAAAAGTAAATATATTGGAACGACAAGCTTTTGTTTCCCTAATTACCTAATTCACTTAAAATGAGAAGCTAAATTGTAATTCTCTATGAATAGATTATATAATAATGAAGATGTGGGATAAGTTAGTATAGAAGGCACAAAAGTAACAAATAGAGAAAATCTCCAAACAACAAAAAAATTAAGCAGGTACAACATGCTATCTCTTTCATTTATTTATCTTCGGCCAACTTTCATTACATTTATAAATTACATTGATTTTCAATAGAATACAAATCATTAACAGGATAAATTCTTATTAAGAAAGCAATGCCATACCCGTATACGTTAGACAACATTGCCATGTTATTTCATCTTTAAACTGCTTATATACTACATAACAGATCTGACAATCAACAGCATCTTCAATTTGTAAGCCAAAAGCACCATATCCAAAGATGCTAGCTAAGAACGCCAGAGAATAGCTAAGAATGTAGAGAAGCTTTATGACAATCTTCTGGACATGATAACCTTAATTTACAGCTTTCTAATCATGAATGATTATGAGTATATAAAAAGAACATAGTATTATGTAATGGTAGATGTGCTAAGACCCAACTGAGATATTTTCAGCAGTTTCCACCAAAAAACCGACTTGTCTATATCCATGACAGCCATGGTATCATGGAAACTCAGCCATAATGCTTAACATATTGCTATATATCAATAACTTGACAACTGACAAGTTCAGCAAACCCAAAATCCTCAGAGGCAATGACCTTCCAAACAACGGTATCTAATTCTGCCAGTGTATCAGAGTGTTCATCTACAGAGTCAGCTGAAAGAGAAGTAGAGCTCGATGACATAGAACTCAAATTATCACGAAGATCAGCCCGTAAAACAGCAATTTTATGATCGGCATCTTTTGTGATGACATGAAGCTTTCCATGAAACCCAGCAAGTAAATATGGAGACTCAGAATCAGTGAAATCACAAATAGGGACTTTTCCTATAACAACTTTCCAAGCATCTTCTTTTTGATCATACACCTTAATCTTACCACTATCCAGAGAACTAGACGGATCAAATGCATATAATTCGCCATCTACGACAACACTCAGCTTTGTACCTGCCTGTCGTGCAGGCCAACCCTCTCCCATGCCGACTGGCATTTCAACCCACGAATTTGTATCAGGATCGTAGATCTCTCCCCCAACATCAACAAAAAAGGGCCAAGAATATAAACTTTGAGGCACACATAATCTCCCCATGTACGATGTTGTGCCAGTGGCAATAGGCTTAAGCATGTCGGCCAAGAAAGGATTTGGAAGCACTTGAGCTCTTGAGAATGGCATGCTTGGAACTTCGGACCATGTACCAGTACAGGGATCAAAAACTTCAGCAGACTGGAGAGGATTCAATCCTCCTTGGCCCCGACTAACCCCTCCAACAACATACATCTTATTATTTAAAATGGCTGTCTTAGAATAGGCCCGACCTATAGACATGGAAGCCACTTCACTCCACGAATTTAAAATTGGGTCAAATTGCCACACACATCTCACGGTTGATGTTCTTGAGAAGCCACCTAGCACATAGAGGCATCCATCAACAGCACCAATGGCACAGCCGCAAAATGGCGTTGGATCTGATGTGTCCTTCCACCCAAGCCATCCCCTTAGAATTTTGGCAATTTTGAAGCTTGGAGCCACCATGTTCCACATCCAAAGCCCGGATGAGCTGTTCCTTGGTTCTTCTTCGTCATTAATAACACTTGGAAGTGGAGGCAACCTCTGCCATTTTCTTGACAAAGGATCCAAAGCATGCCATAAAAGCTTATCGTCTTCAACCTTAGTCAAGACATAAAGCCATTCTTCTCTCATTCCAAGTTCTTTTCTCACATTAAACAATTCAGGGTTCATAATCGTTGCCTTCCACTTTCGTGACACCAACCTTAGGTTGAAGTAGCAAATTCTAGGAAGTCTAGCAAGAATCTGGATTGATAATTCATCAGGAAGACTGGGGATCAATCGCGGGCCTTCCTCATCAACGCTCGGTGAGATTTTTTGCTTCTTGCAGCTTTCATTTGCTGAAGTCTCGACGTAATCCCTTATCTTACACTTCGGACCAGCCAAGCTCAGAAGACCTCCCATCAAAAAATTCACAGAATCTGCAATATCAGGAAGCCCTGGATCATCCAACTTTTTGTTGGGCACAAATCAGAATTTTCCCAAAACTCACCTATCATACTAAAACTCATCAATGCACGTGATTCACAGAAAAAGAAAGAAAAAAAAAAAAAAAAAAAAGCTTGAAAATTTAATCAGATAATCAAACAATCAAAACAAATACATAGACTATGTAAGCTAATAACATTTCTTTCTCTGCAAACAAACTCATAACTTCCAACATCACACAAACAAAAAAGCAGAAAAATTAAACTACAAATCACCGAAATTTAACAAGAAAATGAAAGAGCATGCATACATTGTTCAGATCATTGAATTTAAAGAAGAAATTAGGCAAAATATTTACCTGGGTACGAGCTTAAATCGATTAAAAACACAATTGGAAGAGTAGGAAATGTTAGGTATAATGGGGTTCTCTGTATGTATCAGTGATTTAACTGTTCTGTTTCCATTTCAAAACTTTGACTGCTTCACGTATCAAGAATGAAATGAAACAGCAGCAATTAAATCTCTGATATTTTTATATGGAAACTTCCTTGGATAATAACACGTGGACGGATGGATTTTTTTAGTCAATAAGAAAATGTCAGGAAATCAGAAAAAAATAAAAAAGTTTATTGTTATTCGGTGTGATTCTCGTTTTAAGAATCTAAGGTATGGTGCGAGAGAAAAACTTGAATGGGACAGTCGTATTATACGGAGAGAGACTGTCCAATCAAATTATATCAAACTAGGGTTTAAATTATATTTGGATCGGGCTATTTCAACTCAAATTTATGACTCGTTTTTTTAACTCTAATATCTCAACCACCCATTTATTTATACGCCCTTTAATCTAAAAATTTGAGTTAATATAGTCTGACCCATTATATTTTTATGTTTACCATGTAAATAACACGATCTCATTGGACGATCTCACCACGTGGTAATGAAACCGTTTCATGTAAATTTATCTAATGAGGTGTGGTGCCACCTGCCTGACAGCTCGTTTGGTTGCTTCAGAATACAGACAAGGACATTTATCTGATTCCACTCAGTCACAGTCACTCACTTTAAAGTGTTCACACGGGCTCATCCGGCCCAACACTTCATTCTTTCTCTCTCTTTGTCTAAGGACACCCCGACATATTGTCTAAAGTCTAAACATACCCCAAGCCACAGTTAAAACTTTTTTAAGAATTAAATAATTTTATTAATGTTCAATTAAAAGTAAAGTAAGGTACACTTTCCATCTCCCCCACTATCTCCATTATCACTTAAAAAGTTATTATTAATTATCATAATGTAATTTATATCCACTTTTTGTTTTTGTTAATTATGAATTATGATAGTGAGACTATATTAATTAATGCACCCTCATTTTGTTGTTTAACTTGTAAAAGAAAGACTTTGCAGAAATTTTAAAAAAATCTCTTCTTTCTTGGGTCATTATTATTATTTTCTCAATTCTCTTACTTTAATTAGTTTATATCCTATATTATCAGTTTTTCTATTATCAGTTCGAATTAATAAAAGATATATCAGTTCCTAGCATGTGGGTCATTGGATTTAAATACTTTGACTTGGTTACATGCACTTGTCAAAGCATCTTTTAAATCCAATGGCCCACATGTAAGGAACTGATATATCTTTTGTCAGTTCGAACTGATAATAGAAAGACTGCCTATATTATTACTACGTTCTTATTTGCAATCATTTTTCATAACAATTAACAATACTTATATTCTTGAACATTTCCATTCTTATTGATTTACCAAATTTCTCCACAAATAACACACACAAAATAAAATTAAAATAAAAATAAAAAATAGTGTTATATCCAAGTCTAAGGGGTGACCTCCTATATCTGAGCCTAATTGAGATGGGCAAACCATTTTGTGAGAAGATTACTTAAGAAAATTCAAACAAAAGACGATAATGAGAACAAATTAATCATTTATGTCATATGTAAAATATGAAATTCCTAGTTTATAGCCTTTAAATTATGAGATTTTTTTTAATTTATTTATCCAGATAACTTTTCTTCAATATATATATATATATATATAAATTCGTTCTTCAATTACATATTGACTTAAAGAGACAGCCCATAGTGGGACATATAGTCTTAGACCGTAACAATTAATTGTCATAACTTTTTTTTTTTTGGATGGATAATTGTCAGAACTTTTGATGCAATGTAATGATCCATTGAAAAATCAAAGTTTTGAGAAGGTTGTATTTGACTTCTCCACTAATACAAGGCCACACAATGTGAATTATAGTATTCAATTGTGTTCGATGAAAAGTTACAATCAACGAAACTTCCTACAACTTTCTCAAATTTGATTCCAAATGGATGTTCAAGTGGTCATGTTAAGACACTATAAATCTATAAATACCATGCTAGCTCTTGATAACTGGCCTTCTTATGCACTTGCATTTCCTTCTTCAAAAGCTAGCTTTTTTCTTTTTTCCTACTTCTCTCGCTTTGCATTTTTCTTTATTTTCGCACCCGGGTATTTTAGTTTTGTTATGGTATGTGACATTATTTAGCGTTTGTAAAGTACTAGAGTGAGAAAATGGTGTGTTGGTGATAAACACTTTAGAAGTTATAAAAGGAGTTGGAAGGGAGAAACTAGAAAGTTAAAAATTTGATAAAATTATTGAGATTTTAAAGAAGAAAGAAAGTTAGAAGTTAGAGAAATAAACCAATGTAGTTGACTTAGTCTTCTCCACTATTACAAGGCCACAAAATGTGAATTATAGTATTCAATTATGTTCGATGAAAAGTTATAATCAACGAAATTTCCTGCAACTTTCTCAAATTTGATTCTAAATGGATGTTCAAGTGGTCATGTTAAGACACTAAGTCTATAAATACCATGCTAGCTCTTGATAACCAGGATTCTCATGCACTTGCATTTCCTTCTTCAAAAGTTAGCTTTTTTCTCTTTTCCTACTTCTCTCGCTTTACATTTTTTTTTATTTTCGCACCCGGGTATTTTAGTTTTGTTATGGTATGTGACATTATTTAGTGTTTGTAGAGTACTAGAGTGAGAAATTGGTGTGTTGGTGATAAACACTTGAGAAGTTATAAAATGAATTGGAAGAGAGAAAGTTAGAAGTTACAAAAAATTATTGTGAATTTAAAGTAAGAAAGAAAGATAGAAGTTAGAGAGATAAACGGAAGAGAGAAAGTTGGAAGTTAGGAAAAATTATTGAGAATTTAAAGAAAGAAAGAAAGAAAGAAAGATAGAAGTTAGAGAGATAAACGGAATTACGGATGAAGTTAATGTTCATAAATATATTGAGAATTTAAAGAAAGAAAGAAAGAAAGTTAGAAGTTAGAAGTTAATGTTCACCATTAATTCTAGTGTCGGAGTCTCTCTTTTTTTCCACTGCTGACTTGAGTGTCGAACCGGAAACATTGTTCAGATCATTGAAGTGTTCACATATAAGTTTTTTTAATGCCGTGTGGTGCCACCTGCCTGCTAGACTGCCAGCTCGTTTGATTGCTTCAGAACACAGACAAGGACATTTATCTAATTCCACTCAGTCACAGTCAGTCACATTAAAGTGTTCACATGGGCTCATCTGGCCCAACACTTCATTCTTTCTCTCTCTCTTTTTCTAAGGACACCCGATATGTTGTCTAATGTCTAAACATACCCCACTTATCATGAGCCACAGTTAAAACTTTTTTAAGAATTAAATAATTTTATTAATGTTCAATTAAAGTAAACCAAGGTACACTTTTCCATCTCCCCCACTATCTCCATTATCACTTAAAATTTAAAAAGTTATGATTAATTATCATAATGTAATTTATATCCACTTTTTGTTTTTGTTAATTATGAATTATGATAATGAGACTATATTAATGCACCCTCATTTTTTTGTTTAATTTGTAAAAGTAAGACTTTGCAGAAATTTTAAAAAAAAAATCTCTTCTTTCTTGGGTCATTATTATTATTTTCTCGATTCTCTTATCATATATATATATATATATATATATATATATATATATATATATATATATAATAATAGAGTTTCAAAGTTGCCACATGTCAGTATAAAAAAACTTTGAATTTAAATGTTACATCATAATAGAGGTTTTTTTTTTTTTTTTTTTTTTTTTTTTTTTTTTTTTAACTTTTAAATATTATTAATTTTTTTATTTCTATTTTCCTATTTATTGATTAATCAAATTAAATAATTTGATAAATATTAATTCATTTAAAATGAGTTATGGAATAATATAAAATGAAACTTCCACCATTTAATAAGATGTTAATTTCAAATGTAATTATATTCTTATTTAATGTTTTTATCCATTGAAATCTCTTATTTTTAGGGTTTTTTATTTATCATTTTTTTAGTTTGAGATGAAACTCCCGAATGTAAAAAGTTGTTAATTTTAAGTGTTATTTATATATTTAATGCTTTTGTCCATTGGAAATTTTGAATCTCTCATTTTTTTTTTTCAAAATTGTTTTTATTTTTATTTTTATTTTGAGATGAAACTCCCACCATTTAATAGTATGTTAATTTCAAATGTTATTAATATCCTATTTAATGCATTTTTCCCATTGAAATCTCTCACTTTAATATTCTATTATTTTATTTTATTTTTGAGATTAAACTCCCACCATTTAATAAGATGTTAATTTCAAGTAATAAACATTCTTCCCACCTCCTTACCTCTTCCTTTTCGTCTCCCTCCCTTTCTATTCCTCTTCCCCTTTTTTCAGTTTCTATTTTTAAATAATATGTATATACCTCGATCTCTCTCGAAGATTGATAAAAAAAATTCCCTATAACAATTTTTTTTTTCTTACTCGGTATCATTATATAATCTTTCTACTTCATTAGACATTTTGTTTTTTATATTCAATTTTATTGGTTTAAAGTGAAGCATCCAATAGTTTTTTTTTTTTCCTTATATGATGAAAGTGAAGTATTGATTATTTTTTTTTGTTCGTTTTACCATCTCTCTCATGGGAATATAACTTTTGTTGCAGGTGTTATGACAAGATTTTACGCGACTTTAGTCTATGAGATATGTAATTTCCTTATCAATCTCTTCCTTTATGCACATGTTTAGTTGATTTTATAATTTTTTGATTAATTACCTTATGTTAATCTGAATTTTTATAATTTATTTTTTTAATGACAAGATTTTACCGGTCATAAGTTGACAATACATATAATTTCTTCACCCATCTCTTTCTCTTGGGCATGTGTATTTAGTTGGTTTTCCATATATTTTTTTTAATTACCTATGTTCAACTGAATTTTTTATTTAATTAATTATTTTTGATCATGTGATTTGCAGGAGTTTGAACTTTTGATGAAGAAAAAAAAAAAATTTAAAGCTCAAAGATAGATGAATAATGATTAAATCCTTTTAATCTTTTAGGTGGCTCTATTGCAATACAAAAATGTTCTCCCAACACCCATTGTTAATGAAAGTTTTTAATTTAATCAAATTTAATTTGTTGAAAATAATTTCCTTCATTAATTAAGGAAAAACATAAATATTTAAAACTATTATTTTTTAGTGTACCCGCATGCCTTTTTAATTATTTTCGGCATTGAATTGTTATAGCAAATAATTAAATAATTAAATAAGCAAACAGCAAACTCATGCATTTTACATTTTTCTAACAACTATACTATGGCATGATATATTTCAATATTTATAATGTTTTTATCAAAGCTCGTGCATCGCACGGGTTGATACACTAGTTATTCTTAATACGTTATTGTTTGCAATCGTTTTTTATAACAATTAACAATATTTATATTCTTGAACATTTCCATTCTTAAATCTTACTGATTTACCAAATTTCTCCACAATTAACACACACAAAATAATATATATATATTTATTTTGTTATATCGTAATCTAAGGGGTGACCTCCTATATCTGACCTAATTGAGATGGGCAAACCCATTTGGTGAGAAGATTACTTTAAGAAAATTCAAACAAAAGACAATAATGAGAACAAGTTAACCATTTATGTCATATGTAAAATATAAAAGTCCTAGTTTATAGCCTTTAAATTATGAGAATTTTTTTAATTTATTCATCCAAATAACTTTTCTTTAATATATATATATATATATATATATATATATATATAAATTCGTTCTTCAATTATATATTGACTTAAAAGTCTTCTAAAGAGACAACCCATATCGACCATAACAATTAATTGTCAGAACTTTTGATGCAATGTAATGATCCATTGGAAAATCAAAGCTTTGAAAAGGTTGTAGTTGACTTAGAGTCTTCTCCAGGCCATGTGAATTATAGCATTCAATTGTGTTTGATGAAAAGTTATAATCAACGAAATTTCCTGTAACTTTCACAAATTGGATTCCAAATGGATGTTCAAGTGATCGTATTAAGACACTATAAGTCTATAAATATCATGCTAGCTCTTGATAACCGGCCTTCTCATGCACTTGCATTTTCTTCTTCAAAAGCTAGCTTTTTTCTCTTTTTCTACTTCTCTCGCTTTGCATTTTTCTTTATTTTCACACCCGGGTATTTAAGTTTTGTTATGGTATGTGACATTATTTAGTGTTTGTAAAGTACTAGAGTGAGAAAATGGTGTGTTGATGATAAAGACTTTAGAGGTTATAAAAGGAAGTTGGAAGGGAGAAAGTTAAAAGTTTGATTAAATTAGTGAGAATTTAAAGAAAGAAAGTTAGAAGTTGGAGAAATAAACTGATGTAGTTGACTTAGACTCTTCTCCACTATTACAAGGCCACACAATGTGAATTATAGTATTAAATTGTGTTCGATGAAAAGTTACAATCAACGAAATTTCCTACAACTTTCTCAAATTTGATTCCAAAAAGATATTCAAGTGGTCATGTTAAGACACTATAAGTCTATAAATACCATGCTAGCTCTTGATAACCGGCCTTCTCATGCACTTGCATTTCCTTCTTCAAAAGCTAGCTCTTTTCTCTTTTTCCTACTACTCTCGTTTTGTATTTTTCTTTATTTTCACGACAGGGTATTGTAGTTTTTTTTATGGTATGTGACATTATTTAGTGTTTGTAGAGTACTAGAGTGAGAAAATGGTGTGTTGGTGATCAACACTTTAGAAGTTATAAAAGGAAGTTGGAAGGGAGAAAGTTAAAAGTTTGATTAAATTAGTGAGAATTTAAAGAAAGAAAGAATGTTAGAAGTTAGAGAAATAAACTGATGTAGTTGACTTAGAGTACTCTTCTCCACTATTACAAGACCACACAATGTGAATTATAACATTCAATTGTGTTCGATGAAAAGTTACAATCAACGAAATTTCCTACAACTTTCTCAAATTTGATTCAAAATGGAGGTTCAAGTAGTCATATTAAGACACTATAAGTCTATAAATACCATGCTAACTCTTGATAACCGGCCTTCTCATGCATTTGCATTTCCTTCTTCAAAAGCTAACTTTTTTCTTTTTTCCTACTTCTCTCGCTTTGCATCTTCTTTATTTTCACACATGGGTATTTTAGTTTTGTTATGGTATATTGTGACATTATTTAGTGTTTGTAGAGTACTAGAGAGAAAATGGTGTGTTGATGATCAACACTTCAGATGTTATAAAAGGAATTGGATGAGAGAAATCAAGTTAAAAGTTAGATAAAATTATTGAGAATTTAAAGAAAGAAAGAAAGTTAGAAGTTGGAAGTTAGAGAGATAAACCGATGAAGTTAATGTTCATAAATATATAACTCACCGTTAATTCGAGTGTTGGAGTCTGTTTTTTTTTTTTTCACTGCTGTGTCGAACAGGAAACGCCTATATTTTACCATTGAAGTGAAAACGCCGATATCTCCTTACTTGAGTATCGAGGTGGAGAGCAACCATACATATTAATTCCAACATCATCAACCTCGAAGTTAGTGCATACATTTGAGGCCCACAAGTCCTTCAAAGGTTGTGGCCTCCATCAAATTCTTTTTTTTTTTTTTTTTGAAAGAGGCCTCCATCAAATTCAATCTCTTAGTACTATTGATAATATTTAATCGTCAACATCGTAAAATCTTTTAAAATCAAATAAAAGTATCCAAATATTAATTACAGTGATCTCACAAAAATTTTGAATTTTGAATCCGAAAATCTTGTGATAATTCACATATAGGCCGTAGCGGTCATAGTCTCCTTCATTGAATAATGTTTAGATACTGATTAGTCAGTATATAAAATACTGATCCCACCAATTGGAGTGTAGTATGTGACCGTTTTTCTTTTTACTCTTTACATTTTACATTTATCTCATAAATTGGACCACGTGTTACACTCTCATTAATTGGGTCAGTATTTTAGGTACTAACTAGTCGGTACCCAAACATTATTCTTTCACAAGTCCTTCAAAAGTTGTGGCCTCCATCAAATTCAATCTCTTAGCTAGTACTATTGATAATATTTAATCGTCAACATCGTAAAATCTTTTAAAATCAAGTAAAAACTCAAATAAGTAAAAGTATCCAAATATTAATTACAGTGATCTCACAAAAATTTTGAATTTTGAATCCGAAAATCTTGTGATAATTCATATATAGGCTGTAGCGGTTATAGTCTCCCTCATTGAATAATGTTTAGGTACTGATGAGTCAGTATACAAAATATTGATCCCACTAATGGGAGTGTAGTATGTGACCGCTTTTCTTTTTACTTTTTACATTTTACATTTATCTCATAAATTGGACCACGTGCTATACTCTCATTAGTTGGGTCAGTATTTTAGATACTAACTAGTCGGTACCCAAACATTATTCTTTTAAGAAAACAGCAGCCTCACATAAATTTGTTTGTGGTAACCGGTAAGTGGTATGGAATGGAGCAATTGAATTAATCGGAAAGAGAGTGATGACAGAGTGATGTTAGATGACGTTGGTAGAAGCAATAGGCAGAGACAGAGGCAGCTGCCAAATTAATTCAGACCCTGAGACAGAAATTATCAAAGTACGTGGCAGAGACCAATCATGGAACTCACATTACCTGAGAGGCACCAGACTGGATATTGGGAGGTAGCTGTACTACAATATTTCATTTGATCATTATCTTCAATTCTTCATCAGCCCTAAAAAAAACAACTAATCAAATCAAATGAATTGTATTGTTTCGGCCTGCTCGGAAATTGCTCCTTTGCATGCATTGGTACACTACTGTGTTTCTTCATAATCAATATTATTTTAATGGTTGTTGTACCAGTGTACCACTGTACTATCTCATCATCTTGATATTATCAATTTAAATACACGAAATCTTATCAAAAGAAATGCTCAATAAGTCACTAATTAATTTGAATCATATCTAAGTTAATATATATATATATATATATATATATATATATCTTTGAAATCCCACTTGTACTGTATAATATATATATATAGGAACTTGTTGACAATATTCCAATCATTTTCTGCATGTTGCATGCATCAAATCCATCCAAGTCAGGCTGGTGGCAGAATTGATATCATCTCCCTTGTTACCACTTAACACAAAAGAATATGAACAACAAATTAAGCGCAAATAGCTAATTAGCAATATTACTAGAAAAAACACACCATTAACAGGTAATATATGGAAGAGCCATTTTCAAGGCTAAACAGAAACAAAAGCCGAAACCCAGTTAACGGGCAATAATTCTCAGTTTCTCACCACCATCATGAGAGATTTTAATGTAAGATAATAAAAGGATTTGAATATTCAAAAATAAAATTAACAAAAATATATTTAAAATAAAAAAAAAAACCTAAAAGAAGAGCAGATAGACAATCATTAATCTTCCCTATCCAAAACTAACCATGAATGGGTTTGATAGCTGGTACTGGCACGCCAAGAAAACACGAAGAGCTCATTCTAATACTGCTGTAATCTATGCACTTGTTGTTACCATTATTCCCACCAATTCCCACACTCTCATCCTCATCACCATTGTCGTTTTTGTCATCACAGTCATCATCATCATCATCTCCACTCTCCAACACTACTTCTTCTTCGTCTTCTTCTTCTTCTTCTTCACAAGAATCATCAACATCCTCAGGAGAGTCATCATGATCAAGAGGAACAAGCTGCAAAGTAAGATGACCGTTGGATCTATGAGCCTTGAAATACTCATGATGCTTAACTTTCTCTTCTCTAAGAATCAAACGACCATCACCAGTATAATATCTCTTCAAAACAAAAGGCATATGAGAAGACAGATTCTCCGTACGAGCAAGCAAAGAAATGGGTGGTGGAATATCTCTCTCCTTCTTCTTTTTCTTCATTGCCCATCGTTGTTGTCTCTGCTTTGACGCTTCATCATCATCACTATCTATTGTTGAAGTCGTCAAATTCATAAACTCATCATTCTTCATCAAGTCAACGCAGCTTTCCATGCCCATGTAGTCACCAATATGAGAAAACGACGGAGAAGATGGTGGTGACATGAGGTTTGAAGTCATGATACAAGAATTGCAGTGTTTGTGGTCGTTATCAGAACAGATAGTGAGAGCTTTGAGACCACGTTCGATGTTGCTGGTGCTGGTGGTGTTGGTGGTGCAGTTTCTTTTTTCTTCAGGTTTTTTTGGGGTCTCCATCTTATATTCTAATGATCAGAGATAGTTGTTTTGGCTTTGTTATAACTGGGAAATAAAATTGGTAGCAGAGACAGCTAATATCTGTGACGTCACGATAGGATTTGGTATGTGGCTTGGAGATAATTCTCAAATCCTATTTTTTTATTAACTTACCTGTACAAACCAAATGTTAGACAAATTAAGATTCAAATTTACAAAATCAATAAAATATCTTCTTTTTACAGCACCTAATTAATTTTATTTAAAAAAAAATTATCTCTATTTTTGGTATCTTTACAATCCTTTTATGGCTCTGTGGTTTGGATAAGATCGAACTTAAATAGTAGTTTGGTGTAGTATGGATTTGATTGCATTATATAAGATTGGGTTAAATTAGTGGTACGGATTGGATTAAAAAATAATGGGGTCTTTTATTTAGTATAAGATGAGTTTGGATAAAAAATAATTGAAAATAATCATCTTTTATAAAAGGTAAGTATAAAATTGTATTAAATTAAATTTTAATTCAAAACCAAATTTAAAAAAATTATTTAAATTATTTTTTGAATAGAATAAATAAATTTTTAAAAATAAATAAAATTAATTTGAAATAAAATGACATTGATATCAAAATATATATATATATATTTTAAAAATTTTAAATTAAGATATATAAATATTAAAAAAGAATAAAATATATTAAATTAATTTTAAAATGGATTAAATAAATTTATCATTTTAAATATAAATAATTTAATTAAAATAAGAAAAGAACGGTAACAAAATATTGTCCCAGTGGACTAAATAGTCTGACCATAGTGGGACTAATTTTATGGTTGTCCACGTGTGCGGCTGGTTTTTATAAGTTTAAAATCTTCCTATTTTGGATTTTGTGGACCCATAAGATACAAATCTCATGCATAATTATAGAGATAATAAGCTATAGTCAGTGGAGTATTTTTTGGTACTATTTCAATGGCCATATATAATAAAATATAATAAGTGATATATATGAAAATATAATAATTAAAAAAATGATTGGAGAGATTCGAAAAAAATGAAGATTAGTATTGGAGAGATTCGAAAAAAGAAGATTAGCCCCCTTTTTCACCAAAAAAGAAGAAGAAGATTAGATTATAATAATTATATAACCCAAGTAATTAAAGAAGAGTACAAAAATGAAGCGTTACGCTTCCAAAAAGCTTGGCTGTGAACACCTCTGGCATACAATAAACATTTTTATGCAGACACCCAATTCAATCAAATTATTATTATTATTTTAATTTCTTAAAATAAACAAAAAAAACAAGAAATCATCATCAAATCAAATCAAATCAATCAATCAATCTATCTATCTATCTATATATATAATTATTTATTTTATATTTTTGCATTGATTTCGTGAGTTATTCGATTGCTGCAAAATAAAGGAATCAAAACAATGAAAATGCCGAAATATTATGATCGATGAAAACCATAATTGAAGGGAGTAGAAAATTCTTGAAAATAACTTAATCATTAAGTTATTAATTTAGAAAATCAAGTGTAATTAAAAAGGGAGGCAGAGATAAATAATTCCTCTTAAAAACATTTTTCTTTATCGATCAAGTATATATAATTGAATCACTATACTTCACATGAATGCAAAAGAAAGAGAGAAGTATATATATAAAAAAGATGATGAACAAACAATTAATGAGAAATAATAAAGAGAGAGAACTTACAGGAGGAGGAAGAGGAGGAGGGAACAAAAGGAGAAGACATGGTGGTCAGGTAATGTGATAACTGATGATAACAATAACAAGTTGATGAAGATACGAGGTACGAGGATGACAACTCAAAACACAACGCACTCACAAAGACAGGCGGCCATTTCATCATTTCACTTACTATTTTTTTTTTAATCGTTTGGTTTTCACACTGTTTAATCTCAAAATTAATTAAAAAAAAATATCTGTAATTAAGTCTCTTCTTGGCGTAATATTGCCGATAATTGAGCGGGGTTTCAGGGATTAGTCATTTCTCGGTGGACTGCCAGCCTTTCCTATTTCATGGTTATTTTTTCCTATTTTTGCTGTTGCTTCATACAC
Source organism: Acer saccharum (assembly GCA_030490815.1). Classification (NCBI taxonomy): domain Eukaryota; kingdom Viridiplantae; phylum Streptophyta; class Magnoliopsida; order Sapindales; family Sapindaceae; genus Acer; species Acer saccharum. Next base: position 31,731,690 of record CM059872.1, read on the forward strand.
TATTTTTTTACTATTATATATTAATTTATTAAAGTTTATAATATATACTCAATTTGTTTAAATTATTGGGATTTTTCATTAAAAAATTAACTTAAAAAATATGGTTAATTAAGATATTTTAAAGATATTTTGAAAAATAAAATAAAATCTTTAAGATACTGTTCTACGGTTTTTATGCGATAGTTGTTACTGCTAAGAAAATTTAATTACCATTTACTGGCACATCATTCACACACGTAAATAATAATAATAATAATTGCAAATAATATACAATTCTCTTGATTTTTTTTTTTGAACGAATAATCTCTCTTGTTATACTTCTAGTTAGAGTTGTCCATCCCCATTTGTGAGTAAAAGGTTTCCAAAAAGGAGATGGTGATAGGGACGAGTGAATTTCACCCCAAATCTAAATGGGGATGTGATAAGGATTGATTTCCCATCCCTATCTCCCAAAATATTTTTTTCATTAAATTTATGTACATCTTGATTGGATTAATATTTATTTTTTGTATATATAATTATTTTAAAATTTCAAGTTAAATGGGGTCAAACAAAATCAAATGAGAAATGGAGAAAATAAAAGAAATTGGTGAGGTGGTATGGAGAAGGGAATACAGACAGAGATGGGGAACCTCCCTCGCCCTCATTCCCCCATTGACATGTCTACTTATGGTTTCTACAATACTGTATAACTTAATCACGTATTCACGTATGAAGAGCATTAACTCTAGATAAAACTTATGTATTACGTAGGTGTCGGTATTGACAATAAAATGAAGATGGATAGAAATGAGAGAAATGAAATAAATGAGTGGGGACGGGATCCATTCACCCATTGACATCTCCACTTCTAGTTTCTATAATAATGTATAACTTAATAACGTATTCACGTATGAAGCCATGAAGGGCATTGACTCTAGATAAAACTTATGTATTACATGAGTGTTGGTATTGACAATAAAATAATGATCGATAGAAATGGAAGAAATGAAAGAAATGAGTGGGGGTGGGATGGGAATGGGAATACAAATGGGGATGGGGAAATCTCCTGGCCCCCATTCCACCATTGACTTCTCTACTTCTAATTTTTACAATAATGTATAACTTAATCACGTAATCACATATTCACGTATGAAGGGCATTGACTCTAGATAAAACTTATGTATTACATGGGTATTGGTATTGACAATAAAATGAGGATTGATAAAAATGAGAGAAATGAGAGAAACGAGTGGGGGCGGGATGGGAAAGGGAATACAAACGGGGATGGGGGAACCTCCTCGCCTCCACTCCCCCATTGACATCTCTACTTCTAGTTTCAACAATAATGTATAACTTAATCACGTATTCACGTATGAAGGGCATTGACTCTAGATATATAAAACTTATGCATTACATGAGTGTCAGTATTGTCAATAAAATGAGGATCGATAGAAATGAGAGAAATGAAAGAAATCAAAACATTTATTTAACAAAGAAAAACACAATGAAAGTTTTATACAAACGGGGATGGGGGAACCTCCCCGCCCCCATTCCCCCATTGACATCTCTACTTCTAGTTTCTATAATAATGTATAACTTAATAACGTATTCACGTATGAAGCCATGAAGATCATTGACTCTAGATAAAACTTATGTATTACATAGGTGTTGGTATTGACAATAAAATGAGGATCAATATAAATGGAAGAAATGGAAGAAATGAAAGAAATGAGTGGGGCAGGATGGAAAAGGGAATACAAATGGGGATGGGGGAATCTCCCATAAAACTTATGTATTACATAGGTGTTGGTATTGACAATAAAATGAGGATCGATAGAAATGGAAGAAATGGAAGAAATGAAAGAAATGAGTGGGGCAGGATGGAAAAGGGAATATAAATGGGGATGGGGTAATCTCCCCGCCCCCATTCCCCCATTGACATCTCTACTTCTAATTTCTACAATAATGTATAACTTAATCACGTATTCATGTATGAAGGGCATTGACTCTAGATAAAACTTATATATTACATGGCACTACAAAAAAAAAAGGGCTATTAGGACTTTTTTTTTTTCATCCCAATAGCCCAAAAATCGTCCCAATAGGTCTATTGAGACGAATAAAAATTCGTCCCAAATTCCGTCACCTCAGGTGGGTCGCAATAGTTTCTTTGGGACGAAAATTGAAATTCGTCCCTTAAAACTACCTATAGGGACGATTTTTGTTCGTCCTAATTGATAATGTATAGGGACGAAATTATTCGTCCCAATAGACTACCTGTAGGGACGATTTTTGTTCGTCCCCTTTGACACCTGTAGGGATGAAATATTTCATCTCATTAGATAATTTTTCGTCCCTTTAGATAACCTATAGGGACGATTTTTGTTCGTCCCCTTTGACAACCTATAGGGACGAAATATTTCGTCCCATTAGATAAATTTTCATCCCTATAGGTATCTTATAGGGACGAAATAAAATAAATAAATAAATAAATAAATAAATAAATAAATAAAATGAAATTGTTGCCCACTCAAGCCACCCACCCACTCACCCACTAGCTCGCCCAACACACAATTGCAAATAATATGTGTTATCACTTGGTGTTGAACCCAGCTCGCCCACGCGCACCCACCTGCCTTATCCATTTTGCTGGAGCTTTGAATGTGATAATAAAAGCATAATTTTTATATATAACCTCTAATTGTTATTAAATTTTTGTTGATTTTTTTTCAATCAAAATTTTATTTGTAGATTGATTCCACTAATTTAAATTTTATTTTTATTTGATAAACAAATTGATATTAAAAAATATTTATTATAACATTTAATTAAAATATTTTTTTAAAATCATATATTGTCAGATCAAATGGTCAATCGTTAATCGTACTCGGAATTAGACATGACCCCAGTTCTGGTTCCGGTTCCGGTTCCGGTTCCGGTTTCGGTTTCGGTTCTCGATTCAGAACCAACGGTTCCGATTTTCAATTGGGAACCAGTGGTTTCGGTTTTCGATTCGGAATTAACGGTTTCGGTTTCGGTTCCAGTTCCAGTTCCGACGATTTGGTTCTTTTTTTTTTTTTAATAATAGAAAACCTCTCAAGACTAATAGTTATTGATCTTTATGAATAATTTATTAGAAAAAACAAAATTCGTCTCGATAGAGAACCACTTTGGACGAACAAAATGATCCATATTGCATCATTTTCTAATTTATATGGTAATTTAATTATTAATCTACCTTTAAGCAAAAACTTTTAAAAAAACAATCAAGAATTTTCAACAAAATTAATTAATTAGTTCTTTTTTTTTTTTTTGGGATTTTTGAATGGATAACATATTTTATATCATAAATTCCAGTATTTTGATTATGTCAAAAAAATTCTAGCCAAAAAAAAAAAAAAATTGAGTACTTTGAAGAATTTTTATCAACTATGTATTTATTTTATTTAAGCATTTCTATCAATAAATAAAAAAGAATGCCACAAGTGAAAATATAAAAAGAGATGAAATAAGAAATGTTATAAGATGAAAATAAAATAATAGTAAAAAGAGAGAAATAAATGATTAGAGAGAAACAAATAAAATGTTTAGGAAAAGAGAAAAAATACAAGAGAGAGAGAAACAATTAAGATAATTAATGATCATAAAATCTTGACCATTCAGACAAGTATGATCTAATTGATACATAAGTATGACAAATCCTGTGTAAAAAAAAAAATGGTTAAGATGCACTCATAACCATAAATATAATAACTATTATACACATCAAAATAATATATAATTTTTTACCTCTATTATTTACCTCATTTTCTCTCCTTTCATCTTAAAGTAATATTTTCTTTATCTTCGTCTTCTAATACTTTTTTCACGTTTCTTTTTTCACTCACATCCATATAAGCCTTTTGAGAATTAATTGAAAACACTACAAAAAAAGGCTATTGTGACGATATTTTTCATCCAAATAGCCCTAAAATCGTCCCTGTAGACCTATTGGGACGAAAACAATTCGTCCTAATAGAACGTCTATTGGGACGAATTATATATTTCGTCCTAATAGATATCTTATTGGGACGAAAAAAATTCATCCATAAAGATCATACCACATTGGACAAAATTTGTCCCAATAAACATTCTATTGGGACGAAATATTTTCGTCCCAATAAGCAGTCTATTGGGACGTTTTTTTTTTTTTTTTTTCGTCCCAATAAGATGTCTATTAGGACGAAATATATAATTTGTCTCAATAGACTGCTTATTGGGACGAAAAAAAAAACGTCCCAATAGATTTTTCGTTCCAATAGGTCATTTTTCTTATAGTATGGGTATTGATATTGACAATAAAATGAGGATTGATAGAAATGGAAGAAATGAAAGAAATGAGTGGGGGCGGGATGGGAAAAGGAATACAAACGGGCATGGGGGAACCTCCTTGCCCCCATTCCTCCATTGACATCTCTACTTTTAATTTAGTTTCTATAATAATGTATAACTTAATCACGTATGAAGGGCATTGACTCTAGATATATAAAACTTATGTATTACATTGGTGTCGGTATTGACAATAAAATGAGGATCGATAGAAATGGAAAAAATGAAAGAAATCAAAACATTTATTTAACAAAGAAAAACACAATGAAAGTTTTATGAAATATCCGCTTCGCTTTTTTATAACAAAGAAAAGAGTTATAAACGTACCTTGAATCAAACATTATCGATTCTAAATTTCCCGATCGGTTTGATTTTCTTTGCTTGTGATGCTCACTTTAAACACTTAGAGTCTACCTTTCAATGATTCGTCATCTCTGGTAAATTTTCTGATAATGTAGAGTAAGAAAACTGTAGGAAACTCCCCAATTTTATTCTTTTTATATGGCGACTATCCAAAGAAAATATTTATGGATTCGAAATTAGGTTAACTCTAGCCTCCACCATAAATACCATTTATATACTAGGTTATCCAAATTATGGTTTTGTAATCAAATCTAATTATAACACAGTTTCTATTGTTCGAGTCGCCGCAACATAGGTGGTATATGAAACAAAATTCCTATTTTACCCTTTGATTATTATTGACTATAATTAGTTTTGAATAATCAATATGAGTTTGGAAGGGACCTTAGGACATATATTAGTTTTGGACTCCTTGAATATAAGGAATATAATTATGTGCATAACGCTCTGTCATGGATATATCATAATCACTATAAGAAATTTGACCTTTCGTAACGTGCAAAATGTGTTGCAAAAGGTTTTGGCAACACACGCTTGCGTGTTGTTGATACACATGTTGCCAAAAGTCTGGAGACTTTTTACAACGCGCAACGTGTGTTATCCTAGAACAATCGTAATGTGTAAAATGCGTTGCGAAAGGTTTTGACAACGCGCGTTTGCACGTTGTTGATACACCTGTTTTCAAAAGTCTGGAGACTTTTCGCAACGCACAACGTGTGTTGTCTTAGAACAATGACAATGTAATAAGTGCGTTGCGGTAGATAAAATGCGTTGCTGTAGTTAAAGGTAACATACATAGACCTACATTGTTATAGCCTTATAGACATTTTGTAACGCATGGTAGACGTTGTGTTAAACACTAATGCAATGCGCATTGTATGTTGTCTTAGGTCATGGAAAAAATAAAGGGAAAGTATCATTTCCCCCCTGTATTTTGATCTATTGGTAAATTTCCCCCTATATTATCATTAATGTCCATTTTCCCCCCTGAAATTGAAAGTAATCGCCACTTAACCCCCTCCCGTTACCTTTATCGTTTAAATGACTCACTCTGACAGCTGCAGGCAATTGAAAGACTATTTTGCCCTTGAAAAGTGTTGTTTAAAGAGAAAATACAGTTATGGCCCTTTTAAAAATGCATAAAAAAGGATAAAAAAGAAACCATGTTCAGTGGCTCTAATAAATGTTAGTTGTTACTACTGTTAAATTAAATATATTATATTTCATCCTTTTTTTATATAACTTGAAAGTATTGTTTGAAGAGAAAAGAAACAGACCAATGAATGTGTAAAAGAAATAAAAGGATAAATGTTTATTTCTTTTACAGAGTCATTTATATATATATATATATATATATATATATATAGATATAGATATTAAAAATAAATAAATATCCCACCGGTTCAAATGCTTGTTGACAGTTAGTAATGAAAGCAACAACAGTAGTTTAAGTGCTTCAATTCATACATGGTTATAATACCATCAAAAGCATGCAGAATCAGTTTCTACAGCTAAGCACTATAATGAATTCAATAAATCCTACAAAGTGGTTGCAAAAACATACTAAAATTCAACAAAAAAACTAAGAAATATAAATTGTACCAACAAATAAGCACTATAATCCATTTAAGTGCTTACAAAAACATACTAATATCCTACTAAGTGTTGATGTGTGATCAATCTAAGTGCATTGTCACTTGGGAATGTGGTTTGATTTGAACCTGAGTGGGAGGCTATAAGGAGGAGGCACCACCATGTGCTGGTTGTGAAGATAAGGTTGTTTGCAGAGGAGACTGTTCCGTGTGCTGTTTGTGAAGATGAGGTTGTTCCGTGTGTTGGTTGTGAAGAGAAGACACCACTTTTTGCAACATTCAGTACACAAAAAACAATAAAAAAAACAAACAATTAGTAATGAAAACCATGAACAATTTTGGAAGTGTTTTAAAATAACATTATTACCTTATTACTTCTTGAGGTGGCAACTGCTTTGCAATTCCTTTTATTATGGCCAGGTTGTGAAGATGAGGTTGTTCCGTGTTTTGGTTGTGAAGATGAGGCACCAACCTTTGCAACCTTCTGTACAAATTTTTTTTTTTAAAAAAAATCCAATTACTAATAAATACCATAGACATTATTAGTAATGAAAACCATAAACAATTAGAAGTATTTAAAAATAACATTATTACCTTATTGCTTCCAGAAGTATCAACTGTTTTGCAAGTTCTTTTGTTGTGGCTAGGTTGTTTGCATTTTGCACAAATAACACTGCCACGCTTAGCAGCTTTGAGTTTCTCACTTGATTCCCTCTTCCTTAGAAGCTTCGATCTACCAGGTTTCCTTAGCAATGGGGGTGGATCAACATGCGCTACTTCAACATCAATCCATGCACATATGTTTGGAATGTGATGGATCATGCTACGGTAGGTTACAACAAAGGCCGACTTTGACAAGCTTGGGTGAACAAAGTCAATTAACCTCTGTTTCACTACACCCATTCCATAAAAAATATATAATACAAGCCAATGCATGGCTGCATGGCACCCCACTAATTTGCCATTGACCACACTTACAGGAAGCATCTTGTAGTTTGGCAGTATATGCCCTAGTTAAACCCAACATCTCATATTCTCCCTTTCCGGCATGTATCATTGTAAGGATTCTACTGTCTAAATTAGCTTGAACTATCTTCTTGTTGACAATTGGTGGGAACTCGGTTTTCCACCTTTGGCAATCCTCTTTTCTTTGCTGGAATCTAATCATCACCAATCTTCTAATGTATTCTAGCAAGCTCAAATATGTCCTACCCCTATAATCCCCCAACAAACTATTGAATGCTTCAATCATGTTATTAGTGACATGATCACACTTAATATTGGGGTCAAAGGCATGCCTGAACCAAAATTTGCCTGAACCAAAATTTGGGTTCCATTTCTTCTAACCAGGCTTTTGCATCAGCACTCACAATACCTATATCTGCCATAACTCTCTTGAACACATACACATCATAGGCCCTACTAGCTTCCCAAAAAAGGACTTTCAGTTTTTTTGTGGCATAAGTTTTCCTAAAATTGGCATAGATATGCCTTGCACAGTATCTAATTAAAACATGTAGAAATTAATAAATGCAACAATGCCAAAAATAGAGAAATTAAACGATATATAGAAACTAGAAAAAAAAAAAAAAAAATTAAGAGAAAGACATTTTAAACAATACCAACAATTAATAAATGCAAAAAAAAAAAAAAAATTAAAAAAAATTAAAAAAAAAATTGAAATTTAAACCAGAAAAAAAATTGTCAAACAAAAAATTCAGACTTTATACTTATAGTAAAACAGTCAAACTGAAATTTAAACCAGAATATACTTATCAAACAAAATTGTCAAACTGAAATTTAAACCAGGAAAAATTGTCAAACTGATATTTAAACCAGAAAAAAATTGTCAAACAAAATACTGAAATTTAAACCAATAAAATGGTACCTTATATCTGCAGTTGGTCATTCAGACTTTGAAGCCCTTACGACCCCCTTCTGCCTATCACTTATGAAACATATTGGATGGTCATCAGAATATTTCAAAAATTCACGCAATGTCTTCAAAAACCAAGTCCAACTTAACAATGTTTCCCCTTCATATATGCAAAATGCAACAGGATAAAGACCACAGTTTGCATCCAATGCAACAGCCGAAAGGAGAACTCCTCCATATGGCCCTTTCAAATGGCAGCCATCAATGCCAATAAAAGGCCTACACCCTCTATAAAACCTAATCTTTGAGCTTCAAAGTTGATGAAGAACCTTTGGAAGGTTGGTTTAGGTTCTTGCAAGTGGATAAAGACAGCTGAACCTGGATCACATTGTTGCACCATGAATGCATATCCCCTAAGATGACTAAAACACTTAGAATGCTCTCTACCCAACACAGTTAATGCCCTCTTTTTTACCTTGTACAATCTCTGAGCATCAACAATCACATTAAATTGCTACCTCAACAGATCAACAATGACCCCACACTTGATGTTAGGATTGTTTTTGACAATAATTTCAAACTTACTAGTTATCCACTTCGACCTAGCCTCTTCACTTCTATAAACCCTATGACACTCATGCTTGCTATTGTAGGTCTTGACTTGCATTGTTACATCATTTAACATGTTAGAAGCGTGCAACCTCTATGGACATCCCTCCTCTTTACATTCATATGTTAAATGGCGTAGCCTTTCAACAATGCTCTTAACGAGTACACAGTATCATGTGTTTGTCCAACCTAAAACTCTATATGACCACCTACCATTTTCTTAAAAGGGGTTCCCTTCATCAATCTAGTTATTTTAGCTTCGGCATTTCATCTTTTGACTCACTAAAATACTCATCATCACTCTTAAATTGATACCCTTCCAACAATTCAAGGTTGAAATTAATGTCTTTCTCATCTACAGTAGCAAGTGCCAAAGTACCACCCTCATTCCCTTCATCACTCTTGTCACCTACCACATGTCATCCCCATTTACACCACCCTCTGCCCTAACATCATCCACCTCAACCACTTTGATGGAAATCATTAACCTATCAACCATACACCCCAATAGCTAAATAGCTATGATACATATGGAATGCAAATTAACACCCTCCAACTAATTGAAACAAACCCGATCGTTCAAGATTGAAGTAAGAGAAACTGTTCTAATCACTTTATCAATGGATTGATGATAAATAATAATTAGAACAACACTTTGATTCCCCAAAACGCCACAAACTATGAAGTTTGATAAGTTTAAAAGAAAACAAAGATTTTAAGGTTTTTGAACGCCACAAGCTGAATAAGCTTGATAAGTTCCAAAGTTCATGCAAGAACTTAAAAACAAAACACTCACAAAGTGCTTAATAAGTTTATATTACTCAAATCTGTCATTACAAAGAAAATCAGCCTTGTTTATATAGAACAAAGGCCAAGAACAGAACAAAGAAGATATCAGCCTCTTAAACACAAATGTAAACGCTCATTAAATGTGTAACCATCAACTACCATAACAACTAGACCATGAATGTTGGCCATAAATGATTCAGCCCTTGAAACTCCTTTTTCCTAATCAAAGGACACATGAACTCACACTTAACAAAATAAAACCCTAAATGTTCAAGTTTAAAACCCAAACTAACATAAAAAATAAGCCCACAAAACCCAACATGGCCGAATGGCCTTTTATTCTTCAAGATAGGCTAAATACTTCATTCTAACAAGGCTGGACTCTTGTCTTCGTGATTTGGACTTGCTTGAAACATGTTGACCATTTTGGACTCTTCTTGCATCCTTAGAACCTTGACCAAATCTTGACTAGCTTGCTCCTTCCAAATGCTTTACATTAAACAAGTTTAGGCTTATTTCATCCTTTTAGCTTTAGCTCGTGTCATTGGTCCTCCATGAATGGTTAAAGGATCTGGATCTTTTCCAACCTTAGCCGAATGGTGATCAACTTGCTGGTCCTCATCACACTTCCTCACTATCACTAGAAAATACACTTTTTTCATCATCAACCTCATTATCACCTTTATAATTATAAAAGCCATTTGCAAATTCATAAAACCTTAAATCTGGTGGGAGTGGGATATATAGTTTCTTTTCAACTTCAAACCTGATTGTCCTCTCTTTATGATTTACAAACGATCTAAACATATGTACCAAATCCATATCACTATTAACTTCCTTTCTCTCACCAGACCATGGACAAAACACCCAAACACAATACTCTTCATTTGACACTTTCTCACTACCAGTTTTTTTTTTCAGACATGGAATGCAACAGTGTAATCAGGCTAACGTGGTCACAATCACAACTACCAAGCTCAAACTCAGTACCATCATAATGAACAACAACAAAAAGGATATCCATTTCAAACTCTGCCAAAAACAAACCAGCAAACTTCAATAAAAAAAATATATTTCCCTATTTTCAATATATATATATATATATATATATATATATATATATATAAACTACACTCATGCAATTTCACCATCTTCAAAGAATTTATTTCCCTATTTTCAACATATATACTATCTGCAAAGAATACATTGAACCATCTGCAACAGGATATAGGCATACTATATAAAATCTACAACAATACATTACACAGTCTCACAAAATAACATGTAAATTGATTTTGCAAGTGAATTTACTACAAAATCAAAGACAAATTCATTTGGATTAAAATTAACAATTTTATCAACTGATTTACACACCTTTAAATTGAACTATATAACTTTGATTGTCATATACCTTAAAAAAAAACTTTGATTGCCCCCCCCCCCCCCCCCCACACACACACACACACACACACACACATATATATATATATGCATATTAATAATTCAACGCAAAACAAAAGCAAAACAATCAAAACTTCAAAGATGCCCAGGTAAGCTGATGATGGCTGTTAAATCAACAGTTCGTAAAAATTCAGATTACAAAAGGAAAAAAGCCTGTGAAAAATCATAAAACCCTTACAATGTACATAAGACCTAAACTAATGTTTTCTTGTAGCATAAACAATTACTAAATCAATAACATAACCTAAGTGGCATATAAACTATTAGTTCCTAGACACTCCTTGTACAATTGTCCCATATATAATCATGTCAATGAGTCATGTGGGTGCAAACTTTGGTGTAGAAAATCCACATAACCTAACAATATAAATTTCATTGAGGACTAAGCCCTAAGTAAATGCCTGCCACATTTTTTTTTAGAGAAATTCAGAATTGACATGAAGCATTTAATTTAACTGTAGATAAAGAAACTCAAGATTTTCTAATAAAAGGAAAAAAAATAAGTTGAACACCTTTGTAGATTTGAACACCTTGATTAGGGGTGGGCATAAAAGTGTGAACCGAACCAAACCGACCCAAACCAAACTGATTTTAGGTGTTTGGTTCGGTTTTGTACTTGAATTTGGTTCAATTCGGTTTGAACCGAATGAACCATATTGAATTTGGTTTAGTTTTGGTTTTGAGTCTTCAAAATCGAACCGACCCGTATGAACTGACATATAAATTTAAGAAAAAAAAACCCTAAATTTTCTAACTCTATCTGTTCTATCAGCCACATATCTCATTTTTTTTCTCTCAACTTACAGTCTCTCTCTCTTTCTCATTTGTCACTTCTTCAACCAGTCAACCCACCAGAAATCTCTCTTCCGCCTGCAATCATCTCTCTTCCACGGTTCAGACTTCCGCCTACAATCGTCTCTCTTCAAGAGTTCAAGGTAATTTTCTTCTTCTTTCGCCATTCCGATCTACAATTTTCTCTAACTTTTTTCCCTTTTTGTTTGTTATCTACTTACTTGTTTCGATTCAAGGTTCCGACTTTGACTATGACCTTGATTTATGTTGGTTGCTTACCAACTTTGATTTCGTTTTGTATACAGCTTTGAGTGAGCTTTCTTTAGTCGATTTGGTGTCACCAAGATTCAAGAGGCTAAGGATTATTAGCTATAAAAAGGTCAGCCTATAGCCCTAAATTTTGTGCGTTTCTACTCTGTTTTGTGTGTAGCGTGCCTCTGTTTTGATTATGTTTCCCTTGTGTTTCTTCTTGTCTTTGGTTTGTTTTACCTTTGTGGGTTTCTTGTTACTGTTTGGGCAACCCCCGTGTCTCCTTTTTGGTAGAATAATTTAGAATAAAATTGCTGTTAGAATACAAAAAGGATATTTATATTGATATGCCTATTAGATTTTATGTTATGTTCTTTTAGTTATCAAATAGTTTCAATTTATGCTCTCATGTGGTACTGGTAGGTTCTGTAGTTCAGTTTGTTGAAATCCTTTAATTGCTTAATGTTGAGTGCCTCCTATTATTTTGAATAAAAGATAATGTTAGAGGAGGGATAGAATTATTGTTTTAATAGAATTCCAGCTTTCCCTATTATAGTTTGTTGAAATCCAACTTTCTAGACTTGTATAACAATGGATGAAGATTGAGGAGAAATGAAGGTAAGAATTTCATTTGGTATTTGTTTGTTTAGTTTTACATTTTCTCTATTTATAATTGTTTTTTGTTCTTCTATTAGCTAATTATATTTTCTCTATTTACGGCTGAAGTTTGAAGATTTGAAGTGGAAGAAATGCATGGATAACATTTTAATTATTTGGTTATGTTTTATTATATTGTGGATTGTATTTGAAGTTTAATTTTATTATGGATTGTATGGTGGATTGTGTGTGATCATATTTTATTTTGGATTGCATTTTGGACTTCCCTAATTCTATGTAATTGAAGTTATCTGGATTCAATTTCTGGACTGAATTTGGTAGCTATTTAGCAGCTACTTTTGATTATGGATTCACTGAATTTGGTAGCTATTTATGGACTCAATTTGGCAGCTTATATGTTGATTATGTGGACAGATTTGATTATATAAATAATGAGTTGTAAATTTGGACTAAATCAATTGCCTAAAGGCCCAATTACAATAATAGTTGTTAAAAGGTAAAAAAGAAATGAAAAAAATATAAATAAATAAATAACTGAGCCCAATAGGCCCAAAACCGAATTGAACTGAACTGAGAAAAGGGTGTTCAGTTCAATTCGATTTTGGCCTTCAATATGGTTCAAACCGATTCACATTTTTAAAAACCGAATATAACTCAGTTCAATACGGTTTTGGCCAAAACCGAATTGAACCAAACTGAACCGTGCCCACCCCTAACCTTGATAGATTTGAACACATTTACTCTGTCTTTGAAAAAAAATCGAAATTAATAATTCTGAACATTATTCATGCATATTTCACGTACAAACAACCAATAGCATGCAATTACACCATCAATTTCAAAGTTAACAACTTAAAACAAAAAACCCCCCAATTTCTCTTTAATAGAAACCTTGAATTGAAAACTATAGTCAAGACAAACAATCAAAACTCAAGCCATGCACTCAAAATCAGCACAACAACAATATAAAACATTTAAAGTGAAAAAAAAAAAAAACATACCTTCAAATCAAAACAAAACCAAAATCTGCGTCAACTCTTTCGATTTAAACACCTCTATTTTATACTCAAAGAAACCTAACCTAACTAACCTTCAAACACTTATAAAACACCATTTCATGAAAACGAAGGGTTTGTTTTGGCAATGGTAGGGTTTGTTTTGGCACAATAACGAAGCTGAACAGTTTGGTGATGGTGAAGCTGGAAAGCGAATGACAATTATAAAGTGAGGGACCGCTGTGCTATTATAATATTTGTATTCATCCCAACCAGTCAACCACATGTTAAGTTTTTTTTTTTTATTTTTTTATAATCATAAATGTTTATTAATGAGTTTACATTTCTACCCTTTCAAATTAATTGTCATTTAGGTGCCTTCATCAAAGTTACCGCATTACCCTTGCAATCAACAATGAGATAACAGTCAACGAGCCATTTAAACGGGAGGGGGTTAAGTGGCAATTACTTTCGATTTCAGGGGGGAAAACGGCCATTAATGATAATACTGGGGGGAAATTTACCAATAGGTCAAAATACAGGGGGGGAAATGATATTTTTCTAAAAATAAATAAATAAACATAATTGATGCTTCATACCTTCCATTCGGCTCCCCTGACTAAGGGCCCCAACACTAACGGGCTTTAGACATATCAACTAATGTTTATTAAATATCACCTTTATATTTTGCTCTTGTAGGGAATTGAACCTGGGACGTTGAACACCTGAGGAGTGACTTTACCATTCTGTTGCAAGTTTAACTTTGATAAATAATACATAATTATTTATATATATCATATGTTGATAATATAATCTCATTTTAGTAATATTTATAATTATTTTGTATGATAGACAAATAGATATTTAAAAAAAAAAAAAATAGCGTAGCATTTAATTAAACTATTTTTTATTTGAAATAGTATACAATCAAGTTATGTTCTATTTGAATTTGATGATGACAGTTGTTACAAACTCACAACTCGAAATACAACTCCCACCATAGGAGAAGCGTCTCCCCCACATTTTACGATTTAATAGGCAAATGTGAGACTTGAATCATTATCACAATATAGAAGGGGTTGTGTCCAATTAATTTGCTAACGGTGAAAGTGTATTTTAATATTTATGAATACATCCATGATGTTTGAGTTTCCAAATATTAGCTTTTTTTTTTTAAAGCACAAGTCAGCAGTTGCTAAAAATGCTTCTACGACAACATGCATATAAGATGTGTGTCGCGGAACATTAGACTTTTCTGTAACATACAATCCAATAATTGCTGAAGATGCTTCTACGACAATGTACATGATATGTTTGTTGTAGAATATTAGCCTTTCGAAACGTGCAAATCAATAGTTGCTAAAAAATCTTCTACAACAACGTGTATGATATTGTATATATTCAATTTTTTTCCATTCTCTTTTCCATTGCCTCTCCTCCACTCGCCGTCGATTTCTGTCTCGGGAGTTGTTCATTCTCCAGGTAGTTTGCCACTCGCTGCTGCCAAAGCTCAACGTACAATGCCGTCGAAACCTATTTCGTTTCTCCATCATTCTCCAGATCATTGATGAATTACAGGCAGTCCACCACTCGCTGCAGCCAAAAGCATCGCCGTACAACGCCGTCAGACACATATTTCTTTTCTCCATCATTCTCTAGGCAATTCGCCGCTCGTTGCTGCGAAAAGCTCATCACAGTGCAACGCCGTCGGCCACTCGTTGTTGGAACAGATATTGAAAACCTTATTTGAGGATTGGTGGAGTATTAGCATACCTATGTTCACTTGCTCAGCTTAATTCTTATTAGTGAGTAAGTATTCTCTGATTTGAAAGCTCAAATTATGGTTTCACAAGTTGGCTTGGATGTGATAATGCCATCATTTTACTCTTAACTCCGTAATTATTTTAAATTGTACTTTGAGTCAAGTCGAAGGACTAGAACATTATAGGAGTTTTCTCCCTGATGTAAAGAGAGACACACAGCTTGAAACTTTTTCTAGGATTCAATTTGGCCTTCCATGCTAAGGCGAATTTCATTTTATAACGAACGCAAATCGAAACAACAGTAACAAGGAAAGAAGATTTTTGTATACGGCTCTCGGAATAAAACCTCAAATATCTATCCATATTCAAAATTAACAAGGCTGGACAATGCTTAGTTGATGTCAGTGAGAATAAGATGTCTCTTGATTGGTTTAACGACTCAATTATCGGTAGTTGTATTCTACAGCATCCATGCATGTCATTGAAGGATCAATCAGACATCAACCAATCATTGGCAGGTGGTAATTCTCGGTTTGCCTTTGGTGGAGGATTGACTTTCAATCCCGAGGAAGCCTCTAGTGATCGTAAAGATAGTGTTCGCAAAGAGGATAATCACAAAGTGGGTTTTCGCAATTTAAAGGGTCTCAGTCTTGGCGAATGCAGTGTTGGATTAGCACTGCATGGAATAAATCCTGTGATGAGGGAGGATGGGAAGCCTGATGCTTCACTTTTTAGGTGGGATGCATCGGTGATTCTTATAATGAGGTTAGACTGGCTTAAGAAGCAGGAAAAGCTGATTGATTAGTTGAAGGACGCTAAACGAGAGGTAATATTTTCAATAACAGGGGAGTTTAACAGTGGAAAGTTATCTTCCAGTTTTACAAGGCATAATATCCTTGAGGTTTGCCAGCAGAAAAATAACGAATTTAAGATTGGGCTACTATTCAAGACGGATAAGCATACGGATTTGTCTATCCAGTTAGATGACAGTTTGACTCTTGGATGTTTAGTTGAACGTCGCATTACAGAAGAAAAACAATACTTTCTTTATACGGCTACTTGTTCCTTTGATTGGCACAGAAAAACAGTTTGGACTGCTTTCAAGGTTTGTCCTATCATTGCTTGGGAGGAGGAGGGAAGTGAAGGAAAACATAGGGAGGTGAAGGAGGAAGTGAAGGAAAACCCAGGGAGGAAGTGAAGCGAAAAAGGGAGGAAGAGAAGCGAAGAAGGGGATTGCAAGTCTCTAGTTGTTATTTGTAATTACAATTGGCTTCATGGTTTCATATTGGTAATTCTTTTTTATGTGTTTAATAAATTCGTTGGCACAGAAGAAGATGTTTCAGACTAACATTGTTACTGGAATCAAATCAGATGGTGATGTTCCAAAAAAAAAAAAAAAAAAAAACGTGCATAATATGTTTATTGTGAAATATTAGACTTTTACACAACACGGAAGTCAATAGTTGCTAAAAAGACTCCTATAAAAATGTTAATAATGTGTGTGTTGCCAAATAGTTGCTTTTTAATAACATATACGTTTTTATGTTGCTAAAAACATGTTAGCAATGTGCATTCGTTGTGTGTTGCCATATATTATCTTTTATAGCAGCGTGCATATGTTGTGTGTTGTAATATGTGCTCAATTATTGGCAACATTCACTTGTACGTATCAATTTATGATATTTGCAGTGTTGTGGGAGATGGGAGTCAGGTTTCGATTGTTTTTGGTCTAAGGGACTCAAACTCCTTAGCTAATCAGCTGGCGAAAATGGGGTCGAGGTCTGGTCATACTATGCTGTCGTTGAGTGATTTTTAGCTCTTTGTTGGTTTTTTGTCTGGCTATTTTGGGATGTGCAGTGTTCTATTTTTTGTTGCTCTTTGCTTCCTTCTATGGTGTTTGTTTGTGCTATTTGGTTCCTTTTCTTTTGTTTGTGTTGGTTGTTCCGTTGGTCTAGCTTTTGCTTTCTCAATAAAGTTTTGCCTTTCAAAAAAAAAAAAAAAAAAACACGCATTTTGTGTGCATTGCAATATATGACTTTATTATTGGCAGCATTCTACTGTGCGTTGCCATATGTGGTTTGAACAACACACATTTTATGCGTGCTATAATAGATGACTTTATTATTAACAACATTAATCTGTGTGTTGCCAAAGGTAATTTTAACAACACACATTTTGTGCGTGTTTCGATCAATGGCTTTATTATTGACAACATTCATTTGTGTGTTGCCAAATGTGATTTTAACAACACACATTTTGTGCATGTTGTGATAGATGATTTTATCATTGACAGCATTCATCCGTGTGTTGACATAGGTTGTTTTAATAGCACACATTTTGTGCATGTTGCGATAGATGATATTATTATCTGCAACATTCATCTATATGTTGCCATAAGTGGTTTTAACAACACACATTTTGTACGCGTTGCGATAAATGGTTTTATTATTGGCAACATTCATATGTTTGTTGTCGTAGGTGGTTTTAACAACATACATTTTGTGTACGTTGCAACAGATGACTTTTGGCAACATACATTACCAGCGCATTGCGATAAATGCCTTTTAGTAATGTGCGCGGTTCGCGCATTGTCTTTTGAATGTTGCTAAAACTCAAATTTCTTGTAGTGAATTTATGTTTCCTTAATCACATTTTATATCACTATAAAAATGTGACTGAACTCTATTAATTATATCAAAACATAATGGAGACCACTTCAGCCCTCATGTGATATAAATCAAGTCAAAGTGCCATCTAAGCACCATTCTCCAATGGAAAGTCACCAAAATGACACGTAATCGCCTCATCATCGCCACGTATGCCCTAAATTTGATGTGGCACATTTTACATCATTCAACGAGTGTGTTTACATGTGGGAACCATGAGCCTATATGTGCCAAACACATTTCCTCCACATCACCACCTAAGCTCACTATATAAGTGAAATCCATGGTCTCACCTAAGAGGGCTGAACACACTCCTTCCTTTGGGATTTGGGCTCTCTTCTACACTACTTGAGGGTGTTCTCCAGCAACCTTACCTCCATGGAAACCCCCTACACATGGTAGAGATACCTCTCCAATGGGGAACCCCCCGTGCTCCTCTCCTTAGCAAAACGGACATGCTACTAAGCTACTTGTCTCCTAGATGCCCCCTCCTCCTTCGGTTCATGCTACTTGGCTACTTGTCTTATAAAGAGATAATCTTACTTGGCTACTAGTCTCATATACACCACCTCCATTCGGTCATGCTACTTGGCTACTTGTCAAAGCTCTTCGAAGCACTTATGCTTACTACTTGGCTACTTGTTTAAGTTCCCTAGAGCATCTCTAATTTGAGTATATAAAAGAGTTACTATTTTACCTTTTATCTCCGTAATTATGCATGTATGAGAGTTAGGCTTCAACTCTACTGGTCTTAGCTCTCATATTCCTCCTTCCCGCATGTCATTTGTATTGGGGAACTACAAAGGAGAACTAGGTATTGGGTACCAGGGACCGTGACCACCACCTGCTAGGTCTGATCTCGCCTACCTCGTCTGCCTAGTTTGACTCGGTTTGACCCTAATTCCTACCTAGTCCAACTTAATTCGACCTTGATTCATGCCTAGTCTGACCCCGCTTGCCTAGTTCTACCACGATTGCCTGGTCCTACCTCCTCTGCCTTGTCCGACCCCGATTCTTGTCTGGTCCGACCCCGATTCTTCTTTGGTTTGACCTCACTTGCCTGATTTCTACCTACCTAGTTCGACATTGCCTGCCTGGTCTGACCTCTCCTACCTATCTATGAACCCGAACCTACCATTTCTACCGGGTTCAATCTCTGTAGGGCACTCGTACCTTGTGGTGGACTATTGTCCAGAAAGTCTCAACCAATTTTCTAGATAACAAATTATAAAACACAGTACAACAGTTCTATACTCACTTGGACATTGAAAGATTCAATTGATTCAAACATGTCTTAAGTGTGATACAATGTGATACCACAAATAGATCTAGTTATTGCACCCTTCATTCTACACATTTAAGTTTTTGATCATCATTCTATTGGCAACAACATAGTTTGTGCACAGTTGTTTTGGTTATTATGATGTATATAATCATTTTTTTTAACGGATAGGAATTGATATTTTATTATGATTAAATTTATAAATAGTATTTAAAGGATAATTTTGGTGTTTTAGAGGGTGTATAGAGTAAAAATAACAATTTCAACTTTTTAATATTGATGTTGGAAGATTTTTTGTGGGGTAATAGATCCACCCTTTGTTAAATCATTAGAACAATTTTGGAATTAAAAAAAAAAAAAAAAAAAAAAAAAACCCAAATCAAACTTTCAGGATTCAAACCAATATGAAACGATTGTACTCCAGGTTACCTTTTGGCTTTTGCTAGACCTTACACGGTTTTGGTTTCAGTTCCGGTTTCAATTTCAATTCCGGTTCAATTCTACGGTTAGGTGGAACCGGAACATGGAACCAAAACCAGCCTTAGGTGGTTCTGGTTCCGGTTCTGACGGAACCGCTTGTTCTGAACCTTTTTTTCTTTTTTCTTTTTTGACATGATCTGATCTGATGATCATCATCTTCTCAACTTCTCCAATCTCCACAACTCCACCAGACTACCAGACGGTCCAAAGTCCTGACCATCACCATCACCATCTCCAACTCTCCAAGTCTCCAACATCCAAATCCAATTACCCAAACGGCCAAATCCTAACCTAATCCATAATTTAAATAAATAAATAAATAAATAAAATTTAAAACACAATTAGAAAGGTTGAAAGCTGCACTTTTGGATTTGGAAACCCTCAAAGGCTCAAACCCATCATCGATATGAGATTCTTCCTCAACTTTCTCAGCAAACAAACACCCAAAAAAAAAAAAAAACATAGAGAATCAGAGTCCATAGATCGTGAAGAAGAAAAAAAAGAGGTCGAAAAAGAGGTCGAAGAGGAGATCGAAAAGGGCGACCATCCGGCGTCCGTCGATCGCCGCCAACGATGGGATGAAGAGAAACGATCGAGTGCGAGTCTTCAAAAGAGAGAGAGACTGAGAACTGAGAAGAGACTCATGAGAGAGAGAGAGAGAGAGAGAGAGAGAGAGAGAGAGAGAGATGAGTCTGATACTGTGAATCTATGGTCTGATCTGAATATCTGATGAATTTTATAAAAAAAATAAAAATAAATAACACAGGAACCGTCGGCTCGAACCAAAACCAGAACAATCGGTTCCAGTACGGTTCAAACCGGTTGGTTCTGTAAAATGTGGAACCGGAATCGAAACAAGAACTGAAATCGGAACCGAAACAAGAACTGAAACCGGAACCGAAATCGAAACCGAAATCGAAACCGAAATTGAAATCGAAATCGAAATCGAAACCGAAACCATGGAACCGGAACGGTTTCGGTTCCACTTCGGTTCCACGGTTTGAACCGGAACCGTGTCAAATCTAGCTTTTGCTCTAGCTGTCAATTAAATAAAAGGGAAAATTGCACAAACTTACCCTAACGTTTCCCATTATGTCATAATATTCAACTAATGCATTTAATTGCACAAACAACACCCCCACACCCCCCGCGTTAGTCAACTTCAATTAAAAATAACCATTGACTGTTATTTTTTTTGAAAGCCCAAAATTGCTCCTGCACTTTATTACAAAAAATCTTAATTGCCCTTTATTTAAAACATTATCTACTTTAAATTATTAGAATATAAAAAATAAATACTAAGCATAATCCTTTTAAAATAAAATAAAAATTAAAAAATAATATATTAAAAACAAAACAATTTAAGAAAACATTATTTTGAGAAAATACAATTTAATAATATATTAAAAAAAAACATAAAAAAAACGTTATTTTGAGAAAATATAATTTAAAATTATGCAAGTCCAATATGAATAGTGGTAATGTGCTACATATTTTTTTATTTAAAAAGGATTATGTTTAGTATTTTTTTTTTTTTGAATCAAAATATAATGCGTAATTTATATTGAGTCAAATTATTTTGTCTTATAAAGATGAACATTGAACAAATTTTCGTTGCTACTGTATTTTATTATGACAAATGATTATATTTTTATTTCAAACTCTTGATGATTTTATTTATATTTGTGTTTAGAATACTAAAACATAATCCTTTTTAAATAAAAAAAATTCAAAAATAATATAATTAAAACAAAAAAAATTCAAAAATATATAACACATTACCACTATTCATATTGTACTTGCATAATTTTAAATTATATTTTCTCAAAATAACATTTTTTTTTGTTTTGTTTTTAATATATTATTAAATTGTATTTTCTCAAAATAACGTTTTCTTAAATTTTTTTGTTTTTAATATATTATTTTTGAATTTTTTTTATTTAAAAAGGATTATGTTTAGTGTTTAATTTTTATATTCTAATAATTTAAAGTAGATAATGTTTTAAACAAAGAGCAATTAAGATTTTTTTTGTAATAAAGTGCAGGGGCAATTTTGGGCTTTCAAAAAAAAATCATGGTCAATGGTTATCTTTAACCGAAGTTGACTAACAGGAGGGGTTGTTTGTGCAATTAAAGGCATTAGTTGAATATTATGCCATAATAGGAAACGTTAGGGTAAGTTTGTGCAATTTTCCCTAAATAAAATTATAAATAAATTTAGAAATTTTAGCAAAAAAGCCTTTTTACAGGGAGGGATTGCAAATGTATCCCTCAGATGAGATTTTTTTCCAAGAAATGACATTATTACCCTTAATAACAATACAGTACACCCAAATTTACTTCCTCATGTCCTACTCCTAAAGTCACCGTTCCTTCGCCAGCAACCGTGGCCGTCTGTATTCCTCCTCCGTCGAATCGATTTCGGCATAGCAAAGCTTCGTCGCCGAGGTGCACGAAAGCCACCTAGCGTTCCAATTTTGAGTTAGACATGGAGGAGAAGTCGAATAAGTTGTTGATACTCTACGCTTCCCAAACCGGCAATGCATTGGACGCCGCCGAACGTATCGACCGCGAAGCTGAGCGCCGAGGCTGTCCTGTTGTTATTCTCTCTATGGATGACTATGACATTGTGAGTCTTCTAATTTCTCTTTGGTTCCTGAACATGGCAGCAAAACAAATACAAAAGCATTCGTTTTTTCAGTATTTAAATTTTAAAAGCTACAATGATGTTTTCTGGTATTTTCGTACATGAAGTTTCACTTCGATATGTTTACTTAAGTTGATGGCATGGATCGAATTGTATCATCATTTATGTTACATAATTGTTCGAATTGTGATAAAAATGTTGTTAGGATATACTCTTTTATCGTGTTTTGACTTTTGATTAACCCAAACTAATAATCAAATAATTGGATTCTCTTTAATGATTTTAAATAATAGCTTGGTAGCAACGTTACTTTACGTGTTCATTGTCTCAGAAATGCTTGCCTCGGGAGGACACTGTAATATTTGTTGTTTCTACGACAGGTCAAGGAGATACACCAGATTCCATGAAGGTTCATTAATTTTTTATTTTTCATGAAATGTTATTGGGGGTTACCTAGATGTTTGTGTTTAGTTCTTTATTTTCCTAATGTCTTCTCTTACACATGTAGGTCTTTTGGAGGTTTCTTCTGCAGAAAAAATTAAGCAAGCATTGGTTGAAAGGTGCTCACTATGCCGTGTTTGGATTGGGTGATTCTGGCTACCAGAAATTTAACGTAATAATTTTTAGAATTCTTTTTATCATCTGGAAAATTATTGTGATAAACTGTTTTGAATTGTAGGGTGACCTACAGATAAGCTTGAACTGTGTTTTCTGTAGTTGAAAATCCCTTCTTTTGGCAAATCTATCAGTTTAATTTTCAACTGGGATGTAATGTGCTCGTTAATTTTGTATGTTATTTATTAATTATGATATATCATATATCTGCATAGCTTGTGAAGATTATTTGTCAATTTTTCTTTGTTATGTTACTCATATGAAAAGTAGTGTCTTTGAGGTAGCGATTAGCGAATACTCTTAAAGAAGTCCTGAATGATGTTGATTTTTTTGTTTATTTGGCTACAATTTTCCCTTTGTATCATCACTTTAAGCTGGGAAAACAGGTATGATTGCTTTATCCAAAGAGGTTTTTTGGGGCAGCTACCAAATAAAACGTATGTATCATAGGAATTTTCTAGCCTCAAAAAATTGAAGATGTCTTCATATCTTTTCATGAAAACTGAAGGTTGTAACAGCTCAGTGCATTCATACCATCTAGAGAACTATATATGCATCTGCTTTTGAATGTTGAATTATTCAGAAAATGGATATATCTTGGCTAATTATAAACAGAATATTCATTATTGTACCAATATTTCGTATCTTTATCATTTCATGTTACTGATATTTAACCTTTTTAGGTGTTTGTTTATTCGGGTTTTTTACGTTATTAAAACATGGATTGTGTTATAAGAATCATGTGAGAGTGGCATGTGTGTAAGTCCATGGATTGCTTGTTTAACACTGCACTTCTTTTTAAAGGAACTCAATTGTTTCTGTT
The DNA here is from genome assembly GCA_030490815.1 of Acer saccharum. Classification (NCBI taxonomy): domain Eukaryota; kingdom Viridiplantae; phylum Streptophyta; class Magnoliopsida; order Sapindales; family Sapindaceae; genus Acer; species Acer saccharum. Next base: position 31,755,660 of record CM059872.1, read on the forward strand.
GATGGCTGCAGTTTGTTGCTAAAAAGCTTGACTCTAGACTTTCAGATCTTGGGGCAACTGCTGTCCTTGAAAGAGGTTTAGGAGATGATCAACATCCTTCTGGGTATGATTACGGTGTGATTTATTAATTAACAAAAAATACTTGATTTAAAACAGAGTTCAATTATTTTTCTATTCTTTCCATAGGTATGAAGGTGCTTTAGATCCATGGTTGCAATCTTTGTTGAGTAGATTGTATAAAATCAAACCCTCATTCTTCCCACAAGGTCCAGGTTTTGTGATATCAAATATGAAACTGATTGAACAACCAAAAGTTCACATCACATATCATAAAGTTGAGACAACACATTCTCAAATGTCAAATGCTTCAGGTAACCAAAACTTTCTGGAATTATTTATGCAGTGAATTTACATGGGAATTTGATGTCTGGATAATTGATCATATTATCTGTATTGTGTTTATTAATACTCCCTTGAAATATGAATAAGTTGAGGTCTATTCTTTTGAGATTGTGTGTTTCATTTATTGCTTCTAGAAAAGGAGGTGGGTTTTACTCATTAAACATTTTAGGGTATGTTCGTATGCAGAAGGTCAAATAGGTGAAAACAAAGGCAAAAAGTTATTGCATTCGTAGTGCTGTCTTTTTCTGTGTAGTGAGTGCTGGGTTCATCAATTTGATTTTGATGGTATCATAATGAGAATTTCGTGTACTTGTTTGTTGTAGATGATTTTCTTTGTGATTGCAATACTAGGATTAGTATCAAACAGCTTTTGCGCCTTTTTCTAGTTCTTATTTATTACCTAAATATTAGATCAGTCATTTGTTTTTAAATTTAAAAGTAACTGAAAAAAAGAAAAAGATCTGGACTCTAAGAAGTCCTTTTTATCTTCTAATTCCTTACTGGGTTAGCTAAGAGGAATGAACAGCATCTTGTTTTGCAAATGTTCAGTTGGGCAGTGATGTACAAGTCAAGGCCTTGTTCTAATAGTTCTTTATATCTGAATCTTCTCTCAAATTTGCCAATGTAATTTGGTTTGGAGTTTTGGACAGATATATACTTTTAGAAATTCTGATTGCATTGGAGTAATTTGCAAAGAATGTGTTTTTTTTTTTCTCCCCACTGAAAACAAAATGTTTCCTGTGGTTTTCTCAGATTTGAAAGGTATCCAGATGCAATTTGAGAGAGCTCGTTCAATGTCTCCTGTAAAATTTTCCAATTACAAGAATAAGCCTGATTGCTTTCTTAAAATGGTATTGGTCGCATGTTATTGCAAAACGTGTGGAATTATTGTTTTATTTACCAATGTGCTTTTTCATTCTGTCATTGATTGCATAAGCAAATATATTGTACCATGCTTCTTGATTTAGAGTCTGCATGATATTTAAAGTAACAAAATAAATAGGACTATCAATACTCAAACATCTGGTTAAAGGCTCACTTTTTGTATGGGATGAGTTCTCTCTGGAAATTTTGTACCTAATCATGGTTATAGAATAAATGGAGCCATACGGAGCAACAAAATGATTAAATGCATGTGTTTTGGGTTTATTTTTGGAACTTCTATGTTTTCCACCTTCCTTCACTCTCTTCATCTGTTCCTTCCCTTCTCTTTTCCTTTCTTAACACTAAAGCACCCAATTATAAATATTGTATTCTTCAATTCATTGAGGCTTCCTCTTGTAGATAAAAAATCAACCATTGACTACAGCAGGCGGTGGAAAAGATGTGCGTCACTTCGAATTTGAATTTGTTTCATCTGTAAGTTGTTTATGTGAAGCCCATAATTTGTTGCTTAATGCGAATAATATGATATTCAATGTTGGTTTCATTGTGAGTGAATCTACATTCTGTGCTTTTCAGGCCATCCAATATGAAGTTGGTGATGCCCTTGAGGTTCTCCCTAGTCAAGAGCCTGCGGCATTAGATGCTTTCCTACAGCGTTGTAACTTGAATCCAGAAGCATTTATCATCGTAAATAGTACTTCCTCTTGTTGATTGATTTCAGTTTTTCTTGTATATTTCTGTTTTTCATGTGTTATCAGATATTCCTTTTTTTGCCTTCTATGCGGAACCAAGTTTTACAGTGTTCTGTTTTTCATATGTATAAGAAACGCGATTAATATTATAGCTATGTGTAAGATTAACTATTCATACTGAAATATGCTCATTTCAGGTTCATTGTAAAGATACAAGGAATAATTTTCCCGACACTTTTATGAATACTACAGAGGGCCCAATAAAGTTAAGGACTTTTGTGGAATTGACAATGGATGTTGCATCAGCTTCCCCACGACGCTATTTCTTTGAGGCAAGAATCTCTTGTTTTAACTAATTTGTTCTATTGTGGGTTCTCAAACAAACTAGTTCTTCTATCACATGTCCAGTATTTAGTCAAATCTTTGAAAATTATTGGAATAGAAGCAAAGTTCTGCATTTGTAAATTGGTACCCATTACATTAATGGAAAACATATAAATTTATGCATAATTTTGATGATAACACAAGTGCTTGCCTTTCCTTTCACAGGAAAAATGGAGAAGATTTACATTTTTTAAAAACATAACGTATGGCTACCAGTATATTCTGGTTATGCTATTATGATAGAAAAATTCAGTACGCATCAATTTTGTGAAGTTTGCTTGGTGATCAGTAGAGTTTTTATATCTTTGATTTTTTGGAAGTGATATGAGTTTTTATGCTTTTGACCCATAGAGTCTGGTTATGTATTAATGTATTATGATTGAAAAATTCAGTATGAATCACTTTGCAAAGTTTGCTTTGTGATTAGTAGAGTTTTATACTTTTGACCCATATAGTATAAGAAAACCATTTTTTATAGAAAAGAAGCAACTATTTCTTGGTTGCATGTTTGTAGCGATCTGACCTAATTTTTTAAATGGGATACTCAAATATGGCTTCTCGGTCCATAATAGCATTTTATGTGCAGGAACACCATTCACTATCTGGTACCATAGTGAACTAACCAATATACTACATACCATGAAAGAGTTTTAAGTGAATGCATACATTGCTGTATATTTTGTTCTCTTTCAACCTTTTCCCATAGGACTGTGAAATGAACATGATATTGAGGAACTAATCTCTTTACACAAGTAGATTACTATTTTATTGGTGAATTTGTTATCTTCATATTGCTTAGGAATCTCAATTCCCAATAATTGGTAATTAACAGGTAAGGAACTACTGAATATATAGAATACGGAATACCACGGAAGGATTTCTTTCTATGGATTATTCATTCAATTAATTTCAAATAAGTCCTATCTTACTCAGACCAATAAATAGAGCCGAGGTTAGAGTTAAAGCCGCTAGTAAAAAACCGAAATAACTAGCTATAGTAGGCATGGAGGAGCTAAAGGAAATTTGTTCTTTTTCTACGTATGTTTAGAAAGCACTTTCCTAAGTTTCCACTTTTGAAAGACACGAGGGTATGCAAAAATATTATACCAATTGAAGGACTTAGTTCAATTGAAAGTTTTTGATTCATCAGTTATTCATCCAAATCAATTATTCTACATATGTAATTCATGCACACAGTGCTACCAACTGAATCTGAGTGTTGATTTGGATGAATTCCATGATGATGTAATGCATATAATAATTTATAGATTTGGATAGAAAAAAGCAATTATGGACTTCATCCAAGTTTGTTCTCCCTCCATTTCATTTAAATTAATTCATTGATGTGCTTTTATTGCTTTCTGACCTGAGACATTTCTTATAGGTCATGAGTTATTTTGCAAAAGCTGAACATGAAAAGGAAAGACTTCAATATTTTGCCTCACCAGAAGGAAGAGAAGATCTTTACCAATACAACCAGAAGGAGCGAAGAACTGTTCTGGAGGTAAAATCAAGAGAATGCAATAGATTATTTATGTTGTTTCCTACCTTTTTGCATCATTTATAAGCATCTTTCTGACTTTCTGTGTTCTGATTCTTCACAGATGAAGATTTTCTTCTGAATTTTTTTAAGACTATAAATTTCAATGGTTTATCATAGAGAACTGTTGGAATTGTTTAGGAGATATAGAATTTGCATCTACGATTTATCAACTTATCTGCTTCTAATTGGTGGTCTGTAATTCAAATCAAACACTGACATACACGACTATTTTCCTTTTTAGAATGTTTATTCAAGTGTGCTAAAAAGAATTTTCCCATGTTTCTTTGTTTGTACATTAAAGATTAGTATAATGTACAAACAAAGAAACTTGGCCTTTTAAATATGGTGTTTTTTAATCCTATGTCAGAGGCTACAGAGGATACCCCTCATGCTGCAACTTTCTTATTTTGCTGAATTCTCCTGATTGTCATTTCTCTCTTTTGCTTTCCCCAGTTTCTTCTTTCAAATATTTGATTTCCTTTCTTTTTAAAATAGGTGCTTACTTATTTTGTTGATTTCTCATATAGGTCTTACAGGATTTCCCTTCCGTGCAAATGCCATTTGAATGGTTGGTGCAGTTGGTTCCACCAATGAAAACAAGGGCTTTCTCCATATCTTCTTCCCTTTTAGCCCACCCCAATCAAGTGCACTTAACTGTCAGTGTAGTATCATGGATGACACCTTATAAGAGGAAGCGAAACGGTCTTTGTTCAACGTGGCTTGCCGGACTTGATCCTCAGCTAAGTAAGAATGCAGTAAATAGTAATAATCTTATGATCTTATCAAAATTTATTGCAGTGAAATAACTATTTCTAATCCGTTGATGTGCAAAACTATTTGTTTAAGCAGGCATATGTATTCCAGCATGGTTTTATAAAGGCTCTCTTCCTCGCCCACCACCATCACTTCCCCTCATTCTTGTTGGACCTGGAACTGGGTGTGCACCTTTCCGTGGATTTGTGGAGGAAAGAGCCATACAGAGTTTGTCTGGTCCAACTGCTCCGGTTATCTTCTTCTTTGGTTGTCGTAATGAAGAGAGTGACTATTTATACAAAGAGTTGTGGTTACATCATTCACAAAACGAGGGGGTACTTTCAGAAGCGAATGGTGGAGGGTTTTACGTTGCATTCTCAAGAGACCAACCACAGAAGGTGTATGTGCAGCATAAGATGCTAGAACAAAGCCAGAGGATTTGGAATTTGCTGGTTGCAAAGGCATCTATATATGTTGCAGGCTCCTCAACCAAAATGCCGTCCGATGTTTGGTCGACATTTGAGGAAATTGTAGCAAGAGAAGGTGGGATTTCAAGGGATTTTGCTGCAATCTGGCTCAAGGCATTGAACAGGGATGGTAAATACCATGTTGAAGCATGGTCATGACTCTTGAGTGTGCTCAAGTCTTTTTGCTACAGCCTACAGGCAATACCTCAGATTCATTTTATTCAACTGTGAATTTGATTTTAAACCACTTCTGATACAGTAAAAGGAGATTAATTAGGCATTGAAAAAAAGGCTAAAAGCTTCCTTAATAGAAATACCAATTTACAGCTTCCTTAATAGCAATATGAAGTGTAAATGCTTGATAGTTGAAATAGTCACTCATTTTCCGCCTTAAAAATCTTATGTTTAAATTGAAATTTATGTGGAAATTGGGTGAATTTTATTCACTGGCCATGAGACATGGATTACTTTTTTTTTTTAAATACCATTTATAGTATCAGCGACTTGAACTTTCTTACTGTTGAGCAACATTGGGCGGTGGTCGGACTATCACCTGCCTAATTTAAAAAATAAAGATTTCCTTGAGGGCAGTACCATTTTGTTTTTGATTATTTAATATTTAATTATTTTTTTATTTTAATTTATGTATTAGTTTTTTTTTAAAATAAAAAGAAAAAAGGGAAAAGAAAAACGAAAGCAGAAGGGTCGCACAGGCTCAAAAACACATAAATATAAAAAGGCACGCAGACCTTAAAAATAAAAACATGAACTTAATTCCTTAACCAGATCAGCGGGATCATTCCTTTTTGTCTCAACCAGTGCAGCCCAATTAGGGACAAATCTTAATTCGGCTTGGACCGCTGAAGTCGTAGAATCAGAGCAAATCTTAGTCTCAGCTACAGGAAGGTGCTTAGAGCATCCCCAATAGGCTGGATTTTAGAACCTCCTTGACTATATTTAGGGAGGATGAACTAGAATGTGCTCCAATAGGCTCCATATCCCACTCCCTAAAATTAACTCTGGCCAAAGATTCCTCAAATATAGGGAGGGAAGACATCCTCCCTATTTTTTTTTTTATCACTCCTCAAATGAAATGAGTGGTCAGGATCAGTCCACATTATTTATATCCAATGGTCCAAATTCATCCTCCCTATTTTTTATTTAACCAAAATTCTTTTTATTTAAACCCAAATAATTCATCTATTTACCTACATTTTATTGTTTCCAACGCCTAGCTACTGCTAAATTCATTTTTATTTTATTTTATTTTAACCCAAATTGCAACGGCTCTTGTATGATCATGATTCTGTATTGATTTTTTGGCAGACGCAATCATGCAACGGCTCATTGTGCAGGTGTAGAACGATTTTTTTTTTTTTTTTTTTTTTTTTTTTTTTTTTTTTGTTGTTTGTTTGTTAAATTCAATTTTATTATTATTATTTTTTATAAATACTATTGAACTACTTTAATTTTTATTACACTTTCAACTTTCAATTTTTCATCTATCCAATTCTCATTTGCCAATTTATCAAGGTATTATTAAATTTTGTAGTCTATTTTATTTTTCAGTTATTTTTATTGTATACATATAATAATTATTTTTTGGTAAATTATTAATTATTTTATACCATTATAGTTTTATTCATGTATTGTTTTAGTTTACATTTACTTGAATTAATAATTTTTTTATTTAAAAATAAATAAATAAATAATAATAATGAGCCATTTTTAGGGAGACTTGTTGGAGTCTTCACTCCTTATATGGCTGGCTCCCTATTCGTAAAAAGTACAACTGACTCCCTAAATATAAAGAAAAAATAGGGAGTCTTGTTGGGGATGCTCTTAGAACTTCCCTATCAACCGCAAAGAAGATTAATATCTTTTATCAGAAAAATTATTTCTGTTTGTAAAAATCAAACCCACTAAAATTAATTCCATCTTATTATCAGAATTATTTTTTGGGGAATGCTATCTACCTTTCCCATTTGCCTTTCCCACTCATTGTTTGACACGTGTACACTTTTTCATTTAATAAAAAGCTCTCACTTTTTTCTACAAAGCTTGTTTACGTCTTTACCCCTTATTAATGAAACGATAAAAGCAACCATCAAGGGTAAATACGTAAATAAGCTTTGTAGCAAAAAGTGAGAGCTTTTTATTAAATGAAAAAGTGTACACGTGTCAAACAATGAGTGGGAAAGGTAAATGGAAAAGGTAGATAGCACTCCCCTTATTTTTTTGAATGTGTTCTCTTCAAATTTATTATTAAATTTTTTTTTTATATAAAAAAACATTTTTTATCGGCAACACAACTATACATATTTGTCCACTTACTTCGGCATTCCCTCCCTCCAAAAAAAAATAAAATGAAAAGGCAGAGCGTGATTCCGCGATTCAAAAAAGCGAACACGACGTGTCAATCCATGAGAAAAAACCGCACTCGTTCCAGAGACACGTGGCAACATCTGGTTTGTGTATTCGTCAATCAGCCCTTAATTTTGAATTTTAAATAAGGATTTGGTCGTCCAGAATATGATTACTATTTGACTAGTACTAGGTTTTCACGTGACATATATATCACATTATTGCCCGTAGCTGGTGCGCACTATACACCCCCCCCTCCCCAACCCAGCGCATTTTAGCACTTTCACTCCTATTTGTTTTTTTTAACACCTCCAGTAGAGCTCACACTTCCATTTCTATCTCTCTGAATCTTAAAAAAACAAAAACAAAAAACTCGAAGTTTCTATCTTCAGTGTCTCTGTTCTAATTTGTATACATGAAATGGGGAATCGTTTGGTTATAGTGTTATTGTTAGGTTTGTTTACGTTGGAGGAAGGATCGGTTGCGCTCACATTTTCGTCGAAGCTGGTGCACAGATTTTCCGATGAAGCTAAGGAGAGATGGATGTCGAGAGGTGGAGACGTGTCGCTTGTTGATTCGTGGCCGGATAAGAACAGCGTCGAGTACTTGGAGTTGCTTTTGAGTAACGATTTGAAACGGAATAGAATCGACGTCGACTCGCAGACTCAGTTGTTGTTTCCATCAGAAGGAAGCCAGACTTTCTTCTTCGGAAATCAGTTTTACTGGTGATTAAAAATAAAAATTACTTTTTTTTTAATTAACAGTGATTATAATTCTTTTTATTTTATTATTTTCAATTGCGTAATTTGTGCAAATGATTATTCAGGTTACATTACACGTGGATTGATATAGGGACACCGAATGTTTCATTTCTAGTTGCATTGGATGCTGGAAGCAATTTGTTATGGGTCCCATGTCAATGCATACAATGCGCTCCTATGTCTTCCACTTATTACCCTTCATTGGTAGGCAGGCCACTGTTAATACCCTTTGTTTTCTTCTTGTAACTTTAATTTAAGATGCTTAGTTCCATGCTAATCAAAACTTGAAGCTTTAATTCTGAATTTGAATTGCAATTTAATGAACTATTTATTACTCTTGCCAAATTTGGTATTTTGGTGACTGTGCAAGGATATGTGTTGTTTTACAATAACTGCTTAAACATTCTACTTGTCATTTGGATCAATCCCTGAATTTATATGCTAACTAAATTTATATGGTAAAAGCTGAGGATATTTGGTTTTCCCTAAGCATTGAAGCTTTATCTCTGAAAAACTTGTTAACAGAACTCGGAATGTAATTGCTGTAGTTGTGTTGTGGAGTGTGCCATGGATAGGAATTGGTAATAGTTTTAGCATTTTAATTTGAATGATTGATTGGCAGGTGCTCCCTCTCTATTTGGGGCATCCCTTGTGCAGGATAGAGAACTGAGTGAGTATGACCCGTCTTTATCGAGGAGCAGCAAGAACCTATCTTGCAGCCATCAATTATGCAAGTCTCGGGCTAATTGCAAAACTTTGAATGATCCCTGTCCTTATATTGCTGAATATTCCACTGAAGACACCTCAAGTTCTGGATATCTGGTGGAAGACATCTTGCATTTGGCTTCAGTTAGCAAACATGCATCCAAAAGTTCGGTGCAAGCATCAGTCGTTTTTGGGTATGTTTAGATGGTTTTGTTTCTCTAATGATGAATAACCTGATATGAAGTGACAATTCTGCTGACCATGCTTTGGTTATCCATTTATTGCAATGCAGCTGTGGTAGGAAGCAAAATGGTACTTATTTGGATGGAGCTGCCCCTGATGGTCTGATGGGATTGGGACCAGGAGACAATTCAGTACCAAGTCTGCTTGCAAAAGCAGGATTAATTAAGAATTCTTTCTCAATTTGTTTTGATGATAATGCTTCAGGGAGGATTCTCTTTGGAGACCAAGGGCTTGACTCCCAACAGTCTACTCCATTCTTACCTATAGGAGAAAAATAGTAAGCCATCCATACTTCTTTGCTAAGGCGTTTCTCTTATCTTATCTAAAAGAACCTAAGAAATCTTTTGAATGCCCAATCATTTTTGGCGAGTGTTCTGTAATCAGCTTGTTATTTGTTTCAGTGATGCCTATTTTGTCGGGGTGGAGTCTTACTGTGTTGGAAGTTCTTGTCTTCAGCAATCTGGGTTCCAAGCACTGGTTGATAGTGGTGCATCTTTCACATATCTTCCCACTGAGATATATAATAAAGTTGTTATGGAGGTGCTTCTTCTGTCATGTATTTGCATTTTATAATTGTTTTTCATGTTTATAGCCTTAAGGTTAATGTTCTCTTATTGCAGTTTGACAAACATGTTAGTGCTAAAAGGGTTAATCTCCAAGGAAATTCCTGGAAGTACTGCTATAATGCCAGGTGGGATACTAATTAAATGAATATTTGGTGGCCCTTTTCTTATATCTTCAGAACTCATTGTCAGATGTTTTGTGTGAACAGTTCTAAGGAGTTGCTGAATGTTCCTAGCATGAGGCTCATATTTAGCTCGAACCAAAGCTTTATTACCCATAATCACATATATACCTTTCCTGACGATCAGGTGATCCTAGTTTTTAACTTTTCTACATTTGAGACTAAATTTGTGGTTCTATTCATTTCAAAGAATAATAGGTCTACAAGAAAGGTAGAGTATATCAATACAGTGTTGTGAACTTCTTTTCTAGTTCACAACATGTGTCTTGGTATTGTTAGCGAAGTCAACTTCTAATACATTGTTGAGAATTTCACTTTCACCTATATATGGTCAGCATCAACTGATTTTTGTATAGATATTTTCATGTTTTCTCTTAACCTTTGTAGTTGATGTAAAAACTTCTCATGTTTGTTATATTAATGGTCAAGACTTCATTGTGCAGGGATTTACTACATTCTGTTTAACTGTAATGCCTATGGATGGAGACTATGCTGTCATTGGACGTGAGTACACCTCTCCGCCTATTAATCTGTTATTGAATGCCTAAATTTTTATTTGATTTTCCTCTCTTCCTCTGTGTCCTCATTCACTCCCACTCTCATCTCTCAAGTTTTTTTTTAAGTGGAATAATTTGTGCATTGCAGAAAACTTCATGACTGGCCATCACATGGTCTTTGATAGGGCGAATTTGAAGTTGGGTTGGTCAAATTCCAGTTGTAAGTAGTTGAGGATACTTTTTTCTTTCTTGCTTGCTTTCTGATAATTGTTTTCCCAAGTCCCAACAACTAGTATTTTTTGCAAAATATTTGCTTTTTAGCAAATTGCTGGTAGATCTATGTTTAAGAATGCCTCTCTCTAAAGTCTAACCTATTAAATGTCAACATTATAAGTGCAAAGCTAATGGCTTATAATTAAAGATCCTTTCAATAAAAGACCTGCTTAGAAAATTATATTATTGGTTCAAACTTCTCATGAATAATTGACAGGGGCTTTAAAACAAGATTATATTTGCTAGGGTTGTCAAAAAGCTTTAGCTAACTTTTCCTCCCTCACTTTGATGTTCTAATTATGCATGACTTTAACCATCTAGAGGATATTATCAGGCTTTTCTGTTGTCTGATATGAACATCTAAATTTCATGTGAAATCTGTTTGTCATCATCATTATCTTAATAAATGACATGAATCTACTATGCACAGTAGACAGTATTTAGTTCCTTTTTGGTTGAATAAAGAACGATGCCATGTAAATTAGATAGAGAGCCAAGCCAACAAAGAGAAGTATATATGTGATCATTATTCTCCTATCCCTATCTGATACTCTCTATTAATTTGGTATGGAAGTCAATGAAAAGGAAATTAATTGCACAATTATGCCTCAAAATGCTTAAAGCGAGAAGCCACTTTGAAGCCTTTGTATTACTTTCTCCTGTCCTTTTAAGGAACCTAAAAAACATTTTAAACCTAGTGGATGTTTTCTCGTATTTGATAATTAGTTAGGGAATTATCTTTTTAATCCCATCATTCTATGTATGTTATCTACTTCTAGTGTGTTCCTGTGATTGGATCTTTAACCGGACCTCACAATCTGTCGCTCTCTTTTCACAATATGATGGAAACTATACCAAATAAATGGTGTCTAGTGCATACATATCAAAGTTCGAGAATTCATTAATTATTATGCAATTACGCTGATGCATGCAATTTCCCCAACTGGTTTATATTGTTCTCTTCTTTGGTGTTTTTTTGGGGGAAAAGCATTTTCAATTTATCCACTCCGGCACTTTCTTTCAAGCTGTTGGAGTCTGGAATAAATTTGTAATGCCATTCTATATTTAGTTGGTCTATGTCTGTTGCATGCTCTAGTGATCTTAGTTCATTTTGCATCCGCAGGTGAAGATTTGAGTAACAAAACAAATGTGCATATTAGACCACCTCCTGATGGTGGTTCTACAGCTCCATTGCCAACCACCCAGCAACAGAGCACCTCTAATACGCATGCAGTTGCACCCGCAGCTGCCAAAACAGCTCCCTCCAAGTCCTCTGCAGCCTCATTGCCCCAATTTCACTCCCTGCTGATCAGTTTGACGAGTTCATTGCTACTTTGCAATTTAATGGGTTTGCTTCGATCATCTGATTGATATTCTCTCGCTCCCCTCCCTCTTGTAAAGCTTGTTTATTCTTGTCAGCCTCTTTTCCCGACTTATCTAGGTTCATTTTTTTTTAATAGGTCATTATTGTATTGATCGGGGTTGGTAGGACAAGTTCCCTTTTTTTGTATGTCAACTTTCAGTTTATATTTGGTTTTGTTTATGTATTTCAATCGTCTTTGTTAGGTTTCCTCGTTTAGATTAATCTGATGACGTAACACTTAGATTGCCATTTAACATTTCGAAAAGATGGGTTAGTGAAATGAGAACATACCAAAACACATCAAGACACGTTGCCAGAATCTAAATTCTACATTAAGTTTTAATTTTAGTAGTTTAATTCAAATCTCTAACAAAAATGTGGACTTGTTCAGCTGGCAAATTTCAATTATTTATCAGGATTGTAGTATATAGACACCGCCTAATGTGACGAAGAATGAAGAAGCAGGTGTTAGCAAACTATGGGTGCTTGGAAAAACGATGCATTATTATGAGGCCCACCTGATCCTTTGGTTGTTTATCAACTAGTATATAATTATCAAATTAAACAAACAAACAAAAAGGCAGCTTAAATAATGTGTGGGTTATAGATTTTCCGCGTAAAGAAAAATTGGCTCAAAAAAGAAAGAAAAGGCTATAAAAGTAATACAAAAAAAAAAAACAAAGGTTTAGTTGGGATTATAAGTAGGATTTGTGGGTGTGATTGAAACCGTCATCTTTTTCAGTATCTGCTTTGAGCAAAAGTAAAAGGAGATGCTAAGGTTACCCGGTTCACAAATCACAATTATTGAGTTCACAAATCACAATTGTTGAGTTGTTTACCGTTAATGATTAGTGTCTTGTTGTAGCTAGCTTCAAGAGGCTTTGAGAATGTTAATGTTATTGTATGTGTATAATTGACTAATTGTATATATGTTAATTTGAATATTTTTACTTGCACCTGAAGTTTTGTTCCTTGGGAGAGGTCGAAAAGTTGCTATATTCCCATTCAATGGTGGCAATTGTGAAAGCGATGGAGAGGATATAATAAATGGTGGCAATTCGGGATTTTTTGGGAAAGGGATCGGAATGACTCGAACCCGTAACCTTGTGGTACAAGTGTGAAGGATTTATCACCGGACCAATCTTATCTCGTTTAATAACCACCGGTACTAAAACATGCTATGTAATATAGATTGCAAATATGTTAGGCAGGTCCATCTCTGGTTTTTTGTGCCCCGGGGAAGACGCACTGTCTGCTAAGTTTACACACAAAAAGCTACGATACAAAACCATAATTATTTAATTTCACGTATTCCACCAAGTAATTATCCTTCAAACAGAATAATAACTCTTTATTATTCGAGTAATAACATGGTAAAATTACAAGAGCACATGTGAAAGTGAACAACAAATTCATTTTTTTTTTTTTTTTTTTTGAATACAAAAACAATTGTTGGGACCAACGAGATTGGACTCTACAAACTCAGCCCAGATTGCGACTCCCACAAGAAGAGAGACATCACCCACATGTAGTGGGACATGTATGTTCTTAATTAAATAATCTCATCAGAAGCCGGTCTGCTGCATGCAAGGTGTAGAAATATTATTGGGTCATTAAATGTCATTCTTCGATTAGTGACTTTAAATGGACAAGATTTTGTTGGGTTTCATGGCTAAATGATTGACCAGCTGATCATGATTATGATCATCCACAGTTTCATTTAAATCATACAGTTAGAACAGTAAGCAATTCAAATCATAGTCTGCAGTTCCACGCACATTGTCATTGTCTATCCTAATTAATCTATCAATTGACAGATTAATTAGGATAGACAAAGACAATTAGGATTATATTATATCTTGCAAGATATATAATCCTCTTGAATATCAATAACAATTAAAAAATGTTGGTTGTTATAATTTTAAAAAAAGAAAACACCAGCTGTATGGTTTCTTGGATGTCTTCATCATTAAATTATTATAATATGACCCAGGTATTATGGTAATTAACTTCGATCGCTTTAAAAAATGTTACAAGTTGTGGAAAACTGGTGCTTCTGAAATACTCAATTTCAGGATTGTTGGCATCTGTCACAATTTCATTTGTGGGTCCTTTATAAATTTGTTTATTCTTTTTTTCTCCTTTTTTTTCTCCTTTATAAGTTTGTTCAAGGATGGCGTTCGAGATGGTCCCCAAATATCGGCATGTACAAGTTCCAGAGGAGTGCGAGCTCTCCATGAGTTTTTCGGAAATGACAATCTATGCATCTTTCCATAAATGCATCCTTCACAAATCTCATCATTTTTGTTAATAACAGGCAGACCTAAAACCATATTTTTATCTTTTAATAATTTTAGGCCTTTATAGTTTAAATGCCCATATCTCAAATGCCATAAGTAATCTTCATTAATATTATCACTTTTCAAAGCTAAATTATCATGTATGGGCATTGTTAGTGGAAAAACTTTATTTGGGGCCATTTTGACTTTAGCTATATTTTGATTATTTTTCTTATCAAGAATTCTGCATTCACCATCTTTAAAATTTAATGCATAGCCCTTTTTTGTTAATTGCCCAACACTTAAACAAATTTTGAGTTAGCCCGGGAACATAAAGAACATCAGGGATTAGTCTTTTGTTACCTCTCTTTGTTTGAACTGCGATAACTCCTTTTCCTTCAACATTCTGCATTTTTCCGTCTCCAAGCTTTACTTGAGAGGAGAATTTGTCATCCAGCTCCACAAAGTAGTGTCGGTTTCCTATCATATGATTGCTGCATCCACTATCCAAATACCATATATTTTTCGATTCTTGTTGGATATTCATGCAAGAGAATAAATATCCTTTTTCATTTTCCTCAGAGAAATTAGCTTCATTCTTCTCATTTTTATCTTTATTATACCAGCAATCTCTTTGAGAATGGTTTGGATTTTTGCATTTCATACATCTAAATCTGCAGTCTTTAGATGTATGTCCAAACCTTTTACATATAATGCATTGAGAGCTAGAGTTAGAGTTACCATCAAAACTTCTTTGGAAGTTCCTGCTTCTTCCATTTCTGTAGCCTTGATTTCCTTGTCTTTTCCATTGTTGGCCCCTCTACGTAGTGCTCCTTTCTCTGTTTTCTTGCACTGTTCTTGCATCCTTCTTCTCTCCCATGCTAATCCTTGACTGGAATGCTAGCTCCAATGATTGATTGGAATACCTGCTCATTCTTTGCTCATGTGCCTCAAGAGAACCCATTAGTTCTTGTAAAGTAAATTTTGATAAATCCTTGGATTCTTCTATTGCAGCAACCACATGATCAAATTTAGGGGGTAAGCTTCTTAAAACTTTTTCAATAATCTTTTCATCTTTAATTTCATCTCCATAGCTTCTAATTTTATTAACAATTCCAGCAATTCGGGAAAAGAATTCTTGAATGGATTCACTTTCCTTCATTGCTAGATTGTCAAATTCTCTCCACAAGGATTGAAGCTTAATGGAGATGATTCTTTCTGAACCTTTAAATTCAGTTTTTAGAATTTCCCACGCTTCCTTAGAAGTTACAGCATTAACAATTCTTGGGGAGATTGTTTTACTTACCCCTTGTTGGATAAAAAGCGAAGCTCTTGCATCTTTCTTTTTGTCTCCCTTATACTTCTGTAGTTGTTCTACTGTCAACTGTGCAAGCTCCTCTTCATTTGCTGGTGCCGTGTACCTCTTCGACGATCTCCCATAAATCATGTGACATGAATAATGTCTTCATTTGAATGCTCCAGTAGTCATAGCTGTCTCCTTCAAAAATAGGAATGATATTTTGGGAATAATTGAATACGGATGGTCCTGTTGCCATGATTTCAGATGTTGATATGAGTTATGGGCAATTCGGCTGAAAATTTTTGGAAGACAACAAGGTGGCTGTGAGGTTTAATTAAGAAGGAATCGTTTTGTAAGAATAATAGTCAAGAAGGTTTAAGGCTCTGATACCACAATTGTTGGGAGTAAGTGAAGAAAGGAAGTTTTTTGATGGCTTTGGTTTTACAAAGACGAGGGTTGGTATTTGTATAGAAAGACAAGGAGTTTTTTTATTATTTTATTTGCAACTTTTTTCTTACATCAGTTACACAAGAACCCAAACCTATTTATACAAGTTTGATGAGTCGGTGCAGTACACAACCGACTTCAACTTGCGGTGTAAATAGTTTCTTCTACAGACTTCTTTTGACTTCTTTGCTGACTTACAAAATAGATTTTTCTTTTTATTTTACCAACGTAAATTTTTTAAATAATTCTAGATATTTATAGTGCTTTGTAGACTAATTGCAAATTTCTACCTTAACACCAATATCTCACTATAAATTCATACATGCAAAACCAAGGCTAGAGAGTATCATATCCTCTTCTCTTTTCACTCCTCAACCTTTTCTATACTCTTTATGCTTCTCTCTTTTTCATTTTCAACTAAAAACAATTTAGTATCGAGTAGTAATCATTTTCTACAGTCTTAGCCAGCTAGTGAAAGGAATATCATCATCAAGCTTTCATTTGCTTCTCTGGGTTCTCTTCGCTAACTCTTGCATGTGTGTGTGTGTTTTTTTTTTTTTAAGTGATTATTGAAAAGCAAAAATGGGAGTTGGAGGAACTTTGGAGTACATTTCTGATGTACTAAGGAGTGTCAAAAAACGCAAGAAGAAGAAGCAAATACAAACAGTTTCACTTAAGATCAGGATGGATTGTAAAGGCTGTGCTCGTAAAGTCAAGAGTGTCCTCTCCTCAGTCAAAGGTACATATAGCTTGGCTTTTATATATGGTATTATTCATGATCTTGATCATTTCATGCATGATATAATATATAAGCTAATAAGGTTAATTATTATAATTTTGTTGGCATGCATGCAGGAGCGAAATCTGTGGATGTGGACTTGAAGCAACAGAAGGCGAGTGTGACTGGTTACGTGGATGCAAAGAAAGTGTTAGAAGCAGCAAAGTCGACGAAGAAGAAGGTGGAGATATGGCCTTATGTGCCCTACGCTCTTGTCGCAAATCCTTATGTTTCACAAGCTTATGACAAGAAGGCACCTCCTAATCATGTCAGGTCCATTCCCGTCACGGCCACCGTCACCGAATCCACCATGGACGACAACTATACCACCATGTTTAGTGATGAAAACCCTAATGCTTGTTCAATCATGTAAATATACCATATTAATGGACATATATATAAATATAATTAATTATTTGAGTTGTGTAAAGGGTACATGGTGTCGATAAAAGCAGGGTTTGTAAAATCGATATATCCACCGATATATCCATATTTTGGAGGGACCGATATCGAAACATGGTTAATATCCAATATCTAGCAAATATCCGGTCGATATCAAAATATCTATAAAAATCTCCCGATATTCCCGAAATATCCCGATATTCCCGAAATATTGTGAATTTCATCCCGAAATCCAGGGATATTTTGCAAAAAAAAATTAAAAAAAAAAATTAATCTTAAACACTTAAATTATTGTTCAAATAATCTATATTGAAAATTATTTTGAAAAGAAGCATTAACAAAGTTTATTTCGGATTGTTTATCATTTATAATTAATATTTAGTATAGTATTTAATTATTTATACTAAAATTAATATTTTTTTATTCTTCTACTGGTGTAGCAGAAGCTTACGAGAAAAACCTGCAAAACAAAATAAGAGACAACCTACTAATATCCTGTTGATCCGCGCACGGATGCCAGAATATCAGGCTACTGATAACATTCAACTTCGCGCACGAAGGATTGTTAAAAGGCTTCAATTACGAATAGTAACTGGAAATTGAGAAACAATTCTCTGGTATTTTTTTATTAATCAAAAGCTCACTTTCAAACCCTAATACAATCTACTTAAATAGAATTGCAAAACTTGACTAACAAGAAAATCCTAAACAAACGGGAAAAAATCCTAAATGGAAAAGATATCAAATCTCCTAAAATCAAAAGAATCCTAAAACATTAAAAACCTATCTAAAAAGGAAATTGAATTTGATTTAATAAAATCAAATCATAAAATAATTAATATCAAATCATGAAGATAATTGGAAATAATAATTAAAGAACCAATTGTCTTGCTGCGCACGAAACTTAACGGCCAAATTCGACCATGCTGGAGCCCATTATAGAAGATGGAGTCTTCATAACGTTTGTAGGGATCGTCTTGGGCTTTCCGGAAATATATTATAATAGACAATCCGATCCCATATGCCCTCTGTAGAGGTCCACGAAGTTCAGCCCGGATCATCTCGTCCAGCTCAATGTGTCCAGCTCTCGTCCAGCTCAAGTCTTCGCGCAATAATCTAAATGGCCGAATTTGGGCCTGTTGTGATCTGTTACGGAGGACGGAGTCTTCATAACATATGTAGGGCTCATCTTGGGCTTTCCGGAAACATATTATAATAGACGATCCGAGCCCATATGCTCTCTGTAGAGGTCCATGAAGTTCAGCCCGGATTTGGTTGGTCCATGCGACCAAAATACGAATTCGCCACCCGCTCCATGTATTCCATTGCCTTAGCTGCTGCTGCATCATTCTCTCCAGGTTGGAGAAAATTCGTCCTCGAATTTTGACTGTTTTGAGGAACAAATAAGTTGGAGATGCTGTTGAATGATGAAACATGGCAACATCATAGAAATAATCCTCAAAAATTGAGTCCCTCTCATGTTGCTCGTTCTGGAACAAATCTTCATCAAAAACCGATGGCTTATCAAAATCGACAATAACAGGTTCCGTCACATATTCCTCATCAAAAATTGGTGGCTTGTCGAAGTCAACGATAATCGGGTCCGACACATAATCATCATCGAAAAACAATGAATGGTAGGAGGAAATTTTGTTTTGGGGATTCATGAGATTTTTTTTTTTTTGTTTTTTTTGTTTTTTTTTTTGTTTTTTTTTGTTTTTTTGTTTTGTGTGTGTGTGTGTGTGTGTGTGTGTGTGTGTGGATAAATATGGATGGTGAATTTTTGGCGTTGAGGAAGATAGTTGGTTGCGGTCGTGGATGCTGAGCCTAGCACAACGGTAGACTCGGTGGCTCTGATACCAACTGATGCAGCGGAAAATTCAACGCAACAACAATTGATAAAAAAAAGGATAAACGATTCGGATCCGTTGATTCACGCACGAATACCGGAAGCGAACCCTACTATTAATCTGTTGATCTGCGCACAGATACCAGAATAATAGGCTACTGATAACATTCAACTTCGCGCACGAAGGATTGTTAAAAGGCTTCAATTACAAATAGTAACTGGAAATTGAGAAACAATTCTCTGGTATTTTTTTATTAATCAAAAGCTATCCTTCAAACCCTAATACAATCTACTTGAATAGAATTGCAAAACTTGACTAACAAGAAAATCCTAAACAAACGGAAAAGAATCCTAAATGGAAAAGATTCCTAAATGGAAAAGATATCAAATCTCCTAAAATCAAAAGAATTCTAAAACATTAAAAACCTTTCTAAAAGGGAAATAATTAATAACCTAATTACATATAAACTAAAAGGAAATAAAATAAACGTATCAAATCATGACGATAATTGGAAATAATAATTAAAGCAACAATTGTCTTGCCGCGCACGAAACTTAACAGCCAAATTCGGACATGCTGGAGCCCGTTATAGAAGATGGAGTCTTCATAACATTTGTAGGGCTCGTCTTGGGCTTTCCGAAAACATATTATAATAGACGATCCGATCCCATATGCCCTCTGTAGAGGTCCACGCAGTTTAGACCTGATCATCTCGTCCAGCTCACAGTGTCCAGCTGTTGTCCAGCTCAAGTCTTCGCGCAATAATATAAATGGCCAAATTTGGGCCTGTTGTGATCTGTTATGGAGGACGAAGTCTTCATAACATATGTAGAGCTCGTCTTGGGCTTTCCGGAAACATATTATAATGTTAATTTGGAGTTCGTTTGCCCTCTGAAAAGGCCCCCGAAATTTGCCCATTCTGACAGTTAAAACCATTCCGAGTTTTTGCTTCCTTCTTTTCGCACCCTTCGTCTTTGAGTCGATTCCTCCACTCCATGAAATCCAAACCTTAGTTTGCCGTATTTTCTTTGACGGCTTGACGCTACACCAGTTGGTATCAGAGCCAGGTTCGCTCGGGACGACATAGACATGGTGCAGTTGAGAAGTCCAATCCCTGTAGATGAAGCCAACGAATGTGACCGCTTGACACAACTAGAGCAGCAGATGGCGTTGTTATCCGAGCAGATGGCAAGGGTAATCGCCAACCTAGAAACCTTACACGTTCGAACTCGAAACCCTCGCATGAGTGGAGACGAGGAGGAAAGTGACAAGGAGGACAGTGACGAGGAGGAATCCGATCCTTCATTATTCTATGATGAGACATGTCTATCAAAGGAAGCTTTTGCTGATCTTGATCTACCACCAGTCTTTGATGAAGAGGTATTTGACAGGGAGTCCATGATTGCTAATCTTGATCTACCACCAGTCTTTGATGAAGAGATATTTGACAAGAAGTCCATGAGTGCTGATTTTGAAGAGGAGTGTCATGCAGCACCAAAAGTCGTCAAGGAGGCATCCTTGGGCATAGGCGACCAATCAGCACCCAAATTCAACGATATAGGGTTCGTGGACAGTGGCAACACAGCTGAAGAACATGGGTCAGCCATGGTGGTAAGGTTGGTGTGTTCAGCTTACCTTTCCAAAATTCGAGGACGAATTTTCTCCAACCTGGAGAGAATGATGCAGCCGTCAAAGAAAATACGGCAAACTAAGGTTTGTATTTCATGGAGTGGAGGAATCGACTCAAAGACGAAGGGTGCGAAAAGAAGGAAGCAAAAACTCGGAATGGTTTTAACTGTCAGAATGGGAAAATTTCGGGGGCCTTTTCAGAGGGCAAACGAACTCCAAATTAACATTATAATATGTTTCCGGAAAGCCCAAGACGAGCCCTACATATGTTATGAAGACTTCGTCCTCCATAACAGATCACAACAGGCCCAAATTTGGCCATTTATATTATTGCGCGAAGACTTGAGCTGGACAACAGCTGGACACTGTGAGCTGGACGAGATGATCAGGTCTAAACTGCGTGGACCTCTACAGAGGGCATATGGGATCGGATCGTCTATTATAATATGTTTTCGGAAAGCCCAAGACGAGCCCTACAAATGTTATGAAGACTCCATCTTCTATAACGGGCTCCAGCATGTCCGAATTTGGCTGTTAAGTTTCGTGCGCGGCAAGACAATTGTTGCTTTAATTATTATTTCCAATTATCGTCATGATTTGATACGTTTATTTTATTTCCTTTTATTTTATATGTAATTAGGTTATTAATTATTTCCCTTTTAGAAAGGTTTTTAATGTTTTAGAATTCTTTTGATTTTAGGAGATTTGATATCTTTTCCATTTAGGATTCTTTTCTGTTTGTTTAGGATTTTCTTGTTAGTCAAGTTTTGCAATTCTATTTAAGTAGATTGTATTAGGGTTTGAAGGATAGCTTTTGATTAATAAAAAAATACCAGAGAATTGTTTCTCAATTTCCAGTTACTATTCGTAATTGAAGCCTTTTAACAATCTTTCGTGCGCGAAGTTGAATGTTATCAGTAGCCTGATATTCTGGCATCCGTGCGTGGATCAACAGGATATTAGTAGGTTGTCTCTTATTTTGTTTTGCAGGTTTTTCTCGTAAGCTTCCGCTACACCATCTACCTTACTATTTGAACCCAAAGTACCAATATAGAGACAATATTGGGGATAATTCAGATCTTTTGAAAACCGTACATATTGTCTATTCGCAATTAGACCCTGAAGTTACAAGGATTGCTAATTTTGGAAATGAGGTTAAAAGTTACAACTTACAATCAGTTTTATAATTCCAATATTATAACTTCTTTGCATGAGAGTATTGTGTCATTTACTCATATTTATATATATTATTTACATATTGATCTTATGAGTCATGAATGTAGCTCATATACTTTAAGGATGGAAAGAAAAGTTTTAGTGAACGAGCAGCCATAGCAGCTATAAGCAAAATGCAACCAGGTATATAAGTTTCATTACAAAAATCTATGTAATAATAATAAATAATAATATCATTGAAATGGTATTCATACTTATAATACTTAATAATTTTAATTGCAGCCGATTGGTGGGTAATGTATGGAGATTGTGCTCTATCATTGCGTGCAATAGCAGTTCACATATTGTCACAAACAGTATCATCTTCTGCATGCGAAATAAATTGGTCTACATTTGCTTTAATCCACACAAAACAAAGAAACTGTCTTGCATATTCTAAGTTTGAACAACTTGTTTATTGTTATTATAATATGAAGTTAAAAATTAGGGATATGGCAGCTGGAAAAGATAAAGTAGATGAAACTGATTTTATGGATCTACTTCAAGTAACTGTTGAAGTAGGGGACGACAATGAGAATCCTTTTTTTGACTGGGTTAGACCTGCCTGTTTGGATGATGATGAGAGAAATCCTGATCCACAAATTGCTTCTTATGCTCGAGACATGAGAATAAATGTTGAACAAGTGATTAGAGAAGAAGTTGGTGTAGATCATGGAGTTACTGTTAGCAGTTCTTCCGATGACCAACATACCTCTGATGGAAATAGTGGAGGAAAAGATGATAGAGATGATGGAGATGATGGAGATGATGGAGGAGGTTGGGATTCTAGTGCAAGAGGTTGGGATGCTGGTGCAACAGGTTGGGATGTTCGTGCTAGAGGTTGGGATGCTGGTGCAACAAGTTGGAATGCTAGTACAACAGATTGGGATGCTCATGCTAATTTTGATCAAAATCATGGTAGACAACATGGAGGAACAAGTCAAATTGATGAAGATTCCTTGAATATGTCTCTCTCCTCAATGAGTATGGGCACTAAAAATGGTTCTTTGAGTAATTCATAGACAAGGTCAAGTTCTAATGTACCATATTATGGTAGTTATGGTAGATGCAGTATATTTGATTATCCTTCTCCACAAATGCCATATGTAATACCTATACATGCAGATCAACAATATCCACCAAGTTGGGTAAATCCAAACTACCCAATTCATGGATTAGTTGGAAGAGATCAAGCAACATACATGTGGCATATTAATAACTACTTTGAAAACTATGCTAGCACATTTTCCTGGGAAAATTATTATTCGAATCAATATAGAAATTTATCTTATATATTTGAACCAGCAAGGAATTCATTTTGGTTTTAAATTTCAAACATGCAATGTATTATTATGTATGAATTATGATTTATGATAGAATCTTGGAAGTATAGAACTATATATATTTTATTGATAATTTTGCTTATTAAATATTTAATCTTGTATATAATATTGTAAAAGTGAAACAAAATATTATTCTATTAAATACTCAATTTTAAAAATCATATACATACTCTATATATGTTATAATTTATAATAAATACATAACTATGCTAATTTATCATTGAAATATGATTCATTTGATGTATAATTATTTGTTTAAGTTTGTCCTAAAGTTTCACAAAAAAATTCTAAACTTTAGATGTAAATATCCATTATTTTGTTAATTTTTTACCGAATATCCACCGATATCGATAATATCCCCGATATATCCATAAATTTAGAAGCCCGATATAGATACCGATACCGATATTTTATTCCTTGGATAAAAGAGACATGTGGGTACTGGGTTGTTATGTGATAGATACCATTATTGTTTATTAATTTATGTTTGATTGCCCTTTGCTTTGCCTTTGCATGATGATAATTTTCTTACGTTGATTACTGTAAGTACGAGTCTTGTTGGAACCTTTCGCTTTTTCTACCTTCTTTATTCAATCAAATATTGTGACAGTAAAAATAAAATCCTAAAAGAGATCCAACCGTTCAAATTAAACAAATCAAAACTCTCAAAAATTAGTAGGGAAAAAAAAAAAAAAAAAACTCTTAAAATAAAACACTATTTTTCTCTATATATTCAGTTTAACAACAAAACCTAATTTGTGACCTGAAAAAGATTACAAGAGTTGCAACAGAACAAGTAATTAAGATGATAATGAGTTATTATACTTGTTTTGTCTACCAGCAGGACGTATTTGGTTTTATTTGCGGTTCATATGTTGACCAATTCTGCCGCCCATCTAATTAAATTTTGATTAAATAATACATGTGCCCGGGCGAAGCAACAGAGAGAGGCCATCCACACGATTTTTTCAATATTGCAGAATTTTTATTAAAACTTTGTCTCAAATTTTCTGTTATATATATATATCCCCTTAAAATTAAAATATTTTAAAAATGATTCCTCACGTTTTTATATATATTACTTGGAGATGGGAAATTTTGAAACTTGAGATTTCAATCAATGTTTTTTTTTAAAAAAAAAGCAACGAACTATTATAAAAGAAAGGCACCAAGCCACGAGAACAACACAAAACAAGCCAACCACACATCAGGTTATACCAGATTTCAACCAATGTTACGAGAGGTATGATTACCACCAGGTTATACCGGATATGGTACGTGCATCAACTGGTCAACGGTACACATCACATTATTAGAGAATGAACACCGAACTATAGTATAAAACAGATTTGAAGAAAAATTGAATATTAGTTAGATAAGCACAGTCTAGAATTTAACTCTCACTTTACGAGCTAGAGGGGTCTCCCCCCACTTTACGATTTAATAGGAAAATATGAAATTATCTTTACAATACCAGAATTATAGACCCAGGTGATGGTAGTTAATTCATTTTGAAGTCTCCAACCATCAAGATAAGGGACGCTTGGTTAGAGGATTTGATCCTTTAGTTTATCTACCATATTAATAGGTTAACGGTCTACGCATAATATTATTTTATCTACATATTGAAATATTATATATACGTGTGTAGAAACCTTGTACATGAATTTATGTTGGATAATTACTTGAAGAGCAAGGTCATGGAAAGTGGTAAGAAAACAAGTGGGTTTGGTATTTCTAAGAACTATATTTATATGTTATTCTGTCTAGTCAATTACTCCCTTAACACCGGATGGTCGATCTCATGAATAATAAATCAATTTCAAAACCGACCATTTTGACAAACCTCATAAGCTCACTCTTGCACTCCAACGTTTTGACCTTCAGCTTTTTTTTTGAAAGGCAACAAAACTTTATTCAAGCAAAAACCAACCAACAACAGCCCAGGCAAAAGCCAACAGCAAAGAGGCGCACAGAACACGCCACACCACAGCCAAACAAAAAGAAGACAGCAAGAAAACAGAAGCACCAGAACGAAAGACAACAAGAAGACCAAACAACCAGCCAAGAAGAAGCAAAAACTGCAACCCAAAAACATCAAAGGACCGCGACAGAGTCACACAACCGAAACTCTGTCGCTGTGCTTTGACAGAGCAGCTGACCACTCCTAATTGAGCACCCGCAATAGTACGGAGCCGTAGGAGTAGTACAATGGTGAATAAGATTCGTTCCTCGGAGATTGACGTATTGATTACCACAATTGATTGATTTAATTACTATCTAGAGCAACAAATATGTGATGATGGAATTATACTACTCAACTTCAACTAAATTAAACATAAACTAAAATGCAATAATTTAAACTAAGTGAGCTAACAAACTAAAACAAGCCAAACACAAGCAAGTGGTTGTATTTCTTATGAGAAATTAAGCTAAGACCTTGAATCCACCTATCCAATCCTCATCAATTTTAGGCACATCATTAAGATAAAGTATGCAAGTGTGTGTAGATTCGCGACACCCTAAATTTGTCTCTAACCTCTCTCAAGTGATAAAGACAACATTTACATGCACCAACAACCTATTTCTCAATGGTTATCCGAACTACATGTAAATTCATTAAGTTTCATGGCACACAAATTGAATCCTAGAGGCTAGCATTGCATATTTCTATCTTACCAACCTCTATCACACATTTCATCGAGCACGTTGTGTGCTTCACCTCTCGGTACTTCACACAACAACCAAACACTTATCAAATGCTAGCTAGACATTCAATAATGATAAGAACATGAAATGAGCATACACAACACAAGCAATAAATGATAAATTGATGGCCTTGATTAATAATTCATGGAAAAGGCTTCATCTTGGCCTTAGCCAAGGAAGTCTAGTTCATCATACAACAAATGACTATCAAATATAAGAAATAATTACAAGCCATACTAAAAATGAATAAAAGTAACAAGAGAAGGGTTTAGAGTAAACTAAGTTGAGCACTCCTTCTCTCTTGGCTTGATTGTGCTAAGCTTCTTCTCTTCTTGCCCTTTCCTTGCTCCAAGATGTGGTCTTTATGGTGAGTTTTGGTGAAGAAGTGAAGTGATGAGGTGAGAAATGGGTTTGGGTGATGATTTGGTGAAGGATTTGAGTGATTTGGTGAAGGATTTGGATGAAAGGAGTGATCTTGGGAGTTTGAAAGTGAAAAGAGGTGTCTTGGAGGTTTTTGGTCGTGCAAGGTGTGGCTGGACAGAGCTGAGGTGAGGTATTTATAGTGTATGAAATTAGGGCACGAAAACCTAGACCAATTTCTGATGTGGCAGTGTGGGCGCTGGTGTGGCGCTGGTGTGGCGCTTGTCGTCCGGCGCAAATCCGAGGGGCGCCGGTCCAGCGCCCGACCAGCGGTGACCTTCTGCCCGAGCTGCGCCGGTGTGGCGCCGGTGACCGGCGCTGGTCGTCCAGCGCTGGTCCCTACTTCAGCTCCCCAACTGCTTCCTTTTGGCTCCAATGCTCCCTTTGTTGCCTAACTTAGCTCATTGTCCCTTTGTTTGCTGAAGAGGCCTGCACAAGCTCAATTAAACATTAAAAATGCCGGTTTTACCCGGAAAACGAAGGCAAATGATAGGTAAACCGGGGCTACATCAAGTGTAGAAATAGGCATCATCAGCAGCTAGCCAAGGAAAGCAAAAAACACCCAAACCCACTACAAACAAAACCCCATCAGGACATATTCCAATTCAACAAGATATCCCCACCCCCTGCTCCTTTTTTCGCCAAATCATCTGCGAAAGAGTTCGTTTCTCTATGATTGAACTCAACAAAAATCTGCCCCCCATTGTTAATGACACCTCTGATTTCCAGAATCTGTTGCAGAAAACTCCAATCACCCACACCATTGCTATTGATCCACGCCACTGCCTGCTTGCAGTCACTCACCACCACAATCTTCTTCCTATTCAACTCCGGTCTAGAAGCACAAAGAGAACACGCTCTAGCAATAGCCATCAACTTCGAAGAAACGCTGTCAAGAATCCCTACAAACTCAGAGAAAACACACAGCACTTTACCACAACTATCTCGCAACACCCCACCTATACCAGCATGCCCAGGCGCACCTCTAGCAGACCCATCAACATTAAACTTTAAAGTTTCCAACACCGGCGGAATCCACTCCTTAGGATTAGGGAATTTGAATCTTTTGACATCGGTACATCTCTCCGCAATATTCAAAAGGATCAACGTTATAGGATCCGAGGATCCTTTTCTAAAATGCTTAAACCACCAACCAACACGAAATTTCACAATATCCATGGCCTGCAAAATAGAAATTTGAACATCCTTAAAAACCTTCTCGTTCCTCGACTCCCAAATAGTCCAAGTTACGGCAAAAAACAAGGAAACCCAAGCTCTAGCTGCTGATCTTTCAAGATAAAAACTAGGCCAACACACCCACCAATCCAATTACGACTCCGAAAAACAACAGCTCACATTCCACCACATCATGCAACTCCCCCATAGCTTCCACGCCCAATGACAATGGAGGAAGAGGTGATCAATAGATTCCTCTGCAGCCCCACACAACGGACAAGCCAAATTGTTATCCGACAACAAACCAAAACGGTTCAAGACTTCCCTAACAAGTACTCTTCCATGCAACAATTGTCACACAAAAATTTTAATTTTTGGAGGACATATACCCCTCCAAATCCTCTTAAAACCAGCCATGTCCCTTGAAAAATTCTGCTCAAGATTCTTCCACACCGATTTAACCGAAAACTGTCCTGAAGAACAAAAAGACCACCCCACGGAGTCCGGAACTGAATCTCGAATAACTAAGCCATCCAAACACTTCCTAAAAGAAGCCCATTGTTCCTTCTCCCAATTAAAGCATGGTCTCCTCAAATTAATACTCCAATTCCATCTATCACCACACCTACTTCCATAGTCCTTCACACGCCCAGATTTATTTGAGGCTAAGGAGAAAATCCTCGAAAAAGCATTCTTTAAACAAACACCTTCAACCTTTATATCTTCCCAAAGACAAACTCTGTCACCCCTACCAACTATAACTTGCAGCCCATCCTCCATCACCTTAGCCACTTTCGAACCTTACTCAAAAAGTTCACCCACCGCTTTAACAAAAAAAGAACTAGACGGACCCCCATTCCAATTCCATCTAATAGCATCCGCGGGAACACCATATTTCGCACAAACAACTCTTTTCCACAACGTCGACTCTTCCTTTCCAAGCCTCCACACCCATTTAGCCAACAAACCCTTATTTTTATCAAGCACGGTACCTATACCAAGCCCCCCATTCTCCTTAGTTCTACACAAGACATCCCACTTCAAAGCATGCAATTTCCTCCTCTCACTCCCATCGCCCCAAAAGAAACTTCTCTGCAACCTTTCCATACTCTTAGCTACACCAATCGGAATTTTGAACACCGACATAAAGTAAATAGGAATACAAGACATAATAGCTTTAATGAGAACCAATCTACCCCCTTTATTGGGAAACAATTTCTTCCAAAGTGCCATCCGCATCTCAATGCGTTGCACAAGATCTTTCCAAAACAACTTAGACACCGGATGACCCTCAAGAGGAAGCCCCAAATACGTCATCGGCAGAGTCCCTTTAGCACATTTAAAAACCTTAGCCCAGTTAACATTCGACTCACCACTCTTCCCAATCTTCACCACACAAGACTTCCTGAAATTGATACGTAATCCTGAAGCAACCTCGAAACATCTCAAAATTCTTCGAACATTCACTAGATAATCCTCTCTAGGTTGTAGAAAAATAATTGTGTCATCCGTAAATTGTAAATGAGACACCTGAACCTCCTCATTCCCAAAAGAGACATCTCTCAACAAATCCAAACTCTCAACTTTCTTGAGAAGAGCACTCAAACCCTCCACCACCACATTAAATAAAAAAGGAGATAGAGGGTCCCCCTATCTTAGCCCCTTCTCTAGCCCAAATTCCCTAGTAGGGCTACCATTAACCAAAATAGAAATCCAGGGGGAGGAAATACAATAACCCATCCATTGTCTCCATTTCCTTCCGAAGCGCATATCACCCAAAATGTCATCCAAAAAATTGTGATCTACACTATCATATGCCTTTTCAAAGTCTAACTTGACCAGAAGACCCCCATTTTTGTTTTTCTTCCAATGATGGATAATTTCTTCGACAATGACGAAACTATCCAAAATTTGGTGGTTTTTCACAAAGGCCATTTGAGTTTCTCCTATAACTTTCTTCATAATCCTTCTCATCCGATTGGCTAGGACTTTAGCAAAAATCTTGTAAAGGGACCCCACCAGGCTAATCGGTCTAAAGTCTTTCATAGTCTTAGGTTTAACACATTTCGGAATAAGCGCTATAAAAGACCTATTTAACTCCTTTACAACCTTCCCATCACAATGAAACTCCTCCAAAAAATTCATAAAATCCCCACTAATAACCGACCAATTTTCTTTGATGAAATTTAAGTTAAAACCATCTGGGCTCGGAGCTTTATTACCGTCACAACTATCGAGAGCCGCCCTAACCTCCTCAACACTAAAGCTCCCCTCTAAAGAATCCCTATCCACTTTTGAAAGCTTCTTAAGCGGAAGTCCCCTAACTTTAGGACGACTCCACGAGACATTCTTGAAATGTCTCTCAAAAAAATCTGCCACTCCATTGGAAACCTCCTCCGGCACTGTTCTTATCACCCCATCAAAAGCTATATTGTCAATAAAATTCGTTCTACGACGCCCAAAAGCCACACAATGAAAAAACCTAATGTTACGATCACCCTCTACGAGCCATTTCACCCTCGAATTCTGTCTCCACACCTGCTCTTCACGTCTAAGCTGCTTCCAAAGATTAGAAACGACCTCTAATCTTTCCTTTCTCAGCCCCTCCGACCACCCCTTAATGCTTGCCTCTTTATCCAAACTAACCAATCTATCCTCAATCTTTTTGGTAATAGCTTTATCTTTGACATTTGCAGCAGCCCATCTCTTGACTCTACCTTTAGCATTTCTCAACTTCACCTGCAAAATTCCACTACTAGGCCTCGTTACCTTCTTATCCACCCAATCCTTTTTTATAGCCTCCATTAAGGATTTTTCCTCCAACCAAATGTTATTAAACTTAAAAGGACTAGGACCCCAAAAAACACGAGACATACCCAAACAAATAGCCGAGTGATCAGAGATCGATCTAGGCAATAAAGATTGCTCTAGGTTAGAGAACCAAGACAACAAAATTGGGGACACTAGAAATCTATCTAATCTCACCCAAGAGCCCCCCACTCTGTTGTTAGACCAAGTAAAATCCCCACCCCTTAACGGAATATCAACCACCTATGCCTTGAGAATGAAGTTGTTGAAAGCTGCCGCAGACCATTTATTGAACTCCCCCCCTTTTCTCTCAGATTCAACGAGGACTATATTGAAGTCGCCTCCAATACACCACGGAAATGGAAAAGACTGCTGCACCTGAAGAATGAAACTTCATAATTCTTTTCTCTCCTTTTCCACATTAGGCGCATGCACATTACACAAGACGACCTCTTTACCAATTTTATTCAAAATCCCCACCAAAATAATGCACCATTTATTCGAAATACAATCTGAAATGGACACAAGGTCCTCATTCCACATTGATAACAGCCCCCCAGCAGAACCTACTGCGTCCACAACTACACCTTTATTATAGAACACTCCACCCAACTCTCTACTGATCTTCTTGTCCATATACCCCAGTTTAGTCTCTTGAAAGAAAAAAACTACAGGTTTGAGCTTCAACATCACACTTCTCACCTTCCTTCTCTTGACCTCCTTCCCCAAACCCCTTTAATTCCATGAAAGAGATAACATTGAAAGATAACAATCCCCACCCAACCGCACACCGACACAGCTACTCATCTTCTCTACACTCGTCCTCCCTTTCCCTCATCGACACATACTCAACAATCTCACTTTCCTTCCCATTATAATCAAAGCCTAGAATTGCTCCAGTTTCTAAAACTTTGGTCACCTCCTCTTCCATGTTCCACGAATTACCCCTGCTAGAATTTTCATTCCCCATCATCGGTTCTACACAAGAGCCAACTTGAATCCTCCTAGCATTAGAATCACGGTTGACCTCCCTAACAGCCCTCCTTTTTTAAATAATTTTTGAAATTTCCTCATCTAAATTCCAAATAACTCTCCTCTTGAATATTTCGACTAAAGTGAGTTCAGCTTTTTGGTACGTAAAATATATATATCGGAAATAATTTATTAATTGCCCCAAAAAACAGTGAAGCTAAACGCGTAATTTATAAAATATTGAAAATGTTCACCTTTTTCATCACATGCATAAGTTAAAATAGATTAGTAATAATACACATTTAGATAATTAAGAAAACAAAAATATACGTACTTTTATAGAAGTTGTTTTTATCATAGTACAAATTGTGTGCTTACAAAATCTAATCTTTTTTTAAAAAAGGGAAATTATCATTTTCCCCTCGAGGTTTGCCATATTAGATAAATTGGTACCTCTAGTTTCAATAATGGCCAGCCAACCCCCTGAAACCCAAAATATTGGTCATTTTACCCTTCTGTCAAGTTTTCCATCCAAAATCCCTTTGAACGTTAAATAAAAAATTAAAATGCCTCCATCAAGAATTGAACATTTGACTTAGGCTAAAAGCCACACGCTCTAACCAACTAAGTTACATTAGAGCATCCCCAATAGGCCGGAATTTGCAACCTCCTTGACTATATTTAGGGAGGATGAACCAGAATGTGCTCCAATAGACTCCTATCCCACTCGCTAAAATTAATTCCGGCCAAAAGCTCCTCAAATATAGGGAGGGAAGACATCCTCCCTATTATTTTCTTATCACTCCTCAAATGAAATGGGTAGTCAAGATGAGTCCACATCATTCATTCCAATGGTCCAAATTCATCTAAGGAAATTCCTGGAAGTACTGCTATAATGCCAGGTGGGATACTAATTAAATGAATATTTGGTGGCCCTTTTCTTATATCTTCAGAACTCATTGTCAGATGTTTTGTGTGAACAGTTCTAAGGAGTTGCTGAATGTTCCTAGCATGAGGCTCATATTTAGCTCGAACCAAAGCTTTATTACCCATAATCACATATATACCTTTCCTGATGATCAGGTGATCCTAGTTTTTAACTTTTCTACATTTGAGACTAAATTTGTGGTTCTATTCATTTCAAAGAATAATAGGTCTACAAGAAAGGTAGAGTATATCAATACAGTGTTGTGAACTTCTTTTCTAGTTCACAACATGTGTCTTGGTATTGTTAGCGAAGTCAACTTCTAATACATTGTTGAGAATTTCACTTTCACCTATATATGGTCAGCATCAACTGATTTTTGTATAGATATTTTCATGTTTTCTCTTAACCTTTGTAGTTGATGTAAAAACTTCTCATGTTTGTTATATTAATGGTCAAGACTTCATTGTGCAGGGATTTACTACATTCTGTTTAACTGTAATGTCTATGGATGGAGACTATGCTGTCATTGGACGTGAGTACACCTCTCCGCCTATTAATCTGTTATTGAATGCCTAAATTTTCATTTGATTTTCCTCTCTTCCTCTGTGTCCTCATTCACTCCCACTCTCATCTCTCAAGTTTTTTTTATAAGTGGAATAATTTGTGCATTGCAGAAAACTTCATGACTGGCCATCACATGGTCTTTGATAGGGCGAATTTGAAGTTGGGTTGGTCAAATTCCAGTTGTAAGTAGTTGAGGATACTTTTTTCTTTCTTGCTTGCTTTCTGATAATTGTTTTCCCAAGTCCCAACAACTAGTATATTTTGCAAAATATTTGCTTTTTAGCAAATTGCTGGTAGATCTATGTTTAAGAATGCCTCTCTCTAAAGTCTAACCTATTAAATGTCAACATTATAAGTGCAAAGCTAATGGCTTATAATTAAAGATCCTTTCAATAAAAGACCTGCTTAGAAAATTATATTATTGGTTCAAACTTCTCATGAAT
The DNA here is from genome assembly GCA_030490815.1 of Acer saccharum. NCBI lineage: Eukaryota > Viridiplantae > Streptophyta > Magnoliopsida > Sapindales > Sapindaceae > Acer > Acer saccharum. The sequence goes on from CM059872.1 coordinate 31,789,000, forward strand.
AATTGACAGGGGCTTTAAAACAAGATTATATTTGCTAGGGTTGTCAAAAAGCTTTAGCTAACTTTTCCTCCCTCACTTTGATGTTCTAATTATGCATGACTTTAACCATCTAGAGGATATTATCAGGCTTTTCTGTTGTCTGATATGAACATCTAAATTTCATGTGAAATCTGTTTGGCATCATCATTATCTTAATAAATGACATGAATCTACTATGCACAGTAGACAGTATTTAGTTCCTTTTTGGTTGAATAAAGAACAATGCCATGTAAATTAGATAGAGAGCCAAGCCAACAAAGAGAAGTATATATGTGATCATTATTCTCCTATCCCTATCTGATACTCTCTATTAATTTGGTATGGAAGTCAATGAAAAGGAAATTAATTGCACAATTATGCCTCAAAATGCTTAAAGCGAGAAGCCACTTTGAAGCCTTTGCATTACTTTCTCCTGTCCTTTTAAGGAACCTAAAAAACATTTTAAACCTAGTGGATGTTTTCTCGTATTTGATAATTAGTTAGGGAATTATCTTTTTAATCCCATCATTCTATGTATGTTATCTACTTCTAGTGTGTTCTTTAACCGGACCTCACAATCTGTCGCTCTCTTTTCACAATATGATGGAAACTATACCAAATAAATGGTGTCTAGTGCATACATATCAAAGTTCGAGAATTCATTAATTATTATGCAATTACGCTGATGCATGCAATTTCCCCAACTGGTTTATATTGTTCTCTTCTTTGGTGTTTTTTTGGGAGAAAAGCATTTTCAATTTATCCACTCCGGCACTTTCTTTCAAGCTGTTGGAGTCTGGAATAAATTTGTAATGCCATTCTATATTTGGTTGGTCTATGTCTGTTGCATGCTCTAGTGATCTTAGTTCATTTTGCATCCGCAGGTGAAGATTTGAGTAACAAAACAAATGTGCATATTAGACCACCTCCTGATGGTGGATCTACAGCTCCATTGCCAACCACCCAGCAACAGAGCACCTCTAATACGCATGCAGTTGCACCCGCAGCTGCCAAAACAGCTCCCTCCAAGTCCTCTGCAGCCTCATTGCCCCAATTTCACTCCCTGCTGATCAGTTTGACGAGTTCATTGCTACTTTGCAATTTAATGGGTTTGCTTCGATCATCTGATTGATATTCTCTCGCTCCCCTCCCTCTTGTAAAGCTTGTTTATTCTTGTCAGCCTCTTTTCCCGACTTAACTAGGTTCATTTTTTTTAATAGGTCATTATTGTATTGATCGGGGTTGGTAGGACAAGTTTCCTTTTTTGTATGTCAACTTTCAGTTTATATTTGGTTTTGTTTATGTATTTCAATCGTCTTTGTTAGGTTTCCTCGTTTAGATTAATCTGATGACTTAACACTTAGATTGCCATTTAACATTTCGAAAAGATGGGTTAATGAAATGAGAACATACCAAAACACATCAAGACACGTTGCCGGAATCTAAATTCTACATTAAGTTTTAATTTTAGTAGTTTAATTCAAATCTCTAACAAAAATGTGGACTTGTTCAGCTGGCAAATTTCAATTATTTATCAGGATTGTAGTATATAGACACCGCCTAATGTGACGAAGAATGAAGAAGCAGGTGTTAGCAAACTATGGGTGCTTGGAAAAGCGATGCATTATTATGAGGCCCACCTGATCCTTTGGTTGTTTATCAACTAGTATATAATTATCAAATTAAACAAACAAACAAAAAGGCAGCTTAAATAATGTGTGGGTTATAGATTTTCCGCGTAAAGAAAAATTGGCTCTAATGAATTGGGAAAAAAAAGAAAGAAAAGGCTATAAAAGTAATACAAAAAAAAAACAAAGGTTTAGTTGGGATTATAAGTAGGATTTGTGGGTGTGATTGAAACCGTCGTCATTTTCAGTATCTGCTTTGGGCAAAAGTAAAAGGAGATGCTAAGGTTACCCGGTTCACAAATCACAATTATTGAGTTGTTTACCGTTAATGATTAGTGTCTTGTTGTAGCTAGCTTCAAGAGGCTTTGAGAATGTTAATGTTATTGTATGTGTATAATTGACTAATTGTATATATGTTAATTTGAATATTTTTACTTGCACCTGAAGTTTTATTCCTTGGGAGAGGTCGAAAAGTTGCTATATTCCCATTCAATGGTGGCAATTGTGAAAGCGATGGAGAGGATATAATAAATGGTGGCAATTTGGGATTTTTTGGGAAAGGGATCGGAATGACTCGAACCCGTAACCTTATGGTACAAGTGTGAAGGATTTACCACCGGACCAATCTCATCTCGTTTAATAACCACCTATACTAAAGCATGCTATGTAATATAGATTGCAAATATGTTAGGCAGGTCCATCTCTGGTTTTTTGTGTCCCGGGGAAGACGCACTGTCTGCTAAGTTTACACACAAAAAGCTACAATACAAAACCATAATTATTTAATTTCACGTATTCCACCAAGTAATTATCCTTCAAACAGAATAATAACTCTTTATTATTCGAGTAATAACATGGTAAAATTACAAGAAAACATGTGAAAGTGAACAACAAATTCATTTTTTTTTTTTTTTTTTTTTGAATACAACAACAATTGTTGGGACCGACGAGATTGGACTCTACAAACTCAACCCAGATTGCGACTCCCACAAGAGGAGAGACATCACCCACATGTAGTGGGATACGTATGTTCTTAATTAAATAATCTCATTAGAAGCCGGTCTGCTGCATGCAAAGTGTAGAAATATTATTGGGTCATTAAATGTCATTCTTCGATTAGTGACTTTAAATGGACAAGATTTTGTTGGGTTTCATGGCTAAATGATTGACCAGCTGATCATGATCATGATTATGATCATCCACGGTTTCATTTAAATCATACAGTTAGAACAGTGAGCAATTCAAATCATAGTCTGCAGTTCCACGTACATTGTCATTGTCTATCCTAATTAATCTATCAATTGACAGATTAATTAGGATAGACAAAGACAATTAGGATTATATTATATCTTGCAAGATATATAATCCTCTTGAATCTCAATAACAATTAAAAAATGTTGGTTGTTATAATTTTAAAAAAAGAAAACACCAGCTGTATGGTTTCTTGGAGGTCTTCATCATTAAATTATTATAATATGACCCAGGAATTATGGTAATTAACTTCGATCGCTTTAAAAAATGTTACAAGTTGTGGAAAACTGGTGCTTCTGAAATACTCAATTTCAGGATTGTTGGCATCTGTCACAATTTTTGTAGGTCCTTTATAAATTTGTTTATTCCTTTTTTTCTCCTTTTACAGTCCCACCGAGCAGTCATACCCCAATCAACCAAGCAATTCTACAAGTGGACAAACACTATGTCATATATTGAATCAATGTGGTTTTCTTTGCCACGTGGCTTTCATATCAACCGTTGTGAATCTTCCATCTACACGTTGCACCCCGGATCCTTTGATATATGTGGCACTCCATTATTAGGTAATAATGAGTATACTAATTTAATTTATATATTCTTTTTAAAAAGAAATTAATTAATACTTTCATTTCATGTCTTCTTTTTTTTTTATCGAGGATCCCGGACTTCATTCAAGTACATATCCGCATGTCCTCCCTCTACTGTGTGACTCTTGTCTGTTTTATATATTAGAAGCGTGGCCCCCAATCGCGTGACCCATTTTGGACTATATATTGGATTTGTGGAGTAAGACAGATAAGAAATTAACCTCGGCCAACACCACTAGCCCCACAACGATGCAAACGGGTAAATCAAGACTCGCCCCCACCTGATCCGCTTGGATATGATTCAAACCGCTGATGTTAGCTCTATGTCCGTCCTTTCACCAGTAATGTTAAGCGCCCTGGAGACTATCCTCAAGGTAATTACCAAGAGTATAATCAAGGATTTGGGTTTCATCCCAAGCCTTCTTGGACCACCAAAGCAACCACCTTTTGATGCATTTCCAAAATTTTCAACTTTTTATTGGTTAAAGTCTCTTTCCGCGAGCACTACTGGTCTCTAAAGTTCACCTGTTTACTTACTTTCACCTTTCGTGTACCCAAAGAATTGGACTCTGTCTCTAATTATATATATTTTAAGAAATCCTAACTTTTTTGAGGCAATTCATTGTTTTGAAATGGTAATATATATATTTTAAATCTAACACCGAATAAATTAGAAGTTTATCGGGACCCTACCAATAATAAGTATTATATACGCTATTTAAAATGAGAGCCAACTCTCTCACTACTAACGTACTTTAGTGTTGATGCACATCATCTGTAGCAAGAGGGAATTAATGTGTTTTGATTAATGCTAATATTGGGTTTAGTAGACAGTTTAGTAACCAAAAGAGATAAAGGGAGAGATTATAAAGAGCAGCCTTTAAAAGCTTTTTTCTTTCGTATTTGTTCTTTTAATAAGTAAACGAGAGAATCCACAAAGGTCTCAAAGGAAGCTTCCTGCAGTTTCTATGAAAACCCACTTTAATATTTTATTTTAGGTGTAGAATCATGTTAGATTTTTGTCCCGTTTTTTAAAAATAAAATTGAAGACCCATCTGACCAACATCTCACTATAAATTCATACATGCGAAACCAAGACTAGAGAGTATCATATCCTCTTCTCTTTTCACTACTCAACCTTTTCTATACTCTTTATGCTTCTCTCTTTTTCATTTTCAACTAAAAACAATTTAGTATCGAGTAGTAATTATTTTCTACAGTCTTAGCCAGCTAGTGAAAGGAATATCATCATCAAGCTTTCATTTGCTTCTCTGGGTTCTCTTCGCTAACTCTTGCATGTGTATTTTTTTTTTTTTTAATTGATTATTGAAAAGCAAAAATGGGAGTTGGAGGAACTTTGGAGTACATTTCTGATGTACTAAGGAGTGTCAAAAAACGCAAGAAGAAGAAGCAAATACAAACAGTTTCACTTAAGATCAGGATGGATTGTGAAGGCTGTGCTCGTAAAGTCAAGAGTGTCCTCTCCTCAGTCAAAGGTACATATAGCTTGGCTTTTATATATGGTATTATTCATGATCTTGATCATTTCATGCATGATATAATATATAAGCTTATAAGGTTAATTATTATAATTTTGTTGGCATGCATGCAGGAGCGAAATCTGTGGATGTGGACTTGAAGCAACAGAAGGCGAGTGTGACCGGTTACGTGGATGCAAAGAAAGTGTTAGAAGCAGCAAAGTCGACGAAGAAGAAGGTGGAGATATGGCCTTATGTGCCCTACGGTCTTGTCGCAAATCCTTACGTTTCACAAGCTTATGACAAGAAGGCACCTCCTAATCATGTCAGAGCCATTCCCGTCACGGCCACCGTCACCGAAAGCACCATGGACGACAACTATACCACCATGTTTAGTGATGAAAACCCTAATGCTTGTTCAATCATGTAAATATACCATATTAATGGACATATATAATAAATATAATTAATTATTTGAGTTGTGTAAAGGGTACATGGTGTCGATAAAAGAGACATGTGGGTACTGGGTTGTTATGTGATAGATACCCATATCTATTATCTAAATACCATTATTATTTATTAATTTATGTTTGATTGCCCTTTGCTTTGCCTTCGCATGATAATAATTTTCTTACGTTAATTACTGTAAGTACGAGTCTTGTTGGAACCTTTCGCTTTTTCTACCTTCTTTATTCAATCAAATATTGTGACAGTAAAAATAAAATCCTAAAAGAGATCCCACCGTTCAAACAAATCAAAACTCTCAAAAATTAGTAGGAAAAAAAAAAAAAAAAAAAAAACTCTTAAAACAAAACACTATTTTTCTCTATATATTCAGTTTAACAACAAAACCTAATTTGTGACCTGAAAAAGATTACAAGAGTTGCAACAGAACAAGTAATTAAGATGATAATGAGTTATTATACTTGTTTTGTCTACCAGCAGGACGTATTTGGTTTTATTTGCGGTTCATATGTTGACCAATTCTGCCGCCCATCTAATTAAATTTTGATTAAATAATACATGTGCCCGGGCGAAGCAACAGAGAGAGGCCATCTACACAAGAATTTTTCAATATTGCAGAATTTTTATTAAAACTTTGTCTCAAATTTTCTGTTATATCCCCTTAAAATTAAAATATTTAAAAATGATTCCTCACGTTTTTATATATATATTACTTGGAGATGGGAAATTTTGAAACTTGAGATTTCAATCAATGTTTTTTTTTTAAAAAGCAACCAACTATTATAAAAGAAAGGCACCAAGCCACGAGAACAACACAAAACAAGCCAACCACACATCAGGTTATACCAGATTTCAACCAATGTTACGAGAGGTATGATTACCACCAGGTTATACCGGATATGGTACGTGCATCAACTGGTCAACAGAATACGTCACATCATTAGAGAATGAACACCGAACTATAGTATAAAACAGATTTGAAGTAAAATTGAAATATTAGTTAGATAACTAGTATTATTGTTTTATAAAGATAAAAAGCACTACTTATTATCGTTTCCCCTTTTTGTTCAAAATAACCAATTTCTTCATATTTTTTTTCTAGTTTATTTTTATTTTTATTTTATTTTTTATTTAAGCTGATATCATTGTGGGTCAGGGTTTACCAAAACCTGACAAGATTAGGCTCTATAAACACAATCCGGAATTTAACTCTCACTCTATGAGCCGGAGGAGTCTCCCCCCACTTTACAATTTAATAGGTAAATATGAAATTATCTTTACAATACCAGAATTATAAACCCAGGTGATGGTAGTTAATTCATTTTGAAGTCTCCAACCATCAAGATAAGGGACCCTTGGTTAGAGGATTTTATCCTTTAGTTTATCTACCATATTAATAGGTTAACAGTCTACGCATAATATTATTTTATCTTATTATTTTATCTACATATTGAAATATTATATATACGTGTGTAGAAACCTTGTACATGAATTTATGTTGGATAATTACTTGAAGAGCAAGGTCATGGAAAGTGGTAAGAAAACAAGTGGGTTTGGTATTTCTAAGAACTATATTTATATGTTATTCTGTCTAGTCAATTACTCCCTTAACACCGGATGGTCGATCTCATGAATAATAAATCAATTTCAAAACCGACCATTTTGACAAACCTCATAAGCTCACTCTTGCACTCCAACGTTTTGACCTTCAGCTTTTTGGTAATATATATATATATATATATATATATATATATATATATCGGAAATAATTTATTAATCGCCCCAAAAAACAGTGAAGCTAAACGCGTAATTTATAAAATATTGAAAATGTTAACCTTTTTCATCACATCCATAAGTTAAAAATTAAAATAGATTAGTAATAATACACGCCAATGGCCTCTTGCCAATGTGGTGTAACTCTCCAAAGAGAGACTTCACCACCAAGGTTAAAGAGTCATGGCTTGTATGAATTTATGCAAATTTTCATAGGCCCACCAATAGTGTGGGTGTTGTCCCACCAATGAGTGGGTGCTCTCTTCCCGTTCGTGGGAGCAGCAGTCCGGGCTATGTTAATAGAGCCTAATCTCGCCGGTTCCGACTGTTGTTGTATAATAATAATAATAAAAAGTAATAATACACATTTAGATAATTAAGAAAACAAAAATATTCGTACTTTTATAAAAGTTGTTTTCATCACAGTACAAATTGTGCGCGTACATAATCTAATCTTTTTAAAAAAAAGAGAAATTATCATTTTTCCCCCCGACGTTTACCATATTAGATAAATTGGTACCTCTAGTTTCAATAATGGCTAAAAATATTGGTCATTTTACCCTTCTGTCAAGTTTTCCATCCAAAATCTCTTTGAACGTTAAATAAAAAATTAAAATGCCTCCATCAAGAATTGAACCTTTGACTTTAGGCTAAAAGCCACACACTCAAACCAACTAAGCTACATTAGCTCATTGTTAGTGTTTTGCTTATTTAAACGTGTGTGTGTGTATATATATATATATATATATATATATATAATTTGTTTAAAATAAATTAAATCTGTTTATATAATTTAAAATAAACTCATATATATAATTTAAAATAAATTCATATTTAATAATAATATATAAAAACAGATTTATGAAAAAGAAAATAAGAAAACAAAAGGAAAAAAAATCAAAAAAAAGGAATTTATTATTATTATTTGATTTTTTTTCCCTTTTCAATTTATGGGCTTTGGTTTTCTGGGTTTTTTTTTTTTTATCAAATTGAAATAATATATTTTTTGAAAAGGAAAAAAATTTAAATAAAAAAAAATTTACGGGCTTTGATTTTCTGGATTTTATGGGTTTCCTTTTGTTTTCTTATTTTCTTTTTCTATTTCGTAAATCTGTTTTGATATATTGTTATTAAATATGAGTTTATTTTAATATATATATATATATATATATATATATATATATATATATATATATATATATATACATTTAAATCAACAAACCTTTAACAATGAGTTAGAGTAGCAAACCTTTAACAATGAGTTAAGAGTAGTAAGTTGGTTAGTGTTTGTGTTTTTTAACCACAAGGTCAAATGTTCAATTCTTGATGGAGACTTTTTAATTTTTTAATTAACGGTCAAAGGGATTTTGAATGGAAAACTTTATATTAAATCAACAAACCCTTAACAATGAGTTGGAATAGCAAGTTGGTTAGTGTTTGTGTTTTTTAACCATAAGGTCAAATGTACAATTCTTGATGGAGACATTTTAATTTTTTAATTAACGGTCAAAGGGATTTTGAATGGAAAACTTGATAGAAGTGGTAAAATGTAAAATGACCAATTATTGAATATATATATATATATATGGTAAAATGACCTATATATATATATATATATATATAAAATGACCTATATATATATATAGGTCATTTTATATATATATGTATATATATATATATATATATTTTACCATATATATATATATATATATATATATCAACAAACCTTTAACAATGAATTGGAGTAGCAAGTTGGTTAGTGTTTGTGTTTTTTAACCACAAGGTCAAATGTTCAATTCTTGATGGAGACATTTTAATTTTTTAATTAACGGTCAAAGGGATTTTGAATGGAAAACTTGATAGAAGTGGTAAAATGACCAATATTTTAGGTTTCGGGGGTTGACTGACAATTATTGAAACTAGAGGGACCAATTTATCTAATATGGCAAACCTCAGGGGGGAAAATGATAATTTCCCTTAAAAAAATAATAAGAATCTTATCTTTCTTAATCTATGCATGTAGTGCATATATTAAGACTTAAGAGGAACTCAGTACAATTTTTATCTCTTATTTCAAAACAAGACGTATAAAGTATAATTTAATTTGGGGGTCCTTCTAAAAAAAACAAATTAATTTGGGGGATATCATTATTCATTATTGGTCCCTAATGTTTTGCAATTTATCATTTTTAGCCAATTTGTTGCCTTTCTAGATGATTGAGCTAGTCAACTAGTGATTTGAGTCTCTAAATTATGGAAAGAGGCTTCAATTTGGTCACTTGGATTAAAATTTTATTAGTCAAATGTGATGTAAAAAACTGTAAATTTACTATTGATATTAATTTTATTTTACATTTTTGCTATCTAAACTTTTAAATTGTGATGACTTTACCTTAATTTAGGGCAAAGTACACAAACACCCACGTTGCATCTGTTCAAATCATTTGGGTCTATTTCTATTATCTTTAGTTAATTACAATAGTTTATATATATATATATATACAGTCTTTCTATTATCAGTTCGAACTGACAAAAGTTATATCAGTTCCTTGTATGTGGGCCACTGGATTTAAATACTTTGACTGACAAGTGCATACAGCCAAGTCAAAGTATTTAAATCCAGTGATCCACATGCAAGGAACTGATATAATTTTTATCAGTTCGAACTGATAATAGAATTTCTGTGTATATATATATATATATATATATATAGAGAGAGAGAGAGAGAGAGAGAGAGAGAGTAATTTTTTAATGAGAACTTTTTACAAGGCACACTTTACACCTTTAATGAAATTGTATGGAATATATTGAATCTTGATTTGATTTTTTTTTTGTATGGATAGTGAAAACATTGAATTACATTTATGAAAAAAAAAATTAAAAAAAATCGGGTGCAAAAACTAATTTTTTCCGATTTGTTTGAAGATAAAACATTAAAAATATGGAAATATAAGAAAAAATAGTTCTCAAATCCAAAAAATTTCCAATTTTTTACCAAATATGTATTTTAATTTTCTTAGGATGCATACAAAAAGTCAAATCAAGATTCAATATATTTTATACAATTTCATTAAAGGGGCTTAAAATATACATTGTAAAAGTCCTCATTGGAAAAGGACTCAAATCACCTGTCCAAGTTTGGTGTTCCAATTTATGTCTAACCAACCAAATTTGGACATGTGTCTATATTTATGGAAGAAGTTGAAAAAAAATAAATTAAATATAGACACGTCACAAATGTAGACACATGTCCCAATTTGATTGGTTAGACACAAATTGGGAAACCAAATTTGGACAGGTGATTTGAGTCAATTGGAAAATTACTCTCTCTCTCTATATATATACAACTGTAAATTTACTATTATACCCTTGATATTAATTTTATTTGACATTTTTGCTATCTAAACTTTTAAATTTTGATGACTTTACCTTAATTTAGGGCAAATTACACAAACAACCACGTTGCATCTTTTCAAATCATTTGGGTTTATTTATATTATCTTTAGTTAATTAGAATAGTTCAAAATTCAAATATATATATATATATATATATAAGCTTAACTTAACCTAAATTTTTATTATCTTTCTTTCCCACGTTGCCACTTAGATCTCTCTTCTTCTCCAAGTTGCTTTGTTGTTGGCACTAATCTCAAAGCTTAAGACCGGTAACGTACACCAAATTACTCATCCATTATCCTAATTATTTTGTCACAATCAAAATAATTAAAAGTTTTTCTCTTTCTTCCTACTATCTTCTTTTAATATTTTTTAATTTCAAAAAATTGTCACTCATCACATTTTAAATAGCCCAATGAATCTATCAAAACGGTTCGTGATTGATGTATCGTGCACCGAAGTTTTTCTCATAGTAGTAAAGCTAAAGTGGGTTTTATATCAAATTAAAGTTGGTGCAGAATAAGAGAAAGCAAGGCAGCTCCGGTGACTGACAGAGTGATAGCCACATGATCCTTAGTTCCTTACTCTTGAGGAAACTTAATTAATAATTACAAGAATATTGTTATGTAGTGCAGAAAACTAAAAACCAGCCGACAAAATTCATGGTTTCGTATTATTAAAACTGATTTGGATTCTCTACTTATCTGATCTTTTTTCTAACCTTTTTAAAGCATGTGTAGATAAATAAAATTGCCCTTATGCTGACAAATAGTATCATCACACCACAAATTAAGCTAGTGCTTATCTGCACTGCTTAGTACGCACCAGATTTGAAGCAAATATATATTATACAGCCCATATGGCATATGCCCATAAGCATGCAGAGTAAGAGCCCGAGGAAGATATCGAAGGTTGATTGGTTTGCTGGTGTGGCTCTTATTCCTTGGGAACACAAAGAGGAGATCCCATAGAAAAAGACATATGTTTCTTGGAACTTGCATGCATGGCCTCACAGTCACAGATTGATTACTACTAAACTTCTTTAAACCAAACAAAACTGTTTTTGTAGCCTAGTCTAAACAAGCATATATATATCGCCAGCTGAATCACACCATATATAATTTTAATGGCGTGATGTTTCTACCTTGGCTATTGATTGGATTCATATAATCAAAGTATCAAACATAACATGGACAATTAATACTGTTACATAATGTAGTTTGATGGCAGAAGACGTTCATTCAATCCGATAATATCTCAAATTTAAATTCTCATTCTTACAGATAATATAGTAAAAAAAAATATTAAAAAAAATATGGACAACTAAATGTAACAAAACTCATGGTTACTTGATTTATTGACACCATGTTTTCTTTATTGTGTAGGTACGTGTAAATAACTTATTTCTTTACGAAACTTTTGAGTATGTTTAAATTTTATTTAAGTTTATATATATATATATATATATCACCTTTTTTTTGTGAGGCATTACGACTTTATAACATTAAAGTTGCAGAGCGACTATCGATCCCACACGTATGTGATAGAAATTGGAGTAATTTCTTTTGTTGGATTAGTTTTTATCATCATCATTGTTGTGTTTCCTTCTTCCTTTTTTACCTTATATATATATATATATATATATATATATATATATATATATATATATATATATATGGTACTAGCAAAATGGGTTCAAAAATTAAATAGCACTTTTTGGGGTGCAAATAGCACCACTTTAATAAGTCTTGTTTTAATAGCACCAAAATAGGTGGTGAGACCAAAATACTCACACTTACTCTTTTCCTTTGTATTTTTTTTTCAAAAATTCGAGACTTATTTGCAGTTTTGAGACTTATTTTACAAATTCGAGACTTATTCATGAGTTTTCGAGACTTATTAATGTGTTTTGAGACTTAATTCAAGTTTGTTTGGGACTTATTCTATTCGACCTCCATCAATGGTGACAGTGACGATCCGACGACGGCACCGGTTGAATCTGGAGATAGTTGGATCTGGGAGATCGAACGATGCCGAGTTCGTTGGCACCATCGTTTTTGTCAGATTCATGACGAATCGTCATAGATCGGACGGTGAAGATTCGTGACGGTTTGGGTTTGACTTCATTTCTCTCTCTACACAGCTCGAAAATGTAAACAAACACTTTGGTTACAATAATTGACACTTGACGAACGTTTTCCCGGTGGTTTTACCGATCAATTCGCCGATCGGCGGTGACACCTCCATTGAAGCTCTATCAATGGAGGTTTTGGAAAAAAGAAGAAAAAAGAAGGTGAAGGACACATAAGAGAAAAGAAAATAAGCTGGGGGGGTATTTTTGGTGCTATTAAAACAAGAGTTATTAAAGTGTGATAGTTGTACAAGTCAAAATTAAAAAAGTACTATGTACCCCTATTTCCTCCTAGAGGAAAATATCCGTATATAATACAAGAAGCAAAAGGCCAATGTGGCTATCAACAGTAATTAATATGGAAAGGAAGCAAATTAAGGTAAAAAAAAGTGCACCACCATTGTATATTTGTATATAGTATCAACCATTGAATCCTTCTTATAAAAATCCTTCAATTTCTCACTCTTCAATCTCTCCTTCCACCCATTTATAACCATCTCTATCTCTCATTCTCAACAACCCTTCTTTTCAGGCTTTCTCTTGTCCATGCATTATTCGTATATACAACACCTCCCTTAGATTTTCTTCTTCTTCTTCTTCTTCTAAAAAAATAAAATAAAATAAAATAAAAAATCTTCAAGTTCTAATAGATTCAACATTTCTTTTATTGCTCTTTTTTTTTTTGTTTTTTTGCATAGATATATTATCAAGATGGGTCGTGTTAAACTAGAGATTAAGAGAATAGAAAACAACACAAATCGTCAAGTTACGTTCTCAAAGCGTAGAAATGGACTCATCAAGAAGGCCTATGAACTTTCAATCCTTTGCGATATTGATATTGCTCTCATCATGTTCTCTCCCTCTGGTCGCCTCAGTCACTTTTCTGGCAAAAAGAGGTCATTTGATTTTCTAACACTTGCATTCATTTCTAATGTTTATTTGTTCATAGAGGGTAAAATTATTTCCAAAAATCTTACAAGAATTAATATTGATGATTTTCTGCAGTTTTTAATTATTTTTTTGGTCTTTTTTTAAAAAATCGTTTTACAAGTAATTAAAAAAAATTAACATTAATTGTGATCCAACGGATTAGGATCTATTGAGTACCTTGACTTGACTTTTAACTTAAATATTGTTTATTGTAATTAAACAATAGTATACTTTCTGAATTTTGATTAATTGTTAATTTAACATAATTTGCATATAATTTTGTTTGTTTGATTGGTATACTTGAAATCCAGGATCGAGGACGTGTTTTCTCGTTATGTTAATCTCCCTGATCCAGAAAGAGAACAGTAATATGTTTCTTCTAAAAATTCTTTATTATTCAAATTAATTATTAAATTTTAGTTTTGTTTTCTCCATATTTCTTGTTGATAAATATTACTTCACTAACACTTCTCTAAAATGAAATTATTTCTACAGTGCTATAATTTTTCCTGACCAAGGCAGACACCCGTATGTCCTCAAAACCTTGTTCATTTTATGTTGTTGTAATTCTCATATTTGCCTTTATTTAGTGATTTTTTTTTTTTCTTATTCTGATTTGTTACAGTGATATTCAAAACAAAGAGGTAACATTTGCAAATCTTCTAAATTTTATCTATAGTCTTTCCTGTTCTATTAAAATCGTCCTGGCAAGTCAAGAATATAATCTGAAAATGTTTTAAATTTTGTAGTATCTGATAAGAACCCTACAGCAACTAAGGAGTGAAAATGACATTGCTCTTCAGCTGGCCAAGTTTGTCACTCACTCTCTCTCTCTCTTTCTCATTTTATTATTTTCAATACAAGGGTAAAATTTTACATGAACCTGTGTACACACACATTATATTTCATTCAATTAATGGTTTGATATATTCAAATAACAACATAGTTGTTCAATTTAACTGAAATATTTGTTTCTTGATCCTCTTCTGGTGTTCTGATCGAAACAGCCCTACAGCTATTAACAATGACATTGAGGTAATGAACAAAAGATTTGTATTGTAGGTTTCTGTTTTTTTTTTGTGTAGTCAGTTCAATGAGAATTATTGACTCAGTTTGGTGATTATATTTTTTGTTACATTAATTACAGGACCTCCAACAAGAAGTTGGAAGGTTACAGCAACAACTTCAAATGGCAGAGGAACAGATAAGGTTCATTTTCTGCCCTCCATTTCTCTCTTTTTTTTTTTCTCTTTTTTTTTTTTTTTTCCAGTATGAGGAAGTTGATTTTAGTACTGTCTCTCTCTATGCAAAAAAAATAGAGCATATGAACCTGACCCATTAAGGATCACATCCATGAAAGAGCTTGAATCCTGCGAGAAAAATCTTGTCGACACTTTGACACGAGTTGTGCAGAGAAAGGTAATCAATCAATTTTTATTTTCTTCAATTTTTGACCCTGAGCTTGAATGACAGTCTGAGACTCTTGTTTTTGAGTTGCAGGAATATTTGTTGAGTAACCATATGTCTTCTTATGATCCATCAAGTATACAGGTAAAAATTTACATGAAAAAACAATGGTTAATTTAATACAATTTTTGGGTTTTAATTTGTCGTACGGATTGATTGAGTACACAGCAAGCAATGCCAAGCTCTTATGAGAATGAAGTGGTGGGTTGGTTGCCTGATGGACATGGACATGGACATGGTGGTCACAACCAAGCTCAGATGTTTGATGCTTCTGCTCCTTTAAATCAACTAAGGTAACCTTTACATTTTTACACTACAATTCAGATTTAAGAATCAGATTGACCATACAAAAACATATGGTTCATATATATATAAAATGTATATTAATTTTTCAGGGATATTTCATCCACCATGTTCGATCCAATGTTGCAAGGAACCAACTCCAGTGCGGGCCAGCACAGCATTGGAGACTGCCATGTCAGCAATCCAACTGGTGAAAACTTTCCAGCTTGGCATCAGGCTTATGTTTCAGCTGGACTCCATTCCTCTCCTATATCACCTTCCATGTACTCTCAAATTCAGGTTTTTATCGTAAAAATTCACCGGACCAATCCCATCTTGATAATTTTACTTTTAATGTATGACTGTAATAATGCGTGGACAATGTTAAACAGCAGCATGGAATAATGGGTTCAGAACATACGACAGAGTTGTTGCCACATGAGCAGGTTGAGATTCCGATGAATGGAGGCTCCCACGTACAAGCTGACAATGAAGGTGCCAACTATGACAACAAAATCCCACAACTTAATGGACATTAATCATAACTCTCTTCTTTTTTTCCCCTTTAAATTAACAAAAAAAGAATTAGATACCACTCACTGTATTGAGAAGGTTTGAACTTTGAAGGTTTTGTTGCTGACATTTATAGAATTTTTATGTAATATATGTGATAATATGACTACCACAAAAAGAAATGTAATCGCGCGTAAAAATAATAGGAATGCTAAAGTTTTTTATTTTTTGTATGACGCAAAATAGTGTTGTAAGTATACCACGTAATTGCACACCATCTCTTAGCAGAGCTAGTAGTGCACCTTCTTTCCACCTAAGTGGTGAGGGGTCGAAATCCCACCACATGCATGTGTGGGGAGTTTTCTTCCTGGGTTGTGAGAGTAGATATCTCATGTTATGGGAGTTGATATCCGAGTAACTCATGTATTGTTTGATCTCGACATGTCTCGACAGTCCTATTGTAATAGTTCTTATAATTCTTCAAAAAAAAAAAAAAAATTAGTATACCACGTAATTTCAGGAGCAAGGAAAACTTTATTGTAGATTATTAATATTATTATTATTATTATTATTCTTTGAAGTATTACACTATTATACTCTTTCAAATAAAAAAATTACACTATTATATAAATTCAGGGTTTTTTAAGGGGAAAGGGAGGACTCGAACCCGTAAGTTCACGGTGTAGGTGTAAAGGGTTAAGTTTACCGCCAGACCCACCTCATCTCATCAGTTTATTGTACATTATTACATATAATTCTATACAATCAAGACGTACATGTCATATGTATTGAGCATACAACTATAAAATGAATGAAAAAAAATAAAAATTCATCTCAAATAATTATATTTAACATCCAAGCATACTAGCATAGTGGTTGTACACAGTAACAACCTAAAAATGGGATCATAAATTGTTTAAATAAAACTTACTTTTGAGCTCTAACAAAAAAAAAAAGTCCTAAATTAATTCAAGCCTTATTCAAAAAAAAAAAAAAAAAAATAGAGGGATTCCATCCGGTAAGAAAGTGGTCCACAAGCATTTGTTTCTCAATCTCATGAGTAAAGAGGATGGAGGAGATAACCCTTTCAATGCTTCATAGTCATATTTGTGTGCACTAATTTTCTTTATATATCATGCTACAGTGTATAAGTTTCTCTGCAAATTGAAACAAGTGAAAAAGTTATATATGATTATAGGCCAATCAAGAATTCTATATAGATAAATTTGGTGCAAATTTATTTATCTAAATGAGAGTCAAGATTGGTCATGGCAGTGTCAACTAAATTACAGTGGTGTCTAGGTAAATAATATCAACAGAAGTTCTTGCTAGTTATAAACATATGAGGTAGGACTTCAATTCACTCGTGCAATCACATCTTTATGGTCACTTGAATTCAAATTTCACAGCTTATACTTAACAAATCCTTTTGAGAAATTTAAAGCCTTGAAGCTCTAGTAACAAATATACTAAACTAGGGTAAAGAAAAATGTCATTCGAGATAAAAACAATGTCATAGCTCTATCATGGATTATCTGCAATGGACCCTTAATAATATTGAAGTACAAGCAATTCTTTTTCTCAACTGATGGACAGCCACCCCACTTTTTCATAATTGTTTTCCTTGGTGCCAAAGCGACCATCATAATTTCACATCATTATCTGCAAGAACTACGCTAAAAGTAAGAACTTGAAAAAACAGCCTCAATGTTATATAGAACCATGCATCATATGATAACTTATAGATATGATGCAACATTGATGCTCTGAAATGATCTTTTACAAGTGAGTTTGTGAGTGTTTGCATCATGTATATGCTAATCATGTTGGAAAATAAAGTTTTCACCAAAACCAACCTTAATATTGAGTGTTATCAAACACCCACGGTTCATGCGAGAAAAGCTCTCGGCCATTCATCTGCACCGTTCCTGCAGCTATATCCTCAGAACGCTTCCTAGCTGCCTCAGCTTTTCTAGCTGATGCATCAGCATCCTGTTAAAAAGATATAACATATCATAAAATCCATATAGGCAAAATAAAAAACTACACAACACAAGCATTGCATTTGTACAATTGGGTGCAAATTGAACTAAGAATAATTTCCTTTTCCATTAACAAATACTAGGTCATTGTTGGTTAGCTTTGAAGCACAAAGTGTGGCTCAATCAGCACATGAACAACATGAGAAAAACATTAGGAGCTGCCACCTTAAAAATGCCTTAAATTAAAAAGTAGATTTACTTTTTGTACAATATACCACATAATGTGGAATTTTACTATGCCCTAGGGCCATCTATGTCTCACCCCATTCTTTTCTAAAAAAGAAAAGACAAAAAATAGAAGGAAAAAGCTTGACTTATGAATTGAAAAAAGCAAGTTGTCTTTTGAAACTTCTACCATTATGACATAGATAAACTGAAGCTGAACTGTAAGGATTTTAATCAATCAGAGGCAGAAGCACTTGATACAAGTGTACCCCTGATAAGCATCACCAAAACAGATATCCAGTGCCAATACCGTTAGCTATGTCTCATGTTGTACATGCTAGTGGATTACTCTGCCCATATTGGGCTTAGACACAATTTTATATTTACAGGCCCATGTTCGAATTTAAAGGGAACATTTTTGAAGTTTTCCAGGGTGTAAATTGGTCTGTATGAAACAGTCAAAATGAAGATGTAACATACCAGAGAAGCAGTTGTTGTCTTTAAGTATTAGTATGGAAGGAGATCTTAATTATATTTGACAGAATTGTTTCTCATGTTCTACATATGGGGACATTGTAACTGAGAAAACAATTATACCTTAATTGATCCAGCTCCTAAGAACTGCCTATTATTCTGTACATACATGCCATGACATCTAGCTGGGTGAGCAAAACAAAAAGCCCGATCACCCTACTTTAGTTTGCTCAATTATCCTTAACACCTTCAAATCCTGTAATGAAATAAAAGTCACCATTTCCTTTGTAGGCATAGCAAATGATCCATACCCATAAAGCTAACTCCCTGCTTCAATAATGCAAAAATTTTACTCTTGAACAACTATGTGGCATATAATTTCTACTCTAATGTCTAAGGCAAAAACATAGAGATAATAAATCTCATTAGACTCAACTACATACCTTATTTAACAAATTTGGTTTTCTTCATACACTCCCTCGTATTCTCAAACCTAATCCAGTAACATGTACATACTTCACTTTCTATGGATTATCATATCAATTTGAGATTTGAATTATTTTTGTAAGCAAAAAAAAAAAAAAAAACAATATTACAATACAATATAAACCAAATCCCTCCCCACCCTAGTGTGAGGGAATTTAAAATCAAGATTTCTTGTACAACTACAAAAGACCTTACCTGCTAAGCTAGCAAGTATCGCAATTCGGATTATATTTGAATTCGCAAACATGATATAGAAAGCAGGATTCATGAAAAGTAACAAACCCTAACTGATATGGGATTGAGTCTCAGTTGAGTTGTGGTACTGCAAATCTCACTAAAACATATAAGCATTCATGTTGAGCACTAATTTTATCAAGTAGCATGAGCTTAATTAATCAGATTAATCACATTAAATGCTTTAAATACAATATCCAAATAGAGATAAACAATCCTATTCAAATAATTCTCATCACAAAATTAGATAACACACGTTCCTGGTGAGATCAAACTACAAAAAATTCTTTTGAAATAATCTAGATTATAATGAATTTAATAGTGAAAAGGAGAGATAGAGAGAGAGAGAGAGAGAGAGACCTTCTGTCGTTTCCAGGAGAGGAACTGGGCGTGAGAGATGGTATTAGGCCGTGGTTTCTCGTTGAGACGCTTCTCGTGATCTTCTTCGGCCCCCATTTTTATTTTTTTCTTTCCTTTCTTTTCGCCCAAACAGATTTTTCTCTTCTTCTATATCCACCATAAAAAAAAAAATAAAAAAATGAATTTATAGGGGAGGGAATTACATTTTGGTCCCTTTTTTTTTTTTTTTTTTTTTTTTTTTTTCTGGAAAGGTCACATTTTACACACATGTGTATGAAGTAATTATCGGAAACCTACCTAAGGTTTGCCAATTCATACTCAAAAATAACTTTATCAACAATTGTTTGCCGATTTACACTCAAAAACAACTTTATCAACAATTGACTGGATCCCAACCTTGTCCAACTTGGAAAGAGGAATGAAGGTAAATAAAATTTGCCCCCTATGTAGGAGAAATGATGAGTCAACTTTACATGCCTTGTGGGATTGCCATAAACTAAGGTATGTGCGGTTGGAATGGTTGCCTAAGAAAGCTGTGATTCACAAAACCTATGCGATTTTTTTTTTTAGTTCATCACTAATGTTGCTAAAAGAATTAATTTTGAGGAGCTGAAGATTTTTTGTATTATTTGTTGGAGAATCTGGTTCCTTAGAAACTCTTTGTTTCATAATGGTGGAAAGCTTAACAACCATGATGTGGTGTGGTGGAGTAGGAAGTTTGTTGCTAAGTGTCGGGCTTCGAGAGTCGCGAGGAAAACGTGTGTCATGAATGTTAACAAAGGACAACCTCATTGGATGGCTCCCATAAAAGACTTCTATAAGATAAATTGCAATGAGAATTGTGATTCGTGATGGCTTCTATCACTGATACGGGAAAACACAGGGTTGGTATTGGAATTGTGATTCATGATGGCTCCAGTTTTGTTATGGCCTCTTGTTGTCAAATTCTTGAAGCAACTTATGATTCTCTGGTTGTAGGAATCATGGCCATCTTCAGAGGCATCTTATTCAGCAAAGATTATGGGTTGGCTCCTTGTGTTTTAGAACCTGACAAGGTTGAGGCAGTAGATCGTGTTCTAAATAACAATCTCCTGAATGCTAGCCATGGTTCCATTCTCTCTAAGATTGCTGATTTAAGTTCACAGATTAATGGTATGAACATCAGTGCAATATCCACTTCGGCTAATCGGGTTGCCCAGAAACTTGCTAAAAATGCTTTGGATACCTCGAAGAACACTTTTTGGGTGGAAGATTTCCCCAATTGTATTAGGGGTCTCGTGGAGACTGATAGATCTTTTTAATTTTCTATTTTGTTGTGTTGTTAGGTTTATGTTTATTTCTTCCTTTGCTACCGAATGCAGTTTGTCAAAAAAAAAAAAAAAAAAAAAAAAAAAAAAAAAACCAATTGACACTCGCCTCCGCTGCTGTTAGTGTTGACCATTATATTTAACCGTTGACTTTTTCAAAAAGCTAAAAAGACAAAATTACCCTTTAAACCTAAATTAAAAAAAAAATTGTAATTTAAGAAAATTAAAAAAAAAATTAAAAATCTTAACTTTTTTTTATCTATGGATGGTAAAGATTTATATATATATAATAATTAAACTTTTAAAATAATAATAATAAATTGATGTGTGGAGATCCAATCTGGATCTCCATCGATCTAGATGGTCTCATGTAGATCCTTCGATGGATCCATGGATCTCTATGATATCGAGCCTCCCCTCACCACAAACCAGGGAGGCTATAGTGAGGGAAGAGAAGACTAGAGAGGGAAGCGGCTCCGACTGAAAAAAAAATAAAAATACTAAAATAAAAAATAAATTGGAGTCAGGCCCAAGTGAAGTTCAAGTCGAAGCAAAATACAAGAGGAGACAAGATCACGTGAACCAATTAAAAGCAAAGTCAGGTGGGCCTAATTCGAGTGCATGAGTTTTAAAGGCCCAATAAAAGATTGATGGCCCAATCATTAAAATCTTGAGTGGGCCGTATGGGCAATAAATCAAGACTTTTTATTTTATGTGGAAATTGTCAAAAATGACCACATATATTATGGAAAATTCGTTTAATGTTTAATGTTTAAAAAAGTGGATATTAACAATTAAAATTTCAAAAGTGGTTACTAACAAAAGTTTAATGTTTCAAGTGGTTAGTTTTGGTTTTCTTTCTTTTATTTTCTGTAAGTACTCATGTGATGTAGTCAACAAAGCAAGTGACGTGGCCCATTGTTGTTAAAATAGGGAAATTGAGTTTGAAGAGACCGACTTAGTGCTTGTTTAGTTGGGTTTTCTACCGCTTCAATAGCTCTACATACCTCTATTTGAGTTAGACCTCTTTAAAAAAAAAAAAAAATAATAATAATAAATCTAGCAACCAAACAACTCTAATTTTTTTTTTTCTTCAAAAACTCTATTTGTAAAAATATATCTACTGCAAGTAGATCTTTTACAAATATAAGTATTTTAAAAACCCAACCAAACAAGCTCTATACAGGAGGTATGAAATTTCTCTTTGTGCGCCAAATTGAATATAGTTCTTGGAGGAGGCGTGGAGCAACTTTGGTCCGTGAAGGAGGATTTTGAAGGCGAAGCTTCAATGTGATTTCCGGGTTCTATTGCTATATTAGTTTTAATGTATTTCTAACTATCTTTTAATAAAATTGTAATGAATTGAGTAGAATTGGATGCCTTACACATTGGAGGTTCCATTGTATATATACTATCAAGATATAATACATCCATGATTTAGGTGATTACATGAATTATAGCCACAATCATAATGTCCTAAACTATAGCCATTCAGCTAAAATAGGAAATATACAACTAAATACAAAAAGTCAACGAATCAGAATTAATGGTACAAAGGAAAGAACCAAGGGAATAAATGGAAAAATAAATGAGAATATTTACAAAGTCAATAATCAATTAGATGAGAATCACCATCATAATCACAAAGTCAAGGATGTGATATGGGATTGAGGCTCAATTGAGTTGTGGTTCTGGTACATCTCACTAAAACATCTAAGCATTCATGTTCGACACTATTTTTTTTTTTTTTATCTAGTAGCATGAACTTAATTAATCACATTAAAAATTCAAATATACATTTATAAACAACCCTTTTCACCTAATTATCTTCACAAAAATTGGATAACATGTTTCCTGGTGAATCAAACCACAAATAATTCTTTTGAATAATCAAAGATTATAATGAATTAAAGAGTAAAGAGGAATAGAGAATCAGACCTTTTGAGACGCTTTTCATGTTCTTCTACTGCTCCCATTTTTATTCTCTCTTTTCCTCCAAAATGTTAGATCGTTTGATGGCGCTTGAGAATTGAGATTGGTGATATGTGGAAAATTTTTAATTTTTAAGAAAGTTTTCATAAAGGTCCCTTATGTTTTTGCAAAATATCATATTTTTAAATATTTTTGTCATATTAACAATTTTAGTCTTTTTTTTTTTTTTTTTTTTCTTTCGAAATATGTCATTTTATTCTTCTATTAGTCAATATTAAGCCAAAATTAACAGCATCAAAGGTTTTGACTTAAAATATGAAACTCTTCAAAAAAAAAAAAAAAAAAAAAAATGTAGGTGTCAAAACTTTGAGATCCACAAATAAGCATAATTTTTCCTTTATAGACCCACATTATAGGTATATCTATATCATACTATTATACGTTATCATGCTTTTTGCCATGTAAAAAACATAATTTCAATCATAATACTACACATGGCAAAAGTGTGGATATGTGTATCAGTATGCTATAAATATACCTATAATATGTGTCTATAAGAGAAAAATTATAAATAAACCCTACTTTTGAGTTAATCCTAAATTGATCCCGTTTTATTAGGAAATTAGTACAACAACAACAAAAATAAACCAAAAAAAAAAAAAAAAAAAAAAAATCAATACATGCTGATTCTAATATTAAATTTTGTTCGGATTCTTTACAAGCTGATTCTCTTTGGGGCCAATTTGTCAGAAATTGTTTTAATTATGACACTATATCTAGTTCCATTCCTTGAAAAAAAAAAAGACTGGTTAGGTTGGTTGTGGGCTCTGGTAATAAAATTAAATTTTGGACAGACAAATGGCTTGACAAACCTATTTTGAACATGTTGCTTGGATTGGATCATGTCCACAAGTCCTCCCTGTGTAGTATTTGGAAAGCTCCTAATGATCAAAGGTTTGGCGCAAATCATGGACCTCGAACTAGGGTCGGCCCATGGGGGCAGTAAACCTAGTATTTTACTAGGGTCTCCAATTGGCCCAATTTACTTCTTTTTCTTTGGGGCCTCAGAATCCAATATATTTATGTTTAAACAGGGCCTAATTCCAAACATTTTACTGCTTCTATTAATATATTTTCTTTTTCAGCACAATGAACTAATTCAATTAAAAAAAGAGTAACGATATTTGTACCCCTCGAAAACTGTATGTACACCCCTTTTTGTATACACACCCCCTTTAAAATTTAAAAAATATTATATCTCATAAGCACACCCCGCATAATACCATATATGCCCTTTTTCTTAGTTTTTGAATAAATATTTTAAATTGAAAATTGGAAAGAAAAAAAAAAGTATGGAGATTGGAGGACACCTCCTCCCGGAATCCAAAATCTCCGGATTAAAGATGGATGAGTACCTTATGACCAAATATAGAAGATTTACCGATCTTTATTAAATAAAGTTGTTCTCTTCTCATACGGTCCTAGTTTTAAGAAATGCAAACTTTCATGTCCTACCACTTTCTTACTGGCTTTCAGGTTTTAATGTCCTATTTTATTAAACTAATTAAAATAGAAGTAGAGATTATTAAAAGGTAGAGACAAAAGAACTTCACATAGGCACGAACAATCTATCACTTGATCTTTTCTGGATGGAGGATTATCCTCCTTGTGTTAGGAAAGCTGTCCTGCTGAATATGCCTAGATAGGCTCCAATTGTCGGGCGTGTTTTTCCTTTTCTCTGTTATGTTCCTTTCAAAAAAAAAAAAAAAACAATCTGCCATTGAATTTCAAATAAATAAATAAATAAAAATCTTATTCCCTTTTGATTTTGCAGGTGGATTTTCTTCTTTTTGTTTTTCTTAAAATTTTCTTTTACCTTTTAATTAGTTTAGTTTTGGTATTTTTTATAACAGTTTTTTTTTTTTTTTTTTTTAAATTATTACTATCTCAAAAAAATATATATATATTACCGCAATTTAATATTTATAGTTTTAAAATAATCACTATTTAAATTTAAATTAATGAATAAATAATATTTTAATCAAAAGATATTATAATTTTTATATTCATGTAACTAATTATAATATTTGTTAAAATGTTCAAAGTAATACATATTTTATTATTATGATATAAAGATATATTTATCTTGATAATTTTAATATATTTATTTAAGGGTAATGTTGGAATTTTAAAAATATACTAATTTGGGGTGCACATACGATTTTAGAGGGGTGCAAATATCGTCACTCTTAAAAATAAAAAAATAAAAAAAAAACTTCAGGACCAATAAACTTGTCATTGTTTTTGTTTAGTCATTAATTTCTACATGTTGATTTTGACTCATCTTTTAATTATTTATTTTATTTATAATAGTAGATTAGTATCCACTAATTTTAGGCTTTAGTGATCTCAGTTTTCATATCTGTATGTGTATTGTGTATTTGTGTAGTCAATTTGTCAAGCTTTTCTTGAATCTTTTATAGCCTAACAAAAATATTTTATAATGAGTTCTTTTATAACAAATTATATAATTATAATAATTAAGCAAATTGACTATGGTCTACACAAATACACAAACGGATTTAAACAAAAAAAATACAAGTTAAAATAAAATAATCTTTTATTATATAGGGCCCCGATTTTTGTTAATATTATAAAATCGCTCGGGCCCTAAAATGTCTGGAGACGGCCCTACCTCGAACCTTCGGTTGGGCACGTCTTGCGTACCTTGGGTGCACAACTGATTTTTTTGCTACTATCTTAAATTTCCTTTTTTCCTAAGTTAAATCTTTTTAATTTCCTTTATCATTAAAAACGTGATTATCAAGTATTTTCATATCAATCCTCTTGATTAGGTTTTTCTATAAAACCTTAGTCTACTCTTCAAAGAATTCATTCTGAAATCACAAAGTATAGAACATAATATTCTTTCTTCTCTTTTTTTTTTTCGTTTTGTGTACTTGGTAAGTTTGAACTTAATTTGAGTTCGCTGAAACTGGTTTGTGCTTCACACTTTCGTTGTTGAATCGTTGTATCTTGGGATACAATCTCTATACACATACGATGTTACACGACGAAATTGTTTTAAGGACACCGTGTGAAACACGGGTCTCGATTTCCCTAACTTGTTACCTAACATGTTGTTTATGTTTGTTATTTTCTGTCTCAGCCAGATTCGTACCAGAATTGTTTTTGATTTACAAACAACAAAAAGAAAATACATGATCAAAATTTGTTGATTTTTTTTTATTTGTCATGCAAGTAGGTGTTTCACTAACTCATTCTTAACCGAAGTAATTAGAAAAAAAAAAGTATATGAAATTTTATTAAACCCTAAAAATGAAAGCCAAACTGCATATTTCAATTTTCAACTGTTCCAAGGATATATAAAATAATTACTCGATCTATAAAGAAACACAATACAAAAGGTACATTGTCAACCTCCTCTTATCACAACATTTATTGAGAGTACCATTTTGAACTTGGCTGAGGTTAAATGTTAATTATGCTTACCAAAGCACAGCCGATTATTTATTATGTTCATGAGAGAAGCTACACTTAATAATCCTTATTAGCATGAGCTGCTGATAACAGCAATTTTACAAGCAAGACATGCATCCATAGCTTCACCAACTGTCAGGAAAACACACCCTCTTCCAATTTTGTCTACAAATTTCCCCAACTTCAGTTTGTGAATTACTTGCCACCTTGGACTGGCCATTTTTAACTGTAAACAAAACATGAAAATTAGAAACCAAAGAAGATAAATTATGTATATATATATATATAAATTCATTAGTCACTGCCTTACTTCTATGCCATTTGAAGCTAGTTTCCTGTGTAGTTCCTCTAGTGCAACAATTCCTGAAGTGTCTATGTTCATCACGCCTGTTAATTATTTTCCGGGTGAGTCGGTGAGATTAATTATTGAAGAAGAAGAATTAATCAAAGAATTGTATTGAACTTACTGGACATATCTAGGATTACTGCTTGGATAGTTCTCTTTGTGGTTTCTTGAAATTCATCTTCATTTTCTTCTTCTTCTTCTGTCACCCACCTAAGTATCCTGCAGTGGATAAAATTCATCATGAAATTAAAATTGCTAGCTCTTCTTTCTCTATGATCAATAATATATCATAATGCAGACAGATTTATATATACCTTTCTCTTATGAAGTTGGCATTAACAAAGCAAAATAAAGCAGAGTTGATACGGATTGTCAGTACGCTTTGAGTCTTGATGGCCATCGGATATTGACTAATTTCACCAAATATATCAGTTCTTGGTAACTTGCCTAGTATTTCTATGCTGGGTCGAACTGCATTGAGCAATATCTTGGCAAATGAGATCGATACCTGTAATTTAATCAAGATTAATATCATGATCCAGAGAGATATATTATATATAGACAATGAATTGTACACAATCAAGACGTTAAATCTTAATTAGAAAGAAAATTCATGTGTAAAGAATTATATACTTACCGCGGCTAGAAGACCAATCTCTACTGATGCGAACAAGACACCAAGAAAAGCGCCAATGCAAGCAAGGAAGTCTAGTTTGTCAACCTTATATATATGGATAGCTTCATTTATGTCAATTAGTCCTGGAAGAGCGGATAGAATTATCGAAGCAAGGATTGCGACAGGAGTGTAGTATAGGAGCCTAGTAAACATTATCAGTGACAGTAGCACTGTTACCGCCATCACTATATTCGATACAACTGTCTCACATCCCGCGCTGAAATTTACAGCAGTTCACGAGAATGAACCTACAAAAAAAAAATTAAACGAAACAAATAAAAATTTGTGTGATATTCAAAGGAAATTGAAAAGTGAAATAGAAACCAAGGGAGCTCAGCTGACCAGTTGCTACATAGCAAGAAGTTAGAGATCCTACAAGGTTCATGAAGCCCATAGCTACCATTTCTTTGTTCCCATCAAGATGGTAGCCTTTTATGGAAGCGAAAGATCGACCAACAGCAATGGCTTCCTGATATCAATACTTCAATTACCATTAAGAACTATAAATAATGCAGAGAATTGGAAAGAAAAAAAAAAAGAAAAAGAAAATGTAAGTACTTATAGTAAACACTACTCACAGTAAGAGCAACAATGGCAGTGATTAGTCCAATTTTGACTGTTTGTCCAAGAAGAGGACCTTTGAACTGTAGTTCATGGACTGAACTTTGATTTAGACCTCCTTTGATGTGTTTAATTATCTTAACTCCATGTTTGTCAGCTTTGGTTATATACACTATAAAAGTTGACAATATTACTGATATAAGTGGAGCAATTGCTGGCAACCAAAACAGCCTTCTGTTTTTTCTCCCCTGAAGAAATGTTAATCATCTGAGAAGATTAATCAAATCAAACACAAGAAATGAAAAAAAAAAAATTGAATGAATTGAATTAGTACTTACAATAAACCTTGCAGCAAGGAGGAAGATAAGGAATGAACAACCAAGGACGAAATTCAGAGGATACCACTGCTAAAAAAACCAAAAGGGTGTGACAGGATTATGTAATTATAAGCTAAAATATCAAATTAGAGAGACAAAATTTAATATTCAAAACATTAAATCACTTTTAATGAAAAGAGTTTTTGACCATAGTGTCTACTGTGAGATATTCTTGATTCTTTTAAGATTATAAATAATATAACTTAGAAACAAAGCCACCCTTTTTCTTTTTTCCTCTTAAAAATAGAATATGGATCTCCTAACAGAACTTACATCATGGTGAAATGATGTAAACACAGACTCCAAAACAGAGACCACATCAGTTTTGGTTGTAAAGTGACTGATACCAAGTAGACCCTTCAATTGTTGAAGACCAATTACAATGGCAGCACCAGCCATGAATCCAACAATGACTGCATGTGAAAGAAAATCCACCAGAAACCCCAACCTGAATCATTATAGGACGAACAATTAATTTAATCTCACAATAAGAATAATTAAAGTCACTTTGATTTTAGAAGGGAACAAGTACCTGAACATCCCAAACACAAATTGGAAGATTCCGGCGAAGAAGGTGACCGTAAAAACAAGCTTTCTATAGGCAATCGGGTCAGCTACAGGATCTTCAACTTTCTGAATCAGAGAAGATAAAAGCATTGAAACCACAGCTACTGGTCCAATGGCTAACTCTCTTGAACTCCCCATCAAAGCATAAATCAGAGGAGGAACAAAACTTGTGTCTGATTTTCCAAATCAAAGAGTTACATATGGATATGAAAAACCAAATCAGATGAAATGAATAAGATTACTACTTACATAGACCGTATTGAGGATCAAGTTTTGCTAGATTAGCATATCCTATACTCTGCATAAAACAAAGTTTTTTTTTTTGTTTTTTAAACATTAAACAGTTGAATACAGCTAGAGATTAGATAACCAGTTCCATAACAAGAATGAAACAAACCTGAGGAATGCTAAGACTAGCTAGAGTTAAACCAGCCATCAAATCACTTTTAAACTTGGAAGCCTTGTAATTTCTTCCCCAGTTAAGTATAGGAAACAGGCCTTTCAAGAATGAAAAAGCACCACCTCTAGAGCTTGTTTGCTTCTTCTTCTTCTCCTTCTTGTTTCCATGAAACAAAGTTTCTCTTATGGAACCAACTAGCTCCTGCCATAAACTTGGTGGGTCAGGAGAATTAAGCAGCCACTGTGCTCTCTCAGCTCTACTGGAATCCTCCATGTCCACTTGCTGCTGCTGCTGCTGCTGCTCTTCCACACTCAAAGCCTCAGTAGACAATGAACCCATGTTTTGAAGTGTTTGGGTGAACTCCCAGATCGAAAATGCTATATTATGTTAATCAAATACCTGCCAAAAATAGCAATATCCTATCAGTGACAATGATTGAATAAGTACCCTCAGAATTTTTTTTTTTCTTTTTGAAGAAATGACAGGAGCAGCACAATTGGTAAGATGGTTTTACCATGAAGAAGCAACTGTATCTGTAAGTATATATTTCAGCATAACTGAAGTTGATTAGGCATCTAATATATAATCATATATAAATAGCGTGATTCTTCCATATATGTATATGTATACTATATACCACTAAGGTGATTTTCATTTGACTTGACTAAATCATAAATCGTATAGCATCTAATATATAATTATATATATAAATAGCGAGATTCTTCCATATTTGTATATGTATACTCCACTAAGATGATTTTCATGTGGCTTGATTAAATCATAAATTATATAACATAATGGTAGTGTGAGTTTCACAAGATTCTAATTTTGTCCACTTTTTTATTATATTATTATCATCTCTGGGTCTATCTTCTGTGAGCCTATCGGACCTGTCCTATGTGATCCTCATCCTCTCAATAATAAGCATAGCAGAATAGCACTAAAGCTTTTTTTTTTTTTTGAAAGGAAATATCATTCAATGAATCGAATTTTATTAGTGACAATTAAAGATGGTAATATAATCTGAAAATAATAAATTAAACATAATTTTATTCAAATAGGACTTTCCTAATATATATATATATATATATATATATAATAAATAAATAACCTAAACAAATTTAAATAAAATACGAAACAAATCTTATAAAATAAAATATATCCTAATAAAATAAATTCTCCTGTCATACATCGACAATTATCCTGTTCCTATTTCCTAATGAGTAATGCCAGCATTGTGATGCCTCATTAATCGGTTGTATTTGTATTGAAAACTATATCAATTTTATTTTCTTCCAAATATCATAAGTTTATGACCATGATATTATTACAGAAATTGTATATGTAAACACATTTACAAGTGTGAGAGGTTTATCATCAGATCAACCGCATATCCTCATCTCGAGACTTTATACTGAGTGAACTGTTGGCATTGACCCATTGAAGCCTCTATCTTCCCTCCTAGAACATATACCATTCATTTATGTTGGCAAGAAGTGGAAGGTGGTGGTGATCTTGGGATAGTGTTTTCAATCAACAAAACTGCTTTGAATGCTAGATATGGGGCCCTATAGCATTATTAATATTCTATTAAATCTAATCACAATAACCAACAACTTGGTTTTTCAATCTAATCACAATTACCCAACTTTGTTTTTCAAGGATAAAGCTGCTACATACTGATTAGGTCTAAACCTAATCACAATACCCAACATGGTTTTTCAATCTAATCACAATGCCCAACTTTTGTTTTTCAAGGATAAAACTACTACTGATCAGGCTTCCTAAACCTAATCAAATACCCAACTTTGTTTTTCAAGGATAAACTGCTACTGATTAGGCTGTCTAAACCTAATCACAAAACACAACTTTGTTTTTCAAGGATAAAACTGCTACTAATTAGGCTGTCTAAACCAACGAGATGTTTCGGTGTGTATACTTGAGACTATTGAAATCATTCCGTGTTATATGAAAATCACATGTGATTGAATATTTGTACCATATTGCGGGACATTAATGTGTTGGACAAAATATACTGAAGCATTCTCCCAGCTTTGGTGTATCAGTCTATAATTGTACTTCCGACAAGTATATTAGTATTGTAGTTTGCTTCAGTTGCATACCGACACAGTCCATACCATTCTTTTTCGGAACAAGTTGAGATTTGTTCTCCAAATTGTGCGATCCGTTGTCCAGTTGGTGTTGCCTGTGCTTGAAAAAATAAAATTTTCAAATATAAAAAAGAGTATCTTATATAGCAGATTTCAGGTTTCAGGTGCAAGTAAGATCCCAACGTTTTTTTTTTTTTTTTTTTTTGTGGGATCCTAAATTATCAAACCAGATAATCGCGATACAGTTGCTAGCACATGCAGCCTTGAGAAACATTCTAATAAGTTGCTTTCTTTATAAGAACTTTAAATTTGTATTACCAACTTACAGGTAAAGCTATTATTCCTGGTTCCTAATCAAAATTCTTGGGGCTACACAATTTGGTTGCAACCAGCTGGAATTTGGATCCTCTACTGATCTAATCTTTTTCTGACCTCACCTAATCTCATGACACATAATTAAACATACCATCTCATATCCTGATGAGTGCCAATTCAACAGCATACCATCACTTAATTAGTAGTGAAAAAGAAGTGTCATATATAAAGAAAAGTATGGACTACTCAATAGAAGGCTAGAAGCACAAGTAATTTGCCATGATCAAATAGTCTAAAAATCTTGTACGCATAAAGCAGCAGCAGCTAGCACCATGTATGGATTAGGCAGAGCAGACCACAACTTTAGCTTCAATGAAAATCAAACAAATTTGGGACCATACATATTGTTAGGTTCTCATGATATAGACTAGTGCATGTGTTCTTCTCAATCCTACACCGACCCACCATGTATGGATTAGGCAGAGCAGACCACTAAAGCAGCTAGCATTGATTCCAAATTCACTAGAGTCAGAAAAATGATCGAATTGATTCCAAATTCGATCATTTTTTCCACGTTCTTTGTGCAATCTATGTCATTGAAGGTTTAAAGCAGCTAGCATCCATCTTTTCTTCACTGACTGAAACTAGTGCAATGCTTTCTATTTTTCTGACTCTAGTGAAGAAAGACTTTTTATCTTGATAAAGTGGCAGACTCTCCTTGCATTAATCTCTCTGACATTTTTTGGGTTTCCAGCATTTCCATTTTACAAATCATGTGCCATGTGCACACTATAAATGATGTAAGTTTGCCGATCGGAGTGAGGGATATCTCGTGGTCTAACAAAAAAAATGATGTAAGTTTGTGATGGAGGAGACTTCTGGAAACATAATGGGGAAATGATACCGGATTTGAGCTTATAATTTACCGTTTGATTTCACTTAATAATAGAGTGGAATGCAAAACAAATATCCAACACCCTTTATTTCATTCAAACTTTTCTTCTTGGCCCTTGCAAAATTAGTATGATCCTTCCAAATTAGCCACAGTTCTACATATTAAAAATGGCACCAAGAGACCATCCATTACTGTGCGATTGACTTTAGTGCAGGTTTCAGGTCTCCTCCAAAAACGGGTGAGATTTGAAACAACTTATCTCCTTTATAGAGACTGCCAATCGAAGTAAAGACGGCAAAAATCCTCGACTCACCCCAAACCGGCGGGCCTCCATTCCATTTGAGATGGATTTAGAGAAATTAAAACGGAGTTCGGTTCGGGCCGGGTAGAACAAGAGTGTAGGGAAGAAGAAGATGAGCAATAGAGAAGAACAACCAAATAAGATTGTTTATGGAGTTTTTTTTTTCGGCGAAGTTTGATTGGATAACTCATTTTATTTTATTAATTTATTTAATAACATTGTAAAAATACCAAATTATCCTTTATCATTGACTAACTGTGGTCAATCATTACTCCACGGGTAAATGGTTGGTTAGTAATTAGTATTATTATGACATTCTTATCGGTTTAGTGTAATTATAACGTACAGTTAAAGCAAGTTTATGCAATTTGTCCTTCCTCTAATTAAGACATTAAGTAGTTTGGGAGTTCTAGACTTCTGGTCCTTCATATAGTCGATTTTGTTTTTCTATTAAACAAGGATCCCAAAACTTACTGTTATCTTTAATTATTATTAATAAAAAATTTCTTTAGAGTAATTTTTGTGGTGGATTTTTATTTATTTATTTATTTATTTATTTATTTTTTTACGGTATCTATCTATCCATCTATCTAGACCAAGTATTTTCTTAGAGCTTTTTACTATTAGTAGGATTTTCTTAGAGCTTATATCAATTAATATAACAAGACTTTTAAAATCTTAATTAATGAAATTAAAACGGTTTAAAATTAAAGGCTATACAGCCGACAACATATATACCTCCTTATCATATCAATTAGTCATGTTATTATTATTATTATTATTATTATTATTATTATTATACGATATGATATATATCTTTATTGACCAAGACATTAGACATACATTATTGTAACTTGAACAATTAATTAGATTACAAAATGCTAAATAATTACATTTATATATCGGAATGGTTCAATCATGTATATAAAACAAATCAATGGAAATGACATTAATTTTTTAGAATACAATACTTATCGATATGCTAAGAGTTGTTAGATTATCAATCTTTTTCTTCATATAAATAAAGCTTATAAGAGTATCTCCAAAAAAAAACTTTTCAAATAAGATATTTCTAAAAATCAAACGAGTTACGTCAGTATATTTGGCTCCAACAGACTTTTTAAATGAGATTTTTTAAATAAGATTTTACTTCTCACTCTTCAATATTGAAGAGCAACTTCTCTCATTTCAATTATTATTATATTATTTTTTAAATCACATCAATACTTAATATCTATATCCTTTATCTTTTTAATTAATTTCAATTAGACACATAGGTAAGCAAATTGACATTTGAAGGGTAAAAATATAAGAGTTTTTTGGGATGCTTTAAGACAAAACCACCTCTGCTAGTTGTTTAATTAAAAAATAAATAAAAATAAAAATTGCCTCAGAATTTATTCAGACAGGGTTGAAACAGGGAAGAATGAACATGAAGATCATTATCATTACAAAAATTACACATATCATCTCATCAAAGAACGTTTGTTTGCTTCCTCCTAATTTTTTTTTATAAGGAAAACCAACTCTAGTAAACTTCATCTGTCAAAAAAATTCTTTTAAACCGCAGAAATTACATCACTAACAAAGATGAAGACTGTCCAAATCAACGAAGTTCATCTGCAAATCAACGAAGTTCTTCTTTTATCATTCTAGATCCAATCTCTAACGAAGACCAATTTGACTTCTCTTTTATTTTTGTTTCCCCAAAAAAAAAAATTATTATGGTGAGAGTTGGGTGTAAAAAGGCCACAACAGAGGAAATTTGGGATCCAGGTGAAAATGAAGACAGTCATCGGAGGAGGATGACGAGGACGGAAAACGACAACGGACACCGGAGATGGCAAGTTGACGTCGAGATGGGAGGATGAAGGAGAGACAAAGAGAAATAAGGATACATGCATACAGCTGTAAATGAAGATAAGAGAGAGAAAATGAATAAAAAAAATTAAATTTTAAATGAGTGCTACGTGTTACTCACTGGGTGGAATCGATGCACCACCATCCGATTATAGCGTGGTGCATCGGTTGCACCCAAAGTTTTCTCCACATGAAGATAAGAAGTTCACAGAAATGTCAATATCAAATTATCAATGTCAATATGCTACTTTTTTTTTTTTTTTTTTTTTTTTAAAAAAAACTAGTCAATATTCTACTACTCGTTAAGTCATGTCATATGTGAATATGATCATGTCAAAAATTCTCATGTCCCTATAACATATATCATTGTTGTAATCGGGCCCAGACAGCTGCTAGTCGCCCGCCTAGGCGAAATCTACGCCAATGCCTGCCAATTTTTAATTTTTATTTTTTTTTTTCGTTTTAATTGTTTTGATTTATATGGTTTCACTTTCACCTTCTAAACAGTCTAGGCGTTAGGGGTCAATTTACTAGAACGCCGATATAAATACAAATTAAATTTTCTCATGTCAATAATTCACCTCAGATAATGAATAGTTCCATTTGATTGGTTCAGGCGTTCAGCAGATTGAATAGAAAAGGCATTAAAAAAAAATCTCATAAAAATTAATAGAGTAGTAGTTGTAGTAGTTGGTGTATGAATAATTCACCGATTATTACATATTAATGTATGGACAACACTTGGGTACACTTGGGTGCTGACCAGTCAGTACCCAAGGTGTTGACCAACCAATGATTGGTTGTCACGTAACTCAAAGTAAGGATAAAAATGTAAAAAGTGAAAGAGTTTTAGCCACGTGACAACGCCTTATTGGGTGGTTATGGGTGGTCAGTACGCTTTGGGTACTGACTGGTCAATACCTAAATATTTTCCTTAATATATTATAATTTATATCAACCAACATTTTAAGTGAGACAAGATAAGGTTGACTGGTTTGCCCTTGACACCTACTCCATGAAGATGCGAGTTTGAGTCTTTACCCTTTCCCCTTTCCCAAATCTTGAATTATTGTAATATTAAAAAAATAATAATAAATAAATAAATAAAGTGGACCGAAAAGCCAAACTAAAATAGGCTATATTTGGAGTTGTAATGTTTGAAGTCTACACATGGTCCCATGCTATAGTGGTGGGCCTTCCTTTGGAACCCCCACCACCAAGGTTCAAGACATAGTGTGTGTATAGAATTATGCAAATTTTCCTTGGCCCATTTAAAAACATGGTGTTGTCCCACTTTGTGTGGGTGGTTGTCCCTCCTTCATTTGTAATCATGTCCTAGATCTGTATTCCAGTTGTTGTAATCCTATTGTTGTATTCCAATTTAAAAAAAAAAAAAAAAAAAAAAAATGTTTGAAGTCTAAGCAGAAAACACTACCTTGCATTATTGTTTCTGCCGATTATAGTAATGGGTATGGTTAGTATGTGTTTTAGAGTATATTGTCACGAGCTTAGAATTTGGCAGCGGAAATCCCGTGCGGCACTTAGGCAACTTCGGTGAATGTTGCTAAGTAAGCCTTAAATGTTTGGCTTGTCACTCTCAAAGGCACAAGAGAGACTAGAGAAAGTGCTAGAAGAGCTTGATTGGAAATGTAAAGGAAAGCTTTGTATTACTAACAAGAGAGCTTTACAAGGCTTTGAGTACAAATTGCTTGGATAGGCTTGGATAGGCTTGGATGCCTTACAAATGAAAGGAGCTAGCTATTTATAGTTGTCCACCTCCTCAATAGACGGCTAGGATCAATTTGATCCAAAGGTGGAGGATTGGCCTCCAGAAATATCCCTACCTTTCTAGAATTCTCTACACATATTTACATGCCTCAAGAATCCTATACAAGTATCTACATCATTCTAGATTATTCTACATACATCTAGACATGTGTACAAGAACAACCTAGAATGGTTGTATGGCTAGAGACTTCCGGAAGCATCCGTTGCTAGGCTTCTCCGGAGATCTCTAGAATCTTCCATGAAGCTAGAGACTTCCCTAAGTGTGTGGAAATCTCTAGAGTCTTCCAGCGGTTTTGCCTTGTGTTGGGCTTTTTAGGCACCTTGGCTGGAATCCGAAATTTGGATTTAGCGGGTCGTGACAATATGCTAACAAGCTCAAAAAATAAAATCATATTTATTCTTTTGATATATCATTACACAACTTTATGTATCTTTTAATTATGATGGGATTAATTCAGTGGTATACCTTTCACGACTACATTAATATTTTATGAGTTCAAATCATAATATTTTGCTCAATCTCAAATTGTAAAAGTTCAACCAAGTTAATGGATGGAATAATGTCTTTCTCCCCAATTAACAAATTGTAATAATTTTTTTTTAAAATTATAATAGGACTGTCGAGACTTGCCGAGATCAAACAATACATGTACGGTCTAAATATCTACTTTCATAACGGAAGATAACTACTCTCATAAACAGTGAAGAAAACTCGTCACACATGTTTGTAAAATGCGTATTATGAGATTTGAACCCCTCGACACTAATGTGAAAGGGAGGTGCATAACAAACTCTGCGAAGAGGTGATGTGCAATTATATATCAAATTGTAATAATCAAACGACGAGAAGAGTTAGCCCATGGTAAACCTCTCACACCTGCATCACGATGTTACAGGTTCGAGTCTTCACCCTTCCTAAAAAAACCCTAAATTTATGTAATAGTATCATAATTATAAAAAAAAAATGTAATAATCAAAAGATATATTAAATATTTTCTCATTAATATAAACCGATCTTTGTTCGTTGCAATGTAATTGCAGACGAGATGAGGTTGGTCCGGTGATAAAATCTCTCACACCTGCACCACGAGGTTGTGCGTTCGAGTCCCCCTAAAAAAAACCCCTAATTTAAATAATAGCTTAATACTTTAAAAAATAAAATAAAATGGTAGGCGATAGGGACTTCTAGCTACAATGTGATTAATTATTAATTAATGGAGTTGTATTACTTAATTCCACTTTGTTTGCCTAAACTTGGCAACATAGGTATCCTAGTTTGCCAAGTTTGGTATTACCCTATAATCAATATATATATATATGTTTTAAAGTAACATTTCATTTATTTTATGTTTTAAAGTAACATTTCATTTATTTTAATTTCGATAAGGATTGTGATTTAATCACATCAATTTTTATAAATTTTGATTTGAATTTTTTTATGGAGATAATATGTTTAATGAAATTTACTAAGTTTATGAATTTAATGAAATCTGCCTATCACATCGTGTTTACCTATATAAAGAGAATCACTTTTAGTTGTGTTAAAAATATAGTCAGATGGATAATATATTTTTAGATGTGAGTGAGATTAAGGGGGTGTTTACATTTACATTTCCAAGAGGCTTATCAGCTTATGATACCAATTGAAAATATCAATTACTGTATTAAGGACGACAAAACCCAGATGGATGAATAAGACCGTTAGTACAACTTTTTTGACTCAAGCACAAAAATTGCAACTCGATAAAAATAATAGAGAAAGGTGGATTTATTTATTATTTTTTTATTTTTTTATTTTTTTAAACATTACAATAATTTGGGTATTTTTTAAGGGGGGACAGACTACACGAGTTGACATAAAGATTTCAGTAGTGCACTAGTGCTAAATATCTAATCTAAAATCCCATATTTTTTATCCCAATACGCATAACACTTAAAACGTCAAATAGTTAGTGGATATAAATGGTAAGTGAGATAAAATATTATTAATGTGTATATACTTATAATTTGACATTTTACATACCACATGTGTTGGGATGAAAAATATGAGATTTTAGGTAAGATGTTTAATATTATTCTAAAGATTTTTGTGTGGAAAATTCAAACGACATTTGTTCCTTTGAAAATCAACAATTATTTATAGTGATTTGGAAAATATATACCTCGTTGAAATTGATTTTCCAAAAGCTTTTTAGTTTAAGGAAAAGTGAATTTGTTACAAATCTTTTACCAATAAAAATCAGTTTTCCTTACGCTATGGGATCATTTGTTTTTTTGTTTGAAGACTGAATAATTCTGATTTTTTTAAAGATCAGAAATCTGAACCTGAATGACACATTGTCCACGTTTCCGGTGTATATAAGTGAGGAAACCATTTTAGATTTTTTTTTTTTTTTTTTTTTTTAATAGGTTCATGAATTATATGCACCGGTTTCTATGAGAAGTAATTAGGTTTTTTTTTTTTTTTTTTTTTTTTTTTCCCCTAAAGCCCGTTTAAAATATGAAATATATTAAAAGAAAGATCTTTACACCGTATCAAATTAGGGTAAATTTGGAAATATATATTCTTTGGAATGATAGACTGGGAAGGGAATATTTTAATTGTAATCAAGTGATTTGGAATTAAGTTAAATGTCAAAATTTCTTAATTTATTTTTTAAGTTGTTTTTTTTATTTTATATTTTTAAGTTGTTTGACCATATATATATAAAAAAAAAAAACAATTTAATGAGTTTAATTCAGACTTATTAAGTTTTAAGTGGAAAAAACAAACGATCTGAATTTGAGTTTTAAGGAATGGTAAATTTTATAAAACTCGTTTCCCAATAAAAGTTGGTTTTCTAAAAGTATTGGCAAATTGCACTAAATACCATAACTTCGTCAATAATTTCACTAACATAGCAACTTTGACAATAGTAACACTAACACCCCATCATAAGGGAAAAAAATAATGGAACCCATCTTTGACATAAAAATCTACCATGAAATATGCTTAACAAATACGAGAAAAATTAGACTTATTAAAACTCAATCATCTGATTGTTTATGCATGTGTTGTCTTTGTTACAAATAATATTCAACTGTTTTAGTTTCACAATAGATTTCCACTCACTTATAATGAGTAGGGATGTGCATTTCTCGATTTAAGCCCAAAAATGATTTGAACCAAGAAATATTTGGTTATTCTGTTTGAAAATGAACAATTGATTTTAGAGGAGAAAATCAAACAATTTTGATTAGGTACGAGTCAGTTTTTTTCGATTTTCTCCTCTGTTGTTATTTGTATATTTTCCTTATTTACTTGACTTTGTTTTCCTCCTACATTTTGGATAAAGGCATTTGTGCACAACAAATCAAGGATTTGGGGTCTATTTGACTTTGTGTTTCCTCCTGCACATTGAATAAAGGTGTTTGCGCACAATAAATCAAGGATTTGGGGTCTGCAGATCAAAAGATGAACAAAACAAAAAACAAAGTTTGTGATCCATTTTCAAGTGGAATCTCACCAAATTTGAAAGAGAGAGAGAGAGAAAAAAAGTTAACTCGATTCAAAATTTCAACAGACTATCAATATGCTTAAAACCGATTAAAGTCTTTGGAATTAAGATTTGTTTCGCCAAATTTTCTCTAATGAATATGCGAACATTATTCTTAGGCATATTTCAAAATTACAAGTTCTTGACACGTTATTTCCTTTTTTGGATATCGTTTCGATCGTTCAACGCACTTTTAATATCATGATTTTTTTTTTTTCCACTCTATAAATTGACTGACAACCCAAATAAGACCATTTTTCCCTTGTGATGTTAAAAGGTTTGTTAGTCAAGATGAAAATTATTGCAATCCATGAATGATTCGTGTAACTATCACAAAAATTGCTGTTGCGTGCAATATCGCCTAAACTAAGGGAATGTCATTACAAATTTACAATTAACTAAGGGCCACAGAAAAAAAAGTTATGTGTGGTCGAACTTTGAAGTTTCAACTTTCAAGCTTTCAGACTTTGACTTCATCGCACTTATTAATTTATTATTGATTGAACCAACCCGTAGAAAAGTCTAGATTCAAGATCATTTCAGGATGTGACATTGCGGGGTCCACGTGGAAAAAAAAAACACAAGGATTTGACTTTTAAATAACCAAGTCAGTTGTCGTAACCATTTCACATTCCGATAATACATTATATTCAGGCTAATAGGAGCGTAGTTCAGCCGTTAGATGAATGAGTTTGAGGTTTAGACAAATAATTCTAAGGTTAATGGGTCCCGAATAAATAGATATTATCAAAAATAATAATAATAATAATAATAATAATAATAATACAATACATTCAGGTTATGCAAGTCACGTGACGTGTTAGTCAGGTGGCGTTTCCGTAAATATCGTCACTTTCGATCTTTTCAGACTTTCAGTCCCTACAAACTCGCAAAATTGAAACCGTACAGATTCCAGATTTCAGACTTTCTCTTCTCATCCCCGTAAATCCGTCTAGGTTTCTCTCCCGGGTCACTGAAATATTTTCCCGGAAACCAAACAGATCATAATTCTTCCTATCTTTTAGGGTTGGTATAACCTTTTTTTCTTAAAAAAATAAAATGTTAATGGGTTCATTGAACCTGGACAGCATTGGTGTTGTTCTATACTTCTATGTAACTTGTTCTTGATAAAGGGTTGGTTCATGTTTCTGGGGTAAAAATATAAGGACCATCAAGTGTGGAGGAGGTGGAGAACCGATGTCAAAAAGGTATTGGCTAA
The DNA here is from genome assembly GCA_030490815.1 of Acer saccharum. Lineage (NCBI taxonomy): Eukaryota > Viridiplantae > Streptophyta > Magnoliopsida > Sapindales > Sapindaceae > Acer > Acer saccharum. The sequence goes on from CM059872.1 coordinate 31,830,375, forward strand.
TAAGTGATTTTTTTTTTTTTTTTAATCACTTTTTGGTGTATACATGCATGGATGCCACTTTTTGTCTTTTTTGGTTGTTGTTTATTGTTCTTTTACCTTCTTCTCTTGTAACCTAACAGGTGTTTTGAAGCCTGAAGTGCTTTTTGAGGAAGGACTTTTTTTTTTTTTTGGTTTGTGGGGTTCGTTGAAAATCACAGGATAATAATCTTCCACTATCAATGGTTAGCTTTCTTGAGAAGCACATATCATCATCAAAGAGAAGTAGTGCAAAGGAGGTGAGCTGGTAGGCTTTCTTTCTTTCTACTGTCAGCTTATATAGCCTTTAATTATTCTCTCTTTAAAAGGTTGCAATATGAAGAATCATAAAAAGGGAATTTAGACTTGAACTTGGGGTTCTGATTCATTCATTCATTCATATAAATCAGATTTTTATGATTTTATGTTTCTGGGTTGATGTCAAAGGACACTAATGATCTGCATTTTAATTAATTTATTTAATTTTCAAAAAAATGTAGGTTGGAATCTAGAATGAGATAGTGGGTGGATTTATTAACTAATGAACTTCTTGATGAAGTGAATGGTTGGTGTTGGTCAAGTTGGTTTTTTGAGTTTCCAAAAGGGCATGATTGATTCTTTAACTTATTAACACTTTTTGTTGTTGTTGCGGTATAGCATATTATGAATTAGTGGTGACTTAACACTTATTGAAAGCTAAAGAATGTTCGGTTGTATTTTGTTCATGTCATGTTCAACTAAAATAGTAATATTCTTTTTTATTTTAATGGTGTAAAACAAGTTCGATTATTGAAAAGGCCTCCTCAAATTGTTTCACTTCTGGACCACATCAGGAATTATTTACCAGTTTGAGTTCTTAAGGACAGTAGTTGCAAGTTTTCACTGTTCCCCATTAATGGAGTTTCCTGAGATGATATATTAGCAGAACATTAAAAATATTATAGGAAGAAAACACAAAAGGGACTGAGAGGAAAAGCAATTCATTGAATCCTTCTAGTTTTTTGTTTTTTTTGCCGCCGCCTGGGTTTTTTTTTTAGTCAACTCCTGCATATTTTACTTGGTAAGCACCTCAATTATGGAATTAGATTATCTACATAACTGCTAAGTGCTTACATCAGTCACTCGGTTTATACTTTATAGAAATATTAATTAAATTTTGCTTCTACTACTAGCTACTTTGTTACCTACCATTGTATATGACAATTATGAGATCCAGATTCAAACTTTTGTTGCTAAAGTAATACTTTTCTGTTAATTATTTTAGCACGAAACCTTTGACCTTTTGAGTCCTCAGAAATTATATAAGTACGAGTCTCTGAACCTCCTTTTATGATCAATAAGGCCTTTGCAAACTAGCAACTTCATTCACTCTCTTCTGGTTAGCTTCAGTTTCTTATTAGCTTATAACTAGTCAACACTGTTGCTTTAGCAGTACTTGTATTCCTTTTTGAAAAACATCAAATCGATACAGAAAACTTTGCATGGAAAAGAAATATATAGTCTAATAAAACTTTTAATGATTTGTTTTCCTGCATTGGTATTGCAGGTGAATTAGTAGTGTTCTTTGCTGTTGATGGATCAATACAGTGAAGTTCAAACAAAAGAGATGGATAGTAGAAGCGTGTCATCTTCGCACCACCAGAACGAGCCATACGTTCACAAGGTGGGAATTCCTCCTAAGCAAAACCTCTTTAAGGAATTCAAAGCAACTGTGAAAGAAACATTCTTCCATGATGATCCTCTGCGATCCTTCAAGGATCAAACGAGGTCTCGAAAGTTCATCTTAGGAATCCAGGCTATCTTCCCCATCGTTGGATGGGCAAGAGATTATAATCTGTCCAAATTTAAAGGGGACATCATTGCTGGACTGACCATTGCTAGTCTCTGCATTCCTCAGGTAACTATTCTGCTCAATAGAAATGTAATGAAAAGAATGACATTTATATAACATCAAAGCAAGTCTTACAATTTAACTTTGCTGCACTAACAGGATATTGGATATGCAAAGCTTGCCAACTTGGATCCACAATATGGACTGTGTAAGTTATAAGTTGCATCGATCACTTACCACTTATGTTGCGCGTTGAAGCCTTTTATATATCTTGGATTTGTGTAAAGGTGTTTGTTATATAACTGTTTGTAACTTGTGCAGATTCCAGCTTTGTTCCACCGTTGATTTATGCCTTTATGGGCAGTTCAAGAGATATAGCAATAGGTCCAGTTGCAGTGGTGTCTCTCTTGTTAGGAACTCTGCTTCAGAATGAGATTGATCCTATCAAAAACAAAGTTGAATATAGGCGGCTAGCTTTCACTGCTACTTTTTTTGCTGGGATCACGCAAGCCACCCTTGGTTGTTTAAGGTATTAAATACTTATAAATCTAACGTTGATTATTGTTTTATAGTTGATTATTATTTTGAAGGCCTTAGATAATGATATGGTGATCTGATGGTGTTACTATAATTCTTAGGTTGGGTTTCCTGATTGATTTCCTATCCCATGCTGCAATTGTTGGATTTATGGGTGGAGCCGCGATCACGATTGCCCTCCAACAGTTGAAGGGTTTTCTAGGCATCAAGCAATTCACAAAGAAATCTGATATTATCTCAGTCATGCACTCAGTTTTTGCTTCAATTGAGCATGGAGTAAGAAGCACTATTGTTAAACAAACAAGAACATAAATTCTTATATATACTTGAGTGTTGCTCAAACTGAAACCAAGTTACTAAATCTTAAAGAATTACAATGTTTTGCAGTGGAACTGGCAGACTATATTGATTGGGGCAAGCTTCTTAAGTTTCCTTCTTTTTGCAAAGTTCCTAGTAAGATCCTGTACTTCTTATCTCTGATTACCTACCTAGACTGTTATAGGTTTCCAAATAGTTATCTAATTTTTACATGATTTATTAAACAGGGAAAGAAGAACAAGAAATTCTTCTGGGTGCCTGCAATTGCCCCATTAATATCTGTTATTCTCTCAACATTTTTTGTATATATAACTCGTGCGGATAAACAAGGTGTTCAAATCGTAAGGACTTTTCTCCCTTCTATCATTTTTATGATATAATTTTGATATACTAATACTAATTGTACTTGTTATGATAATACCTTTTTTTTTCCATTGATGCATGAAGGTAAATCACATAGAGAAAGGAATCAACCCCCCATCTGTGAATCAAATATATTTCAGTGGCGATTATCTTCTAAAAGGTTTTAGGATCGGTGTGGTGGCTGGCATGATAGCTTTGACGGTAAGCCAATATCACAACCAATCTCTATGTTATCAAAAGCATGTCACATTTGTTCTTGTATCTAATTAAGTTTTTTTTTTTTTTCTTTTAAATTTTGGTGGATTTATCAGGAAGCCATAGCCATTGGAAGAACATTTGCTTCCATGAAGGACTATCAACTTGATGGAAACAAAGAAATGGTAGCACTAGGAGCAATGAACGTTGTAGGTTCAATGACTTCCTGCTATGTGGCCACAGGTAAATTAATGTTTGAAGGTGCATGTGATTAAAGTACTAATTAACTAAAATTAGTCTCTTATTAATTATTAATCTTTGAAATAATTGCTTGCAGGTTCATTCTCTCGATCAGCAGTCAACTACATGGCAGGCTGCCACACTGCATTCTCCAACATTATTATGTCTGGTGTTGTATTCCTAACCTTGGAATTCATCACACCTCTCTTCAAGTACACCCCAAATGCAATTCTTGCCGCCATCATTATATCGGCTGTGCTGGGCCTAATTGACATTGAAGCAGCAGTTTTGATATGGAAGATTGATAAATTTGATTTTGTGGCATGCATGGGAGCTTTCTTTGGTGTAGTTTTTGCCTCTGTTGAGATAGGGCTCTTAATTGCCGTAAGCATTTAAATTTTGTTGTATTTTTTCGATGTTAAGTGCTAGCTAACTGTAATATATATCAATCTAATTTCAATACATATTTACTAAATGTTTATGGCAGGTCTCTATATCCTTTGCTAAAATCCTCCTACAAGTTACCAGGCCCCGTACGGCAATTCTGGGTAAGGTCCCTAGGACAACTGTGTACAGAAACATTCAACAATATCCAGAAGCAACCAAGGTTCCCGGTGTCTTGATCGTTAGAGTTGATTCAGCAATTTACTTTTCAAACTCCAATTACATTAAGGACAGGTACAAATGTTTCTTACCCTTTCTCATTTATATGCATAGTCTTGCAGTTTCGCTCACTTAAATTGAAAGAAAGCCTACCCATGATTAGCTTCGTAGGGTCTGATTTTATCCCCTAAATCGTCGATGTTCTGCAGACGCCTAATTAATCCTATTTGGAAAATAAAATCCAAAACTAACCTACAATTAATCCTTGTTGTAGTAATTTCTCGTCTCACATCAAGTTCCTATGTACTGACGACTATCTTGATATGGTTACTAAATAAACAGAATACATGCTTAATAAAAAGTTTCTATGTACTTACGATTATCTTGATATGGTTATTGAATAAACAGAATGCGTACGTAATAGAAAGTTCCTATGTACTTACGACTATCTTGATATGATTATTGAATAAACAGAATGTGTACCTAGTAGGAAGTTCCTATGTACTTACGACTATCTTAATATGGTTATTGAATAAACAGAATACATGCATAATAGAAAATTTATAGAGGAGAAAATTTGTTTAATTTTGAAATTTTAATAATTTTTAAAGACAATTAAGATTTTTCTTGGTTTTGGTGAAAACAATCAAGACTTTTTACCTAGATACATAAAACCACACCCCAATCCCTCCTTAAAATGTATATATATATATATATACCAAATTTCCTTCAAAATCGATGTGATCGAGGAGATTTGAACTAAGATCTCTAACATAACTATAAGAGCTACATAGATCTTGCTAACTAAACTAGCGAGCATCCGTGGAGTTTTTGTTCTGAAAACTAGCAATAGAAGCCCTAAATGTTCATAATTGATTTTGTTGGCAGGATATTGAGATGGTTGACAGATGAAGAGGAACGACTAAAAGCAGCAAGTCTATCAAGAATCCAGTTTCTCATAGTTGAGATGTCACGTAAGCAAGTGTTTTTTTTTTTACATATCTTTAAAACACATTGTGCACTACTATGTTTGTCATGATTAATGATCTGTGGTTCATTTATGCAGCTGTTACTGACATAGACACGAGTGGCATCCATGCCTTAGAAGAGTTACTAAGGAGTCTAGAGAAGAGAGATATTCAGGTAATTTAAACTAATTAAATGCATTGTAATCAATCAATCCATTCAAATTTGGCTTACCAGATAGTTAATGTTGTTGTTGCATGCACAGCTTGTTCTGGCGAACCCTGGTCCGGTGGTGATTGACAAGCTCCACGCCTCCAATTTTGCAGACTCCATGGGGGAGAACAGAATCTTCCTCACTGTCGCCGACGCCGTCGCCTCCTGCTCTCCAAAATTAGTGGAAGAAGTTTGAGAGAAATCTACATATAATAGAAGAAGCTCATGATCAAATAAATGAAAAAACTCTTAACTTCTAAGTTCTAACACAGTTACATAAATATAGAGAAATAAACTTATGGAGAGTGAGAGTGAGAGTGAGAGTGGATGATGGGAATTTACCGAAATGCCTATAGAATCTTGTTTTTTCTCTTGTTTTTTGTTATAATCACAACTTCACAAGGCAATAATAATAGCAGGTGTTGCCATTTTTCTTCTTGTTCCTTTCTGGTAAATTTATAATAATGGGTGAGTGGTTGATGATGAAGAAATTAAAGATGTGCATGGTTTTGGATGATGATAATGATGAAGCTGTGTGAGAGAGCATTGAATGTAGATGCAAAGATAGCCAAATTCATTCTGGTTTGATCCGGACATTATTTTATTTACGTTGCTTTTTTGGAGATTGGGATTCTTACGCGCACAAGAGACATTTTCTGGTGGGTGCCACTACTTTACCCAACAAAACCCTCCATTATTGGATTTCTACGTAACCTTTTCATACTTTGATCATCTAAATTACAAAAACACTCCATATTGGAATTGGACTAACCTAAACCCTATTCCAGGTTTTGGATGCATATCAATCTGAATATCTTCCTTGTCACTTTTATTGTTTATTATATATGTTATACGTGTGTGACTTTTACATCACATGAACTCATTGGCTTCTTGAATAATCCATGCCACATGGCAAGCTCCTATGGTTTGTTTCATGTTTAAGAGTGGAATATTACATCAATCACCCCTCTCTTCTTGCCTATATATATGGCTTTCATTGTAATTACTAAAAGGGTGTTGTAGAAAATCTGATACCCACTCAATCAATATAAAGACAATATATTTTCTCTCCTTCTCCACTCTCTCGTTTCTTTCTCATGTTTTTCTATTTCTTATTTATTTATTTATTTGTTCTATAATTAATCATCATCATCACCTACTATCTTTAAATTTTATTATAACAATATACTATTTATTTTATTTTTAATTTTAATTTTACTATTTATGAACAGTTAAAAATTTAAAAATATAATTGAAAGGTAAATCAAACCCTCTAAATCCTACGATTACAAAATAATGTATGATTTTACCCTAAATATATAAGAAGATGATATCTACTACATCTCAGATGGAGCGGGGAGGAAACGGAATGTATGATCTAAGTGCATTCCTTTATGGAAGAGAGTTAGTTTCTTTTAGTTTTATATTTTTAAATTTTTATAATTTTGATTTTTGTACATCCTTGAATTGAACTCTAATAAGTAAAACAAACTCATCAATTATAAATATATATATATATATATATATATATATATATATATACAATATTTCTATTATTAGTTCGAACCGACAAAAGTTATATCAGTTCCTTGCATGTGGGCCACTGGATTTAAATACTTTGACTGACAAGTGCATACAACCAAGTCAAAGTATTTAAATCCAGTGGCCCACATGCAAGGAACTGATATAACTTTTGTCAGTTCGAACTGATAATAGAATTTCTATATATATATATATATATATATATATATATATATATATAAGTTGAACCCAACAAATAAACAAACAAAGAGCTAGCAAGCACTGGGAATAAAGCCTTTCCACTTAAAAGATTCCCGACCACCGCAGATTTGGCCCAAACTTGAAATCACACCTTAGTTCACGGATAGGTATATCCACTCACCAATTAACACAGTAGCTGCCATATGGATTTTAATTATAAAGGTGTGATTATGGCCTTATGGGTGTATATATATAATTTTATTTAATTCATTTTTAAAAATTAATATTTTTTACTCAAAAATTAATATTTTTTATTATTAGGCAATTTATACTCATTTTAGTAATTTTGTAATTATTTTTTTAATGATATTTTATTTCACTTTCTACATTATATATATATATATATATATATTGTTATTGACAATATCTATTAATTTGGGACCAGGTATTTTTTTTTTTTTGAAATCTTTCAATTCTACGCTTCATATGAATTAAATTGTGACATTAGAAATTGAGATACAAACTTTATAAATATTTATTACAATCAAATAAAAATTTAAGATGATTCATTAAAAATATTAAATATATATATAAAAAAATATTAATTATTTGTAGTAAAAAATAACTTGATAGTAGGAGGTGGTAAATAAAGGGAGGATAGGCCGCTGGATGTTGAACTTGTAGCTAAAAAAAAAGGTCATGGCTTTGATGCCGTCACTCCGTTCGATCATTATCCATTTCCACCGACCAGCAGCGGCGCCACCGCTATTTTCAAGAGCTTCATTTCTATTCCATAAATCCAAACTCTCCATACCCACTTGCATTAACCTTTCTTTTCTCTACTCTTCCTCTCCTAAACCCAAAACCCTCGACCCCCACTGTGCCACTTCAAAAGGTGTTTTTTTTTTGTTTTTTTTTTTTTGTAATTATTTAAAAAAAAATTGAAAATTCTCTCATTTTATCTCTTTCATTTTGTTTTGGTGCAGATAACACGCTGGTTTTCAATAAAGACGAGCGCTTGGTTGGTGTTAATGGCGGGAGTGAAGAGAAGCCTGTGAGCTCGACCACGATAGCGGCCATCGTGACTTCTATAGGTGGTCCACCTGGCGCTGTGGGTATCGTTCGATTGTCAGGACCCTCGGCTGTGGACATCGTTGGTCGCATCTTTAGACCGGTGAAGAAAAAGAAGAGGAAGAGCTGTGATTACACTTCGTGGCACCCCACCAGTCATGTTGTTGAGTACGGTGTCGTTTTGGATCGTCAAGGGAATGTTGTTGATGAGGTATAGCTGTAAAAATGTTTAGGCCCCACTTTTGTCATATTTTCAAGCTTATTGTATTATATTATTTGTCGAAATTTATACAATGTTTAGATATCATTCCAAATGAAACAATTAACTGGGTATGAAGTATTATTCTGAAAATTTTATGTAGTTTTAGTTGCCATTTGGTTCCAAATTGAAAGGGATTAGGGAAAATGTGTGGCAAAACTAGTTGCTTGAGTTTTGTACTTGCTCTGTGTTTCGTGTAATACTTCTTCTTGTTATTGGAGTAGACGAATGTGATAAGTGGCTATCTTTTGTTTTCGTAATTGTTTAAGGTTTTAGCTGTACCCATGTTGGCCCCAAGATCTTACACCCGTGAAGACGTGATTGAACTTCAATGTCATGGCAGTGAAGTGTGTTTGCGCCGTGTGCTAAGAGCTTGTTTAGAAGCTGGAGCGATGCTTGCTGAACCAGGTTTGTTGAGTATTAGTATAATAGTATTTTGTTTCTTTTATGAACAATATCAACCAAGTGTAATTGATATGGTTTGTTTATTTGCCACCTCTGGATAGGTTATTATGTTTTGATATTTAAATTTTATTGTTGTTTTCCTCTCCTTCTTTGAAAAGTATAATGTTAATGTTTCTGCTCACAATTCCATTTAATTGCATATAGTTATGTATTTTATTTATCAACATAGATATTATTTCAAGGGAGATTTGATGAATATCATGAATTGATAGTTTGATCCGAACATTTGTCACATGGCCACATGAATAGCCTTGCATATGTTTGACCTTTAATTTTAACCAACGTAAAATTTGAGGTTTTACAGGACATATATTGCTACTGATCGTGACTTGCAGTTATTTGTGTAAATGTGTAATATGACATTAGGCCGCACACTATAAAAGCATTAGCTTCCGAATAAATTAGATTCTTAGTTGTTATAAGCAGTAGTCAATTGTCAACTCCACAAAGTTTTGTTGTTCTCTTGAGTCTTTGCCTTCCCAAAATGGGTCCTTAGACTTTTTGCAGCTGCAAAATATGCCTATTTGCATGTCGAATCACATTCAAATCTTTTGTTTTTTGTTTCCTTTCCAGGCGAGTTCACCCTCCGTGCGTTTCTCAATGGCCGTTTAGACCTATCCCAGGCTGAAAATGTTGAAAAATTAATTTCATCTAAGTCCATGGCTGCTGCAGATGCAGCATTGGCAGGAATTCAGGCATGTCTTCTTTCAGAATTCATATTTCCTGGCTATTATTCATTTATTCACAGTCTGGTATACTGTAGCGAACTGTGTAATCAGACTTCTATATACGCAATACTTTCCCTGTTTCAGTTATTGCATTTAAGAGTACTAAATAATTTGTTTTGTTAACAGGGAGGATTCTCCTCTTTGGTCAAATCACTCAGAGCACAGTGCATTGAGTTGCTTACTGAGATAGATGCTCGCTTAGATTTTGAGGATGAGATGCCTCCTCTAGATTTGAACCTGACCATGGATAAAATTCATAGCATGTCACAAGATGTACAAAATGCACTGGAAACTGCAAACTATGACAAGCTTCTGCAATCTGGATTACAGGTATAATCTTTAATAAATTATCTGAAAATTTCCTTGAATGTGTTAAGAGGTGGGACTTATATTTTTATTGCATAGCATGAAGCTCAAGTGACTGATATACTCATAGCTCTCACTCAAGCAGCTTTCTGATGTGTCATTTTTGTGGTTAAACTGTTTGTTCTGATAATTACGTAAAATGAACTTGATTGTAATTAACATATTGATGGCATAATAACAATCAGTTAGTCAGAGTCTCTCATAACCTGACAACCATAGCAGTCATTAGGCTATATGAGTTTTCTTAATTTAGTGGGATTTTGTTCATTCACGCTTAAATAACAATATTATATGGTTAGCTTTCTTTATATTATCTTATTCGAAAGGTTAAAATAACATGGAAAATTAAAGTTAGTTATTGTAGATTCAGTTTCCTTCTGCAACATGTTCTCTTCTTTTTTTTTTCTTTTTTATGAGCATCTTTTCTGATTTTCTTATTCAAAAACTTGCAGATAGCAATTGTTGGCCGTCCAAATGTTGGGAAGTCAAGCCTCCTTAATGCTTGGAGCAGAGTATGTTGCATTTATATCTTTCTTTTCTATCTTGCTAGGGTGCCACTGATTATTTTTTTGGCATGAGTATCAATTTTTAGATGGATTTTTCTGTCAATAATTTCATATAATTAATTTGGCTAGTAATTTTTCTCTCTTCATTTTCTTTGGCCGTGGTGGAAGTGGCACTAGAAATTTGATAATGAAAGAAGTTATAAATTTAAAAAGGACACTTTTTTCTTCAGACAAGTGATATAATAAATTCGTAACTTATATGAAGACTTGAAGAACCCTTTGAGTTCTTCTTTAAAGTTTTCCTTTGACATGTTTAGAGTGTGTATGGCACTGGCACCATACTGAATCCATGTTTTATTTTTAGCGTGTAGAGTGAGAGGGCAATAGTTACAGAAATTGCTGGAACAACTCGGGATGTGATTGAAGCCAGTGTAACTGTGTGTGGTGTACCTGTGACGCTTCTTGACACAGCAGGCATCAGAGAAACTGATGACATTGTAGAGAAGATTGGTAAGTGTGTTTGCTTTGCATTTGCTTGCTATTGAAATCTTCTTAAGTTGATTCTCGTAAAGCGAGTAAGATGAACCAAAGACCTCAAAACATGATTGCCATCACTCTTTATGGAACCAAGTTGGTTTAGTATCAATATCTTGTCCTATTAATGAAATTTTGGACATCAATTTGCTCTGTTCCTCACAAAATTTGATACGATTTTGCTATGTTTTTCCATCTATTTCAATTTATTTTGACATAAACCCCACCCTTGTTTTAGCTAAGGGTATACTGAAATTCAATAAATGAGCTATGTTATATTTATATATTGGTGACCATTGACATTACTCTGTTTATATGTCAAAACATCTTTGCTAATATGCTAGCCATTTAGATTGAATGATTTATTTACTACGAAATGCACAAACTCAACTTAAACTTGTGCTTTTATATAGATTGAAAAGTTTGATAGACTAGGATTAGTGTTTACATTCAGTTGTGCTAATTAGGAAAAGTTTTGGGGACTGAATTCATGTATAGTTGGGAAAGCATTACTTTGAAGATTGCCTAGTGCTTTAAGATGTACGATTGTTTTTCCTGGATTTTTGTGACCAGCTTAATTTTTCCTTACAGGTGTAGAGAGATCTGAAGCAGTAGCTCTGGGTGCTGATGTTATTATAATGACAATGAGTGCAGTTGATGGGTGGACTTCAGAAGATACCAAACTTCTTGATAGGATTCAGTCCCATAAGGTATCAGCAAACCTATTTCTCTCGTTGTTACATGTATGGGTACTCCTGTTGGCCTTTGTAGTATTTAAGTTAAGATTATCCCGGTGTATCCATTTTTCCATTATTTCATCTGTTAATAAAACTCGTATCAAGAATTTATGTTGTAATATGTTTCTCTTTGGAATTGCAGAAACCAACTGAATCTTCCACCCCAATGATTCTCGTGGTCAACAAAATAGACTGTGCTCCATCGCCTTCCACTGAATGGATACATAGAGATGGCTATTCTTTTAGTAAGCATGTTTTGACCTGTGCTGTCACTGGTCAAGGAATACAAGATTTGGAGAAAGCTATTATGGAGATTGTGGGTCTCAACCAGATTCCTGCAGGGGGTCGGAAATGGACTGTTAACCAGGTTAATGACATTTTAATGTGAATTCAATTCATCCCTTTTTAAACTTATTTTGCTTTCCTGAGTACTACACACATTGTTACTTGGTCTTTGGAGCCAAGAAATTGAGTTTTATGAGTAGAGATTGGTATTTAATGTGGATTCTGATTGTTTTATGTCCTAATTTTCCAGAGACAATGTGAGCAGCTGGTGAGGACCAAGGAGGCTCTTGCAAGGTTGAAATCATCGATAGAGGAGGAAATGCCTATAGATTTTTGGACTATTGATTTGAGGGATGCTGCATTAGCCCTTGGCCAGATAAGTGGAGAAGACATCTCTGAAGAGATTCTGTCCAACATTTTTAGCAAGTTTTGTATTGGTAAATAGACTGTTTCTACAAGTAAAATGATCGTGTAAACCACCAATATTTTGCATCATTCCCTTATTTTTTTTGCAACTTTTTTGTCAACTTTTGTATTGGTAAATAGACTGTTTCTTTCTCAAATGAAGGGTAGCACAGTTCTACTTCATGACTTCATGTCTTCATGTGCATAGGCTGATAAAAAGAATCATGGATCCAGGGTACAAAAGCAGTATTGTGGTTTCCTTTCGAGAAAGGCGACACGTAATTTTTGAAAATATAGTATTTACTTTTTATTTTTATTTTTTTTTATATATTACCCGCGTATGACGACTCCTCGAATTTGGACAAGCTTGCCATTAAGTTACATTGGCGGTGGATATAGTATTTATATTATTTACTATAACACAATAAATATCTATATATATAAAAGCATTTCTAATGTAAATATGCATTTGGAGAAAATTGAGTGTCACATAAGATAGATAATTAAAAAGTTAGAAAAACTTTCTCCAATGCAATTATCCAACTTTAATATGGAGATGATGTAGCAAAAAAAAAAGTTAGAGAATATGGAGTAAGGTTTCTAAGAGCATTTTCAATGGTAATGTGGTTTGTATTTGAAAAAAATAGTGGTTTGTATTTGTGACATATAACTAAACTTGATAGACATTCAAATGAAAAAATGGTCTTCAATGCTTCACTTGTAAAATACATGTTTTTAATAACATGTCAATTTATTATTAGTCTTCTAGACGAGTGGTTACTGATTGGGTCAACAAAATCAGAGAGTCATGTTGACAACCTCTAAAAAAAAAGTTGTCACCTCAACTTGAAGTTGCATTAGAGAGGTTGCATTGAAGATGTTTTTTATTTTTTTTTTAACAAAGTGGCTGTTCATTCTACGTGACATCTAATTTTTTCACAACTCACATTACCATTGGAGATGCTCTAATTCTACAAACTCTCCTAAGAATGCAGACTAGGATTTTTAACTCTTTCCACTAATAATATTAAAACTCATTTAATTGTAAATTAAAATAGGAGAGAGAGTTGAATAATTGTTTTATTTGATTTGTCATAAAATGGATGCATGTTTGACTTTAGATAATTGCATTAAAGATGTGAATATGCATTTCTCTAAATTTTTTTTTCAAAAATGGACCCATAATAAATAGAAATGCTGATGTGACACTATTTAGAAACTCAAAAATACATATTTACATCGGAGATGCTCTAAGTGTTTCCTAAATTAGAAATGTATTTAATAAATGATTGTAATGTAGTAATTTTTAATTGCAAGTGTAAGTGCTTTTTTTTTTTCTTTTTCTTTTCTCTTTTAACAAATTCCTTAGTAAAATGAATTCTCTACTAAAACAAAACAAAAGTCCAGAGGCTTGGAAATTTTGTGGTTTCAAGTGTATTTATGGAAACGGATGGAGACAGAGAGTTGAGGTTATTGGCTCCTAATAATGCTTTACAAAGTTCAAGAGTTGACCAAAAAATTACAAAAAAACAAAAACAAAAGCGAGCAAGCACCATTCAACACTCACAAAGTTAAAAGTTATTATATATGCTTTCGGCTTCTCTTATAAGCTTTTACCGTTACTGGCCTTTGGACGGCAATCAATAAAACGACATGTAGCATAGCATTTGGATGTTGAAGACAACTACTGGAACAGGACACGGGGCGGCTTACCCATAAACGTATCAAACAACAACATATTAGCTATAAATATATATATATATAATGGCTTCATGATTGAGGTCAAATGTGGTGGTGCAATCAAAATGTGTTTCAACATCAAAAAACAACTCACAAGGGAAGAATTGAAGGAGATTGAGAGAAGAAAGAAAGAAAAGTTGAAAGAGCAAGAGAAAGAGAGGAAGAGGAAAGAAAAGAGAGACAAGGAGAAGAGAAAACAAGCCCAAGAGGAGACTAAGAGGAAACAACTCAAGGAGAAAATGAAGCATCAAGAATTCACAAAAAGAAAGACAAAAGACAATAAACAAAAGCTCAAGACCAAGAAATGATCAAGAGAGGTTCATATCTTGAATTCTATGCCTTGTAAAACTCTCCATAAAAATGCATTTTATGATTTATATAACGTAGAATTAAATGCAACTCTCGCGGAGGCCTATTGATTTTTTTATTTATACTTAAATTACTATCTCACAGATTATTACAAAAATTACTAAGATAATAAGAAAAAATAAAACAAACCCGTGCAGGAAATGAACGAACAGATCCCGCAAAAAGGGCTGCTGATATCATTCTTCCTATCAATAACAATACAAATATGCTCCTCTCATAAACTCAAAGAATAACTAAGAATTTACACTACACACTAGATAGGTTGGTCCCAAGTAGTGTTCCTACTTAAAACCAAGATGAAGAACAACATATAACAATGATTTAAGCGGGAAGAACGGGACCTGATTGGTTGGAGTACAAACTTCCTAACGAAGCACCTTACAAATTTCACTGATTAATTGCTCTCGTCTTGACGGGTCCACCTGCATTGGATTCAAATAATTTACTCAAAACTCCAAAGGATATAAAGTAGAAATCTATAGTAGCAAGTAATGATTTATTGGATGACTTACCTTGCTTATAAGTGTGGCAAGACCTTGTGGTAGAGCTTGCAAATCAGATGTTGAATTACCAATATCTGTCAGTTGAAGTAGTACCTTCTGGACCCGCAACTCTTGTAGCTTTTTCTCATAATTTATTGTATCATCCTTCCATGTAAAGAAAGCTTCATCATCCACCCAAGCATCTTCTTTGCCTACAGCAATATCAGAATCCAAAAACCATTCCTTGATCAGATCTATGGCAGATTTATGTGAAAGATGATCACCACTGGCATCTATCAACGTCTTGACAAGCGAGCTTTCAGCGATTCTTCGGAGCAATCTTCTGTAGAAGAAAGCACGAGATCTATCCCACTCCACAACTTCTCTGATTACTCCTTTTGCAGCCATCCTCAAGGATGTATCATGAAGTTCAGCAAATCTGGTGGCTATCTGAGTGTACATTGGCAGAAGCTGCTTCTCACGGGCTTTTATCTGCTGCTGCAGAGATTCAATCATTGCTGGGGACCTATTGCTCTTGGCTTCCTGAAGTTTTGCCTTCAGATTGATAAGCTGTTGATCAAGCCTACCCATGCAATCCAGTAGCTCCTTTGTCCTAAATTTGATCTCAATCATCCCTTCAGGCTCCAGGACATTGCCCTTAGCTGTTCGATCAGCATACATTTCGATATGGTCTGAGTTGATCCGACTGTCCACAACCACCCATGCCCCACCACGGAGCTCACCCATCATGGGGATGTAGACAAAAACAGGCTGTTTGTATGTTCTAAGGTTTTCAACAATGGTTGATCCAGCCTGAAGGATCCCTTCAAAAAGGTCCCTCTGCCCACCAGAAAAACCTCTCCAGTTAGCAAGAATGAAAAGCGGGATTTCTTCCCTGTTGAAATCCATCAATGCTTGGGCCGTCTTGTTTGCAGAATCAGGAAACCATACTTGCCCAGCTTGAGGGACCACCCTTTCATGGGAATCAAGTTGTCCGGGGTCAGCAGGTATTACTTGCATTACTGTTTGTGTCTCAACAGCAACAATTCCTACAGGAATTCCTCCAAGCCTTGCCCTCCCTGTTACAACTGTCCTTGCCCATCCTTCGAGAGTTTCAACAAAACTATCCTTGTCAAAAATACCCCCCATCCACTTGCCACTACTATCCAAAGTACCACAGATAGCAGCACGGGGATCACATGAGTTTTCTGGGAAGTACTCAACAGGCCTGTCTGGATGATCCAAGGGACTTGTGATGGGAAGCATGCCACCAACATGGGAAGGAACGTAGCTCAGCCACTTCAAAATAGCGGAAATACCTTCAAGATCATCTGAAACTGTTAGATGAACAACCCCATTAGTGGCCATAATTTTAGGTCCACCAAGTTGCATGTGGGAACTGTAAACCTCCCGGCCAAGAAGTTTGTTCAATGCTGAGAAACCAGTTAGAATTATGGGCTGATCAAGTCTTTGTATGCACCGCATCCCAAGCCGCGCAAGATAAGCACCGATTCCTACAGTTCTTCCAGTCACATATGTCAAGGTAAATGTTTCCTTGTACGCCCTGGAATATGCACCAGCAATGGCTCCACTGCCAGTTAAGTTCTCAACCCCCAGTCCATCCTCCTTCCCGACAATGCTATCTACAATCCACCTGGTTTCTCCAGTCTCCAGCTTCATTTCATGTGCTATAACAGATGATCCGATCCTAGCATAATCCTCAGGAGCTAGATATACATATTGAAAACCCCGCTCAGGGTTAGATTCATCTGACCAACCAATTTTAAAGCAGGATTTGACTTCATCAGCTACCCCAATACGAGCACCAGAATTTGCTGCCAGATATATTAAAGGCAGTTTCTTTTCACAAGCGAAATCAGTTACTGCAAGGAAGAATGCATCCTCTCTTGGGCCAAAAGATCCAGCCTTGAAGGTCACATCATTTGTTACCACTAAAATCGTCCTTCCAGATGGGAACTCTGGAGTAGACATTTCCATATGCCATGCCACCATACCAACATCATTGAGCCCTGGTGCACGCTCAACTGGAACAAGAGGAGTACCCCAGGAACCTTTATCATCAGCAAATTTGAGTTCTGTGAATTTTAGAAGAATCTTATCCTTGGGTTTGTTAGTATTTGGTGTCTGGGAGGCCCATGACTGCTCCAATGCTGTCTTAAATGCCTGCAAATAACATTTCTCCCATAATCATGATTTGAGCTGTTGTTCTGTATTTGTTCACCCACAAGAAAACATCACTGTTATCACAGTAATTACGTAAAAGAGTGCTCACCAGAGGAAAATCATAGCAGTATGTAGTGTTGCTTTTCCTGGCCAAAAGGCGTTTCCGATCTAGAACTCCCAAAGACAGATACTGAGCATTCGCTTCTATACCATGTAGAGGACCCCGTGTAGAGATTGAATGGTAGACTACTCTGTGTTTACTGGAATCTTCTAGTTCCCGATATATCTGCATGTTATGTTGACCATAAACATAAATATGGATTATAACACAATCATGAAGATGACGGATTATATATGGAAGGCAGCCTATAAAGAGAAATTTAATCACCTCACCTCAATAGGTATTACTACCTGTACATGCAACTCGCACACGATCAAGGAGGAATTCCCAAATTATTTTTACCTACTACATATTGCGAACATTATCCAACTTTCTCAGTCCAATAAATAATTTTTTCATACATCCCATTTCTTCATTCATAGGATATAAATGAAGTGTATTATTATGACAAGAAGAACATGCCTCTGAAATGGATCAGAAACATAAGTTTAGTTCAAAGGCATACTTCCAGCAGCCTCTTTTCTTGAAAATCCCTTAATGTCAAAAGATAAGAGTCCAATTCTACTGAATAGTACTGGAGAAACTAATGGGTGGTAGTACAAATTTGCACCATTCAGATGGAGTCCTTTTGGCAGCACTAGCATGCTATACTCTTTATTATTTAAATATGCAAACTGATGTTTGGAAATTATTTTCCCATGTTAACTCGTTAATAATGGCTCTGTAATCAGTTTATTAAATGAGTATAAGAAAGACCTAGATACTCATAATGAAAAAGGTTTGCCAAGTGGACAACCTCTTCCTTAAGAATAAACACACTTACATGTACAGTACAGGTGTGACCAGTCACATTTGTAACGACCACCCTCCAAGCACCATTCGCTTGTCCAGAGGATGCCATCCAAAGCTTAACTTCCCACTCACACACACCTAACCGATGCATTCTCACACCAACAGTTTCATGTATATCATGAGCTAGTTCTTCCAAGATCGCCTCAACAGCACTTTCTTCTTGCCCAGCATCTACGTCAACTCTCCTAAAAACAACTCAAATGTAAGACCCCATATAGGAAATTGGCAAACTTATCCATAAGTAAAGAAAAAAAAATAGAGGAGAATATAAATTAAGTACTTGGGAAAAGGCACAAGATCGTAGATTTGTTGTTCCCGCACTATACAAAGGTACATATGAGCATGGTCAAACTTGACTCTAGCATTGTGCACATTAAGTTCTAACTCCTCCATTGCAGACATTAAGGACCTCAAAATACTCTTTGAAGTAAATGACATCGTACGGGCACGATTAGTTTCCATAACCCGTCCTGGATATACAAGTCCTTCATTTGTTGTGGGTTGCCTAACAAGGGTCCGAAGGAACATCCTCTGTATTGGTAGAGGCTTGTCTGCAACAGTGTATAAATGCCACTGTCGATCCCGAGATAGAGTGTATTGTATATTTTGGTAACCTTTAAGCTTGTCCTGGATAAAACACAAAAAATTAACAAATTTTAGATAAAGAAAGCACAGTGATTTTTTTTTTTTTTTTTTTTTAGTTTTTTCTTGATGAAACTGAATTAAAGAACTCAAAACAGTACAATACAAACCAATTCAAGGTAGATGGACAAAGGAGGTTCTAGATGACGCAATAGAGGCTCTTCCTCGTAGTAAAGCTTATCTGACGACCAGTGAAATGAGTGCCTCATTGGAGCCCGTCCTTCATCTCTTTGTATGATACAGCTAACCACCCCAACACCTGCAGTACGCAGACTGGAGCCCACTTCTTGCTCTTTAAGTATTTTGGCTAATTTGTTTATTCTCTCTTGAGCCTGATCCTCATCACCACTGCAAAGAACCAAAGAAAAAAGCTATCAAGAAGGGACATTGTTACAATCAAAGATCATTTTCTCTAAATGCCACATTAGAATCTGTTACTATGCATGTAATTTGCAG
The DNA here is from genome assembly GCA_030490815.1 of Acer saccharum. NCBI lineage: Eukaryota > Viridiplantae > Streptophyta > Magnoliopsida > Sapindales > Sapindaceae > Acer > Acer saccharum. Next base: position 31,849,580 of record CM059872.1, read on the forward strand.
AAAATAACAAATCCTGTTTTACGAGAATAAAACAAAGCAAACAAGGGTTCAGAAAAGAAGTTTGACCATCTTTTACTTTTTAAAGTAAGCCACTTAGGTTTTGGATTAAAAAATAAATAAAATTGGACCAAACAAATGTAGCTAGATTACTAATTACTAACTAGCTCTTACAAACGAACCATTACTAAACTGTATGTTTCTTACTAAACAACTTATAGATAGCAAGTATCACCCAAGGTTCATGGCAACTGCCAACTGCATTAGTTTGTAATAACAGATTGGAATGCAATTGAAAAAGCATGTATACCTATCCTGAAGTAAACTCATCTGATTGTTCATGCCCACCAATGCAATATGCATCATATTACTGTAACTAGCTGGTTCCACGGATCCATTTGAAGTTGACTCATGAAGGTTATGAGTGGTCTCCCTTAGTGCAGCACTAATAGTTGCCGGTAAAAGTTGAAGAGATTTGATTATAACCATGGCTCCCCATTTCCTTTCACTATGTTTCTCCACCAACAATTGATCAGAAAACTGATCTTCAGACCCATTCTTTCTCTCAATATGCTCCTCCAAGAACTCCCATGATGCAATAAGGCCGCCTCTGTGCCACTGCATCCTGACACTCCCTTTCACAAGATAGGGCTGAAGACAAACAGAAAGGGTTAAACGAGGAGCTGATCCTTTGGAGTAAAATTAGCAAGGACTCAAATAGTTGAGCTGGGATACCTGGTATAATCTACGAACATACGTCTCAACTACCCGCCTTTGAAGGGTGTGATCACTGTGATCAAACAGACCAACAAGAGCATCTTCAACTGCTAAAGGAGCACTCACAAGATCCTCCATTCTTTCATTAATGGCGCTTTTCCTCTTAGGAGTATCCATATTTTCTCCATCCTCTGTGAACATCTCCAATTCAGATAGACTTCTAGCAATGCTTGAACGAAGTTCACTCAGTTTAGTTTGCTCCAGCAGCTGACTTGCCTTCAATGCCAACTGCATGGTAATGTAGTATATCAAGATGTTAATCAAAATGTAAGAAACAACATTAAGTTGAGAAAAGAAAAAATAATCACCACAAGGTGACATAAGGAGAAGATGAACCTAAATAGATGGTAAAATTGTATATAAATCAGTTTCACGTGACTCTTGAATATTAAACAAAAAAATGATCAACAAAACCACATTTTAGAAAAACATATGATTCAAGTTCAACTGAACAACTAGAAAATGGCCTACCTCGGAATAATTTGTATGGTTGAGTGCTGAAAACCGTATAAGTTTATCCCTGTATGCAGCAGGGTTAGGGTATACCAGTTGTTCCATCAGTCGTAGTATCAGATTATTCTTACCCCTGACACCCTGCAGACCAACAAATTATACATAATTTTGATACAAATATTTCCTATGAAAAGGAAAAGGTGACAAGGAAAAGACTAGCCAAAGAGCATGTTATAAAAATTCATACCTGATGAGAAAGCACAATATCCACAACCCTCAATAGATCTTTGTTGTATTGAAGTCGAAGACGCTCAATTACATCAGCCTAGAGGTTAAAAAAATAAGTAAGACTGCTTAAACAGAATATATATCACGACATTCAAACTTGTGGAGTCATCCACCATATGCTTTGGAAAGATAAAGGATTTAAAGAGAAGAAAAGTACTAAAACTTAAGTTTGAATAGGGAAAATAATACTTCAACTATGCTTTAATTGAAATCTTTATCATGATGCAAATAAGAGCTATGCTAGCAATCCCAAATAATCAGGACATCATATCAGCATTTTCATGTGAACATAGTGTAACTTGTGATTTAATGGGAGAAAATCACCTGTATGTTATCACTAAATAATTCTTCAACCGATAAATACTCTTCAAAAAGTGATTGAACAATGATACGGGCATGACTCTCTCTTCCACCCTCATAAGACTTCACAAGACTCATCAAAGGCTCAACAAGCCTTTCCTGGGATCCTCTTTCCTTGTCAGAGGAGGATGACAGGTGTGCCTTCAGCAAAAAGCATATGCCCTTAGTATATTGAAACTTCGAGAATAATTAATTTCCAAAATATAGAATATAAGATAAAGATCTCACCTCAAGTACACCTCGTAATAGTTTGGCAGGGAAGTCAATAATCTGGGTACTTGAAACCCCATTAAACTCCTTACATTTTAATTCCAACTGAAATAATTATACAGATGAAGTAAAAATCAGATCAAAATAGGAGTCTAAAACCAGTAAGCAAAAATGCCATAAATTGAAGCCTCGAGTTAGACATTCACCTCATATTTCAGATCTTTGGGAAGGCGGGTTGACAAAACAGCCAAACACTCTTGCCATTGAAGGAAAGGGAGTTCGGGACTATCAAGACAGTTCAGCAGGTTTGGCACTACCTAATGTAGATGAAAAATTTGTTGATAAGACAATCAAGTTTTTGGAAAACTATGGTAAATCTATTAACCTTTTTTTCAAAATGTAAAAGGCTGCCAGTAACAGAGAGAAAAAATAAATTATGATTAACAACATTGTTTAAAAGCCTAAGACTGATTATTACAGGCAAGAGAATACTTACATCATCAATGTTATGTTCATAACCAGCAAGGATCATGCGAGCTGCGTTTAAACTTGCAGCACACCGTTGATGAACTTTACCATAAATTGCAGTTGGAGGCCCTAGGATTGGGAAGCTCCCATGGAAAGGTTCAGCTTTTCTTACAGCTGAAGGATCATCTAGATCAAGTCTTGCTATAAGCTCACCAGCCTACAATGAAAATGACTTCTTAATGTCTACCAAAATAGAAGATTTCTACTACTTAAATGGAATAATATTTACCTGCATTGCTTGACCTTCGGCCATTTTAAATTGGATGACCCCAGAAGCGGGTGAAAGAAGCGGCATGCACATCTTCATGACCTCAACCTCTGCATATGGTGCATCAGCGTCAATATGACTACCATCTGAAACCAAATATCTCAGCAGCTTGCATGGTGTCTCTGCCACTAACTTCGAGGGATCATGATCATTCTGGATGCAACAAAGATACATAACCAATTTTACCCCACTTCAGGAGAAAAAATATGACGTAGAACAATAGGAAAAAAGAATTGGTTGGCACCTGAAGCAAGCAAGTTCTTCCATCAATGAGAAGGCGAGTTCCTGCTGCTTCTTCTTCGGCATATATAACATGACTATTTCCATCCAACTGTAACAAAATTGAAGCATATAATTATTTACATTAAATTTCAGATATGCATGACAGACAACTTCTAACCACAAAGCCCAACCAAGGAAAATCTCTCTCAGGTACTGGGAACACTATTTGATATTATTTTGTTGGCATAGCATCCACCTGTACTCCTAAATAAATAACCTGCTTTTCTCAAATTCAGCTTCCAGTATCATAATGAAGTCATCTCCTTCAACGTTTGGATACAGAGGTCTCTCATTTCTACATAAACTTAACAAGGATGTTTTCTCTCATAAAGATACTGACAAGTGAAAACAATTCAAAGTACAGGGAATACATACAATTCTGGTCTACGTAGTAAATACTGTATGGTCAGTAAATCACACAAGAACCATAAACATTGCTTAGAAACAAAGAGTAATCATATCAGCAATACAGGCTCATCTTCTTGGGGATTGGACATTACCAAACCAAACTGAGGGTCAAATGTGGAACCTACAAAATGAAGAATTTCTACATTACTGTTAATGTAGGCTCCTATATTGTGGGGAATAGGGGTCCTGATTAAATGGATCCATGTCATCAAAACTTAAAAAATGGATAAATTTCTAGAATATATTCTGCATACAAATTGATGGGGCAAAAGAAAATATGATGGATGAACAAGCCAGGTACCGACTACAAGGATCAAGACTGATACTGCTTGTGTCATTGAAAGATATTTTAACTTAGACTCGAATTGTTAAACGCATTATGATGTGATGCTATCAATAAATTCCATATATTTAATTCTACAAATTATTCAATATACATACTTCATTAACATAATTAATGAAGCTGTGGAGCCAGTAAAAAAATAACAAAAAATAAGAACACACAAGAATTACATAATCACAAAGCAATAACAATGAAACTTTTACCCCCAAAAAACAAAAAATGCTTACCTGCATTAATAAACCTCCATCGCGTAAAGTATGTATCTCCGCTTCAATTTCAGATTCGTTCATCCTTAATCTATAGCTCCTAGGTCCACCTCGAGCCATGTCAATCTACAAAGAGTTTTTCAAAATGTTAACATAATGTATGATTTGACTCTATAAGTTCAAAAAAGCAAGTAATATGAAGAGCCATGTGTAATGCACTACCATGACATCATCAGAACACATACCGTATATTTACTTCCTTCAATGTTCAAAGACACTTGAGAGTTGACAAGTGACATGTGCTGCAATTGGGATTAACTGACATTAGTGTTGATAAATTAGCTTATGAGGACATGTACAGGGGAAACTGTTGGTACCTTGGGCGGGATTTGTCCCTTCTCCAGATAACCCACGTAATCTGAAACCACAGCAGCACTGCTAGCTGATGCTTTCTGAGATTTACAAAGCAAAAAATGTAAGTGACACTTAATACAGACACAGACACATATGTAATTTAGATACTTACATATAGAGCACCACCAACAACAGAGAGATACCACGGAGGCCTTTCTGCTCTGACCCGCATGGCTATTCTACTGTCCAACCAACCTGTGTGGATTTTATTTTCTCTGTAATCTGAAGCCTACATGACACCTTTAACTTAAGTTAGTTTGTATTTGGGGAAAACTGCTTTTGAGGAAAAGGGATGGCTATTTAATGTAATCAGACAGCCAACAAATGAGAAAGTTTACATGTAAAAGATCAATCGTGTAATCAACATTTGTGCGAATTTCTCCACGAATTTGAATTTCTTTCAGCCCAAGAACCATATTGGCAATAGCTAGAGGTCTGGATTCTCCAAATGCGAAAACATGTCCTGAGGTAACATGTAACATAGTATTTTAGTAGCAGCTATTGGAAATGTGTAGAAATACATTCCAATAACTTCATGCAAAAGCACATTGTTGAGATTAAATTCCCCAAGATAGAGCACTCCAAACAATTTAAATGACTTGAGTACAGCAAGGCATGTGAATTAGATAAATAAATCCACAAGGAACAACTTCTACTGGATTAATTTGATCTTTTAATTAACTTAAATAATCAAACGAACTCTCATTATCTCATCAAGTCACATCCATGGGCCCAAAAAACTTTTTCAATGGCTGAAGCACATCAGAAAACCATACATAGATTGAAAATTGTACAACAATTAAAACACACCATGCATATATGAGTTCGACAATAGTGTAGCATTTTGGGTCCTACTTTCCAGAGCATCACACATATACTATTTCCTATATCGATTCCATCTCTACTATGTGGCCCGCTACATATATTAAAAATATTTCATTCTTTTCTACCTTAATGGTCGTGGAAAGTCATACAGAAAAAATGCCGGCATGGGTGTCATCATGCCACATGTTTTACTATTCAATACAACAGAACCCATGGGAAAGTCAAATTTGATAGTGAAAATCATTAAATGCAATCAAGATGCTCTAATGGAAGCTTTCCTTTGGGATGCCTCTACAATTGCATGAAAATGTGTGACTGAACATCAGAAAATTCACATTCCTTAGGATTCTCTTTAGCAATAAAACAGTTCTAAGAATCTTTAAAAATATATATTTTTTTTAAATGCAGAAGAATAAAACAATCTTTGGATTCTCAACATGCAGCCTCACAAAGACCCGAATTCATTCTGAATTGTAGATTCAGGTCTCAAGACTGGGAATTTATGACTTAAATACCATGCTACCAGCTAAAAGCCTAATCCTTACCAAATTGAGAATCTGAGAACTCATGAATGCCTCCTCCAGACTGCAAATGAAAATTTCAATCATTATTAATTGCATGCATAAACTAAACTTTATATAGAATTTTACAACTAAAGCTTACCTTAACAGAGAAGTAAGCCCACACATTTGGCTTGCTTTTAAAACTCAGCTCCTGCACAATGTTGTCAATCTCAATAGAAGGTTCACCATAATCAGGAATTTTAGAGGCTCAAGTGAGAATGTTCATGAACTTTCATAGTCTAACCTGTACTTTCCCACTAGTTGGCTTAAAACCATCATCAGGATCCTCACTTGTTACACGGACAGCTACACAATGGCCTTTTGGCTTTGTAGACTCTGCCTTGTCAAAATCAAAAGGTGTAGCAACAACTGAAGTTCTTCTCCAAGCATCATACCCTCCGCCATGTTCCATCCCATAAAATCGTCTTATTTCTAATTAATTGAAGCATATAAACATAAAGTGTGAACATACATACAATAACTAGGAAAAAGTATTCAAGGGGAATCAAGGTCAGGTAAAGCCATACCTGGAATTTGCCAGAGAGGAATACCCATCCCAACTGCAACTTGGGCAGCTGGCAGATTTATTTCAGCAATCCACTCAGTGACAGGATGCTCTACCTATATTACCATAAACTACAACTATTAGTAAGATTAAATAAATATCCGGGAGATGCAAACAGGACACTGCAATTGAGAAATGAATGGTATAAAACCAACATATCATCAGGTGAAATACCAATAGCCAATACGGATTTCCCATCTCTTCAGACATTATAAAACCCAAAAATGAGTATTTTGCAACAACAGAGCTGAATTATTTGTAAGAGATTTAAGAGCTGAATTATTTTGTAGGTGCATAAATACACTTTTCATAGTTTTCAAATGACAGCTAGCACACAACACTTATATTTACTTCAGATCACACAATAATTAATATAATACACAACAGGACAAGATGCCTTTAACACATCTAATGAAATCATATAACAACCTGCAACAAAATGAAAGTTTGGCGAGAGTATGACAAGGTTTAGAATCAAGTCAAGAACGATATTCACATACCTGTAATCGAGGGTTGAGCTCTAAGAAATAGTACTCGCCAGTATCCATACTGTACAGATACTCAACAGTAGCTGCACCAGCATAGTTAACACTTTTAGCCAACCTTCTAGCCGCCTGCTCCAACTTTTTCACAGTTTCTAATGGAGCTACAGTAATTGGACCCTCCTCAATTATCTACATAACACAATGTCATCAGACCCTACAGGGAAAAGAGGGAAATTCCATAATTTAATTCTAGTATCTAAACGATGGACTTACCTTTTGATGCCGCCTCTGGACACTACAATCGCGGCTATGCAAAGCTGCAACATTTCCATGCTGGTCACAGAGTAACTGGACTTCTAAATGTCGGCTCTAATTAGAGCAAAACACAATATGCATTGTCAGCATAAAACTAAACTGAAAGCAATTAGAGTAAGCACTTCTTTCACAACAAAGTATGGTATATGATCTAACCTGGGAAGCAACCTTCATTATGAAAATGGGCGAGCCAGGAACTTCACCCTGAACTTGTTTAAACAATGCTCTAACTTCATCATCATTATGAACCTAGAAAATTTTAATAGCAACATAATTAGTTCACATCATCAAATTCCTAAGGTATTACCAGGATCCAAACGTAGTTCTCAGCCTGACAGTTTTACTTTTTCACACCAAGTTCACACATTTATTGACAAGTTTTAACATTTTTTTTTAATAAGAGACAAGTTAAACAAATATTAGTATGCAACATCAATATTGGTCGAATATTGACAGAGTGACACAATATTTGAATATTCCAATATTCATATATGGAACAAACCTTTCTTATGCCTTTACCACCGCCACCCCAAGAGGCTTTGATCATTGCAGGATAACCCACAACTTGACAACTTGCAATTGCCTCCTCTGTTGTGAAGACACATGCTTCCTTATATACTTCATCTTGGATAGTATTCAAGCAACTTTCAGAAGAAATTTTGACCTGCAAGTAGGAACTCAATACATTAGATGTCAGGCAACCTGCATAAAAAAAGAATAAGGATTAGAACTTTTAAGAGAGTAAACATTTACATGTGAACCACTCCACGGAAGGGTGGGGACGTCTGCCGCTTGAGCAATTAACGATGAACCAATCTTATCTCCCAATGCTGACATTGATGCAGCTGGAGGCCCAAGAAATACAATTCCCTTTGCATTCAGTGCATCTGGTAACTCAGGGTTCTCGGAGGCATGGCCCCAACCAGGCCAAACCGCATCAACATGTGTTATCTCTGCCATCTAAGCAACCAGGAATTAAAACAATAAAAAATTCTACAATGGCTCAAGAAACTCATATCCAGTTAACTGGCTGTCATTGTTAAACAAAGATGATGATCTGTAACTGACAGCTAGAATAACAATCAGCACATAACTGCATAGACAGTATCAACTTTTCACATTATCTTTGAGACTGTAACAACATTATGATTTCGAGCATCAATTAAGAACTCACTTTTGTTTTGAAATTGATTGGCCATGCCAGTAGTAAGTTCTTGCTTATTAAAATTTATTACTCAAGAGTAGAAGCAAAACAAAAAAAGTAATGTAAGTTTATGAAATTTCTAGCACAAAATGCCTTTTCTAACCAAGTAGAATTTCTGCTCCATAGTTGTATATGTTGGAATGTAGGACTAACTGAAAGTGCACATATTTTCCAGAGTAACTCTGAAGTGCATATATTTTATAGAGTGTTTTATACATACCTCTACAATGAGCTGCACATTGGCATAGTTATTGTTGTTTGTTCCACCAGGAACTTCCACAAACTGATCAGCAATTCTAATATGCTCTGCATTGATTCTCATATCCTCAGGCGTTGCCATGGCCACCAACATGATTGCCTTCTCTGTGCCAAAAGTTTCATAAGCCCAAGTCCTAATACTACGCATAAACTTGACAGCAGCCATTCCATTGTTTGAAATTAAAATGCTATGTATTGGTCTCTTCCCTCCAAGGGACTGACAGAATTCATTTACTTTGGATACCGTAGAAGGGCTCCTGACCACCCCATTTAGGTACCCTTTGGTACGCCCAACTACAGCCTTTGGCGATCTCCTTTGTGCTTCTGACATGCTGCAAGTCCAAAAGTGATAGTGTCAAGATGTTGATGATTGAAGATTTAAGATAAAAAAATATATAAAAAAATCCAGTTGTTCTCATTCAGTTTTGTCTTTGACACATATATGCAAACACTTAGAAATAAAAGGAATCCCAGTTGATAACTTGACAACAACATTACTCCACAGCTGAAAACAATTTAGTAAAAAAAAAAAAAAAAAAAAACAGGTTTGAACAGTGTAATTGGCAGCATGCAATCGAAATTAACAAGGAAACTGTCATTGTGTGAGAATAACAAGTCTTTTGTTTCCAGAGAGGGTATAGTTAGCATCTATATAATCACAATTAAGTTCCATATCCATAGACATATCAATTGAAGCTTACAGTTGCATTTTTAAGCTAAGATGCGAATATCACAGAAAATATCGATTAGAACGAAAAAAAAAAAAGAGTGCAGAGTTGAAACAGCTTTAAAGTGTAGAAAAGTGAATCACAGCCAACTAGCAATCTCAACTACAAACACCATGATAAAATAATAATTATAATAGAATCCGCAAGTGTTGTACCTGAACTGAAAAAAGAAGACGGAATTGAGGGAGGAGGGATCAAAGTGGATTAATGGGCATCAAGCATTTGCGTGAGAATATGGAGATTGAAAGAGAAAGAGAGACAGAGAGAGAGAAGACACGTATGTTAATGTATTGAGAGATGTGCAATAAGTTGTTGGAATGTGTAGTTGCGTGAGATGAATTGTATGTATAGACTATAGCATGATCAGCGTGTTGTGTTTTGATTGTTTGAATATGTTTTATTAAGGAAACAAGAGAAGAGAAGAGAAGAGGGACTGGGGTAGGTGTGAGTTAGGGGAAGGTGGGTCTTAACGCCCTCTCTTAACTCCTTGCACGTGCTACCTGCCCCTGCCTCCTTCCTTCCTTCCTTCCTTCCTTCTTCCATTCTTCTTATTCTTCTTCTACTGCTGTCACTGCTCTCGCAAGTAGTTCTCCAGCTACCCTCCCTTTTTTAGGTCCGTTACATCCGTTATGGTTACGGTGACGGTGATTCGAACTTTGGAATATTATCCGATGCTTAAATTACACTGTATGTTGGTTTTTCTTCCTTTCTCTCACATTTTTCTCTTCTATGTTAATTTTTTAGTTGACCTGATATTAAAAATATTAATTAACTTTTTATATAAAGAAAATATTTATGAAGGCATTAAATTCATATGGTTAGAGATCAAATCGTGGACACATCAAAGTAATTCATTCTTTTTTTCTTTTTTTTTTGATTGGAATACAACAAGTATGTAATTCATTCTAGACTTTGGCTTGTTGACTGTGAGATAGATGGTGTTGTCATGTCAACCAACCAACCATCCCTATACCTTTTCCTTTATTAGATGAATTATTATTTTATTATTATTAATATTATCTAACAACGGGACATTGGGGCATCAATCACTATAAGATTATTTAATATGAAAAAACTCAACAAAGAAACTTGTAAAACGTATAATATGGAACTTGAACACCGTAACATTAATGTGAAAAAAGAGTTACACGCCATTTGAATTAAGAGCAGATATGAAATTATTTTATCATTATTCGATCACTAGAATGGTAATATCCGTATTGATAGTATTTTGTTTTTTTCCTTAATGATAGAGAAAGATTTAATTGAGTGTGTTTGTTGACGTTGTGAGATAAGATGTGTAGGTGAAGGGTTTGATTAGATAATTAATATATGCATGTAGGGAGTTAGATTGTAGTTGGAGGTTAGGTCCATCCATCTCTGTTTTTGTCAGTCTTTCTTGCCTCTTTGGTCTTTCCCTATGTTAATTCAACGAGGGCTGCTATATATAACCGGGGTCGCAGCACCGCCGTGGCCGTGTAATGCAAAAAATGAAAAAATATGTGGGATCCACATAATAAATACATAGGACCCATGTGTTTTTTTTTCTTTTTTGCACTACGGGGCCGCGAGCCCGCGACCCTAGTTGTACAAAGTGTTTCTCTAATTCAATTCTATTCAAACATGGAAATCTCTTTTTCTTTTTTTCTTTTGTAACCTATTTTCCCTTTTGTAAACAAATTACGTGGTAAGACAAAATCTCTAATAATTAAACACAACATCATCTCAACATGTTCAAAATTTCATCACTCATAAGATTTATTTTTTTCCTTTTTTATATAATTTTCTTTAATTTGTTTTCCAATTTTTATAAATAAAAAATACCCTATTATATATATATATATATATATATATATATATATGAAACGTGAAAAAATATGAAAAAGATATACTTTTTTTTATAGCTCATTACAAATATTATTACAATAATTAATAAGTATAATAATCAACAAGCCAAGATAATAAGGTAAAAATAAAGTTTGGAAGAAATAGGAATGGAGGATGGGGGGACCTCATTTAGATTTGGGGTGTTTTGGTAATTATATATATATATATTTTTTAAGTGAAAGTTTCATAATTTGTTTTTGCTAGAATTCACAAATTTTCCAACATTTCACTTTTTTTCTTAAAATAGAAAAATGTTACAGGGTCTTTAGTAATTTATGATTATGAACTGATTTTTTTTTTTAAAAAAACTTCTTTTGAAAATCTAATTATTATTATTTTTACGCTTCTTTTTTAAAGATATTCCATTTTCAAAATTTAAATTTAAAAAAATTCTATTTTTTTATTTTTTTTGATAAAACAGAAAGCAACAAGAGAAACAAAAGGCAAACAAAGCAACAAAGCCAAACAGGAAAAGAAACAAAGCACTCATCAGGCATATTAGCTTCCACTAAATTCTTGATGCACTCAGGAAAGCCTTCCATCCAAAAGGCATCTTCAGCAATTGTCAGGGCGTGCCTAGCAAGCCCCTGAGCCAGACAATTGGCATTCTTAGAGACATGACCAAAGTTCACTTTTCTGAGGTTAGCGCTGAGTAATCGGATGTCATCCAGAAGCACACTGAAATCCGAAAAATTATGAATATCCTCATTGATCCATTTAACAACCATAGCCTCATCCATTTCAAAAACACACGGCTCCAAGCCACAATCAAGAGCAAATTGAATACTTTTCTGAACAGCAACAAGCTTAGCAATTTTAGCATTAAAATTAACCTCCATAACTTGGGCACAAGAAGCAAACACAACACCTTTGAAATCCTGAATGACAACACCAATACCAATGCGACCTCCTAGAATATCTAAGGTAGTGTCGCAGTTAACTTTGAACTCACCCTCCACCGAAGGCAACCAGACACACCTCTCCTGTTTTCTAGGCATCCCTGGTTTATAATTGTTCATCTGAGAAGCCTGTTGGAAGTCATTCAAGAACTATTCACACCAGCTGAACACCTCAGACAAGTTGCCCAAACGAGATCCATGTATTTTAGCATTACGGCACGACCAAATCCTCCAGATAATAACACAAAACAGTCCAACCTCCTTAACTTTTTTAGCATAAGCACACTTATGAATCAAATCAGAAAAGTTAATACAATTACCTCTAAAACCACCATTCTTGTTGTACCATTCCATACAGATGTCCTTCAAAATTTTACAATCCCACATAGCATGGATGGTAGTCTCGGCATAGGTTTTGCAGGCATCACAGATCCCTAAAGACATTTCCTTTTGTTTCAAGATTATCATTTTTATCTTTTGGCACTCATATTCTAAAGACACTCCATTTTAAAAAATAAATTTCCAAAGACACTCAATTTTATTTTAATAGAAGTTAGGATAAACTATCGTAGCCTTTAGATTCATAAAAGGAGTAATCTTTTTTTAATTAAATTATTAAAAAAAATTATCTCTCATAAATCATTAGATTAAATATCACATATTAAACACTCTCTCATAGATTTTTAATTACCATATTAAACTCTCTTTCCTCCAATACAAATCTCTAATTTTCTATCTCCGGTCTTTCTTAAGCAATACTAACCGTTAAGAAAAAAAAAAAAAAACTTATGAATAAGTTTGATTTTTAGGAACCGTATATATATATACAAAATAAAATAAAATAAAAACTCAAAAAACAAGTACCCTGTTTTTCGAAAAAAAAAAAAATCGAAATATGAAAATGTTTTTTGTTACTTTTGTAGGTATGTGATTGCCAGAGAACTTTAATTCTTTTATTAGTCTTAGAAATTCTGAGTTTAATCGAATCTAGGTTCAACAAATCAAGATTTCATATATCTTTTTTTTTTTTTTTTTTTTTTAAAAAAGGTATTTGTATCGACTTATATATAAATATATATATATATATATATATATATATATAACCAGATTTTCTATTATCAGTTCGTCATGACAATAAATATATCAGGACGAAGAATGTGGACCACTAGATTTACATATTTTGACTCAAAGTGTATGCACTTGTCAAAACTTCTCTATAATCTGTGGTCCGCATTCTTTGACCTGATATATTTATTGTCAGGACGAACTGACGATAGAAAGACTGTATATATAACTATATATATATAGTTATTACTGTTAGTAAAAAGCCAAAATATTCATAAGTTTTTTTTCTTTAACTATTAATCATAGATTGATCGAGAAAGTATGGAGATAAGATGTTTTTTTTCTTGAAAAATGGAGAGATAGTCAATTAGGAGAGAGTGTTTAATATACTAATAACAGATTTAGGAGAGAGAGTTTAATACTTAATATTTAATCTAATAATTTAGGAGAGACAATTTATTTTTTTAATAATTTAATTAGTTATGTCTTTAGAAACTTTTTTTGTTAATTTTAATTCAGGTTAAAATTGTCATTAATAAAATAAAATAGAGTCTAAATAAATAATTTATGGATTCTAAGGAGAAACTCTTCTTCTTTTTTTACAAGATAGTTATTAACTAGTAAAAAAACTTCATAAGCGGTTAAATTTTTTTATATATAATTTTTACATTTGTTTACACTTTTCACTGAAATTTACCTGTAAATGGGGATGGGGCCATGGGGTTTTGTGAAACTCTAATCACAAACTAAGGGGTACTCTAGTATGGTTTCTTAAATAGAGTTGTTCAATTTAATTATGAAATAAGAAGCATATGATAGAACAACTTATTTACCAATTGCTAGTATTACAGCAACTGCGTGCATAAAAAAAAAAACAAAGTGCATTCTCTTAAATCTTACTACACACAGGCAGATATGCACAGTAGCGAAGCCACATTAGTGATTAGTGGGTGAAACCCAGTAATGAGTTTCGCTACAGCACCCACAACTCTAGCTAATTGTCCACCCTTTCCAAGTGTGATTTCTATGTTATGTACGGTTGTGCCTAAGGGCATATCGGTTGAAATAGATTCATCTTTTTGATCAATCAAAACCCCTTCCCAAACTGTACAAGCTTCTTCTAAAGCATTCGGTTTTCTGGATGTAGATGATCATATCTATACAGATGGATCTTATATATATGAACGAATTACACCCACCTCCCCTGAGGTTTGCTAAATTACAGATGAAAACGACTTTATCATTAACTAATACTCACCTCCCCCGCCGTCAGTCAACGTCCGTTACATTTAACCGTTGACCATATCAGGAAGGATAAAAGTCCAAAATACCCATGACATGACATCAGACACCCTATTTACTATTATAACCCAGGTAAAAGACAAAAAAAAATAGAGATTAATTGAAAAAACTATTTAAAAAATAGAGATTAATTGAAAAAACTATTTAAAAAATAAAATTAATTGAAAAAAATAATGTTTTTATAGAAAATTTATAAAGATTCAAATAAAAAAATAAAAAAGTATTTTTTTTAAAAAAAAAATGTTGGTCCAGCTATTTTTTAAAACATATATTTAAAAATTTTAATGAATATTTACAAAGGTAAAATAAATATTTTTTTTCAAAGAAATTTAATTAAAAATTTTAATTTTTTTTCAATAAATATAATTTTAAAAAGATTGTTTCCACCGTCCATCACCATGATAGACAGTGGAGATCAAATTTAAAAAAAAAAAAAAAAAAAAAACTAAATGAAATTTAAAAAAAAAAAAAAATCCACCAATTCATATCATCTTCATCAATCACCTGGAAAAAAAATTCCAAATATAAAATAAATCACAAATCAATCTCATAACAAAATATTACAAAACTGGAAATATTATTTTTTGTCCTAAAAATACCCAATCATCCATCATCACTCATCAGTGAAGATACCAGATCTCCAACAGGACCAACACCCACACCATATGATACTCACCAGATCTACATCAAAAACCAGCCACACCATCATCGACCATCATCTTCCTCATCATCCCACACAAACACAAATTGAAATCAGATTCCAACACAAATACAAATTGAAATTAGATTCCAACACAATTACAAGATTCAACACTCAAATCTGACCACCACCAACAACCGAAAGCACCCAAGTACCCAACCAACCGCACCAGTCGATATGTCGATCTTTTCTCAGTGGAGGAGATCGGCGTTCGATCTCTTTGCCGGCGGCCACCCCAAACCAAAACCAATCGACGTTCGATCTCTTTCCCTCACCTCGCGGTGGCAGCCACCCCTCTGTCAAGGGTAAAGAGAAGGGGATCAGCGGAGATGGTGATTGGAAGATGGTTTGGGTGAGCGGCGGTAAGGGTTTGGGTTATGGAGAAGATGGTGAGTGGAAGAAGATGATGAAGAAATTTGGGTTTTAAATTTGGGTTTGGATAAAATGATGATTGGAAGAAGATGATGAAAAATGATGAAGAAATTTGGGTTTTAAATTTGGGTTTGGATAAAATGATGATTGCAAGAAGAAGATGATGATTAGATGTGAGGCAAAACGTTGGGTGGAATTTTTTGGTTTTTGGATGTGAGCCAAAATGGTGGTGATGAGCAACAATGGATCAAGTTGTTTTTGAAAAAAAAATAATTTGGTTGTTTTGATATCTAGGCAGTGGATCAAGTTGTTTTGATTGTGTTTAAGTTTTTTTTATTTATTTATTGTGCTTAGTGTTGGACTTATGAGAAATCTGGGTTTGGGTTGAAGAAATTTGGAAATCTGGGTTTGGAAGAAAAATTGAAGATATGATTTTTTTTTTTTTTTTTAAATTTCGTTTTTTTTTTTTTTATAAATTTTTTTTTTTTAATTTGATCTCCACCGTCCAACACCATGATGGATGGTGGAAACCAATCTTTTTTAAAATTATTTTTATTGAAAATAAATTAAAGTTTTTCATTTTTAAATTTTGGTGTATCAGTATTTTTTCTTTTTAATCTGGCGTGTACAGTATATAAGTAATTAAAGGATGAAATTACCCTTCCTCATAAGGTCAACTGTTAGATTAAACGGACGTTGACTGACGGCGGGGGAGGTAAGTGTTAATTAATGATAAAGTCGTTTTCATCTGTAATTTAGCAAACCTCAGGGGAGGTGGGTGTAATTCGTTCTATATATATATATATATATATATATATATATATATATATATATATAATGAAGTACCACATGAATGGATATATAGAATCCAAATCTGCCGAATCACTCATGTTCTGATCGATCTTCTACATCCTAGGTCTTCCTATTCCGTCATCCGGTTCATGTTTTTCATATAGCATTCAAAATGAATGACTATGAAATTACGATACTTCCACATATTATGGGTAACATAAGAGACGTTTCTATTTTTCTTTATACAGTAGTGAGCCCACATTAGTGATTAGTACGTTTGAGGTGGCAAACTGACACGAAATAAATGTGCGGCTATTAACATTTAAACATTTAACAGAGAAGGTTAGAAGGGCTTAGCTTTCACTTTCGAAAACGAATTTCATTTGATCGATTTGTTGAATTGTGAGGTCTCAAATGGTTCTCGTCGACATATATTGACATGAGCTCACTCTTATTAATTCAAACCTAACTCCCCAACACCTACTTCCCTTTTATTTATATATTGATGTAATCATGTGTGATTGATCAAGGTGCAAGTCTTGTGTGTTGTGTCTACTCAAACCAAGTAACAACATGCATGCATTCTTAGTACATGATCACAATTTATCTTGTCAACATCAAAACATTATCCTATAGATTTTCATATCATCTAATGACTATATATAATCATCATTTTGTTAATCATTACCATCTTTTTTCCCGTAATACAAACATCCACACTCCACTTTCCAAAAAGGCAATTCTATAACTATACTTGTATTGATTATTATCTGTATTTGTTCAAATGTTTTTGACTTTTTGCCTCTCATTGCAACGCCTTTGATTAGAGAACTTTGATCATTGGATTATTTATTAGTATCCATTTTACACTTTATAGTCATTGATTGAAAGCATGACATTAAATTCGAACAGAGAATTTTTGTTTACTAAGGGTGCACATACTCTCTTTATAGGATCATTCCATACCAAGCAAACATAAATTCTCTCTTGTTGTACTTTTTTTTTTGGGTAGAATATTGGTGTATACTTCATCTTCTACCTTTGCAGTGAGATTCAAAGAGTTTTTCTACATATAACTGTGAGCATACTTATAGTACACTTATCCATCTCATCACTCCATGCAAGCATTATTTAACCCAATTGCATTTCTTTTTCTAACAAAAAGTGATGAGGTGGATAAGTGTGTATAAGTATGCTCACAGTTATATGTTTTCCAGAAAAAAACTGGGGATCCAAAATAACTATTTTACCAAATTTAAAAAACAATGTATACCAAGTACATTACATTTTTGGGCCCAAATCTATGGAAGGGCCTGGCCTGGCCCTAGTTCAATTCTATTCATGCCCACAACTAGTTTTAGGGAATTTTTGGTACTTGTCATAATATTAGGTCCAACATTATATATATGGTTGATCTTGTTATACAAAATGGAATATTTTGGATGCCATCATCATCATTCATCAAAGGTTGGCGTAATGAAGAAAAGAAACCAAGCAATTCTAACCTTAAAATGCAATGCAACTGACTTGGTGAATGGAGCAGAAAAACTACTCAATGTGATCAAAGAAAACAAGCTCAAATTTTGAAGTTATATATGTAGCAGCAGATCAACAAGCAAAAAGCTGTTGTAATCAAAGAACTAAACATAGACAAACAACCTAATTAATGATACCAACCAAATCAAAATTACTATCCTAATACAAAATAATAAAAATCATTAACATCAATCTACTACGCTGAGACAAGAGAGAATGAAGCAACAAGCATGCTAATAATAATAAATGTCAAGGAAGCAGACATGCTGTAACTTCCGCTAACTGTAGATGGCGATGGAGCTAGTTCGGGCGTGCCACCTCCCTGTGACGGTGCCGGAGTGTTAGCCTTTGGCGGCTTTGCCGGGGTAGGGGGGTGACTTGGAGACACTGGTGACACCGGTGGTTTTGCTGGAGGTTTAGCTGCAGTAACACAACAAATATAACATGAGATCATTTCATGATAATTAATAAACAACACTTCTATGAAGATTCTTTTAGACTTTGATACATGTGGATGACACAACATTTCATGTGTTTTTGATTCTAGTGTTGGCAATTTGGCATATATAAAAGTGTTTTCTAAAACCATTTACTTTCTAGAAAAATACAAATTATAATTAATTCTCCAAAAGCATTTGTAATCCAAAAGATCGTCTATTTCTAATCAATCAAACACCATAAATCATACTACAACAATTTTTTTTAACTTATTAAAAAAACCAAAAACGCTATTGGTGCATCATTTTTTATATCATATTATTAAAATAAGAATAAATATGATCCGATTAGCCAATAATCACATAGATTTATACGATGAAAATAAAAGAAAGAAAGAGGGGCACGATCACTCGATTACCGTTGTTGCAGTTGTTAAGAGAAGGAGCGGAAACACTGCAAGCGGCTGGTAGAGTATAGGCCTTGGTCATATTCAAATCAAGCCCCATTTGAGCACTGCTACTTACGGCAGTGCAAACGCATTCAAAACCTGCATGAAGCACTGACTTGAATCCATCGCAACACGCCGAGTCCGGCTTCGTCTCATTGCTGTCGTTACCCAAAAACGATAAGCAACCGGCCATGTTATAAATGACGTTAGAGCAATCCGATGGTGAAGGTGCCAGAACCGGAGACGATGATGATGAGTGTGAAGGTGTCGGAACTGGAACCGGAACCGGAGATGGCGAGTGTGAAGGTGGTTTTGATATTCTTGAAGCTGCAGAGTTTGCCACAGCCATCACACATACAACAATCAACAAAATTCTGGTCGTCATTGTTAATTGAGAGGAAGAGGAACCAGTGAATAAAACACAAAGAATGTGATTTAAATGGTATTAAATAAAGGGAAATTAAGATAACATTTTGAGTTTGAATTATTCCAATCACCCCACAGAAACGGGGAAGTTGTTATTGATTAGTTATGATAGTTATCTGAATTTTAATTAATTAGGTAATTATTGAAAATCAATTAAGTGTTTAACTGACTTATCTGATTCACATTTTGTCCAATATTTTAATGTTTAATTAAGCCACTCTAAACTACAATTTTCGCTAACTTATTGGATTTGTTTTTTATTTTTTATGGTGTGGAGATCTTTTGTCATCCAAAATTACAGGATGAGTGGCAATATTATTGGCACCCCTGATCCCTCTCATTCCAGATATATGAAAAACTGTTTGTTATTTACAAATTCATCTTTAAGAATTTAATTAAGTAGCTCAAATCTTTTGAAATTTATAATGATTTGATAATTAAAAGATTGTTGTGTTTCAGAAATAACAATATAAGATATAAGCACATTACCTCTTATTAAATATGGTAGAGCATTTCCCTTCCACAATGGTAGTGAGGGGTTTGAGTCCCTACCGTACAAATTTTACAAGTATGTGTATGAAGTATTCTCCCGGTTTATGGGAGTAGTTATTCATACCGTATATGTATTGTCTGATCTTGGCAGGTCCACTCCTACCTGAATGAAATAAAAGAAAATTGGCCCAACCCATACAAAGAAAATTCATCAAACAACGAAATACAATATAAAATTTGGGTTGTTATTAGTTAGTTCCAGGAGTACACTGGGCTGGCCTCATATGCAGGCCTTGTCAGTTTCACTCACATATGCCAGCAGTTACACTAGCCTACTACAAATCTTGAAGTCAAATGGATTGATGTGATATCATGTTTTGTAACGTAAAAATTACATGTTTCCGTAAAAATACCGTTCATTCAATCTTACAATATCATCGGTTTTAGTGGCCGTTAGGCCCGCTACTATGATATATAAAAGAAGGATCAAGATCCTTTCATTGGCTTGTTTTTCCTTGACTTTCCATAATCCAATGACACCTAAGTAAAATACAAAATGCATGGTCAAGATTGGTTCACTTTTTTCTCTCTTATGTAACTTGATATTTGAATTACACTTGAACAATGCCAAGGAAAAATAAGGACCAAAGAGAGGATCCCAACACATAAAAAAAATAAAATAAACATAAGGTTTGTACATTCGTGTCTTGAACACATCAATGCAAGATTTCTTTATTTTTTATTTTTGAAATAAACTGGAAACTTCTATTAAAGAAGATTAACAATATACGAGAAGGCTCATCACTCATCGATGCAAGATTTTAATTATTTTAAAAAAATTAATAAAACATCATATTTTATTATTTCAAGACATTAATATTCAATTTTTTTTTTTTAAGAAAATGATTTTTCCATTTTACATAAATCAAAATATATATGTATATATATAAGGAATTGAATCTTTTAGGGGTTATCTTTTAAGTCTTTGGCTTGAGTTCTGTCAAAAAAAAAAAAAAAAAAAAAAAACTAACCGGCACTAATACCCTCTAAACTCTTCAAAAATTTGCACTATACCCCCAATTTGCACTAAATCAGAAAAACGAGTTTAAAAGAAATGAATTGTCAACCATAGTAGTATCAGTCACTATTCACTATATATATATATATATATATATATATGGATTATATATATGTTGAACACTGTCCATGAATCATTGATGCACACAAAATGATTCAAATAATGAAAACAATAAATTAACCAGTTATTTTCCAGAAGCATCAAATAACAAGAACAATATTTAGCTTATCTGTCATTCCCCAGAGTGTACCAATATTATTGTAGGGCATATATGCAGGGTGGCCCTCCATTGATATGGGGACACTGTGTCATGCCCTACACTTCTCTATCCATGCAAGCACACATCCTATTAATTGGATGGTCCCAATATATTTTTGTTTTGAGGAATAAAAAACAAAGAACAATAATTCAGCAGCAATTACCCCTTCAACAATTTGTCTATAACCCTGATTTCCAAAACCTGTTGGATTTTGTCTTCGCAAGCAGCCATGCACACACTCATATCATACCTATTAGGACAATTGTTAAATTAAGTAAGTCCCTAAAGTTTTTATTAATTCTAATTAGGGCCAGTTTGGTATTGCTGTAACTTTTATAATAATTACTGTTAGTTGTGCTGAAGAAATAATCAGTTGTGAAGTTAATTAGCAGATGTTTGGTTAATTATACTTTTAAAACTGCTGTATAGCTGAAAAGCAGTATACATATGTTTGGTAATTTTATTTCATTAATAATGACTAAAATAGATATGATTTTATAACCTTATTTTATTTTTTTTCATTAATTATATATATTAAATCAATATTTAAGTAGAATATTTAAATTAGAAAAAAAAAATTCCATAAGAATAATAAAAATATTTTTCAAAGATTTTATAAATCAAATCAATATTTAATTACAATATTTAATTTTAAGATGAAATAAGGAATAAAAATGATTTTAATTTAATTTCATAAGGATAATAATGATATTTTAAAAGATTCATTAAATGTTGAAATAGATTATTTCATAATCACTTTCAAAAAGTAACCCTCCACCTACTTCTCAAAGTCACTGTCAAAACTTGCTAGATTATCAATTAATCACTTCTAAAAGTTTTACCAAACATCATTTTATGTCAAAATTATGAAATAAGCTGATTTTAACTTCTCAAAAGCAATACCAAACTGGCCCTTAGTTTGCCACTTAACTTTAAGTTTTGATGGTTTTTATTTAAATAATTATTTAACTTTAAAGGATATATGTATATACAATTTTTCTACTATTAGTTCGAACTAATTTACATCAGTTAAGAAAGATTATATATATACTTTTTTGTGAAAAAGTGCGAGTTCTTCTCGACTTGAGAGCATGAAATCTAAAGGGGAAATGTGAGGCCTGTCTATATGGTTCCCTTCTTTATCAAACTGGGCTCCACCTTTGCATTTCTTTTTTGCTTTTTTTTTTTCATTATTCTTTTATATATATATATATATATATATATATATATATGCCTTTTTTTGTTTTTGTTTTTTTGTTTTTTGTTTTTTTTATGATTTTAGAATATTTTTGTTTGGATTCTTGGCAACGACGTGATTTAAATAGTCAATTTTACTATATGATTTCAGAATATTTTTCTTCATTTTCGTTTGAAACTAGACTACAAGTCACTTAAGAAGCTAGATTAGTTTGATTACTTTTACAAAATTGCAAACTAATTGAATTGAAATTAAATAAAAACTTATGTACTTATTGGTAATTTATCCTACCTAATATTTAGATTATGGCCCACTAAGTAGATATTGTCTGCCCTCGTGGGTTTGTTTTGGATTATGGACTTCAAGCATTTTTTCACGGATTCAAATCACTTGTCAAAAATGGTGTCCCAATTTGTGTCTAACCAACCAAATTGGGTTATGTGTACACGTTTTTTTCTAAAAAAATTAATTAAAAAATGACGATATTTGCACCCCTTAAAAACCGTATGTATACCCTAAATTAGTATATTTTTAAAAATCTAATAATGCCCTTGAGTAAAATTACTAAGAGGATTAATTGTTTGTTAATTAGTACACCCACCAATAATTATTAATTAGTTTCCTATTTTAATCTTTTGTAATTTTTTTTCCTATTAATGGTTTGATATTAACATATATCATAAAGACTCTTTCCTTTTAATAAGACCTATATTCTCTTTTAAATATATTTTCAATCTCGTTTAAGGAAATACAAATTGATTGCTAAGTATGGAAAATGAATCAAAATCATAAGACAAATTTGGTTGTGAAAAAAGTAAAGTTTTAAATTAATTTTTATTAGAAGAACAAAATCATTATGTATATAAATTAACTATATTATCTATATTATTTTTATTTCTTTCAAACACACTTTAGATTATTTATTTATTTATTTATTATTATTATCAATATTATATGTTCTTTCTTGTCAAAAAAAAAAAAAATAGATGTTCTTCAATGTCATGAACACCTATTTTATTTTATTTTTTGAAATATCATTTAACACCTATCTATTTCTACATCAATTGAGACATGACACAAATCTTGTATCCCTACAACTTTCTCAAACAAAAGTGGTTCTCCAATAAAAAAAAATTAAAAAAAAAATCTTAAAATGGATTTGGGCTGTACCTACTGTTTTTAAGGGGTGCAAATATCGTCACTTTTAATTAAATGTAAATGATAGTAGTTGATATGACCCAATTTGATTGGTTAAACACAAATTGGGACATCATTTTTTAACAGGTGATTTGAATCTATTTTTCACCCATGACCTAAAAAGGGTCTACTTAGTTAAGAGAGACGAAGTCTTATATACAAATCTTGAGACCCATTCGTTGGTAATGGGAGATGTGACAATTTTGGAACTCATTTAAAAGCGATGTAAGATATTACAATCTTAGATCTCATTCGTTAGCGATGTGGATTGTGGGATACGGCAATGGTTCTGTTTGTTGGGTAGTTGGGCATATCGGCCGGGCGCCCAGTCCAAGCTAGATGATTGGGTCGAGTGAAGACAGTCCATTGTAGCTGGCAATTGATCTTCTCAAAGGAAAAGCGACAGCAATAGCAATTGGAAATGTCTTTTAGTGTAGTGTGCATGCATGGTGTTATGGTGCATTGAGCGACTCGTCTTTAATTATTTGTGTAGTTGTTGTACAGTCGATCTACAGTGGTCATCATCAAATTAATCTGACTTTGTCTATATATAAAGGTATCGGGCGTACATGACTTATGCTAGGTCTCACTGGTGAGCTATTAAAGGAATTCTGCAATACATAGTTTCAAGTACTATCGAAGCCATTTTTAAGGTTATTCAATTAACAAATGGGCAATTATCAATTTGGTTATGGACTCTTTTTTAAAAAAAAATTTCAAGTTGTTTGCGACTTTTACAAAAGTGACCAAATTGATCCTCATATTTTTTTTTCCAAGTGCCAAATTAATCCCTCTTTTTTAGAAGTGACCAAATTGGTCATTCTAACGTTTTAACGGTATTATATATAACAGTTGACTTTAATAATTTTAGTTAAAATATCTAAATAACCTTTATTTGTTATATTAGAGCAAATTTGTTTTGTCTTTTATGCATTAAATTCACTATTATAATTACAACAAAATCCAAAAATATTATTAATGAAACACCATTTGTACCTTTTTAATTAAAATTTCTAAAAACAAAATCTAAAAATATTTTAATAAGATAATATCAATTATACCCTTATTTTATAAATAAAGTTACCATTCATTTCCAGTTTTACCTTTTATAATTTTTATATAATTGTTTTTTTTTTTTATTATTATTACAAGCATTGATGTCAAAATTATTTAAAAAAAAAAAAAAAAAAAAAAAATGTGCATGTGTCATTATTATATTATTTAGAAGTAAGGTACAATTTTACACCCTACATAGCTAAAGTTGATTGGCTGATGGAACTTAGTTAGAGGAACTAATTTGGTATTTGGGAAAAATATAAAGACCAATTTGGTCACTAGCTTTTATAAAAGTCACAAATAACTTGGAATTTAAAAAAAAAAAAAAAAAATCCAAGACCAAATTAGAGCACAAAATCATTGCTCTATATCTTAACATTATAAAAAATTAATTACTCTCACTCTCGGTCTCACCAAATATTAATTATATATTATTCTTTAGGCATTGCATGTCGTCCCAACCCAAGTTGACTGTGAATACTTCTGTGAAATTAAGAAATTCAAACTCTATATAATATGTAATGTAGTACTCGATTATAATAGTTTTGATCGGCTACAAGTCATATCTACTGCCTCGTATATATACCCAATTCGTTGAAAAACAAATATAATAAGTTTCAATCGTTATGGGATTTAATTAATTAAAATACGGTAAATTTATGTATTCAAAACATATTATAATTAGTATGTAATTTTTTTTTTTTTTTTCATCTTGTCCAAAATAAATAAGTAATTAGTTTTTTTTTTTTTTTTTTAAATAAGTAATTTTTTTTTTTTTGAAGTACTATAAAAAAAATAAAAATAATAAAAAAAAGTAATTCCTATATATGAAAATAAAATTATTAACATATATTTTACAATTTACATCCCTTGTTTTTTTCCATAATTAAATAAGCCAATATAAATTCGGAAAAGAAACGCCTTTCTTTTAGTTTAATTTGATTTATCGTCCCTTTTCAAGTTGTGAAGTGGGGAATGGATGAAATAAATAAATAGAGAAATAAGGAGCTCTTTAAAATGGGAAAAGTCACAAAAATTTGCAATTTGGAGTGGGAGTGGGTCACATCCAAACAATAAGGAACCTGAAAACAACATAAAGGAAGGAAAATTAACCAGGTGGTTGACATTGACAATGACTACAAAAGCTTGCCAATTTGTGTACTTAATTATTTCTTGTGTTAGGTGAAAAGCCTTCAATGTTTGTTATTACTTGTGAGCCCCATCACCTTTTATTTCATTTCAATTTACATCTTTCTTCTTTTTTTTTTTTTTTTTATATATTTAACAATCTAATATTTCTTAAACAAATTTATCAATTGATGATCGAGTATAAATTTTTTTTTTTTTCTTCTTCTTCTTCTTCTTGTTAAAGTATTTGAAGACCATAAATCTTACGATTCTTCGAGATATATTTGTGTCTCATAATTATCCAATTATACTTGCTTCTTGTTTTATCTAATAATGGGACATGTTCAAGCCTCAAACAAGGATCTCTTAGAGAAATTAATTGTTACGATCACGTTTTTAAGAAAATAAAAATAGTTTATTTTTAGTTTAAATTTGAATAAGTTGTTAGCTGATAGGATTCTTATCCTATTTAATTTCTACTGTTATTATTTGAATTTCATGTATCTGTCCTATAAATAGGACTTGCTATCGATGAATGAAACGTATGAATTAAAATCTATCAAATATGTGTTAGTATTTCTAACATTTTGGGAGGTTTTGGTTTCCCTCCAAGCAAACCAGCGTTTTATTTTTGGTTATCAAATCATGCTCGTATCATTAATCCAGCGAATTTTTGATGGGATTAACTGTTCATGAGAGGAAATCATAATTTAGAGAAATATTTATGAAGAATACCAACATATTAACAAAAATAATTGTATTCTAATGACTACATCAATAAGGAATATGTGTTTATGAACATATAAAGTAGTCGTATACAATTTTAGCTTTAACACAAATCATAGATACATTTTCTCCCCATCAAGCTATGCAAAATTTAATGATGTTACGATACAAGAAGCATTGGAAATCACAATCCAAACTTTTAGTTGTTTGTTTTGAAGCCAAAAGAAGAACGATGTGTTTAGGGGCGGTAAAAATCCCCGACCCGCCCCAAACCCACGGGGCCCCGGTCCTTTTGGGGCGGGTTTGAGGCGGTTAAAATGGGTAACGGGGCGGGTTTGTGGCACATTTCTTGACCCGGCCGGGTTACCGGGTTAGGTATGGGGCGGTTCGTTTTGACCCGACCCACCCCGTTTGACCCAGAATATATATATATATATATATTATAAAATATATATATTTTAAATATAAAAGAAAAAGAGAAGAAAACCTAGCTGAAAAAAAAAAAAAAAAATCGAAGTGATGGTGAAGATATTGGATGGATTTTGTTATTGAAATTTTGTGTTTAAACTATTTTAGTGAAGATGTTGAATAGATTTTATTGATACCGAAAATGTTGTATGTATTTTGTATTTTTGTTTAAGTTATTTTGGGATTTGTATTTTATACTTTACCTATGAATTTAGTGTTTATTAAACTCAGTTATTGTACTATGTTAAATTTAAATTTACTGTCAAATTTTTTTTTTTTTTTTGATGAAACGGGTCAAATGGGGCGGGTTTAGGGCGGAAATTTTTGACCCGGCCGGATCATGGGTCAGGTTTAAGGCAACCTTTCAAAACCGGGTTACGGGTTTGGGGCGGCCTTGACCCGCCCCAACCCGCTCCATTGCCACCCCTAGATGTGTTGTTTAAAGACATATGATATGGACATTAATCTTTTTTTTTTTTTTTTTTTTTTAGTAATTGAGTTGTGATTATTAAACAAACAATGAAATTTCTTACGTACCTAATTGGCTAAATCTTTAGTCCAAGGGCCGATATAGAGAGAGCAAATTACATTAAATCTTCTTCTTAGGGGGGGGTGTATTCAATTAGGATTGTTGAGGACATTTAAAGACATTATAAATCCTGGTGTATTCAATTCGGACATTTAAAGACTTTAAAAGAGTCTATATTAATCAAGTGGTATTCAATTCAGACTATGGACTTTTAAAGAATCCTTCCAAATCCGGGTGTATTGAATTGAGACTTTAAAAATGTCTACAAGAATTAAGGTGTATTCAATTAAGACTAGATTTTAAAGGATTTTCTTATGTCATGGATTTTGGTGGATTTGATAGTGAGAGATATAAATATCAAATGTCATAACATGTCCAACCTTCTCCCCCAAGATTTTGGTGGACTTTGCTCTCTCTCTCTCTCTCTCTCTCTCAAAACATATATACAATTCGCTATCGTGACTTATTTTACTTTTTTTAAGCTTAAAAAAAATAGAAAATAGAAAATAATATATATATATATTTTTAAATCTGACATGATTTTTTTTTTTTTTTTTTTTTTTTGTGTTTTTTTTAACGGACATGCAAAATCAATTCGTCAACAAGTAATGTAATTATTTATATAATTTATTTTTGACTTGAAGACGGTTTCTGCAACTAATAATATATTTTGTATGCCCCATTAATATGTATTTTTAGGAATAAATTATACACATCAAAGATATATAAAAAAGATATATATATATATATATATATTTTTAAAAAGGAAATTAGTTATGTATCTTAAAGTAAAAAAAAAAAAAAAAAAAAGAACACTGTGAAAAAATGAATAGCCAAATTGATATTCATTCTCTTTTCATTTCACTTTTATTTTGACCATCTGAAAAGTATCTTCAATGGCACATTGATACACGATGGTTGTGTATCATTCGATGGTACACTATGGTTCTTAAGATTATTCTTCAAGACGATTGTCCCTCCGTAGATACCGGTGTGATTGAAGAAAATCTTTATTCATGATATATTTATTAAACCGTGGTGATAAATGTTTACCTTTAAAATTTTATTTATATTGAACTTTATATCATTTAGAAATACACCTCAAATATTTATTTAATATTCATGTTTTTATTTTTGTAAAATTATATCATAATCATCGAAAATCAAAGAGAATAAATTTAAATTACAAAGACAAACAACGAAATTATTTAAATATTTTATTAATTATGAAATAGAAGGGCAAGTACAGTAAACTAGAAGGATATGTGTTTGGAACAACAAAAGAATTTATCAGTGCAAAAGCCAACAGTAGTTGGACCGTGATTTCTGATGCAAAGTTGAGTACATATAAATAAAGAAGAGAGATGAGGAAGAGTGAGAGAGAGACAAGAGAAATAGAGAATAACTTCTGTATTGATATCAAGTCATCAACGTTTTACAAAGAAATGATCACATATATATAGGCTTCAAACACTCATCAGTTGCATCATTGACTATATATCAGTTGTCTCATTGACAACCACCTGACCTTATTACATATACTAATTATACTGAACGAGTATACTGATGACATGATACATAATAAGCTCGTCCTATATATTCAAACATTTTTGAAAAAAGACCTAATAATCAATCAACATTTATTTGATACGTTTGTCTTATTGAAACATAAAACATGAGGAAAAAAAAAAAAAAAAAAAAAACTATAAGGAAGCCATAAGCAAAGTCCAAATGGAGAACTAGAAAGGGAAATAGCTGATTAAGGATGTGAAAAGTAATAGAAAAAAAAAAAAAGGAAGAAAGCAGATATTTTTGTTATTACTGCAAAATTGTATTAATGGATCATATTGGTTGAGTGTAGATTGTGTTATTGGGTCATATAGTGGTATAATTTTCCATCTATAATAGAAGTTAAAGATAACAAATTCATGAAAGTTCATAGATGTTTAAACAAATCTATAAAAGTCTGAGATAGATGTCTAAATAAATCCATAAAAGTCTGAGATAAATGTCTAAACAAATCAATGAAAGTCTATGTGGATTTATAAAAGTCTGTAGAAATTCATAAAAATTTATCACTTAAAAAATGTCTTAAATGTCCATAAGAATCCTAATCGAATACACCCCTATCACAATTATGTTTATATATAATTGGAATAACAACATTTCATTTTGAATAAATTATAGATAGAAACATTATAAACAATTATATAGACATAAAAAAAAAAAAAAAAAAAAAAAAAGTTTTTTTTTATTCATTACAAAAATGTATTCCTATTGGCAAAATTATTGAAGTTATAGTTTATTTTTATATTTTCACCACGGTGTCATTTTTTATTTTTGTTGTTAAAAGCAATTCTCTCTAACTCGATTTTAATTGTAACAATTTATTATTATTATTATTATTATTATTATATATACCATCGGTGTTCGGTATTACAATTCAATCATAAGACATTATCAAAATGAATGAATGCATTTTACCATCAAACGATGATAGATTGATAGTATGTACGTATCTCTTTAAAAAAAAAAAAAAATTAATTAGATTAAATTTGTATCAACTGATACATGTCATGCCTGATTTTTTATTTTATTTTTGGAAATCATGCCATGCTTAATTTAGTACTAATAATTTTGGTTAGGTGTCGAGCTCTTTCTTTGATAATAATGCACCGCCATTTATTAGAATAATTAATGACCCAAAAAGTAAAATCTAGAAAACATTAATAATAGCAGCTAAATTAATAATGAAATGATATCAATTATTATTTGGGAAAATTGCATATTCCCGACTTTTAGTGTAATTGCATACATATGAGACCTTTCCTCACACTTGCACAAACAACCCATGTGTTAGTAGTCAACAGTTAGAGTTAGCCTTTCGCTATTTTGTCCTCATGAAAAAGTCCAATACACACTTAGTTATAATTTATTTGGTTTTTTTTTTATTTACTAAAAAATAATTTAATTAAAAAAGAAAAGAAATGTGATAGATTGAGTCTCCTCCATTATATCATATTTTCTCCATCTAATCTAACGAAATAGATTTATCATTCTTCTTATCTGATGGAGTCCATCAAATTAGATAGAGGAGATCATCTCTTCTGTTAGATCAAACAGATGAGATATGATATAT
Organism: Acer saccharum; assembly: GCA_030490815.1. Taxonomy (NCBI): domain Eukaryota; kingdom Viridiplantae; phylum Streptophyta; class Magnoliopsida; order Sapindales; family Sapindaceae; genus Acer; species Acer saccharum. Next base: position 31,880,192 of record CM059872.1, read on the forward strand.
TCTATTAATTAAACGAAGGTGATCTGATCTATTTCGTTGATCAAATGGAAGAGATCTGATGTCCTCTATTTGATCAAAGGAGAAGATCATGTCCTCATGATTAGATGAGCACAAGAGATCTCCTCCATCTATAGAGAAGATCTATAGTTTGTCTTATTAAAATGTAAAAGGGCCGTTTTGCACGTTAGCTATTGATTACTAATAATGGAATTCCACTAACGATAGGGTTTTTGGGCAATTTTGAGTAAAAGTCTTTTTTTTTTTTTTTCAAGTATTACACTATTACATAAATCGAGGGTTTTTCTGGGGAAAGGGATGACTCGAAACCGCAACCTCATGGTGCAGGTGTGAGGGGTTTAACCATCGGACCAACCTCATCTCGTTGAGTAAAAGTCTCTTGAGTGTGCAATTACACTGAATATCAGGGCATTTGTACAATTTGATATACGAGTGGCTTGGAGATATTCTAGGGCGCATCACTGGAATTTTTTCTCATGGGGCATTGCCCTTTGAGGTGGAATGGAAGAATATCAAGTTGCCAAGTTGGCACTTAACAATTGATAAGCCACACACAAGTAATTGTTTTTGGTTCATTTGTTATAACTTATAATTAAAAATTAAAGTTATAATTAGCATTTGATGCAGACACATGTCCACTTGCCCAACTGGTTGATTGTTTAATTGTCGATTTGTAGCAAACAAATGTTTTATGGAAGCAATAGAAATCAGAGTTTATGACTTGTAAAAAACGATTTGTAAGAGTAATTTTCAAGTAGTTTGTTTGCAAATTGTTTCCTGAATCCGAGCAGAAAGCAATAAGCAAAGTGCAATTTGTTGGCAGTTGACACCCCCAGAATCTATACCCAAAGCAATATACTAATTAACCAAACTAGAATTTTAAAGTATTAATTATGATCATGACTTGGTCGATAATGGAATACTAATTTATTGGTGAAGCATCACTATTGTCTATACATCATTGAAATTAGAAATCTCAATTAATTAATAACGAAACTTGTTTATTTATTTATTATCGTATCATCATATGACAAACTTTGCAACAATAATTATGCTCCTACCACTACTCATTCTCTCCAGGCCAATTACTAAATAAGTCTTGGATTTTTTTTTTCTTAATTTCAAATAATAAACACGTACCCTTTTCATTTGGACTAATTGCACAAACGTCCCCTGAGTTTAGACATAATTACATGTATATGGAATTTTTACCCATAATTGCATAAACATCCCCTGTAATTAGTTGACTTTGTTAAATCTAACCATTGACCATAATTTTAACCAAAAATGACTAAAGTGCCCCTAGTTACCTATTTTATAATTAATTATATATATACTTTTATATATATACTTAAAAAAATAATTATATATACTTAAAAAAATAATTACATATATACTTAAAAATAATAATTAATTTATTTATTTAAAAAATGGATTATAAAAATGTAAAAAATGGATTAAAAAATGGATTATAAAAATTGTTAAATAAATAAATTAAGTATTGTATATAATTATTATTTTAAGTATATATATAAATTGTCAAAAAAAAAAGTATATATATAATTAATAATAAAATAGGTAACTAGGGGCACTTTGGTCATTTTTTGGTTAAAATTGTGGTCAATGGTTAGATTTAACGAAGTCAACTAATTATAAGGGATGTTTGTGCAATTATGGATAAAAATTCTATATACATGCAATTATACCTAAACCCAAGGGACGTTTGTGCAATTAGTCCTTTTCATTTTTAACTGAACTAATCCTTTTTTTTTTTTTTTTTTTAAGTACTAAATAAGTCCTTGACTATTCATAAATAGTCAAATTGATCCATCTCACAGTCAAACCTAACATTTGATTTTAACCGAATTTATGAAATTATATTAGTACTTATGATTTGTCTTACTTGAGTAAAATTGATTTAAAACATTTAACAACTTAATTAAAATAAAGAATTTTTATTATTTAATAATAAAAAAATATTAATAACTTGAATAAAAAAAATGTTAATAGTAAATGTAAATTTATATTTATAATAAACTAATCTAAAATTAAAATACAATAATATTAACAATTTGAAATAAGGAATGAATAAACAAATAATAAAAATTACTAAAATAATCGAAAACATTAAAACAAAAATTAGACCACCTTTATGAGTTGTTTTTGTCATTTCACATGGTAATTTTTTTGAATTAAAATTCAATTTTACCTCTTCGACATTTTAAGTTGTTTAATATTTTATTGATATAAAAATATGAAGACCAATTTAGTCAAAACCAAAAAAAAAAAAAAAATCGTAAGCTATTTGAAATTAAGAAAAAAAAAAATTGTGAATTATTCAGTAATTACAGTTCTCTTCTGATTCGGTAGTGGGAAAAGTAGGATTTGATACATATGTAAGATATGATGAAATTGGAATAAAATATATGCATATATATATACTCTTCTGTTTTTGTTATAGAATCAATTTTACAAGTAGCCATTGGGTCTCTTGCCAATGTGATGTGACTTTTCAAAGGGAGACTCCACCACCAAGGTTCAACACCCGGCACCGTGTATATATATACACCCATTATTTCCTTGTCCCACATCATGTGTGGGTGTCCTCTCCCCTCTTGTGGGAGTAGTTGTCCGGGCTGTGCTAGTAGTGTCCAATCCTCGTAGGGTCCCGATAGTTGTTGTACATTCAAAAAAAAAAAAAAAAAAAAAAAAAAAGAATCAATTTTACAAGTAACTTGAGTTGAGATTGATCTCCTGTATGTCACAAGCCACGACAATGCAAATGAAATTTAATCAAAAGTACTTTTATACATGATTAAATATATAAGGTGACTCCAAGTTACCCTGTGAAGGGTCATAGCTCTTGCATCATTGTCATTTGTCACCCACTAATCACTTAATTAATTGGTCCCCATAAAAATTAGTGAAAAAAAAAAAGAGAGAGAGAGAGAGTAAGTTAAAAAGAGTGAGATCATGTGGAGTCAATTGGTGGGACCTGAAAGACAAGAATTGTGGGGATACCTTATTAAATATGGTGGTCCCCACTACAGCACCGGTATCGGTAGAAATTGCTTCTTTTCTTCCAGCTCCAATTGAATGGATCTCTTCCCTAATTTATTTTAATTTTCCTTGTATTATGCAATGTGGGACCTACTCCATGCAAACCTGACTAGGCTTCATATTCCCTTCCAAATACCACCAAAAATAATATCATACCGCTATAAATTTTAGTCAAATGATGTAATCAGTTTATTTGTATTTTTATTTTTAATTTTATTAAAATATTACAATAATTCGAAATTTGAGGAGGGAACAAACTCGAACCCATAATTCGATGGTGTTGGTTTGAAGGGTAAATCACCAGGTTAACTTCATATTGTCTAACAACCAAATTAATTATGAAAGAGTGGTGCTATTGACACACCCACTGCTCAACTATTTATACCTTACTTTTTAAATTATTTAGTATGTTTTTTTTCTTTTATCAAATTACTTAAAGAAACATACAATTTTTAATAAAAAAATTCTTTTACAGAGTAAAACTAATAAAACTCCACTTTCCTTATTTCAAAACTTTAATGACATGGATTATTTTAAATCATTGAATATTTACTATTTTTGTTTATATTTTTTTTTCTTTCGGATCTCGATCTCATGTTTTTCATATTTAATATTTATTGATTTCATTGTTTCACATGTTTGTTTTGTTTTTCTTTTCAAATTCTAGATCCATATTTGCTATTTTTTTTTCTCTTGGTTTTCTTTTTCTTTCAAATCTTCTATGCATTATATGATATGTATAAATTCTTTTGTAGATTTTATTATAGATCTTCCAAAGTTAGTTTAATGTTATTTACCAAAAAAAAAAAAAAAAAAAACTGAAATCATACAAAGAATTGCAACCAAAAAAACCTAATCTTTAGCAAAATGAAACCACACAAAACCCTAACTCAATCGTTTAAAAAAATCATCAGACGATCAATATCACACTCACACTCACAATCTACCACCAACAATCTAATCGACTACAGAAAAAAAAAAATCGCATCTAATAATGATGGTTTTACCATGAAATAAGAAGATGAAACAACTCATGCGAATGGATGTAAAAAAACTGTATATAAAGATTAAAGATGAAGTGTATTTTTATTTTTATTTTTATTTTTTTGAAAAAGATATGGCGTATATTTGAAAAATATGTAAAAAGGGTAATCCTGGAAATAAATCAAAAAACCATTTAATTTTATATAATTAAATCAAAATTTTAAAAAGTGGAGCATAAATAGTTTAATAGTGAGGATGCCAATAAAACCACTCATTAAGAAATGATAATAGTTACAAATCAATTCGCCACATTATTTAGATAAATTTTTAGCCGCGATGTATACAATTTGATTACATATATAAATCATAATTTGAAATAGAATTTTTTTTTTTAGTTCATATCATAAGAAACCTTAAATTTTATGAACGGTCTGCCTTTTCTTGAAAAAGAAAAAACACATAAATAATTTAAGATATGAAAATTAGGGATTAATTATTGTTACATCTATGTTTTTTTTTTTTTTCTTTTTCTTTTTTTAATATCTCATGCGGTAGTAACCTGAGACATACCTTTGACGAGAGGTGGTAATTTTGGTTACATCCGTTGATAGTGAATAATGATATATATTCCTTACAGGTCACAACTATATATATACATATATATATATATATATATATATATATATATATATATATATATACATTTATACAGAGAGAGAGAGAGAGATGATGTGGTGGGCGTCTCATGCAACAAACAGAAAGGCAATTCACAGACAGGTGGTACCAAAAGAAAACGATGGTGGAATCTCTTCAAAATCATCAACTCCATCGATCCCACTAAAAAAAAAAAAACTTGAACCAGTTTCCAAAATTCCCACTACTGAAAAGATGAATCAACAACACCTTTTGTGTAATAATAATAATAATGAATAATCCAAACACAAATTAACAAATTGGAGAAAGAAAGAAAGAAAAAAAAAAAAAAAAAAAAAAAAACTGATCAGGCTTCTTGTTTGTGAATCTGCAATCTTTAATTGAAAAGAGGAAGAAGAAGGTACATAGGATTCATTTTACATGGTATAATAAATGGCCTTTTTGTTTCAGATTCACATAAAATAACACCTTCATCAAAACTTGGCCATTTTGTTACTAGTATATACCTCTCCACTCCCACATAATATTGTTGCACGATTAACGATTTGATGGTTGTAGATATAATTAAGTGACTTGGCTGCAAATTAAAGATCGATTAATTCTACACGGCGGCCGCTACGGTCTCGCCTTTGGCGGCCGCCGGCGACGCTGCTTTTTTGTTTGAAGCTACGACGGAGCACTTCTCTTTCCTCTCGTCTTGATTCATTTGTTGTTGTCTGCACTCTGAGCTGCAAAAAGCACTATCACCCCTGCAAAAAAAAAAATCAAATCAAATCAAAACCCACCACAACAAAATCTTTTATTATAACCAAAAGAAGATAAAATTGGAGAAATTATATATACCTGTACATGTATATGTCACGACCAGGCACCAGTTTACGTTTGCAAAGGCAACAAGCTCTCAAAAAGTGAGTTGTGTCTTGAATATCAGCTGAATGTCTCCTGTGATTACTTCTAGGTGAGACCGTTGACAAGAACCGTTGATCTAAGCCTTCAAGTCCACCGTCACCACCACCGCCACCGCCGCCCTGCTTTTGTAGGTTGGTAGCATTAAAAGGGTTGTTTTTATTATGATCCGAGGGTTGAGAAGCCGGAGTCGTTTCACCCAGATCGAAGGTGATTTCGTTCATGCTAGTGGTTCTCTTCATCGGCAGACGTGGCCTCTTCCCCAGCAACATTTTCTTCAATTTCTGATGAAATCACTTGAGATTTTTGAAGGGAAAGAGAGAAGTGAATGACAAGTGAAGAGTGAGAATATAAAAGAAGAGCCAATGAATATAGAATCAATCTGGACCGTTCGTTTTATTAATCTCGGAGTGCTGAGTTATTGGGTTTCTTGATGAAAATCCACGTCAGGTTTTTATATTTTATTTTTATTTATTAATCCGTTGATGAGGAGCTTCGGATACTCTCCCAATTATCGAATGACAGCAGTCAAATTATTTGTGAATTTCAGTATCCACTAAAATGTTACCACGTCACCCACCGCTAAAAAAAGAAAAAACGTTACCATCAAAGTTGGAGGGTCCCTTCCCTTGTTTTTCCATTATCTTCTCTCTCACTAATCACTATTACACCACCACTTTTAGCCATGTCTTTACTCTACCACGTACACACGTAAACAAAGCTGTACTACTCTTTACATACAAATATTACCGAACACACTTTCAAAAATTTTGAAAGCACAAATTATAGTGAGTAGCAAAAAAAAAAAAAAGTCAATAAGGGGAGAGGGTCTTGGGTGCATCTGATGCACCATGCATCTCCCACCCTGATGTTGCCACGTTAGTAATTACATCAGGGCAAGAGATGCATGGTGCATCATGCTACACCAAGTTGAGGTGGATTTTGTTTTATCAAATTTGAAGGGTTTAAAGGCTATGACACATTTTAAAGAAAAATATAAATATTAAAAAATTGGGGCTATAAATTAAATAAATTTAACTATATTAAAAAAAATATTAACAAAATTTGGGCATAGCTTCGCCACCGGCTGTGTTGTTTTTCGCTAAGGAGAAATGCTAGCTTGGATGAAAACACAGTTTGATAGTCCCTTTGTGGAAAAATACTTCAGTTTTCTCTCAAACTAATTTGTCTTTTAACTCACATCATATCCGGTGGCGGAGGGAGGGGGCCATAGGAGCAATGGCTCCTCCTCTTTCCTTTAAAATCTTTTTTTTGTTTTCATATAATGGCTCTCCAATCTTGAAGTTCTGGCTCCACCCCTGATCGATCTTGTCATATGATATTAATAATCAATAATGCATGTAATATAACATGACGTGAGCTGAACCTTTAAATCATATCACATAGTGTATGTGATATTAGTGATATATCAATAGTACTTGCTACATATGCACCATTATATTAGTGGAAGACGATCGATGATTAACGAAGACTATTTTCGGCGTCTCAATTGCTGTTGGCTGGCGTATTGGTGGAGGGGACCGTAGACCGGAGGGTACAATGGTGGTGAGGAGAAGGATATAGGTGCATAGTGCACAGAGGAGACACCACTTTTCAATTGCATCATAGAGTATGACGCTTTTATATGTCTTTTGGGTGTACGTAAAGTATGATATATATATATATACATCTTCAATATTTGAATGGTAGATGTCATCATCTATATCCATTGTTAAACAAATTATATATTACTATATTAGGGTTTTTTTTTTTTGGTAATTTAAAGTTCAAAATATTTTTAAGATGATATAATTTGGAGCTTCTAATTATAGTGTGAAAATACAATCTTATAGAATTTTAAATCAAAACTAATTAAATATCTGAATTACATCATAAATTAAAGCAACTTTTATGAGTATTATACACTACATTTCATACATATATTTTATCCAAAATGTTAATGTCGTTTGCTTTAAAAAAACAAATCATTGTTTTTGAAATGTAAATTGAATGGGTTTTAAAAATTTAGGTTGTTAAGATCAAGTATCACTCGAAAAAAAATAAAAATGATTATATACATAGGAGGAGTTAGGAAATTTTGTTTGGAGAGGTCAATATATTAATATACAATATTTAGAGTGGTCAAAGTAATTTTTTAAATATTAAATATTAAATATATATTTGTTAATTATTTTTATCCATTAAAAGCTTCCAGAGATTTCCAACTATATAAGGATTATCATCTGATTCGTTATGAGCATGTACATGTATAATTAATTTAATCGGTACTCATCTGTAGATGCACTTTTCACAAGATTGATCAAGAACCTTCCAATCTTACTTTTCATAATCTCGATCTTTATACGGGTTATGAGTAATTATACACAAATTTGTAGATATTGGTGTTAACTATTCAATTATTGAAAGTGTGAAATCTTGATAATTAAAAAGGTCACTTACCACTAGCACATAGATATTTAAGGGCCTGCATTAAATATGAGCTGAGATATTTTGTTTAATTAATTACATTTAGGGAGTAACAATAAGAAATTAACAATTGTATAATGAAAGTGGTGGTGTGAACTGTGAAGAGTGAGCTTAGCCCCTGGTCTGCCCACTTGCTATGAACACATTTTAACAAAATTTCAAGTGGGTTACAAAAAATATTATATTAGTAACACTCTTGATGCACGTGCAATTGCTCCCTAGTTCCCTTGCAATCCAACTAATTATATATTGCCAAATTATAAACTAAAACTTTATTATTTTAATTTTGTACAAGCCGTATTAATGCACTTAAATTTTTCCCATTTACAGAGGTTCACCTACACATTTACATAATAAATTCTGTAACCACGTGAGTTTGGTTGGATCTTTAGATATTAAGTTGTCCCTTGTACACAATCATATTGCTCTTTTTTTTTTTTTTTTTTTTTTTTTTTTTTCTTTTTTTTTTTTTCTTTTCTTTTCTTTTCTTAAAGTATATAATAAATTCTGACACCGAATAGACAAGTTAGGGTCGATCGGGACAACCGATATCAAACAGTTTAGGTAACATATTAATCATGTTAAATCCACATTAAAATAATATATATTCACCACCCATAATCACCTACATGCTTTTTACTAAACTTGTAGAGGAGATAATTAACTTGAGTTTATATTTAGCATTTCTCATGAGTTAGGGCCAGTTTGGTATTGATATAACTTTTAAGATTATTGTTATAACTTTTAAGACTATTGTACACCTCAAAAGTGCCGAGATTAATTATAATAACTAAAATAGACATGATTTTAGAAACCTACTTTCTTTTTTTCCATTAATTATATAAATTAAATCAATATTTAAGTATAATATATAAATTAGAAAAAAAAATCATAAGAACAATAAAGATATTTTAAAAGATTTTATAAACTAAATCAATATTCAAATAGAATATTTAATTTAAGATGAAATAAGAATAATAAAGATATTTTAAAAGATTCATTAAATACTAAAATAGATTAACCCTGAGGCTCACTTACTTTTCAAAATCATCGTAAAAACTTGCTAGATTATCAATTAATCATTTTTAGAAGTTTTACCAAATATTATTTTATATCAAGATTATAAAATAAGCTAATTTTAAATTTTCAAAATCAATACTAAATTGACTCTTAATTTTTATGTCTTTTTTTAATGAGCAACATTTATCACCCAACCACATTTGGCAGTGGTCTCATGCTCTCATCAGAGTTTACTAACCCACGATTAAGAAACTAAAACAAGAGTCAACAACGAGCTAATCGAGAGTCTAAGTCCAATATTATGCGGTCTTTATGTGAGTGGATGATTATTATATTACGAGTAATACTAAACATCTCACCTACAATCCCACCATTTTCATCCCAGTACATGTGGCGGTTGATGTGTCACTTGATGAGTGGATACACATTAATTGTTGTGTGGATACATGGATAAGTGAGATAATGTGTATCCACTCATCAAGTGACACATCAGCCGACACATGTATTGGGATGGAAATGGTGAGATTGTAGGTGAGATGTGTAACATTACTCTTATATTAATTGAGCAACTAAATCATGCAAAAAGAAACCTTTCAATATTTACTTTGATCCAAATTTTCCTACTATATATATATATATATATATATATATATATATATATAAAAGTATATAACAATCAATCACATCTTGAAAACCATATGACAAAGATAAGAAATACAGAAATGAAGTGGAAAGTTGAGAATCTGTGTAAGCACCCAATAATCAGGATTAAATAAATCAAATCTGAAGATAGTTACATATGCATATCTTTCTAAACTACTTTCCAAGGCCTTTAAGTCTTTACAATATGGAGAATATGTTACAACTAGAGTGAAAAAAAAAAGTACAAATTCTTGTAGCATCTTCATAGATTATTATTTGCTTTAAATGCAGAGTTTGAATAAATTAAAATTGAGCAAATCGGGAGAGCATCTGAAAATATGTGATTTTCAAGAACATATTGATTGGTATGGCTGGCTTCTCAGGTACAGTTGATCATATCTTTGATGCTCACTTTTTAATTAGATTTAGTCCAATCACTTACTGACAAGCATAATATATAAATTTTAAGTGTTTCTTTCTTTGAACAGATTCCAACATTGCAAAATAAGTATTATTAGAGGTGAATTTATGTATATATCAATCAAGTCAGACCTGATTTTTTTTTTCGTACAAATTCACTTATTAGTATATGCGATAATCGGTTTTGTAGTATTACAAATTTAATTATCTTATGAGATAATAAACAAAACCTCACGAAAAAAATCAGATTCGACCAACTAAAGAGATATCATATTTATACATGTATATTTTTTTTTGTTAAAGCTTACTAACTTTTAATGGAGAATGACCTAAGACAGAGGAAAAGCCAGACACAGTGGGGACATTTAAAATAAACAAAAAGCAGCTTAATTTTTGGAACACAATTAATGTTAATTTATTTTAGGAGTCGAAAGTGGTCATCCAATTAAATAAAAAAAGTGTTTCTTCTTGTACTTCATAGCATGTGAAGGGCTTATTTTATTTTATATTTAATTTCTTAATTAATCTACCTGAGGTACATTAATTAGCTTTTGACAAATATTTATTTATGGGAAGATATATATTATTGGTCCATTGTGATTGAGATGTATCTCATGTGAGGTAACATCATGATTAACCTTGATGATCAGCTCTATCTCTCAAATTGAAATATCAAAGAATAATGATTGGGGAGATAGAGAGCAATTAGTTGAGCTTATTAGGAAGTTGATTTGTGGTCCAATCCCACACATGTAACCAGCTCACATGATGGTGAGATCTCTACACCTTAGAAAATTATCTTCTCTCTTAATAATTTGCTTAGAATCTGTTAAGCAAAGTGGTTGCTTAGCATCTACGTAGCCACATTTTCCAATATTTATGTGCAAGTGGGAATTTAGCTAGAGATGATGGGGTATATATGACTTGCTTCTTCAACAATGACTATAAGCACCCACCAATCTCAACCAAAATATCTCCTGTCAGTCTGATATATTATTATTAGGATGCTTTTGCCCGTGATTTTCTACTAACTGCTTTTTAGAAAACCCTCATTTGGAGTAATGCTAAACATCTAACGATCGTACCACAATCATTAACGTGGTGATTGGACGCTCATAACATCTGGCTAGTGAATTAAATCTTCATTAATGTGTCATTATCAATTGACATATCGTTAGTTGGGATCAAGGTGTGATACAAATATGAGATGTTTAGTATTACACTTAAACTAATTACTATAAAATTGCATTATTACTGGATTTGCAGATTTAATTTAGGGGAATGCTATCTACCTTTCCCATTTGCCTTTCCCACTCATTGCTTGACACGTATACACTTTTCATTTAATAAAAAGCTCTAACTTTTTTATTGCAAAGTTTGTTTACGTTTTTACCCCTGATGGCTACTTCTATCATTTCATTAATAAGGGATGAAGAAGTAAATAAACTTTGCAACAAAAAAGTGAGAGCTTTTTATTAAATGAAAAGTGTATACGTGTCAAGCAATGAGTGGGAAAGGCAAATGAGAAAGGTAAATGGGAAAGGTAGATAGCATTCCCCTTTAATTTATTGCCTTCTTAATTTGCATTTTGATTAGCAATTTCCGATGTAAAACATTTATGTTTCATTCATCAGTACTAGCCAAGATTTTTCCTCATCTCTTTCACCGAATGATCCCAAACACTTTACTCCGATATCATTCACCAATTCCGATGATCGGGAAAGAAAAAAATTGCAGGCCAATGAAATACACTTCTTTCCGATGAATCTTATGGAATCACCGCCATAGGATTGGTTATACTTTAATTTAATGCAAATCCTACATAAAAGAAGGGTAAAAGACAATAGACTACTAACTTCAAAAAAAAAAAGACAATAGACTACTAGCTTCGACGAAAAACAAAAGACAATAGACTACTAGTGGTGAGAGTGTGAGACTTGAGAGAGATTGATGAGATCGTTGATAGTAGAATAAGGTTTGGTTGGTTTTTTGCAAAGTCGCCGCCGGAGTTGCAAGACAAATATAGAAAATTTAATGATGAAAAAGTAAGAGAAATTTACTTGAGTGAAACGATTTTGTTTTAATTATGTGAGGAAAATAGAATAAGAGAAGGCAAATCCTAACTATAGATTTAATTGCTACATGGCAACCGATCCTTAAAATCTCATCAGCATACCATTAGGCTTCGTTTGTTTTGCATTATAGTACTGTATTAAACAATTAAAATGTACTAAAATAATGCAATGCATCAAACACTTTATTATATTATTTTAGTACATTTTAATTATCTAATACATTATATTTTGTGGTATTACGTTGTATAGTATTAGAAAAAGAACTTGTTTTTTTCTTTAATAAATATGAAATATTGATAGAATATATGTTATATTGTTAATATATATTTTTTATAATTTCAAAATTATATAGGAAATATTTATTTTATTTATAAAATTATTATTTATTAAAAAAATTTGTTTCAATTAAAATAAATATTTATAGATTTTTTATATAAAAATATTTATTGATTTATTCATGGTAAAGATATTTAAAAATTAATTATTAACTATTTTTTTAAAAATAAATTATATTTTTATGATATAATAAAATACAATATAGTCTTATAAGAATAACTTAATACGATATAATACAGACATACGGTGCATCACCAAACACATGTTTATATTAATGATAATACAGTCCAATACAGTGTGTCAAACGAGCCCTTAATGGGTGTAATTAACGGGTATACATTATATTTAAATTCATTTTTAATTAAAATAATTTGTCTTTATACTGTATATCAATTTGTGTTGGGATATTTTTGTAATTAAATTTTTTAATAAAATATAGATGTGTAAATCATGCTTATAGGTGTCAATATCGACATCCATTCTTTTATTGTAACAAGAGTTCCAAACACAAATATTAGACTGTCATTTTCGGCTACTGGATTCATCTACTCTAGTTTAATCAACATCTTCTTCTACTTAATCGGTGACTGCGATTTGTTATTAAATTTAGTGCGTATAACTCTTACAATATTAGAAGTGATTTGTTATAATTACAATCCTGATATGAAAACACTTGCAAAATTAACTACTTTAATTTCAGTAATGCTTCCTAAAAAATTACATACTTATCAAATTTTACTACAACAAATATTTTACTTACATTTATTTTTTTGGTATTAAAAGTGATTTTTATATATATTGATTAAACATTACAATTAAGTTAAAAAAATTCTTAGTATATCTATATATACTAAGAATGGTATCTATAATTCTCTATATTAGTGACAGTTTACCCAATAGCAAAAGATGATATGACATTTGAGATGAGATGAAAAAATCACATGAAACTTGTTAATTTATGCTGTAATAATTAATGTTTCCCACTAACACAAGCATGGACAAAAAACTTATAATGCCTGCATAAAAGATATATATATTTTTAATAATTCATTAGTCAGGCTGGATTTTTTTGGGTACGGATTCACCGATATGTGATGATCAGTTTTGTAGTAGCTAGTACTACGCATGAGATAATAGTTGAACAGATCAGATCCAATAATATGAGTAGAGAAAGGCACTGTACTGTCGTTTTAATCTTCAAATGGATTCCACCTGGGTTTGTTTCTTGAGTTGAGTCTCAATGGTGGAGTAAAAAGCTTGGTGCCCACATTTGTCACCACACACATTACTGCTATCATCTAAAAGCCCCTCCATTTATTTGATTCAGTATCTTTTAACTTTTTAATGCAGTCCAGGCAGTTAAATGCAACCAATTGATTCTCTTCGATCTGCTTTCTTTATTTGCAAGATCAGTATTCTTCATCTGCATCATATTTTATATGCTTTAATGTGCTCACCATTTTTTTTTTTTTTTTTTTTTTTTATAATATCTATTAATCCGGGATCAGATATTATTTTGAAAGCCTTCGCTATTGATAGGATTCGAGCCGCTGACCTAAGAATCATTTGCCCAAGCCCCAAAACTTGTCCATCTATCAGCTGAGCTATACCCCTATGCTCACCATTTTTACCGTTATTATATGTACTAATTAATATAACTAAGCGCAGATTATGATAATATATTAATAATCCTTCAATGAGATTGAATAAGCTTTTAATGAAATAGGGATTCTATTTATTTATTTTTTTCAAAAAAGAAATTGGTCAGAAATCAGAATATAAACTCCTGTCGAGCCCACTAATTGTTTTGTCCCTTGTATAAAGTTTTTGTGTGAGGTTGGTTTGCCGTTTGTGGTGATCACAATTCATAGGCAGTGAAGGTGAAAGTAATTTGATAGCGATGGCTTGATGCAGCTTGGCCATTTTGTTTCAACCATTCAAGCTACAATTAAAAAAGAAAAAGAAAAAGGACCACACGTACAAGATTTCAAGTTACTTTTTTATTTTATTTTATTTTCTGCTTTTGAAGTCACTTGATCTTTTAATTACAGTTTGATGTAACCATTGTTGATCATCCATTCAAGACTCCAATGGTTGTTTACATTCTTAAGAGTCCAATAAGCCCAACCAAAAGTTGCTCTTCCATAGACCTCTAACTGTGCATTTGCAAATCTTTGGTACTCTTCTTTTGTTGCTCCACTAACTTGCCACTCAGCCACCCATTCACCTGAAATTAATCATCAAACCAACCGACAAAATTGATATCATTAATGTAATTAAGCAATTTAATTATAATATATAGAAGCTCATGAGATATTACTTGAGACATACCAACAAAAGTGAGAGGACCATTTGATGTTGTGACATGATTTAACTGTGCAGTTCTGTTTGTTTTGATGAAATCTATGTTTTGTTGCACAGACATGTTATCAAATACATCAGAGAAGAGATTGTAGTAATGAACATCAATCACTGATCTTGTTAAGCCACTGGTTAGTGGGAAAAGCTCTCTGGGATCCATCGGTCCTAGTCGGTTTGACATCAGAACATAGGCCGCAGAGGAGTGTTTGCGCACAGCATCATAACCAGACTTGTAGTATTTGTTCACCATCTCTAGAGATACTCCTGGGGAGAGAGGCTCATTGATAAGCTCAATAGCATACAGGCTTTGTCTCTTTGCATACCTATAAGAACAAGACCCTGTTAATAACTTAAAAAAAACTACCTTATAATAAGATTCCAGGAAATTATATATTAGTTTGCAGTGTAATTATTTAATATAATTAACCTGGCAGCTAGGAATTCTATAACATCAACTGTTTTCTGTATGTTATCATCTGTAGTGCCCCATTCCTGAGAGCCATCTCTGGAAGAGCTATGTTCAAATCCATTTTGTGAACCAGGAGCTGCATGTAAATCTATTACAATCTTCACTCCATATTTCCTGAAAGACACAACACAACAAAGATATATAATTTGAAGGGTAAAATTCTTCTGTTGATGGTAGAATGATTCAAAAGTCATGTTACATCGATACCTAATTCAAGTTTCAACCACTTCTGGTTCCCTGGCACGTTGTTTACTCATAACATGACACGTGACATGTATACAAGTCACCATCCCATCGCATTTGAATGCATAGGACCGTCCCAATGGACCCGATCTTTCACACAGAGATAGTGATATTACATAGTGGATGGCAGTGTATATATATGCCTTCTCAGAGTGTGGACCAAAGACTGTTATTGGTATGTTTAAATGCATTACAGTGACTGGTAAGATTCTTTGTTTGTAATAGCCAAAACATCATTGGTCTGAATTGACCCAAATTTTGATGAGGTGTGATGTAAATGATATTGATATTGAATTTGCATTTGAGTTAAATTTGAGTTGTATGTCATATAGCAATGAAAATAAATAAATAATATGTTTGATGATGGTACGGAAAATTTTACGTACTCTGCCCAAGTGAAGGCATTGTCTAAAGCTTGCAAGGATCCACCAACATAAGGCTGTGGAGGAGTTGGGTCGCTTGCTATCCACCAACCCACAGGTATTCTCACAGCATCCAGTCCATTTCCTGCTATGAACTTGAAATCATCTTCAACTATGAATGTCTTCCAATGCTCCTGAGATCAGATTATTACAATCATATTGTTATATATATATGTATATACTAGTTGTAAAAGATGTAGCATATCATCTTGTACGTATAACTTTGAGAGGTGACCCTTAATAATAAGTAAAAACAGGACATATTTATTGAAGGGGGTCTAGCTATGGTTGTTAGAAGGGGGTCCAGCTATGGTTGTTAGCGGCATCTAGTTGAACTTTAAACGTGTGATCTTATACGTAAAATCGGTGTTTTTACATCTAACATTTAACGTTCGAGACCATATCAAATCCCTTATAGAAAGTCACTTAAAGCTAAATGCCTATGCGAAAAATGCTCCGATAATTTCAAGTGTTAGCGTGGAAGACATTATGTTTATAGGCCTACACAGTTGACCTGGAAACAAAATAACCCACGGTAGGGAAAAAGTTACACAGTTGCATTAGTTGACTTGGGCGAGTAGAGGAAGCAAGTTTGTTGAAAACTTGGCCTGCAGATTATTATGTCCACTCATTGGTAGGAGTTGATCAATTCAACAACCAATTATATATGAAAGCGGTCACAAACAGACACACACACACGCATCACTTGGTAATGATTGAAATTATTAATACAAGAAGTAATGGATGAGCTTGTTATTAGTATAATAATATGGTCTTACTCTCATGATTTGTGGAGCTTTGTTAGGGCCATAGCCATTAGTGACTTGAAACTCTCCCTGCAACCTTCCAGAAATTGTCATCACAAATACAGACGGATCGTCATCGCCCCATGATCCACTGCTCCCTGCATAATCTGCTGTCACCAATTCCTCCGTTTTCGCCTGATCATATATATATTTCATCCCAAATTTTGTTAATTAACACCATTAAATTTAGTTTATTAATATGCAACTGATCAAGTTTATTAATTGTTTCATTTCCAATAATGATCAACAGTACAACACAAGGAAGATTGATAATATAATTCACCTGTATGAAGAATCCATTAGGTGCTTTGATTCTAACACGACTCTGATCATCAGAGTTTCTCACAATCTCAAACATCTCCGAGCTACCGGACACGTTTGATGTAGCTACTACATTGATCCCGTTTCCATTGGAACCAAGTCCAATGAATTGTTTGTTAAAGACCCTAAGATTGAAAGTGGTCTCATTGATCCTCCACAGCTGCTCAAAACAACAACAAAAAATTCATAATAAATACCGATAACCATTCAACCTAAAAACTTAAAACCATTCAAAAAATGGCCTAACAGTGGTATTTAAAGCGCAAGATATCGATACGTTCAAAGAAAAAATAAAAAATAAAAACGTTACTTTAAATGTTTCCCAGCCAGAGGCTGATGTCCGGTTGGCAACAATGATGGTTCCTCCACCAGTCTCAGCAGAAAGATACTTGCCGACCGTTACCGATTTAAACTGAAGTCCAGTACCATCCTGGCAAAGATAGATAAATAATACCAATTAATATCAACACTAATTAATGTTAAAAGGGTTTGTGGAATCAATCAAGTAGGTAGTGTTAATTGTACAAACCAGAAAGTCTTTGTTGGTGATGCCATCAAAAAGAGAAGGTTTGATCCAACCTTCTGTTACCAGCCAACCTCCAAGATTAACAGCTTTGATTCTAAAGCTGGGATTTACCCTTCCATGAGAAATTGATAGCATCAAAAATACAACACATATCCTTAGTAGTACCAGCTTTGTTGAGTAGACAGCCATTTGATATATATTTTCTCCTTTTTGTACGTAATTAAAATAAATCTCTACAAAGGATCACATCTATTTATACAATAGGGAATCGAAACAACTTTGACCAATTTGATGAGTTCAAAGTTGAAGGTTCTTTGTTGATTATATATAAATTATGTCCCGTGTACATATACTGTATATAGTTGTCATTCTCATTTAATTCATTTAATCTCGGCTTGTCTGGTGCAGTTTTTCTTGATTATCCCGCAAATCTGTTTTGGAATATATTCAGGCAGTGGCAGTCAATATCAAAATATTAATGAATTGGATTTGCTCAAATGAGACAGCAATTTCTCTTCAGCCATGTAACGCATTAACTTGGACAAAGCAATATGACAATATCATTAGACATCTGTATCTGGATTTTATTAAACTTTCTATCTTACCAAACAAATTCTTAGGCGATCCAGCTGCAAACCAAGGAATTAATATACTAATTATAATTATTTAACAAAAAGAAGTGGAAGTACACAACGTTTGAAGGAAATGGACCGGAACTTAGCAGGTGCCTATTTTTTGGACTTGATCATCAACAGCTTTTCTGATAATTAAAATGCATGTGCATTGTATATACGGTCAAAACGTGGAATATATCTGTATTATTTATCAATAATTTTGATATTTGACCATCCCTCTTTAAAATTCAAATGATTAATTAGAAAACAATGGAGTTGTAACTAGAAATAAAAGGGGAAATAAAAGGACCAAGTCATGGTGTCACCCCAATGGAATACCACTTGTTTATTGTGGAACAACATTAATTAGAATAATTAATTTGAATTTTTAGTGAACCACAATTGTGTTTTGACTTGATGAATCATGTGGTTGATTAGATTTATAACCTATTATAGTTGACCATTAGTATAACTGAAGCCTTTTTGCATGCGTTCCAACTAGTCTTCCAGTTGGATAGATGGCCTGAAAAGGCAAACAGTTGACTGGGAAAGAGTTGAACAACAAGGGTTGACAAAATACAAAGATGATTAGATATATGAATATGAAAAGTAGAAGCTCACCCATTGGAGTTTTTACATTTTTATTTATTTCAATAGGAGAAACATTGTTTTAGATAACAATGACTCAATCTCAACAAAAGGAAGTAATCACTCATTTTTTTATTTTTATTTTTTTTAAATTGTTCTCCATTGGTGGGCTTCTGTATATTCAGAATAATCCGTACAAAGAGAATATATAAAGTACTACAACCTAACTAGGGAAAGCCAATCCTATTAATCCCTACAAATCAGGGATCAACCTAACTAATTATGACACTCATTTTTGGAGAATCACATGAAACATGGAAAAGTAAACAAATCTTTCTGTTATGTTTTGGTGTTACTAGATTATGAATAGTCTAGTAAAAACAAAACAAAAACAAAGAACGAATCATGATCCACTTAGTATCTATTCTCAGCATTCTCTTTTGAAACGAAGAACTGGCCAATCCATTGATTAAAATATCTATCAATTATCCATTTATTGGGATATACGATGTACATATTAATTCGTTATCGAACCTTCTCTTTGGTGAAATGCCTATCTATTTCATCTTTTTGGTCCACTCATGTTGAACCGGACTATGAGCCACATCATTGGCCGACTTACTGTCGCAATATAACTTCATTGGTCCTAACCGATTAATTTTGAGATCATCAAGAATGATTTTTAATCAAACGTACACTCACAAATACCATAAGTATAACTCACAAATACCATGAGCAATGACTCCAAACTTTGCCTCGGCATTTGACCCTGCCACCGCAGTCTTTCTTCTTATTTCTTCAAATTAGTGTGCAATAACCCGAGGTTGACCTTCCGTCCACAGTTGACCCATTCAGAATCTGTGCATGCTTCATGAATGAACTCTGCATTTTTCTTAATCAAAATTCCATTTGACGTCATTTGGATTCCACTGCTTCAAAATTATCTTCTTAAAACTTTTATTTTTCTATCTCTGAACTCTACCAATAATGAAGCAAACTTTTCTTAGCATGCCTAGTCTCTTTCACAAATGAGATAAAAAAACTCATTTAGCCTTTTTTAATTAAAACAATAATAAAAAATAAAAAACGTTTATATGTGAAGTGACTCAATGATTCTCAAATCTCACTAAATGGATCTCATTAACTATTCCATATGAGACTATAGTTGCATAGCATTAGTGTTGGACATATTTGTGAAACTCTGAAATATAACCTGAACACCGTAGCATATCACTTTCGAATCATGATTCGGAATCCCAAGCCCTGTGCGATATTTGGGAACCATGACCCACTGAGTCTGTTTCAATTATGTTGCATGCAAATTGACACTTCTTGATTTAGTAACGACACCCGCCAAAAAAAACCGATAGGATGGAGACAAGACACCTTCGGTGTCAGAACAAAGCCCTATATAAACCCCTTTTCACCATGTTTAGGGGGAAACTTTTTAATTTTTTATCGGACCTAACTAAAAGCTTACCATTCAGTGATCGAGCATACTCCTGCTTATGCACACATAAGAGATATCGAACCTCGGGAGTAAAGCCTCCAAAGGTGATAAGTGCAGAAATACAGAAGAACTGAGAATGGGAAGAAAAGAAAAGAATTAGAGGAAAATTAGGAAGATATTGGAGAAGATATTAGTTGCGCAATCCATGACTTTTATTCAAATAAACTTTGGTCGTTTTATAGACCTTATGACACAGCGGAAATAGAAGGTTCAAGCCAAATCTATGGCTTATGGGAATAAACCCAAAGAACACAAAGTCTGATGATATTATATCAAAATATGAAAATATTATGTGCTTCTACAAAAGCTAACAAAGGTATTTATATCCTCCTACAAGTCCAAAATACAAGAGCCCTAAACACAACAAAAATAACCACACATAAATGACATAACTAACCATAACAAAAATAAACTAAATAGCCAAGCTAATAGATAAATCTTCCTACATCAATTCACCCTTTCTTTGAAAAGAACTCGGCCTTGAGTTCGGTTGAAGCACATGGAAATGAACTAGTAGAACGACAATGGAACGAAGTCCCCTATTTGGCTTGTGGGAGTGGTAGACCCCAACGGAAAAGTCCTTTCGAAGCGTGTCCCAAAGCCATAATAACACCAAAGCAATAGGCCAACGAAATGTCAAGAAAGTCCAAGCTATCCACCATTGGCACCGCCTTGCCCCTTTCGTCTTAAAGCCATCCATGTCAACTATCATCGGACTAGAGAGCTTGCCCACAAAATAAGTACGGAAGGCAGTCAAGGATGTTGGCTGTATAAGGTGTGGGTCGGAAATTGAGTCTTCTGAGCATGCACTTTGGTGGTGTGAGAAAGCCAGGGAAGTGTGGACCAAGACAGTTTTTTGGGAGGTGATTGAAAGATTTCAGGGGGCTGTCTTGCTATGAGATTTTAAGAGGAATTTTGTCAGTGGTGAGTAAGAGCATCTCCAATACTATTATGCATTTGGAGAAAATGGAGTGCCACATAGGATAGATATTTAAAAAGTTAGAAAAACTCTCTCCAATGCTATTATCTATGTTGAATATGGAGATGATGTGGCCAAAAAAAAGTTAGAGAATATGGAGTTGAGTTTCTAATTCTAGAAACTCTCCTAAAAATGCTGACTAGGATTTCTAACTCTTTCCACCAATAAAATTAAAACTTTCAACTCTTTCTACCAATAAGATTAAACCTCATTTAATTATAAAATAAAAGAGGAGAGAGAGTGTAATAATTGTTTTATTATGATTGGACATAAAATTGATGCATATTTGACTTTAGATAATTGCATTAGAGATGTAAATATGAATAGTGAGTATGAATAACAGAACTAACCAAAATGAACAACGAAACTTGAATTTTCCATCCTTATAAATTTGTTCCCAGCAGTGTCGGTACAAAAACTCTTATCCATTACTAGTATCGCTCTCCCGTACTGAAACGTGGATGACAAACCCACGAGAAGCGAGTATCTGAGGCCTGGTTGTAGGGTGATAAGTGAAGATGGTATAACTTGGCCATCACCATATACCAACAGCTGAAAAGACAATAAACTATTAGTACCTTGATGAATCTAACAAGTGCTAAACTTTGACATATTTTGTTGGCCACCTACTCACATTGCAAGCATTCACAGAAGAACATCCAAAACCTCCTCCACCAGTACAAGGTTCATTGAAAGAAATATTTATAGATACATTTAGCTCATTTGTTAACGACGATGATGCAGTTACATATGCTGTAGGTGGGACTGTATCTGCAAAATGTGATAAAACTGAACATTAATCAAGGATTAGACAAAAAATTGAAGCCAGTGTAATTGCAATTTATAGGTCTAAATCAATAAACTTCTTTTGAAAGCGATATCCCTGTTAAAAAAAGTTCCCAAAACCATTTTATCAGTTCAAATTGTGACCCAAGTACAATGTAGAATTACACAATTGTCAGGCGATTACCTAGTCAGTTCCATAAAGATAATCACAATATGTTAAAACTGAAGCAAAGTTGCTCTAGCTTTGTCCTCCAACATGGTAATCTTGGTACTCAGCGTCATCATAAAATGGAATATACTTTGTGGGCATCCAGGGGAAGTCATACCCGCTATATGTTTCAACTTTCAATCACCTCAATATTTAGGAGGCTTAGTTCACCAAAGAATATCATAACATTTGTATCGTTTTTACAGAGCACCTCTCTCTCTCTTACGCCGCTTCTGCATTTGTCTCTCCTAGGAGACGGTCGTGGTCGTCGGAGACGTTCACGGGAAGCCGCTGGTTTTCCATCCGAGAATCGGGAACTTTGGAGAAAAGAGCTTGGGTCTTGAGCATTGCTAGCTTGTAAGGTATCATTTTCAACCACCTCTTGTTTTGATTCAATTTTGTTGTTGTAATTTTCACTTTTCTTCTTTTTATATTTCATCAAAACCCTAAGCCCTAACCTTGCTTAATTTAAAAATTAATTGCAACAGTTGTATCATTTTTACACAGCACCTCTCTCTCTCACACAATCACACTGAATCTCTGACTCCAATCCCTCCCTCTCTCTCTCTTCCGCCGCCTCTGCACTTGTCTCTCCTAGGAGACGGTTGTGGTCGTCGGAGACGTTCACGGGAAGCAATCCACAACCAGAATATTATTATGTGCCCAAGAACCATCGTTGGACCAAGAAAAGATGGAATCCCAAGGATCAAAATTTCAGCCCAATATGCATATGGCACGGTAAATCCAATAGGAGCACTGTACTCATGGTGAACATGGTGAATTTTTTCATAGCCCCATTTATTATGGAGAAATATTTGGTTCCAGTAATTGGTATAATCTTCTACCGAGAAATACACTAGCAGTCGAAGGAAAATCTTCCATCTTGATGGCAATGGCAAAGTAGCTCGAATCTCGATCATTTTAATCAGAAGATAATAGACAAGTTGAAGAGGTCCCATAATGAAGAAAAACATATTCACATTGATGCTTTAAAAAAGCCAGAAATTCAAAACGAGAGTAGCATCATTCAATAAAAGCAAAACAATAAATGTCCACCCAAGTTTTTTAAGTTATAAACACTTCAAATTTGCACCTAATGTAGATATTAGGCAACATAACATTAGTTGACCTCAACTGATGTGGATTGTAAAGAATAATTTTACAGATGTTAATTGGCTCTGACCGGTGAGCATATTAGACATAGGGTGGGCTCAAGCGAGCCTATCAAAAGCCTAGGTCTGTGCTTTAAATCCCTCTTCTTCAGAGACATGAGAGACTTGTGTTTCTGCTTCTGTGCCAATAGGGAGGTAAAGATGCAAGAATTGTCCTAGGTTTTTCTCTACTGGAAGAGTTTTGGGTGGTCACATGACAGCTCACGGGGAACCTCTTCCACTCCGGTAGCAGCAGCAGTAAATCGTCAATGGTGAACCAAAAGAAGAAATAGCTGTATGTCTCTTGATGCTCAAAGATGCGAGAAACAAAGAATAAGAAACAGCAACCACGTGTCTCTTATATCTGATGATGTAGTTATAGCCAAGTAACTCAGGTAGCCACTGGGTCTGCGTTGGTGTAGTAATTTGTTGCTCCAATAGATACTTCAAGCTTTGAAGAGGTCCCGTAATGAAGAAAAACATATTCCCATTGATGCTTAAAAAAAGCTAGAAATTCAAAACGAGAGTAGCATTATTCAATAAAAGCAAAACAATAAATGTCCATCCAAGTTTTTTAAGTTATAAACACTTCAAATCTGCACCTGATGTAGATATTAGGCAACATAACATTAGTTGACCTCAACTGATGTGTCAACTGATGTGGATTGTAAAGAATAATTTTATAGATGTTAATTGGCTCTGACCGGTGAGCATATTAAGCATAGGGTGGGCTCAAGCGAGCCTAACAAAAGCCTAGGTATGTGCTTTAAATCCCTCTTCTTCAACTTTAAATCCCTCTTCTTCAGAGACATGAGAGACTTGTGTTTCTGCTTCTATGCCAATGGGGAGGTACAAATGTAAGAATTGTCCTAGGTTTTTCTCTACTGAAAGAGCTTTGGGTGGTCACATGACAGCTCACAGGGAACCTCTTCCTCTCCGACAGCAGTAGTAAATCGTCGATGGTGAACCGAAAAAAGAAATAGTTGTATGTCTCTTGATGCTCAAAGATGCGAGAAACAAAGAAGAAGAAACAGCAACCACGTGTCTCTTATATCTGATGATGTAGTCATAGCCAAGTAACTTAGGTAGCCACTGGGTCTACATTGGTGTAGTAATTCGTTGCTCCAATAGATATTTCAAGCTTTGAAGAGGTCTCATAATGAAGAAAAACATATTCCCATTGATGCTTAAAAAAAGCCAGAAATTCAAAACAAGAGCATCATCATTCAATAAAAGCAAAACAATAAATGTCCACCAAAGTTTTTTAAGTTATAAACACTTTAAATCTGCACTTAATGTAGATATTAGGCAACATAACATTAGTTGACCTCAACTGATGTGGATTGTAAAGAATAATTTTACAGATGTTAATTGGCTCTGACCGGTGAGCATATTAGGCATAGGGTAGGCTCAAGCGAGCCTACCAAAAGCCTAGGTTTGTGCTTTAAATCCCTCTTCTTCAGAGACATGAGAGACTTGTATTTCTGCTTCTGTGCCAATGGGGAGGTACAGATGCAAGAATTGTCCTAGGTTTTTCTCTACTGGAAGAGCTTTGGGTGGTCACATGACAGCTCATGGGGAACCTCTTCCTCTTCGACTGCAGCAGTAAATCGTCGATGGTGAACCGAAAAAAGAAATAGTTGTATGTCTCTTGATACTCAAAGATGCGAGAAACAAAGAAGAAGAAGCAGCAACTATGTGTCTCTTATATTTGATGATGTAGTCATAGTCAAGTAACTTAAGTAGCCACTGGGTCTGCGTTGGTGTAGTAATTCGTTGCTCCAATAGATACTTCAAGCTTTGAAGAGGTCTCATAATGAAGAAAAACATATTCCCATTGATGCTTAAAAAAAGCCAGAAATTCAAAACGAGAGTAGCATCATTCAATAAAAGCAAAACAATAAATGTCCACCCAAGTTTTTTAAGTTATAAACACTTCATATCTGCACCTGATGTAGATATTAGGAAACATAACATTAGTTGACCTCAACTGATGTGGATTGTAAAGAATAATTTTACAGATGTTAATTGGCTCTGACCAGTGAGCATATTAAGCATAGAGTGGGCTCAACCGAGCCTACCAAAAGCCTAGGTCTGTGCTTTAAATCCCTCTTCTTCAGCTTTAAATCCCTCTTCTTCAGAGACATGAGAGACTTGTGTTTCTGCTTCTGTGCCAATGGGGAGGTAAAGATGCAAGAATTGTCCTAGATTTTTCTTTACTAGAAGTGCTCTGGTGGTCACATGACAGCTCACAGGGAACCTCTTCCTCTTCGACAGTAGAAGTAAATCGTCGATGGTGAACCGAAAGAAGAAACAGCTGTATGTCTCTTGATGCTCAAAGATGCGAGAAACAAAGAAGATGAAACATCAACTACGTGTCTCATATATCTAATGATGTAGTTATAGCCAAGTAACTTAGGTAGCCACTGGGTCTACGTTGGTGTAGTAATTCGTTGCTCCAATAGATACTTCAAGCTTTGTAGATTCGTCAGGACTATAAAAGGCTTTCCCAATAGATATGGCCACCATTTACGAACTGTCATGTTAATTGCTAGGAATTCTTTATCGTAAATAGAGAGAGCTAGAGTGGATCATTTCAATGTTTCACTAAAAAAAACGATCGGTTGATCTTGTTGTGTGAGGATTGCTCTGACCCCGACCTGACCCCGTCAATGCAAGCGTCACACTCAACAACAAAGGGCTTGAGAAAATCTAGTAAGTTGAGGACCGGTGGTGTGCTGAGTGCATGTTTCAACTGTAGAAAAGCAACAGTTGACTCGGATGTTCAATTTAAGCCATCTTTCGAAAATAGCCGAGTCAAATGAGCAACGATGACTTTAAAATTATGGATGAATTTCCAGTAATAACCGGTTAAACCTAATAATCCACGGACCCCTTTTATTGAGCTAGGTACTGGCCTTAGTACTGATTGTATCTTACTTGGATCGACTATAACTCCCTGTTGAGAAATCAGGTGGCCCAAGTATTCTACATGCAATACTTCAAAGCAACACTTTGATTTTTTTTGCAAACAACTGGTTAGTATATAATATTAGCAAAATGGTTTTGAGATGACTTAAATGATCCTCCCACGTCTTACTATACACCAAGATGTCGTCGAAAAATAATAGAATGAACTAACGAAGATACAATCAAAACAAATCGTTCATTATGCTTTGAAAAGTCAAAGGTGTATTCGTAAGTTCAAAGGGTATGACCACGAACTCATAATGACCTTTATGGGTTCGAAAGGCAGTTTTGTGGATATCTTCGTCTTTCACCCGAATTTGATGGTAGTCAGATCGTAAGTCTATTTTGGAGAAGAATTTGATGCCATAAAGTTCGTCTAGCAGCTCATCAATTATTGGTGTCATATGTTTATCCTTTACAGTAATAGTGTTGAGGGCTCGATAGTTAATACAAAAACGCCAAGCACTATTGGTTTTCTTCACCAGCAACACAGGGGATGAGAAGGGACGTGTGCTTGGTTGAATCAACCCTGAGTCTTAGAACTCCTTTACCATCTGCTCGATCTCAGTCTTCTGATAGTGTGGGTAACGGTAAGGTCATACATTGATAGGTCCTTGATTGGGTTGCAATGATATCTGATGGTCGTGATTTCTTTTGGGAGGCAGGCCAATAGGGTCTGAAAATACAGACTTGAATTCATCTAGGACTCCACTCAAAATCATCTAGTATTGCCACCGTATTAGAAGAGCTTTAAAGTAGTGTGATCTGCAAAAAAAAAAATAATAATAATAATAAAATAAAATAAAAAAATCAATACCTATAAAGTTAAACAATTATTTGTCCATAAGCGGCTCAAGATCGGATGGTCCCAACCCTTGTAATATATGTGTGTTTCCATCCTAGTGGAAAGTCGTCATGAGTTTTCTATAGTTTGTTTCTATCGGACCTAATGTCTCTAGCCACTGGACTCCTAAAACGATCTGACAAGTAGCCATGGGTAGAACATAATAATCTGCTCGAATTGGGTGTCCCTGAACAAATATGGTAAGGGCATTGCAACAACCGGAACACTCGATTTTTTCTCTATTTATGGCCATGATTTGAAAGGTTTTATCGCGGATGATTGGAAACCTTGATCTTGTTACAACTGACTGGTCAATGAAGTTATGTGTGCTTCCTCTATCAATTAGGACTGCGACTTTCTTAATCTATAGTTTGCCTTGAACTCGAATTGTTCGGGGATTGCGTGAAATGATATCTTTGGTATAGGTTCGACAAAAACAGTTTCACTTTATCCTTCATTTGTTTCTGAATCAAATTGCACAAGATCTTCAATCATGAATATCTGTAGTCGTTGGCACTGGTATCTCGGAACAAACTTGTCATCGTAATAATAACAAAGCCCATTTTCTCTTCGTTCTCTGGCCTCCTGTCCTGTGAGCCAATGAATTGGTGTGGAGGAAGAGTTTGGTTGTGGATTTGGTGATGGCCCAAGAAGGTCGGCTGACTAGTTTGGAATGGTGTGGTTTTGTGGCGTATAGGAGTATTGTGGTCGGAATTAAGTGGTAGACTATGGTTTGTAGGCAGAGTTTGACTTCTTCTGCAGCAAGTTATGTTCTTCGATCAGGCAGGCAACCCCAATAACGTTGGATAAAACCCTAGGCTGCTTTACTTTAACATCCAAACAGATTTTGTCCTTAAGCCCTGCAATAAAACACCCTACTAGAAAATTCTCGAGCAGGTTATCGACTCGGTGTGAGAGTCTCTCAAATGCCTCTTGATACACTTCAATGGTGGTAACTTGTTTCAAACGTGTAAGTGCCTCTGATGGATCCTCGTAATCTATTGGTCCGAAGCGAAGTAAGACAGCCTTGGTGAACTCCTCCCAAGTTGAGGGACCGCGGAATTTTGTGAGCCACCTATGGCATTGGAGGGCGATTGCTTCCGAGTGAAATGATGCGAGTTGTACTTATTGGTCTGGATCAATGTTCTTGAATTCGAAGAATTGCTCTGCCTTGTAAATCCTCTGGTGGGATCGTCTCCACCAAACTTTGGAAAAGATAATTTTAAGTGATGTTGATTTCGGTCAAGTGTGAGATTTGTTCGTGAGTTGTCAAATTGATTGGGACGGTGAGAGGACTCACCATGAGCAAATAGGTTGATTCCTGTATTGGTTGAGATTGGATTACGAGAAACTCGTAAGGTTTGAAGTTCTGCTACGACAGTTTGAAGGGTGGCATTCATTTGGTTGATGTTGGAGGTCAAATGATCGAAACTTGATTCGTGTCTGGTGAGAATTTTGCTAACCTCGTTTCGAAATTCATTATTGGTTTTGCCGCGTGTTTCCATGATCGGAACCGCGCTCTGATACCAATGATAAGTGTAGAAATACAGAAGAACCGAGAATGGGAAGAAAAGAAAAGAATTAGAGGAAAATTAGGACGATACTGGAGAAGATATTGGTTGTGCAATTCATGACTTTTATTCAACTAAGCTTTGGTTGTTTTATAGACCTTACATTCAGAGATTCACACAACTGTCATACTAACTATTTTACTAGAAATATGAAATAATGCAAAAGATAATGGGTAGTGGATACAATCCACTATATCTCCCACTAAACAACTTGGAACGGAAATAAAGCAACAATTTATTCCTCAGTTGACATGGTCTCAACCAATTCAGGATTGCATGCATGGAACATTGCACGTACAAACTAACAATCTACACAACCTACATGACCTGCATAGTAACATAGAGCATTGGACATATCAGAAGGCTCATTTCCAACCCCAACAATTAGCATTCTGGCCTTCTTTTTATTTTTCGTTACGGTTACTTGAATATTGCTTGTGATGCCATTTCTTCTCAAATCTTTTCTACTAACTACTAGTGAGGAGAAATGGAGAGGGGGTCATAATTGGGCCTCAGTTAAACCATACTTAAGTGGGCCTCCGTTCAATCTCGTAATTTACTATTGGGCTGGGTCCATTGCCAGCTACACACGCATCCCAATTCAACCACGAACACAATAATGATTAATGACACATCAATGGGTATGAGTATGGTACAAGCAATTGTCACCAGATTACGTTATCTATCATTGAATTCCATTCCCATGTGTGAACGTCAAAAATCACAAGCGTGAGCGGCGTAGATTTTACACTTATATAGGCTGGACTACAGCTGATCACAACTTTACTTGCCTTAAATCCTCACTCGGTTCCCATGTGAGCACCGACACTTGCCAGCTGCATTTCAATCACTAACGCTGTCTCATCCCCTACACTCACTTCTCTCCAATCCTGCTACCTTCTTCCAATAAAATTTCGCCACATCATCTAAATTACTCACCATGTTCAAGAAAACACGGTCTTTTTAATAGTCCTACACACAGAGGAACATACTTTTCACGCGCTTCTATTACTATTTTATTTCTGGCTCCTTTTTTTATTGCTTTCACTTTACTGATTGCCTTATTTCACTCCACCACTCGCTTTCTTAATCTGCTTTCATTCTCGGTTTTCAGTACTTCAAAACTTCAAAACTTCAAATTGCTGCTTCATTTTTCTCATCGTGAAAACAATCAAAACAATGGCGAGAATATTGTTGCTGTTCGCTCTCTGTGTGCTTCCAGCTCTCGTGAGCGCCTCACGCCCAGCCAGGAGCCCATTCCTTGTACAAGGTCGCGTCTACTGCGACACTTGCCGCTGCGGTTTCGAGACCGCCGCCACCACCTACATTCCCGGTATACTCACTAGTCTCTTTTGTTAATTTCTCTCTCAAGTAGTTCATCTCTATTATTGTTTCATTTTTACTTTTATCTTTAATTTAGATGCGACGCGGAAATTTAAATTTTGTAGATCTGAGATCTAAGAAGCTTAATTTTTTTTTATGATGTATAGATTTTTTAAATATTTGATCTGTGAAAGCAAGTACTTACTTGAATCAGTGTCGTTGGATAATGTGGTGCAGTGACGTGGTACCGAAAATTATATTTTATAATTTTGTCATGTTTTAGACTAGTCAATAGTCACGTTGAAATGTTAGATTTAATCAATTAATTATATGTATAAGTCACACTTATTAGTTGGATCTGGATGCTTTCTCGCAACAATTGCTCCAAGAAGTGTCATTAGTCACATCGAATCATGAAAAATTTAATTTTCGCTAAACTCTGAAGTTGCATAGCTATTGAGAATTCTAGGAATTATACTGTTGTCTAGATATCTAATTAAGCATAATTTTACATGACTTGTTGCTCAGTTAATGAAGGGACTTAGAATATAAGATTTATTAATTAATAATCATCTTGTATTGTTTGTTGACATTATAGGTGCTAAGGTTAAGGTTGAATGCAAGGACAGGAAGACGAATGATGTTGTCTACAGCAGGGAAGGAACAACTGACTCTACTGGAGTGTATAAGATTTTCGTAGCAGAAGACCATAAGGATCAGTATTGTGATGCTATCCTTGTTAAGAGCTCCCAGGATGACTGCAAGACCGTCTCCCCAGGACGCGATCGTGCCCGTGTGATCTTGACCCGTTACAATGGAATTGCCTCTGACAACCGATATGCCAATTCCATTGGCTTCCAGAAGGAGGAGGCTGTCTCTGGCTGTGCTGAGATTCTCAGGACATATCAGGAGGATGATGAGTAGAGAATGCCCTGGTTTTTTTTTTCTTTCTAATGTGTCTAAATGATTAAGCTTTGGTTGCTCTATTATATATTATATTGTATTGTATCTGTTATTATTCTGTGTGGATGGTTATGTTATTGCCGTGCTTAGACGTTATAGAGGATTATTAATTTATTGCTGTTAATGGATTCTTACAATTATATTACACTGCACTCACTTCCAGCTTTGAAGTGTAGTCTCTAATTAAGTCATTGCCTACATCGTTAAATCTGTGTCCAGTCTTTGAATCAATATGCACTCACTTCCAGCTTTGAAGTGTAGTCTCTAATTAAGTCATTGCCTACATCGTTAAATCTGTGTCCAGTCTTTGAATCAATATGCACTAACTAGCTAGCATGCTTTTGATAACTCGACCTGTTTCAATTGCTTTTGAAAACCCTCCTTTGCTCTCTTAAGTTCACATTTTGTAGAAGTACACAAGAGTTGAATGAACCCCTTGAACTTGCGGAGTGCCAGTTGATATTGTGGCGTTTGTTCGATATGTTAATTAGGACCTTGTACGATGAGAAGTGTTGCTGAAAATGGGGTTCGAATAAAGTAGATGTACAAGTGTTATGGCCAAGTGAAAAGTGGAAGTTTGGCACTCACACAGTCACACCATTCCCATGGATTAGCTCGCCTTTTAGATCTTATTTTGATATTAAGGTGGTGTTTGGATCTGTTTTTAAAAACCGTTTAAAACAACTAGAATGTTGTTTGGTTGAATATTTTACAAAACTGTTTTTGAAAACAAAAAGTAAATTTTTAAAAGTTATAACTAAAAAGTTAAAAACAACTTTTCATTGTTTTTTATTGTTTTCAAAACATGTTTTCAAAATAAACTTTAACTTTTCCTTCCAAACAACTATTTCATTCATTTTAAAAACAATAACCAAACACTTTTACATCGTTTTCCGTTTCAAAAAACTACTTTTAAAAAGCACTACTAAACACATTACATTTTTAAAAATATCATTTTTAAACATGATTTCCATTTTTAAATAAAGTTTTCAAAAACACTATTTAAAAATCGATACCAAACGCAACCTAAGTGTTAAAACCATTTTGGGACGTTGTTTTCAGAGAGATTGCAATTCAATGACAATTTACACTCGGAGTTTGAAAGTATTCAACGGTTTGCCATTTGAATTCAACGCTTAATGCCTATTTGGTCATTTGACCAAAAAAAAAAAAAAAAAAGTAATTTTATAAGGGTCATAGTGAACTGTTTTCAAACTATAGAGCCAAAATATAATTTGTCAGAATGAGTAAAAACTAAGGTCGTCCGCCACAAAGCTAAGCTCCGGTCATCCGATGGATCATCTAGTAGGGCATCAGAACAATCCCAATGGCTTATTTTGCCTATAAAAACACATATTTAGCTTGTCCAAAACACTTACGAGAGCCCAATGAAGTGTTATAAGATTGTTGAGTCAAAACGTTTCATTCATACACATTAAAGACTAATTTTTACTTAGATATTCATATTTCCTTATTGTTAAAATAAAAACTAGACATTGGATTTTAAAGGGTTTGTAAAATTCAAAGGTTTAAAAAATAAAAATATTTTAAAAACTAAAAAAATATATTTCATTTTGATAACTACCCATTAACAAACCTCGTAGAGGCTTGTAGCTAGACCCGTGAGATAGATATCATATTTCCATGTTGTTGAAATAAAAACTAGACATTAGATTTTAATCCAAGGATTCGAAAAATTCAAAGGTTTGAAAAATAAAAACATTTTAAAAACTAAAGAAAATATTTCATTTTGATAACTACCCATTAACAAACCTCGTAGAAGCTTGTAGCAAGATCCGTGAGATAGATATCATATTCTACTTAAACTTTTAAACTTTGTATTTTTTTAATATTTTTTATATATATATAACTCAACCACAAGTCCCAACCCTTTCGGTCTAATAGTTATGAATTCTAGATCTGCAGCTCTTTCAATTTGTACGATGAATAGTTCTAGTTTTGTTTATCAAAAATGGTCAAGTTTGCCAGCGGAGAATACAAAAATAACAGAGAAACATTCGTCGATATGATACAGTGGTGAGAGTATATTCTCTTTAAACAAGAGCATCACAACATTTAGTTTTTGACACGTAAAGATTGCAATTCAATGAAACGATTCTCAAACTTGTGTGTCGTTGTCGACATCTCTGTGTAATAATTCAAGCAAGAATTAGGCCTCTCACACCCGTATCATGATGTTTTAGGTTCGAGTCCCTTTCCCATTCCAGAAATCTGAATTATTGTAATATTAAAAAAATAAAAAACAAAAAAAATTAGGTGTGGATTTTATTTTTTGTTTAAGCAAATGAGAAAAACACGTGTTATTACTTGTTAGATATCAAGCCCAAGTACCCAACCCAACAAAACATTTCAAAAAATAAAAAATAAAAAACCCAACCCAACAAAGGAAAGGAGGTAGGTAGAGGCCGTAGAGCCGAAGGGGTGGTGTTAGGGAGTGCTAATTGGAGACTTTGAAACTTGAAACTTTGAAAGGTTGCTTTGCTTTGCTTATTAGCTTAGTTGTTGCTTATTTTTATTTAATTTCTGCACTGCTCAACTTTGCAATATTTGGTCCCTATCACTTCATCAAGGGTTGTTTTCATTATTTTTTCTATGTCTTCAAGTGAATTTATTCTGGGATTCTGTATATTTTTTCATATAAGCTTGAGGCTAGTTTAGTATTACTATAACTTTTAGTATAATCAATGTTAGCTGTGCTGTAGGAATAATCAGCTGTGAAGTTAATTAACCATTATTTGGTTAATTGTACTTTTAAAATTACTTTATAGCTCAAAAGCAATATACATATGTTTTGTATTTTATTGTAAAAGTTATGAGATTAATTACAATGACTAAATTAGACATGACTTTAGAACCCTATTTTCTTCTTGGATTGAGATCCCCTACCCATCTTATTTATGCTCAACTTCCAAGCATCTGCTGACATGTGGCAAACAAGGAAAAAAATGGCTGAGATTAGTTTCCTTTATTTTTTTATTTTTTTTTTCTCTTTCTCCTGATTTCCTTTCCCTCGTCTAAATTTTCTTTTATTTTTTTTCCTCTCTTTCTCCTAACATGTTTAAGCAGATAACAACAACATTTTTTTTTCCTTAATCTAAAAATCCTCTCTTGACACTTGTTCTAAGAAAAACAAAAACAAAAACAACAACCCAAATCCAAATTCAACATCATCTGGGAACCAAGCAAATCGAAGAAAATTTCAATGATAAATAAAAACACCCAAATGCATAAAAAATGTATTATTATTATTTATTTTTTATATATATAAAAGTTATTGGAAACCTCCTCCAAAGAAGACCAGACTCATCGGAGATCGAGAGCTCAAATGAAGGAGATCCAAAAACAAAAACCAATAAGACTCTTGCTATTATTATTATTATCCAGAAACAAAAACCAATAAAACTTTATTTCCGAGAAAATAAGACTCTTGCTGCCTCATTTGCAAGACGTAAGATCTAGGTTTTTAGCTAATTTAATGCTCTCCTTTTTTTTCTTCCTCTGTTCCCCTCCCCATATTTCCATAGAAATCATTGATGATATACTACACCTTTTTTAATTATTTAGTTTAATTTTTTAAAAAAATTTCTTTGATTTCCTTAATTGACAATGATGATTGAAAAGACAAAAATGTTGATGATGATTGAGAAAAATGAATATGAAAATCTGAGTTTCCAGATCTTCAAAAGAGAAGTTATTTTTTTTTTCTTTAATTGATGTTATTAATGATTAAAGAACTTCATTATTTCTATGTTTTTCTTTGATTTTTTCTTTTAAGAAAGAAGAAGATGAAGATTTGGGTTCCAAATCTCTTAAAAAAAAAATT
The DNA here is from genome assembly GCA_030490815.1 of Acer saccharum. NCBI lineage: Eukaryota > Viridiplantae > Streptophyta > Magnoliopsida > Sapindales > Sapindaceae > Acer > Acer saccharum. The sequence continues at coordinate 31,915,293 of CM059872.1, forward strand.
GTCGTTAATTTTTCTTTTTCTTTTTTCATATAATTTTTCTTTGATTTTCTTAATTGATGTTGAGATAATGATTGAGAAAGAAGAATACAAAGATTTGAGTATAGTCATAGATGTCCACATCATTTTCTTTGTACTTGTTATCCCCAAATATTCACTACAACTCTACAAGAAAAATCTGGAAAATGGTGAATTTGTGGGTTTGCTCCACCATTTTCTAGAAAAAAAATTTAAGATGAAGTGTAATTGTGTTTGGATTTGGATTGATGAAGATTTAAGAAAAAAAATCAGATTAATGATGATTGGATTTTTGGGTTTGCTCCACTATTGTCCAGATTTTTTTCTAAGATGAAGTATAAATGTGTTTGGATTTGACTAGATGAATTTAAGAAAAAAAAAAATCAAATTGATTATGAATGGATTTCTATTTTGGGTTCCTAGAAGTGTGTAATATATATATTTTACTAAAAATGATTTTTTTTTAATTTTATTTCCTAAAGCAAATAATCTAAACGAAGTTGTTTGTTATACGGTAGAGAGAAAAAACTAAAGCAAATTAATCATATCCATCCATTTGTTTGGGTGCTACGTGTCGGTAGATATTTAAAAGATGAATAAAAATAAGATGGGTAGGGGATCTTGATCCTTCTTTTTTTTCTTTTTTCGTTAATTATATATATTAAATCAAAATTTAAGTAGAATATTTAAATTAGAAAAAAAAAAAATCATAAGAACAATAAAAAAAATTTAAAAGATTTTATAAATCAAATCAATATTTATAGAGAATATTTAATTTTATGATGAAATAAGATATGTAAATGATTTTAATTAGATTTCATAAGAATAATGATATTTTAAAAGGTTCATTAAATGCTAAAATAGATTATTTTAGGGAAAATTGCACAAACTTACCCTAACATTTTCCATTATGGCATAATATTCAACTAATGCTTTTAATTGCACAAACAACCCCTCCTTTTAGTCAACTTTAGTTAAAAATAGCCATTGACCATGTTTTTTTTGAAAGCCCAAAATTGCCCCTACACTTTATTACAAAAAAAATCTTAATTACCCTTTATTTAAAACATTATCTACTTTAAATTATTATAATATAAAAAATAAATACTAAACATAATCCTTTTTCAATAAAAAAAATTCAAAAATAATATATTAAAAACAAAACAATTTAAGAAAACGTTATTTTGAGAAAATACAATTTAATAATATATTAAAAACAAAACAAAAAAAATGTTACTTTGAGAAAATATAATTTAAAATTATGCAAGTTAAATATGAATAGTGGTAATGTGTTACATATTTTTGATTTTTTTTTGTTTTTATTATATTATTTTTGAATTTTTTTTATTTAAAAAGGATTATGTTTAGTATTCTAAACACAAATATAAATAAAATCTTCAAGATTTTGAAATAAATATATAATCATTTGTCATAATAAAATACAGTAGCACCGAAAATTTATTCAATGTTCATCTCTATAAGACAAAATAATTTGACTCAATATAAATTACACATTATATTTTGGTTCAAAAATTTAAAAAAAAAATATACTAAACATAATCCTTTTAAAATTAAAAAAAAATGTTTTAAATTTTAAAAATATGTAGCACATTACTACTATTCATATTGGACTTGCATAATTTTAAATTATATTTTCTCAAAATAACGTTTTTTTTTTTGTTTTTTTTAATATATTATTAAATTGTATTTTCTCAAAATAACGTTTTCTTAAATTGTTTTGTTTTTAATATATTATTTTTGAATTTTTTTTATTTAAAAAGGATTATGTTTAGTATATATTTTTTATATTCTAATAATTTAAAGTAAATAATGTTTTAAATAAAGGGCAATTTTGGGTTTTCAAAAAAAAATCATAGTCAATGGCTATTTTTAACTAAAGTTGACTAAAATAAGGGGTTGTTTGTGCAATTAAAGGCATTAGTTGAATATTATGCCATAATGGGAAACGTTAGGGTAAGTTTGTGCAATTTTCCCATTATTTTATAATCACTTTCAAAACGACAAAAAGTAACCCCCATCTACTTCTCAAAATCACTGTCAAAACTTGTCAGATTATTTATTAATCACTTTTGAAAGTTTTACCAAATATCATTTTATGTCAAAATTATAAAATAAACTGATTTTAACTTTTTAAAAGCAATACCAAACTAGCCCTTAGATCATTTACATTACATAATCGATTTATAACATATAATGTTACATAATCGAAACCTTGCACTTAAACTTGAAAATCATTAGATTGCAATTTAATTGTTCAAAAATAAATAATTCAAGTATTTTTTTTTTCTTTTCTAATAATGGTCCTAAATTAGAACAACAAAAAAACATAAAGCATACAAAACTTGATAAAAAAAAAATGTCTCATTGTAAATGGAGTTGCCAACCGGAAAGAAAAATAAGAAAACTTGTCATGACATTGTACTGTTGCAATATATTATGTATATAATAAAAACAAAAGCAACTAACACCGATTTCTTCAACGCATTAAAGATGCTTTTCACTTCCCCTCTTCACTTATAGAAATCGAAATCAACATGTAATTCAACTACCACTTTGTTATATAAGCTCCATCTTCTTCTCCGTCAACTTTTTCTCCAAATTAATTCGCCCTCGGTTTCTTCGCCTGCCATTCCTCTATATAACAAGGTATTATTTTCTTCCCATTCTATTTTTTTTTTCTTTATTATAAATTGTATTTTTTGTCTTGCATTTGCCTCTCAGCCGTTTTTTGCTTTCTGGGTTGTTTCGTTCTTGTCTTCTTTGATCGTGTATGGCTTCCTCTGCTTTGTTTATCTATAAATTTTATTGTTATATATATAATATATTTATATATTGATGTTTCGTTCTGAATAAGAGCAAAAAGAATCTGGGTTGTTTGGGAATTCGAGCCTTTTAGATGGGTTCTGAATTCTGGATTTGCTTGTTTTGAACAGTTCATTGTTTCAATCTGGATCTGTAAATTTATATACATGTAGATGAATTGATTCGTTATAAATGATTTATTCTTTTCGGTGGTGGTTGAATCTTTCCAGTGTTATTTGTATCGGATCTTATTTGTATTACAGAACCTGTAGGTCAATCATGATTCATGCATGTATTCGAATGTGTGTGTTTAAACTTTTTAGGCGCATATTGTGCTCAATCTAGGAGTTGATTTTTGAAATGCATTAAAAACACATCACAATGTGTTTGGGAGCTTGTTTGTTGGCATTTATTTAACTTTTCATTTCTCCTTTGACCACCCAATTCTTACACGATTTTGAAATGCATTAAAAATGCTTCTGACTTATGTTGAATTGTTGTTGTGAAATAGAAGGAACCCATGTGTGTAATTTGTGTTCTTTATCTTGAATTTTCAGAATGGCTGCTGCTGCATTTCACCAACCCACTGCAGCGGTTCAATCCAATCGAGTTCTTAACAACTCTGGAGCTCATTATGAATTTGGAAATGTTTCCATGAGGTTGATTCCAAAAGGTTCCAAAGTCAATATTCAATTGTCAAGAAATGGGACTTATGGTTCTGGCAAGAGGAATTTCTGCATGATTCAGGCATCATCATCTCAAACATCGGTGGTGGATCCAGTTTCAACCCCATTAAACAACAGCTCCGGTGAATCCAAAAAGAAATCAAGTAAGCATGATTCTTGCTTGTTCAAGTGTGATTTATAGTTAGTGATGAATACATGAAAGTGTACATATCAATTCTTTGTCATTCTTGACCTGACTCAAATTGTGTTCTCTAATGTGATGTGTTTGAAGTTTTTTTTCATAGTATTTGATCTTACTAGATGAACTCTGTTTTCTCAAACTTTCATAACCAAATGCATGTTTATGTTGGTTTTCTTGCCATCCATTGTAGATGAAGTGGCTTTGATACTGGTTCGACATGGTGAGTCTTTATGGAATGAAAAGAACTTGTTCACTGGTTGTGTTGATGTGCCATTAACCAAGAAGGGTGTGGAAGAGGCAATTGAAGCTGGAAAGAGAATCAGCAACATACCTGTCGACATGATATATACATCTGCACTGATTCGTGCACAGATGACCGCTATGCTTGCCATGACCCAGCACCGACGCAGGAAGGTAATTTTTGGGAAAATCTTATTACATGTTGGAAGAAATTTGTAGGTATACAATGCATACTTTTAATTAAGTAGGTCCATCATTACTTTTCATTGGTGCAATTCTAGTTGGTCTTGCAAATTTGGAACTCATGTTTTTATATATTAAAATATATACATTTTTTTAAGACTCTAACTATACTTGATAGGAAAACTCCTGTTGGCGGTCATTCCATATGAGATCTGAGTCCAATTGGTTCTTTAACTGCTAACCCTATTAATCACTGATCTGCTGGCAGGTGCCTATCGTAATGCATAATGAGAGTGAACAGGCAAAGACCTGGAGTAAAATATTCAGTGAAGAGACCATGAAACAATCTATTCCAGTTGTAACAGCTTGGCAATTAAATGAAAGAATGTAACTATTTTTAGCCTCTGCTTTTTCTGAACATTCTCCTTGCCTTTGATCTCAACATTTTTATTTATTATTTTTTTTTTTTCTGACCCTTTTTTCAACATTTCTTCATTTAGGTATGGGGAATTACAGGGTCTGAATAAGCAGGAAACTGCCGATAGATATGGGAAGGAACAAGTGCATGTGTGGCGTCGGAGTTATGACATCCCTCCACCCAATGGCGAGAGTTTGGAAATGTGTGCCGAAAGAGCTGTTGCTTATTTTAAAGATAATGTATGCATGACTGTTTTATTTATCTAGTTTTCTTTATACTTTGTCAGGGTTTGATGCTTTACCTATCAATATGTTAAGGGCCTTATGCTTAATTGGAGTTACCATGTATCATTCATTAGCACTGACTGCTAAATGTTTCACTGCAGATTGAACCACAACTACAATCAGGAAAGAATGTAATGATTGCTGCCCATGGGAATTCACTGAGGTCCATAATCATGTATCTTGACAAATTAACCTCCCAGGAGGTAATAGACCTTTTCCTTCACATTGAAGTGTTAGCCATTATTGTTGTGCTCTCTTGTTTCTATATTGCCACTGTTGTTTCCTGTCTTAAATTTTCTCTTAATTTTGTTTTTCACAGGTTATCAGTTTAGAACTATCAACTGGAATACCTATGCTTTACATATTCAAAGAGGGAAAGTTCATGAGGAGAGGAAGTCCTGTAGCACCAACTGAGGCTGGGGTCTATGCTTATACTAGGGTATGCAACTTATGCTTGTGATTCTGGTTTGTCCAGGACATATATATAATTCCAAGTACTCATGAGCCATGGATTGATCAATTTAATTTTAGTGGTATAATTGATTGTGTGTTGTTTGCTAATGGTATCCTGGTATATACAAATTATTTAGAAGAAAAAGAAGGGCTAGAGTATGGAGCATAAAAGTCACCACTGGTTGGGACTTGGGACCGGTGTTTGTTATTTGTTTGATGTCAAAATTCCATTTGATATTCTCAGATGTTGGGATATCAACAAAACCTTGGCTCTTTTGTTAGGAAAATAAGTTGCAGATGTCTATGAAATTAATTTTATAGTGGCTAGTATTAACCTGACATAATTGCAGAATGGCTTACCTTCATTTAGAATGTCGTATTACAAACGAAATATGCTTCTATCATGTGATTTCCTTTTCTGCAAGTTTTATTTGGCATGCCTTTTACCGGGATAACTGATCACCCTGTTGATTCTTTATTGCTTTCCATGTTACCTCACTCTCCTTTTTCCTTATGCCATGCTAATATGAACCATTTGTGGATGCATTTACAAATTAATTATGGCTGCCTATACATTTTTATCTATTTGAAAATCCTGAGTAGGACACTTGACATTCTTGGCTTGTTTAATTGCAGAATTTAGCTCGATACAGGCAGAAGTTAGATGAGATGTTGCACTGAGGTGATATTTGAAGTATAGGTAATCCCGAGTTCGGTTATTATCATCTACTTCAGCTCAGTCGTTGGTTCTCTGCAAGTCGTCAAATAAGCTCACACATTATATTGCCTTTTCGAAGGGCTTACCTTTTATTGCATCATTTCTACAAAGGACATACACTTGTGCAGAAGCTAGTTTATATGTAATGCATGAGTATATATATAGTTGTTAACTAAGTAGGTGTGAAGAAAGCTGGCTGTTGCTTTGTGTACTCTCTACTGTAGTTGATGAAGCCTGGTTATTAGAAGTCCTGGCTTTGTTCAAAGTAGATGTACGTGTCTCTGTGTGAAAGATAGATCCTATATACAATGGACTGAAAATAAGAGAATTTTGTCACCGTATTCTGGGTCATATTGTTTCTTGCATGCTTGTAACGAATTCATGCATATGTTTTTCATTGTGAAAGACGATGGAGTGGAAACAAGAAGATTTTCTTCTGAGAGTAATACTATACAATCCAAAAAATTAATCTAAAATTCAACCCAAATGATATGGCAAATAAGTTGTCATCACCACACAAATCATGGGGTGATATAGTAAATGATATGACAACGATAAATCACTTGCCACATCATTTGAATTGATTTTTGGGCTAAATTTTTGGGTTGACTGATATTAATGTTTATGAGTTATGCTATATAACCTAAATAATTAACCCAAATGATGTGGTAAGTGAGTTGTCATCACCACACACATGGGATGATGTGATTAATGAAAAAAAACTACTTGTCACATCATTTGGGTTAAAATTTGGACTAAATTTTTAGGTCGTCTAGCATTAGTGTTTTGTTAAATATATATAATGAAATAATGGGATGAAAAGTAGTGGGCATATGAGATCAGGATTCCCATAATCCCATCCCATCACATGTGGAATACCCTTAAACGTAAGACATTAATGCTAGATAATCAAAAAAATTAGTCCAAAAACCAACCCAAATGACGTGGCAAATCGTCTTTACCAATCAGTAGCCAAAAAATGTATTGCATCAAATCTGTTTGCATGGTACTATGGGAGTATCAGATAACTTCTTAAACTTAAACAATGCCTCTCCAAAAATCAAAAAATAAAATCAAACAAGAAGAAGAAGAAGAAGAAGAAGAAGAAGAGAACTGCATTAAATAAAGTTCAGGAGGAAACCAATGCTAAAGATACAACATGAGAGAAACTCAGACAACAAGAACAAGAAGAAAACTGCATTAAATAAACTTCAGGAGGAAATAAATGCTAAAGATACAACATGAGAGAAACTCTCTCTCTCTCTCACTCTCTGTATTTTAATGTACTTGTCCAATAACATTCTTGCCGGCTTCAGTAACCACAAGTTTTTCTTCCTGAGACGTTACTGATGATTCTATTCCATGGGATGAGGGAGAGGCTGCATTGTCATTGTCGCAAGTATTTAAATCTGAGTTGAGGGTAAGAGAATCCAGAGAAGCAGCCGGAGCAGGTTGTGGAGTCGTTGAGGAAGGATTTCCAATTCCCCAGAAAGAGAGCCTCTTCTTGTCTTCTTCCCTCATCCTCTCAGAATATTTATTGATGTCAAAACCTGAATTATCATTTCCACCAAATGCAGACTCCACCCGATCCATATCAAATAGCTCTTCCATTATTTGCTTGGTGTTGGGATTATCGGAGTAAACAAACTTTACTTTATATCTAGTCTTGGGCTCTAGAAAGGGTTTTGCCATCTGTAGTGATAGTTAACATTACACATGAACAACTTAACAGGTATTATATCTCAGAAGACTGTAATCATGAAAGGTTTATAGAGAGTTACCGTCCAGAATGGTTCGAAGAACTTGGGTGGGTTGTACAATATTGCCACACCAAGGCGTTCTGGATAACGGTTCTGTAAAACAATGGCTGTTTCCCGCGTTAGATTCAGAGAGATTTGAGATAAATTGTAACCATGGAAATCAATCAGCCAGACTATCTGTCCCTGGTCTGGTGGCAGCTTTACAATAGCATTCTCCATGCAATACACCAGATGCCTAATTTGTCCTTTAGTCGACTTTGAATTCTGCAGTCAAAACACCCAAGTGTTCATAATAATTAGAGAGAGAGAGAGAGAGAGAGAGAGAGAGAGAGAGAGAGAGAGAGAGTTTTCATAAGAAACCTGGCAACCAGGTCTCAAGATAAGAACTGTTCTCCCATGCTTGTCAACATTATTTGATATGTAGGTTTTCCCTGTTTCTGCTTCATGAGCAACCTCATCCTGCACCATAAACAGAAACAATGAGATGTAATATCACAAAGTTTACATAATTTGACCAGCCCTTGCACCCACACTGGCAGGAGAGGGTTAAATTGACTTGCAAAGTGATTGAGCAAAAATCATAAATAGGTCAGATTCAGGTAATTCAACCAGAATCACAGTGTCCATATCCACCTATCAATATCTAACATATTTGATGGCTGACAGAACTGCATAGACCCACTACCGGGTCTTCTTTAAGCTGAACTATTCCAACCCATTATCTGCAGAGTGCAGACTTTGCTTTAACATCTGATCCAAGGCCATTTGACTGGATCATAGAAGTACACATAACTCTACATCTAACATTTAACATAAGGTCATCAGGCTTGTAACATCAACATTAAACAAATATTTAAAACAAGAATCAGATACACGTAGACCACAGAAGTTGAATAAATCACACATTTAATTCAAGCACTCTGGTTTAGAGGTTGCAGTAATTTTAGAAAAAAAAAATGGTAGCATACCCAGAGAATCTCTTCTGGCTTGTATTCTGCTCTCCATTTTAAGGTTTCTTTCAGCATTTTAGTAGCCTTCTTGACATTCCAATTTCGACCCGTTAAATATCTTGAGATTGTTGCATCAGAACAATATATGGACAATCTATCTGACAATGGCCCTATCAGCTTCCTCACCTCATTAATCTGCAAATAGATAAAGTTTTATGTGCTTATCTTTGCAATGCTGTATCTTATTGACAGAGTATTTGTGGAGATACCTTTGCCTGCTGCTCTGCATATGGTAATGACTTCTCAAACCCATTTGAAGGGCAGTTCCTTACACCCTCACTCATAGCTTAAATCAAATATCCCTGTAGGTGAAAACTTGGAAAGTTCAGAACTTTAGTTTCAATATCTCAGTGACTGTTCCCATCTTAACAGTTCTTCATCTTTTTAATAAACAAACTCCATACACAGAAAACATGTATAGATCAAATACACAAAAGGGGGTATAGATCAAGTGTGCAACATCATTTAGTTTTTAACAAAAAAGGGTGATAGCTAGAACTCAAACATGTTGGTGCAGTGAGAGCATGATTTGGCAATATCTCCCACCATGGCTTTGTCGCAGAAAATTTCAGAATGTTAATAACTACATCCTAAAACTTTAAATTCTTTATCAACTCTTAGTTTTTCAAATTATAGAAGACAGAATTGATGCTGTATTTTCATGCACATACAATTTCTGACAAATGGGATATTCAAAAAATTCGTAAAGGCCATCATGGAATGAAATTGCAATGCTTCCCGGAATCTTTGAGGATTGTCCTCTACTTTTATCTACAGACTTTCACATAGGACCACAAGGTTTATTTAGGAAAAAAAAAAAAGATCAAATATCCACCAAACAACCAGTAAAAACAACTGTAATTCAGCTCTGTAGCGTCTTCCCACCGGAGGAACACACAACCATTATCACCAAGGTGCCAACTGACATACAAACTACTAGCAACAAAACATTAATACCACAGTGAAAGGGAACAACGCTATAAAATCTTGCAATACCCACTGTTAAGTCCCCAATACTTTGGGACTCAAACAAAGGCCCCTACGATTGGTATACGAGATTGTTGATAAATCAAGCAACTACAATTATTCTTTGTTCCAAAGAGAAAAATTTTAATTCAGAAACCAAGCTACATGCATACATCCAACTCAATAAAATATAATTTTTTTAAAAAAAATATAACAAATAGGCTGATTGATAACTAACTGACCAAAACAACTCTACTAAGATGGCACATCCGATCAAACCAAACCTCCTTAAAACAAAGACCCTTAATTTACGCAAAACATATGGTTTCTGATAAAAAAATAAAAAAATAAAAAAATAAAAAAATAAAGATCCATATTCCATAGTCATGTTAAAAAAAAAAGAAAAGCAACTAACCTGAGTGACTGAGAAAATAGAATCCCAAACAAGAGCTGAAAAGAGTGACTTTTGGAGGGCTGTCTGAGTCTAAAATGGCCTCGAAACCATGAAATCAGAAGCAACAGTGAAAAGGGTATTGGTAGAGATCGAAGGATTATTATATGAATACGGGTCAATATTGAAGGGGTTGAACTTGGACCAATCGCCTTCAAAAAAAAAAAAAAAAAAAAAAAAAAAAAAAAAAAAAAAAAAACTTGGACCAATCAGTGAAGAAACCTGGAAACGAACAACAAATAACCTGCCGCGTAGAAAAAGTTAAATTTTTTGAATAATTAACGTGGAATATGACAGCGCAGCACACATCACACATGTGAACATTGTGACCCTATCTCTTAATTTTTTTATTTTTTTTTCATTCTATTTATACTCATCTTTATTTGATTTATTAAATGTTCAATTCAAGGGTATTTTAGGCATTTAACACGAAATATTTCATAAGGTCCGCCAAACTTCCAGCCAGAAACAGCATATGCCAGATGGATACCCTTGTGGATTCAAAATCTCAACAGGATTCTGATTTGGGATATAACCATTTTACCCCTGAGATTTCTTTATTAGACATTTTACCCCATCTAGTTCCAGTAATAGCCGTTCTTTTCCCTGAAAACCAAAATATTAGAAATTTCCCCTAATGTTACCTTTTCTGTTGAAAAAGTTACTCTTCCTGTTAAATAACTGTTTTACCTTTCAATATAATCTGACCATTTAACCTTCAAGATATTCATTAAATTAAACAATATTAAAAAAAATGAAACATAAAACATAAAAATAAAAAAAAAAATAGAATTTCAGTTCTTCAGTTTTCCAGAAAATCAAATAAATTTATTTCAGCTAGTAGTTTTTGAATTTTTTGTTTTTTTCTTTGTAGGGATTTTTGGTGTCAAAGTGAATTGATTTTATGAGAAAGTCCTGATTTTTATAGATTTTGTTTTTGTATTGGATTCATTGTTTTGATTCTGAATTGGTAAAGTGTAGAAGTTTAATGATCTTGCATAGAATAGATAAAATGCATTATAGTTTCTCAAATTTTATTGATTTATTAGATGGGTTCAAACTTTAAATTATATTGTTATCTGGTGTTAGGTGGAGCATGTAATTCGGGAACAAAACGCCTATGCAGTATTATATGAATTCACTTTGATTCGATTCATAAGAAGTCAAACCCAGATCAACACCATAAATCAAACCCATCCATCTCCAAAACCAAAACCCACCACCATCCATCTCAATCACAAAACGCTAACTCTCAAATCCAAAACCAAACCAATCTACCGCAACAACATCCAACCACCACCATCCAAAAACCAAACCCACCCTCTTTGTCTCTCCACCAAAACCCAAACCGCGAGGAGATCGACCACCCCTCTGTTGAGGGAAAAGAGAAGAGCTTGAGAAAGAGAAGGGGATCGACAAAAAGGAGGAGATCGAACGTCGATCTCCTCAGTTGGGAGAAGGTCGGTGCTCATAAGGGTGGTGGTTGGTGTGATTTCGGTGAATTTGGTGTTTGAGTGGTGGCGGCGGCTAGGGTTTGGGTGTTGGAGAAGATGGTGATGGGAAAAAAACAATGATGAAAATAAAATCTGGGTTTTTGAGTTTAGGTTAGCTTTTTTTTAATTATTATTCAACTGATTTCTAATAATATATATAATAAACGATTATATATACTTTTAAATTATTATATATTTTTAAATTTAAGTTTGTATCCATTTACCTTTTTACCCTTACATATTTTAAATATATAACGGAATAGTTCACAATTGAAGGCATTTTAGGTATCTATTGAACGGTAAAGGGAAAATGTCTAATATTTTAGTTTCTAAGGGGAAGATTGGTCATTTTTAAAACTAGAAAGGGTAAAGTGTCTAATAAGATAAATCTCGGGGGTGGGTGCGTCCGTGCGTGGGGTGGGTGGGGTGGTGAAAAGATTATATCCCCTTCTGATTTTGTTTCAAACAACTTTATGGGTGTAGACTGCTCCAGACTTATACAATTCTTTTATTTATTTATTTTTTTATGATGTTTGACCTATATTTCTAAACTCTTGTGTTGTCCTTTCTTTTTTATTTTATTTTAATAAAATATTGTTTTTCTTGTCATCTTAGATGTGATGTCTTGTGCACCAACTGATTTCAACCTCCGACGACTTTATAGAAAAAAAAAAAAATTATAATTGATAATATGTAAAAAAAGAAAAAAAAATTACATTTGATAAAAAAGATAATTACCCCGGTAGCCATCAATTTAGTAAAACACTATCAAAATGGCTACTAAATGGGGAATTGATTTCAAAATACCCATTTTTGACGAACCTTATAACACTAATAGTCATTCCATCAAATACCGTTAACTTCTTGTTTACTTAGTATCAAAATGACCATTATATGTACATCTATATTGTATAGAAAGATAAAGTATGCAAATGTATGCTCCACATGAGACTGTCGTGGCCTGGAGAAAAACTTCAGTGGGACGGTCCCACTGACGTGGATATGGGACCGTCCAATCAGAGCACGCCACAAGTGTGCAACAAGTGTGTGCCACATATTCTCCAATGTATATGTGGTGTGCTCTGATTGGACGGTCTCATATCCACGTCAGTGGGATTGTCCCACTGAAGTTTTTCTCCGTGGCCTGAGCCGAAAACCAAGAAGTTGCATGGAGACTTCTACAAAACTCTTGCACTCACTGATATTTCTTTTAATGTCTGTTGTGGAGTGATTGTTGATGTTGAATAATGAATAAGTGCTTGGGCTAGTGAATTTGGGAATCTTTGTACAAGTTGAATATTTGTGTAATTTACAAAAAAAAAAAAAAAAAAAAAAAAAAGGATTCATCATCCTCAAGGATGCTCAAAATCATCATCCTCAAGGATTGAGCTCCCATTATCATCATCTCCACATTCTTGTGTAGCATTTACTTCCTTGCTCAACTCCAAATTTTCATTTGACCAATGTCAGTGTTCAACTTTAACCATATAACATAACAAAAATTGAAAAACAGACCCAAACAAAACTTTCTCAAAAAAAATAATTAATAAATAAATAAAATTAAATTTTAAAATTTAAAAAAAAAAAAAAAAAAAACACACATCACACACATCTAGTATGTTCAAATGTCATTACAATGATGCTCCTTCTAGTCTGGAACCTGGATGCTTTAACTTTTAGAATTTTAATGAAATTCTACAGATTTTAAAGAATTTCTATACTTTTTTATGAAAATATAAACGAATAAAAACAATTATTTGTAAGAATAACATATTTTTGTTTTACTTTTATTTGGGACATTTTTTTTTTTTTTTAAATTATTATAATTTGGGGGTTGAGGAAGAAGGTATAGTTCTTACTCCATGATGACATAATAATTTTAAAAAGTTTCTTTAGATTTATTGTTTTCTATTTTTCTTATCTTTCCCATCCTTTTTTTTTTTTTAATGTTTTATATTCGAAAAATCAGAAATATATATATATTTCTAGGACTGGAATCATCTCATCGGTCATCACCGCAAAGTATGAGATATTTATGAGTGATGTTAGATTTTCTAAATTATTTGTTCAAATTTATGACCAAATAATATATTACGTAAGTTATTAACATTATTTAGGTATGAATTTGAATAAATTGTTTGAATAATGATTAATGAGTATAAAAGAAATTAATTTAAGATTAAATATAAATATTGATGGGGTTTTGCTTCGGCTCGAGCCCCCTTAGGCGACTGCCTCAGCAGACTAAAGATTGAGCAGTCCCGCCGATGAACACATCCCTACTAATACATTATTAAAATTTAGATACAGTGATAGCAGACAATTTTATTTTATTTTTTTTGAAATATTATATAAATTCAGAGTTTTTTTTTTTAGGGAGGGGATGACTCAAACCCCACACAACCTCATGACGTAGGTGTAAGATGTATACCGCTAGACCAACCTCATATTGTCAAACAGATATAACCTATAAACCACACTTAAAAAAATGCAGATATAGTAAGTAAGGATTTACATACTTTTGGATAATTTGGAGTTTTCCATGTCATTCATAATTATTATTACTTTTTAAATAAAAAAGCCTAACTGCTTTTATATTTCAACATGTACAATGACCTCTCTCGTTGACTAAAACAATGCAAGAGTATTAGTTTCAAAAAAATAAATAAATAAATAAGAAAAGAATTTGATTTTCAAAAAATCACCAAATATTAGTTCTTAAACATTATTATTTGTTGACTAGAATTGACAAATATTAGTTTGACTCGAATTACAAACATTAGTATTTACCTCCTCAGTAGTAGTAAAAAAATTGGTAGTACGGTATTTTGTAAAAGATAGGGACATCATGCTCTATACTCTGCTCCATTATTTGGGTATTTTTATTTATTTATTTTGCTTTGGGAGGCCCCACCCCCACGTAACACAATCTTGGAAAAAAGAAGCTAAAAGTTAGATAAGCACCGTCGTCAAGGAAGACTCACCTGCTTCTGAAAATTCTATTCTCTTTGGTTGGCTCCTACTCACCCAGTCAGTCGGTCAGTCCTACATAAAACGAAAATGAAAAGATTGTTTGAGCAAATCAGACACACCATTTGAAGCTATCTCCAAAGTAAAACAATGTAAATAATATCTTTTCCGTTGCATATATACAAAATCAAGACAATGCATCAAAAAGAATTTCTATTGATTCCACAACTGAAAGATGTATGTACAAGTCAATTGACACCACAAAATGCTTTTTTTTTTTTTCTTTTTCTTTTTTTCTTTTACAGATCCTGTACTCTACTTCTCTTTACAGAATTTTCTAAGTTACCACTTTTATACCCCAGGCATGCCAATTTACTTCTCTTGAAAAAATGGAAGTCAGAAAAATTTAATTAACCATCCAGCATCCCCCATCCCGCAAACCGATCGCTACAGATTTCATCCTCTGGTTCATTTGCACGCCCAAAGAATGTACATAACATCTTCCAAATGTGAAGATTCTACAATTTGTTACTGACAGTCGGGCCAAGGAGCCAAGGAGCCTATTTGAGGAGAGCTACAAAATCGCACCAGAGAAGCCTACCACATCTCTCACATTATACCTAGTAATGGCAACATTGGCCAATTCTATTGCAGAACTTATACCTCACATATTCTACCGAGTAAAAAGCTTCTTGATGTCGCCATTTGATTCCTGGGTTCATTGATATCCAATTCAAATAGTGAAATTGTAGGTCTATGGGTAAAAGATCAAATAAGTGAACGAAACCAAGTAAATTTAATAGAATTAATTCTTACCTTTGAACCCTTTAAGCTGGTGGACCAAGGGTAGTTTGATGTTCCACAGCAACCCAAAAGCATCCACCTTCACAGGAATCAATTCTCCTATGTTCTCAGTCACTTGGCATCCCTTGTGCACAAAGTCAGAATCCAAATCATCCTCTTAAGTATTTGATAAATGTTCAGCACAAACTTGTTTGAGTGGAGTTGTGAGTTGTGCCGAAGATACAAGCACAATGAGGTAATTCTCCGAGAGTCCCTCTGGCAGTACCCCAAAATTAGTAAACATATAATGCTGTGAAGCTCCCATGAAGTGCAAGATAGAATTTGCAAACCACGAAGGCTAGGAATCTCTCTTCGTCACAATCCCTCCGGAACTTTGCTTTTTTTGTATGCCATGTTGCCAAGCATCTCTATATCTATCACCTGATTGATCAAAATCATCCAAGGAATTCTCTAATGGTGGCTTAAAGGGCCGGTAATGTCCATTCCTGGGAATCTTCTCATCATCTTCTGATGGTGTTCCAGACCTGGACTCCAAGTGCGAATCTATCAATCTATGTCTTGGTCCAGCTGACCTCAAGCCCCTGGCGTTATTTGAGATCTTACCCTGCGATGAAGTGTAACCAGGTCCCTTTGCTGAAACTGATGCCAAAAACTCTTTAGGGAGGGAGTCCATGTCCATGTAACAATTCCTCACTTTGGCATCAGCAATTAGCGCAGCCCAATCATCAGATTGCACAAGGGCATTAGCATTCCCCATAACCTGTTATCACACCAAGTTCAGTTCAACATATGAACATGAAGAAAAAAAACTCTTTAAAAAAAAAACACACATACACACTCAAAAGTCAAAACAAGCCACTAATGTGAGTGATCTGACTTAAGTCTGACAAAATATGAGACATGAAATGAGATAAGAGAGGGAGAGATCAGAGAAACTATACCCAGAGAGCCCTTCTTGCACGTGTAAGAGCAACATTCATACGCCGAATATCCGAAACAAAGCCAACCCCATGATTGGAGGCTCGCACACAAGACATGATAATGACATCACGTTCTTGACCTTGGAAAGCATCTACAGTGTTAATATATATATCCTTCCCTTCTTCTGAACCTAAAACATTACGAAACTCATGCTGAAGGCATTTCAGTTGCAGCTTGTACGGTGTGATTATGCCAACAGTGATTTTCCCTATACCCATGGATTTCAAAGTTTTCTGAAGATGCTCATACAAGGAAACACAAAATCTTGCTTCATCCATGTTTTGGTAAGAAACAGATCCACCTCTATGGGATTCCCTCCCATGAATCACATCGTAGAAAACATAAGGCCTAAGTAAAGGATCCTTGTAGTAGACCTCATCAGGTAAATTAGCAATACTTTCACTGTCAGTAAGGCGATCTTGGTAGAAGTGCCTTGAAGGAAAATCCCGGATAGAAGGATGCATTCTGTACTGTACAGATAATAACATTGTTGGGCACCCTGCTTGCTGGAACCTCTCAAAAAGGCTTCTACTGTATAACAAGGTTCCAGCTGCCTTGCTGATAACTGTTGCAGGAAGTTGCTGAGGATCCCCAACAAGAACACATCTTGCTGCACCAAGAGCAAGGGGAGGAAGAACTGCAACTTCACTTGCTTGGGCTGCTTCATCAATTACTACCATATCAAAACCATGTGTAAGACGAGAGAACAACTTGCGACCACTACTTGAGACAGTAGTGAAAACAATCTCAGCCTCATTGGCAAAACTTGCCTCAAGACTAGCACGAGCTTCTTCCAAATTGAAGTTGCTACCAGTGCGAAACCTAGCTTCTAAAATGAGAAAGCGGGACATCTCAACTAGAACTTTGTCTCGGCTTTCAACCGCAGCAGCAAGGTTCTGCAGTAACGCATCCCGGTTCTGGTCCCGAGCCATTAGAACATCCGGATCAACACCCACTGATCCTTGAGAACGAACAGCAGCAGCTGTAGCATTAAGTCCCCTCTGAAGACCAGCTATCTGCTGAGACAACATAGATTCACGACCTCTTAGGTTTTGCATCCACCCTATAACTTCTTCACGGCTCTTAACTAAAAGCTGTTCTGTTCTCCGCTCAACAGAAACAGCCTGGGCAGCACGTGTTTGTGAATCCACCCCAACCCGTGCCACATCTGGCCTGTAAATTTTCATCTCCCCATCAATGAATCCTCGATCAAGAACACGGGCAAGAAGTTCATCAGTTGCAGCATTAGAAGGAGCACAAACTAACATTCTGGGTTTGGGGCATAATTTTGGAAGTGTGCGGAAGAGATTTTGGTCCATATTTTGAAGAACTTCATCAATTGATCCCATAGCAACATTGTCAGAATTGCTTTCACTAGCTTGCTTATAGCTCTCAGGTGCAAGTTTCTTTAGCAAAGCGGTGTAGTAGTGCTGATACTGAACCAGATGGATGACATTTAGCATTCCCCATACGGTATGTGTCTTACCAGTTCCTGGTGGCCCTTGAACAAGAGTAAAGGGCCATGGACTCTTTGTCATCCCACTACTGGTACCAGCAGCAGTATGAATCGCAGCCCACTGAATTGCTCCAAGCTGGGGCCCATTGAAGGTCCTATGCAGATGTTCAATAAAATTTGGTGTGAAGCATTCGGGCATTGTCGGAGTCTGATGCTCATATTTTGGAAAGTGCTCTGGACTGGGCTTGAGAATTGCAGTTTGCATCTATAAAAGGAAAAATTCTGTTAACTTCCCTCCAAAAAAAAGAGGCATTATGAACTAGAGCAAAGATAATTTTCTCAAAGAAAGATTCACTTATCACCTGTGAATTGAGACGACAAAATGCATGCAAGGCAACATACTCCCGCTGGGTAGTAGCAAGAGAACCGAGCACAGTCAGATACCATATGCCTTTTGGCTGAAGTTTCCTCAGAATATGATCATCATCGACCATGCTGTACAAATTAATATTTAAATCATAAAAAAGGAATGAACATTTCATTTGCGAATATTTACCAAGAATTGTATGCTAACTACTATTAAAAAAAATAGAATAATAATTTTAAAGTGAGCACCCAATACTGGGAAAGCATTTGAAATTTTTAACCTGTTAGAATCATAAGAATCCCCAACATAAAAATGAAGAATTGCCCCAGGAGGATCGCGAGTATCAATAGGTATGTGTCTTCTAACTGTACCAGCAACTCGGCCTGTGACCTCAGGCTCTTCACTGTCTTCAATTGATGTGTGGTTCCTCTTGGTTCTGACTGCTTGCCAGAATAATGAGTTAAAATTCATATGATATACGGCTAAGAAGTAATAAAAAAACATAGTGCCAATCTAAAGCATATATCACACCTGATCCAGGCCTGGGGGTTGAAAGAACTGCAACATCGCCCTCCTTAAATGTCCACTTGCAGTCATTTACAGGAAGGACTATCACGTCATACCATCCTTTAGCCAACAGAACAAAAACTTTAGTCGGTTAACAAAACCAGTATAAGACCAAGTTTATTGCTAGCAAGACTACAATGTATGTACAGTAACAAGATTTTAAAATATAAAAATTCTAGAGTACAAGGACGTCCCAGTGTAATGTTACTAACTGCTGGGTTTTCTATAAACATTTTATTAAAATCATATTTACAGAATTCAAAATAATAGAAACTTTTAAACCACACGATGGGTTGTTATAAAAAAATAAACTAAAGAAAAACATAAAATCCAGCTAATCCTGCTAACACCAGATAACATTGTACCCATTTTTTAGACTTTTCACAAAAGTAGGTTCTTTCAACATTTTTTATGCTCGGGTATTCACTAAATTTACTATATATATATATATATATATATATATATTCTCTCTTCCTTATTTTGGTAAAATGCATATCAACATGCATCATGTTTTGGTCTAAAGTCAATGATATTTAGTTTCATTTTTAACTTACAAAAAGAAATACAAAATGATTAATTAGAAGTAATTTCCTCCATACCTCTTTCTCGCCTTTCAATGTTCTTTATACGAACAATTACATGTGTGTCTCTTGAACCTGCTTCACTCAACTCCTCCCATGTGCTGTAAAGTTGAGCTCGGCACTCCTCAAAAAGCAAAGGCTCGAACACTCTAACATACTCTTCTACAGATTCAAAGCGACCAGGAACACATTGAAGCTCACTCTCCTCTGATGCACCGTAAATTTTATAGGTTACTTAACAATAACATATGGATTAGAGATAAGGGGGTGAGGAAAAACTCCAACTAACTATTATCTTCAATACAAAAACTAATAAATAAAAAAATTGACAGTCGGTTACTTTTAACACAATTGACTGAAGTCAATGAACCAAAACCATAAAATATATTTAAATGCCATGCTTATATAAACAAAATACATATAAAATTATACGCATAATAACTACATAAACATCATACAAATTTGGTATGGTCAAGATAAATCATTTACGATTCAACTGGCTCTCCATACCATAGGAAGCCCAGGCAGCAGTAAGAGTCCTTTCTAAGAATGTACCACAGCTTAAAGACACCAGCTTTTACTATAACATGAGAAATCCTAGGCACGCCACATTCCACACTTAATGGGATATAGAGAATTAAAGTAACACAATCGACAGGAAAATGCCATAAGTACCTATGCATTAGCAAAGCGCTCACCACTCGTCACTCCATGACAACCACACTAAGAGAATTGTAATTTGTAACACACAAAAGGCATACAAGGGTGATAAGATATAACAAAAAGAGCAAATAAGTTGTACCAATAAAATTTAGGATCTTGCTTGCAGATCAAATCTCATCACCTTTCCATGTCCTTTGAGTGTTACGATTCTCATTATGTTATAATTGGAGGGACATGGAGAACTGGCATGAGAAAATCATGAGAACTGTAAATGCAAGGGAACCAAAGAAAATCCAATTGCAAAACAACAGGGAAAGAAGAACTCAACATTATCAGTCAACAGTAAAGAACGAATATTTGTAAATGTCAAAATACCTGGATGATGCCAAAACTTTTCATTGGTCACCTCCCGTATAAGACGTTCCACTGATGTGTCCTGATAAGAGTTACCCATAGCAGTTGCTTTTCTGGCAGGAGGAAGTTTCTTATTTCCCAACTTTGAATCCATGGAGCTTTGACTAACCAGAGCTTGCTTTTTGTTAGAAAACTGTGAATTTTTCAGCGACCTTGTATCTGCAGGTGGTTTCCATGAACTCTGTCTTGAAATGGGGGGTTGGGACACCTCTGCAGAAAAATCAGTACCACTGTTTAGTTTCCTGGGCCTACCAAGTAGCCCAGAATTCATATCACCATTACATTCAGCTTTAGGTTCACAAGATTCCACAGGAGTGCCTCCTTCACTGCATGAAGATGGATCATATTGTTTCTGATCCTTAACCTGACTCTGCTTTTCTACAACACGTTCAGCAGGAGGAGGAATAGTACGAACTTCTTTAACTGTGCGAGTAATAACAGGTGGATTCAGCCTCCTTGGTGTTGATGTTTTCAAAGGACCAGCTTGCTTGACATCTTCCAAATTAAGAAACATGGTCTGTCTACTGCGTTTCTTTCCCAGCATTGCTTCTTTCTGATGATCTATCTTTCTCCTGCCCAGAATATTAGCACCTTTAGTTGCATGACTTCCTTCAATACCTTTAACTTCTCTTTGTTTTGGAGGCAAGACAGGTTCTTCCTGACCATCCACAGACATATCGCCTTTAGCATTGCCTTCTGACTGTCGGCTAATGTTGTTTTTCGAATCACTTGCATCTTGATCCAATCCTGCCAGAGCATGACTGCTATTTCCATCCCTTCTACTTTCATGAACTTTAACATCCACGCCAGTGGTAGTACAATCCATCACTTCAGACACCGCTTGCCCTTGCCCTTGCCCCTGCAATGATTTACCCTGTTCATGCAAACTACCACTAACATATGCATCAGCGGAACCCTCATCAGACCATTCCCCTTCTTCTCTTTCAACAGCTAAATCATTTTCCGATTTTGGAACTAACAAAGGATCTGCTTTAATCTTCTCACCATTGTTTGACTTAGACGAAGCTGATGTAAACATGAGATTTTGATCCTCAATCTTCTTCTGCTCAACATCTACTCCATGTTTGGGCCTAATGAATGGCTGAAAACCTGATACAGATGATGCATGTGAGAAAGCATGGTTATTAATTATTCCTTGAGAACCTGCTGATGGTACAAACAGGTCAGAAGAAGTCTGGGGATTTGCAGATGGAAGAGCTTTTTGTGGCTGGGAGCAGAAGACTCGATCACTTTCTTCATCATCCTCAGTAGGGGGTTCATTAAGATCAAATAACAGCCTTCCTCGGGAGCCCATTTCATATGTAAATGCATGCAAACTAAATTATTTACCCAGATAAGTTGAAGTGGCGAACTTTTTATTATCTTTTCAGCAAAAAATTGACATAACATGCCAGCTGCACAAGCATTAAAAAATTAATTAGAAAGAAAGATCAAAAGTGACTTTCAAAAACTTGGTTGCTTCTACAAGTCAAATAACAATCAAATTATAGAATAACATGTAAAAGATGAAATTATAAGAAATACATATAACCAAATAAAGTTATAGGAGAAAACAGCTCAATGGAAAAGCCTAAAATAATGCAGCAGGAATACATTTGAAATGCCTAGAGCTACAAAGCCATTTTTACCCATGAGCTTAGATTCAATAAAAGCAATCACAAAATAAAGCAAGCAGCACAAAACAGACAACACACAGAACCTCCTTCGTCAAACTATTAGAGAACCAAGAATTGTCATCCTTGAATCTAAATACCAGATCAATTAAAACAGATACAATACAACAGGCTCACTTGTAATTGCAAATCACAAATAAGTCCATGTATAATCGTTACTGTAATTACTAGTTAAGTGGCAGATGCCAATATTATTTCACCGTAGACCTATTGCCACAGGTCTGACAACATGCTGTTTTACCTTCTGATATATAGTCATAATATCATTCTATAAGAAAAGCACAATGCCAAAATTGTCAAAACTTTTTTTTGACAGCACAATCCAATAGTATCAGCTCCGACTAAGCATTCACAGAACTCAAACAAGGCATATGCAGCACAAGTCTTAAGAAACAAAACAAAAGAACAAAAAAAATAAATAAATAATGTTTACACGAACCCTAAAAACTTCAAGGCTGTATTCACAAAACTAAACCTAGTAATGTCACCAACCAACCAAAAACGCATTTCTCTAACCTAATAAAAACTATAAGCGGACCTATTCCATTTTCTAAACCAGGCGCAGACTGAGATTACCATTAACACGCACTATAATCGCTAATTAAAACACAAATCACAGCAGATCGAAATCCCTAATAGTCAATAATTTTCCTAGGGTTTCGAGAAAAATCAAACCATTTGTTCATGTTCCTAAACAGTATTCGACTAATCTCTTCAAAAATCACAAATCCGATCCCAATCAGTCCTCTGTTCTTCACAGATCATACCTAATTATCGTTTCCGAGTCACGAGTACTTAATGTCAAAGTTAAGATTCGCTATTTCTTATTCTTCCAATCCTGATCTTCAATAAATACAACAAATACATCAGCAATATTTATTTTATTTAATTTTTTTTCTTGTATTTCCAAAGTAAATTTAAAAATGAAGTTTTAAATTCAAAAATAAAAATAAAATTAAATATAGTGGAGACAGAGAGAAAAAAGAGGTTTTTTTATTTACCTCTTAATAGCAGCTTTGAATCTAGAGAGGGAGTGTGTAGAGAGAGACAGAGAGAGATGGAGGCTCTTTAGAGAGAGAGAGAGAGAGAGAGAGAGAGAATGCTGATATGAGGGAGAGAAAGGGTGTGGTGATGGGGTTTATATAGGAAAATATCGAGCCCATCTCGCCGGACGTTTTTTTCTCTGTTCCCCGTTAAAACATTACCGGCATGTTAATAATCAATCATATTTTTTTTAGAAAAAAATCTATCCTTCCGAGGAAATATAAAATTACTATACACGCCCTTGTTTCCATTTTATTTACATCCTGTGATCTGTTTGAATTCTGAAGTGACTAAAATGGTGACGAGAACTAGCCAAATAGGAAATTTGCTAAATAAGACAGAGGATAATTCGGGAATTTTAATTGTACGGCTACGATCTAATCTGGAGTGTTTTTTTGTGTGTATAACACTCATAGGTAATAATCCTGTGCTTGTAGTCTTAATGAACGTGGTCTGGCTGATAAATGGGACTACTAGGATGCCACGTTGACATAAGCACCTAGAAGGCTGTACTGGGGAGAGAAATCATGACACGTTTTTATGTGTGACGAGAAGTTGACACGTTTTTACGTGTGACGAGAAGTTGCCATTTACGGCGATTTTGAGGGCAAAAATGTCATTGAAGATACCATGCGAGGCTAAAAGTACTTTCCACGTGCGCTCAAGGGGAGGGGATTACACTGTCCTATCATATGACACCAGAGGTTTTTTTTTTTCATGTGCGCTATTAGTCTGTTACGGTGTTACCTACTTGATTGCCACTTTTGGTTGGAGGGTGATTTACACGTACTGTTAAGGAGCGTGGTTAATAGTGCATTTACCCTAACTGGAGGAAGAAAAATTCATAATTTCATAGAGCTGTTTTAGATCCCTTCCCTTATAGGCTTACCTGCTTATATTCCTTTGTTGGTGAATTCCTAATATTCACTTACTCTATTTTCCAACATCATGGATCATTTTGAAAAAATAAATAAAAAATAAACACGTCATGGATCATGAATCTATCCAAATATATATATATATATATATATATATATATACTCTTCCTATTATCGGTTCGAACTGACAAAAGTTATATCAGTTCCTTGTATGTGGGTTACTGGATTTAAATACTTTGACTGACAAGTGCATACAGCCAAGTCAAAGTATTTAAATCCATTGGCTCGCATGTAAGGAACTGATATAACTTTTATCAGTTCGAACTGATAATAAAATTTCTGTATATATATATAATTTCAAAATATATATTGATGCTCGTGAATCATGGCTATTTTGAGAAAAATAAATATATAAATAAAATATTTATATTTATATTCTAAAAGACCATTATAGCCTCTCATATCAGACCTTTATTTTTTGTGTGCGGTAAATATTGCACTTTAATAAAAGTAGGTAGCGTGCATTAATTTTCTGTATGTCGGAAACCAACAAAATTACTGGTCATTTGATGCCGATTGCTAGTTCTTTAAATCTATTTGAACATCAAAACTAGTTTTGTGAAACCCAATAATTGACGTAATTGAGAAATATACCATATAGTTTTTAGATATTATATGTTTTTGAATTAAAAATATAATTTTTTTGTTAAATTATTGATTATTTTAATTTTTGTAAAGTTTCGTTAAAAATTTATATATTTGGCATCAAATTTTCGTACTTGTAATAAATTTTACGTTAATTTCCGTTAATATTTCTATCAAATCATAGTAATGAACATTCCGTTTTCATCCATGGTTAAGGGTCAATAAGTGGGACTTAAACTCCCATCATATATGTTAATGTATGGATTGTGCAATGATGATAGATTGTTAGTTGCTTGTAAATGTTGTTTTTAATAAAATACCTTTTGTAAAATTTTTTTTTAAAAATAGTTGCTTGTAAAGGATTAAAGTTAGAGGTGTGTGGCGAATCGGATTCATTAGATTTTCCATGATCTAAGATTCGGACTGATCCGATTGGATCGAAGAAATTACAATCCGATCTAATCCAATCTTTGAGTAAAATATAATCCAATCCGATCCTATTCAATTACAATTATATCTAATCCGATCCGATCCAATTGCAAAATACTTAAATTCAAACCGATCCAATCCAATGGATCAAATTCATACGAAGCAATTCTTAAAATATAAAAATTATAACATTCCTAAAATTAACAAAATGAAATCATTAATTCATACATTACTTCAAAAAATAAAAAAATAACAAACTAATAATTAACATAAAGTCAATATATAATTGTACACTTTAAAGTTTAAAAAGTTCTAATAAATTAAAAACATTGAACATAAGTTTCAAACACAAGCATAAATAAAATCATTCAAGAGTTTGAAATAAAAATATAATCATTTATCATAACAAAATACAATAGCACCCAAAATTTGTTCAATGTTCATCTATATAAAACAAAATAAATTAGCTCAATATAAATTAAGTGTTATATTTTAGCGGATTCAGCGGATTGACGGATTTTCATATGGAAAGCCAAAATCCGATCCGATCCTTTGGATTTTAGATATTAGGATCCAACCTGATCCATTCATATCCTCAAATCTAATCCCATTGGATTGGATTGGATCGGATCCAATGGATCCTATTGGATTGGCTAAACACCCCTAATTAAAGCTAAGATAATCTAATTGATACATATTGTAAATACACATGCGGGACTCAAATCCCTCAATACCAATATGGAAAGGAAAAACACTATCACCTAGATGATTTGCCTCAGGCACGAAAGAAGAAAGTAGATGATAAGGTGATCACTGTAACATCAAAAAATTAATCAAGAATATTTGTTAATTAATTTCTTGTTATATTCAATTTTGGTCATAAATTTTGAACATCCAAAGAGAAGAATAGAACAATTTCCTTTGTTAATAGTCCTATAAAAAGAAGGGCATTATTGTAATGTAAGTGAGTGAACTTGACTTGTATAAGCAGACAGATGGATTGAGTAGAGATATAGAGTCACATAGAGTGAGGTGCTTTTACATTGGTCCCGGACAGACTGAACTTCCATTTGATTTCTCACCTCGCCTTAATTGTTCTTGTTTTGTCTTCATCTTCATAATCTATTGACATGTGTCTAATATAGCTAATCAATGGTCTAGATTATTTCAATTAATTTTTATATTTTTACGCTACCAAAAATAGAATTAATCATGACTATCGATTTAAGTAAGGATAAGATGAAGTGAGTAGGGGATTCAAATACCGATTTGTTTGGTACACGTTTTATTTTAGGGCAAATTTCACACACTCATGACTCAGCACATACTTGTCAAACACAACAATAATATTAATTAAATGGTACAACCGTAAATGGGACATCATCTTACTCGGATTTAGAGGTATTATTGACACATACGAGTTGACTCAGTCAGATTTTTATAAATTTATAATAATGTAATTTGTTGGCAATATTGAAGCCCATACACTTCCCGAGTCCCGGGCCTTCATCCCCGGAATTCATGGATAAGTTCGAAGGCTCATACCATTATACGAGATTTACCCTTTTTTTTTTTTTTTTTTTCATATTTTGATAATAATTTTTATTTTAATTATTCTAAACTTTATGATTGCTTGTTATAATTTTCATTTTTGGAATTTTGGGTATGAAATTTCATGTCTACATATATTGTCCAACTTACCATTCGTGATTCGGGCTACTGCACCTTTCACTAACCTAGGCTCTTTTCAAAGAAAAAACTTATTTTCACAGGCTCAACATTTGTATTATTTTGTTTATAATTAATAAAATCATTTCAAAATATAAACTTTGTTAATGTCAAAATTTCTTAATGTGTATGCATTATAGGTCACCACATTTGACTCCTTAGGCCTCATGATTTTGTTCGGTAAAGAGTTCTCATGGTGTTAGAATGAGGGTCATTAAGAAAACACAGATCACCCCTTAATTTGTGGCGGTTGTTAAAATGTTTTCTCTCACAATAATAGATTGAAACCAAAACTATTACGTAACTAAATAAGTAAATGCTAGCTCTAACCTTATGAGAGCTATATTAAATAAAAAACTGTGAATCATAATATATCAGAACAAATAATACTTCGTGTGATTTTATTAGATAAACACATGAAAACTTTTCTCATCGTTTCCAAATATTCCAATTTATTTGTGACAAAAGTAGATTGATGAGCTTAAGAATTAAAAGAATATCAATTATTATCGTTCAAGGGTTCATTACTTCAATCTGAACGAGAAAATATTTAGTGCACTGGATAGAGATTTCTAGAGAATGAGAATGACTTTTTTTTTTTTTTTTTTTTTTTTTTGACAATATCTATTAATTCAGGACGGGACAAGTATTTTTTTAAAAGCTTTCGTTATTGGTAGGATTCGAACCATTAACCTGGAAATTATTTAACTAAAACCTAAACTCTTCCATCTACCGGCTGAGCTACACCCTTGTAACCTGTTGGCCATAAATATTATATACACAATAATAATATAGAGTTAATTAGATGTGGTTGTCCACACACAGTTTGTCAACATGAGAATTTCTATACATATACAGATATACTGATATACAGAACAGCACCTGCAAATTTTAATATTCTTGATTTAATTAAGACGTTTACATTTGTCTAAAAAATTGAGAATCAAAGTCCAAGTTCATAATTATAACTTATAATATACTTAACAATAATTTATTTTGTTATCTCTCTCTTGTTGACCACGCGTGATGACACATAACTGGTCTATGTGATTCATACTATGAACGGGACTGAGGAAAGAAATACAAAAAAAAAAGGGTTAAAAATTATTTTACAAACGACTATATGATAGATTATTTATTTATTTATTTTTAAAATCCAATACCAGCATCGTGTTGAAATAGAAACAATAAATAATATAAATGATAATGATTAATTAATTAAAGAATAAATAAATAAATAAGAAATAGAAAGGAGATGGATGAGAAAAACGAGAGAGAGGAAGAGAGGAATATATTACCTTTATATTGAGTTCAAGTGAGAGTACAAATTTTTAATAATCACAATCCCACAACAACTACAAAAGGGTGCCGGTCACACACATATATAGGCAAAGAAGGGAGGGACATTGTTGTAATATTTCATATTTAAACATGAAGCAAATCATAGAAGCTTGCCATGTGGCATGGATTATTCAAGAAGCCAAAGAATTCATGTGGTGGAGAAACCACACACGTGTAACAAAATATTATTACTTTGATAAATAAAAATGAAAGATTAATGCTTTGATTAATTCATATTAAATTACTTTTTTTTTTCTTGAAGAATACTTATTATATTAAATTAAAACCTTAAAAAAAAAAAAACAAATAAAATAAAATAAGTTGAGATGCTGAAAAAACGTATAAATATGTCATATCCCATGCATTCTTGAATTTTAGCATTTACATTTTTTATTTTTAGGGAATGAACTAAGCCTATACGTCAACGAATGTACAAGAAACTTTTTTTTTTTTTTTTTTTTTTCAAATAAAAAATCATTCAGGATAAATAATAAGATTAACATTAAGCAAAATGAGTTTGATTTTTTTAATTTTTAATTTTTTAATTTTTTATATATAAGTTTATTTTTAAATTAATACTGTAACTTGGCAAACCAATTGTGAAAAGCACGAACCGGATACAATCTAATTGCAGAAAACAAAAACGAATCCCAAAATCTCAAAGGTCGCGTTACGATGAGAAAACACAATTATAAGGTGACTACAAAAAATGGGAATGGGATTGGGGAGGCCAAATCCACGTCATCAAAACCCTAGATTCAAGCCTCCTGTCTTAGTCTCTTAGAGAACGACAATGGGGGCAATTTCCTGGACATCTGTGTTGCCTCTTATTGTTGTAACCTCTCTAATCGTTTACGACGAGTGGGTCTCTGCTCCCTCTTGCAAAACCCTACCTGGGTTGGATCACCGTCAACATGATCCGGTTCCGGATTCCGATGATTTGAAGGTGATGATGGTTGCTAATTTGTTGCTGTTGGGGTCCGAAGCTGGTTTCGTCAACCGCTATTTCAGAGATTATTACATGGCCAAATTCTTCAGGGTAATTTGTTACTGTCTTTAAAAGCTTGTTTGGATGTTTACAAGTATGTTTGTGCTTGATTTTATAGTAAAACTTAAAAGAATTTTCATATATTGTACCAATTTTTGTAATGCAGTGCTTTCATTCTCAAGAAGTTGAAAACTTTGTTTTTACATGTAAAATAAGTTGTAAAAGAAAGGTTGTTTTGCAGCATAAGTAAACTTGAAAATGGAATCAGTTGGGGGCACACAATGCTTTATGTCAATAACTTGTTCTTGCTTATCACCATCTTATCAAAAGTGTGTGTTAGCTATTTACTTTTTTGTTTATAAAAAATTTCTAATGCTGAGTTTTTTTAAAAATAAGAGGCTTTAGGATGTATGCATACAATGTGCTTTCTCTAAAGTGAAAAGAAATGTGAAATGGGGCAATGAGTAAGTGGCTAAGACTGGATTTTTTGTATTTGTTATTGTTTTTCTTTTTCACTGTTAAACATGTGTTGTTCATATATGCAAGGGCAGAAATCTTTTCATACTGTGAA
This sequence comes from Acer saccharum, assembly GCA_030490815.1. Taxonomy (NCBI): domain Eukaryota; kingdom Viridiplantae; phylum Streptophyta; class Magnoliopsida; order Sapindales; family Sapindaceae; genus Acer; species Acer saccharum. The sequence goes on from CM059872.1 coordinate 31,945,095, forward strand.
CCCCGATATGCTCCTAGTCTTGGGAGATGTTTCTGCAAAAGGCTCAGAGTTAACAAGAAAGAGATGGTTAACTGTGCTCGATCAATTTCATCAAATGCTGGGACCCTTTCTTGGCCTTCCTTTTCATGTTATTCTAGGTGATCGGGATATAGGAGTATGCGGTGGGCTTGACGCAAAGTCTGTTGATTGGATATCTGGGAATTTTCCTGGTTTGGACGCAGCTGGTTGTGGTGCATTTGAAATCAGTAACGTCAGCTTTGTCTCGCTTAATACTGTGGCATTGCTCTGTGGCAACAATAAACTAAGGTTTGGTGTTGAAAAGGTTATAGAGAGTGAGAACATAGATCTAAGAATGGATTCTGAAGGCGCAGCCAAAACAATTAACAACTTCAGTAAATTCAGTGAGACATACCATGACTTCACTTGGAGAGAAAATGCCACGTCTCCCAGATCTGGCCCTGTCCTTTTACTGCATTTCCCATTGCACCGGACAGTTGACAGCATGTGTTCACAGATTTCGAATACACGCAAGAGCAGGTAGTTGTATCTCTTTTATCTACCAGTGCCATTATACACAATTGATAATACCATTTAAGTAAATAAATAAATAAGCTTTTTCCAACATCAAATTTGCAGAATTACATTGTAAACAGTCAAGGATGTAACTTTGCACCAGGAGCTGAGAGCATGTTGTTGAACCCAATATCTTAAGGTTGAATACCTAAGACTTGAGCTAGGGCCTAAATCATTATTTCAGTTTTTGATCATCATTTTCCTTTGTAGAAGGATGTTGTAGCAGATAGGAAACTATGTTTTATTATAATGTAAGATATTAAGTATATTCAGTAATTTGCATCAATGTGGTGTTGATTCACTTGCAATTGAAGTACTAACTTTATATCCTATCCTTGTACTTTGTTTTTTATGCCTTGAATTTGCTTGGTAACAGAGCTAGTCATTTGTACTTAACTTGTGTTGATTTTTATTTTTCAGGGGTTTCTCAGGGCCTGGGCCCTATGATTTACTGCAGACGCTCCCTCCAAATGCTACTGAATACATTTTCCAAGCTCTTAAGCCTAGGTAACTTCATATTTTTAATCTGCAACTTGTTTTCCTGCACTCACTCTCTACTTTCTCTGTCCTTGTTTCTCTTGTCAATTTCCTCAATCCCATTGGGGTTTCTTGCTATTTATGTGGGCCTTAACTGTCATTTAACTGATCAACTTCATATAGTAATATTTCAGGATATTATCACAACATGTGGGGTACTTAGTCTATCAGTGATTTTGTTTCATAAAATGGTAACTTAAACACGTTGCTAATTTGGAAAACGGATTTTAATTATTGATAATTCTTAATTGAATTTCATGTTTGTATTAAAACTTTTGAGACATATTGAGAATATGTGTTAGAGACTATCCTTGGAAATTAGTTAACAGTATGTGGACTTTGTTGTTAAGCCAAGAGATTTTCTCCGGTTAATCATGAAAACTCGTGTTTCAAATAACTTATAGGTCATGCGTCTTGTGGTCAAGCAAAGAATTGAGCATATGCAAAGAAAAACGAAAATACTGAAGGTTTTTCATGGAGGAAGAATTTCTGAATGTCATTAATTACAATTCTTTAATTTATGATTTTGTAAATCTAAAGTGCCCAAACCATAACTGTGCTTCAACCCTTTTGTTTTGTTTTGTTTTTTCCACCTTTATTGTTGCATGTTGGTACGATGATTGCTTTTCCAGCATCCCTTAATAACTTGATTTGCCTACTGTGTGGAGGATAATTTTCAGTGCACACACCCATGAATTTTGTGATCACACTCACTCGGACGGAACACGTGAGGTAACAGTTTCAGCCATGACATGGAAGGCAAGGGATGATCCAGGTTTTGTTGTTGCCACGTTCCATGGGAATGGAAGAGGAGTAAGTGTAAGCTATTGCTCTCTTGCACGGGAATCTCATTTACTAATAGCCTATACCTCTGTTCTGGTTCTGCTATTGTCAATAATTCTCATACCAAATATACCTCACTAACTGTGTGTATGGCGATGATTTTGGAATACCTCCCATACATGTGTTGTGCAATTACATGTTGTAAATTTTTGTTGTACCAATCATGATGCTTCATTTTTCATTTTTCAGTTTTCAGTTTTCATTTTTGTTACTAGACAGAAATATCCTTTATTTATAGAATCCTCTTTGTAGGATGATGCTTTCTATTCAAGAATTTAGACCCTTTTTTTTATTGGTAAAAACTGAAATATATTGGAATCCAATAAAACATTTCTTATTTCAACCGAATACTAAGATATTAAATATTTAATGCATAAAAAAATATCGTATACTGAAGTTTTCAATTATAATTAAAATAGTAGCTAATTTAATTATAAATATATATAACATTCAAATAATTATAAGATTTCAATAATTCTTGTTGATAATAATTCACAATATCAACATCACAAAGAAAACCAATAATTTTCACATTCACAGTGTTCTTAGCAATCCTCTAAAACATAAAATTCTATCACTAAAATCTCATTGATAATATGATTGGCCAAAACAAGTCATGATCTTCACAGAAAAGGCTAGTTTGAGCTTTAACTATGTTAAGGAATCATATGATATGAACTTACTAAAATATACAAATAGGAAAAACAGAGTAACAATGTGCTCTCTTCTCCATCGGATTTTAATCCAATGGTTTAGAGAAGCCAATATTTTGAAAAAAAATCTGGTATACTCTCTCAAAAGTAACATGTAACTAGACATTAGCAAAATCCGAAGATCATATATGAGAAGTGAAACAAATTTAAAAATAACTACAAAAATCCAGCAACATTACCTCAGCAAATTTTGGCTGCCAGCAACCAAGCTGCTGTGGAAAATAATATCTCTAATTAAAAAAAGAAAATTTCATTTCTAATAGCCAAAATAGCAAAACTTATCCTGATAGAATTTAGAAAAATTGTGCTCTTCATTGGCCTTGTGTTACTCCTTTACTCAAACCGAACCAATATTCGTACAAAGAACCTAGCAACAAAATAGGAAAGCTATAATTAGAAAACCTATAAATCTGTTAAACATCTTCTCCAACAATGAGAAAATCTTCAATGCACTCGATGCGATGCATCCTATTCAACAATAACATGCAATGTGACATGGATAACTGATAAAATGAGTTTTCTATGTCATATACCAAGATTTCAATGGGTTGGTGCATTAAACCCGATGCATTTTAAAGATTTTTTTTTACAAAAACAGATAAATTAGACTATTAAAGGTTGGCATGCAAGCAACTAACAAACGCCTAGCAAGTCGATCTAAATTAAGATGTTTGAAGTCTTTTCGTAAACTCTTCATTATATGGTACTATGTTGGTTATTTATTGCATTATTATGGGAATAGGAAAATCCTTGTTATTACACATATAGAAAGTCGCATAATTAATTTCGTGTAATGCATCCTATTCAACAATAACATGCAATGTGGCATGGAGAACCGATAAAATGAGTTTTCTATGTCATGCACCGAAGATTTTCTCCTCAAAAACAGGTAAATTAGACTATTAAAGGTTGGCATGCAAGCAACTAGCAAACTCATAGCAAGTCAATCTAAATTAAGATGTCTGAAGTCTTCTCATAAAATCTTCATTATATGGCACTATGTTGGTTATTTAGTGCATTATATTGGGAAAAGGAAAATCCTTGTCATTAGACATATAGAAAATCACATAATTAATTCCGTGTAATACCTAAACCATAACATTTGAAATCTCTGTACAAGTATAGAGACTAATCCAAGTAATAAAAACTCAAAATACTAAATTATTATTGTTTTCAAAGTTAACAAAGCTCAAGTAAAACTCTAGTGTCTCTTCTTTGAAACATTTGAACATGATTTCACTGAAAATAATGTGTAGCTTTCAAATGTTCATTTGACTTAATTTATACACAATAAAGCTTTACAAGGTCTCTAACAATATGAATAATATGACCAAATACTTTCTATATATCTACATCACTATCAAATAAAACTACAAGGTTTAATCATGATGATAAAATAATTCAAGTAAACCAAACATAAAATAGGAAAAAAATCAGTGATTACCTTCGTTTGTGAAGTTGGGTTTGTAATTGGGTGAAACAAGACTCTCCTCATACACATACATTTCAAACCAATTATTCTCATATTCAAACATATCCTCGTAATATTGAGTACCATTTTCCTTATTCAAAATAACACCAACCTCTACATTCTTCAATTCACCAGCTTTCAAATCCAAAAACACCAATCCATCCTCCTTTATCAACAACACTATTTCACTACTATTTAAATAGCACAATGGCTTTAACTGAGAAGACCACCACATCTTGGGTAACAAAATTCTGGTCCAAGATTCTTTCACGCCATATTCCTCCATAACCCAAAATTGATGATCCGAACCAATATTATTATCTGCTGCCAAGCAAAGACGGCCCCTAAGAACTCCAAGAGAATATCTGCAGTGTTCTACTAGAACGGTGTCAGGTGGAGGCAAGGTTTCGAACTTCTCTTCCACCAAATCAAACGCAACAATCACACACGAACCCTCTAAGTTATCAAAAGCCCAATGGATAGCTCCATTAAAAGAGATCCCCATCTTATAATAGTACTCAGGAAAAAGAAAACGGTTTGGAATACTTCTCCAAGAACGTTTTAATACAGAATAGACATAGACATTTCCCAGAGTATAAATTGTAACAAGCTTGTAGTCATCAATGGATTCAGCGTAGCCAAAGCCATATCGAAACAACTGATCAAATGAGTGGCCATCACTGTTCAGTATTTGATTGCATTTTTTAGTGGAAGGATTGTAAACAAACAAGTCTCCATCTTCATTTACAATACCCAACAAACCATTACAAGAATCTATACACATTAGACATCGAGTATCATCTAGTTGTCTGCCAGGAAACTCAAGACCCAGCAAAGAAATCTTGTCATCATTACCGGATACCGTTTCAAGTTCTACAGAGAAGAGATCGGGCCTAGAATCTCCAAGGAGTCTTATTCTTCGACCTAGGGTTTGAGTTCGAGAGAGATGCCATTTCACGAAAAGAGGGTGGGAAATCAGAAACCGCCATTTCTTGGATATGCATTTGAATCGGCAGAGAGAGTTCACTGGAAGTCTCAATAGTATGTCGATGATCAGCTCCCGAGGAAGATTCGACATGGTTCCTGCAAAATCAAGCTCCGAAAATGGCCGAGAAATCGCAGAGAATTTAGGGATTGTTTTTTATTTTTATTTTTATTTTTTAGATAAAAATAATTCTAGAAGTTCATATTGTGGTAGGTTTCTTCAAACGACTACCGTTTTGGTTAAAATTTTAATTATTTGGTAATAAAAAATCTAGAGTGAAATTAGCCTTCACAAATTGACATCTAATTTAATTAAAAATACGTAACCTATGTATCCACTTATCCAGTGTAATAGAACAAATACTTTAAGGAAATAAAATCTGAAAATTTACATCAAAACACTTCTTTCTACTTCTTTTTATTATATTACCCTTCAATGTCAAATGTATGAAACAAGGATGAAAATGTAGGTATCGACAAAAATATCGGTACTACGACTTAGTGGAAAAATCAACAGAAATATTGATATTGACAGAAATTGATGTAAACTCTGTGGAAAGTATGGAAATATGGCTAAAAGCATACAAAATCTTAATGAAACTTTTAAAAAAGCTAAAATAATCGATAATCTAACAAAAAAACAAAACAATTGTTTTCAATTGCGTATAATATCTAACAACTATATAGTATACGGAAATTCTATTATCAGTTCGAACTAACAAAAGTTATATCAGTTCATTGCATGTGGGCCACTGGATTTAAATACTTTGACTTGACTGTATGCACTTGTCAGTCAAAGTATTTAAATCCAGTGGCCCACATACAAGGAACTGATATAACTTTTATCAGTTCGAACTGATAATAGAAAGACTGATATAGTATAAATATAAATATAATGCATATACGGGTTATATAAAAATTAAAAATATTTCTTAAAACTTCAGTTTTTAATAATTTGCATCATACCTTTTTTTTTGTTTGACAGTATCTATCTATACACCTACCTATCTAGACTTTATATTTTTTTTTATAAAGTTTTTTACTATTGGTAGGATTCGAGCCGCCGACTTGTGAGTTATGAATTATTTGCCCAAACCCCAAACTTGTCTATCTACCAACTGAGCTACTCCCCTAGGAACATAATTTGCATCATACAAGTCATATATATTTTAATACAAAAATGATAACCTAAGTGGTTCAAACATAGTGTGGCTACCATGTTGATCCATACAAAACCGATACCATGATATACAATTTGAATAATTTTTAATAGAATCACGAACATGCCAAATGTAAGCTTCTTGATTTCTTCCCACCATCCTTTTTATATAGAGGAAATTGTCTACAATGATAATTAGAGATCCCTCCCATGGATTCAAAACTGATGAGTGATGAAAGATTATCTTTATTAGATGGTGGCATGTACTTTAAAAAGAAAAAAAAAAAATTGTTGAAAAAAATATATATGATGATATATAAAAAAAAAAAAAAAAAAAAGAGCTTATGAGAAATTGAGAATCTTGTTTGAAAAATGAAAGTTAATAATAATATTCTTGATGAAAATAATAAAAAAGAAAATTCAACATGATTTCACAAATTATAGTTATGGGTTGTTTTACGGTTTGTTCATAATCCATTAACATCAATACAAATAAAAAACAAACGTGACTATTTAAGTATATAATTTGTTTAATTATAAAAAATAAACGAAAAGATAGAATTTTTTTTTTTAGTGAATATCATAAATTTCTCATTTTATATTGACAAAAATAAATCGGATATTTTACGGATATTTCCGGAAATATCCACGATATTACGTAAAATTACACCATAGATTCCCAGATATCGGTATTTTACGGAAATATCCACAATATTTCCAAAAATATACAGAATATTTTTACGGGACAGTTATTATACCCCATATTGATATTGGTACCCTTGAGATATGGAAATGTTGGAGATATTATTAACTTTTCAATCATTGGTCTAAAACTGGCTATTAGGCTTTTTCCAATCTTGAAGTCATGGGGAGATTGTAATTTGTAAACCCACTTAGTTCCTCTTATTCATGAAAAGCTTGAATCATTGAGGTTGGGGGTTGGAATCTGCTCAATTTCAACTGATTTTGGGATCTTTGGTGGGAACTAGGACAAAAAATTCATAGTCCAAAAATTTACCACTTGAAAGGATGGATGCTGTTTGATCTCTGTTGTTCCTTGCTTTCATGAATTGCCAAAGTATGCAGTTGCAACTGATCTTTTACTAGCAGGACAGATCGTGAAACTACAACCAGACATTGCAGAATCCTCGTAATTCTGTTGCGACCATGACCAAATTGCGTCAATTTAGTCTCCAATCTCCATTAAAAATAGATAGTAGCAGCATCTTCTAAGATTTTCTGTACAAAAATGGAACACCAAAATTCCAGCATATACACTCCACCTCAGCCGTAAGGCCATAGCAGAAGACACCTCTAAGTAGCATGACCAGCCAGTCAACACATAAGCCTAATAATTTGTCTGAAGAACACTACAAAAACAACTCCAACTCAGCAACAGATAACAGAAGAAAAATCCAGTCTCTTAACAGAAGATAGCAATCTATAGCTTTAGAGATGATTGTAACTTCATAAAGAATAACAGCAGACTCAAACGGACTGAAAGATGGGATAGACAATACTGCACAATCTCCTGCCCTATCAATAAAATATCAATTAGAAAATGTAGAAGACACGTCTGGAAATTTTTGTTTAATTGATTCAAATCTGGAAAAAATTTCAGATCTCTTCAAAAACTTTTAATTTTTTTTTTTTTTTTTGAAGAGATCCAGATCTCTTCTAAGGTTATTTTATTTTATTTTTTATTTTATTCAAATTTAGAGAGAGAGAGAGAGAGAGAGAGAGAGAGAGATAATGAAGAGGGGGAGAGAAAGAAGCTGATGATTTGAAATGTTAGCTAGGGAGAGAGAATGAAAGAGGATCTAAAAAACTGATGGTATGTTTAATTGAAGAAAACATGTGATTATGTTTAATTGAATAAAATTGGTGTGTTATGAAAATGGGTGGTGTTTTTAATCGAAGAAAACGAGTGGTGTGTTTAATTGAAAAAAATTGGTAGTGCATTTAATTGAAGACAATTTGTATTGTGTATAATTAAAGAAGACTGCTGATGCGTTTAATTGAAGAAGACTGCTGGTATGTTTATTTTATTTTGTTTTTATTTTTATTTTGCTTGAAGAAATCTGGAATTTTTTTCCAGATTTGAAGAAATCTTCAAAGAGTAATGCTATACAACTCAAATAATTAACTCAAATTTCAACCTAAATGATGTGGCAAGTGAGTTGTCATCACCCCACACAACATGAGATGATGTGATTAATCAAAAACAAGATAATTACTTTGGTGGCTATCAATTTGATGACACACTATCAAAATGACCACTAGATTGGAAATTGGCTTCAAAATGTCCATTTTTGACGAAAAGTGAGACACCAATGGTCATTCCATCCAATGAGTGACATTTTGGTAAATAAGGGGATGCTATTAATTTATTTTAGATGTTTTTTAGAAATCAATTTTTTCTTTTATTTTTTGAAACGAATAATTATATTTAGTGTGTGTGTATACGTATAACATATATCATATATATATATATATATATATATATATATATAATAAGTCTCTCATGACTCATGAGGGATCCCTTATTTTAATTTCGGTACCAATTAATCAAATTGATGACCAATAGATTAGTTCTAGTATTATAAAAATTCTCAAATTTTGTTCATAGGTAGATTTCAATGAACTCATCATTCACAAAAAAATTTAGATCAAAATTCATTAAAATCGATGTATTTTCATCAGTTTCCTTACTAAAATTAAAATAAAAGATCCCGCATGAGAGACTTACTATATATAAAGTCCTTTTCCCCTCAGTACGCACCGATATAAAATATATCAGTGCATTGCATATGGACCATAGATTATGGATAAGCACTGACAAGTGCCTGCAGACTAAGTCAAAGCAATTGAATCAAATGGTCCACATACAAGATACTGATATATATATATATATATATATATATATATATATTTATCGGTGTGCATTGAGGAGAAAATTTTCATATATATATATAAAGATATATTGAGATTGGCTATACGTATATACACACACTATATATAATTATTCGTTTCAAAAAACAGAAGAAAAAATTGATTTCCAAAAACATCTAAAATAAATTAATGGCATCCCCTTATTTACTAAAATGCCATTCATTGGATGGAATTAGAACTTTTCGCCGAAAATGGCCATTTTGAAACCAATTTCTAATATAGTGGCCATTTTGATAATATGTCATAAAATTGATGGTCACCGGTATAATTATCCCATGAAAAACCTATTTGCCACATCATTTTGGTTGAAAATTTGACTAAAATTTTGGATTGTCTAACATTAGTCTTCAAAAGCTTCATAATTGTTTTGTTTTGTTTTTTTTTTTTTTTTAAACAATTGTGTTGAAAGACAATGTTGTCCAAAAAGTGAATTGTTTGTTAAAACCGATCAAAACACTAATTCAAGCTAATTATAATAACTACCCTAATTTTATGGCTACTTATGGTTTTTACCCTTTTAATTACTTTTTCTATATAAAAAAATGGTGGTAGTTTGGTTATTGTTGCGAAAACAAAAGGAAAAATTGAAAATTTAGCTGTTTGGCTCATAAAAATTGAAATATTTCAGAATCAAATTAAACATTTATTATTTCAACATTCTAAAATATTAAATACTTAATGTATAAAAAAGTAATTTAAACTGAAGTTTACTGTTATTACAAAAATAGCAACTAATTTATCTCTAAAGGATATAACATTAAAATAATTATAATATTTTCATGGTAAAAGGAAAATTTCTTATTGATAAGAATTCACAATAATTTCTTATCGAAGACGACCAATAATTTTCGCGTTCACAATGTTGTTAGCAAATAGCAATCCTCTAATAGCCATTCATTATAACATCTCAAAAGGCTGGTTTGAGCTTTAACAACTACATTAAAGAATCATATTCATATGAATCATATGGTATGGACTAACTAACATATATAAACTCCCAGGTCACTAGGTCAGCGGCTCGAATCCTATTATTGACGAAAGCTTTCAAAAAAAAAAAATACCTAGCCCCGTATTAATAGATATTGTCAAATATATATATATATATATATATGAATGGGAAAAATAGAGTAATTGTTGTCCATCAGAATCCAAAAGTCAAAAGGCATATGAATGGGAAAAATAGAGTAATTAACTATATAGTAGCACACTCCCAAAATCATACATGAGCAAGAAAAGCTACAAGTAACTGCAAAATTCCATTACCAATATAGTAGCATATTCCAAAATCCAAACATCATATACAAGAAGTCAAAAAAGCTAAACATATTTACAAAAATCCAATATTACCACAGTCAGCAACAGGGAAAAAACGGAAAATAACTACAATAATCCAGCAATGGCAGCAAGCAAGCCAGGTGAAAATATCTCAAATCGGGTAGGCTTCAGGCAAATTATGTTCTTCTTTGACGTTTTTTTGCTCCCTCACTCGAACCATTATCTGTAACAAATATGACCAAATACATAACCTTCCAATATCACTACCAGATTTAACATAGCCTAAGTAAAATTAAAAATCTGAACATGTTTTCACTGCAAACAATGTGCAAGTAAATGTTGTTGGAAATCTGAACATTTTTTCACCGCAAATAGTTTGTAATCGGTGCCAACCATACTTTAATTTATACGGGATAATATTTTCTTCTCCTATTTAATTTCCATATTCATTTCATTTTAAAGCTTTACAATATCTATAAGACTATAACAATATGATCAAATACACGAACGGGATTTAACATATCCTAATTAATGTTGTAATAGTTGATGCCAGCCAGAGTTAATTAATAATGTTTTCTCCAACTTCCTAATTAAGAGTAATATGACCAAGTACTTTGTAACTACAACTAAGAGATTTAATACAATGATGATAGAAAAATTAGTGATTAGTGATTACCTTGAGCTATGAAGTCGGATTTGTACTCCGGTGAAACAAGGCTCTCCGTATACACATGGAGATTATGCCTACTATCCTCTGTTCCAAATTTCACAACATTATATTGTTCGATACCATCAACCTGGTACTTTACACCAACCTCTACAATCTTTTCGTTAGCTTTTGCATCCGTAAACACCAATCCCTCCTTCGTCATCAACAATAATGTTTTATTATTAATCAATACGTCCAATGGCCTCAAACCAGAGAACGAATTATGAAACCCTGTCCCGATTATTTCCCAAGATCCTTGCACGCCATATTTCGGCATAACACAAGATTGCATTAGACCATCACTATTATCCGCTGCCAAATAAAGAGAGCGCCCCAAAGCTGTAAGAGTATACTTGCATTTTCCTTTTAACACATTCTCAGGTGGAGGTAAGGTTTTGAACTTCTCTTCCACCAAATCAAACGCTGCAATCACACATGAACCCTTACGATTCTCAAACGCCCAATGGATAGCTCCATTTAGATAGAGTCCCACCTTAATCAAGAACCCCGCCTTATAGTACTTCTTGGGAAAAAGAAAGCCACTTTTAATACTCGACCAAGATTTTTTTCCTAGAGAATAGACCTCAACAATTTCTCCCGGACAAGCAATTCTAACAAGCTTGTAGTCATCAATGGACTCAACGTAACCAAAACCATATAGAAATGCGATATCAGTTGAACCGCCACAACGTAATATTTGTTTGCATTCTTGAGTGGAGGGATTATACACAAACAAATCAGTATTGAATCCCGTTGTAAGGCCTAACAAGCCATTACAAGAACCGATACATGTAATCGAAGCGCATTCCTCAGGAAAATTAAGACCAAGCATAGTAATCTTGTCATCATTATTTGACACTGTTTCGAGGTCTACAGAGAAGAGATCCCACATACCATCTGCAAGAAGACGAAGTCTTGTTCTTCCTAGGGTTTCAGTTCGAGAGAGATGCATTTTCACGAAACGAGTGTTGGAAAGCAGATTTAGCCATTTCTTGGATACGCATTTGAATCGGCAAAGGGACTTGACAGGCAATGTCAAGAGTATTTTTTCGACGAGCTCCTGTGGAAGATACGACATGGCGGAGAAATGACTGCAAAACCAAGCTCTGGAAATGGCGGAGTCAAGAAGATTAAATTGCAGAGAATTTAGGGATGTGATTTTTTCTTTAGTTTTCTAGAAATAACCAGTATAAGAGAAATGACTGCGTATTTATACACTCTTACAAAGACGCCAAATATCGACCTGTAAGGACATAAAGGCCCCTCAATTTAAGAAGCTGTATTGATGTTGGGGGTGGGTGTATTTGTATTTAAACGTGAACTTTCGGGTACTGCTTACTACTGGTTAGCTGTGACACTCGCCGGCTCTAAGCCAGCCAAGTGTCTTTGGTGGCCGTTTAAGCATTTGATCAGAGTTGGATCAATAATTTTTCAATTTCCTTAATAAAATAATAATAATAATAATTTTCAATTTCCTTTTAATTACAAATTTAACAATTTTTTTTTTTTTTTTTTTTTTATGAAACTGATTTTTTTAATTGAAAAAAATATATCATACTTTTCCATTTTATTTACATTATTACCATTGTCTTCTCCACCCATATTTTGATCATAGTTGTTTATGATTTTTTTTTTGGGTAATTACCTTAGTGGTCATCGACTTTTGCCACCACTATCAAAATGGCCACCAAATTGGGAAATTGATGGAAAATGACCATTTTTGGCAAACATTGTTACACTAATGGCCATTCCATCCAATTCTATACAATTCCATCCAATAAGTGGCATTTTGGTAAATAAGGGGATGACATTAATTTATTTTAGATGTTTTTTGGAAATCAATTTTTTCTTTTGTTTTTTGAAACAAATAATTATATTTAGTGTGTACATATACATATAACATATCTCAAACATATATATATATATATAATTTTTTATTTTTTGAGAAGATTAAGGCTACAAAATCTAAAAATTCTAAAAAATATATTTGAGATAAGTTGAAAAGAAATATATATAAATATATATATATATTTATTTATATATATTTCTTTTCTGAGAAGATTATGGCTATAAAATCAAAAAATTCTAAAAAAACATATTTGAGATAAGTTAAAAAGATATATATATATATTATTTTTTGAAAAGATTAAGGTTACAAAATCTAAAAATTCTAAAAAATATATTTGAGATAAGTTGAAAAGAAATATATATGTATATATATATATATATGTTTGAGATATGTTATATGTATATGTACACACTAAATATAATTATTTGTTTCAAAAAACAAAAGAAAAAATTGATTTCCAAAAAACATCTAAAATAAATTAATGTCATCTCCTTATTTACCAAAATGCCACTTATTGGATAGAATTGGATGGAAATAGATGGAATTGGATGGAATGACCATTAGTGTAACAATGTTTGCCAAAAATGGTCATTTTCCTTCAATTTCCCCATTTGGTGGCCATTTTGATAGTGGTGGCAAAAGTCGATGGCCACTATGGTAATTACCCCTTTTTTTTAAAAAAAAAAAAGTTGTAGTTGTATAATGAAAAAAAAAAAAAATTTAAATGAATTTCATCAACATATTAAAAATTTATGATTGGCTAAATATATTTTCTTTGTCTTAAATTTAAAAGATTTGGTTGAAAATCAATAATATGTGACTAAATAATATATGTGTTGATAAGATAAGGTTGGCCCGATGGTATGCCCTCACACCTACAACACGAGTTTGTGGGTTTGAGTATAACCCCCAAATTATTGTATTTCAAATATATATAGAGGAAATTGCAAGAAATAATCAAAATATTTATAGGTTTATTGTTTTTAGCCACAAATTTATATTTGATTATAGAACGAATTACACCCACCTCCCCTGAGGTTTGCTAAATTACAGATGAAAACGACTTTATCATTAACTAACACTTACCTCCCCTCCTGTCAGTTAACGTCCGTCTAATCTAACCGTTGACCTTGTGAGGAAGGGTAATTTCATCCTTTCATAACTTATATACTGTACACGTCAGATTAAAAAAGAAAAAATACTTATACAAAAGGAAAATAAAAAAGAAAATATATTGATATACACAAAAAAAAAAAAAAAAAAAAATTACAAAGGCAAAATATTTAAAACCCAAATTTTATCCAAACCCTAATCATCTTCTTCCAATCATCATTTTATCCAAACCCAAATTTAAAACCCAAATTTCTTCATCATCTTCTTCCAATCACCATCTTCTCCATAACCCAAACCCTTGCCACCACCACCACCACCACCACCACTCAAACACCAAACCCACCGAAATCACACCAATCTCCACCCCTACAAGCACCGACCTTCTCCCGATCGAGGAGATCGGCGTCCGATCTCCTTCTTCCCACCGCTCACCGCTGATCCCCTTCTTTATTCCCTCGACAGAGAGGTGGCCGCCATCACGAGGTGAGGGAATAATGTTTCACGGTCATATTTCTTCCCATTTCTCTTCACGGGGTAGTGGTGATTGTGGTGGTTGGTTTTGGTTTGGGGTGGCCGTCGGTAAAGAGATCGAACGCAGATCTTCTCCACTGAGAAGAGATTGACAAATCGACTGGTGGGGTTGGTTGGGTACTTGGGTGCTTTCGGTTGTTGGTGGTGGTCGAATTTGAGTGTTGAATCTTGTAATTGTGTTGGAATCTAATTTCAATTTGTATTTGTGTTGGAATCTGATTTCAATTTGTATTTGTGTGGGATGATGAGGAAGATGATAGTTGATGCTGGTGATGGTCAATGATGAGAAAGATGATGGTAATGGTCGATGATGATGATGGCTGTGGGATGATGATGAAGATGATAAGGCTGTGGGACGATGATGAAAAAGAAGAAGTTTTGATTTGGTATGGTATGGTTGTATGAACTGAGATTGCACAGATGAATGGATGGAGAATATATGATTTGGATGTAGATTTTTTTTGTAATTGATTTGTGATGGAGAATATATGGTCGATTTTCTGGAAAATTGAAGAATTGAACTTCTGTATTTATTTTTTAAATATTATTTTATTTAATTAATAAATTTCCTTTTATTTTCTTTTATTTGTAATTTGATTTTTTTTTTTTTTTTAGTTTTTGTCTTTTTCTGGGGTTATAAAAGTAAATAGACATACTCAGGGGTATTTTGGACTTTTATACGGTCTGACAAGGTCAAAAGGTAAATGTAACGGACGTGGACTGACGGGAGGGGAGGTGAGTGTTAGTTAATGATAAAATCGTTTTCATCTGTAATTTAGCAAATCTCAAGGGAGGTGGGTGTAATTCGTTCTTAATTATACTTATCACCTTTTGACTTGAACAGACAAAATTGCCCTTCTTTTATCTTTATTACACCCACCCAAAAATTTCCCTTGTTCTTCTCCACCGCCAAAATCAGATCTCTCTCTCTCTTTGGCTCTCTCTTTGGCTCTCTCTTCGGTGACCTTCATCCATCGCTGTCACCCCCTTACTTGTCAATGCCGCCAACTGCAACAACTGTCCTCTCAAGACTGTCAATGCCGCGCCTTCACCTTGGCCGTTTTTCTCTCGTCGACGATGTTGCTTGGAGCGACCGTTCAAGCCTGTCAACGCTGGGACCAGTTCTGTGTTCAAACAGTAACACCACAATAGGTTTTCGATTTTCAGGTGATTTTTTACTATTAATCACTATTATCATTAAGGGAAAAAAAAAAGGTTTTCTTAAAAAAAAAAAAATTATATTATTGTGTTGGATTTGATTTGATTTCTATTTGAGCGCATTTGAATTGCTCGAACTGATGCGAAGACTATGGTGGATGTTATCAACAGAGGTGTGGTTCTTCCTGCTGACATAGGTGTCGTTATAGTTGATATTTTGGGTTTTTTTGTTTAATTTTCCTATCTCAGTTTTTTTATCCTCTATGAAAGTGAACTTGGGTTGAGTCTTGTCCTCCATCTGTGGAGCTTTTGGTCTTGGATGATTGTCTATACTAGTTGGTTTTGTTTGTTTAATGAAATCTTCCTTAAAAAAATAAAATTAAAATAAAATAAAATTAAAAAAAAAAAAAAACTGGTATAGTAAATGAGGATGTTTTCTTGTTACTACAATTTGATTTGATTTTCTTGGACTTCTACAAAAGAAATTGAAAGTTAAGCAACCAGTTTCTTGAACTTGTGGGCTTTTTTTTTTTTTTTTTTTTTTTTTTTTTTTTTTTTTTTTTTCATGTTTCATATCACTAATTTCACTGTTAACAAAACAAGAATGCAAGTATGCAACATATCTAATTTGTTTTCACTGTTCCGTTTTAAATTCATTTGCCCGTTGTTGTTGTTGTTGTTGTTCTCCTATTGGGGATTTTATTTGGTGACAATTAATTGTGAAATATATGTATTTATTGTCAATGCTTGGCTGTTATGGTTTAGAAGAAACTGGTTGCTTTATGGTGATGATTTTCGAGAGCCGAGCAGTTGTTGCGATTGTGCTAATGAGCTTGTTTCTTAGTTATGGGGTACTCTGGATGAAGGTGGTGCTGAGAGGGCTAGTACTAATTCAATTAAGGCCTAGATAGCTTCATCTCTTGTTGCTTCAAACTCTTAATTATCTTTTTGAATTTTCGATTTTTAATTATGATGTTTTATGTTGATTTGATATAGTTTGAGCTATTTAAACCTATAATAATGAAAAATATGTAATTGGGGGCTTGAATTTAAGTAAATTTAGTGAATATCTACGCATGATTTTTGTTTGATGCTTTACATTGTGTTCTTTAGCTTCATTTGGCTTAGAATTTTGTGGTTATGGTCTTTGATGTTCTTGATGTTGAGAAAGTAAGAATCAGTTTTTTTTTTCTTTGTTCTAGGGCTGCTCTGTATCATCTATGTTACTGTGACTTGTAGTTTGTATATTCATATACATGCATATTTTAGTGGATGTATTCTTGCATGTGATTTGAATGACCCACTTTCCCCAATCTAGAGTTTGGTTTATCCGATTCTAATGGAGGTAATTTCATTGTTTGATTGTTTGGTACTTTCTATTATACTCGATAATTGTAAATGCTATTAGTGTTATACAATCGAATTATTATGCTTATACTGGTTTTGTGATCTTCTACTAAATCCTGGGTTTTTCATTACTGTGCAGATCCTCTTATGATCATGGGAAATGGCTAAGGAGGGATATAGGATTCACAAGAACTTGTTATTGTTAACTTGTACATGCCTCCAAACATATATAATGTAATATCGAGTATATACCATACACACTCAAGTGTATATAATGTAATTTTGAGTAATTTATACTATATATCGAAGTTCTTCAACTTTTCTATTTTTATGTGATTGCACCATATAGATACGAGTTGGAAAGTCAATTGGTGTGTAATTTGGAAATCCAATGACATGTAATTTGGAAATCAAGTGGTATGTAACTTGAAAACCATTGAAATGTAAGTTGGAAAGTCAATTGATGTAATTTAAAACTTAACTGACATATATCTTGTAATCAAATAACATGTTACTTTAAAATCAACTGACATGTAACTTAATTTTAAAAATGACTTTCAAGTTATATTGAAATTTACATGTCAATTGGATTCAAAGTTAGAGTTTTATTCCAAGTTACATGTTATTTGGGTTCAAAGTTGCATGCTAGTTTTATTTCAAGTTACATACATAACTCCATTGGCATATATGTAACTTTAAAGTTTAAATCAACTAGCATGTAATTTGAAACTCCCTTGGCATGTAACTTAAAACTCAAATGTGCATACATAACTCACAATTGGACTATAACTAACATGTAATTTGGGAATCTTTGGCACATAACTTATAAAGTCAACAATTTGAAAATCAATTAACATGTAACTTGTAAATCAACTAACATGTAATTTCAAATTAAACGAGCATGTAACTTTAAAAATCATTGGCATTAAACTTTGTCCAAATTGATGCATTAATTCTATGCCAAGCTGTGGAAGTGTCATGGTCACTTTGTCATTTAGACAACTTTGAAACATGTTATTGTTTCCGATAAATATTCACTAGACAACCTTGTGCAAGTAAAACAACATATCTTGCTAACCTTGTATCCAAGCAAAACCTTGTAGTACAAATGTGTAAAAACTGAGGATTTAAAAGCTATGAAGAATAATGTCATATAATTGTTAGAACCAAAAAGGAGATGTTGAACCTTATGGGTTTTAGAACCAAAAAGGAGATGTTGAACCTTATGGGTGTTCAAGAAAACAAGATTGAAGATTTGCAATTTCGTTGGAAATGAAGATTAGCTAGCAACCTACTAGGAATTACTAGCAAAATGTTGGGTGAGCAAATCTCGATTCAGTTCAATTTTGACAAAACAATTCCAGAATAAAACAAAATCAAAATCAAGATTTTCTTATCCCAAAATTCAATATATATTAACAAAACAATTCACCAAAATCAAACAAAATCAAGAAGCCTCAATTTTTCACAACCATTCACCATCCAAATTAACACATAAATTACATAAATAATTTTATTTAACAAAACAAAGTCAATCCATCCATTTGAATGCTGTGGATTAAGTCAGACAAACATAGATCTGGAATCGGAAGCGAGTTGGCGACAGTGACCGGACGAAAGCAAGAAAATTTCCATGGAAAATAGAAAAAAAAAGTGAAAAAAAATTGTTGGCTGGGTTTCGGTTGAAGAGAGAGACGCCTAAGAGAGAGACAAAAAAGATGCGGTAGTGTTTTGTTGCAGCTGACGTGAAGAGAGACGAAGAAGGTGACTAGGTTTCATTGACGAGAGAGATGAAGAAGATGCAAAGGAAAGAAATGTTAGCTGGGGAGAGAGAATGACCGGAGATGTTATGTTTCAAATTTAGGGGTATTTTTGTCCAAAAGTGGTCAAAAATGATGAAAACAATAAAAAATAAATTGGTGACTAAAAACATTAAACTGATAATTTTTTTGGCTCTTTATGAATTCACACACACACACACGTGTGTTTTGACAAAAAGAAAAATATTTATTTTTTGGAAGAGAAAACAAGAGATTATTTTACACAATAATACTACTTTGTCTGAATTTGGTAAATGATGTGATATCATTGATTTGTTTGTATTAGAATTACATTATTGAAATGATTAGATTTCAATGATGCCACGTCATTTGAGTTTTAAGTTTGGACAAAGTAATATTACTCAAAAAATATATATATCAATTAGAAAATGTAGAAGCCATGTTTGGAAATTTTTGTTTGATTGCTTCAAATCTGGAAAAAATTTAATATTTCTTCAAGAGATCTGGAAAAAAATTCAGATCTCTTTAAGCGTTTTTGTTAGTTTATTTTGTTTGAAGAGATCTGGAAAGATTTCTAGATCTCTTCAAAAACTTTTAATTATTTTTTTGAAGAGATCCAGATCTCTTCAAAGGTTTTTTTTTTTAATTTTTGTTTTTTATTTTGTATTCAAATTTGGAGAGAGATAATGAGTGGGGAGAGAGAGAAATAAGTTGATGATTTGAAATGTTGGCTGGAGAGAGAGAGAGAGAGAGAGAGAGAGAGAGAGAGAGAATGAATGGGGTTCTCGAAGAACAATGGTGTGTATAATTGAAGAAGAACGGTGGTGTGTTTAATTGAAGAAAATCGGTGTGTTTAATTGATGAAAATGGGTGGTGTGTTTAATTGAAGAAAACCGGTGGGCTTAATTAAAGAAAATTGGTAGTGTGTTTAATTGAAGAAGACTGCTGGTGTGTTTAAATGAAGATAACTGCTGGTGTGTTTAAATGAAGATAACTGCTAGTGTGTTTATTTTATTTTATTTTTATTTTTATTTTGTTTGAAGAAACTTGGAATTTTTTCGAAATTTGAGGAGATCTTCAAAAACTTCATAAATTTTTTTTTTTTTTTTTTTTCTAAATTTGAAGAGATATTCAAATCAAAGAAGACAATGGTGGAAGAAAGAAGAAAATGGCGTAGAGAAAAAGAAAGAGAGATAAATAAAATAAAGAAGAGACAAGGTTTATGTTTCAAACAAAGAAAAAAAAATAGGGTTTTTTTTTTTTTTTTTTTTTTAACAAATGTGTTGAAAGACCATGTTTTCCAAAAAGTGGATTGTTTGTTAAAAACAGTTAAAACACTAATTCAAGCTAAATATAATAACTACCCTAATTTTATGGCTATTTATGGTTTTTACCCTTTTAATTACTTTATCTATAAAAAGGGTGGTAGTTTGGTTATTGTTGTTGCAAAAAACAGAAGGAAAAATTGAAAATTTAGACGTTAGGCCCATAAAAATTGAAATATTTCACAATCAAATTAAACATTTTTTATTTCAACATTCTAAAATATTTAATGCATAAAAAGTAATTTAAACTGAAGTTTACTGTTATTACAAATATAGCAACTAATTTATATTTTCATGGTAAAGGGAAAATTTTATGGATAAGAATTCACAATAATTCTTATCGAAGACGGCCAGTAATTTTCGCATTCACAGTGTTGTTAGCAATCCTCTAATAGCCATACATATTACATTATAACATCTCAAAAGGCTGGTTTGAGCTTTAACTACTACATTAAGGAATCATATTCATATGGTATGGACTAACTAACATATATATGAATGAGAAAAATAGAGTAATTAACTCCAAAAATCATATATGAGCAAGAAAAGCTACAAGTAACTGCAAAATTCCATTACCAATATAGTAGCATATTCCAAAATCCAAACATCATATACAAGAAGTCAAAAAATGCTAAACATATTTACAAAAATCCAATATTACCACAGTCAGCAACCGAGAAAAAACGAAAAATAACTGGAAAAATCCAGCAATGGCAGCAAGCAAGCCAGGTGAAAAATATCTCAAATCGGGTAGGCTTCAGGCAAATTATGTTTTTCTTTGACGTTTTGTTGCTCCCTTACTGATCAATATCTGTAACAATATGACCAAATACATAATATCACTACCAGATTTAACGTAGCCTAAGTAAAATTAAAAATCTGAACATGTTTTCACCGCAAATAGTGAGCAATCGGTGCCAACCATACTTTAATTTATACAGGATAGTATTTTCTCCTCCTATTTCCATACTCATTTCATTTTAAAGCTTTACAATATCTATAACAATATGAATAATATGATCTAATACATGAACATCAAATATCACCACGAGATTTAACTTTAGCCTAATTAATGTTGTAATAGTTGATGCCAGCCAGAGTTAATTAATAATGTTATCTCCAACTTCCTAATTAAGATTTAATATAATGATGATAAAAGCATTAAATTAAACCAAAAATGAAAAATTAGTGATTAGTGATTACCTTGAGTTGTGAAGTCGGAATTGTACTCAGGTGAAACAAGGCTCTCTGTATACACATGGAGATTATGCCAACTATCCTCTGTTCCAAATTTCACAACATTATATTGTTCGATACCATCAACCTGGTACTTTACACCAACCTCTACATTCTTCGATTTTTTATCTTTTCCATCCACAAATATCAATCCCTCCTTCGTCATCAACAAAACTGTTTTACTATTAGTCAATAAGCTCAATGGCCTCAACACAGAGAGCCAATTAGGCATCATCCCCGTCGAGAATATTTTCCAAGATCCTTGCACACCATATTCCATCATAACACAAAATTGTTTTAGACCATCACTTTTATCCGCTGCCAAATAAAGAAAGCCCCTCAAAACTCCAAGAGTATACTTGCATTTTCTTTTTAACACATATTCAGGTGGAGGTAAGGTTTTGAACTTCTCTTCCACCAAATCAAACGCTGCAATCACACACGAACCCTTACGATTCTCAAACGCCCAATGGATAGCTCCATTCAGATAGATCCCCACCTTAATTAAGAACCCCACCTTATAATACTTCTTGGGAAAAAGAAAGCCACTTTTAATACTCGACCAAGATTTTTTCCCTAGAGAATAAACCTCAACAATTTCTCCCGGACCAGAAATTCTAACAAGCTTGTAGTCATCAATGGACTCAACGTAACCAAAACCATATAGAAATGCAATATCAGTTGAACCGCCAAAACGTAATATTTGCTTGCATTCTTGAGTGGAAGGATTATACACAAACAAATCAGTATTGAATCCCGTTGTAAGGCCTAACAAGCCATTACAAGAACCAATACATGTAATCGAAGCGCATTCCTCAGGAAAATTAAGACCAAGCATAGTAATCTTGTCATCATTATTTGACACAGTTTCGAGGTCTACAGAGAAGAGATCCCACATACCATCTGCAAGAAGACGAAGTCTTGTTCTTCCTAGGGTTTCAGTTCGAGAGAGATGCATTTTCACGAAACGAGTGCTGGAAATCAGATTTAGCCATTCCTTGGATATGCATTTGAATCGGCAAAGGGACTTGACCGGCAATGTCCAGAGTATTTCATCGACGAGATCCGGTGGAAGATACGGCATGGCGGAGAAAGGACTGCAAAACCAAGCTCTGGAAATGGCGTAGTGAAGAAGATTATATTGCAGAGAATTTATAGGGATTTATTTTTCCTTTTTTGTTTTCTAGAAATAACCAGTATCAGTGAAATGACTGCGTATTTATACACTTACAAAGACGCCAAATATCGACCTGTGAGGACATAAAGGCCCCTCAATTTAAGAAGCTATATTGATGTTGGGCGTGGGTGTATTTGTATTTAAACGTGAACTTTTGGTTACTACTAGTTAGATTATGCAAACGGCTATGGTTTCGACTTTTGATTAGAATTCTCTTTAAAGTGTAACTAGTAAACAAACTATTATTTTTTCAATCATAAACAAACTAATTGGAAATAAAAAAAAATTAAAAAATTAAAAAATCTACAGTGAAATTATTTGGGCTTATTATGTGGCTTCACAAAATAACATCTAATTTAATATAAAAAAATAATTAAAATTTTAATGATATTTTTTTACCATGTTTGACTCATTGACTGAAGAAAAAAAAAAGAACTAATATATATATTAAATTGTTTGGAGATATACGTAATGAATGTTTTTCATTAAAAATAAAATAAATTTTGTCTATTCAAAAAGAAAAAAAATTGAGTGTTCTTTTCTTTTGTTTAGAATTTAATCGAAGCTTTACAAACTACACTTATACTAAATTATTTTTCCATAATAATTGCAACTTTAGATGATATTTGGCTGAAAAATAGAATCTATTTTACTTTAAAAAAAAATGTTCTATTTTGAAATTGAATAAAATTTTTGATTTACCAATATAAATAGCCTTGTTCTATAAGGTTATGAAAGTATCATAAGATATAAAAAAGCGCTTTGCTTTGCTTAAATTGTCATCATATCTGGTCTCTAATTCAATGCCGAAGTTAATTAATAAAAGTAAATCTATCAGTGTAGTCCAACAATATATTTTAAAGGAATTGTGGTCATCAATCGAGGCATAATCAAAACTAGATAAAAAGTGGTTCATGCTAAAACGACATGTGTTTGCTTGCGTTCTTTATTGGAAGGATTATACAACAAATCATCATTTATATCTAAAATGAAAAAGTAGACATTGTAAGAATTAAGAACCAATGCATGGTAAAGAACTAAGTCCATATTTTAATTCTTTTAATTCTTTCAAGTTCCATCGAAAAAAGAACAAGTCTTTGTCTTAAACGACAATACTAATTGGATATTCTTTATCTCCAACTACCAAAAATAACTACAAAAATCCAAAATCCAAAATCCAAACATCATATACAAGAAGTGAAAAAAGCTAAACATAACTACAAAAATCCAATATTACCACAATGAATTCTGGTTGCCGGCAAGTGAGAAAAAACTAAAAAAAACCCCAAAATTCAGCAATGCCAACAAGCAAGCCAATGGAAATTAATATCTCTAATCAGGTAGACTTCAGGCAAATTATGTCATTCTTTGACCTTGTGTTGCTCCCTAACTTGAACCAATGTCTGTAGTCTGTACACAGAATTTGGCAACAAAATTCTGTGAAAATCTTTTAGAAAACATATAAATAAGTTAAACATCTTCTCCGACAATGTGAAAATCTTCAATTGCACCCGGAACAATCCAACGATATCATGTTGTGTGGCAAAGATAACAAATCAAATGAGATTTCTATGACATGCACATGTCATGATATTAACGGTGCACTGAAAATTTTCTCCTCCTTTTTCCATACTGATCATTTCATTGTAAAGCTTTACAATGTCTATAACATTATGAATACGATGAACAAATACATAACCATCAAATATCATTATGAGATTTAACATAGCCTAAGTAAAATTAAAAATCTGAACATGTTTTCACTGCAAATGTTCAAATGTTGTAAGAGTTGGTGACAGCCAGAGTTAATTAATAATGTTTTCTCCAACTTCCTAAATAAGAGTAATATGACCAACTACTTTCTAACTACTGCTACGAGATTTAATATAATGATGATAAAAGCGTTAAATGAGTGATTACCTTGAGTTGTGAAGTCGGATTTGTACTCCGGCAGCAGACGTCGGGATGATATTCTCTGTTGGCACTACACTCAAGATGGTGAATACACCATTAAAAGTGGATACACAATTGGTTTGGATATGGAATGGCCGGCTGCTAGCTCTAGCTCGTTGGGTTCTGGTTTTGACTGGAGTAGGATTTGGACCTTAAAATTGCCTCAGAAAATAAAGCAACCATTGAATTATGATCAGGTGTTTATACGCGATTTCGTGCCTTCTGCCTTGGCTTTTTTGCTTAAAGGAGAAGGAGAGATTGTAAGGAATTTCCTCCTCCACACCTTGCAATTGCAGGTAATGATTACTAAATTCACATTGTTTGATTGTATCTTATTGTAATTTGATATTTATTTTTTTGTTTTTGGCTCCAATTTTTGGTTGTATATTAATCTTAATGTAGGGGACTTATGTTTGAATATGGTTGTATGTTTTATCATTTAGGGTGTAGTTTAATTGTAGTTAGATATTTAATGCCAATTTCATATAACTGGTTTGATGATCTTAGAGAGGGCTAATTTTATGGTACAAATTTGCTCAAATGCCACAAAAGGGAAATTCATTTCACCTTTTTATGTGGTTGTCATATTTATTTTTAGTGATTAGTTTTCTTTTGCCAAAAATGGAAAACCTGGTTTTGATAATAGATTGAGTATTGAATGTAGCCATGTAGGAACCTCTTTCCTTGAGTTTAGAGGAATTTCAGCATTAATATGGGTACTCATGCATATAGTTTTGTGCGGTTGGAATTGGATATAAACTTTCATTGTTTTAATATTGCCAAAAATGCTTTCACTTCTCACCAGAAAGGAAGTATGTGGTTTTGATATTAGAGAGAGGGTGGAGTAAGGAATTAGGTGGCCAATAGTTGAAACTTTATGATTGATGTTTTATCTACTTATCTTTTGGAGGAGGGAGTTTCGTTGTTGCGTCTTCATTGGTCCTACTATTAGCCTGCCATATTATGAATTTTCTGCTGGTCTGCTCCCACAAATATTGAATTGACCATTGTTACTATGTTGTTATGTGTTTCTGTTCATCTTGAAACTAGCAAAGGTAGCCATATTTTACATCATAGATTGAAATTAAAATTGGTTTGTTTTTGAGAAATCAGGCTGTTCATGGAAGTGGGGAGCAGGATCTGGAGAAAGTTGTTGACTGGTCCAGGCATTACCATAAGGAATTCTATGATGCTGCTGTGGTGGTGACTGATGTGAGGAGGTTGGGGAACCCAATTCACGTTCATTGGCAGGCGCCAAGTGATGGGATTTACAAACTCAACACTGATGCATCACTTGATACGCGTCGCCAGAAAGTGGGCTTGGGAATGGTGATACGTAATCACCTAGGGTCAAGTGATGGCCGCAAGTGATCATAAAGGTTGAGGGAATATACTCTCCACAGATAGTAGAGGCATTGGCTATTTTATGGGGGATCGACTTTGCTATAGATTCTGGTCTGCAGCTGCTAGTTGTTGAGTCAGATGCCTTACATGTGGTTAATATGGTTAAAGCAGAGTTTCCGGTTTCTGCTGATCTTGGGTTGCTGATCTGGGATATTAAAGATTGTATTTCGAGCATCTCAGGTGTGACTATTTCTTATGTGCCACGTGTTGTGAATGTTGTTGCTCATAAGCTCTCTAAGTTCGGCCTTTCTGTTGCCAACGACTGTTTTTGGATGGAATCCTTCCCTCCATGTGTGGAGAGGTCTATTGAGGATGACTTTCCTGTTTAGTCGTTTGGTTTGTCTAAAAAAAAAATTAATGGTGAAGTCAAGAAGTTTTGAAGTGAACCCCGATATAGAAGAAATCTATCAAATAAACTTTTCTGTCTGCGTAGTCCACGATAATAAATCCAAACGATAGATTTTAAAGGAATTGTGGTCATCAAATGAGGCATAATTAAAACTAGATAACGAAAGTGGTTCATACTAAAACGATTGAAAATCCTTGTATTTGCTTGTGTTCTTTATCGGAAGGATTATACAACAAATCATCATTTATATCTAAAATGAAAAACTAGACATTGTAAGAACTAAGAACCAATGCACGGTTAAGAACCAAGTCCATCTTTTTAATTCTTTTAATTTTTCTCCCAGAAGTGAAAAAAGCTAAACATAACTACAAAAATCCAATATTACCACAATGAATTCTGGCTGCTGGCAAGTGAGAAAACCCAAAAATTCAGCAATGCCAACGAGCAAGCCAATGGAAAATAATATCTCTAATCAGGTAGACTTCAGGCAAATTATGTCATTCTTTGACCTTGTGTTGCTCCCTAACTTGAACCAACGTCTGTACAGAGAATTTGGCAACAAAATAAGAAAGCTTTTAGAAAACAATCAAACATATAAATAAGTTAAACATCTTCTCCAACAATCTTCAATTGCACCCGGAACAATGCATCCTATCCAACGATATCAAGTTGTGTGACAAAGATAACAAATCAAAGGATATTTCTATGACACAAATATGGCATGATAATAATGGTGCACCGAAGATTTTCTCCCAACAACAAAGCAAATAAGATTATTGAAGGTACACGCAAGCAACTATCATAATTATAGCCGGTCGATCTAATTTAAGATGTTTGAAATCTAAAATAAAAAATAAAATAAAAAAATTCTTTATTAAATGGTACTTTGTTAATTAAGTTTGTAGTGCATTATTTTGGAAAAAGAAAAACCATTATCATTGCACATTTAGAAAAGTCACACAAATATCCTCAAAATATGATTCACTGCAAACAATGTGCAAGTAAAACTCAAGTGTCTAATCTATTAAAAATATGAACATGTTTTCACTGAAAATAATTTGCAATTGCTGTCAACCATACTTTAATTTATATAGGATAATATTTTCTCCTCCTTTTTCCATACTGATCATTTCGTAAAGCTGTACAATGTCTACCAAATAGTTTCTGTCTACATTACCTTGCCATCAAATATCACTACGAGATTTAATATAATGATGATAAAAGCGTTAAATTAAACCAAACATAGAAAAAGGAAAAATTAGTGATTACCTTGAGTTGTGAAGTCGGATTTGTACTCCGGCGAAACAAGGCTCTCCGTATACACATAGAGTTTATGCCAACTCTCCTCTGTTTCAAATTCCACAACATTATGTTGTTCGATACCATCATCCTGGTACATTACGCCAACCTCTACATTCTTCGATTCGTAATCGTTTGCATCCACAAACACCAATCCCTCCTTCGTCATCAACAATAATGTTTTACTATTAATCAATAATTCCAATGGCCTCAACTCAGAGAAGGAATTATGCATCCCCATCGTGTCTACTTTCCAAGATCCTTGCACGCCATGTTTCGGCATAACACAAAATTGTTTTTGACCATCACTTTTATCCACTGCCAAATAAAGAGAGCCCCCCAAAGCTGTAAGAGTATAATTGCAGTTTCCTTTTAACACAGTGTCAGGTAAGGATATGGTTTTGAACTTCTCTTCCACCAAATCAAACGCTGCAATCACACACGAACCATCAAGATCCTCGAATGCCCAATGGATTGCCCCATTCAGATAGACCCCCATCTCATAACACTTCTCGGGAAAAAGTAAACCATTTTCAATACTCGTCCAAGAATCTTTTCCCAGAGAATAGACCTCAACAAGTTCTCCCGGACAAGACTTTTTAACAAGCTTGTAGTCATCAATAGACTCAGCGTAACCAAAGCCATACAGATATCTAATACGAGCTGGACCGCCAGATTCTGATATTTGCTTGCATTTTTGAGTGGAAGGATTATACACAAACAATTTATTATTTTCTGTTATAAGGCCTAACAAGCCATTACAAGAACCAAAACATCTAATCCAATAAAATTTCTCAGGAACTGGAAACTCAAGACGGAGCATAGTAATCTTGTCATCATTATATGACACAGTTTCGAGGTCTACAGCGAAGAGATCCCAAAAATCATCTACAAGAAGTCTTTTTCTTCCTAGGGTTTGAGATCGAGAGAGATGCATTTTCACGAAACTAGGGTTGGAAATCAGATCTATCCATTCCTTGGATACGCATTTGAATCGGCAAAGGGACTTGACCGGCAATCTCAAGAGTATTTCGTCGATGAGCTCCGGTAGAAGAGTCGACATGGCAGAGAGAAGATATTATTGCAGAGAAATGACTGAGGAACCAAGCTCTGGAAATGGCGTAGGGATTTGATTTTTCCTTTTGTTTTCTAGAAATAACCAATATCGGTGAAATGATTGCGTATTTATACACTTACAAAAGCGCTAAATATCGACCTGTGAGGACATAAATGCCCTTCAATTTAAGAAACCGTATTGAAATTGGGCGTTGGTGTATTTGTATTTAAACGGGAACTTTTGGTTAGTTTTATGATTTTTTTTTTTTTTTTTTTTTTTTTTGAAGTATACAACACCTGGAATACAGATCCAGGGCAATTACAACTGGGACTCTTCAGCAATGAACACATAAGCACAGCCCAGATCAAAGCCCCACAAACGGGGGAAAAAAAACCCACACACAAAGGTGGGATTACAACCAAGCGAAACCATGGCTCACAGGTGCTGGGTGGATCCATAAGGACGTCCAAACACACGGGCTAACAAGCAGCCAAAATGGTTCACCTGAACCTACAAACCCTCACAAGAGGGACCGAAATTGAAAATAAACAAAAAACTACCAAAACCTCACCAGGAAGACCTAACTATCCGACCAAACCTAACACCGATCCGAGGAGGAGGTCGGAGTCCCGGCTGCCGGCAAGAGTTCCTGCGGAGAGGATCCGGCTGGATCGCAGCCCATGGCCAAACACTCAAGATCCGGACCGCTGCTCATGCCGGAACACTTTAGATCTGGTGGGAACCAAGAGGATCGGGCCGATCTGATAGCTGCCGGAGTCGGCCAGAAAAAGACCCACTCGGTGGCAAGAGAGGGTCGGCCGAACGATCTCCAGGGCCATCGTAGCAGCTATAGAAATCCCCCACTCGGACCAGGTAGGCTCAGCTCGAGGAAGAAGACCGCCGCCGACTCTCGCTGCCACAACAAGAAGTCGGCGACGGACTGAGGTGGCGAATATTGGGCGAGTTGAGAGAAAAAGGGGTAGAGAGACGGTAGAGAAAATATCTGATGAGAGAGAGTTTTTTACTTTAATTAATTAGTTTATTATTAAGTTAGAGCATCTCCAATGCTATTATGCATTTGGAGAAAATGGAGTGCCACATAGGATAGATATTAAAAAAGTTAGAAAAACTCTCTCCATTGCTATTACCTAAGTTGAATATATAGATGATGTGGGCCAAAAAAAGTTCGAAAATATGGAGTTGGGTTTCTAATTCTAGAAACTCTCCTAGAAATGCTGACTAGGATTTCTAACTCTTTCCACCAATAAGATTAAAGCTTTCAATTCTTTCCACCAATAAGATTAAACCTCATTTAATTATAAAATAAAAGAAGAGAGAGAGTGTAATAATTGTTTTATTATGATTGGATATAAAATGGATGCATACTTGACTTTAGATAATTGCATTGGAGATGTGAATATGCATTTCCCTAAAAAAATTTCAAAAGTGGGCCCATAATAAATAGAAATGCTGATGTGGCACTATTTAGAAACTCAAAAATGCATATTTGCATTGGAGATGCTCTTAATACCATAGTCTCCTACTATCCTCCTTTGAGTGATATTGAGTCGAATCTTGCTATTCCCGGTCAATGCTGTAAATGTAGGCCAGCCAGGCAAGGGAAATAGGCCGTGCCTAAAAAATTTAGGGAGGCACGGTACAACATGGCCTCAAAGGGAATAAACGGCACGGTACGGGATGGCCTCAAAAAAATTAAAATATTTTTTAAAAGTAGTTATTACAGTTTGAACCAAGGTTGTCGAAATCCAAAATATTTTAAATAAATATTAAGGAGTTAATTTAATATGTGTCCATTTCGAACCTTAAGGCCTGTTTGGTGTGTGGGAAATGATAGGATTATTTTCATGAGATTTGATTGGACTAAGATTAGTACTGTAATGTGTTTAGTGCTGTATGAAATTAGATTAAAATAGTACTATCTCGTGTTTGGTGTGGTATATGGATAAAAATATAATTTTATCATATATTTAATATAGTGTGAAATTAATTAATATAAAATTAAATGAAATTATTTTTAAATAAGTTAATTATTTATATTTTTTAAAAATATATATTTAAAATTAATATTAAGGAAAATAACATTTTTAATTAATATTTAATATTTAAAAAATATTTTTAAATATTATAATAAGCTATATTAAATAAATATAAAGTTTTATAATTAAATAAAAAATTATAAATAAAATAAAAAAAGAATTATTATTTTTTTAAATATGGGACTAAATAGCCCCACCTCACTTGGATAAAATGGTTGCATATAATTGGACTAGTTAAAATAATTATTTAAATTAAATTTTAAAAAATTTAAATATTCAAAACCAATTTTAAACAAAATAATATTTATTTTTATTTGTTATAATTGAAAATTATTATTTTTAAAATTTTAAAAATAAAATATTTTATTAATTATTAAAATATATTTATATTTTAATCACATGAAAATAAAATAAATTGAAAAGAGAAAATAAAAATAAAAATAAAGTATAAATTGGTGGGACTAATATTAGTCCCACCATTGGTGGGATAAGTTGATTTCATGAGATTAAATAATTTCATCACATGCAAGCAAAAACATAAAAGATGGGACTAAAATTAGTCTTATCTCATCCCATCCCATGCACCAAACGTGCACATTGAAATGAATATATTCATTTTAATATATTTTATTTATAAACCGTCTTAAATTATTAAGACACCCAATTTATATAAGTCTTTCTATTATCAGTTCGAACTGATATGAAATATATCAGTTCCTTACATGTAGACTATTGGATTTAAAAGATGCTTTGACAAGTGCATGCAGCCAAATCAAAGTATTTAAATCTAATGGCCCACATGCAAGGAACTAATATATCTTTTGTTAGTTCGAACTGACAATAGAAAAATTGTATATATATATATATATATATAATCATATTATTTTTAGAATCAAATTCTTGTCTATTGCCTAAACATCTCATTTTTGGATTCAAATAATCATTTGCTTCCCAATCAAGGAAAAAATAATAGTTAATTACACTACCATACCTGAGTTTATTGAATCTAGCAGAATTTCAAATAAATACATAAAATTAATGCAAACAATCCTTGCCGTTAGTCAACACTATTAGGGTTAACAATTGACTTTTGAAAAGACACAATTGCACATACTATTAAAAAGTTAAAAGGCTAATTGGCACAAATACCCATGAACTTTTCAGAAAGTTGCATTGTGCCACCTATACTTTTTTTTCCGGCACTAAACCCCTTAAACTCTTGTAAATTTACAAAAACTGACGGATTGGCAATGGAAGCCACATTCTGTTTGTTTTCAAGTCACGTGCACCTCACATGCGTTTCATAGTATAAATTTTTGAAGAGTTTAAAGAGCATCGGTGCCAATTAGCCTAACGATTATTATATCAACAAAAATTATTATATTAAAAACAAAAACAAAAACAAAACCAAAAATTAAAAATGTAAATACCATCATCATCCAAACCTAGAAAATCATCTTCAGCACACCACCAAAACTAGAAACACCATAATCTAGAACCCATAACCGAACCTTCATCATCACCATCACACCCAGTCCAGACCACCATCATCACCATCACCAAAATCCACACCACCAGGAAAAAAAAAAAAAGAAAAAAAAAAA
This sequence comes from Acer saccharum, assembly GCA_030490815.1. NCBI lineage: Eukaryota > Viridiplantae > Streptophyta > Magnoliopsida > Sapindales > Sapindaceae > Acer > Acer saccharum. Next base: position 31,977,551 of record CM059872.1, read on the forward strand.
AAAAAAAAAAAAAAAAAACATGGAGATCCTAACAAATCGCCACAAAAAACTCACCAAATCCAAACAAAAATTTCTGCTTGATATTTTGTTTAAGAAAGAAAAATTAGAAATTTGATATCTAAAACCCTTTAATAACAAAACCCAAATCATATATTTAAAAATAAAAATAAAACCTAGAAATCAGAACACTCACACCAAAATTTGCCAGAAATTCATCATAGATCCATAGAAACCACTAGTACCAATCACAGATCTCTCAAAAACAAAACGAAGAAAATTTTAAAATTAAAGATAAAATAATCACAAATAAGATCTGGAGGCTTACTATTTAGGATTCATGACTGGAAAGGTGTTGTTGGAGTTGCAGACAGATCACAAAAAAATTAAAAAATAAAATTATTCATAGATCCAATGGCTTCGTTCATGGTGAGGATGCGGCGACTTCACCGGATCCTCACCTAATGGTGAAGAGAGAGAGCGAGAGAGAGGTGGTGATGACGCTGAGAGTGAGAGAGAGAATTTTTTTTTTTTTTTTAATTTCTTTAGTATTAATGTTTTATTATCTTTTAATAATTATTAACTTTACCTGTTAAATGATTATTATTTTTTTTCATTTTTTTCATTTTTTTTCATTGTTATTAACTTTTCCATGTGAGTTTTAAAAAATAAGATTTCATAGATGAAGATGAAGTTTCGAAGATTGGGAAGAAGATGAAGTTTAGACAAGCTTTCGATTTTTTTAGGCTGTTTTTAATATAATAATTTTTGTTAATATCATAATCTTTAGGCTAATTGCCATTGATACCCCCTAAACTCTTCAAAAATTTGTACTATGAGATGCACGTGAGGCGCATGTGACTTGAAAACAGACAGAATATGGCTTCCGTTGCCAATCTGTCAGTTTTTACAAATTTACGAGAGTTTAGGGGGTTTAGTGCAAAAAAAAAATATAGGGGCCACAATACAACTTTCTGAAGAGTTCAGGGGGCATCTGTGTCAATTGGCCAAGTTAAAATTACCCCTAACCATAAAAGTTTAATTTTTTTTTAATTAAAATAAACATAGAACTCCACCTGCCTTGAAGTCCATCGCCGGTTGAGATCATCCCCCTCCCGACGGGATGAGATTGTGATCTCCTCCCGTCACGTAGGAGGTGGATCTCTTTTGTGGAGTAGATGTCCTCCACCACGATGAGATGCGAATCGAGGAGATATTGAATCTTTTCCATCGAGAAAATCTTAGACAATCTAACGATAATTATTTTAAAAGGTAATAACGCAACTAGCAATGATTATCTTAAAAACTACTACAATACCAAGCTGACCCAAGTAGGATTTTGATTTTGAAAATTGTTTTTGAGTACAATAAAAAATTATTTAAAAAATTATAACACAACCAACAGTGATTATCTTAAAAACTACTACAATACCAAGCTAGCACAAAGTATGATTTTGATTTTGAAAATTGTTTTTGAGTACAATAAAAAATCATAACTAAACTTAACAAGAATCTCATTTTTAATTAATTTGTTTTTATTTCTTTCAAAAACAAGAATCTCATTTTTAATTTTTAAGAATCTCATATTTACTTACTTCTTCTATAATAAAAAAAAAAAAAAAAAAAAAAAAAAAAAAGGGTGGTAGTTTGGTTATTATTGCAAAAAGGAAAACTTGAGAATTTAGATGTTTAGCTCATCAAAATTGAAATATGTCGGAATCAAATTAAACATTTCTTATTTCAATAATCTAAAATATTAAAAAATAATACATAAAAAAAAGTAATTTATACTGAAGTTTACTGTTATTACAAAATAGCAACTAATTAATCTATCTCTAAAGAATATAACATTAAAATAATTATAATAATTTTCATGGTAAAAAGACAAATTCTTATTGATAAGAGTTCACAATATTTTCACATTCACAATAATTCTTATCGAATAATTTTCGCATTCATAATGTTGTTAGAAATCCTCTAATAGCCATACATAATAACTACTACATTAAGGAATCATATTCATATGAAGGATATGGTATGGACTAACTAACATATATGAATGGGAAAATTAGAGTAATTGTTGTCCATCAGAATCCAATGGTTCAACCATTTCAAAAGATAAAAAAAAAAAAAAAAAAAAAAAAAAAAAAAAAAAAAAAAAAAAAAAAAAAAAGAATCTAATGGTTCAAAGAAGTCAAAAAGCATATGAATGGAAAAAATAGAGTAATTACCTATATAGTAGCACACTCCAAAAATCATATATGAGTTAGAAAAGCTATAAGGTAACTGCAAAAATCCATTACCAACATGGTAGCAAAATCCAAAATCCAAAAACCAAAGATCATATACAATAAGTGAAAAAAAAGAAGTTAAAAATAACTGCAAAAATCCAAAAACATTACCACAGCGAATTCATGCTGCCAGCAACTGAGAACAAACTAAAAATAACTGCAAAAATCCAGCAATGCCAGCAAGCAAGCCAGGAGAAAGTAATATCTGTAATCGGGTAGACTTCAGGGAATATCTGTAAAGAGAATTTGGCAACAAAATGAGAAAGCTTTTAGAAAACATATAAATAATTTAAACATCTTATCCAAAAATGAGAAAATCTGCAATCTGCAAGTGTCTAATCTATTATAAATATGAACATGGCTTCACTGCAAACAGTGTGTAATTGGTGTCAGCCATACAGGATAATATTTCCTCCTCCTATATACATACTCATTTCATTGTAAAGATTTACAATATATATAACAATGTGAATAATATGACCAAATACAGAACCATCAAATATCACTACGAGATTTAACATAGCCCAAGTAAAATTAAAGTTCTGAACATGTTTTCACTACTAGATACTTTCTATCTACATCACCTCGCCATCAAATATCACTACGAGATCGATTTAATAGTGATGATAAAAGCGAAAAAGGAAAAATTAGTGATTACCTTGAGTTGTGAAATCGGATTTGTACTCAGGTGAAACAAGGCTCTCCGTATAGACATGGAGATTATGCCAACTATCCTCTGTTCCAAATTTCAAAACATAATATTGTTCTATATCATCAACCTGGTACATTACACCAACCTCCACATTCTTCATTTTATCTTTTTTATCCCGAAACATCAATAATCCTTCCTCTGTCATCAACAACAATGTTTTACAATGACTCAATAATCCCAATGGCCTCAACTTAGAGAACTTAGGCTTCCGGAATCTTTTCCAAGATCTTTCCACGCCATATTCTGGCATAACCCAAAAATCTTTTTGACCATCACTTTTATCAGCTGCCAAGCAAAGAAAGCCCTTCAAAACTCCAAGAGTATATTTGCAGTTTCCTTTTAACACAGTTTCAGGTGGAGGTAAGGTTTTGAACTTCTCTTCCACCAAATCAAACGCTGCAATCACACAAGAACAATCACGATTCTCAAACGCCCAATGGATAGCTCCATTCAGATAGAACCCCACCTTAACAAAGGCCCCCTCCTCATAATACTTCTCGGGAAAAAGAAAATCACTTTCAATACTCGTCCAAGAATCTTTTCTGAGAGAATAGACCTCAACAATTTCTCCCGGACCAGCAATTTTAACAAGCTTGTAGTCATCAATGGACTCAGCGTAACCAAAGCCATATAGATATGTAATTTCAGTTGGACCGCCAAAACCTGATATTTCCTTGCATTCTTGAGTGGAAGGATTATACACAAACAATTCACTATATTCCATTATAAGGCCTAACAAGCCATTACAAGAACCAATACATGTAATCCAATGAAATTTCTCAGGAAACTTAAGACTCTGCATAGTAATCTTGTCATCATTATATGACACCGTTTGGAGGTCTACAGAGAAGAGATCAGACGTACCATCTGCAAGAAGTCTTGTTCTTTCTAGGGTTTGTGCTCGAGAGAGGTGCATTTTCACGAAATGAGGGTTGGAAATCAGATATGGCCATTTCTTGGATATGCATTTGAATCGGCAAAGGGACTTGACCGGCAATCTCGAGAGTATTTCGTCGATGAGATGCGGTGGAAGAGTCGACATGGCAGAGAGAAGATATTATTGCAGAGAAATGACTGCAAAACCAAGCTCTGGAAATGGCGGAGTGATGAAGATTTATATTGCAGAGAATTTGGGGATTTGATTTTTCCTTTTGTTTTCTAGAAATAACTAGTATCAGAGAAATGATTGCATATTTATACACTTACAAAGACGCCAAGTGTCGACCTGTGAGGACATAAATGCCCCTCGATTGAAGACGCTATATCAAAGTTGGGCGTGGGTGTATTTGTATTTAAACGGGAACTTTTGGTTACTACTTGTTAGATTTATGACTTTATGTAAAGGGTCTAATATAAATATTTTAGGGTCTCCTCTCCTTGGGTGAGAGTTGCATCGTTGCCGTACTTGTAGAGTCCAATCTCGCTAGATCCCGGTAGACCTTGACCCACTATGGAGCCGGTTTTATAAAAAAAATTTATATTTTTTAGGGTCTAATACTTAGGAGGGTGTATTCAATTTCGTTGAAGTTTGATGAATTTATTTCAAGTGATGGATCACGAATTCCATATATATTTTGTTAGAATTTTGTATAGAGCTTGTTGGATTTTTACATAGAGTCAGATTGAATTGAATGGATTTTTGATGATTTATCTTGAAAAAAAATAAATAATATTTCATTATTCATTATCTCACTATTTAAATAACTTTTTCTATTAAAAAGGTAGTAGTTTGGTTATTGTTACAAAAACAAAAGGAAAATTTGAGAATTTAGACGTTTGGCTCGTTTAAAATTGAAGTATGTCAGAATCAAATTAAACATTTATTATTTCAATAGTCTAAAATATTAATTAAATATTTAATGCATAAAAAGTAATTTATACTGAAGTTTACTGTTAATACAAAAATAGCACTAATTTTCTCTAAAGAATATCACATTTTGGTAAAAAGACAAATTCTCATCGATTCTCAATATTTTCACATTCACAATAATTCTTATTGAAGATAACCAATAATTTCCACATTCACAGTGTTGTTTTAGCAATCCTCTAATATCCAATTATCCATAAATTATAACATCTCAAAAGGCTGGTTTGAGCTTTAACTACTACATTAAGGAATCATATTCATATGAATCATATGGTATGGGAAAAATCAGAATCTAATGGTTCATGTTCACAGAAGTCAAAAAGCATATGAATGGGAAAAATCAGAATCTAATGGTTCATGTTCACAGAAGTCAAAAAGCATATGAATGGGAAAAATAGGGTAATTAACTATATCGTAGCACACTCCAAAAATCATACTTGAGCAAGAAAAGCTACAAGTAACTGCAAAATTCCATTACCAATATAGTAGCACATTCCAAAATCCAATCATATACAAGAAGTGAAAAAGGCTAAACATATTTACAAAAATCCAATATTACCAGAGTCAGCAACTGGGAAAAAACGGAAAATAACTACAATAATCCAGCAATGCCAGGTGAAAATATCTCAAATCAGGTAGGCTTCAGGCAAATTATGTTCTTCTTCGACGTTTTGTTGCTCCCTCACTCGAACCAATATCTGTAATGTCTAACGATATGACCAAATACATAATATCACTACCAAATTTAACATAGCCTAAGTGAAATTAAAAATCTGAACATGTTTTCACTGCAAACAATGTGCAAGTAAATGTTGTTGGAAATCTGAACATGTTTTCACCGGAAATAGTGTGTAATCAGCACCAACCATACTTTAATTTATACAGGATAATATTTCCTCCTCCTATTTCCATACTCATTTCATTGTAAAGCTTTACAATATCTATATGACCAAATACAAGACCATCAAATATCACCACGAGATTTAACATAGCCTAATGTTGTAATAGTTGGTGCCAGTCAGAGTTAATTAATAATGTTTTCTCCAACTTCCTAATTAAGAGTAATATAACCAAATACTTTCTATCTACATCAAATATCACTACGAGATTTAACTAGGAAGAATTAGTGATTACCTTGAGTTTTGAAGTCAGGTTTGTACTCGGGTGAAACAAGGCTCTCCGTATACACATAAAGATCAGGGTCAAACCAACCATTCTCTGTTCCGAATTTCACAGCATTATATTGTTCGCTACCATCACCCTGGTACATTACACCAACCTCTACATTCTTCAATTTTTTATCTTTTGCATCCTGAAAAACCAATCCCTCCTTCGTCATCAACAAAAATGTTTGACTATTATTCAATAAGCCCAATAGCCTCAACTTAGAGAACCTCTTATGCATCCAGATTATTTTCCAAGATCTTTTCACACCATATTCCGGCATAACACAAAATTGTTTTAGACCATCACTTTTATCTGCTGCCAAATAAAGATAGCCCCCCAAAACTCCAAGAGTATAATTGCAATCTCCTTCTAACACATTGTCAGGTGGAGGTAAGGTTTTGAACTTCTCTTCCACCAAATTAAACGCTGCAATCACACACGAACCATCAAGATCCTCAAACGCCCAATGGATAGCTCCATTCAGATAGACCCCCACCTTAACTAAGAACCCCATCTTATAATACTTCTTGGGAAAAAGAAAACCACTTTTAACACTTGTCCAAGAATTTTTTCCTAGAGAATAGACCTCAACAATTTCTCCTGGATCAGCAATTTTAACAAGCTTGTAGTCATCTATGGACTCGGCGTAACCAAAGCCATATAGATATGTACTAGTTCGAGCGCCTAAACGTGCTATTTGCTTGCATTCATGAGTGGAAGGATTATACACAAACAATGCAGAACTAAATTCCGTTGCAAGGCCTAACAAACCATTACAAGAACCAATACATGTAATCCAAAAACATTCCTCGGGAAAATTAAGACCAAGCATAGTAATTTTGTCATCATTATATGACTCAGTTTCGAGGTCTACAGAGAAGAGATCCCACATACCATCTGCAAGAAGTCTTCTTCTTCTTCCTAGGGTTTGAGTTCGAGAGAGATGCATTTTCACGAAATGAGGGTCTGAAATCAGATATGGCCATTTCTTGGATACGCATTTAAATCGGCAAAGGGACTTGACCGGCAAGGTCCAGAGTATTTCGTCGACGAGCTCCGGTGGAAGATACGTCATGGCGGAGAGAAGATATTATTGCAAAACCAAGCTCTGGAAAATGGAAATGGCGGAGTCAAGAAGATTGTATTGCAGAGAATTTAGGGATTAATTTTCCCTTTTGTTTTCTAGAAAAGACAACTAAATGAGTCAAATGACTGCGTATTTATACACTCTTACAAAGACGACTAAATATCGACCTGTGAGGACATAAATGCCCCTCAATTTAACAAGCTATATTGAAGTTGGACGTGGGTGTATTTGTATTTAAACGGTTACTACTTGTTAGATTTATGTAAACGGCTTGGTTTTGACTTTTGATTAAAATTCTCTGTAAAGTGTAATTAGTAAACAAACTATTATTATTTCTGGAAATATAAAAAAAATTCTACGGTGAAATACATTTGATAGTACTTTATTAAAAGAATTTAAAATATTTAAAATTTTAATGATATTTTTTACCATGTTTGACTGAAGAAAAAAAAAAAAAAAAAAACTAATATATATGGAATTGTTTGGAGAAATACATAATGGATGTTTTTCATTAAAAATAAAATAAACTGTGTCTATTAAAAAAGAAAAAAAAATTGTGAGTGTTCTTTTCTTTTCTTGATAATTTAATTGAAGCTTTACAAACTACACTTATAAATATTTTAGGGTCTAATACTAAATTAATTTTAAAACGAATTTACAAAAATAAAGATGCAATTTTACAATTGTTATTTCACTTATTAACATGCATTTTGATATTAAATTAAAGTACTGAATTTATTCATTAGAAAATACAAAGTTCAATTTATTTTTCCATAATAAATTACAACTTTCGACACAAGACTATTCAAAACTATTTTCAATAATTGAAAAAAAAGAAAAAAAAAGGATTAGTGAGTAGTAGTGAGTTTCAACAGGTTCGGTCGCGAGGGGGCTGTTTGTCGACGGTAGTCAGTTTATGATTATGGGGTCTGAGGTTATAGAAAAGCTTTGTGCTTCTTTGTCATTGAAGGATCGTGAGGGTCCAGTTCGCAAGTTACAAAATGAGTTGAAGGTGGCGGGTGCGCAGAATATGGCGCTTTGTCTCGCGGGGAAGATATTGTCAGTGGATCTGGTTAATAAAGAGGCGTTCAGGTCGCTTATCTCGAGGATTTGGAAGGTGCAAGGTGGGGTTGAGATTGAGGCGATCACAAATAACATTTCCACCTTTCATTTCCAAACGGTGGAGGATCGAAGGAAGGTTCTTGCTAGTGGGCCATGGAGCATTAACAATGCGTTGATTGTCCTTGAAGAACCAGCTGGGAAGGGTGCAATAGCTAGCCTTAAGTTTCGCGTTGCGGAGTTTTGGGTATAGATTTCTAATCTACCAATCTTGTGTATGACAAAAGAGATTGGCCGGTTCCTAAGAGGTATTATTGGAGAGGTCCGTGAGGTTGACTCAAGGCCGTCTGGCGATTGTCTTGGCAAGTTTTTAAGAGTTAGAGTAGTTGTTGAGATTGATAAGCCTTTGCGGTGTTTTCTACGAGTGGATGTGCTTAAAGATGGAGAGGAAACAGCTATGCCCATTAAGTATGAAAGGCTATCGGATTTCTGTTTCCATTGTGGTATCCTTGGCCATACAGTGCGAGGTTGTTCAGATGTGGTGAGGGATAGCCTTGGAGCTGATCATAACTTTCCTTATGGGCCATGGTTAAAAGCAGAGAGCCCTCCTAAGTTCCCAATGTGTTAGGGGCGAGGTGGTTCCTCTGGTTCTAAGTTTCAGACAGGTTTCAAGGGTCCTGGTAATTTGGTAGAGGGGGTCCATAATTACAGACGTCATTCGGGGTTGATGGAACGGGATTGGAGTCTACTGGAGAAGGGCTTGATTGGTCAGTAGGGGGTGGCTCAGGCAGTGATCCAGTTTTGGTAGGCAAAAAATTAGAAGGACTTTCCTCGCGAGAGGGAGATATTCCCGGTAATAAATTCTCAAATTCAAATTTGATTCGTGATAAGTCTAATTTGAATTTGAAATTGACCAATCCCTGTGATTCTGGGTTTAATGATATAACTAAGACCGGATATGTAGGCGTTGACCACAAGTCTGGTGATGATAAGGTGGTTAGGCCTGATCCTATGTTAGTTGAACAATCTTCTACTGCTCAGGAAGTGGGTTTTAAACAAAAGTTATGCACTGGGCCTTTTAGTGATGGGCTTGAGCTGGTTGGTACACCTAATTGGCTGGGCCCAGATGTGGAATCTGTTAGTGTTGTTCTATCTGAAGTCGCTGATGCTATGAAGAGTGTGGATGTTTCTAGTTTGGGCTTATCTAAGGTGCTTGCTGGGCCTGAGACTGGTGAGTCAAGTAAGAAAGAGATGGGTGGGGGTAGTGGATTTTCTACTAAAAAATGGAAACGGGCTGCTCGAGCTGGTCCAGTCAGGCAATCTGATGTAAGTGTTCTTTCTAGTGATGGTAAACGTCAATGTGAAGGGGTTGCTGAGAGTTTCGATGAAGGTTCTAAAAAACCAAGAAATGATTCTCTGGCAACTGGTTCGAATACAGGTCTATCGGTCGGTCGGTCGGCTTTCCTCGGCCCACCAGGCTCAATGAGTTGCATATTTTGGAACGCCCAAGGAGTGGGAAAGACTCGTGCGTTCTGTGCGTTGTCGAATTTGAAGAAGAATTTCAATTCGTCGATCGTTTTCCTTATGGAAATTAAGGCTATCCATTCCTTGATGGAATTGTATAGGGTTCGATTGGGGTTTGCTGGAAAGCTTGTTGTGGACAAGATTGGGAGTAGTGGTGGGTTGTGCATGTTTTGGATTGATAGTGTTTGTGTTTCTTTACTTTCGTATTCCAGATTTCACATTGATGTTGGGGTGGGTGCTGCTGATTCGAATGGTTGGCGGCTTACGGGGTTGTATGGTAATCCGGCTCCTGAGCAACGGTGTCATACTTGGACTCTGTTACGTCGCTTAAAGGGTTTGTCTAGTATCTTTTGGCTGGTTGTGGGGGATTTTAATGAAATCCTTTGGGAGTTAGAGAAGTTGGGCGGTCTTCCTCGGGCTGCGCCGTTGATGGAAAACTTTAATGAGGCTCTGGATTCGTGTGAGCTTGAGGATTTGGGATTTTCTGGGGTGAAGTTTACTTGGTCGAATAAGAAAGATGTTGGCTTGATTCATGAGCGGTTGGATCGTGCAGTTTGCTGTCACAATTGGAAACAATTGTTCCCTTCCTCGAAGGTGGTGCACTTGGATTTCTGGTCCTCGGATCATAGGGCTGTGTTAGTTGATGTCTTGGGGGTGGATAATCTTTCTCGTATTGGCAGGGCGGGGGTGCCTCGTCGGTTCCACTTTGAGGCCTGTTGGGTGGATGATGCTGGCTGTCGTTCGTTGGTGGACTTGAATTGGGGTAATTCTGATGGCCGACGTGGTATGTCTGATATTGTGGCTAAAGTTCATAGGTGTGTTGGTAATTTGGTGAGTTGGAACCAGAGTCATCGTAGAGACCTACAAAGAGATATTGGTAGGAAGAGGAAGGAGTTGGCTGAGGCTTTGAAAGATTTTGATCAGGATTCTTGGAGACCTATTAGTATAATTGAGAACCAATTAGACATGCTGCTTGATAAAGAGGAAGTTTATTGGAAACAAAGGTCTTGTCAATAGTGGCTAAGGCACGGGGATAGTAATTTGAAGTTTTTCCACTGGAAAGCTACTGCTAGGAGAAAAAGGAATGAGATTGCGGGCCTGTTGGATGAGAATGGTAAGTTCTGTGAGAATTCAGTTGAGCTTGAAGATATTGTGGTTTCCTACTTCTCTAAACTTTTTTGCTCTTCTCTAAACTTTTTTGCTCTTCTCAACCGACTGTTAATCATTGGAGCTCGGTGATTGATTGTGTTCCTAAGAAGTTGTTAGGTAGGAAAAGTGATTTTTTGGATGCTCCTTTCTCGGCGACTGAGATTAAAAAGGCTTTATTTGATATGTTTCCGACCAAGGCCCCTGGTTTAGATGGTATGCCGGCTCTGTTTTATCAAACTCATTAGGAGACGGTGGGAAAAGACATTACTGTTGCGTGTTTATGGTGCCTTAACGATGGTGAGTCTCTTGAGTCTGTGAATGATACCCTGGTTATTTTAATCCCGAAGGTTGATAGCCCGGTGACGATGTCTGAGTTTCGACCGATTAGCCTGTGCAATGTAATCTATAAGATTGTGGCCAAATCCTTAGCTAATCGGTTCTGTCTGGCGCTAAGTGATGTTATTTCAGAGATGCAGAGTGCTTTCGTGCCTGGGCGTCTTATCTCTGACAATGCCATTATTGGTTTTGAGTGTGTCCACGCTCTTCGTACTCGTAAGCGAAAGAAAGATTCTTTGGCTTTGAAATTAGATATGTCCAAAGCTTATGACCGTGTTGAGTAGGGTTTTTTATCTGCGATGATGTTAAAGTTAGGCTTCTTGAATGCTTTGGTGTTGAGGATCATGAGGTGTGTTGAGTCGGTTTCTTTTTCTTTCCAGATCAATGGTCGTATTTGTGGTAATTTAAAGCCTTCGAGGGGCCTTCGGCAATGTGACCCTTTGTCTCCTTACCTGTTCTTAATCTGTGCCGAGGGTCTTTCTAGTCTTGTTGATGAGGCTGTCTCTATTGGGGATATTACGGGTCTTCGGTGTGGTCGGACGGGGCCTCGTATCTCTCATTTGTTTTTCGCAGATAATAGTCTTCTCTTTGCTAAAGCATGTTCTAGAGAATGTAGTAATATCAAGAGGATTCTTCACACTTATGCGCTGGCTTCTGGTCAAGTTATTAGCTTTGAGAAATCTACTGTTTGCGTGAGCCAATCTGTCTCGAGATCGGAGGGGATTCGGTTGGCTTGTACGTTGGGTGTTGAGTTTGTGAATTGCCATGAACGTTACTTGGGGCTCCCAAGTTTTACAGGTCGGAATAAGAAACAACTTTTTAGGAGTATTAAAGATCGTATTTGGCAAAAACTCAAGGGTTGGCAGAATATGCTGTTTTCAGCGGGCGGGAAAGAGGTTCTTCTCAAAGCTGTGGTTCAGTCTGTTCCCTCTTTTTCAATGAGCCTTTTTAATTTGTCGAAGGGGTTTATTTCTGATATCCATCGCCTTTGTAACCGGTTTTGGTGGGGGAGCTCGGATTCGGGTAACAAATTACATTGGTGTTCGTGGCCTAGGTTATGTGATAGTAAAGACAGTGGTGGTATGGGTTTTCGGGATTTGTCCATCTTTAATCAGGCTTTGTTAGCTAAATAGTGTTGGCAGCTGATTAAGAATCATGGTTCTTTGGCCGGAAGGGTGATTAAAGGTAGATACTTTCTGACTTCGAATTTTTTGCAGGCTGAGCATTGTGTGACGGGCTCCTTTATTTGGAGAAATTTCCTGTGGGGTCGTGAGTTAATTGAAGCTGGTTCGAGGTGGAGAATTGGTACTCATAGCAATGTTTCTATTTATTCTGATCGTTGGATTCCGAGGCCTATGTCCTTCAAGGTCCAGTCTTTGCCTATTTTGGGTGAGGGTGCTTTGGTTAGAGAGTTGGTCTCTCCGTCGGATGGCTGGGATGTGTCTCGTGTGCTGTCTTCATTTTCCTCGGAGGAAGCTGAAGCTATTCTTAGTCTTCCCCTTGGTTCGACTCCCTCTTCTGATTGTCTCCTTTGGCATTTCGAGTCGAGTGGTGCCTATTCTGTTAAGAGCGGTTACAAAGTGGGTAGGCTCCTTCAATCTCAATTTCGGCCTTCTGGTTCTTCTACTGCTGAGTGGTGGAAATGTTTATGGAAACTTAATATTCCTTCCAAGGTTAAGTGTTTTATGTGGAAGGCTTGCCATAACTGGATCCCTACCATGGCCAATCTTGCTAACAGAGGTCTTTCGGTTGAGTCTCTTTGTCCTGTTTGTGCTGCTGCTCCGGAGACGACGCTGCATGCGCTATGGAATTGCAAGCTTGCTAAGCAGCTTCGATCTAATTGCTATTATCCTAAAGGTATGAGTTGTGGTACTAAGGTTAATTTTGTGGATTTCTTTCTCCTTTTTTTCTCGTATTCTTTCTAAGGAGGAGCTGGAGGTTTTTTGTTTCTTGCTGTGGAGAATTTGGTTCTGGAGAAACCAGATTATTCATTCTTCTTCTAATAATAGAGTGGAGGATGGGTTTGGTTGGGCCTCTTGTTTCCTTCAGGATTAACAGGGGGCTCGTGATATCAGTAGAAATTCGGTGGTTGGTGCGAACTCTGGTGTGCCCAGCCGTTGGCAGTTGCCTTTGGATGGTACTTATAAGATTAATACTGATGCGGCTATCAGGGAGAATACTCGTCTGATTGGTTTTGGGATTATTGTGTGAGATTCTAAAGGCCTAGTTATGGCTTCTTCTATCCAGAAGGTTACTGCTTGCTATTCTCCTCCTGTGGCTGAGGCTATGGCTATTTTGAGGGGTCTTCGCTTCGCTGTTGATGCAGGTTTATCTCTGGCTTTCCTGGATAGTGATGCTAAGTGGGTGGTGGATTTGATCAACTCTGAAGGTGGCTCCTCTGCTGATATTGGTCTCGTGATTAATGACATTAGAGCTATGTCGAATTCTTTTAATATCCCTATTTCTTTTGTTCCTAGATCTGCCAATTTAGTGGCTCATGAGTTAGCTAAGTTAGCTATTCATTCTAGAGAGGATTGTTTTTGGTTGGAGGATGTCCCTCCTTGCATTGAGTCTGTTGTGAGGGCTGATTGCTCTTCCTAGTTTTCTTTTCCCTTTCAAAAAAATAAAAAATAAATTACAACTTTCGATGATATTTGGCCTTTAAAAAAAATTATTTTTTCAAATTGAATAAATTTTTTATTTTACCAATATAAATGGCCTTGTCCTATGAGATCTTATGAAAGTATCATAAGATATAGAGAACGCTTTACTTAAATTAAATTGTCATCAGATTTGGTCCTTAATTCAACGGGGAAGTAAGGAAGTTTTATTACTGTATCTCAATATAAAAGAAAATATTTCGAAGAAACTTTACTAACTGTATAGCCCATTAGAACTCAATAATAAATTCAAACGATAGATTTTATTGAATTGGTAACGAATTGTGGTCATCAATTGACACAGCATAGCCAAAACTAGATAACAAAAGAAGTTCATACTATAACATTGAAATTCCAGGTATTTGATTATGTTCTTTATTGGAAGGATTATACAGAAAATCATCATTTATATCTAAAATGAAAAAGTAGAACTCAGTTGGTAGATAGACGAGTTTAGAGGATTTAGGTAAATGACTCCTAGGTCAGTAGCTTTAATCCTACAAATAGCGAAAGCTTTCAAAAATATACCAAATCCAAAAAAAAAAAAAAAAAAAAAAAGGTAGATATCGTAAGAACCAACACAAAGTAAAGGACTAAGTCCATCTTTTAATTTTTCTGTCAGAACTTCAAATTCCATTTTAGAAAGAACAATTCTTCGTCTTTTGAGTTTGAGAGATGAAATTTGACAAAATGAGGATGATTGATAAAAGCCAACGATCACTCAAATACACCGGAATTGATGTAAAGGTTTCTCTAGAAGTTTTAAAAGTACATCAGCAATTAACTCTAATGTAAGACTATCACCGGATGTGATTTGATGACCGGATGTGATTTGATGACAAATGACATTTATTCAACCTATCAATGTTTCAGGTTCAATTAATGAGATATGCCCAAATAAAGCCAAAATTTAAGATGCTAAGGGGTCGTTTGGCATGAGGTAATCAAAATAATGTGATTCCTGGGAATGTGAAACCCAGTAATGTGATTCCTGGGAAAGTTGTGTACATGTGTTTGGTTGTGTATGAGAATATTATGTCGGATTCCTGGAAATGTTAGATAATTGTGTTTGATTGCATATGGGAATGTTTTTTTTTTTTCTTCAGATATAAAAACATGCCAAAATTAATTTAAAAAAAAACAAAAAACAAAAAAAAAAAAAACAAATGCTAAACCTAAACTCATCCAAATTCCACCGCCGACATCTAACACCCACCATTTTTTTCTTTCTTATTTTCTCTACAAATTTTGCCATCTTTATTCTTTCCTCTCAAGTTTTCCTCATATTCTCTTATCATCACACATTTCTCTCTAGCAAACCCATCACTTTTGAATCCCCTTTCTTCTTCTTTAATTCATCTCTCTCTGCTGTGACTGTCGTCTATCACCAAGAAGCTCGTTGTCATCATCGAGAAGCTCGTCATCACCGAGAAGCTCGTCATCGAAGCTCGTTGTCGAAGCTCGTCATCATCAAGCAAACACAGATGGTGTGATTGAAAATTGATCGATTTAGGTTTGGGTTTGGGTTTGGGTTTTTGGAAAATTGATCGATTGGACAAGATTGAGATTTAGGGATGAATTGAAGGGTTTGTGTGATTGAAAATTGAAGAAGAAGAAGAGGTGGTGTGATTGAAAATTGAAAATTGAAGAAGAAGAGGTGTGATAGAAAATCTGAGAAGCTGCGTGAAGAAGAAAATAAAATAATTTTTGTTTTATGAGAGTGAGTCCCATAGTGGGGAATCAGATGGAGGGGCATGTGAAACCCGATTCACATTCCCGGGAATCTAAAAACCCAAACCTAGTAACAAACATGGAAATGCTATCATATTCCCATTCCTATGCAAAGATTACACCATACCAAACGGCTCCTAATTGAGCTCTAAAATGGAAATGGATTCGAAATAGCAGAGGAGACAATAATACCAACCAAAAAAAAAGGCTCCAGAGAATTCTGGGTAGAGGTGTCAAATGGGCCGGGCCTGGGCCGCCCGGCCCATCTAAAAATTGTCCATGAGGGCTTACGGGTCGGGCAAAGCCCGGCCCTCAACATTGAGGGCCGGGCCTCAAGCCCGGCCCGCATGCATATTTTTAAGCCCTGCCCGGCCCAAGGCCCAAGCCCATTTGAGGGCCGGGTGGGTACGGGCTTTGCGGGTCGGCCCGCCAAAAAAATTATTATTTTACATCACAAAAATTAACTATATATTTGAATGGAATAATATACTTAGAAATTCAAATATCAAATGAATAAAGTCACTCATCAAAATAAATAAATCACTATTATTGTTTAGTTAACAAATATACTACAAACATTCATAAAATAAATTACATGAATATTGAATAAACTAGGAATAAGTCCTCATTCATAAAATATACTACAAACATTATTTTAATTGAATAATAATGTCCTCATTTAGTTTATTATATATTTAGTAATAAATAATCTTATTAGAAAATGGGTGTAGATTTTTTTTTTTTTTTTTTTTTTTTTTTTTTTTTTTTTTTTGTGGCGACCACCCTATCCGACGGGCTTGACGGGCTTTAGACTATAAGCCCAATCCGACCCTCACTCTCGGCCCTCCGGGCCGACGGGCCTAAAATATATGTCCAAGCCCGCCCTCTTACCCGGGCTCGGGCCAAGCCCGGGCCCTCAATGTGATGGGCCGGGCCGGGTGGGCTTGTACGGAAACGGGTAAAGCCCGTAACGGGTACGGGCCGACCCGGCCCTTTTGACACCTCTAATTCTGGGGTTTGCTTCTGTATTTTACCGAAATATGTTTATTATATTATTTTGCATAAAAAAAAGTAACAATAAACATTATAAATTATCTGATTAGTTGTGTCCCAAGCTTGCATACATCTGATCAAATAATTCTACGGCCAGAAAGAATCCCAAGTTTTGTTCAGATATTTAACAAAAATATTTCTAAAATGTATGTATCTGAAGACATCTTTTTAATGGATCTCTGTTCTGGACACCTTTTTATCTTAAATTGATCAATACGTTAAACTAGGACAAACAATTATCTTCAAGTTGTGAAGAATCAATTCTTCATATTAATCAAACGACAATACTAATCGGATATTCTTCATCTCCAACTACCAACAAATGTGTTCCTTCTTCCATCACCATCAACCCATTTTCAGTAGCTCTGCTAAAGACTTCACAAGGGCTCACCTCAAATTCAATCTCAGCTATCTCTTCAGATTTGAGAATCACACTTTGGAATCCAGCCAACTGTATTATTGGCCTCCCGTTTTCGTTCTTTTCGGGCTTCACGAACAGCAACACCGGATGCTTACCGTCCATCTCTCCATCATTTTCAACTCCAACAGTCACTGAAAACTTCTTATTCTCACAAAATTCTGTACCCAACTCAGAAACTGACTTGTAGTTAACTGTCTGTCCATTCTCAACCATCTTGGTACTTGATTCATTAAAATAAAGTTTGTTTGTCGTGACATGCTTGAACTTGTATGAATAATTTGAGTAGCTGAGACCATAACCAAATTCGAAAACTTTATCGCCTTTGTAGAACCGATATGTACGCCCTGGATAGCCTGAATTTGGCTCAGGCCGCATTCTCATGTCTGTCATGGCTACTTTGACAAAATCTTGTGGATACCAAGTCATCGGTAGCCTTCCTCCTACAAAGAAACACAGTAGCCTTATATGATTACATTCAAATATTATTAGAAAACCAACAGATATAATTAATATTGCCTTCTAAAAACACTGCACAGTCAATAAATTCACCTGGGTTGTGGTCGCCGAAGATGATTTCTGCAAGTGCAGTCCCTCCAGCCTCACCTGGATAACCGGCCCACAGAATGCTTGCAATATTGCTGTCGTACTTGGCAAAAGATATATCAACTGGACCTCCACAAAGAATCACCAAAATAACCGGTTTCTTTGCAGCTTTAGCGACACTAGTGATGAGTTCTTGTTGCTTCCCTGGGAGCACCAAGTCCATACGATCTAATTCTTCTGTCTCTTGAGTTTGGTCCAATCCCATTATCAACACCACATGATCAGCCTCTTTTGCTATCCCCACTGCCTTGTCAATTGAAGCTGAAGAACATCCCACTGTATCACAGCCAGGGTCATAAAAGGTGTTCTTGACATAGTTTTGCAATGCTTGCAATATTGTAATGAAGGTGCATGCAGGGCCTGCATAGTTTCCGATAAGTGTATATGCAGAATTGGCATTGGGGCCTATTACGGCAAGGGACATGGATTTTAACTTTGGTAAAGGGAGTCGTTTAGCTGAGTTCTTTAGAAGGACAATTCCATCTTGAGCTGCTTGGAGGGCTAGAACCTGGTGAGCGGGAGAGCAGACACTGTCTGTACCAATATTGCCGAAAGGCTGTTTGCTTGGATTGCCATTAAAAAGTCCTAACCTCATTCTAATAGAGAATAGGTTGTAAAGGGCTCTATCTATTTCAGATTCAGGCAGTTTTTTCTGATTTACGGCTGATTCTGTGTGTTTCTGCAAGTAGGATCCACAATTCACATCCATGCCTGTAGGATAATAATATTAAGCTTAGTTCAATCATGCCTGTAAAATCTATAATAAGCACTATATATAAATCCATTAAATTGTAAACCACATGAACAATCAGCTGGTCAATGCTTAATGATCGAGTTGGTGGATTAATTTCATGGCATACAAGACAATCTACAACGGAGTGAGTTATGACTAGGAATATACCTCAAAATCTAAAACTAAAATTTATCTAAATCTGACTCATGTTCAGGTCAGTAATGCTATTTGAAAACTTGATTGGACAATCACATTTATATTTCTTCTAAATATGCCAACTAATACCAATTGTTTTAGTCACTGCCCATTTACCCAAAAGCAGAACTTTCTTCTTATGGGTCTAAGAATTAAAAAATTCTCAAGGTGCAAACCCCCTTGACATAATTTATGTCTTGGATAGTTGATTATCTCATGTGATATTGTGATACAAAACTCAGAGTCCCTGATATAAATTATGTTTGAGGGTTTGCACTTGAGAAACGTTCGGTTTGGGATTATGAATATTTAAAACACAAAAAATGGTTAAAAGACAAAGGTTATATAATCCAAGCACTAAAGAAAAGTAAAAGGTCATTTGTGTTTTTGTCTGAAGACCGAACAGTCCTGAATTTTTCTAATGACTAAATAGGGATTAAAATATGAACTTGAATGATATTTTTCTCACATCTGAATTTACTGTCCCCGTGTTTGTTTTTTAAAAATTAAATTGTCTAGAAATAAGTAATTTTACATTTATACTCATAATAATTAAAAAAAAAAAAAAAAAAAAAAAGTAATTTAACATGCATATTCTTCTTCAAATAAAGTTCAATTTAACAAAAAAAAAAAAATTCATCAAAGAATATAATTTTACATGTTCTGCAAACAAATTTCAAGTTCAATTAATTGTCAAAAAAAAATTCAAGTTATTTTGCATGTTGTCCACGTTTCAAGTGTATATAATTGAATAAATCATTTTTTTTTTCCTAGATCATATGCATCGGACACCAAATAAAAAAATTATTGATTTTTTAAAATAGATTCATGAATTATATACACTGATCTCTATGAGAAGTGATTAGTTTTTTTTTTTTTTTTTTTTTTTCATTCTAAAAGTTGTTTAAATAAATATGTTAAAAGAAAGAACTCTGTATCGTATCAAATTAGGATAAATTTAGAAATATATTTCTTTAGGAGGATAGACTTAGACAAGAATATTTTAATCGTAATATAATAATATTAAATTAAGTTAAAAATCAGAATTTCTTAAATTATTTTTGTTTGACCACGTAAAAAAAACAAACAAAACAAAGCAAGACTATACCGGCTTTAAGTACATCAACCACAGCATCTTCAGGTGTTTTTGCGTATCCTTGAACCTCGTAGATAATGGACACCGCATCACAGTCTGATGCTATGTACCTGATTTAATTTACATGAAGAAAAAAAAAAGTACATCAAACATTATTACTAAACTACCCTCCACAAGACAACAACTGTAAATTGCAAATTTAAGTAAACTTTACCCATGGAACCCCCACTGTCCTCTGGCAGTCTTGGTTAGGAGATTGTAATCTGCACAGCTTGGGACTCCATTAACTCTATTGAAAGCACACATTATACCACTGGCTCTGCCTTGCTTTACACAGCTCTCAAATGGAGGTTGATATGTGTCTGCTAAATCTTGAGCAGTGACCTGTGTATTATACAGAGAACAAGTGGGTTCACGACTAGACAGAAAAAGAAAGCAATTAAAAGAAGCCTAAAAAGCAGATTGAAATATAAAAAGCAAAAGAGGAACCTTTGGATTAACCAATGTTTTTAAAAGGCACAAAATCAAATAAGAAAACAAGAAAAGAGACAATGCACATACACGAGCATCAAACATAAAGCGGGTAGTGCCCATCCAACGGTCCAAATCATAAGCTGTAAAATGCTTGCAACAAGCTGAAGCTTGAAGATGACCTTTAAGCTTCCCACCTTCAAAAGTATCTCCTTGAACACCTCTCACATATGAAACTGAATATTTCCCAGTAACCAATGGGTCTTCTCCAGGTGTCTCCTGCCCTCTACCCCATCTTGGATCTCTAAATATGTTAATATTTGGTGCCCAAAATGTCATTCCTGTTGCTTGTCCAGCATTGTACACAGCTCTAGCTTCAGTTCCAATTGCCTACAATTAACGAAACATTAATTAATTAATTCCACAATAATCAAAATCAATGCTACATATATTTGATATTTGATATATCTGCAGATTTAATAATTAATTACCTGACCAATGCGATACCACATATAAGTATCAAAAGAAGCAGCAGTGAGGATGACTTGAGGGAAGGTAGTGGCACCCTTTATGGTTCCATTGAAACGGATGCCTCTGCCTGCCTCGGACACGCCGTGTAATGCCTCCGACCACCACTCATACCCTGGAATGCCGAGTCTTGGAATCGGGGGAGCTGAGTTAACGAGTTGGTTTATTTTTTCATCTAGTGTGAGTCTAGTGACCAAGTCCCGGACTCTTTGGCTAATGGGTAGTGTAGTTTTGCAAAATGGGTAGTTTTCGGTTGATGGGTCGGATGAGTCACATGAGAATGGAGGCTGAGTTGAGTCAATTCGGATGACGAGTGGTAGAGTCAAGTACAGTAGGGTTGTGACAGTGAGAGAGAGCTTTTGAAGAGACATTTTTTGTGTGTACAGAAACATTCAAGTGAAGTTGATCGAATAAATAGGGAGAAGTCATTTAAGTATCAGCTTTTTTATTTTTTTAATTGTTGATATGGAATGTAAGTTGAATGACAGAATTAACCTTGTGTTTGATTATCTATTTTTGCAGGCAAAGTTGCTGTCTTTGATGGTTTGATCCGTTTGATACAGTGGGTGGGAGTCTGACAGTCTCTGACTGTCTGACTGTGAGTGCTTGTAAATTTGGACCCTATATAATTTAAATATTTAATATTATGAAAATTCTGTTTTGTTTTGAAAACCAATAAAACTAGAATGCGACAAAGGTGTTAATGTCTTAATGACACCATTCCATAATTAATTAAAATATTAATTATATTTTGATAAACAAATTAATATAAATAATATAAAAAAAACGTTCCTATCCAATAGTAAATGTTAAATTCATTACTTATTGATATTATTAATAATATACTAATTACATTTAGATCAAAAAATAAAGAGTAATGTTACTTTATCCAAATCTGGTGTCCAAATGACGTGGCAACACCCTCGTCTATTCATTTAAATTGTATTAGATTTGCTTGATTTAAATGAATGGACGAGAGTGTTGCCACGTCATTTGAGCAAAGTAGCATTACTCAAAAATAAAAAGATTAAAAAAAAAAAAAAACTTTTCCTATAATTCATTAATTATTGAATTATTTATATTATTAATAAATAACTAATTATATTATGATAACAAAAAAAAAATTATAAAATAACAAAGGAATATGAACAATTAGATTCATTGAGGATTGTTTAATTTATTAATAGTAATGCTACTTTTGCCCAAATCTGGTGTCCAACTGATGTGGCAATAATGTAATATATTCAT
Source organism: Acer saccharum (assembly GCA_030490815.1). Lineage (NCBI taxonomy): Eukaryota > Viridiplantae > Streptophyta > Magnoliopsida > Sapindales > Sapindaceae > Acer > Acer saccharum. The sequence goes on from CM059872.1 coordinate 31,999,479, forward strand.
TTAAATCATAAAAATCTAATACAATATAAACAAATGGATTAGAATGTTGCAACATCATTTGGACACCAGACAAAGTAGCATTACTCATTTATTATATATGTTAATTGAAAATTATTTGTTGTATTAAATGCTAATAACAACCATCCGATTGATAGAAAATGAATGGAAAGATATTGAAAGTCACAAATTTAAGTCAAGATTTTAAATTGATATAGCCTAAAATATATATATATATATATATATATATACAGAAATTCTTGCATATGGGCCAGTGGATTTAAATACTTTGACTTGGCTGTATGCACTTGTCAGTCAAAGTATTTAAATCCAGTGGCCCACATACAAGGAACTGATATAACTTTTGTCAGTTCGAACTGATAATAGAAAGACCGTATATATATATATATATAATGTTACTTTGCCCAAATTTGTTGTCCAAATTTAGTGTCCAAATGATGTGATAACATTCTAATCCATTCATTTAAATCATATAAATCTAATACAATCTAAATGAATGAATTAGAGTGTTGTCATATCATTTGGACACCGGATTTGGACAATAAATTTGGACAAAGTAGCATCACTCATTTATTATATATGTCAATTGAAAATTATTTGTTGTATTAAATGCTAATAACAACCATTGGATTAATTGAAAATGAATGAAAAGATATGAAGTCACAAATTTAGGTCAAGATTTTAAGTCGATATAACCTAACACACACACACACACACATATTTTATCAATAATTCTACTTTATCCAAATTTGGTGTCCAAATAATGTCGCAATATTCTAATCCATTCATTTAAATTGTATTAGATTTGTATAATTTAAATGAATGGATTAGAGTGTTGCTATGTTATTTGGGCACCAGATTTAGACATTAAATTTGGACAAAGTAGCATTACTCATATTTTATTACAAATTATTAAGACTCCGGTACACTATTTTTAGATATATATATATATATATATATATATATATATATATATATGATTAAATATTATTATTTTAATTTTTGTTATGTTATAATTAATATATTACCATTGATATGATTTTAAAATTTACCATTAATTCTATATATAAAAAATGGATTATCATTGATTTGGTAATACAATTAATATTTTAAATTGTTTTATAAATATTTATTTATTACCATTTATAAGAATAATTAAAATCTAAAAACATTTATTTTTAAAAATAATCAAAGTGTATTTAATGCATATTTATTACATTCTAAACGATCAAAAGAAAAGAAAGCAAAAAGGTAAAAATAGAAAAAGAATTATAAATATTTATATAGAGATAAATAACTTGAGGTTTGCTATTTACTATCTCTTTTTTTTTTTTTTTTTTTTTAATTCTTTTCCACATTTATTTTCTAAAGACATTCCATTTTTATTTTATTTTAATAAATTCATTTTAAGATTTTTTTTTTTTTTTCAATGTGAAGACTTTAATGGAAATACAAATAGTAGTGGAACTATTTTTTTTAATTATCTTACAAAAAAAATTATTTATTACCGTTTATTAAAATTTTTTTTGAGTGAATTTCATATATTTATAAAAAGAATCTATTGAATTGAATGCAATAATTAATATTTATAATATGTTAACGTTAATAATTGATTAAAAATTATTATTTTAATTTTTCTGTTATGCTAATATATTACAATTAATATGTTTTTAGAATTAGTCATTAATTCCATAAAAATCGGATTACCATTAATTTGTTATTACAATTGATGTTTTGAAAATTATTTATTTATTTATTTTTGAAGGACTTATTTATTATCATTTATAAGAATTATTAAAATTCAAAATATTTTTTTCTGGAAACAATCATAGTATATTGAATGCATAATTAATACAATCTAAAAAACCAAAAAGAAAAGAAAACATAAAGGTTAAAAATAGAAAAAGAAAAAAAAATTGTAAAATTAATTTGTGAAAATTTCCTTAAAAAAAATCCGGGTAAAAACCAGTATTGGATACCCATAAACTCGAGTGGATCCGATGTTTTTTTTAAACAACCAATATAGTGTTGGACTTAGAACCAAACACTATAACCATAATATTTACTATTTAGTCTGTCTATCAAATCCATTATCAATAAGTACATAGCGCATCATCAATTTCAAGCGGTCCATTGATTTTCTACATCGGTGGTGATGAGCAGAATGGTAACCTTATTGGATGGTTCCATAGCGAACACCTGCTAATTAAAAATCCATATTTCAAGTGTTGTTAACCAAAATAAACATGATAAAGATACCAAAATATGTCACAACAATAATCGATTCAAAATTATCTTTTGATAAGAAAATGAATCATCGAGAATGATATAAGACTTTTTGAAATGGATATTTGGCAACCATTGCGAATTGAACAAAAAAAAAAAAAAAAAAGAAACAAAAACTAAAATATTAAAATTATTCAACCAAATATTAAAAGAAAAACCATAGAAATCATTCTTAACGGTCACCACTGATACTTTACTAACAGTGTAAACCTCAATAATAAATTCAAACACATAGATTTTAACTAATTGTGTTCATGTTATGTATTTTTCCAATTAAAAATACATAGAAGAATTTAGAAAAGATATAGAGAGGATAGACAGAGAGAAACACAGGAGATATTTACTTAATATTCGATATGTTTATTCAATTCAAAGAGAGCCTTTGTATAGGCTTACAACAACTACTGAATCTGAAAAGAAGGAAACCATCACCCACTAATCAGACAACTAAATAGAGACACTAGAGAACCATTGGAGAAAGAATAAGTCTTATGTCTTTTGAGTTTGAGAGAAATGAAATTTGACAAATTGAGGATGATTGATTAAAGCCAACGATCACTCAAATACACCTAAATTGATATAAAGGTTTTGCTAGAAGTTTTAAGGATATATCGACAATTAACTCTAATGTAAGACTATCACCGAATGTGATACGATGACAAATGACATTTATTCAGCCTATCAATGTTACAAGTTCGATTAATGAGATGCTCAAATACTGCTTTGGCTTTAGTTAAGATGCTAATTGAGCTCTAAAAATGGAGATGGATTGGAAATAGCAGAGACAATAATACCAACAAAAAAAAAAAAGCTCTAGAGAATTCAGGGGTTTGCATCTGCATGCATTTTCCCGAAATATGTTTATCATATTATTTTGCATAAAAAAGTAACAATAAACATTATGATAAATTAAATTATCTGATCAAACAATTCTACAGCCAGAAAGAATCCCAAGTTTTGTTCAGATATTTAACAAAAATATTTCTAAATGTATGTATCTGAAGACATCTTTTTATTGGATCTCTGTTCTGTACCCCTTTTATCTTAAATTGATCAATACGTTAACTAAAATAATTGATCAAACAATTATCTTCAAGTTGTGAAGAATTAATCAAACGACAATACTAATCGGATATTCTTCATCTCCAACTACCAGCAAATGTGTTCCTTCTTCCATCACCATCAACCCATTTTCAGTAGCTCTGCTAAAGACTTCACAAGGGCGCACCTCAAACTCAATCTCAGCTTTCTCTTTAGCTCTAAGAATCACACTTTGGAATCCAACCAACTGTATTATCGGCTTCCCGTTTTCGTTATTTTCGGGCCTCACGAACAGCAACACCGGATGCTTACCGTCCATCTCTCCATCATTTTCAATTCCAACAGTCACTGAAAACTTCTTATTCTCACAAAATTCTGTATCAAACTCAGAAACTGACTTGTAGTTAACTGTGTGTTGATTCTCAACCATCTTGGTACTTGATGATTCATTCAAATAAAGCTTGTTAGCTGTGACATGCTTGAACTTGTATGAATACTTTGAGTAGCTGAGACCAAAACCGAATTCGAAAACTTTAGGGCCTTTGTAGAACCGATATGTACGCCCTGGATAGCCTGAATTTGGCTCAGGCCGCATTCTCATGTCTGTCATGGCTACTTTGACATAATCTTGTGGATACCAAGTCATCGGTAGCCTTCCTCCTACAAAGAAACACAGCAGCCTTATATGATTAGATTCGAATATTATTAGACCAACACATATAACTAACATTGCTTTCTAATAACACTGCACAGTTAATAAATTCACCTGGGTTGTGGTCGCCAAAGATGATTTCTGCAAGTGCAATCCCTCCAGCCTCACCCGGATAACCAGCCCACAGAATGCTCGCGATATTTGGGTCGTACTTGGCAAAAGATATATCAACTGGACCTCCACAAAGAATCACCAAAATAACCGGTTTCTTTGCAGCTTTAGCAACACAAGTGATGAGTTCCTGTTGCTTCCCTGGGAGCACCAAGTCCATACGATCGAAATCTTCCCTTTCTTGAGTTTGGTCCAATCCCATTATCATAACCACATGATCAGCCTCTTTTGCTATCCCCACTGCCTTGTCAATTGAAGCTGAAGAACATCCCACTGTATCACAACCAGGGTCATAAACGGTGTTCTTGACATAGTTTTGCAATGCTTGCAATATTGTAATGGAGTTGCATGCAGGGCCTGCATAGTTTCCGATAAGTGTAAATGCAGAATTGGCATTGGGGCCTATTACGGCAAGGGACATGGATTTTAACTTTGGTAAAGGGAGTCGTTTATCAGAGTTCTTTAGAAGGACAATTCCATCTTCAGCTGCTTGGAGGGCAAGAACCTGGTGAGCGGGAGAGCAGACGTGGTCTGTACCAATATTACCGAAAGGCTGTTTGCTTGGATTGCCACTGAAAAGTCCTAACCTCATTCTAATAGAGAAGAGGTTGTGAAGGGCTTTATCTATTTGAGATTCAGGCAGTTTTTTCTGCTTTACTGCTGATTCTGTGTGTTTCTGCAAGTAGGATCCACAATTCAAATCCATGCCTGTAGGACAATAATATTAAGCTTAGTTCAACAATTTTGGGCAATTTAAGGTCCTGTAAAATCTATAATAAGCACTATAAATCCATTAAATTGTAAACCACATGAACAATTAGCTGGTCAGATTTCCACTTCTTCTAATTATGCTACTAATGCCAACTGTTTTAGTCACTGCCCATACTCGAAAGTTGAACTTTCTTCTTATGGGTCTAGAATAAAAAATTCTAGAGCTGCAATCCCCCACATAATCAATACACAGTACTACAATGATATTATGTTACGAGAACACTCCGATTTGGAATTATGAATATTTAATGTGGTATAGTATGAGCCCATCAATATGGGCCCACGCCACGAATGATCAAGATCTTCCAAATCCAATCCAAGCGTTGGAAGAACTATCTAACAAAAGACAACCGACACACAAAGTCTAAGCTAGAGATAGACATGCACATGTCACTTTGTACAACCAATAAGATAAGACCATACCTGCTTTAAGTACATCAACAACAGCATCTTCCGGTGATTTTGAGTATCCTTGATCATCATAGATGATGGACACCGCATCACAATCTGATGTTATGTACCTGATTTTTTTTTACATGAAGAAAAACAAAGAAGTACATCAAACAATATTACTAAACTACCCTCAACAACCACAAGACAACAACAACAACTGTAAAATGCAAATTTAAGTAAACTTTACCCATGGAACCCCCACTGTTTTCTGGCAGTCTTGGTCAGTAAATTGTAATCTGCACAGCTTGGAACTCCATTAACTCTATTGTAAGCACACATTATACCACTGGCACTGCCTTGCTTCACACAGCTCTCAAATGGAGGTTGATATGTGTCTGCTAAATCTTGAGCAGTGACCTGTATTATACACAAAAAAGAAAGCAATTAAAAGAATCACTGTTCACGAAAATAAGCCTAGAAAGCTTATATAAAAATATATATATCCACCAATCTAATCCGCAAAAGAGGATTCTTTTGAACCAATGTTTTTTAAAAGGCACAAAATCAAATAAGAAAACAAGAAAAGAGACAATGCACATACACGAGCATCAAACTTATAGCGGGTAGTGCCCATCCAACGGTCCAAATCATAAGCTGTAAAATGCTTGCAACAAGCTGAAGCTAGAAGGTGACCTTTAATCTTCCCTCCTTCAAAAATATCTCCTTGAACACCTCTCACATATGAGACTGCATATTTCCCAGTAACCAATGGATCTTCTCCAGGTGTCTCCTGCCCTCTACCCCATCTTGGATCTCTAAATATGTTAATATTTGGTGCCCAAAATGTCATCCCTGTTGCTTGTCCAGCATTGTACAGTGCTCTAGCTTCAATTCCAATTGCCTACAATTAACAAAACACTAATTAATTCCACAATAATTAATCAAAATCAATGCTACATATATTTCATATTTTATATCAGACTTAATAATTAATTACCTGACCAATGCGATACCACATATAACTATCAAAAGAAGCAGCAGTGAGGATGACTTGAGGGAAGCTAGTGGCACCCTTTATGGTTCCATTGAAACGGATGCCTCTGCCTACATTGGCCACGCCGTGTAATGCCTCCGACCACCACTCATACCCTGGAATGCCGAGTCTTGGAATCGGAGGCGCTGAGTTAACGAGTTGGGGTATTTTTTCATCTAGTGTGAGTCTAGAGACCAAGTCCCGGACTCTTTGGCTGATGGGTAGTGTAGTTTTGCAAAATGGATAGTTTTCGGTTGATGGGTCGGATGAGTCACATGAGAATGGAGGCTGAGTTGAGTCAACTCGGATGATGAGAAGTAGAGTGAAGTACAGTAGGGTTGTGAGAAAGAGCTTTTGAAGAGACATTTTTTATGGATACAAATTACGAAGAACATTGTAGTAAAAGTGAAGCGAATATATAGGGAAAAAAAGTCATAAAGTATCTGCATTTTTTTATTTTGTTTTTAATTGTTGATATGGAACGTAAGTTGAATGACAGAATTAACCTTGTGTTTGATTCTTTATTTTTGCAGGTAAAGCTGCCTTTCTTAGTATAATGGATGGGAGTCTGTGATTGGCTGACTGTGAGTGCTTTGTAAATTCGGACCCCATATGATTTAATATTGTGAAAGTTCTGTGTTGCTTTAAAAAATAGAATAAAATTATCGACCAACGGTGGGATAATCAAATTTTGGACCGCACGATCACTCTTGATAAAGTAGCCAAACACTTCCACTTGACATCTATGAAGGAATTTGATTCCATCTTTAATTGTTAAATTACAAAAGTGTAGTAAAAAAATACTTTCGAGAATTGTTATTCAACCGTACTCGTAGAGATTGATCTCATCGGATCACATAAGACTATACTAGATATTATCGTAAATATTTAATGTTGTATATCGACTTGGAGACAACGGACAAAAAAAAGGACAAATAATTCTGCTAAGATGGGTTCATTTTTCTCTAATAAATTAGTCATATAGGACCACTTCAACAAACAAAAAGGACTTTGCAATCAATGATGATGGTTGCAAGTCGCAACTAGGAAGTTATAATCTCATAGATAATATCGATAAACGGTTTATTTCCGATTAATTAGGTCGATTTGATTTAGCTGCTTATGGGTCGAAGCCTACAGAAACCACAGCCTAGCCCAATGTAATGGTCTAATGGATTCCAATTATAGCCTAGAACAATTAACTGGATTCCAATTTCCAATATCCAATTATCTCCATGTTTACTGATTAATAATGTTAACGAGGGAAAGTAAATTTAATTTATGATATGTGATTACGATGTTTACTGAAACTAATTAGGAATCCAATTATTCAGGAATTAAGTTCCTTTGGAAAGGGAAATATAATTCCCCTCCCACCTAAAGAATCAAGTTCCATTTCCTAATTTTCTTTCCTATGGAAATTGATTTTCTTTCCCACGAAACTTGATTCCCTAAACGTACCCTTATTTCTACTGTAATTTTGATATTTGCATTTTACACATTTGTATATCACATTGATCTCAATCAATGATGTATTTTTAATAAATGAATACACATTAATTAATTAATTAATTAATGATACCGTCAAAAAAGAGAGACTTTCAACTAATTTTTTTAAAAAAAATAAATAAATAAAGAGATTTCTAAGCGCTTGCAAATAAGCGTTTGTTGGGCTTATTGTTACTAATGACGACTTTTGAGGCTGAAGCCCAGCCTGCTATAGCTGTCTAAGTTGTTCACATTTAAGAAAGCAAGGCCCAAAGTCCAAAACTCAGTCGTCTACATTTAAAACCAAATTGAACAAATCAATATTATTTTAACTTATCCTCCCTCTGTCATATTACTTTTCCATACAATTAAAAACAATATAAAATTAATGTCGGTCATTAACACGTACTATATTAAAATATCTTACTCAACTGATCTTTTATAAGATGATGATTCTGTCTTTTTTAAATCGAGCTTGGGGTACGGGTAATAACTAAGTCAGCTGTTTGAATCTTATCCAGGTGAAGGTGAGTTCTGATTTACCAGTTTGTATATTTGTGTGGCCGGGGATGTGGACCGGGGTTTCCTATCTATCATACTCTAGAATCCAACATACAGGACATGGTAAGTCACACAGTTGGGGAGGACAGACTGATTGGTACCTAGACGAAATCCAGGATCCTCGATATCAAAAAATATATATATATATCAAGAATGAATATCAAAACCAAATTGAACCGTGCTCAGATCGAAATCAACATTATACTTGGGTAACAGTAACTTAACCAAACCCTTATTATTATAAAATTAATGTCGGTCATTACTCATTAACGCTATTTTAAAATATCTTATCCAACTGATCTCTTATAAGATGATCATTCTTAATATTAATATCACGCTATTTTAATTTTCATAATTTAAAATTAAATATATGAACAATTAATAATCAAATTAGGATGACACGTTTTCTGAGTAGGTTGAAAAATATCGACCTCGGAGAGTTTGTTGAGTAGAATTACGGGTATTTATTTCTTTAAGTATTATAGAATCGTCGGAACTGGAATTGCTGTCGAGACAATATGCTTTTTCTTATGCTTTTTCTTATGAGTTATGACATGGGGACCTCAAGATTAGTTGAGAGAAGAGATTTGATTATTATGTTAAATTTAGTATAATGAAATATAATATTTTCAAAAATTTAAACCTAAAATCTCCTGATCAAATTTTCTAAGATATCACGTTATGAAATCAGTAATCAATTAATTTCCCCTTGAAAGTGATGATGGTTGAATGGTCAAGGGATCAAAGCCAGATTTTAAAAATTCTCTCATGCAGAGCTCTCGTTTATGACTAGTTTCACTAAGAAAAGGAAACCGGCCAGATAATATTTTTATTATTATTCTTCCCTTATTATTTGAACCTGGAAGTGTGGGCGATTATACATGCATATTAAAATAAAATCTCTCATTCTTAATACAGTAGTTTTCAAGTTACAAAGTCAAGTCCATACAATTACTATTGTGCTCGAAGACGCTTGTAGTAACTGTTAAGAGGGTTTAAATACTATTGTCTGGCCCTTTCCTAACAACTTAAACTTTAGGGTCTGTTGGTTACTAACGGTAACCACATCTTTCGACTAAGTTAAAAACAATATTTCGTACAAGATAAAAAAGTATCACACATGGAGGTTGTTCAAAAATAAAGCAAAGTTGAGGATGGGCAGCCAACTTGAATATACCAACCAATGAAGTTTCATTATATTTGCATCTTCAATGTGCATCTCTTGCAGATAACAAATCTTAAGGTGTGTTTGAGAATTGTGAATTCTCATCGTTTACAATCATCCCAGCTGGAAATAATCATTGTATGCTGAAAACAATGGGTGATATTTATAAAGTTACAAAAAAGGAGAAATTCCAAATCATGAAATAGAAAGACACTTTTTTGATTGATTAATTTTTTCTCCAGTGTAGGCCAGTTAATAAGCATTGTTCCAAAAATATATGTTCCCTGTTGATTGAAGCTGATATATATATATATATATATATATACACTTCCACACTTTTCTTGTTTTTCACTATTCTTTGGAGGTGTAACCCCTACTATCAACATCTTCTTTAGCTGTCCCTCAGTATCTTTCATATAACTAGCTAATTACTATGGCCCTATGGGTCACACTTATAAATAATTCGTGATTGGACAAAATTCGAATCTACAAATTCAATGGTGTACGTAGGTGTAAAGGACATATCAGTACGTACCAGACATACTTACCTTATCATCAACTCAATAAGGTAAGTAAGATTTAGAAGGTCTGCTAGATTTTACAAGCAGCAAGAGTAGGGGACCAAAATCATGTGAAGATTACTTGCAAAGTTAAGTTGATAATTTTATCGGAAAATTGTACAAACATCCTATGAGTTTAATCAATATTGCACTCAGCTGTAACTTTTGCTAAAATTGCACATACTTCCCTTGCTTTTCGTTGACTAAGTGTTAATTGACAGTTTGATTAACCATAAAATTTAAAATGTCTAAATTACCCATGAATTAATTCTTTTATTAAAATAATTATTATTTTTTAGATTTTATTATCATCAAATTAATTAACTAACAATGTTTTTAGTAAATTGACAGTTCTTGTTCTTCATCATTTTTTTTTTTTTAAATTAAAAAACTTGTACGTACTTCATTTCAATTTTCCATTAATTTGTTTCTATTCTCTACAGTTCTCCCATGGAAAAGATTTTTATTTTTCTTTAAAAAAAATGTTTTTTTTAGTAAAAAAATTTTTAGTTAATTAATTTTATTATAATAAAATCTCAAAAATAATAATAATTATAATAAAATAATCAATTCAAGGGTAATTTAGATATTTTAAATTTTATGGTTATTCAAACTGTCAATTAACACTTAGTCGACTAAAAGCAGGGGAATTATGTGCAATTTGGGTAAAAGTTACAGCTGAGTGCAATATTAATTAATCTCATGTTATGTTTGTGCAATTTTCCCTAATTTTAGAGTGATGCTATTGACAATCCGTTAAATATCTTTCTACACTCCAATTTTTTTTTTATAATTATTATATGACAATTTTATCCTAATTAAAATTACTAAAAAGGTCAAATAAATTTTAAATAAACTACAAAACAATTTTGCTAGAATCCAATATTATTATTATTATTATTATCTTAATGAGTTTTACAAAGCTAAAACATTTTTTTTCAATATTTTAAAGTTTTATTTGAATTCGAATTGATGTGAATGATTTACAACTAGAAACAAACATTTTTTTGTCTTTTCTAAAATATTGACTTTTACAGAATTTTGTGTGTAAACAAACAATAAGAAAAATACAATTGCAGATTTTTTTTTTCTTAATTGTTGATTCTTAATTTCCTTTTTTTTCTAAAAAAAAAAAAAACAATTAAATGAAGAAAAAAAAAAAACTTGAGAGCGGTCATAACACCAAAACAAGACCAGACAAAGTCATTGAGTCTTGAGAGAGAAAGAGATAACAATTGTTTTCCTTATACGTAAAGTCTTTTTTATTTGAAGATTCAGAGAAAGTGTGTGTGATGAACTTGTGTGGGCTGAAAAAGAGACACCATTTATGGTATTCAATTGAAAAATAATATATCATTTTGATATAAAGTGATTTTTTTTTAAAAATTTAGGTTTTTAACACACTTTTTTTTTTTAAAGGGTGTAAAAAGTAAAGTGATAATTTTGGAATAAAATGGAGTGTTTTTAGAATTTTTTAAACTTTAAGCTTTTAGTATGTAGTGTATTTAGAAAAAAGAGTGTAAAAAGGTAAAATTGGACCGTAAAGAGAAGCTCTATAATTTTATTCCATGTATTATTAATATATTATTTGGTTTCCTGTACCTTGACTGACCCCATCCACTTTCCACTCTATCTAGAGAAATCTTCTAAGGTATAATTAATTTTCTATTTTATTAATTAGGTATCAGTTTAAATATCATTTCATTAATTTTCTGAAATTATTTTATGTATCACTATGTTATTATTAGAGCTAAACGGGTTAACATATATGGTGTTGAAAATCTGAAAAATATTTTATTCTATCAAGTAATTAAATTATAACATTCCAGGTTACTTTTGTGCTGAAATTGGAGAGTATCTTGCTCTTAGAGAAGGTCTAACCCTTGCAAAACAGTTCAATTTGACTGTTAATTTTGTGGAAGTAGATGCTGTCAATGTTGCTAAAGGCGTTAATATGACTGATTCAGTTCCCAGTGATGCCAAATATATTGTGAATGATATCAAGGTTCTAATGAAAGAGGTAGGTGGTTACTTGTGTCAAGCTATTTCTAGAGTAGGGAATACTTTGGCACATGATCTTGCCTCTTTGGCTTTCTCCTCAGGAAAGGAGCAAACTTGGCTTAATTCAAATATAGATTGTATCTTTTCCTGATGTTGTTTGTGTTATTGTCTGTCATCAAAAAAAAAAAAAAAAATTAAATTATAACATTCATAATTCATTTATAAGTCTGATACATCATATATTTGGAAATCCTCTAGCTGTTTATATCCTACAGTAAAGTTGATCATTCTTGATTATTTACATATTAAATTTATTTGATTTGGTAAATGTATTCCTTTTGAATAATTTTGCTACTTTGTGTACTAAATTCAATACATAAAGGTCTAATTACATAAACATCCCCTAAGGTTTGATAATATTATAAAACTATGATATTTTATCTAAATTTAATGAAATGTAAATGTTTTATTGTTCATTGTAAAAATACATATGATATTATGGCTTCTAACATTATAGAATTAAGCCATATGCAAGTTTAAATATATATTTTTTAACTACAAGTTTACATAATTGTTTATGTATAAATTTTACAATGTATTTTATATTATTGAGTAATCTATTAGGGTGTGTTTGGTACGGACATGGGACATGACAAGGTGGGACGGGACGGGACGGGACGGGACAGGACAGGACAGGTTGTTCCATGTTGTGTTTGGAATGCCTGGGATAGAACCGTGGACTGTACTATTATGTGTTTGGTATGGCTGGGATAGGACGGGACAAGAGGTTCAAATGACCAAAGTGCCCCTCATGTCCTTTCCAATGTTTATAACAATTTTATTTAGTTTGATTATTATTGAATTAAAATTAATTAAAAATCATACAAAATTAATATTTTCATTCATTTTCTCACTGCACAAACACCAGAATTTTTTCTTCAATCAAATTCCACAAACAAAAACAATAAATCAATTCCACAAAATTCATCCAGTACCATCATCATCATCATCATCATCATCGGTGAACACCAAACCAAACCACAAATCATCATCATCATCAACGGTGAACACCAAACCAAAATTTGAAAACAAATCGAAAAACCAAAAAAAAAAAAAAAATTGAGAACTTAAACCGAGAACTTCAATCGAGAACCCAGTACCATCGTCAACACCAAACGACTAGTTTCAATCGAGAACTTAAAAACCCCAAATCGAAACCCTAAATCGAAACTTAAAATTGAAATCAACAAAAGCTACCACCTCCAAAATCAAATGGAGAGAGAGACAAGCGGGAGAGGCTGAGATCTTTCTCCTCGCCGGCAGCCAAAGAAGAGAGAATGAAGAGAGAGAGAGAGAGAGAGAGAGAGGCATGAGAAATGAATGGCTGAATGGGGTTGGGTTTTATTTTATATTTGGTATTTTTGTAATTTTTGGAATATTTTAGGGCAAAAATGTCTTTTCCAGACTTGTCCCATGTATGGGACAAGTCTGACCGACCTATTTGGGTGGGACAAGTTTTTGGGTTTTTTGTCCAATCTTATCCCGTCCCGTCCCATGTTAATAGTGCGCCAAACGCAGGACAAGAGAAAGTTATCCCGTCCCGTCCCGTGTACCAAACACACCTTTATTGAATTGGTGTCATCTTATTATTAAAAAAAATAAACAAATAATTTTATCAAGAATTATATAATTTTTGTTTATTATTAATCAATGAATCACATGTCTTGTACCGACATTATTAAATCGGACAAGGATCCTCTCCCCACCTCACTTCATCCTCGCATTTTCCTCACCTTTTTAAAGCATGTGATTGGTTGTTAATAAAGTGTCAATCACATCTTAACCATTCATTCATTGCAAAGCTTAAGTGTCATAAGATTAAGTGAGGTGAGGTGAGGAGAGGAGAGGATCCTTATCCTATTAAATCCGTGTGCATTGAGAAATAAAATCACAAGAGTTTTATCTATAATACACACTGAATTTAATAAATTAGTGAGAGAGTTTTTGAGTCATTAATTAATCATTATAATATATTGACTAAATAAAAATTGATAAATAACTATTGATGGTTAATGAGTTGACTTTATAATATTAGTGTGTACCGAGAAAAAAATATTATATATATTTATTGGTTGTTTTAGAAATTAAATGTTGTTATAGATGCTCTTAAACAATTTATAATATCTTATTATTTCATGTTACTATGTTAGACCAAAAAGAAGCGCAATTCACTAACATTAATTAGTGGAACAATGACTTTAAGGGTCCGTTTGGTAGGGAGGAAAGAAAATATAAATGATGGAAAGATTTGGAAGGATAGAAAGCATGAGGGATAGAAAGGAAAATGATTTTCCCCCGTGTTGTTTGGTAAACAAGAAGGAAATAAAGGATTATTTTATCAATTTTACTATTTTACCTTTATATTAGATTTAATACATTAATTTTTTTTGGATAAAATGGTAATTTGAATTACCCAAAAAATGGTGAGTCCCATTTCCCATTTCTTTCCCATTTCTTTCCCTCCCCTTTCCTCCCACTTTTGGGAGGAAAGAAAATGGTGGGCCCCACATGATTTTTTCTCTCCATTTTTCCTTTCCCTCCACTTTTCTCTCCATACCAAACACCCACTTCTCCCTTTTCCCTCCACTTTTCCCTCCACCCCTTTCTTTCCTCTACCTTTTCCTTCCTACCAAACATACTCTAATACAGTATTAGTGACAGTACCTAAGATTCAAATTCTTGAAGCCATATATACATTTTGTAAGTTTTGTTGATAAGTTGTGGTTTCTAAGGGTTTATTTGATAATGTTATGTAAATATATATATATATATATATATATATATATATAGTCTTTCTATTGTCAGTTCGAACTAATATAAAATATATAAGTTCCTTACATGTGGGTCATTAGATTTAAAAGATGTTTTGACAAGTGCATGCAGTCAAGTCATAGCATTTAAATCCAATGGTTCATATGCAAGAAACTGATATATTTTATATCAATTTGAACTGATAATAGAAAAACTATATATAGTCAAAGCATCTTTTAAAGCCAATAACCTATATGCATATATATATATATATATATACAGTCTTTCTATTATCAGTTCGAACTGACAATAAATATATCAGGACGAAGAATGTGGACCACAGATTATGGAGAAGTTTTGACAAGTGCATACACTTTGAGTCAAAGTATGTAAATCTAGTGGTTCACATCCTTTATCCTGATATATTTATTGTCAGTTCGAACTGATAATAGAAAATCTGTATATATATATATATATATATATATATATATATATATGGGTTAGGCTAAACCAACTTAAATTTGTGACTTAAAAATTTGATTTTAACATCTCAATCACCTATGTGTTCTTAATCTAAGAGTTGTAAATGCATTCAAATCTCAACCATTGGATTAAGAGCACGTGAGTTGTTGAGATATTAAGTCAAATTTTTAAGTCACGAATTTAAGTTGATTTAACTTAATCATATATATATATGTTAATGAAGCTGATAAATTTAATTATAATTTATAGATGTTGAGAAAATATTAAGTGACATATTCTTAATTAATATGTTTTTTTTCAATATTTCTGTTGGAGTTGCTTCTTACGTTAGTAGGAGGCCATTGGCTTATTTAAAAAAAAATGTTTTTTTTTGATAAAATATTTTTTATTTTTGTTTTTTGAATTAATGCTATTTTGATCATAGTAATTATTATGTCAGGGCAATATTGTCTTTTTAACGTCATTTAACATAATAATTGTATGAGTGGTGCTATTGGCACACCTCCTACTGATCTATTTATGCCCCACTTTTTAAATTATTTAGTATTATTTTTTTTCCTTTATCAAAATTACTAAAAGAGACATACAATTTAAGAAAAAAAACTATTCTATAAAGTAAATCTAATAAAAGCCCACTTTTTTTTTTTTCTCAAATCAAAAATCACCATCCAAAATTATTGTATCATAAATTTGTCATGATCTCACAACTACCTTCAATCTTCTTTCAGTATCAATAATAAAACTAAATCCAGGAACCTTATTACCCTCAAAATCCAACGCAAGTCCCGCGCATTAGCAACAAAATTTGTACATAAAATAAAAATAATTCGACACAATTTTCCCAAGCTACAAAACTCTCCTTGCAACCACCGCCCTTCATAAACAAACAGAATCCACATTCACCCTCTTCCTCTTCTCCTTCTCCTTCTCCTTCACCTTCACTTTCGATTTCTTCTCCATCATCATTCGTTGTCTTTATATCCTCTTGGCTCTTCTTGGGTCATTTTGTCGATTTTGGTGTCAATTGAAGAATCTGGAGTTTGAAATATAATAAAACCCCATATTCCTTAAAAACAAAAAAAAAAAAACAAAAAAAAAACAAAAAAACGTTCTTTACTTCTTTTAATCTTTTTCTTGAAACTTTTTTTTTTTTTTCATAACTCTTAAACCCTAAAAATACTTGTACTGGATCTTATTTAAACAATAAATCAAACACTTGGGCTGCATTAAACAAATGAGATATTGATTATTATTTAATCTCAATACTCTTTTAGAATCTGAAAGTGAAATGATGATAACCAAAACAAATACTTACTCTTTGCTTCTTATTTCTTTGTCTTGTGATTCCATGGCCTTTTCTATAAACCTTGATGTTAAGAAAAAAAATTCTAAAAAAGAAATAGGAAAAAAAAAATGTTAATGGGAGGTGAGAGAAACACAAGATCAGAGATAAAGAGATCTAAGATAAATAGAGATATTTAAGATGAGGTTTATTAAGTTTGAAAAATAAGTAAAATGATAGTTTTGAAAATAAATAAAATAAATAAATAAAAATATTTAACTTTATTTAATTAAATCAAAATTTAAATAATTGGGGCATAAATAGTTAAGTAGGAGGGTGTGCCAATAGCACCACTCTAATTGTATACATGAATTAAAAGCACGGCAGCTCTTTTGTCTTTGTCCTGACCATTTCACATGCTTTTTATGTGTTAGATTCATACAGAAAAGCTAATAATTGTTTTCTACTTCTCAAATTTCATGGTTGCAATAATATACAATAATATTGATTATTTTAAGATCGAAATCTCCAGAAAGTGGGATTTTTATGATTATTTTATATACAATAATTCACTGATTGACTGATTATGTTGTTTGAATCTCAAAACCAAATTATTACTTATGTTAATAAATTATGATTAAAAAAAGACTTTTACAACAATTATTTGGTGAGTGAAGCACTACGGTCCAGGGGTTACCTGCTTTTGGTCGGCCATCCCATCCATTGAACACCCCTTTCACTTTTTTTTTTTTTTTTTTTTTTTCAGTCGAGAAATCCACATTTTAACAAACTAAATCCACATTTTAAAGATTTCCCTTGAAAAAAAAAAAAAAAAAAAAAAATCCACATGTGTAATCTTCATTATTTTTCTCTTGGGTTTCATTTTTTTTTTTGGAGATAGGTTTCATATCTATTTTATCTCTCCTCTTTTTTTTTTTTTTTTTTTTTAGATTTAATTTCCCTCTCTTATGGTTCTTGTTTTAAGATCTAATTCTACTATATTGTATTTTTAAAAAAAAAATTATTTAAAAAAAAAAAGGTTCACATGCCTTATGTGAGTTATGTCTGAGGGCTATTTTATCCTAAAACAGTTTTAAGTGATATATAAACTTAACTTAATAAACCGAAAACTAGAAATGGAAGGATAAATTTATACAATAATAGAGAAGCTGTACCGATGCTACAGCCTACAGGCCCTACAGTCATATTATGAAGTTAGATTTTATTATAAATGGGAAAGTGAATCTTCAGTAATACTTGGTTAAAAGTCTATGATTTGTTTTTGGGCCTGGATAGTAGATTTTAGAACCTTTGCCTTTTTATGATGTCCACATTTTTTTTATCTTATATTGTTAATAATTATTGCATCAATGAAATAAAATATTATGTATATGATCCATTTCCCATATATGCAGATATATGAAAATTTTGGAAATGACACGTGATGGTATATACACATTTGATTGCCCTATTGGGCAAAATTACACAATAACAAGGTAGATATATATATATATATATATATATATATATAATGAATATGGTTATGAGAATTATATAATTAATGAATATGGTTATGAGATTTTATATATATATATATATCAATTGTGGTGGTAGTTACTCGAATCTGGAATATTAATGAACTCTCTTTCCACAAAACTATATTGGGCGGTGGTATGAGATTTTTTTATTTTTTATTTTTTATTTTTTGTAACATTTGATTTTAATGGACTCTTAAAAACTAGTAACTGCTCCGGTGTAAAGTGACTTTTACCCCTAAAAAAAAACCAATATGGCTACCCATTGTCTTGCCAACCTTGGTTTGACTCTAGATTGTTATAGAGTTTAGATGGAGGCAGGGGCGGACATAAGAGAGGGCTTGCCCGGGCTGTAGCCCGGGCAGCCCTCTAAAAGAAAATTAAATTCAATACATCTTTATGTCTAATTACATAAACACCCCTAAGGTTTGATGATATTACAAAACTATGTTATTTTATCTAAATTTAGTGAAATGTAAATATTTTATTGTTCATTGTAAAAATACACATAATATTATGGCTTCTAATATTATAGAATTAAGCCATTTACAAGTTTAAATATATATTTTTTTACTACAAGTTTAAATAATTGTTTATACATAAATTTTACAATGTATTTCATATTATTGAGTAGTCCATTACATCATCTTATTATTAAAAAAAATAAACAATTACTTTTATCAAGAATTATATAATTTTTTGTTTATTCTTAATCAATAACTTGCATGTCTTGCACTGACGTTATTAATTCCATATATATTGAGGAAGAAAATCATAAGAGTTTTCTCCACAATTCACAACGAATTTAATAAATTTAGTGTCAGAGAGTTTGTGAGTTATTAATTAAGTATTATAATATATGGACTAAATAAAAATAGATAAATAACTATTGATAGTCAAGGAGTTGACTTTATAATATCAGTGTATACCGAGAAATTTTTATATATATATATATATATAATTTAGCCCGAGCAGTAAATATTTCCTGGGTACGCCCCTGGATGGAGGAGGTTCCACCTAGTGGCTCTGATTGTTTTGGGGGAGTATCCAAGACTTCTGTAATCCTTTCTTTCATCTTAATGGAAATCTTTCTTTTTTTTTTAAAAGGGAAAGTATCATTTTCCCCCCTGTAGTTTACCATATTCATAAAGTTACCCCCCCTAGTTTCAGAAATGGTTGGTCTTCCCCCTCTAGTTTGTCATATTCGAATATTTACCCTCTATCGTTAGGATTTCCCTTAAATAATGGTTTGACAGTTAAATACAAAGGAGAAAGTACGTTTTTACCCCTAATAATAGGGAAAGTATCATTTTCCCCCATGTAGTTTGCCATATTCATAAAGTTGCCCCCCTAGTTTCAGAATGGTTGGTCTTCCCCCTCTAGTTTGCCATATTCGAATATTTACCCCCTAACCTTAGGATTTCCGTTAAATAATGGTTTGACCGTTAAATACAAATGAGAAAGTACGTTTTTACCCCTAATAATAACGTTGATTTAAAAAAAAAAAAAAAAAACATAACATAATTAGCTTAACAAGGTATATTTAATAATTATTAAAAGATATTAAAAATAATATTGAAAAATTAAAAACATCAATTTCAACTTTCAAGCCTTAATTATCTCTCTCTCCCTCAAAATAAAAAAATAATTATTAATTATCTTCAGATTCAATCTCCACTATCCATCTCAAACATGGACGGTGGAGGTAATTATATAAAAAAAATATTAATATCAAAAATAATAAAATAATATAATTGTAAAAAAAAAAAAAAAAAAACTAATCAAATTATATAATAATAATAATATAATTGTAAAAATAAACAAAAACGATATTAAAAAATCTCACTTTCTCTTTCTCAACATTATCTGTGATAATTAATCTCTCTCTTTTCTTCATCCTATCGCCGGCGAGAATAAAACAAAATAAAAAGTTAGGTGGTGTCTGCTAATGAATCTAATAATAATAGGGAAAGTATCACAGATAATGTTGAGAGAGAGAAAATGAGATTTTTTTAATATCGTTTTTGTTTATTTTTACAATTTATTATTATTATTATTATTATTATTATTATTATTATTATATAATTTGATTAGTTTTTTTTTTTTTTTTACAATTATATTATTTTATTATTTTTGATATTAATAATTTTTTATATAATTATCTCCACCATCCATGTTTGAGATGGATGGTGGAGATTGAATTTGGAGATAATTAATAATTATTTTTTAATTTCGAGGGAGAGAGAGATAATTAAGGCTTGAAAGTTGAAATTGATGTTTTTAATTTTTTAATATTATTTTTAATATGTTTTAATAATTATTAAATATACCTTGTTAAGCTAATTCTGTTATGTTTTTTTTTTTTAAATCAACGTTATTATTAGGGGTGAAAACGTACTTTCTCCTTTGTGTTTAACGGTCAAACCATTATTTAACGGAAATCCTAAGGGTAGGGGGTAAATATTCGAATATGGCAAACTAGAGGGGGAAGACCAACCATTCTGAAACTAGGGGGGCAACTTTATGAATATGGCAAACTACAGGGGGGAAAATGATACTTTCCCTATTATTAGGGGTAAAAACGTACTTTCTTCTTTGTATTTAACGGTAAACCATTATTTAACGGAAATCCTAACGGTAGGGGGTAAATATTCGAATATGGCAAACTAAAGGGGGAAGACCAACCATTTCTGAAACTAGGGGGGGCAATTTTATGAATATGGCAAACTGCAGGGGGGAAAATGATACTTTCCCTATAAAAAAAAGGTTAGGGAATTGCACAAACACCCCTCGAGGTTTGATGAAATTACACAGATATGGCAGTTTTGGCCATATACATACAAACTTCCCTCAATATTTGAAAATTGTTGCATAAACATCCCCTGCCGTTAGATGGATCCCTTAGTCAATGGTCAAAAGCGTAAAAAGTCTAAAATACCCTTTATTTTAAATAAACTAAAAAATTAAAAAATAAGATAAAAAATATATAAAAAATATTTTAGATAACATGAATGTATCTTAAATCTGAAACCTGGAAAAAAATTAATCTTTACAAAAAAATAAATAATAGTTTTTTTAAACAATTTAATAATAAATAAATTTTAAATTTTAAATTTATTTAAAATCAAGGGGGAATTGCACAAACTATATATATTTTTTTTAAGATGATTTTTTTTTTCCAGCTTTCTGATTTAAGATATATTCATATTTTCTAAAAGATTTTTTAATATTTTTTATCTTTTTTTTGAATATTTAATTTTGTTTAAAATAAAAATATAGGGTATTTTGGACTTTTTACACGTTTGACCATTGAGTAACGGATCTATCTAACGGTAGGGGATGTTTGTGCAACAATTTTCAAATATTGAGGGAAGTTTGTGCGCATCTGGTCAAAACTGTTATATTCGTGCAATTTTATTAAACCTCGGGGGATGTTTGTGCAATTCCACACCCCCGCCCCCCCCCCCCCCCCCCCCCCCCCCAAAAAAAAAAAAGATAAAATAAAATAAAAATAAAAAATACCTTACTCCGGTCAATATTAATCGAAAAATTTTATATTGTATCATGACTCTTTTTGTAAATGTTCACATAAAGTTGAAATATCTAGTTTATGACTTAGGAACATTTTTTGAAATTAAGAGGGGTGTATTGGATTAGGATTTTATTAGACAATTTTTGGAAGTAAAAGTCTGGTGGTATTGGATTGAGACTTTTTAATAAGTTAGAAAAGTCTTGTGGTATTCGATTATGACTTTTAAGATTTTTTTTAAAAGTCCATAATATCTTGTGATATTGGATCCAGACTTTTAAGATTTATTTTAAAAGTCTATAATATCTTATGGTATTGGATCCAGACTCTCAAGACTTTTTTAAAAGTCCATAATATCTTATGGTATTGGATCCAGACTTTCAAGAGGCAGCAAATTGTCTGGTGGTATTGGATTGAGATCAAGATTTGTAGGATTTCATGACAAAATAGATTTTCTAGACTTTTTAGTGATAAATATAAATAGTTAGACCTCAAAATTGTCTTGCCCTCTCCCATCATATTTTTCACTCTCGTTCAAGACTTTTTAGAAAATAGCAACAAGGTCGTGAAGAAACCCTAACAACATACCAAATTAAAGTAATGATTATATTGTATCTTGCACTGCCTAGTTATCGTAATTTATCTTGCACTGCCTATTATTCCACCAAATCCCACCGAATTGCTCACAGCCATAGTAATTGGTTCATGTGTTCATGTGTGTTGTCGTGATTTGTTTTGCTTTTTGTTGTTGTGGGACCTTTGCTTTTGTTTTGCTTTTTGTTGTTGTGGGGCATTTGCCTTGCTTTTGTTTGCTCCATGTGTTGTTACAATATAATTACATCGTTTGTTCTATTAAATAAAAATAAATAAATAAATAAATAAAAACTATTGCTAATAAAAACTCACACCAAAACAGACCAAATTCTATCGAATTGCACTATGCTCTAGATTATGTGCTTTTTTTTAATAAAAAAAAAAAAAAAACTCACACCGAATTGAACTTATCTATCAATTCACATGCTTTGAAACTTCATGAGATTCTGCTCTTGTTGTTGCTTTGTTAATATTTTTATTGTTTTTTTTGGATGATATTTCTGTTGGGTATGCTTTGAATCTTCGTTTAAATTCCAAGTTTAAGTTACAAGACAAGCATTTTTTTTTTGTGTGTGGTTTTGTGTTTTGCTGGAGATATTTTTGTACAAACTTTTTCTTAAATCTTTTGGCAAGGAAATAAATTTTTTCGTCTATGTTGGGTTCTTCGATTTTTCGATACGAATCCAACGGTATAAAGAACGTAAAATTCTGTACGGTATTTTGAAAGTTATGATCAATTACTCAGTCAAATGTTAAAAGCGATTGGAGATATTTTTGTTCAAATGTTTTCCTTAAAACTGTATATTTTGACAAGGAAATAAATTTTTTCATCCATGTTGGGTTCTTCAATTTTTCGATACAAATCCAATGGTATAAATAACGTAAAATTATGGGTGTTATTTTGAAAGTTATGATCAATTATTCAGTCAAAAGTCAGAAGCGATTGGAGATGATCAATTTTTGTGCAAACTTTTTCCTTAAAACTGTATCTTTTGGCAAGGAAATAAATTTTTTGGTCCACATTGAGTTCTTCAATTTTTCGATACGAATCTAATGGTATAAAGAACGTAAAATTCTGGGCTGTATTTTGAAAGTTATGATCAATTATTCAGTCAAAGGTCAGAAGCAACACGAATCTGCGAGTGAGATGTTTTTATCGCTCATTTTCACACATTTCCAAATCGATTTTTGGAATATTTTCTGAATAAAAAGTGTTTGTTTGCATGTCTACTTTCTTGTGTCAAAATTTGATCAAATAAAGTTGAGTATTTTTAGAGATGCACACTTGAATGTGGACATAGGTCAGATTTGAATTTCTACAGAATTTTGCTTTTGAATCCATATCAGTTTTCCCAAAAACCGTTGTCTTTTCAAACCGCAATATTTAAGACATTATTTTTAATGGAAACCGATTTCTTATTGGAAAAAAAATCCATATCGGTTTTCCCAAAAACCGTTGTCTTTTCAAACAGTAATATTTAAGACATTGGTTTTAAGGAAAACTGATTTCTTTCAAAAACCATTGTCTTTTTAAACCACAATATTTAAGAAATCGGTTTTTATAAAAACCGATTTCTAAAAGTTTTTTTTAAATCGGTTATCTAAAAACCGATGTAAACAACCGATGTCTTTTAACATTTTTGTGGTAGTGTGGGTTTTTTCAGCTCAGACCATCTATCTAGTTTGGGTTTCTCAACTTGGGTATGTGTGTTAGCTAACAAATTTATAGGGCCCATATTTAAAAAAAAAAAAAAAAAAAAAAAAAAAAAAAAAAAAAAAAGTCCAAAAAGTCTTTAAATAAAATCTAGATAATTCTAATAGTCTATAAATAAAGTCTAGAGACTCTTTTTTTTAAAAAAAAACAAAAATCCTGAAAGTCTAGTCCATATAATTCTAATAGTTTTTAAAATCCTAAAAATCCATAAAATCCTACCACCCAAAAATTGTCTATTAAAATCCCAATCCAATACACCCCCCTAAATTGAATTGTAATTTAATGTTTTGATTTTTGAGATACAAAACTAGGAATTTTTTTGTTTTTCAAAATGTTAATACTCTTATTTCCATTTTTGCTAAAAACAATATAGTTTGAAAAGTAAAAACCGAGACAAGTGAGGCATGATATACATGACACATAAATGGGAAAATCTTTTGGGGTTGACATTAGTCATTAGATCTTTAAAGTGGCCACTTTGACCAGAACCAAAAGTTGACATGTATCACTCTAATAGTTTGATGGTAAAGAATGTTCATTTAATCTGATAATATATTAAATTCGAGTCGTCATACATACTTGCATTAACATATCAAAAGAAAAAAATAGTGGCATGAGTGGCCCGAGATGAACAAGTTGTGTTGTCACACACTCGAATAAAAAAAATACGAAAAAAAAAAGTGCTGACGTAATATTTATACAAGTTTCTAGATGAAATATTATTGGGATTGGCTTAATTGGATCATTAGTTTTCAATCAAATAGATGGCACTTGTAAATTTAAAGAAAATTTTTCACATTTACAATTTTACGAGTAAAATTTAATTAGAAATATTGATCCGGAAAAATGGATGGTATAATATGAATTCTATCAAAATTGGTGTGCCATTATTCATAGTATTCCACGACAGATTTATTTTATTTTATTAATATTATCAGTTTCCATATACAAACAAATGGTAAAAAACATTAGGATCCACTGCTTTCCAGTTTCGTACCTAACAAGAACTACTAAAATTGCTAAATTTGAAATAGATGGCCAAAAATCAAGATTAGAAAAACTTGGTATGAACCTGAGCCCTACAATTGTGGGCTCTTTGTGGGTCCCTGATTAACTAACCCCTAAACCCAACTTGTACTCTGTAGACTCAACAAAGAGTAATTGGTCGATTTAAAAACACTTCACCAACCAAACCGAAGCTTGTAGATATTCAAGTATTCAACTAACTATGGTTAAACAAATGGAACGGCGCCTCCATTATCAACTTTAACGTCGTCAAGTGCGGGAAAATCGATGTAAGCGGACAACTGAAAACTCTATGTTGGATGTGTAAATAGGATCACATGAGATCTATTTCCGAACCCGGTCTGAAAATATGGACCAGTAAAAGTACGAATACAAATCTATTAGTATAAGATTTTCGGATATAGAATGAAAAAATTATTATTCGGATTTAGATAATAAATTTTCTAAACCCGAATCAAAAATTTCAAACCGATCTCGAATCCGAATCCGATCCGTTTCAGATATATTTGGATCTGATCCGATATTTAAATTTTTTTTAAGTATATATATAATTAATTTTAATTTAAAAAATGAATACTTTTTAGTTCCTAACCGGGTCTAGAAATATGGACTAAAAAAAGTCCGAATCCAAATCTATTAGTATCCGATTTACGGATATATAATGGAAAAATTATTATTCGGATTTGGATAATAAATTTTCCAAACCCGAATCCAAAATTTAAATCCGATCCATTCTCAAATCCGAATCTGATTTGTTTCGAATATGTTTAGATTCGATTCGATATTTAATTTTTTTTATTATATATATAATTAATTTTTATTAAAAAAAATGAATACTTTTTAGTTTTGTGCGGTGTGTATGCAGCACACTGCACGTTGCTCTGAATTAATTATTTTTCTTTAATTCGAATTTTTTTTTTTTAAATTTAATAAAACAAAATTGGCAAACATACTTCTGAAGCCACGTGTTGGAACCAGAGCTTGCATGCTTTTGAAACTCTGTGCTGTGGCATGTGAGCCATCGACGTGGATTCACCGTATCGTTGTTTATATAAGTCTATTTTTGCTCACCCCCTTTCAAGGGGGTAAGCATTACTCTCCTCCCAAACACATGACACGTGTTTATAGAGAGGTAAAATTGTTTAAAAATTTATCCCGCTATAGATACATGTCCATCTATTTAAGAGGGGGTAATGGTTACCTCCCTTGAATGGGAGTGAACAAAAGTGTTCTCTGTTTATAGGCACAGCTACCGCTATCTATTTTTATTTAGGGGGAATTGCACAAACATCCCTCGAGATTTGATGAAATTGCACAGATATGACAGTTTTGGCCATATACACATAAACTTCCCTTAACATTTGAAAATTGTTGCACAAACATCCCCTGCCGTTAAATAAATCCGTTAGTCAATGGTCAACAATGTAAAAAGTCTAAAATACCCTTTATTTTTATTTTAAATAAACTAAAAAAATTAAAAAATAAGATAAAAAATATTAAAAAAAAAAAATTTGATAACATAAATGTATCTTAAATTTGAAACCTAGAAAAAAAAATCATCTTTACAAATAAAAAAATAGTTTTTAAAACAATTTAATAATAAATAATTTTTAAATTTTAAATTTATTTAAATCAAGGGGGAATTGCACAACAATTTTCTTTTTTTTTTTAAGATGAATTTTTTTTCCAATTTTCTGATTTAAGATACATTCATATTTTCTAAAAGATTTTTTAATATTTTTTTATCTTATTTTTTAATAATGTTTAAAATAAAAATATATGGTATTTTGGACTTTTTACACATTTGACCATTGAATAACGGATCCATCTAACGGTAGGGGATGTTTGTGCAACAATTTTCAAATGTTGAGGGAAGTTTGTGCGTATATGGTTAAAACTGCCATATTCATGCAATTTTATCAAACCTCAGGGGATGTTTGTGCAATTCCCCCTTTTATTTATGGATATTCAACCTCCCTCAAATATACGCCCTCTTATTTTATTTATAGATTTATTATATTTTATTTAAGAGTTATTTGATGATTAGTTGATTACTATAACTGACAGCCTGTCAAAATTTTATTTTATTATTATTATTCTTATCAGTTATTGTTCTTTTAAACTTTTTATTTTTTTAACCAAAATCCAAAAATTCAACACACCACCGTTCTTCTTCAATTAAACACACCAATAGTTTAATTTCTAGCGTGATTAATCTGTGTGTTTAATTCCTAAAGTGTTTAATCTATCATTATGTTTGGTTTGATGGAATAGGAGGATTTAGATGAATTTCTAATATCTTGTTTGGATTGTTAAATGAGAGGGAAATGAAAGGAGATAGAGGGAATAATTTCTTCTTGCTTCACCCAATTTGATTTCCCACCATATTTGGGAGGAAAATGAGTGAAAGGAATACAGAATTAATGATATTTTTAATATCCCAAAACTAACCCTATTAATATTGAATGATAAATTTAATTAGCATCTATTTAAAGCCTATATAACAAGACGTCAAGACATATCTTTTGTTAATCTCTCATTCATATTTGTTCATTGACAATGTTTGCTCAAATCGTCATCCTCAATCAAGGTAAACTATTTTATAATATTATTATTATTACTTTATTATTGCTTATTTGATGTATATGTTTGTGCCTTTTAAAAAAAATATATTTCCTAGAGCAAATTGATTATGTACGATTGATTAATGTGATTTGCAATTTTTTTTTATTTTTTTTGGTTTATAAATACTTTGTACAATTAATCATGTGGTTTGCAATTCTTAATAGGTTTTTTTTTTTTAAAAAAAAAAAAATGTTGTGGTTTGGTGCTCTGTATTATTATTATTATTATTATTATTATTATTATTATTATTATGGTGTCATACTTGGATCACTACAATTAATTTGATTGCATCATTGCTACAAATAAGATTTGCATTTCTAGTGCTTTTTTTTTTTTTTGACATATATTGCTATGCTATTGTTGGGTAATTGGTGTGAGAAGGATATTCTCGTAAATAGAATAAAATTTATTTATTTTCCAAAAAAAAAGTTGTTTCCGTTCCTTTCCTTTCCTTCCTATTCATAGTCATCCAAACAACTATCATTAAAAACAATATCCTTTCCTGTCCTTTCCTCTTTAACTTATAATTTCCTTTCTCTCAAATTCCATCAAACCAAACATAGTGTATGTGTTTTTAATTCACAATGTGTTTAATCTGGTGCGTTTAATCTCCTTCTTTTTCACATATTTTTTTTCCCTTCTTCCTAGTAGGGTTTTTTTTTTTTTTTTTTTTTGGTGGCAAGTGACCTCCATTGGAGGTCCCAGACCTCCATTGAAGGTCGCCTAGACCTCCATTGGAGGTCACGACCTCCGATCATTAAAAAAAATGGTAAAAAAAAAGTGTTTTTTTAAAAATAAAAATAAACGGAAAAAAGTTTTGGTGAATTTGTCTCTTCAGTGAAAAGTTTGGTAAAAACACTGAAAACATTAATTTCAGGGAAAAATAGAAACCCTTTAATTTTTTGGTTAAACATTTTTTTTCTTTAATTTTTTTAATTTTTTAATTTTTTAATTTTATACATATATATAATATAGAGTAATTTTCCAATAAGAACTTTACAATGCACACTTTAAGCACATTTTGATGAAATTGTATGGAATATATTGAATCTTAATTTGATTTTTTGTATGGATGGTTAAAACATTGAAATACATATATGGAAAAAAAAAATTAAAAAAATTCAGGTGCAAGAACTAATTTTTTCCGATTTTTTTTTTTTAAAGATAAAACATTTAAAAATAGGGAAGTATAAGAAAAAATAGTTCTCAAATCCAAAAAATTTCCAAATTTTTACCAAATGTGTATTTTAATTTTCTTAGGATGTATACAAAAAATCTCATAAAAAAACATTTGATTACATGCAATTTTATCAAAAGGTGCTTAAAGTGTGCATTGTAAAAGTTCTCATTGGAAAATTACTCACAATATATATATATATATATATATATATATATATAAATGTTCAAGTCAGTGCGCACTAATGTACGTATATGAGGACATTGAATATGAGTCACTCATTTTCCATGCTTTGACTTAGCGTGTATGTACTTGTCAAAACTTCTCCATAATGAGTGACTTACATTCAATGTCCTTATATATTTACATCAATGCGTATTGATGTGAACGGGATCGTAAATATATATATATATATATATATATATATATGTGAATGAGTAATGCTACATTACTCAAATCTGGTGCCAAAATGACGTGGCAACAATGTGATCCATTTTCTTAAATCATGCAAATATAATACAATTTAAATTAATGGAATATAATGATGTCACATTATTTGGGCACTAGATTTAGGCATCAAATTTGGACAAAGTGGTATTATTGTATATATATTATTCTAAAATTTAAATCAGCTCTTTAAACAAAAAAACGACACTATTATATTATTGAATATTAGTTGTAATAAAACTGAAAGTGTTATAAATAAAATTAATTAATTGAAGAACAGATGAACAAAAGAGATAAGAAATGAAACAGACGAGAGAGATAATATATTTCTTTGTATTGAGGTCCGACAGATTGATCTTAAGTCGGTGAAACTCTACAAATGAGAAACATATATAATTATATATTTATAGGCAGATGAAAGAGGGACCATTGTTGTAATAATCCACTTTATATTATCCACCAGGCCCACCACTTACTTAAGCATGAAGCTAATCCATAGCTTTTCTCCACGTTTACGGATGGCAACGAGCGGGTCGGGGTCAGGAATGCTTTTCCATCCCTATCCCCGCCCCCCAAAACCATCCCCATCCCTGTGTGTGTGAAACATATATAATTATATATTTATAGGCAGATGAAAGAGGGACCATTGTTGTAATAATCCACTTTATATTATCCACCAGGCCCACCACTTACTTAAGCATGAAGCTAATCCATAGCTCTTCTCCACGTTTACGGATGGCAACGGGCGGGTCGGGGTCAGGAATGCTTTTCCATCCCTATCCCCACCCCCCAAAACCATCCCCATCCCCGTCCCTGTCCCTGTCCTAGCATTAAGAGAAGCGGGGCTGGGGGTGGGGATTTCCCATTGGAGGGGCCTTCTCTATACCCGCCCCATTCCCCATATAATATAACTATACATTTAAAAATTACAATTTAAAACAAAGAAAAAAATAGAAATTAATATTTAGTCCAAAATCAAAGATTCTACAAAACAAACCAACTTCGAATAGAAATTAATATTTAGTCCAAAATCAAAGATTCTATAAAACAAACCAACTTCGAAGTGTGTGTGTGTGTGTGGAATCTAACCAGTACAAAAGATTATGAATTAAAGATTATAGGACCATCAGGCTTATGAATTAAACACATGGATTCCAAGCGAATACATGTAAAAAAACTTAAAAAGACCAAATTGGATTTCAAGTGAATTTCATTTACATTTACCACATGAATATTATAATATAAATATTATATATATATCTCGGGGCGGGGAGTGCTTCCCCTGTCCTCGCCCCGCTTCACATTCGGGGAAGAGAATTTATCCCCATCCCCGTCCCTGTCCCCGTCCCCAAATATTATCCCCCATCCCCGCCCAATTCGAAGGGAATACTGCCATCTCTATCCACGTTTGTGATGACACACATACAAGTGGTGAATGATTTAGGCGGTGGAAATTGGAAATTCACACATTATTCATAACACTCCCCTTTGGATTTCCACTATTTGTAATTTAAGTTTTCTAGGAAAAACCTAGTGTGACAAAAACCATAGCGAAATCTATAAAATGATCTTCTAGATCTAGTGGGGTTGGACATTCTTAAAACTATCTTGTTAAAAACCTTGTTAAGAAAATCCAGTGAGACAAAACCTGATTGAAGAGAAAAATAGTATAATGCAAATATGTCCATAGTAGTTATACTTTATTAGGGAAAACCCAATGGGATAAAAACCTAAACAAAGATATTCATTGATCTATCAGATCAAAGTAATATTTATGATGATCTTCTGGATCAAGGTAACATATATACAATGATTAGCAAGATCAAAGTAATATTTACAATGATCTTCTTGATCAAGACAACATATATACGATGATATACTGGATCAATGTTATATTTATGATGATCTTTATGGATCAAATGATTTTGGGTGTGCTTAGTGAATTTACCTTATTAAAACCTTGTCAAGAAAATGCAATGGGACAAAAACCTAATCAAAAGGAAAAAGAGTATAATGCATATATGCCCCAAAATAACTAATATACTTAATTTGACATGCCCCCCTGATGGGACGTTCACCCTGATAAAAGTTCTTTTGAAGCAATCTTCTAGATTGTTGAACTGACGCATACAGATGTTTATTTCATGAAATGAAATAACATCATAAATTATTTGAGGGAGTATAAGCAAGGACTTGCTTTATGGAGTAATATCCATATGGAATCTTTTCAGAATCTTTTCAACATATTCTGATTGATGGACAAACATTTCATTTGATCTATGTTCGATCTTTAGGTCGAGACAATATTTTCTTTCTCATTTCTTTATGAAGACACATGAGTATATAATATGATCATTATATCTTTATCTTATCAGATGTTAACTGCGACGGTTATACCACATCTGTTCATATTATTTTTAATCCATATAAGGATTTTGTTGGTTCATCAAATACAGATTACGAGATCTCGATTTATATGCTTATAGCATTTTAAATCCTTTAAGGATTATAAATATTGCGTTGAGTGAACCAAATAGATAAATGATTACTACGTCTAGAAGACGTACTTCAAGCCTTTTAAAGGCAGCCAAATTTATCAAAAATTCGGAACATAATCGTATTCATAACTAGTGAATACCAAGTTTCTGTGATAAATCTTGTACTACGAGTCATGTATCATATCTCAAGATCTCGTTTTACTTATTACGTTTCCATATAAAGACCCATTAGTATCCAACTAGTTTGACATATCCAGGTGTCTGTAATACTATTGGTCTAAATACTTTATATTTAGCTTATGAAGTCAATTCTTCTTGAATTGCTTCTTTTCATTTAGGCCAATCATGCATTTTGTCTACAATCATTGATATTATGAATATCATATTTATCATTTATAATTTTAGTATCGCTACTGTGTATAAAAATACATCATTAATGATTGTTTCCTTATGATTCCATATTTTTCTCATATGATTTATAAAATTTTTCTCAATTTCTATATTCTTGTATCTTTGTTGAGATCTCTTCCATTTCAATGGATTTAGTCACTTCATGGACATGTATGATTTATAGAAATTTGCTCAATTTCTATATTCGTGCATCTCTGTTGAGATCCCTTCCATTTTAATGGATTTAGTCATTTCATGGATTTATGACTCTTTAGATATATCACACTCTTATAGAGTTGATTTAGAAAAAGTGGATTTATTCATAACTCGAGTTCTGTTTACATTAGGATCCTGATAACAATACCTTTCGAAAAGGTTCATAAGCTTATGATATGTATCAGATGAATTATCTGTTGCATTTTACTCCAATCGTTGTTTAAGAACAATCACCTAGCTGGGGTTTATGACATAGTAACTTATTAAATTTTGTTACATTTAATATATTAGGTAATTGATTAATAATCATCTGGTAATCAATTATCTTTCGTATTTGAGCGATACGAAGATTGAAATGAGACACATTTATATATATAAAGAACCGAACTGGTATCTCTATTTTGGGTAAGAGTAACTTTTTATTTACTCTTTTCTTCTGGAGAAACTTTCTATTTGAATATTAATCAATATAATAATATGCAGATTGTGCGTAAAAATATAAACTATCAGAAGTTTAAATGATAATAGAAGATTAATCAAAATCAATATTAATCTTAGAATGATATAGAAGTCTTATCTTAGATCATGCCAGAGATGCAATAAAGAGATATAAAATGCAATCAAATATCTTAAAAAGTGAGTAAGTCCCTATATAGAATTTAGTAACTATATCGAAATAATGAAGTTCTCGCAATTACTTGGAGACATTTGATAAGTGATTCCCCTTGATCTATTTTGATTATGAATATATTTAAAAACTGGATGTTGAACATCAATCCCAGCTGCTTTGCAATATTCATCAAATATCTTGTAAGTTTAATCAAGTTAATATACCTGAAATAACTAATAATCCATGCAAGTAATATGGAAGTGTTTGATAATAAACAAACATGTGACCATCTTGTAGATGCATCAATTAGAACCGAAAAATAATGAAAAGGTTTATTTGGTGGATGAATATGTCTACATATATCCCTTTGAATGATGGGGATTCAAAACCAACTTTAGAATGAGATGGTTTTATTATTAGTCTCCATTTGTGAATATGCAGTACAGATGAGAAAGTATTCAACTTCTCAATAATGAGCTTCTGGCCCAAATCATGCACAGATATTCAACACTCTCATTATTCATAGTCTCAAAGTGACATTAATAAAGTTATATGCCTTTGATCTAAGCAGGTTTCTTTATGTTTTGCTTGAATGATATAAAACATCATTGATACACAATTTAAAACCATATGGTAATAATATTGTGGCTCTTCTATAGCCTTTAATCAAATCCGCTCGATCTGATCTGGTATTACTTTATATGTCTTTGAACTAAGCATATTTCTTTATGTTCTGCTTGAATAATATCAAGTATCATTGAAACATAATTTTATATTGTTTGATAACAATATCATGGCTCTTCCAGAGCTTTCTATCAGATCTGTTGGATCTGATACAATATCATTGATACACAATTTAAAACCATTTGGTAATAAGATTGTGGCTCTTCTATAGCCTTTAATCAAATCCGCTCAATCTGATCTGGTATTACTTTATATGTCTTTGAACTAAGCATATTTCTTTATGTTCTGCTTGAATAATATCAAGTATCATTGAAACATAATTTTGTATTGTTTGATAACAATATCATGGCTCTTCCAGAGCTTTCTATCAGATCTGTTGGATCTGATACAATATTAATATTTACTCTAAGCAAAGTTAAATTCATAAAATATTTATGACTCCATAGAATTATATGAGTCATTGCACTCAACAAGACATGTATTTTTTTTTCTACTAGGAATTTTATGGACATTATGTGTAATGCCATTTTATATCTCATAAATGTGTAGATCTTTTTTTCTCAAACGAATTATACGTTAGGATCTTAAATCTCTTTTATGATACTCACAACATCCTACTGGATGTGTAGATCATTTTTCTCAAATGAATGATATGTTAGGATCTTAAATTCTTTTTATGATACTCACAACATCCTGTTGGATGTGTAAATCCTTTTTCTCAAATGAATGATATGTAAACATATCACTATATATATATATATATATATAAAAGATAAAACAAAATCATAGATCGTATTGGTTTTTCGAACTTCTGGTTCGACCATGAACTGTAAGTTCTTATATAAAATTCAGAAAACTTCAGATTCTGAATGAATTTGAAACCCCAAGTTCCAAATAATAAAGTATGGCATTCATGTATATAACACTGGATTTAGAACTCCAGGTTCTCATCGTTTTTCAAAACCGTGCAAACTTAAATATCATAAATCTAAAAACTTTAAGTTCTGTTGAGTCGGTCTAGCCAATCTCATATATTCCATATAATTAAATAATACAAATATTTAAAGAGAATAAATAAACAATTCCATGGGCTGAGCTCACCTGATATATTGCATAAAAATAAAATGAGAATATTTAAAGAGCATAAATAAACAATTCCAGGGGTTAAGCTCACCTGATATATTGAATAAAAATATATGTGAATATTTAATAATTCCAGGAGGCTAAGCTCACCTGATATGTTGCATAAAAATAAATGAGAATATTTAAACAACTTAAATAAATCCATAACTATATATAGGATCCGTTGACGGCAGAAGCCATCTTGTATACGGAACTATAAATAGATCCATAATTTTGAGATGTAAGTAAATCACCCATTAGTGATCCTTTTTACTTACATACAATCGTGCTGATAACGTGTTATAAATAAAATTAAATAAAATGAATTAATTGAAGAATAGATAAACAAAAGAGATGAGAAATGAAAGAGACAAGAGAGATAATATATTGCTTTGCATTGATGTCTGAGAGATTGATCTCAAGTCAGTGGAACTTTCAAATGAGAAACATATTTATAGGCAAATGAAAGAGGGACCATTGTTGTAATAATCCACTTATATTATCCACTAGGCCCATCACTTACTTAAGCATGAAGCTAATTCATAGCTCTTGTCCACGTGTGTGATGACACATAGTGCTGGCAAAACAGGCCGGCCCAGCCCGTTAGGCCCGTTTTGCGTAATGGGCCAAGGCGGGCTCAGCCTGTTAGGGAAACAGGCCGGGCCAGGCCGATCTATTGGGGGGGGGGGGGGGGGGGGGGGGGTGGATTGGGGTGGAGGTAAATCCTTTTCCAAGAATGGGGTAAACAAAATAAGTCGATGGTTTTCGACTTTGGTTCGACCATGGTGTCTAAAAAATCAGGGAAACTCAGATCGATGAATTGCCCAAGTCAAATAAAAGGGCATCATGTATAACACTGGATAGAACTCCAGGTTCTCATCGTTTTTCAAAACCGTGCAAACTTAATATCATAAATCTAAAAACTTTAAGTTCTGTTGAGTCGGTCTAGCCAATATCATATATTCCATATAATTAAATAATACAAATATTTAAAGAGAATAAAAAACAATTCCATGGGCTGAGCTCACCTGATATATTGCATAAAAAATAAAATGAGAATATTTAAAGGCATAAATAAACAATTCCAGGGGTAAGCTCACCTGATATATGAATAAAAATATATGTGAATATTTAAATAAGTCCAGGAGGCTAAGCTCACCTGATAGTTGCATAAAAAATAAATGAGAATATTAAACAACTTAAATAAATCCATAACTATATATAGGATCCGTTGAGGCAGAAGCCATATTGTATCGGAACTATAAATAGATCCATAATTTTGAGATGTAAGTAAAATCACCCATTAGTGATCCTTTTTACTTACATACAATCGTGCTGATAACGTGTTATAAATAAAATAAAATAAAATGAAGGGGGGGGGGGGGGGGGGGTGGAGGGTGGGCCCAGCCTAGACTCAGGGTTGTGCTAGGATAGGCCAAGCCAGGCATAGGTGGGGCCTGTGGCGGGCCAGCCCGTTAAGGCCTTAAATAACAGGCCCTTAACGGGTCGAGCCCAATAGGCTTCGAATTTTTTTTAATTTTTATTTTTTTAAACATTTTTTTTTATACAATATTATTTTTTATACATTGTAATAATTTTGTGTAGTTATTAATGTAATAATTTTAATATGAAATATAAAATTTTTCATTTCATACAACACTTAATTAGTTTTCGATGAATAATATTTTTGTAATTTCGTATTAAATTTGTGGTGAAAAGTATAAATTACAAGTCATGATTGCCTCGTTAAAAACCTTACCAAGAAAAACCCAATGGGATAAAAACTTGGTAAGGGAAAAAGAGTGCAATCGGAAAAAAAAAAATTAAGTATTTACAATTACATCAGCTTGCCGGTTGGTTGGTACCGGAACTCTCTTCGATGGTCATGCTGGAGAAGTCATCCATGAGTTCTTCATTTTCCAGTTGATGTTGTCGTCTGAATCTTGCATTTTACCAATCCTTAAGGCATGTCAAAGCTTCCACCGCATCAAGGGCTAATGAACATCTTCTTTCTTCTAGTATTCGTTCGGCCGTGCTGAACACCTGCTCCAATGAAACTGTTGAAACTGGGATAACAAGGACATCACATGCTAATCTCGATAGAATGGGGAAGCTGTTTCTCTTGCCGCGCAACCATTTTAGAAGATCGTTGGTTGTGAAGTCATCGTTCTCTGTGATGGAGTACTTCGTACTCAGATATCTGTTCAGCTCCACGTGTTGTCATTGACCTTGACTTTGACTCGGACTCGAACTTCCTGAAGCGCGAGAAGTTGTGGCCTTGTTAAAAAAAATTCTCATGAGCTTCGATTGTTGTTGGGATTTCAATGTACTAAGATGTTCAGCAATATCCGTTTCACTTAACCCCAGAGTCTCACCCAATTCTTTGGAAAAAACTTCTAAAGCATTAAATATGAACCTAAGATCTACAACAATACCAAAGGCATACAAAAGAGGAATTTCCCCCCAATATTTTACATATTTTTTTTGCATAGCAGCAACAGCGGAAGCTACCATCACATTTTCACTATATTGTCTAAGTAAATCAGCCATGTCATAAAGTTTATGAAGTGCAAGAGGAGATGTCAGGTAATAAACCCTGGAAAGTTCTACAGTAGCATCATAAAAAACTTTTAAAATTAAAAAAAAAACATTGACCACATACCAATCACTATCCGTGAGTTTTTCACGTCCGGTGTCATTGGTGGTGTTCAGGTTATAAAAAATAGTAATATCTGAAGCATATGGTAAAGCAGATTTCAACATTAAATATGTTGAGTTCCATCTTACCGGCATATCTGTTTGGAACTTATGGGGTATTAGGTCCTTTGATCTACAAAATCTGACAAACTCAGTAATTCTTTGGTTAGATGCCATAATCCAACCCAAAGCCCCCATAATATTGTCGATTTGACTTTCCACCTCCTTTAAACCTGATTTTGCAATCAAGTTTATAATCTAACAAGCACAACGGGCGTGGAAAAATTTTCCCGCAATAGTAGAGATGTTAGAATTAATAAAAAATTCTATAGCTTTGGAGTTGCATATGCATTATCCAAAGTAATTGACATGATGCGGTTATGAATGCCATAATCTTGTATAACGAACATAATAACCTGAAAAATATTTTGTGTAGTGTGTGAATAATCCATGACGTGAAAACCAAGGATCTTTTTTGGTAAAATCCATTGGGTGTCTACATAGTGTCCAGTGACACATAAATAATCTTGTTTTGAACGTCCGCTCCAGATGTCGGACGTTAATGCAATTGAAAAAGAAATATTTTGCAATTCATAAATCAATTCAGTCCTACGTTTTTGAAAAGTACGAATCAAATCGCTCCTAGTTGTGTTTCTAAAAACAAGGACATATTGGGGGTTAAAAGCATTATTAATAAAATATTGAAAATGGGGGTTATCTTGAAAACCTATGGGTTGGTCAGTTGCAGTGTAGTACAACACCGCCTGCTCTCTGACTCGATCGGGGTTATACTACCATGTACTCACAGAATCATCTGGGTTCCGCTGCAGTTAGGTTTGTCGAGTTGTGTCGACTTGCCCATGGGAAGCCATGCATTTGTCTCTATATCTCTTGAGATGACTAGTTCCCTTACTTGAACCGGTGAGTACAGATTGACAATACTTACATTGGGCACGCTCAACTTCAGTACCATATGTATTATTTACCATTATAGGGTCAAAACAATCCCACACTGTCGATTTCTTCTTCTTCCTCTTCTTACTCGAATTCATTGTCGAGGAAGAAGGTCCCGCACTCATAGTACTAGGGGGATCGGGATCGGTATGGAACTCACCGAATAATCGGTTAATCTCCTCATCCAGTAAATAGTCGCCGGGGTTCAGGTTCAAGTCTTCATGATTTATTTTCCTAGAGATTATAATTAAATAAATGATTAAATGTCACAAATATAATTATACATTTATACAAATAACAAATTAAACATACAAAATTACAAATATACAATTATACATTTACACAATTAAACATAGTATTTTTTTTTTAATTATTATTTTGTTGTTAAACTATAAAAATAAAAACATAATCATTCTAATATAATATTAATTTCAACAATTTTTTAAAAAAATTTGGAATTAATTTTTCTAAAAAAAAACATATTCATCAAAATTTGCATTGACAAATACTGAGTACTCTGTCCACTAAATTCTCAAAATGACTCGTCGGTACCAAGTTTATAATCATAATCATAATCAATTAATCATCAAAAATAAGATTGTAAATGAATATCTAGAGATATTTCCATCTCGATGACAAAACACAGGTTTTAACAACATCTCAGACACAGGTTTTAACAGCAACTCTGAGATGTTGTTAAAACCTGTGTTTTGTCATCCAGATGGAAGAATCTCTGGACGTTCAACGATAGGACTCGTTACTTGGTAGGACTTGTAACTTCGAGAGTTTTGTGGACAGAGTACTCAGTATGCAACTATATGTGTGCAAACTTAATATTTGATATTATGATGCGCATCTTTGGTTTCGAGACATGATTATGATGCCAAAAAAACATAATCATTAATATATTATTAATTTCAACAAATTTTAAAAAAATTCAGAATTAATTTTTCTAAATTATTATTTTCTTCTTAAACTCTAGTGTTACTCTAAAAAAAAAAAAAAAAAAAAAAAAAAAAAAAAAAAAAAAAAAAAAAAACATAATCATTATAATATATTATTAATTTCAAAACAAAATTAAAAAAAAATTCAGAATTAATTTTTCAAAATTATTATTTTCTTCTTATTTCTTCAACTCTACAAAAAAAAAAAAAATTACATAATCATTCTAATATATTATTAATTTAAAAAAAATTAAAAAATTCGGAATTAATTTTCTAAATTATTATTTTTTTCTTATTTCTTAAACTCTACAAAAAAAAAAAAAAAAAAAAAAAAAAAAAAAAAAAAAAAAAAACATAATCATTAATATATTATTAATTTCAAAAAAATTTAAAAAAATTCGGAATTAATTTTTCTAAATTATTATTTTCTTCTTAAATTCTAGTTACTCTACAAAAAAAAAAAAAAAAAAAAAAAAAAAAAAAAAAAAAAAAAAAAACATAATCATTAATATATTATTAATTTCAAAAAAAAAATTAAAAAATTCGGAATTAAATTTTCTAAATTATTATTTCTTCTTATTTCTTCAACTCTACAAAAAAAAAAAAAAAATAATAATCATTAATATATTATTAATTTCAAAACAATTTAAAAAATTCGGAATTAATTTTTCTAAAATACTATTTTCTTCTTAAACTCTACAAAAAACAAAAAAAATAAAAATAATCTTTCTAATATAATAATAATTTCGAAAATTTTGAAAAAAATTAGGAATTAATTTTTTTAATTATTATTTTGTTGTTAAACTCACAAAAAAAAATACATAAAATTAACATATTACTAACAACAATATTAACTACACACATACTAATCACTAAATACTAAATAATAATAATTACTATATAAGAAGTTATTAATAACAAAAGTAGAGAAGTAGACATACTAACCTTAAATTGGAGGCCTGCAAGTTGAGAGTGTTAATTAATTAATCAATTGGATACCTAACAACATAACAAATAATAACATTAGTTATAAACATATTAATAATAGTTAATAATTAAATAACAAATGAAATTTAATTTAAAAAAAAAAAAAAAAACAAGACAATACCTTAGCGTAAGAGCCTTAGAATAAATAGAGACTGAAGAGTGGGAGGTATGTAAATATATAATATATAATGTATAGTGTATAATATACTAGTATAATAGTATATAGTATATAGTATATAAATAATATATTAAATAAATAAAATAAATTACAAAATAGTTGAAAGAGTGAGTGAGAGATGGTGGAGATTGTAGAGAATAGAGAGAATAAGAGAGTAGGGAATAGGGAAGTAGAGAAAATGTAGAGAATGAGGTGAGGGTGATGGTGGTATTTATAGGAAAATGTTAGGTTAGGGTATAATTGGAAAAAATTGTAAAAGATTTTAAAAAAAAAAAAAAAAAACGTAATTTTTAAAAGTTTTGGATTTTTTTTTTTCTCCCCCAACGGTCACCTGGTTAATTACAAAAGCCAACCCTCAATTCAAATTTTGAAAAAAATAAATAAAATTGAATTTTGAATTCTAGCGGGCCCTAACAGGCTGCCCGTGGGCTGGCTTGTTAGGGCCCGCCAGAATCCATTTTTGCAAACATTTTAGGGCTTGCAAGCCGTATGGGCCCGGCCCGCGACCGCGCCACCTGGGCCCAGCCTAGACCACCAGCTTAACAGGCTTGGGCCTGGCCTGTTAAGCTAGCAGGCCAAGCCGAGTGGCCCACCAAAGCCCGGCCCGTTTTGCCAGCACTAGACACACATACAAATGGTGATTGATTTAGGCAGTGGAAATCGGAAATCCACACATTATTCATAACAGAAAGAACCGATAAACAAATGATAAAAGAGAGAAGTATTTTACTACTTCAACGTCCAATGATTTCGGATTACATTACATTAGTGATGATCCTATTTATACAAGTAATGATAGACGTCTCAATTTTTTTTTCCCAGATGATGTGGCACGTGAAGTGTCAGCATCTTATAAATCATGGGATTATATGGTGATTGATGTGATGTTGACACCTCACATGCCACATTATTTGGGACAATTTTTTTTAAAAAAAAAATAAAACGTCTAGCTTTCTCATTTATACATAGTCTATGAAACACTAAGGCTACCACTTGCATTGCCACACGGCTACACACGAGATTGATATGGATTAGCTTAATTGATGTCAAGCAACTTACTTTGGTGATAAGCGTGGAAAGCCACACATTACAACCATATTATGTAATTTGAAATTCATTTATTATTTTTATGGTATTGCACCATTCAATATGTGCCTTGGGAAACATGTAAATATTTTAATGCATTTGTTTTTGATTTTATCTCTCGAATCAATATGTTGTATCCATTCTCAATAAGTTAACTACTACCAATATGGGTATAGTTCAATTGGTAGATAGACGAACTTGAGACTTGGGTAAATGACTTCCAGGTCAATGGTTCGAATCCTACCAATGACAAAAACTTTCACGATGGTGATGTAATGGTGTCAATGTTATTTGAGTTGGAATTAAAACTCAGGTTTAATGTATTAATGAATTTGTAAGTGCATACTTATTGATTGGCTTATTTCATGACAAACCACATTGAGATTGGTATGTAACGGGTAGCTTAGGATATTGTGTTTGACAAGCTTCCGGTCTTCCCAAAGTGACTTCAAGATCAAGAGCTTCAAAGGTATACCACTTGACCTTGATTCTTGAAGAGATTAGGTGCACACACACACTTGCATGCATCTTTATATAATTTGTATTAGTTACCATGCATGTGTGTTTCATTGTTTAGTGCATCCATGTCTTTTAGCACACACAC
This sequence comes from Acer saccharum, assembly GCA_030490815.1. Classification (NCBI taxonomy): domain Eukaryota; kingdom Viridiplantae; phylum Streptophyta; class Magnoliopsida; order Sapindales; family Sapindaceae; genus Acer; species Acer saccharum. Next base: position 32,041,812 of record CM059872.1, read on the forward strand.
ACCTTCATTGCATTTATATGATTGCATTTGTGTTTATCTTTTGTGTGTCACATGCTTGGTGATCTTTCATGTTGCTATCCACTTCCATGCATGTTTATTTGATTGCATCTAGCTTATTGAAATGCCATGACATGTTTAGCAAGGATGCATTCACTTCCCACACTTGCACTTCATGATTAGTCTTAAGTGTGGTGTAATTCGTTTCTGAGATGGTTCGGAAACGTCCGCGCATGCACGATGGTGTGCTTGGCTTAGCGCGAGGACCGCGTTTGGAGAATGCCTTGGCTTCTCCATTGATTTCACCAACAGTGGTGAATCAGCGGTTGATTCGGCGGCCAGACCACCGAATGAAACCATCGAATAAAACCGCCGAATTGAACTGGTGTTTTCTGGTTTAGTTCTGCGGTTAAATCGGCGGCCATAAATTCGACCGTTGAATGATTCCAGTAACTTGATTGGAATTCAACGGTTATGATCGGCGGCCAGATCGCCGAATGAAACCGTCGATCTGGTTTCTTACGCGTAACGTTTCGTATTCTGCGGTTCTGTTCGGCGGCCTGACCGCCGATTGAAACCGTAGAATGGTGCGTTTCAGGCCAACTTTTCCAAAACGATGTCACTTCATTTTGGCCTTCTATGTATGCATCCTCTTCCTCCTTTGGCCGACTTAGAGCTCCTAAAGTCACATTTTAGAGAGAGAAAGAGCTCCCATAGTGAGAGAAAGCTTTAAGCTTGCTTCTTTAACTCTCTAAACCCAACAACCCATCTCCAGCTTGCATCATTCAACTTCATTTGAGCATGGGTCTTCATGGTTTCATGACTAGGTAAGCTTCATCTTCATTAAATTTCATTTATTGATGTTCTTACTCTAGATTAGGTATTTATTGCATGATTAAATACCTAGACTCTATTCATGGCATATATTTATGAGTCTTGATAACATGATTGGGTTTGTATTTTGATAACTTAATTCATTAGGTCATTTTTGCCTAAAAGCTAAGTCATAAACATTCTTGTGTGATTTATTGATGACTAGGTTGATAGTTTGTCTTTTAATCAACTAGTTAAGCTTTTGAATGTTTATGTGTTGTTTGTTGACAATTATGTTGTTAGAAATCTCTACAACTAATTGAGTTCACATGTATGGACATGTTGACATTGTTTGATAGCTATGATTGTTTTGTGTTTGATAACATCTAGCTAAGTCTATATGCATTGCATTTAGACATTGATGTGTAGGACTCCTTGATTGCATTGGTTAATTGCATATTTATAGTCCTTGCCATGATTATTGACAACCTGTGTTGATTTGGCTTTGTTTGTTGACAATTAGGTTGTTAGAAATCTCTACAACTAATTGAGACCTCATGTACATGCATGTAGGCTTTGTTGATAACTAGGATGTTGATTTGCATTATAACATATAGTTAAGCATATAGTGTTTAGTCTAGCACTCATTGCATTTGAGCATCATTGTGATATACACTTAGACTTTTAATTCTCTTCAAGAGTCAAAGTCTTGTGGCTTCTAGGTGAAGTTGCACAAGCATTGTACTAGCTCCTCTGTAAAAGGCCTGCGGGTAGATTAGAAGGTGCTCACGCCAATAGTAGTGGATCGTGGAGATCACTTGAGGGTGTAACCTTCTTTTCATATAGAGGTTGTCTAGGATTGGACTAGGTTCACTTTTAAAGGTCTGCGGGTAGTAGTGGTGGGTTATAGACCGTGAGAGGTTGAGGTCAACTTAGGTTGTAAACACCATTACAATTAGTGGATTCGAGGTTCGTGTGTGGCACACATAACAGCCCGTGGTTTTTCCCGTGAGGGTTTCCACGTAAAAATCAAGTGTTCTTTTATTTCCGTATTTTTTACTTGATTTTTATTGTTTGATGAATTGGGTTTATAGTGATTAATTTTGACTAATCGAAAAATTTGTAATAATCGATAAACAGGTTTATAGCGATTAATTTTGACTAATCGAAAAATTGGTAATAATCGATAAACAACCCATTCAACCCCCCAGGTTGTTTAGACACATGCGAGTATGTACTTTCAGCATTTGAGACCCAAATATAACTATAAATCTCACTCTCTATTGGAGATGGCCTTAGTTGAATGTATTTAATTGTTTCGATAAAATATTTATGTTTGAAGTTGAGTTATAATTATATAGCAGTATCAATTATAACTAATTTAATATAAAATTATATCAACAGTGACATAACTCAGCTGGTAGACGGACGAACTTAGATTTGGGTAAATGACTCCCATGTCAACGGCTCGAATCCTACTAATGACGAAAACTTTTAAAAAAATACCTGGTCCTGAATTAATAGATATTGTCAATATATATATAATTACATAAATTAAGGAAGAGATGTATGAGACCTAATTTATATATTAGGAAACCATAATAAATATTTTCCTAATGTCCTCTTCTAAGATCGATATTAAATAATTAAATAGTTACAAGTGATTTGTTTTAAGTCAAAGGGATTATAGGCAAATATTGTTGTATTATGGTTTTTCCTAAACCTAATTGTACACTATATAAATATAAACATGTGCTTATGTACCATCATTGAAGAAAACCTAATCCTAGCACCAAATATTTTGACAGGAAATTTGGATCCTCTGTTAAGTTGATCTTTGTCCTGACCTTGACTTATATAGATATGTTGACACATGTAATCTATTAGATGATAAGTGTTTCAGTTATTATAAACCTATGTTAATATCTTTAAGTTGTATATTTGTATTTAAATTGTATAGTTATCTTAGAGAGTAACTTATCTTTAGGAGAGTTTTAGTTTTCTCAATATTCCTCTCAATTGTATTATATATTCAAGTATCTATCAATGAAAAAGGTGTGCAATTCTACACCAACAACGCCTTTGTTTACATGGTATCAGAGCTAACGATCTCTTCCTAAAAACATATTTTTTTTTTCTTCTCTCCCACTCCAATCGATGACAACATTGAACACAGGCTCCTCCCCTGACAACAGCTCTTCCTCGACGACTCCTACAATCATTAACATCACTCCAACGACTTCAGCTGCTCTTCGTTCTAATGAGTTTCACCTAATTACCATCATCATCTCTGCTTAGGCTCCTCTTAAGCTCACCACCAACAACTATATGTCCTAGAAAACTCAGTTTCAAACCCACTTCACTAGATATGATCTTCTTGGTTATATTGATGGCTCCAAGCCCTGTCCGTCAGCCAACCTGACTATGAACGACATCACCACTCCGAATCCTGCATACAACATTTGGATTTGCCAAGACCAGCTCATTCTGAATGTAATAATTGGCTCCCTGTCACCAACAATCATCTCCTTTGTTGCTAGAGCCAAAACGTCAATGGAGGCGTGGACCATCCTTGCCAATACATATGCCAAACCGTCTCGTAGACGCATTAAGCAAGTCAAAGCCCTTCTCAAAAATTCCACAAAATGTACGCGGACAATCACAGATTTTCTTCACTCTGTTAAAGCTCGTGCAAATGAACTTGCATTACTTGGTGCTCCAATGGACGACGACGACCTCACTGAAAGGATCCTCGATGAACTTGATGATGATTACAAAGAATTGGTTCGTGTTGTTCAAGCTTGGGATAATTCTATATCCTTTGATGAACTCCATGAGAAACTTCTGTCCTTTGAGGCCTCTCTTCAGAATAACAAGAATGAGACACCTTCTTTTCCAGCCACAGCAAATCCTACAACTCGGTTTGGCACAAATTGGCGCCCACAACAAAGTACTAATAATTGGCGTCCATCTTTTCCCAGCAACACGAGCTGGCGTCAGTCCCCTTCCCATGCAAATCGGCCTCCATCCAACATCTCTGGTGCACCAAACCACGGCAATTACCATGCTCCACGCCCTTATCTAGGTCGTTGTCAGGTATGTGGTGTTCAAGGCCACTCGGCCAAGAGGTGCCCCTCCTTCCAAATAGTACCAATTTAGTCATCCAGATCAGGCTCCGCACCACCAAATGCTACTCCTCCGATATCTTGGCAGCCCGGAGCTCATTATGCTGCCAACGTTTCTTCCAACAACCTCGCCTGGCTACTTGACAGTGGGGTTTCGCACCATGTGACAATAGATTTGATAAACTTATCCCTACATGCACCTTACAGTGGCTCTGATGATGTTATGATTGGTGATGGCACAGGTTTTTCAATCACAAATACCGGTTCAACATCTCTTTGTGCTTATAATAACACATTTACATTGAATGATGTTCTTTGTGTACCTAATATGAAAAAGAACTTAATTTCAATTTCATAGTTTTGTGCTACTAATGATGTTTTTGTTGAGTTCTTATCATCATCTTTTCATGTGAAGGATCTTCGTACGGGGGCAATTCTTCTGAGTGGCACAACCAAGGATGGCGTGTATGAATGGCTGACTTCCAGTTCCGTGTCCTCACCGGTCCTAGTATTCTCAAGCGTCAAAACCACATCCTCAAATTGGTATCATAGACTAGGTCATCCAACTTATCCTATTTTACAACATATTGTTTCAAGTTTCAATTTAGATTTGTCATCTCCTATATCAAAAGATTTTTTATGTCATTCATGTCATTGCAATAAAAGTCAATGAAAAAGGTGTGCAATTCTACACCAACAACGCCTCTGTTACATAATCAATTATTTTTAAATACAAGTCTTATTAATCAAGAAAAAGATCAGTAGAGCAGAAGATTCTGATCCATTTATAGGACACGTATTTTTTTCTTTCTTTCAAGAGATCAAACAATAATGAATAAGGGTTACGAATACGACTTGAAACTTCTCCGGGTGTTCGGGTTGTGTACGATCAACTCTTGGTAACATTTTTCTTCTGTACTTGTTCTTTTGATTTTATTATTTATTTATTTACCGGTTTTTGTTCCCATATATAGAACCTTCATGCACACCTCATGAAGTGAGTAAGATTTTAATCCCTACCTCATAAACGATTGTAAGATGAACAAGTACCTACTCAAATTTATTATTAAGTTGGATGCTATATACTTGTATTGAAGGGATATGTTGTATGGAATTTTTTTTGGGTATGCTATTCGTGGTGCAGTGATTCGAACCTAGAACATCGTCAGGCTTTTCACTATCGAACTATATTGTGCAGTGTATCCAAACTTTTAATTATTATTATTTTTTTTGAAAGGATTAAGGATATAAAGTTTTAATAATAATATATATTTTTTGACTAAATATATTTTTTGAGGAATTTTTTTTACTAAATATTAAATGCATAAAATGTCATAAAATAGGATCACTCAATCATTATTTAGTAAAAAGGAATGACATGACAATTTATGAGAAAATAATAATGAAATACTATAAAGTATTAGAATATCTAAAGAAATTCTAATTATAGAGGTTAAAAGTTAAACCGTATTGGATAGAACTTAAAATGTGGCTTATATTGATCATTTAATTTTATTTTTTATTTTATATATATATATATATATATATATATATATATATATTTGAAAGAGATCATTTTAAAAAGTTAGGAATACACTAATTATGTTTTTAATTTACCAAAACATTTATTTGGTAATTTCCCTTTTTTAATCCTCGTAATTATGTTAGTTTTGAGTTAGGGGGTGTATTTAATTAGGATTCTTGAGGACATATATTTTTTAAGTAATAGATTTTCATGGATTACTACCGACTTTTATAAATCCACATTGATTTTTATTGATTAGTTTAGACATCTATCTCAAACTTTTATGTATTTGTTTAGACATCTATCTTAAACTTTTATGAATTTGTTATCTCAAACTTCTATTATACATAGATGAATTATACCCGTATATGGCCCAATTAGTCAGCTGAAAAGAAGCTTCATTTCAAAGCTCAATTTTCACAAAGATCTCAACTTTCATAATAAACCCAAAAAATAAAATAATAACATATGAATATATAAAACTTCACGTATGAATAAATGTTGCACAAAAAAAAAAAAAAAAAAAAAAAAAAAAAAGCTAACAACAATAATTTCCACTCAATTACTAAAGTCAATCACAAATGAATGAGAGCAAAATTAAAAGGAAAATACTCAACATTCATAACTCATCTTCACTGATTCTCATTGTTATTCAACTAATCATATAAACAAACAATAATCAACTAATCGAATAACCAAGCAAAGCTATACATAAAATATTGAAAAAAAAACATAACCTTAACCCAAACCTTGTAACAACTGACCATCCTTTGATCCACAATTTTTAATTTATTCTGTACAGCTCCAAATCTTATAAAATTTGACATGGATAATCTAGACATATAGGAAATTCTACAGTAAAATTATCAATTTAATCCATGATCATTTGTGTATGAAAACATTTATTCTTTTCTTGTTTCTTGAATCTATCTAGCAGAAATCAATATTGACCTTTGTCTGCTCCAAAAATTATAACAATTTTTTATACTCATTTATAAATCACGAAATTTTATAGAATTTACAGTAGACATAACATTCTATCTACATATAATTTTTCATAATTTTCTAGATAGAAGAACCCACCCAAATAAATTTACGAATTCTGGCAATTTGTTAAAATAGAGGGGCTCCACTATCAATTGAATAGAGGGGCGCCACTTAGGGATGGCAACGGGTCGGGTTCGGGAGGGTTTTGTAAAATCCAAACCCGCACCCGCGAAATTTTTCATCACCCATACCTGCCCGCGAACCCACGAAAATAAACGGGTTCGGGTTCGGGTTTCACCCGCGGGTTTTATACGGGTTCGCGGGTTCACGGGTCACACCCACCAACCCGTAAAATATATTAATTTATAAATATTTAATATTTAATTATAATATATCATAGAGAATTACAAATACAAGTGTGTTTCTTAGTTGAGACAAGAGGCAAAGCACATTATATATATAAATGAAAGTTGAGAATTGTAATTCTCAAACTTAGAATGAGTGGAGTTTTTATATTTTATTTTTTATATGGTTAAAAAGTTTCCATTGTAGTTTAAATTTATAATATTTTAAATACTAAATATTATATAATTTTTATTTATGCGGGTTCGCGGGTTCACCCACGGGTTCGTTTTCCAAACCCACACTCACACCCACACCCACACCCACACGGCCACACCCACACCCACACCCACACCCACACCCAAACCCACCGGGTTTTTCTTTATACGGGTTCACGGGTTCGCAGGTCGTAAATTCACCACCCAAACCCGACCCAATAGGGTCGGGTTCTAGCGGGTGCCCGCGGGTGCGGGTCAAATTGCCATCCCTAGCGCCACTATCGTCATGGTATCTACTTTCATCAAGTTAAGTATATCAAGAATCATAACCTAGCATATTTTAAAAGTTCAATTATGAAATGGATAAACGAAGGAAAATAGAAGCAACGAACCCTATAATATATATATATATATATATATATATATATATATATATATAATAAAAATAAATAAATAAAAAATAAAAAAACTCAAAATCCTTAGGGAGAAGGCTGGACTCAATTTTTCTCTAGTAAGAACATAATATAGGTATATTTATATCATTTTAATACACATCACTATACTTTTGCCATATATATTATTATGATTGAAGTTATGTTGCTTACATGACAGATTTTTTTCTAGTAGATACACAATATAGGCATATTTATAGTATACTAATACACATCACCACACTTTTTGTGTGTATTATTATGATTGAAGTTATATTGCTTACATAACAAAAGTGTGGTGATGTGTATTAATATGCTATAAATATGCCTATATTGTGTGTCTATGAGAGAATAACTGAGGCTGGACTTGTTATGGTCTTTGATATTTATACCTCTCACCATCAAGTCCACCAAAATCTATGACCTAAAGAAATCTTTTAAAATCTAGTCCAAATTGAATACACCTTAATTTTTGCTGACATTTTTAAAGTCTCAGTTCAATACACCCACATTTGAAAGAAAGTCTCAGTTTAATACACTCGAATTTGAAAGAACTATATTTAAAAGTCCATAGAAATATGAATTGAATACTACTAGATTAATATAGACTCTTTCAAAAATTTTAAATGTCCAAATTAAATACACCTGAATTTATAAAGTCTTTAAATATCGTCGACAATACTAATTCAATACAGCTCCGGTGTTCCGTGACCGAAAAAGCAAAATTAGGAAATCCGGTAATTCCGTGACCGAAACTGTAAACAAGTGTTCTCAGTTATCAGTTCTCAAAAGATAACGCCAGGGGTTTTTTGGTAATAATAACGGTATAGGGTCATCATGGAGGAGGAGTGACAAAGACAAACTGGCAGTCGGCAGTCAACCGTTAAAACTCAGTCGGTTGATTGTGGACCCCACCAGTACACGGATTCCGTATATATATTTTATCTTTATAAACGTCCGTTCCGTTAGTGGGGACCACATCTCACACTCTTTAAACCTTCCCGGTCCCCACTCAGCATTATAAATAGCAAGTGGGAGCTCCTCCATATCTCGCTAAATTTACCGAAGCTTGAATTAAAAAATTGATTGTCTCTCCAGATTCTTCTACTTCTCTCTTTTTTTTTCCTTCCATTCATATTTGAACACCTCTCTTACTCTGCTCTACTCGCTCACCAAAACACCGTTTTTTTTTTTGTTTGTTTCCCGCGAAAATTGTCAACAATTCCGTCATTTTCGCTCTCTGTTTGCACAGTCTACCAAAACTTGGAGGTACTTGTTTCGATTTCTTTATTGTTTTTCCTTTCTGTTTCCATTCGAGTTCTGGAATTAATAAGCTGAATTGTCTTTGAATTTCGAATATATTTAATTACATGTTCAGATCAAGGTCGTATAAGAGCAGATCAAGAATCTGTCGTTTCTTTTCACTTGTTTTTCCGTTTCTGTATTGATTTGTTCTTAATTCGTGAATAAATACAGTACGTTTAATCTGATTTATTTTTTTTCGTTTTCCATATAATATATAGTTATATACAAACTGAACTTATTTGTTAATGGTTTGTTTATTATTGTCGTTTCGATTGAGCCCGTTAATCGATAATTTTCGTCATCGAGTTCGTTTCTCTAATTTTAGTAAAAATCACTTTCGTAATAGTCGGATTTCTTTTCCAAAGCAACACTTGTTTTTTTCTGGCGTTTTCATAACACTGAGTTTTGTTGCAGGGTGATGGCACTTAACATAAACGACGGCGATTTTGAATACGTTGATGCTGATATTCATTACTACGGCGCTGATGATTTTGATGATGATTCTTTCGGTGACGTTGAGACTCCCAGAAGCAACAATTTCGACTCTGTGGACTCAGACTTGGAGGATGACTTCGAAACGGTATGCTTCTATTAAAATCATCAATATTTCGTTCGAATTATTAGTACAGTATCATTTTGAATGATGATTTATGGGTTCGGCTTATGCAGAGTAAGCCAAAGAGTGATACTTCTTCTTTAGAGGCTAGAAATGGAAAAGATATACAGGGAATACCTTGGAATAGGCTTAATTTGACCAGAGATAGTTACCGTGAGACTAGATTGAGGCAGTACAAGAATTATGAGAATCTCTCTCGCTCTCGTCAAGACCTTCAAAAGGTTAGTTTGTATTATACCTTTTTTTTTGTTAATGAAGGTAGTATGTTGTATTTATCTTAAATTATAGAGTTCAGTTTTGGTTACCTGTGTTTATCTTAAAGGTCCCTGATTTTCCTGAGGTAATCTGTGAAAATATTGGTTTTATAATTGTTATAATCCCGAAAGCTCTCTTTATTTTATTTGTAGATTGATTTTAAATAAGAGGATAAATTGTATCAAATTTCATTTTAGTGTCATATGAATGTGGATCTATGCTTTTAGATTCTGGATAGACTAACAAGGAGAACCATGGTTTTAGAATGGACTCACTGTTTTCTGGATCCTTTTTGAAAAAAAGAAGGAAAAAGGGTATTCCTTGACTTCAGTTTGTAATTTCACTTGGTTGCCTTTAATGATGGGGGCTTTTCTCTTTTGGTTTTCCTCCATTTATTGTCTAAGATGTGGATTTTTATAGAAATGAATTTCATTCCGTTATCTTTATTTGCAAAACAAGAATTTGTATCTCTTTCAGAATTGTTGCTAAACATGATATGTTGACAGGAGTGCTTGGAGATAGAGAAGGGAAAAACCTTCTATGACTTTCAGTTCAACACAAGGCAGGTCCAATCAACGATTGTGCATTTTCAGGTAGACTTCGGTCACTTTTCTGAAGGTTTTACCAATTTCACCATGGTAGTTTTGGACTAAATTTGAGAGAGAAAACATTGCACAACATTAATTTGATTAATTTTTAATTTTTTTTTCCATCTCCTTTCTAGTTCATGTAAATTGCATTAAGTTTCACTCATACAAGGTCTTTGCATGACAATAAAGATTACATTGACCGCATAAAACTTTAGTTTTCTCCAGGGTTTGCATTATTGTTTTACAAGTAGTCTTCTCTTCTATTGCTTTAAATTTCATTTATATGCATATCATATTAGTCTTTATGAGTTTTGCAGGTCTTATGAATATGTTTATTAATCTGTATGGAACTTGTTATGTATGATTATAGTTTTGTACGTCAACCATTCATTAGAAGGTATGTAGCTTGCTTTTATGTTAGGTTTAAAAGGATTTCTTATATACTCAGAGATGTAATCAACTTACCTACGGCAAATCTAAGTTGAGAATTGCTTCAGATTAAACATGGTCCAGTGAGGCCATCATTACTACTATGTGCAGATCTTCAAATTGGTGATACAAGCTATCTTTAACTTTTTTCTCAAGAATTTTTAGGTGTTTGTGAAACCAAACACTAGCTATGCCTATGTGATGCAGAGCTGGTTTTAAACTTGCTCAGTTTGGCTATTATTTTTCTTTTTATTTTGAACCATTACATTGGTTTTGTAATAATGATTTTGAATCTCCTACTGATATAAACTTCTCTTTTTATTACAAATGGGTTTTGAATAATTCTTTACTTAAACTTAATAGAATCAAATTCAAAACTCCTTTCGACTCCTCTTTGTTAAAGTCACCTCATGGGTTCAGTTTAGAACCAGACTATTATGAGTTTGCAGGTTTCTCACCCTTATTTATTAACTCTTCTTATTGTAGGATTTTCTCAAATGGTTTTGCGACCTTTGTTTCTTTTAAACTATGTTGAAGAAATGGCCTATTGAAGGCTTCGGTTTCGGTTTATATTCACTCAAATCCTTTTTTGCAGATTTATGAAGGATGCTTACTTTACATTCACAGTGCTAGCAAAATTTATAATAAAATTAGATGAAAAGTTTTTTGAAGGTACAATCTTGAATAGACAAGATGATTTAGTGCCAAGTTACATATATCGAAGCATCATGGCTGCACATGACTTGGAAATTTCAAGATTGCTAGTAACTATCTTAATGTTGATGTACCTTCTAGAGGTTTTGAAACTGGGTAACAATGGGAGTTTTGTTAAGAAAACTGGAACAATTTTGTTGGGGTTCATACACATGGATAATACTTGGATATGCATTGATGCACTCATTATTATGGCAGTGTGCAAAACTATCGTGCGTTTCATATTGGAGATTTAAGTGTTGAAATGATTTGAATGGAGGTGATTCCTTGGTTAGACTATTTTAGGTCATGCATAAATTCCTGTTAAGAGTTTTAGAATATCAAATTAAATGTTTAGTTAATAATAACGTTGTGTGGTTGTATGATTTTGTGAAATATTGACTATATACTAATGTTCCATACTTATCAATTGCATGCTATCAGTGAATCGTCCCATCTCATCAGCATTATTAAATCCAATCGACCGTTTTAGCGTGTTTGCGCTTTTTGAAATTTGAATGGTTGCCGTGGGTGTAATGTTATTTTTGCATTGTGATGATATTTGGCTCTGAAAATGTTGTTTTTAATTTACTGTTACATGTAACTATATGGTTTTAACCCTCTGGCATTTAGGACTGCAATTTCTCTTATTTCAGCCTTTAAAGCAGGGTTGGGAGTTATATCTGAGCAGCTGGCGCCATAAGGATACTTTGTTTATATGGTATGATAGGAAAATATTTGAGCATTTAAGAGACCTATATAGCCATTTCTGTAGTTTAGATGTGTCCTGCTCATGAGGGGGCTAATTCAGACACCATCTACATTCTTTTTCATGCTGATATTTTATTTGATATATTGGATGCATATATATATCCTTTACTACAACTGTATAATCTCATTAATCTCATGTCATTCTTATTCTGTTCACGATGCATTGTTTATCACTTTTCATGAACTACACATTTTCTGATTTTGATGTGTCAGAGTTCGTAATCAACTGTGATACCACCTAATGAATCGAGAAAATCTATACCTTGCGGAATTGATACCAGGAGTTATTAAAATATTATAAATTGCTCATTTTAATACTGTTTCATCAACTTCTTTTTCAATCGAAAATGTTGTTAATAATCTGATTTGGTGCATAGGTTAACTCTATTATTGATATGTTTGTCACTTTTGTTGTCTTTCCTTCACAGTTGAGGAATTTGTTGTGTGCAACATCGAAGCATGATGTGTACCTCTTACAGAATTATTCTGTAATGCACTGGTCCTCATTGCTCCGAAGGGGCAAAGAAGTGCTCAATGTGGCTAAACCAATTGTTCCTACCCTGGTATGTAGCTTCTTGGTTGACCAAAGACTGAACACAAGTTGTGCCTCCTCTTTATAGTTTAAAATGGTCAGATTTCATTTTTGGTACAGAAAAGTTCTGGATCGTTGGCTCAGTCTCTTAATAGAGTGCAGATAAGCACTATGGTTGTCAAGGAAAATTTGATGGTTGCTGGTGGTTTTCAAGGGGAGCTTGTGTGCATGGTAAGAATGTGGCCAGTATGTTTGATTTTTCATATGCAATATGAAGTATTAGACTTCTCAAATTCTAATGCTCTTTTGATTGTCCAGTACTTGAATCAACCTGGGGTTGCATTCTGCACAAAACTGACAACGGATGAGAATGCCATCACTAATACGGTGGATGTGTACCGTAACCCTAGGTAAGTAACTTCAAACTCTATTTTGGTAGATGTTCTTATTTTTTTCTCTATTGGGAAGGAAGTGTAATTGGACCTTCTATCTGTAGTGGCTCAATGAGGGTAGTGACTGCAAATAACGATGCTCAAGTTAGGATATTTGATACTGAAAATTTTGGCTCCCTTAACCAATTCTCTTATGATTGGTCTGTCAACGTGAGTGCATTTATTGGTGAAATTCCCTTAATCTTTTAAAGTTGATCTTGATTGTTAATCACATTTTTGACACGTTCATTGATGCTTCATTCTCTAGAATATCACTGTTAGCCCAGACGGCAAACTGCTTGCAATCCTTGGGGACAGCACGGAGTGCTTGATAGCTGAAACTGAATCTGGGAAAGTAGTTGGAAATCTAAAAGGGCATCTGGACTATTCATTTGCTTCAGCATGGCACCCGGATGGAAGAATTTTGGCTACTGGGAACCAAGACACTACTTGCAGGCTGTGGGACATAAGGAACCTATCCCAGTCCTTGTCTGTGTTGAAGGGGAACATGGGTGCCATCAGAGCTCTCAAGTTCACATCAGATGGCCGGTTTATGGCTATGGCCGAGCCAGCAGACTTCGTTCACATCTTTGATACAGAGTCTGGATATGTAAAGTGCCAGGAGATTGATCTCTTTGGGGAGATTGCTGGAATATCGTTTAGCCCAGATACAGAAGCTCTATTTGTCGGTATCGCTGACCGCACATATGGCAGCTTGTTGGAGTTTGATAAGAGGCATTATAACCAATACCAGTACTCCATGTTGTAGAGAGAAAGCGCCTTGTAGCTTATTTCTCCAGCTTTGGAGACATGTATATGTAGACGAATTATTTCTAATTTTAAAGTTTGTTTGAAGCTCTCAGTTTTTGAAGTTGATATGCTACCAATAACAAGTTGGAATTTTGCTCGTATTCTTCCAAAAACTCCATTGAAGCTTGTTTGAATATACAACTTTTGAGGGGTTTGCATGGTACAAGACCTGTAATATTAGTCAGTCCCCTCTGAGCAGTAAAAAGAGATATTTTAGAAATGTTTTAATTATTCTATCCATAAAATAATTAAAAATAATAATCTACTTTTATAGAATAAGTAAAAAATAATTATTGACAATGCTTTTTGGAATCAAATTAATAAAAAAATAATAAATAAATAAACTTGGCGGTGCACATGTGCATGCATCTTATATGATAATTGGCGTTTGTTTTGGTTTAAAGGCCACGTATTGACTAAGGTGTTTAAGAAAAAGAAAAAGAAAAAGAAAAAGAAAAAGAAATGTGTTAGTTCTATTTTTCTTGCCCTCACTCAAACTGAAGTGGACCTACCAACTAATAAGGATTGTTTGCAAAACTGAGATGATAAGTATAACTAAGTGGAATTAATATGGATATTAAAAGTGCCATGAAAGGGATCTACAAACTCTTTATCTTCAATTACGTGATGGTCTTGTTAATTATGTGTATACAGAATTTATTGTTGAATTAACACTTGACGATCGAGTTGCTTTCAAAGTTTGGTTAGTGTATGTGTGTACGTGTGCTGCCACCAAGTGCCTGCCCACACACACACACAAAAATAATAATAATGAAATTAGATTTGTATTGATCAGTAGTTGGTTTGAACGTTAACCAGACTTGCAGGACTTGTAAGTAGAAAGGTTGGTGGAACAGAACATTTCTAACATGTCTTTCTCTTTATTTCATGTCCCTGTTAACGTGGATCAATCAGACAAATCTATGCAAGTAATTGATTTATCTGCTTAGACTGATCAACGGTACTTACTATTTAGACGGTCCCATCCTAAAATGAAGGATGGAGGTCTATCGGCCATGACGAGATTAGACTCATGACTCGGATTGTAATTCTCAAAACAAGGGAGGTGTCTCTCCACACTTTACGATTTAATAAGTAAAAGTAACAATTTTTGATTCCCTGATAGTTGAAATTTATTTTGAAGTCTCCAACCATCAAGGCAAGTGTCCCTTGGTTATGACTTATGAGATTCAAATATTTGTCCATGTTGGAGCTGCTTATTATATGAGAATTAAGATTTAGAATACTTGGTTTGAGCAGCACATCCTAAAAATCTAAAGATAATTGTATTTTGCATGGTAAATAACTTTGAGGTGCTATATTGTAAGTTGCAACACCCCTACGTACCCAAGTTTTAGTGTAATGACTAAGGCTTGGATTTGTATAATGGACCACATGTGTACTAATAATTGTAGTGACATTAGAATAATGTTGGGGTTTGATTTGATAACTTATTATCCATACTTATTTATACTTATCTTTCCATTTTCATGATTCCTGTAAAATTCGAAAGTTTACAAGCATATACATTTAAGATAAGTTAAAGAATGATGATATTTGCACCTCTTAAAAACTGTATGTACACCCCTAAATTAGTATGTTTTTAAAAATTCAATAATACCATTGAATAAAATTACTAAGAGGATTAATTGTTTGTTAGTACACCCACTAATAATTATTAATTAGTTTCCTATTTTAATCTTTTGTAAAAAAAAATTTCCCATTAATGGTTTGATATTAACATATATCATAAAAACTCTTTCCATTTTAATAAATCCTAGATTCCCTTTTAAGTATATTTTCAATCTTTTGAAAGGAAAATGAATCAAAATCAAGAGACAAATTTGGTTGTGAAAAAAAGTAAGTTTTAAATTAATTATTATTATTTTTTTTTAGAAGAACAAAATCATTATTTATATAAACAGACTTTTAAATTAATTATATTATCTATATTTTTTATTTCTTTTAAACACGTTTTAGACTATTTTTTGTTTTTTTTACCAATATTAGATGTTCTTTCTTGTCAAAAAATAAAATAAATATATTTGATGTTCTTCAATTTTACCGAACATTATTTATTTTTTTAATATCATTTAACACCTATCCACTTCCACATCAATTGGGACATAGCACAAATCTTGCATCCCAACAACTCTCTCAAACAGAAAGTGATTCTCTAATAAATAAATAAATAATCTTAAAAAATGGATTTTTAACGAAAAATGGAGTTTTATTTTTTTATAAAATGAGAAGAGAAAAGCGGTAGGGAAGAGAAAGAATAGTAAGAGAATTAAAGGTAATAACAAAATTTGAAATAATAATAAAGTTGATTAAATAACATAATAATAGTTATAGGTGGTGTGTACTTACAAAATACATTATAGTATAATTAAAGAAAGTGTATTTTTTGGCATTAAGTGAGGTTTAATTACAAATTATAGATTTTTTAAAATCTTTTATGGGTTTGATTACGAAAGGGGTGTACATACAATTTTTGAGGGGTGTCATTATCGTCACTCTATGTTTAATGACTGTAGTAGCCAAAAATGACCCTTAGGCCCAATGTTTTAAGCCCGTCATAAACCAAACAATTACTACGGGTTAGGCCCGCATGTAACGGGTCGACCCGAGACTATTATCAACTGAAATCTGGCTGTTGACTCAGTCTAATTTCAGTTACCATTTGTTAGTAACAGTTGTAACAGCTAATTTAAAAGGGAGTAAATCTCTCCTAAAATATCTCCCACGATGAGCTTGATTTCAGGGATTGAAGTCATTTGAACGTTGAAACCATTGGAGGTGATTGAGCCTATAAATACAAGCCTCCATCAACATCTAAAAGGGGCTAGTTCTCTCTCCGCTCTCTAAAAGACAAATAATGCAATTCCCCTCAACTCCCAAGTAGTAGTGTCAAAATGTGCCGGGCCTGGTGGGCCCGGCACGGCCCGCATGTGAGGCGTGCCAGGCCAAGCATGGCCCCCATGCCTGGCACGGGCCGAGTCCTAGATTAGGACACGACATGCCGGCATGGCCTGACCTGTCGGGCTGGCGTACATGGCACGCCAGGGCCGGCACGTTGGGCCCGCCAAATAATTAAAAAAAAAAAAATTTTAAAAACTTTATTTATAAAAATAAAATGTTTAAAAGAGAAATGATATTGTAGAGTATTAAACCATGGTCCATAACCCTTGTTTATGTAAGTAAGTTTTCATTTGCCTTTCTCTCCTTTTATATAGGTTAGACATCTCTTTAATGTTCTTATTTATCCGATGTGGGATGTGAGATTGAATACAAATATGGTTATAAGCAATTACTATGACCAAGATTAGGGAAGAATAATATGTGAATGAGATTTAATGATTTATTTACATATATATATATATATATTATAATAATATATTATATTTTTTTTTAGACAAATTATTCACTGAGACCAGAGATATAACTTCTATTATACGGGTAAACTACAAAAAACATATTTGAGTCCAAATTATCATAGAATCACACAAGTTAGCAAACAAAAATCAAGAATCCACGGCACAAGACAAGGGTATCCCCTGCTTCAAATTATAATCTGTGTAGACAAAACTACATAAACCAAAAACGAACTTATAATACACACACACACACACACACACACACATATATATATGGTTTTTGTTCATAGATGGAAAAGATGGAAATTATTGCATAATATCAATAGATGACTTATTTGATTTTTTGTTTTTTATTTATTTATTTACAAAACCATTATTTAATTTTAATAGACCTCTCAACTCTCTCCATGTTTTCCATATTTAAAGAAAAAAAATGACTCAAGAGAATATCATTATGTTATATTAATGAATGGAAATAGAAATTCAATTTCACATCTCACATCGGATAAATAAGATAAATGAAAAGAGGTATAACCTATATAAAAATGAGGAAAATGCAAAGGAAAACATACTTACTTAGACAAGGGTTATGGGCCACAACCCAATACCTTATGATGTTCATACTCTATGATGTCATCTTTAATAAATTAATTATTATTAAAAAAAAAATTAAAAAAAAAAAAAAAAAAAAGTAGGTCAGCCTGCGCAGGCTTGGCACATCAGGAGGCACGTGCTAGGCCTGGCAAGGCACGGCAACTTGCTGTGCCGTGCTAGACCTGTGCTGTGCCTTGCCAGGCCGAGCCTGTTTTCAATAACGGGCTTCTTCGGCCCGGCACAAATGGGCCATGCCGGCCCACATTAACACCACCACTCCCAAGATTCTTCTTTCCTGACTCCCATACAAGGAGACAAAAGGCATCACTTCAATTCAATATAACATTATTATATTACACATTGCAAGACCACTCGCCAACAGTCCAACACCCATTCTACAATTCCATTCGACCTGGGGTCATCCAATACAATTAATCTCTCCTTCTACTTGGGCTGTTCGACCAATGCCCATACGACTCGACTAGCACATATTATATTATTCTTAGCCCAAGCGAACATAAAGCTCTCCGAACGACAACACCCAGGAGACCAGCTTTATCTACGGTTTGATTTAGATTTTATTCAATTTAGAATCTACATTGTTTATTTCTTAATTCGAATTATCAATTTGTTCGTAAATTGTCTAACTTGGGTGTTGAGTAAACTCTTACAAGACATCCCTTCCTTTAGCTTTGTTCTACAAGGAATCCAAAGCATTCGACAAAGTACTATTCATAGATTGCCGGTGCCCCGAACACTACGATTTTGACTGTAGGATTTTCTGGTTCTACAATGACTATGCATGACTTTAATGAAATTACACTACAAGGGTCTAGATTGGACCTCAAAATTTCGTGAACTTAAATTTATTGTTGTCTTACACTTCGGTCTTCACACCTTACTTTTGAACTGTTACAGATTTTTCATTGATTTATATGAGTACTATATCAAGGTTTGGTCTGTTTGGTTAAAGAGAAAACAAAAGAAAAACACTTTATTCTTTAGCTAATAAAAAGCATAGGAAAAAAAAAAAAAAAAAAAAAAAAACTCAACATGAGAATAGCTTATGCAATAGCCATTACTTCATGAGATGGAAGAATTGAAATTGCAATACAATTTTTATTTTGGTTTCTTATGCAAGATGAGAAGATCAAGGATGATAAGGAACAGGAATCAAGCAGAGAGAATCTCTTCTTCTAAGAGTCTCATTAATGGCCTCCGACATGTCCAGTTTTTCAGCTTCCATTCCAGCTGGGAGTTTCCAGTCAAAATGATAGAGCAAACTTGCTAGTGGAAGCTCAATACTAGCAAGTCCAAAAGACATTCCTGGACAAATTCTCCTACCAGAACCAAATGGAATGTATTCAAAATTCGTGCCGTTATAATCGATGGGAGAGTCATGGAACCTCTCTGGAATAAAACTCTCCGGATCGGTCCAATATTCAGGATCTCTACCTATCGCCCAACCATTGATAACCACTTTGGTTTTAGCAGGAATGTCGAATCCATTAATCACACAACTCTCTCTGCTTTCTCTAGGAAGTAACAAAGGAGCTGTGGGATGTAATCTCAATGTCTCTTTAATAATTTGCTTCAAGAATTTCATTTCGTTTATGCTTGTCTCGTCTACTATGCCTTTTCTATTGAAGATTTCCCTCACCTCAGCTTGTGCCATTTTCATTAGTCTAGGATTTTTTATCAATTCGACCATTGCCCATTCTATTGTTGTGGCCGATGAGTCCCCACCAGCTGAAAAAACATCCTGCATGGAATGATTTGAATAAGGCTTCTATACGAAAATAGCTAAAAACTTCTATGAAATATTAGATTTATCAATTTTAATATATTTATATATTCTTGTCAACTTTTCTATTTTTGGTAAAAATACTGAATTTTCAATTTAAATGTCTGTCACAATAAATCACATGTCATTACACCATTACCGTCAAAGTTAGTCAAAGTTATATGTCAAGTCATTATAAAAGTTACATGTCAAAATCAAAACAAAGTTATGTACCGCATCAAGAAAATTTAAAATCAAATAATTTAAAACAAAATATAGGCGTATTTTTGTCAATTCAGGACTAAATTTGACAACAACATAATTTTTTTGGAGGTCGATGAAAATAGAAAAGAAAATTATTTTTTGACTATCTGTAGTTATTTTCTCTTCAAATAATTCAAATTATAAATTTATTGAAAGAGAAATCAATTTATGAAGCTATGAGGATATATAATAGTGCGCACAAAAGTGAAAAATACTTACTATTATTACTGCTTTGATGTTCTGAGTAGTTAAGTGAAACTCGTCATCAGGATCACCATGCTCTTGAACTTTCAAAAGAACATCAACCAAATCTTCTTCATCATCTACTTCACTACTCTTGCCAATCTGTAATCTTGCTTTCTCTTTATGTTCACTGATTACGCTGTCGAGTATTTTGTCAGCCATTCTGTGCAAGCTTTCTAACTGAGGCCTGATTCCACTGATCCACTGAAGCAATCCAATGGATGGAAATAGGTAGGCAATATTCAATCCTGCTGCCAATATCGTAGCCCTCTTGATGCACGACGTGACTGATTCTTGTTCTTTGCATTTCTTACCAAAGGCCGCCCTTGAATTCACGTCATGTGTTAGCACGTAAATTTTCTCCGTAAGGTTGATAACTGATCCTGCTTTCGAATCAATCCAACTAATAAGCTTAGATGTCTCTTCTTCTCTTATTGATCGGAATGATTGGACTCGTTTCTTGTTAAAAAATGCCTGCGTACAAATTTTTCTTAGTTGTATCCAATACTCACCATACGGTGCAAAAGCTATATCGGTACAATCATAAGACATTATCTTTATCGCTATATTATGACCCCTTGATGCAAATGTAGCATCATGAGTTTGCATCACTTCTTTCGCGACCTCCGGTGAAGAAACAACAATGGCTGAAATCTCTCCCAATGTTAGATGCATCAAAGGTCCATATTTCTTGGACAAATCTCTCAGCCCATGATGGGGCATAGAGCCGATAAGCTGGTGCAAATTTCCGAAGATAGGTAATTTCCATGGACTTGGGGGCAAATTTAAAGTTTTCTCTGGGGTTTTGGATATCTTTCCTAGTTTTAACACCAAGAAGACAAAGAGAAGAAAGGTGAAAATGATTGAAATGAAAGAGAGTTCTACCTCCATGAGCAAGCTTAGAGTGTGATAGCAGATAGAATAATGAAAATGTAATACTAGAGAGTATTATTGGTTGCCAATATATGTGCATGCATGTTGTAGCCCTTTTATATTGTTTCCTTTCACTTGATGTTTTATGGCTCACCTTTATTTTTATTTTTTTTAAATGATTGTCTACTAGGATCTACCGATATCAAACATTATAGGTACAGTTTGGATATCTTATCTGGGGATCAGGATCCTCTACTGTACTGATCTATATAGGCTAAGACAAAGATCAGTTTAGCAGAGGATCCAAATTCCTTATCTACAGGGGCGGAACCCTTCAAGGGCTTGGGTGGGCTGTAGCCCACCCAAGTTTTTTGAAAAAAATCTCTAAGTTTGTGTTGTACCATAAAATTAACCGGGTAAAAGTTCCTAAATTAATAAAAGGAAATCACGACATTTGCACATGAATGTATAAATATATATATATATATATATATATATATATATATATATGTGTGTGTGTGTATACATATATTTATGTATACGATATTAACCATACAAGTATGTATAGAAGCATAAAAAATTTGATTCAGAGAAAGAAGTTGTCCTATCACCTAGAGAAGGAAAGTCGAGGAATGTGCGAAGAAAATTGCCCACAGGTTATCCTTGTCCGAGCTCAAATTGAAGGGAAAGATCGTCCAAGGATTATCCAAGGCTGAGCCCGAGTTCAATATCAAAAAGACAAAGGTGCCGAGTCCGAGTTCAATATCAAAAAGACAAAGGTGCTGAGTCCGAGTTCAATGTCAAAGAAGATAAATGTGCCGAGTTCGAGCTCAATATCAAAAAGACAAAGGTGCCGAGTCCGAGTTCAATATCAAAGAAGATAAAGGTGCTGAGTCCGAGTTCAATGTCAAAGAAGATAAAGGTGCTGAGTTCGAGTTCAATGTCAAAGAAGACAAAGGTGCCCGAGTCCGAGTTCAATCCAGTGTAAAGAGGAGAATTTGTCCCAAGTCCAAGTTCAATCTCATGGAGATTTTGTCCTAAGTCCGAGCTCAATCCCCGTGGAGAGTTTGTCCTAAGTCCGAGCTCAATCACCATGTGGCATGAAACACAAATCCAAACACGTGTCCTAAAAACCCCACAAAGAAGTATTATAAAAGGTGAAGCTCACCAAGAAGAGGAGGCATGGAAAAAAAATAGAAAAAGAAAAGTGTATCAATACATAAATTGTAATCTCTCAATTATGAAGTTCAATAAAAGAAGTCATTTAATTCAATTTGTTGTTGATCAATTTTCATGCATCAACAATTTGTATTAATTTTTAAAAAAAAAATAAATTAGTCATAGTTTAAATGAAATAATTGCACAGCCCAAATGAAATAATTGTATAGCTATCTATTCGATCTTCATTTTTAAAGCCCAATAACCTTAAACATAATGAAATAAACCCAAAAGCCCAACTAGCCCAAATAAATTGTTATAAAATATTTTATCTTATTTTTTTCACTTTCCCAGATCTGTCTCTCCACTCTCTAGCATCATTCATTCTTCGATCACTTTCCCATTTTTTCTTTCTTTTTTTCACTTTCTCTCTCTTCTTATTGGACTTGTAGTAAAAAATTAATAATAAATTTTGAAGATTATTCTTTGTTTTTAAATGTTTATTTATGTCATTTTTTTTTAAAAAAAATTTATCGTAGGTTATAATGTCAAAAATCTTAGGAAAGAAAAATATACATCGAAAAATTTCAATGTGTGTTATCATTATCTCTTACTAGGTATATCCTTGACATTTTTATATTTTTTATGAAATTCCTCTCATATCGTTTTGATTCGATTATTACATTTTTTTTTTTTTTTTTTTGCAAAGTAGTTAGTTCAAAATTTTAGGATTTTTAAACAAGAACAAAAAAATTTTGAAATTTTTTTCCAGCTACGCCCCTGCTTATCTGGATGTCTACTTCCATTATATATCAGAAGAAATCGATAAGTCTCCGTCTACCAAGAGAACGGGATTTTGACTATGGATCACTTTTTTTGACTAAAAGAGATTGCTGCTACAAGCTTTTTTGACCTTCTATTTTAAACAATTATTATTAGTATACACTGAATAATTCAAGCCGGGATCATGGAATTGGGGTAATATTTGAATTACTTGAATTGGAAATGAAATTGGAATTTTTCGGGATCAAATATTAGTATAATATTTTTTGCTTTTTCATTCCAAAAGTTGAACTCAAATACATTTGACTTTGTAATATATCTGAATATATGTATATGATGAGTCATGGGAATCCTAACAATATTTTCTAGTTGCTAGCTGCAGGATCAAACTAGCTACTCTCTCAATTTAACTATTAATTCCATGATCAACTACCTTGACCATGCTGTGCATGAATCATGATCATTTTAAAACAAACAACATATTACATATGGATAATATTTTCTAATATGAACGGTATCTGATTGGGCAAGCACACTTCAAATTTCAAATTTGGGTTTCAGATAATGAGGTTTAGCGTCTTTATTATTACAATTAAGGGTAATTATGACAGCTTGTTATTTCATCAATCAAAAGTGTTTTCAAAAGTCAGTTGATGTTGGTTCGGTGATAAACCCCACACATCTATACCATGAGGTTTAAAAATAAATAAATAAATAAATAAATAAAATAAAATAAAATAAAAACCGATTTTATAATGTATTTAGAATTGTCTTCATAAACTATTTAGAATTGTTTTGATTATTTATAAGAAAAATATTATCATTTGTAACTTCTTTAATATCGTTTTTAGAAGTCTAAAAAAAATTGTTTTTAGAAGTAATCCAGCTTTTATTAGCAACCGATTTAGGTTGGGATTGAGGCAGGTCTTTCACATCAACAATTTACGGAGATGTTATCTTACTCGAGGATTTGATTCTTTACAAAATATTTTTCTTTTCTCTAATTTTTTATGATTTTACAACACAAACTCATTAAAAAAAAACTCTCCAAATAATGAGTACGCATATTTCGAAAAAAAATTAATTCTACATCTCTAAATCCCATTATCTCATACCCAAATTTAAAATTTACTTGAAATAACACATAACTGTGAAAGATTTGTTTTGCTGCTTGTAAATCAAAATCTCAATTTTTCTTAAAGAAAAAATTGAAGAAATTATCAACTTAATTGTTTTATTCAACCAAAATAGAGTAATGTTAGGTTTCCCGACATTCCAACATGCAGGTCGACAACTCACATACCAATATGATTTGGGAAGTTTTTTGAAAAAAAATAAAAATTGGAAAACCTAGCACTACCCACCAAAATAACATAACATGTTATCCTTTTATACACAAAATTTCAAAAACTCTAATAAAATTAATTAGAACGATAGAATGAGAAATTAGTAAGAATTTTTAGGATTACAAATATATTAGAGGATTTCTATATAAACCTTAAAAAGTGAAATAGGGGTGTACTGAAGATAAATTTTATTATTTATGTTAGAGTTAAAGATTGCTGAGCTCTATTAGTTGTTGGGAGGTCTTGGTGATCAAGTTCAACAAACAATGGATATTGTCTCCGAATGTTGATGTCTTGCTGATATCAAAGGAACTAAGGAAGGGTTGCTAGTAAAAGAAAACTATAATTAAAATTGTGATGTTTTTTTAAAAATAAATAAATAAACTGTTTGAATAGGCCTATATAAAAAAATAAAAATAAAAAATTGAATGGGCCTGCTTGTTAATGAATATTTTATATATATATATATATATATATATATATATATATATATATAATAATGTTACTTTGTTCAAATTTGATATCCAAATTGATGTGGCATTATTGTAATCCATTTATTTAAATTGTATTAGATTTGCATGATCTAAATGAATGGATCACAGTGTTGCCACATCATTTGGGCACCATATTTGGCACCAAATTTGAGCAACGTAGCATTACTTTTTTTATTTTATTTTATTTTATTTTATTTTATTTTTTTTATGGTGGGCTTTCTTAATTTTCAAATATATAAACCCAATAATTCGAGACTTGAGGTTGGGCTTGCTTCTTATTGGAAAAAACATTTATAATGGGCTAATTGGATTATTTAGAAGTTTATATATATATATTTAAGGGCAAGAATTTGACTCAATTTTTTGACTTCAATACCTCAACCACTCATGTGTTTTTGTGCTTTTTAATCAAATAGTTGAGATGTTGAAGTCAAAAAATTGAGTTAGAAATTTGAGTTAATATAGCTTAACCCATTAATCCATTAATTAATGGGTTAAATGTATAGTTTTTGGGTTCAGTTCTAGTCATTGGATTTCAATCTAATAATCTAAAAAATCAAGGATTTGATTGATAAAAAAAATAAAAAATAAAAATAAAATAAAAATAAAAAAACAAACCTAACCTTCACTCACTTATAACCAAAGCCGCCCATGGGCTGGTGCTAGAGGTGCGGCCGCCCAAAGCCCATAAAAAATAGCCAAATTTCTTATTGGATTTTAGTTTATTGGGGCCCAAAAGCCAAAATTCTTATTAGTTTTTCTTATTAGTTTGCCCTAAGCCCATGATATGTCAGGGCTGGCACTGCAGTTATAACTACACAGAGATTATACATGTATTGCATAGTAGCTAAATCAACAATTATTTAGAAGTTGAATTAATCCATACTTAATAAACTTGTAATTTAATATATAATAATTAAAATCTTAGACCTTTGTAGTTTCTAGCTTACTTATGCCTACCCTTATCAGAGGGAAACAATTATTTTCCTATTCACAGATGACAGATCCATAAATAGTTTCATAACCCGTGCAGTCAACATTGTGCTTGCGGTTTTGCTTTTGTGCCAAGTTGCTCCAATGTCTCTTAGATAACATAGTAATTTTTATTTTATTTTTAAATTATTATTATTTTTTAAAGTAATTTGTTAATGGCTCCTATTAGAGTTTCAATAAAAATAATTATTATACATATTAGATCTCAATCCTGTTTTAGTTTGTTCCTCCATAAATTGTAATTCGTGTTAATCGTAAGAGTATTTTCAATGCAATAATGGTTTGTGAAAAAAAAAAAAAAAAGATGTCACATAAGATTAATAGACATTATGTTAATAAATCTTTCTCCAATACAGCCGTGCATATTCAACCTCAAGCTGACGTTGTAAAAAAAAATATTGGACATTGTCAACATGACCGTCAAGTAGACGGTCTGTTGCACGTCTATTTTTTCGGTTGACTCAGCAAGTATTTAAAACTAACATTAATTTTTCATCTATTTTTGATATGGAAATATAAAAATAAAATAATAATAATAATAATAATAATAAATAATAAATAAGAAAAAGAAAAAAAAAAAAAAAAAAAAAAGCACACATCAATAAAAAAATTATGTTTTAAAAAAAAGCATTGGAGACCAAATTTTGAGTTGATTGTCTATAAAGTCTATTTTTATGCCACACAGGAAGCAACTCTGTTGACATTGTTGTCATATCAACGATTATGGGTATTCAAGTCACTTTTGCATTGTAGAGAAAGTTTCAATTATTATGTTCTTATAATAATTAAAGATAGTGAACTATAAAACTTTTTATAATGGACGAGATAAGGTTGGTCCGGTGGTAAAACCCCTTACATTTGCACTATGAGGTTATGAGTTCGAGTCCTCTCCCTTCCTAAAAAAACCCCTCAATTTATGTAATAAAACCCTCAATTTATGTAAGGGGTAATTACCCTAGTGGCCATCAACTCTTGCCACCACTATCAAAATGGCCATTAGATGGGAAAATGGATGGAAAATGGCCATTTTTGGTAAATATAGTTACACTAATGGCCATTCCATCCAATTCCATCCATTTCCATCCAATTCCATCCAATAAATGGCATTTTGGTAAATATAAGGATGACATTAATTTATTTTAGATATTTTTTGGAAATCAATTTTTCTTTTGTTTTTTGAAACAAATAATTATATTTAGGGTGTACATATACATATAGCATATCTCAAACATATATATATATATACATATATATTTCTTTTCAATTTATCTCAAATATATTTTTTAGAATTTTTAGATTTTGTAACCTTAATCTTTTCAAAAAAGAATATATATATCTTTTCAACTTATCTCAAATATGTTTTTTAGAATTTTTTTATTTTATAGCCTTAATCTTCTGAATATATATATATATTTCTTTTCAACTTATCTCAAATATATTTTTTAGAATTTTTATATTTTGTAGCCTTAATCTTCTCATAAAATAAATACATATATATATATATGTTTGAGATATGCTATACGTATATACACACTAAATATAATTATTTGTTTCAAAAAACAAAAGAAAAAATTGATTTCCAAAAAACATCTAAAATAAATTAATGTCATCCTTATATTTACCAAAATGCCATTTATTGGATGGAATTGGATGGAATGGCCATTAGTGTAACAATGTTTGTCAAAAATGGCCATTTCCCATCCATTTCCCCATCTAATGGCCATTTTGATAGTGATGGCAAGAATTGATGGCCACTAGGGTAATTACCCCTTTATGTAATAGTGTAATTCTTAAAATATATATATATTCTATTATTAAAACAAATAAATAGCTTATTACAAAAATCTGTTTTGCCAAAAGCTTTTCCGAGTAAAATTAATGGCAACATTAAAAATAAATAAATAAATAATAAAAAATTGTCTTTGCAAATATATGATAATGATCTTCAAAGTTCAAAATCATTATCTTCAATTGCGTGATGGATTTTGCAGTCTCTATACTTGAAAAGTTGAATCAACATCCGATGTTGGCTTTCAAAGATCTTGAAGAATCAGGAGAAAAGCGTACGTTAGTGTGATGTATGTGTGCTGCCTCCAAATGTCCCCAGAAAAATTTATGACTTTTGTATTCAGTACATATTTGGTTTGACTTTTGAATGCTAACCTGGGTAGCAACATTAATTGAAAGAAGAAAGGTTGGTGGAACAGGCATGGAGTCTTTCTCATTAAGCAAGAAAATGATAGTCAAATCCATACGCATGTGCAAGAAAGCTGAAGGACTAGAACTTCTCACCTGTCGGCATATTTAATTCTGATTCGTTCACATTACTTTTTGTTTGTAATTTGGGTAAATTTGCACTTTTATGATTTGGAGCAATTATTGCAATTTTATGGTTATGGGGTTTCCACGATAACCTACCCGGTTAGGGTTACTGTTTATCAACTCTCAATAATCAATCTTTCTACTAGTATTTTAATTTCGATATATATTTGGTGTAAAAAATTACATTCGGTTCATACTTCATACTTCATACTTATTTATAAACTTGACGGGCCCCTAAGGCTGATAATAAATTGTTGATCATGGAGAAATCAGTCCTAGCTTGGATTATTGTAGTCGATCTAAGAAATAATTCTTAGTATTAATTTTTAAGTAATTTAGAGAGGCAAGGTGTTTGATTAAAGTTATAAAAATAAAATAAAATAAAAAATAACTTGGTTTGATAAACTTATTAGAATCCGTTTATTTCATATTTTGCTTGTCCAATAATCAATTTTTGAGAAATTAACTGAGGGTTTCTTTTGAAAGGAGAATCCGTTTATTTTATCATTTTTATTTAAAGAAAATATTTCCCTAGTACAATGAAAATATATTTAAAACTAAAAATTTAAAAGTAAAAATAAAAAGGCCATTTCATTAATTAAAATAAACAAATGTAATTTAATTTGAAATTGTTGGCAACCACCATATGTAATAAGGGGTCGTTTGTTTTTTTGTTTGAAGTCTAAACGGTCCTGAATTTTTCTGAGGAATGAATAGGGACTGAAATCTGAATATGATGACATGTTTGGTTTTTTTTTTTTTTTTTTCCTCATATTTGAATGTATTGTCAACATTTTTGTTTTTTTAAAATAAAATTGTCTAAAAATAAGTAATTTTACAATTATCCCCATACTAATTAAAAGAAGTAATTTAACATACACCATTCTTTATAAGATTTTAATTTTACATTTATACCTATACTAATTAAAAGAAGTAATTTAACATATATCATTCTTTATAAGATTTTATATATTCTTCTGCAAACAAAGTTCAATTTAACAAAATAAAAAATTTATCAATAAATATAATTTTATGTGTTCTGCAAGCAAAGTTCAAGTTCAAAATGCACAAGAATAAAAAAAAAATATTGAATTTTTTTAAATAGGTTCTTGAATTATATAGGTATACATACATACATACATACATATATATATATATATATATATATATATATATATATATATATATAATTATTCTATAACATCTTCAAGCCATACAATCTACTCAATATTATAGACAAATTTATTAAGCACTACATGAATAGTTAGAACAAAAAAAAAACAAAAAAAAGGTTTTACCAAGATTTGGTAGGAGCTAGAGAAATTCAATTATTCAATCCCATGAAAATTTAATATGAGAAGTGATTAGGGTTTTTTTTTTTTTTTTTTTTCTTTTCTAAAACTCGTTTAAAATAAGAAATATGTTATAAAATAAAAAAATAAAAAAAATTATACACCATATCAAATTAGAATAAATTTGGAAATATATCTTCTTTGGGAGGATAGACTTGGAATTGAATATTTTAATTGTAATCCAATGATTTGGAATTAAGTTAAAAGTCAGTATTTCTTACTTTTTAAGTTGTTTTTTGATATTTTTAAGTTGTTTGACCACTTCAAAAAACAAAGAAAACAATTTAATGAGTTCAATTCAGATCCATTAAGTTTCAAGTGGAAAAAACAAACGACTCCTAAGTTTTGCCTTTCCTCAAAAAAAATAAAAAAAAAGTTTTGCCACCGTCGGCAATATACAACTCCTCCATCACTAGATTGGGACCAACCTTCTATAGAGACATAAGACATTAGTGTCACTATAGTACGATGGTCCTTTGAAAAATGGAAGGGAAGAAGGTTGGTCCCAATCTAGTGATGGAGGAGTTCTATATTGCCGACGGTGGCAAAACTTTTTTTTTTTTTTTTTTTTTTGAAATTATACATAAAGTTGTTTTTATGGGTGGGAAGTAAGGAAGAACTTGAACCCATGACCTTGTAATATAAGTGTGAGGGGTATACCAATGGACCAATCTCAGGGGAATATATCTCACATTCTATATGTTTTCTTTTATTTTCATACATATTTTTTCACCTACTTATATGTATTTCTTTATAAACACAAATTATTGTTTTAATGAATTGCTACCCTTCTCCTACATTATAATATTCATGACTTCATTTAAAAATATATATATTTGGGTTATCGTTTGTGTCTTTTTTTTTTAGAACACATTTTCTTGTATCTAATTAATTTTAGACACTTTGATTTTATTTTGTTTTTAATATTTGAATTAAATATTGGTTTTGTTTGAATCAAGTAAGAGGCAACTAATTTCAATTCATGCCTATTTTAATCATTTTATAAAATCATAGCAATTCAAATATATATATATATATATATATATATATATATATATATATTATTTTTTAATGTTATAGCGGTTTTAATCGAATCATTAATTAAACAGTTGTCTGATTAATTTCAGAACTAACTTAACCTTGATCATTTTAAAATATAAGACAATGGCAAACTAACCATTAATTGCCGGTAAGGTTTATTACGAATTTCAAAATTTGAGCTATTCCATGTAATTTAGGGCATATGACCACAAAGGTAGAACTTACTAGGTCTTAGGCCTGAAGCTACTATAAGTAGCTATAGTTTAGATTGGTCTAGTGGTTTGCTCTCAAAGTTATACTATGAAGTTGATGGTTTGAATATGCTTTCAACCCTAAATCTCAAATTATTGTAAGTTTTAAATAACTAAAAACTTGAGACCAAAAACTAAGGCCTGAATGGGTTGATTAAATTTATAGCACTCTTTTCACTCATAGTTTTGTGATTGTCACCAAATTAATAATTCAAATTTAAATGGCACCACAGTATGATAATGTATATAAATACCCCTATTTTTACTTTTATTCTTTTTTCTATCCTCATTTTTCTTTGATTTTATTTTTTCAAAAACCCTCAATTGATGGAAGTGACCTCACCTCTCACCTCCAATGGAGGTCAAAACGACTTCCAATGGAAGTCGTCGAAACGGTCGAACTCCATTAGAGGTCGTCAAAACGACCTCCATTGGAGGTCGATGAAGCAGTTGAAAAAAAAAAAAATGGAAATAAGTCTCGGCAATAAGTCTCGGTAAAAGTCTCGAGTAGGGGTGTCCTACCCGAAACTTATTGCTGAGACTTATTTCCAAAAATTTTTGGTTTTTTTAACTTCTTCTTCATCAACCACCAATGGAGCCAATGGAGGTTTTTTCGACCTCCATTTGAGGTCTGTTCAACCTCCATTGATGGATCAATGGAGGTCTTTGAAAAAAAAAAAAAAAAAAAAAACAGAGAAGAGAGGAAGAGAGATAAATTTAAAAAGTAAAAAGAAAAGTAAAAGAATAAGTGAAGGTATTTTAGTCTCACCACATCCTTTGATGCTAAAAAACATAGAATTAATAACTTGGGTGATATTCCCACAAAACTAAACCCATTTGGTGCTATTTCCCCCCCTTTCTCTCATGATATTTGCAACTAAACTACAAACAAAATGGTATGTAAGAACTCTATATTCATAAGCATAAAAATACTTGTAAAGAATAATTATAATATATCTCGATATCCAAACAAATATATCATTTGATACCTTAATTACCACTTCCAACATAACTTAAATTCTAACGGTTGAACCTGACTTGGTGTTAAAGAATACTCGACAATGTCCAGATTAAAAAATGTAAATTAAAGAGTTACTAATCATTTTAAATTAATTCGATCAATTAGCTAAATTCCAAAAACTACTAGAAGCAAGCAATGATGATGAGATATCTGGATCAGGTGTCCCATCTTTCATCTTTGGCTAAGAATAAAGTCGTTCAATCAAATGAATCGATGTTTTCATGATAATAAAGACTGAGCTTTGATTCAAAAGATAATTAAAGTGTATATATAGATTTATGGATGTTTTCTTTTTCTTTTTCCTTTTTATTTGAGGAGGGGATTTAAATTTAAAATCTCTATAGCAATCATTAAAATTATAGATGGATATTAATATAAAATCCATTCAATTAAAACAAAAATAACTCAATCACCAACTTGTCTGATATTCACTCTTAAGGTAAAACACAATTGGTGAGAGCTCTTGAATGAAAGCAATAGATCAAGCCATCTAGTAAACAATCCCTTTCAATCAACCTTAGAGTTTAAGATGAACAATTTAATGTATGGTTATGGTTGTGTCGTGTACGTGTACGGTGAAGTGTGATAAATGCTAATAGTAAAAACCAAAATTTGTCAATTCGTATATTATGTCTTCATGTTAAATTGAAAAAGAAAGTGATAATAACTATATATATATATATTTATATATTCCATTCAAATCATATTAATATAATATAAGAATACGATAGTGTAATTAATTTGAAAATAATATGTTACATGCAACCTAATATGTTTCCTTAAAATGTACATGAGGATTGAGGTATGATATAGAACTGTAATGGAAACTTATGAGGTTTTTTTTTTTTTTTTTTTTTTTTTTTTTTTGAAGCTTGAAAACTTTTGAGTTTGAGTGACGTACCATTCTCGAAAGAAAAAAAAAAAAAAAACTTTCAGGGAAAAAAAATCATCCGCTTTGAAAACTGAAAAGCGTGAGAAAATAAGTTAAGAGAAATCATTGGTTAGATGCCATGTGCAATGTCTTGGACTAGTTAAAACTGAGGACCCCCACCAAATAAGTGAAAATAATCTTGGTTATAATGACATAAAAACTGCTGTGAAAATGACAAGAATGACTACTTCAGCTTCCTACGAAATTTCTTACAAACATTTTCAACATGACATGATCAAAGAAGAGCTTCTTTCTTGCCTTTCCAGCTCAGGAAAAGAAAATGGTTTTGCCTTCCAGCTCAGAAAAAGAAAATGTGAAACCATTTTGTTTTGTTTTTTTTTTTTTTTCCACATAAAATACAAGTAAACGTTGTAATCATTTTGACCATAAGATGATAAAGAGCAATAATGGATCGTTGGTCACTTGATTGGTTGTTGTTGTGGCTCTGTATACCAGTTCTTGGGTATGATTGGGGTTTAGGTGGCCACATTGTTACCTTAACTTCGCCGACAAATTAATGTGTTGAAATTAAAACTGAGATGCTAGTGAGTAGAGAGTGGTGCCTCTCTTTCTTTGCTTCAAATCTTGGACTCACCCACATGGAACCTGCCTTCAATTATACATTTCACATGTTCTTCCTCTTCCCACCAATCATTTGGAAATGAACCATTCTAAATTCAGAATTCAAAGGATGGGAACAGGAATATGACACGAATCCACAATCTTATAGTATAAATGTGAGAAATATAACACTGGGTTAACATTATGTTAATACATATTTTGAGCACTTCAGAACCTAACAATGTTAATTCTCTTTAGCTTCAGTTGTTCGAATGCACTTACAATTGGCTACATTGTGTTAGATTCTAATTATAATTTAAGTCATTAAAAGGACTTTAGGTTCAAATTTTGCTCTATTGCAATTTGGGTAGAGTTACATTTGAAGAAAGTTGGCGTGGGCTACCATGCAAAGGAAATATTAATGATAACAATAATAATAATTAATAAATCCTTATTTTATCCCTTTTATAGGGAAAATTGCACAAATATACCCTGACTTTAACACATATATGAGGCATAATCAAGTTTTGCTAAAATTACAAGAAAATACCCTTGACTAACCGTTGACTGACAGTTGACTAACAGTTGACTATACTAAATGATAAAATGACCAAAATGCCCTTCTTCAATGTTTTATTAATTTTTATTTTAAAAAAATACTGTAAATATTAAAATAATTAAAAACTAATTAATTAAAAATATAAAATTTAGAAGTCAAATATTACAAAATGTCTAAATTACCCCTCAATATTATAATATTTTTAATTTTTTAATTGTTTGATAACTGTTAATTATATATTAAAAGCCAACCAAAACAATTTAAATTTATATTTTTTTTAAAGAAAAGCAAATCAAATTAAATGTTAAAAGCAAAAAATAAATAGCAATTGATCTCCATAGAGACCTACGAAACAGTTATCAACCAATTAAAAAATTAAAAAATTATAATATTGAGGGGTAATTTGGACATTTTGTAATATTTGACTTCTAAATTTTATATTGTTAATTAATTAGTTTTTAATTATTTTAATATTTACAGTATTTTTAAAAAATAAAATTAATAAAACATTGAAGAAGGGCATTTTGGTCATTTTATCATTTAGTATGGTCAACTGTCAGTCAACGGTTATTCCAGGGTATTTTCTTGTAATTTTAGCAAAACTGGATTATGCCTCATATATGTGTTAAAGTCAAGGTATGTTTGTGCAATTTTCCCTATTTTATATTAATGAGACTATAGTAACTTAAATTTATGATTTGATCATATAATCATCTACGGTACTCTTAATTCATTTACATTTTAATTCATAAAAGTAAATGAAAAGAATTATAAATAATAATTTAGAGATCGGGGAGCGAAGCTTTGACTAGAACCCTGCAAGTCTGCAACTTTATAATGCAGACATAAATGGCATAACAATTGTACAACCTTAAATTAAAGATTTATTGCCATTTGAACTTTTGTCAAGTAACACGTGAACTGCACATGGCTCCCTTGTGTCTCACTTTCTCAGTCACTCTCAGAGACCACATGATTCTTACTCCGGCGGTCAAATAAGACTGACACGTGGCGCCCTTCTAGCTTTTGCCGCTTTGAAAAGAAAACGGCCGCGTGAAAACTGAGTGCCAAAGATTAAAAAGTCTAAAACCGCGTCAATTGGCCGGAGGGCCCCACTTGTAGTACATTCTAGAATCACAATGGTTTCGCTTCCACTTTACGCTCCAGCTACACCGCCAATTTCTCTTCTCCTGATATTT
Source organism: Acer saccharum (assembly GCA_030490815.1). NCBI lineage: Eukaryota > Viridiplantae > Streptophyta > Magnoliopsida > Sapindales > Sapindaceae > Acer > Acer saccharum. The sequence goes on from CM059872.1 coordinate 32,076,827, forward strand.
TGACCATCATTTTCTCTCAATTAATCACATGTTTTACGCTTACCGGCTTACGTATGACGTATCCGCTTGGTTTCTAATTATTATTATTATTATTTAAAATATTACAGTAATTCAAGGTTTAAGAGAGAGAGAGACTCGAACCCATAACCTTATGACGTCAATGTAAAGGACATACCACTTAACCAATTTTATATCTTATCGATTGGTTTTTAACTCATTTAAGTGTCTTCTTATCTTATTTTATACTCGAATCAAGACGATGTCAAACTGTTTCCTTGTATTTGTTCTGTTCTTTATTTAACAAATTATGTCAACTTCATTTAAGTTTTCCAATTATTATGTATAACTCAAACTCTCTTTTAAAAATATATTTAAACTATATTTATTTAAAAAATAATAATTAAATGTAGACACATACCCTAAATTTAATTAGTTAAACATAAATTGGGACACCATTTTTGGACAGCCGATTTAAGTCCATTTTTTTATATGTGAGTGAGACTTGAAGTTCGAAGTGGACAACAGCTAAAACTAGAAAAAGACGTCGTTGAAGTGAACAAAATTATTAATTATGGCACAGCTGCGGCCCGAGCTAATAGATGACAACAACATCATTATCTTTTGGTTTAATTCCAATTTATTTAAGCAGATTAAAGACTAAAAACAATTGTTTCTGGCGTCGACATTCGACAAGCTACTGTTAACATTCAGGGCTGGCTCTTATGAAGGTTTATGTGGGAAATATTATGGATACGTGGCAAATTAAAATGCCAAGCAAGATATAGATTAAGGATTTAAATCGTGTTTAAAACATGTATTTGAACTTGATAGAATTGGAATTTTATTAGTTTCATTTTCATGGGACTAGCTTTTCTGAGGTGGGCCTGAGGAGGAACCAATAGAGAGATGCCTAAAAGTGGAAGGATGTGAATGGAATCGACTCGAAATGATTTTGAATCTGATTCGCATTCAGAACGGTGGAAAACGAGTTTGAGAGTTCTGTTCAGTCACGAATATGCCTACAAATAGGCTGTAAAATCTTGATAGATGTACATTCAAAATTCCCTTTCAAGCTATTACTTGATGGAAACCGATTGCTTATCAGAAAGAAGTTACTTGGGTGATTTCAAATAAAAACAAAAATATGTGACAAATGATTTGTTTTATGTTTATTTATTTATTTATTGGTATGTAGCTTTACATATACCTTTACAATTGAACAAATTACACAAAATTCCCTGAGGTTTGCCTTTGATGCAGGCAAACAATTGTTTTTCTATAATTGACATTAATCTCATTAGCTGTTAGTTAATTAACACTATGTTTGGTTTAATGCCCCCATAGGCGTAGCTCAACCGGTAGACAGACGAGTTTGAGGTTTGGGCAAATGACTCACAAGTCAGAGGCTCGAATCCTACCAATGGTAAAAGCTTCAAAAAATACCTATAATTGCACAAACGTCCCCTGAGTTTAGGCATAATTGCATGTATATGGAATTTTTACCTATAATTGCACAAACATCCCCTGTAATTAGTTGACTTTGTTAAATCTAACCATTGACCATAATTTTAACCAAAAATGACTAAAGTGCCCCTAGTTACCTATTTTATAATTAATTATATATACCTTTTTTTGACAATTTATATATATACTTAAAAAAATAATTATATATACTTAAGAAAATAATTATATATATATTTAAAAAAATAATTACATATATACTTAAAAATAATAATTATATATAATACTTAATTTATTTATTTAAAAAAATGGATTATAAAAATGTAAAAAATGGATTAAAAATGGATTATAAAAAATTGTTAAATAAATAAATTAAGTATTGTATATAATTATTATTTTAAGTATATATATAAATTGTCAAAAAAAAAAATAAAGTATATATATAATTAATAATAAAATAGGTAACTAGGGGCACTTTGGTCATTTTTTGGTTAAAATTGTGGTCAATGGTTAGATTTAACGAAGTCAACTAATTACCGGGGATGTTTGTGTAATTATAGGTAAAAATTCCATATATATGCAATTATGCCTAAACTCAAGCGACGTTTGTGCAATTAGTCCTTTCTATAATTGACATTAATCTCATTAGTTGTTAGTTAATTAACACTATGTTTGGTTTAATGCCCCCATGGGCGTAGCTCAACTGGTAGATGGACGAGTTTGAGGCTTGGGCAAATGACTCACAAGTCAGAGGCTCGAATCCTACAAATGGTAAAAGCTTCAAAAAATACCTATTCTAGATAGGTGGATAGATAGATAGATACTGTCAAAAAAAATCCAATGAAAGAAAAAGAAATGAGTAGATTTCTTATATCTTGTTTAGATTGTTAAATGAGAAGGGAAGGAAAGGATAATAAGGGAAATAGAGGGAATAGTTCTTCTTGTTTTATCCAATTTGAGTTCTCTTCAAAATTGGATGGAAAAGAAGGGAAATAAATTAAAAGTTAATGAATTTTTTTAATATTCCAAAACTAACTCCATTTGTTTCTTTTCATTTCTTTTCTATCCATAACCATTCAAACAACCATCACTAAAAACACTATCATTTCATCTCCTTTCCTTCTAACTTATTATTTATTTTCTTTCTTTTCCATCAATCCAAACATGATGTAATACCATATGGTAATTATTTTCATTTTTAATATAAAATATAAAGAAATTGAAATATTGAAAAAGTTATTTCTAAAAAAAATCAAAGTGTATCCTCCACCAAAATAGTGGAGGAAGAGAACCTCCTCCACAAAGGTCAACGGAGGGGGCACATGCATCCTTTGTAAAATAGGTGATTGGGAGGGGGTCCAACCAAATCCACACAAAACCTAGCCAGATCTAATACCAATTTTAGTATGTACTCATTTAGGGTTAAGGGTAGTTAGGATCCCCCAACTCCCCTTGTATTTAATTAATTAACCGGTATAAAGGTATTTTGATATTTTTAATTGCTATAACAATTGTATTTTTGTCATTTTCCTAATCAAACCAAGGGGTCGTTTGTTTTTTTTTTTTTTTTCTGAAGACTGAAGAGTTTTGAATTTTTCTAAAGATTAAATAGGGATTGAAATCTGAATCTAAATGACATGTATTTTTTTTTCCCTCACATATGTAATGTCAACATGTTTTTTTTTTAAAAATAAAATTGTGTGAAAATAAGTAATTTTACATTTATATCCAAACTAATTAAAAGAAGTAATTTAACATGCACCATTCTTTATAAGATTTTGCATGTTCTTCTGCAACACCGAGTTCAATTTAACAAAATAAAAATTAATCAAATAATATAATTTTGCATGTTCTGCAAACAAAGTTCAAGTTCAATTTATTGTAAAAAAAATAAAAAAAAAATCAAGTTATTTTGTATGTTCTCCACGTTTCCAGTGTATATAATTTAGGCAACCATTTTTTGTTTTTAATTTTAGTTTCCCGGATCATATGCACCGGAAACCAAATAAAAAAATGGTTATTGATTTGATTTTATATTTTTGAAATAAGTTCGTGAATTATATACACCGGACTCTATGAGAAGTGATGAGGGTTTTTTTTTTTTTTTTTTTTTTTTCCTAAAAGCCGTTTAAAATAAGAAATATGTAATAAAAAAAAAAAAAAAATTCTACACCATATCAAATTAAGATAAATTTGAAAATATATCTTTTTTGGGAGGATAGATTTGGAAGAGAGTATTTTAATTGTAATCATGTGATTTGGAATTAAGTTAAAAGTAAGGATTTCTTACTTTTATTTCTAAGTTTTTTATTTTATTTTTTATTTTTTTTATTTTTATAAATATTTTAAAGTTGTTTGACCACTTAAAAAAACAAATAAAATAACTTAATGAGTTCAATTCAGATCTATTAAATTTTAAGTGGAAAAAACAAATGACCCCTAAATCGATCCATGATTTTAATAGTTCTAGACTAACGACAGAAGGTCAATGCCAGTTTTATAGAAAAGTTGTTTCTTTTTATCAAAGAACAAACCTTTATGTAATTTGCTCCACTTGAATTTTAATAATTATATAGTTTTTTTAAATAAAAAATCATATCATCTTAATGGCGTGTCATTAAGACAATGATGTATATAGTTTATCATTATTTTTTTTTAATGTATAATCACTACCGGGACCAGCAAGAATAGACTCTACAAGCACAACTCGGAATACTAGGGGAGAGGATACATGTGGAATAATTGGAGAGAGGAGAGCTCCCAGAACCGGGAAAGAGCAACCCACACTTGAGATTTAAAAGTCAAGGTGGGACAAAGAATATATATACAAATATATATGCACTCACATGGCTTTGAACCGTAGTGGTGGAGTTTCTCAGGGAGCATCCAGCCATATTGGCAAGAGGCCAAGTGTGTATGTATATAGTTTATTGACATCTTAATGCTGTATATTAACAATGATTTAGCTTATTTGAGACACTATAAATCAAGATATAAGTTGACATGTCGACACTACCATCTTTTGTTTAATGATTTAGGTTTGCTATGCATGGTTAATTAGTAATCAATACATTGAAAGAAAATATTTTGTTACCATGTTTTTTTTTATTGGCTGGTAGAAGGCGACCCGCGATCTCGAACATTGAATTTCAACATTAATAGAAAGATATGTTACAATCGAGGTACACATGTATTTGTTTGTTTTCCTTCAACTATAATTAATTCCATTGAGAAATTAGTAATATTAAGGAAGGAGTGATAGTATTTTGTTCAACAATATTATAAAAAATAGTACTAAGATGATGCATCACGTGAGTTATAATTGATAAATCATTCACTATATCATTATTGTTACACTAAATAATAATTTTTGGAAAATAATAGTAATAAGTGAAAAAAAAATCGATTTTAATTGTCATTTGGTCATTTAAGTTTAATTTAATGGTTGATAGAGGTTATCCATATATGTGTAATATATTTATTTTTCCAAATCTAAAATAAAGAGTTATTGATAGTAGGATATTGAAGTTACAAATGATACACTAAGATATACCCTTTTTATATTAAAATTTGATATCTTAATTCAACCAATATATTGGTTTTTCCTAGTTGTAATCCCACCTTTGTGAGTGGGTTTTTTTCTCCCGGTTGTGGGACTCTCTCTGGGCTGTGCTCGTGTGTCTATTGCTGTGGAGTCCCAGTTGATTGCAAACATGTTGTTCATGTTTCTACCTTGGAACTGGTTTCCAGGTGCTGCAAGCCTTTGGCTTATTTCCATCAAAATAATAATAATAATAATAATAATTCAACCAATATATTTATTTATTAGTTGTTACATGTGTATAATAATCATAAAATATAATAAATACCATCTATTAAATACATTTAACTATCAAGAATTCAAGATATAGTTAAAAGCAGTGAATACTGAAATCATGAAAATAAATTAAAAAGTCATATTGATAATTTAAAAATAAATTAAAAAGTTATATTGATAATTTATACAACATGTTCTAACCATTACATTTACAAATGTAGCTTGTACCTATGATTTCATTGATTTATTTTATTTTATTTTTGATATATCACTTGACGGCGACTCAAATCTGAAATATTATCAAGTTGTATGAGCAATTTTTTAACTTAACCACATTGGATGATGGTACGATTTCATTGATTTTGATGTGAGGAGCATGTAATTGAATCAACTTTATCTCAATATTTATATCTTATTTTATCATATTGTTTTTTTATTTTGCATGCTTACTAATCAAATTTAATTTATAAAAAAGAATAATGTAAATAAATTTAAAAAAATTAGGAATGTCAACCAACTAATTAATCAATTAAATATTGCTCCCATCAAAGAGTGTCGCAGCTCTAACGTATACACTTTAATTTTATATACTCACGTAATTTGTGAATGATTCTATTTTCATTTCAATAAAAAAAACTAGGCTACGTTTGGTAAGAGGGAGGGAGAGTATGAGGGATGGATGAATTAAGAAAGAGAGAGAGTATGAGGGATAGAGAGGATAACATCTATTATTCATATTGGTTGGTATTGAAAAGAAGGTTGAATGGATGGATTGATATTTAATTTATAAAATTACTATATTACCCTTAAAAAAATTGGAGGGCATTATAGTAATTCCCCTCCAATCCTCTCTCCCTCTTCTCATCCGCCCAAATGGGCAGATCCAATATGGTGGGCCCGGATAGATCTTCTCTCCCTCCTCTTCTCCTCTCCTCCCTCTCATCCTTCCAACCAAAGAAGGGATTAAACCTCTCCCTCCAACCCTCTTCCTCCATCCATCTTTCCCTCATACCAAACACAGTGTAAGAATAATATATAAATATTGGTGCGGAAATGAAATAAAAAAGAGTAGAGCATGTGTTATGGGTTTTGGGTTATGGATTCCACCCGACATGCTACAAGATTCATTCCGGATCCTCTTTAAACCATTTAGGTCAACTAAATTTAACCTATACTCTTTCTCTCTTCGGTCTTCACTCGGCATTTTTGTTTTTTCCTAATAAAATTAGCCCCAAAGTATACTCTAGAAAAATATAGACAAAGCACTCTTAAATTTTTGTGCATTGACCATCATGTCCTCATTGCTCCCAGAGAATAATTCACGTATTAAGTTAATAATACACACGCACTTGATGTGCGAGGGTCCAACTACTTTTATATATTTGCCTTTTTAATGTCCAAATAGCAACAACTGTTGCTGTAAATGAAGAGCTTGTCCTATACTGCTGGCGCGCACATGACCTTTTTTTTTTTTTTTTTTTTTTTGCTTCTACAGTTATCTTGTAATTCAACCATGGTTAAAGTTAGAACTTCGATGCTTATCCAGCCTTGCACGTTCTTGACTGTCCATTTGCCGGTTCTTTGACCTTTCACTTTTTGAGAACGGAAGAATCTCGACTTTTGGATATGTAATAATGACATCACAATTTTATATTGTTACCTAGTGATGTCAAATAGACGGGATTCAGATTAAATTTTCAGATTTTTTTGATTTTATGATTCAAATTGAAAAAAATTGGATCATGTTACCTAGTGACTGTCATCAGATTTTTTTTCGGACTTTTTTTTTTTTTTTTTTTTCCTATGCTTCACGATACAAAACAATGTAAAAAATCTCATAATAAAACAATGTAAATGTGTTTTAATTAACAAAAAAAAAAAGTGTTTTAGTTAAAATAAATAAATAAATCTTTTTTTAAGTAATTTTTTTAATCTAAAATTAATTTTTTAAATTTTCCAGATTTATTTCAAATTAGATATTTCGGATTGTATTCTGATTTATCTGATTTGCACAATAATTTCTTATATACTATATTTGAAAACTGTATTCAATTTTTGTTTTTGTTTTGAAACTTTAGATTGGACTGATTTTGGATTATTTGATCCGATTTACACGTCAATTGTTACCATCCAATGGTTTTCATTGCTTTTGACATTTCTTGATGTACGACTACTCCAATAGAGTCACCGTCAAATTAAATGAACTTAGTTATAACTAGACTAAATAAATGAACACTATTTAACACCTAAATATTTTCTATGATGGTTCCGTAGTATAAAAGGCATGTTATTGACTTATTGCTACCATAATTAATTATTTATCATTAATATTTAATTAGAAAAGGGTTTTATTATCTAGAAGGTATAAGTTTTAATTCAATGAACTTTGAATATAACTTATGTTTACAAAAATATGAATTATTGTTAATAAAATATAAATAAATAAAAAAGAATACATATTAACTGCTTCATTATTAATAATAAGTTCACTTGGGTAGGGGTTGATCCAAATTTCAATTCAATGCAATGAGTTGATTGACTGAGTCTAAATTATCAATATTCTATTCTTTCAACTATTATAAAACTATATTTGATCTAAAGTAAAAAATAATAATAATCTTCCTTCAAAATATAAATATATATATATATATATATATATATATCTATATATTTGTAATACGACGGTCCGAATATAAAATATTTTTAGATTGAATGAACGTCATTTATAACTAAATTATTTTAAACAGTGACAAAATTTAAATTTTCTAATTTTATTGGTTCATGATTTTTTTTTTTTTTTTTTTTTTTTTTTTTAACTATCACTTAGGGATTTTAAATCAAACCGATCATAAATATAAAAGGAAATCATGTTTTATATAAATTCGTAATTATTTTTATTATTAGTACATAATTTTATTGATTTTTTTTTTTTTTTTTTTTACAACTATGAGAATTAGACTCTACTGGCACATTCCAGACAACTATTCCCACAAGGGGGAGAGAGCACCTCCAGACAACTATTCCCACAAGGGGGAGAGAGCACCCACACATGAGGTGGGACAATGAATGAAATTGTATATATATATATATACATATGCCGGGCGTTGAACCGTGGTGGTGGAGTCTTCCATTGGAGAGTCACACCACATTAGCAAGAGGCCATTGGCCATAATTTTATGAAGTTAATCTATTTACATAGCGTCAATTAAAGTATAATCAATTAATCATCATTCCAATTTAACACTCTTTTAAATAATTTGATGTTAAATTAAATTCTATTTTTTTATTGAGGTCCCGTTTAATATTGCTTTTGAGAAGTTAAAATTTGATTATTTAATAATTTTGACATTAAAAAGTTGTTTGGTAAAATTTTCAAAAGTGATTATTTAAGAATTTTGATTGATTTGGTAGTAATTTTAAGAAACGGATGGGGTTACTTTTGTAAAGTGATTATGATAGAATCTATTGTCTGATTTAATGAATCTTTTTAAAGACTAAATTATCCCTATTGATTTAACATAAATGCAAATATATCTCATGTTTAATGTCATATAACTAAATATAAGATTAATTAAAATATTTTAAAAAACAATTTATTCATCTTCTCAACCCAATTCCGGAACAAACACCCAAACTTAGAACTTAGAACAACCCCCTAAAACTCATCTTTTTCACCATCTACTTCTTTTTCTTTGCCATTCTGCTTCATTATCATCACAAACTCACCCAAAAATAAAATCAATAAAAATTATAAAAAATAATTTTTTTTAAAAAGTGATAAAGATTGAAGTGTTTTAGATATAGGCATGGCAAGCAAAAGAAATCAAAGAATATTGTAGTGAAAAGAAAAGAAATGAGTAAAGGAAGAAGCACCCAATTTTTTATTTTTTATTATTTTAGACTTGGTGCTATCAAACCCTAGATTTTTTGGTTGCCATGGGAGTTTGAGATTGAGAGGTGTGAAAAGAACTTTTTTTACTTTGCTTGATAATTCAATTACATATCTGTTTTAGTCATTATGTAAAATCACAGCAATTAAACTATTTGAAAACAATGTAAAAACAATGTAAAAAGCAATTAAACTATTTTTTTTCCTATGCTTCACGATACAAAACAATGTAAAAAATCTCATAATAAAACAATGTCAATGTGTTTTAATTAACAAAAAAAGTGTTTTAGTTAAAATAAATAAATAAATCTTTTTTAAAGTAATTTTTTTAATCTAAAATTAATTTTTTAAATTTTCCAGATTTATTTCAAATTAGATATTTCGGATTGTATTCTGATTTATCTGATTTGCACAATAATTTCTTATATACTATATTTGAAAATTGTATTCAATTTTTGTTTTTGTTTTGAAACTTTAGATTGGACTGATTTCGGATTATTTGATCCGATTTACACGTCTATTGTTACCATCCAATGGTTTTCATTGCTTTTGACATTTCTTGATGTCCGACTACTCCAATAGAGTCATTGTCAAATTAAATGAACTTAGTCATAACTAGACTAAATAAATGAACACTATTTAACACCTAAATATATTCTGCGATGGTTCCGTAGTATAAAAGGCATCTTATTGACTTATTGCTAACATAATTAATTATTATCATTAATATTTAATTAGAAAAGGGTTTTATCTAAAAGGTATAAGTTTTAATTCAATGAACTTTGAATATAACTTATGTTTACAAAAATATGATTTATTGATAATAAAATATAAAAAAAAAAAAAAATACATATTAACTGCTTCATTATTAATAATAAGTTCACTTGGGTAGGGGTTGATCCAAATTTCAATTCAATGCAATGAGTTAATTGATTGAGTCTAAATTATCAATATTCTATTCTTTCAACTATTATAAAACTATATTTGATCTAAAGTAAAAATTAAAAAATAATAATAATCTTCCTTCAAATATATATATATATATATATATATATATATTTGCAATACGACGGTTCGAACATAAAATATTTTTAGATTGAATGAACGCCATTTATAACTAATTATTTTAAACGGTGATAAAATTTAAATTTTCTAATTTTATTGGTTCATGATTTTTTTTTTTTATTTTAACTACCAGTTTGGGATTTTAAATCAAACCGATCATAAATATAAAAGGGAATCATGTTTTATATAAATTCGTAATTATTTTTATTATTAGTACATAATTTTATGAAGTTAATCTATTTACATAGCGTCAATTAAAGTATAATCAATTAATCATCATTCCAATTTAACACTCTTTCAAATAATTTGATGTTAAATTAAATTCTATTTTTTATTGAGACCCTGTTTCATATTGCTTTTGAGAAGTAAAAATTTGATTATTTAATAATTTTGACATTAAAAAGTTATTTGGTAAAATTTTCAAAAGTGATTATTTGAGAATTTTGATTGATTTGGTAGTAATTTTAAGAAACGGATGGGGTTATTTTTGTAAAGTGATTATGATAGAATCTATTGTCTGATTTAATGAATCTTTTTTAAGACTAAATTATCCCTATTGATTTAACATAAATACAAATATATCTCATGTTTAATTTCATATAACTAAATATAAGATTAATTAAAATATTAAAAAAAACAATTTATTCATCTTCTCAACCCAATTCCGGAACAAAACACCCAAACTTAGAACTTAGAACAACCCCCTAAAACTCATCTTTTTCACCATCTACTTCTTCTTCTCTACCATTCTTCTTCATTGTCATCACAAACTCACCCAAAAATAAAATCAATAAAAATCATAAAAAATAATTTTAAAAAAAAAGTGATAAAGATTGAAGTGTTGTAGATACAGGTATGGCAAGCAAAAGAAATCAAAGAATATTGTAGTGAAAAGAAAAGAAATGAGTAAAGGAAGAAGCACCCAATTTTTTATTTTTTATTATTTTAGACTTGGTGCTACCAAACCCTAGATTTTTTGGCTGCCATGGGAGTTTGAGATTGAGAGGTGTGAAAAGAATTTTTTTTACTTTGCTTGATAATTCAATTACATATCTGTTTTAGTCATTATGTAAAATCACAGCAATTAAAAGTAAAGTTTACCAAACTCGTGAATACTTCTTTTCAATCCATAGCAATTTCAACAGTAGCATTAACCAAACAGTTGTCTAATTAATTTTACATTGGATTATTTCTTCAGCACAACTAAATTATTTTAAAAGCTACACCAATACCAAACAGGCACTCAATTGCTTTTCAAAAATACAAATAGTTAGTTAGGTTTTTTTTTTTATGTGGAAACTATTAGCTAGTTTAGTTGTCAATAATTGAATACATATATCTCACTTACATTAGTATCTTATTTTATAATATTGTCTTTTATTTTGCCTCTTAATTAATCAAACTTAATTTATAGAAAGAATAATGCAAATAAAATTTTAAAAATTAGGAATGTCAACCAACTAATTAATCAATTAAATATTGCTCCCGTCTAACGTATACACTTGAATTTTATATAGTTGCACTCACTTAATTTGTGAATGATTGCATTTTCATTTGAAAAATAAAATAAAATAGAAAGAATATTCAAATATTGGAGTGGAAATGAAATAAAAAAGGAGCTGAGCATGTGTAATGGGTTTTGGGTTATGGATTCCACCCGACATGCTCCAAGATTCATTCCGGATCCTCTTTAACCCATTTTGGTCAACTAAAACTTAACCTATACTCTTGCTCTCTTCCATCTTCACTCAGATTTTTTTTTCCCTCATAGAATCAGCCCCAAAAAATACTTTAGAAAAATACAGGCCTGCACCCTAGAATTTCTGCATCCAGTTAATAATTTCACTACTCGTATAGTATGATTCTTTTTTTTTTTTTTTTTTTTTTTTTTTTTTTTATAATTTACAACAACTACTGGGACCTGGCGAGATATGACTCTACTAGCACAGTCCAGAATACTGCTCCCACAATTGGAGAGAGGACACCCACACTTAGGATTAATGGCTAAGGAGGGACAAATAATATTTATAAATATATACACATACACAGGCGTTGAACCGTGGTGGTTGGAGCTCCCAAAGGAGGGCTTAACCACATTGACAAGAGGCCTTGTGTTCGTATAGTATGATTCACGCATCCAGTTAATAATACATACCATTTGATGTGCGAGGGTTTAACTGCTTTAGATATTTACCGTTTTAATGTCCAATAGCAAATGGCGGCGCAAATAAAGAGTTTGTCCTATTTGCACTCGCATTATTGGTGCACAACCGCACATGACTTTTTCTTTACTTCTTCAACCATGGTTAAATTTAGCACTTCGATGCTTGTTCAGCCTTGCACGTTCTTGATTGTCCATTTGTCGGCTCTCTCAGAAGGGAAGAATCTCGACCGTTAAATTTGTAATAAGGATATAACACAATTTCATATTGTTGCCTAGTAATGTTAAATGGACCGGATTCGGATCATCCAAATTTTCCCATTTTTTTTTTTTTAAATTTTCGGATTTGGACTGAAAATGTCTGAATCGGTATTTTTTTTTAATTATAAAAAATTGCCTTCAAACTGAAATTCGGATTGGATTGAATTGGATTTTTTCCGGATAAAAATTAGATTTTTTTGGGTTCAGATTTTTCTTCGAATTTAATATTTTTTTTCCTCTAAGTTTCACAATATAAAACAATGTAATATATATATATATATATATATATATATATATATATAGTCTTGTTAGTTCGTCCTGATAATAAATATATCAGGACGAAGAATGTGGACCATAGGTTATGGAAAAGTTTTAACAAATACATACACTTTGAGTCAAAGTATGTAAATCTAGTGGTCAACATTCTTCGTTCTGATATATATATTGCTATGACTAACTGACAATAGAAAATTTGTATATATATAATGTGTTTTTTTTATTTTTTTTAATCTAAAATTAAGTTTTTTATTTTTTGGATTTGTTTCAGATTAGATATTTCAGACTATATTTGGGAAAAATAAAATCGTTTCCAGATTTATTCGAAATCCGCACAGTAATTTCCTATATACTTATTATATCCGAAAACTAGATTTAGGTATTTTTGGATTCATACTTTTTTTTTGGTTCGAAACTTTGGATCGGACCGGTTTCGGATTATCCGATCCAATTTACATCTCTATTATTACCATCCAACAGTTTTCATTACTTTTGACATTTTTTTATACACAACTACTCCAATAAAGTCACCACCGAATTAAAAGAACTTAGACATAGCTAGACGGAATGAATGGATGATATTTACCACCCATTTATATTATGCGGTGGTTCAGTAGGATGGAAGACATGTCATTGACTTATTGTCACCGTAATTAACATATTTGTCATTAATATTGAATTAACATATTGATTCGTAATTATTTGTATTATTAGTATATAATTTTATGAAGTTAATCTATTTACATAGTATCAATTAAATTATAATCATCATTTCAATTAAACACTCTTCAAATAATTTGATGTTATAATTAATTCTATTTTTTATTGAAGTGCTTTTAAAAATACCAACAGTTAGATAGCTTAATTTTTTTTTTAAAAAAAACCCTTAGTTAGTTTAGTTGTCATGTAATTTATAATTGAATACATATATCTCACTCACGTTAGTATTTGGAATATGAGTTTTACTATTTGTTATCTATATTTGACTAATTTTAAAATTGTAGGAAAAAAAGTTGAAAAATGTTTGATTAATTTTAAAATGTGGAGGAATTTTTTAAGTTTTTTTTTTTTTTTTTTTATCAAATATTCTTAATGCATTTATTTTTTTCGATTGTTAGATTACAAGAACCGTTGAAATACAATTTTTGTTGTTGTTGTTGATTTATTGGTTAAAATACAAAGTTAAGTAAACGCATTTGCAATCTTTTAAAATTTATTAATTTCAAATCGAATTAACACTTAATTTTGTTCACCAAATGCGTGACAATGACAGTAAAAAAAAAAAAAACATTATTTTATTTAATTAATTGTATTCCAAGTAAGATTAACATAAGGTGATAAAAATGATTAGTGGGAAAATACTCAACTAGAGTACGTTAAATACTTTTTTTTCAAAAGTAAAGACTAAAGACTTCCTTTTTTAGTACATCCCGGATTTCTTTTTTTAAGCTCGGGATGTAAGTTTGAATGAGCACCATTTATCACAAAATTATACTCTAAATATTTGATCGGATAATATAAGTCATTAAAATATATTAGAAACTCATTTGTACAGCACTAACATATCATACCACTTAATAATGATATCCGATTATCCGGTTAATCATGCTCCACCGTAATTAAACTAAATTATATTTCATTATGTCAAACTCAGAATAGAGGAAGTTGGTTGGTGACCACATTAATTGATCACGTCCGTTCATCAACTGCCCCACGAACCTTATCTCCCTGAATTTAATATCGAGACGAGCCGTATGATGTAGGCAATTGGTTGATTAATTTAATTAAATGAGTTTTGGAGATTGTCAAAAAAAAAAGGTAAGAGAAAAGACAACAACATGTGAAGTGTGAACGCACTCACAAATGGTCAAACAAGAAGCTTAGATAGAAATTAAGTGATGACAACTACACTCCCACTAACATCTGACGGTTAGTGACGAGGTCAAGGACAGGTGTCAGCCGATCGAGGTGGTTTGAATGCACGTGGCGAGTAGTCAGTGGCGGATGAACATTGATTGAAGTAGACTTACGTCATAAATGAGAGTGGGCAGATGAGAGAGAAGGACGTGTAAATTTTTAAAGATGAAAAGTGAGAGATAATCGAAATTAACGAGATGGGTTAGTGAGATAATCAAGGTATTCGGGCACTATATAAGGGAAGCAGATATGGCCGTCTCAAAACACAAGAGAGGCTGAGAGATAAACACTAAAGTGAGAGAGAGAGAGAGAGAGAGAAAAAAAAGAGAGCTGAGAGATATTCAATCTGTGAGAGCGTTTTGTCTGAATTCAAGTTTCACAAAATTTCCCCCTCTGTAATTCCCCGATTCTCTGAATCCCTTTCTGTTAATCATCTGTGTCTTTCAAAAAAATCTAATTTTTGGGTTTGTTTTCGAAACTAAAATTGATATTTAAAAAGCAAACTTAGAGAAGGATTTCTCGAAAGCCAGGTGTTTTCAGAATCGAGATCCAGGTTTTTTTTTTTATTTGTTTTGTTTTCAAGTGAATTTTTGGTACTTTTTTTTTTTTTTGGTCTTTGTTAGTTGAATCTTCTTGAAGGGTAATTTTTGATCCCTTGGAAGTTGATTTTAGGTTTTCTTTGGAATTGAAGTGGTTGTCTATTATAAACCTCTTTGATCTTTTCAATTTTTTATTTTTATTTTTTGTTTTTGTTTGTTTTGTTTTAATTCAGCGAAGAACATATTTATAGATACTTTGTTGATTAACAAGTTTGTAGTTTGAGTGAAGAAATGGCAACTTTACTGGATTTATACAGTAGCAGAGCAGTTCCACAAGATCTATTTGGTGGTGGTGAACTGATGGAAGCACTTGAACCTTTTATGAAAAGTGCTTCCTCTTCATGTGCTTCCTCACAAACTCCTCCTTCTTCTCCTTGTATTCCTTCTACTTCTTATGACAACTTCATATCTTTCTCTCCTTCTCTTTCAACACAGGAAATTCAACCCGGTTTCTACAACCCGGATGCTTGCTCCACTTCGTCTACCCATTTCTTTTCTGATGGGTTCTCGATCCAAGATCCTTTTTGTGGTCTCCAGCAGCAGCTACCGGTTTCTCAAATCGGCTTGAATAACCTTACCCCTTTTCAGATCCAACAGATCCAAACCCAGATCCAGCTCCAAAACCAGGAGACCCAAACCCAGTTGTTTTTGCAGCAGCAGCAGCTTCAACAACAACACCAACAACCACCACAAAATCATAGGCTGAGCTTCCTTTCTCCGAAACCCGTCCCGATGAAGCAAGTGGGTATTCCTCCAAAACCCACCAAACTCTATAGAGGAGTGAGACAGCGTCATTGGGGCAAATGGGTTGCCGAGATCCGTCTTCCGAAGAACCGAACCCGTCTCTGGTTGGGCACCTTCGACACAGCCGAAGAAGCAGCCCTGGCTTACGACAAAGCAGCCTACAAGTTGCGTGGTGACTACGCCAGGCTCAATTTTCCCAACCTCCGCCATAACGGGTCCCACATCGGTGGCGAGTTCGGCGAGTACAAGCCTCTCCATTCCTCAGTCGACGCGAAACTGGCGGCCATTTGTGAAAGCCTAGCCGATTCGCAGAAACAAGGGAAAAAAGAGAAGCAGAACACTTCCGCCGAGAAGAAACGACGCCGTACAGTGTCGGCTCCGGTGGAAGAACCTCAAACGGCAGCGGCGAGTACGGATGATGTGATTGTCGGTGGCGGTGGTGAAGTGCAAGGTTGTGTTAAGGCAGAGAGCAGCAGTTGTAGTGATGTGTCAGCTGGGTCGTCTCCGTTGTCGGATTTGACGTTTCAGGACTCGACAGAACCGTCATGGAATGTGGGTTCGGAGAATTTCATGTTGCAGAAGTACCCGTCTTATGAGATTGACTGGGATTCTATTTTATCTTAAGTAATTTGTTGTCTTTCATGTTTATGTTGTAATCGTAGTTGTAGGATTCAGTTTTTTAGGTATTGTTTAGTGGGGGGCTGCTGCAATGAAGTTTTTGGCAGTTGCAGTGCCAGATGGGTCTTCTTTTAATTTAGTTTAATTAATAATGTTAATATTTTAATTATATCATGTAAAATCTCCATTGTGGTCTCAGCTGGTTTTTGTCATGCTGATCCTGAGAGAATCTGTGTTAGATCATCGTTTGTGTCCATATCAATTCCAGTAGTATTTATTTTTTCTATCTCTGAACTCGTATCACTGTTACCTTTTTTTTTTTTTTTTTTTGTTTATATTTTTCCCAAATCTGTTTGTATGATTGAAGATGATTGAGCTTTGTGGATCATAGGATGTTTGGATTGGTCAATGTGAGGACAAATTATTCCCATGTATTGTGGCTGAAAATTGTATGGCACCCACTTGTTGTTTTTCAATCAATTATTCCTTCGATTTAGAGATTCTCTTCAATCCATGTATAATATTTAAAGATCTTGGTATTAAAAATGGTTTTCTTTTAGTGATTATATGATCCACATATCATCTCTTCAAAAGCTATAAAGTTGTCAAGAGGATCACCTGATCATGCTTTAGAGATATATCTCATGATCATGTACAGCAAAGAATAAATTTGCAGACCTTGTTATTGTTCATTGTTGGGTGAATAAAATCTTTGTTCAATGAATTTATTACTCAGTTACAACTAACAACTGTTGCTTTTGGAAATTTTGTCTTACAATAAGACTTTTTTTTTGTTAAAAGTGAAAAAGTGAATGTGAACGTTATTCATTGCACTCTTAACTTTTAGTACTACTAATTATGGTGCAAGTCACGCGTAATCTAGGTGAAGATCTCAAAAACTACTACTTTTTATGTACACAGAAGCCCTAATTCATGTTACTTTATATAATGATTTCAGACTTAATTTTGCTAAATTACATGTATCTCTAAGTTAATGTTATAATGATTTTTAATATCTAGTGTTAGATAGTTGAGGTAATTGTAGTACATATTTTACTCATTGCCCAAAAGATTTATTTACCGACTTATCTTGGTGGTGATAGGTAGCATGTGTTGAGCACACACAATAAGAAGTTGCACATGTATTATACTATTATTAATACAAAACACCACACCATTACATGTTCTAGGAGCTTGGAAATTCATTGTACTCATCTAATATAACAATGGACAAAAGTGTGGAAAGAAGCAAAAATATGAAACCTTGAGCAAGTCGTATGGGTGATTGCTGAAAACTTACCCTGATTCCTTGTTCACGTTATAACACATGGGCACACTTTGTCAACTTGACATTTTTGAAACTTGTTTTAGAGTATATCCATATTCTTGTCTTTCGCTTTGGCGTTACTTCAAAAAATATTACTTTTTTTTTTTCAGAGATTCCGTACTCTTTTATTAAATTTTTAACCTTGGTATACATCGAATACGAATTTGGTTTTTGTTAGAAATGTTGAGAAAATTCAAGAGAACCAATCCAAATCTACTTAGCAATAATGAATTTGTATCTTTTCTTGCATGTTATTGTATTTCACAATGTTAAACTCTTAGGCAATTAGAGTTTGAAAAATGTTTAAGTGAATTTATTCTAAGTGAATATTTTATATTCAAATATTTTGCTGATTTTATATTCAAATATCTTGCTTACAATACATTCTAAGTGAATTAAGATGCAAAAAAGAGGTGTGAATGCAAGCGTAAATTCAAAAGAAAATTTCAAAAGTGACAAAAGGTTGTTGCTTTAAATTTGATTCTCTGTGGGAAATGTGTTCCACCAAGCTATATATATATATATATATACATATACTACAAGGCTATAAGTCAAACAAGAATCTGAATATAAACTTTCTTAACGGTGCATGAACATGATAATGGAGAATGTTAAAGCAATATGTTCTGGTGTTCTTTCTCATCTTTGTTTCACAGCCTTCCCATTTGTTCACCATTTATTGTCATCAGTGCTAAATTTTCAGACATTAATGACTACTTTTAAGCATAACCAGTATCATATGCATTAAGTGACTGAATGTGCTCTGATGCGTGGTAAAACTATTTTACAGTTATCATGACATGGTGAATCCGGATAAAAAAATATATTTATATCGACTCCAATAATAAACTTACAAGACTTTTCACGTATGATGCAACTATATTCGGCTCATAAGTTACAGTAAGTTTTCCAGAAGAAAAAAAATTAGAAACCCGCTTTTTTCTTTCAAACAGATACATCGACAGTGCAGGTAAAGAAAATTTGGCAGAGAACTTTTGACATACAAAATCAACTAAGAAATTAGTCTTAATTCAGTAATCCAACAGAAACTTCTTTCTGATTAAAAGGAGCTGACCGATCAACCGGAGAGAGTGCATACCAGGGTTCCCATTTTCCTCATTTGATTTTCTCCGACAAGCCAGCCAATGTTGGACAAACCAAATACAGCAGTAACGTAATGCCAACCGGATCAATTATCAACTGAATTTACCAATTTCCATCTTCTTCTTGATTGCCTTTTGACCATGGTATATAAATGAATCTAATATTCCTGAAACTGTGAAAACACCTGTACACAGATTGAAAATCTTTGTTACACACAAATTCAAGACAATTTTCGATATATGCTGTGATATTTTATCAATAAACAGAGAAAAAGTTATGGTCTAATAGAATTTATAGAAGCCAAGCACCAAGTAGTTAAGATTTACGTGTTTTGTTCGAGTGGAATTCAATGGAAAAAGAGGACTGAAATTTTAAACTAAAACATATGAATTGGAGACGTTATCCATCACAGGAAAAAAATGATAATACCCATATTGTGAAGAGATTTCTGTACTTACGACCACAAAGAGAAATATTTCACATGCATACAAGAACCCGGAGTAGAAAAATGGAAAAGTTTTACTTCAAGCAGTAGTGATGCTTACACAAAGATGCTTATGTCATCTCATTAATACGTAAAAGCGTTTCAGATAGCAGATCCAAAATAAATCCTAGAAGGAAACGAGACTAACTTATATAATTCCTTTCCATTCTTTCTTACTTTTGTCTTCTTTTATTTCCAATTGAGAATTGAAAAATAGGGTTTGATAATTACCTCCAACTATAGCACAAACATTGGTCAGGAAGTGCAAGAAAGAAACATGTTCCTCTGAGAAAGTCACCTACAACAAGCAATCAGATTGGATAGATAAAACAAGCCCAGGAGAGAAGAAAAACCACTAAATTTCAAGTCACCGGTGTGAATAACCAGAAATCAGACCTCAAACTGGCTTATATCAAGGTGTCAGTAAAACCCACCTTAATTGGAGAAAGGTCATAAAAGAAGAAGACCCCTGGAAGAGTCTGAAGACGACCTACATCTGCATTCCTGAAATGTTCGGTTACAGAGAACTGCCAAGAACAATTGTTATGACTGTTATATCATTCTGAACAAGTACAAGACCAAAATTAGAACTGGTGATATGAACAGGTCTAACCATACCTGATTTGACTGGATAGTGTGGCCACGCACATTTGTGTACACAGTAGGCACAACCTGCAAAAAAATAAAAATATATATATTGTAAAGAAACCCCAAAGTTGAAGGTTTTTCATCTAATTTACCCAGTGAAAAGTAGAGTGGCAATCATGAAAGCTTATACAAAAAGTTCCTACTAAATAAACGAGGAAAAGTCCAAGCATGTAGACATAAAAGTCTGAACAATATTTCAATATAATCTATGGCCATAAAAAACTTTTTGGGGCATGTCAGGTGGCAGAACTTGGACATGGGATAGGACTTAAAACTTCAATCATATCTTCGGCCACCACACTTGCAATCCCGAGTGGATCCGGAATCCTGCATGAGCAGGACTCCAAAAGTCCCCACGCCATGGGGAGATGGAATTGACACTTCATTTAAAATTATAAGAAAGAGTAAAACAAATTAGAATAATTATTATTTAGAATAAAAATTTACACTCAATTTTATTTTATCAAAAAACAATTAGAATAAAATTATTTAAATTAATTTTATTTTACTAAAAGAAAACTTTTAATACTTTTATTTTATAAAAAAATTTCATGTTATATAAAAAACTTTTAATACTTTTATTTTATAAAATAATTTCATGTTATAAAAATGATTATAAATAATTGTCTCACTCAAAAAAAAAAAAAAACAATTAAATACTTTATTTCACTAGAAAAAGATCTGAAATAATTTTATTTTATCACAAAATTGATTTAGTCCAAATCCTATTCAAACTAATCTTCCAATACTACCAGGTGGATAATCTAAAAATCAAGCAAAGTCATCCCTCACATAATTTCAAGGTTAAAATAAACCAAACTCGTAAAATGTATGCTTGGCAGAACAAGTCACTCTCCAGCACATCACAGAAAGCCAGGGAATCAAAAATCGTAGAAAACCTGTATTATTCTTGTTCAACACCTAACATATAGCAACAAACCTCAGTGACCAGTACACAATGTGTGGTTTGCAATTCCACATACTTGGTTGTTATGTGCAAGAGAAGCAAGAAAAATGTCGATCAACAGCCTTTTCTTTGTGCCAGTGTTCTAGTAGGTGCTAGGCGCCAGTCGTACGGCAGACTGGCGCCTAGCGCCTAGACCCACCGCCTAGAATAAGCCAAAACGATGCCATTTTGGGTCGTTTTGGAAAAAAAATAAAAATTGACAGGCGAAGTCAACGGCATTGACTCCGACTAGCCCGACTAGGAGCCTGGCCGTGCCAGGCTCTGCCTAGGCCGATTACTAGAACAATGCTTTGTGCACAAGGCTAATTCATGCAGCAAAAATCCAAAGGGTCTCCCAACATCTTGTAGATCCTTGTTAGAGGAGAAGCTCACTGCTTTTGGAAAGGGAGAGAAAGCCAAAGTTCTTCGGAATTGTGCTATTTTAATGATTTTTTGCGTAGTTTGGAAAGAAAGGAACAAGAGAATTTTAGAAGATTCAAGAAAAGAAGCCATTTGTTTTATGGGGTAGAGTCCAGTTTCTAGCCTCTTTGTGGACCTTCTTTATTCACTTAAAAAGGAATGGAATTGTAGCTTAATGATGTTGTTTTTAGATCTTTTGTTCATACATCCTAATTGAGGGATAGATACACTTATTATTAAAATAATAATAATATGAATGGAGCTGTAGCTTAATGATGTTTTTAGATCTTTTGTTCATATCACATAGCCTAATTGAGAGATAGGTACACTTATTATAATTATAATTATAATCAAAATCATAATAAAGGGAAAATAATAGGACTGAAGCAATAATTTTTTCTTCTTATGTGCAAAAATAGATGGAGGATAAAGATGAAGAAATATGAACAAATGATAGATTGTTAAGTTCAGCAACTACCAAGTTTAGCATCTAAATGATGACGAAATCAATGCCATCTGATAGGGATACAGATTGTAAAAGCCGAATAAAGACACAGTCAAGAGACTCAAGACACATCAATGTTGAAACCCCAAAAAATCTTATTTGCTGTTGTGTTTCTTTACTTCTACAAGACTAATAAATGCATTTTCCCAAGGTATCCGAAAATTCTTTCACACACACAGATGGAGAGAAGTTAGAACATATTAAATATCCAAATAGCTTAGCTGACACCTATAGAGAAAAGAAATCAGATGAATTGCTTATCTTTTAGAGCAGGAAATTTCAGAATCAATAAGAAACGAAAATTAATTTAGAACGAAAAGGGAATTTATAAAGTCAATGATCCAGACGCGGAAAATTATAATGCCTTTGGCTTCCATTCTAGATATTATGGAAAGGAAAAATGGCATATATAATATACAGAAGCATTCATCCAGAATCCTTACCTTGATAAAATATTGATACATCCCACTTGGTGTTTCTTGTGCCCATTGCACACTGAAATTTGAAAAAATTTAGATAAGAAACTAACAGTAAGTGAATAAGAACATGTACCGATATTATATACAATCTCAAAAATAGCCAAAGTTTTCAAGCTCCATTCAAAGCTAAATTGAAGATGAATGTGAGGAGAATTACCCGTCAAGAGGATTCACAACACCTGGAAAATGTTCTCCAAAAGCTAATTTATTGATTTTGTGACTTACCTGCATCACATATTATGAATTAACTTATTGGCTTATATAACAAAGCATGCTGCAAAGATCAGAAAGGAATTTGACAATGCAAAAGTTTTCTTTCCTATCTAAAATAGAACTAAAAGAAGTACCATATCTTACATTAAAACTATCTTTTTGAAATGCCATTAAGTCATGTACATGAACACCTGATTGATGAAAGCTTTTCCCAGGGGCAAAATGAAAATTACCAGCCACCTTATTGACTTCAAGAAATCCATACACATTACATCCTTCACCTTCTTCTTCCTTAATTCTCTGTAAAAACCCTTCTCTTTTGCACTGTTCGATAGAAAAGGAAAGACCGTTACATGACTAATGTTCTAATTAGAGTTTGCAATAAGCATATTCATTAAACATAAATTCATTATTATAAATGTAAAGGGAGAATGGAAAACCATCATTATCAGGGTCCCATGGAAAAAATAGTAAGAACAGCCAAATAAAAAGTTATTCAACTCTATTGAAGAACCCATACAAGTTGAATCGATAAGCATTTTGATTGCCTGGTACTGGCTTCGAATATTACCTTATATGTTGCATACACAAACATTGGATGGCCTGTTGCACTAAACACATTGTAGCCTTGTAAGTACTAGGTACTGAGTCTACTAACGATCATCATCAGGTACTAACTAAAACGTAATTGTGAACAAAAGGGTAAGCATCCTAGTTTCCACTTTTAGGAAACAGAGAGAATAGACGCTCTGAGCTCACCACATGGCTATGTCCCAAATTTCCACAGATCAATCATCATTCATCAATGTCCCATACATGTGATTTAAGATTAATAAATTTTTAAGCAAAAACATTAGCTTTTTATCAATATGCTTATGTGTCATATTAAAGCCAATGGATGAAATCCTAAGTTTCAAAGAGGAAATTCAATACATTAAAAATACAGCAGGAAATCTAACTAAAGAAATACATGGTTTTCTTGAGGAAATTCTAGGAATACAACAAATACTAGTTGCTCATGCCATTCAAGCATTAGATGTAAGAAAAACCCAGTCAAGCAATAAACAATCACCAATCACTTCAATTTTCCAAAAGAAAACCAATCAATACAATCATCCAACTAATATTAGGCAGGAGAAAAATTCCTGTCTGATCTTGTTTATTTCAACTTGCATAGCTTAAAGGTCACATACAGAATCATGATCTGAAGCAGTAAGCAGGTGGAAGAAAGAGCAAGATCTTACACTACAGCAAGGATAAACCCAGTCAACTAAACATTCTTATCAACCCAAAAAAATGCTATTAAATGCAGTATGAGATATACCGTATACGAGGACCAAACATCTTCCACTAAGCCCAAATATTAAAGTCATTTTCACTTCACAAGATAAATGATAATAAAAGTTCAGTAATCATGTAATTCATTATGGTTCAAGTTACTTCTGTGCTCACAAAGAACAAGTTCAGCAACAATATCTCAAGCTACAAACCTGGTCAATCAAATCTGGATTTGACAGTGCCCAACCTTTCTTTCGGTATGCTTCACGGACTTCCTCACAGGAATTGCAGCAATCCTCATCTGCCTGCAAGGTAAAAATGCTTAAGAAAAATCGTCCATAAGGAATACAAGGCAATTCTCTTCGATTAATAACATAAAGATCATCTCTAATATAGATTTATTATCAATTGTGATGAGGCATTCAATGCTGTCAAATCAAACACTCAAATTACACACACAATTCAACATCTCATTCTCAATTAGCAACTGAATTTAGCTTTAATATGTGATGATGATAATGTAATACATATTATAGCCATAACACAAGGAGCAAAGCTCACAAATGACAATTCATGTTTTTACAGTTCTAAAATGATATTCAGTTGGCATCTACAACTACAATGTAATGGGAGACATTTACTCACTGACGAAAAATACAGAGCTTACCGCTTCTGCACCAAAACAGGAACCACAGTATGTCTCATTGTGCTCAAGCCTGCCTCCATGTCTCTGTAAAGGTTTGTCAATCTGTTCATCCAGAAAATAGTAATGAGCAAATGAAAGAAGAAAGCATAGGTCCTTTTATTTAGTTAAGAAGAGAACTTTAATATTACACTGTGAGGAAAGCATGAAAGAAAAGAAAAAGGAAAACTATCTAGCTGAGTTGCTAAGTAGTTAAGTAAATGGCAGAATATCTAAATTTTATATCATTTCATGAAATTTTAAGGGGAATTCCACTAATAAACAATACCCTAGCCATTGAAAAAAAAATCAGATTATCTGAATCCAATAACTATGAATATTTATCCTGGGTATCCTCTCAAACTATCAAAATCATATTGAGCTTGACAATGCTGCTAAAAAAAAATTCAGGTGCAGATTTGCAACTGGATTAACGGACCCTACCCTGTAAACTAGCTACGGCAATTTGCCAAGTGTTTGTTCCTTCTGTCTTTATTAATATGGATATTTCCGGGATCAGCTCGTCTTAAAACAGTAGAAACTAAACCAAGTTAGAAACCATTTACCAAGAACTCCACCTAATTTGGTAACCTTTGCTATTGTTACCTTTCCCATTCCCAGCCACAAAACCTTCTCTCTACAACAATTTCAAATGCAACAGATTCACCGAAACTCCTACCCCCTCACTTATTCACCCCATAAACTCAATTCTTGAATTTTAAAAAGAAAAACAACTCATTTTGCTTCTTTCACAATCCTTTGGTACTTTTTCGCAGATATTCTCCCAGGTATACTAGATCTCTGATCCTGTCCCTCAGTCATTGGTCAAATTTTAAGCGATTGGATATCTTAAAATCCAGAGTCACAAAGACATCAACCAGGAAATATTTCCCTTAATTCAGGACAAGGACAATCCAAACTTATGCAAGAGAAACAATAGCCTGCCTTGTGTACAGGAACTCACCAAATATTCCTGAAAGCTTCTCAAATTTCTACCTAGCAAGGTTAATTCTCTCTCAGCTCTCATATTTAAACAACAAAAACAAAATCCATAACCCTAAGCGAGGATGGTCTCACTCCATTGGGAGAACAACTTGATGCAAGCCAGGAGTTGGCAACCAAGCACATTAGGTATGGAAGGTCTAAACTCCCTGCCACATATTGAGAACTGAATGTGAATGGGTTAATTAATTCTAAAGCACAATTCAATCTATGGATAGGAGGCAAAAGTTGGTCATAAGAAAGGAACTTCAAGCAAAACTAATTACAAACCTTTGGACCACCAATCCCATCTTGCCTTTTTTCTATAACATTGCCTTGATTATCTAATCTTTTCTTGAAAATGTCATGTTTCTGCACGTTGCATAAAAAATCAAAATGTCAGGGTGTGAGCAAAAGGAAAGAAAGGAGTGCACCACGATTTAATAGGAGACCAAGATTCATCATAATGCAAAGTGGAAACAATGGTTCCTTGAAATACATACTACATCAAGGTGTTGCTCCCCACTGATGTCCATGGCATCAAGACTGAGTATTGAACATGGAAGGGCGGGAAACGTGACATCAAACTGCAACGTTAAGCATAAAAAAGGAGGCACAACTAAATTATTTTCATTAAATGAGTAACAAAAGTTTGTTCACATGGTACACAACAAACTATCAAATTACCACCACTTAAAATATGCTAGAAACCGTTTAAAGGAGATTGAATTTAATATATATATATATATATATATATATATATAAATCAAACCAGCGTTCACAAGAAGAGCACAAAATGCTGGTGGTCTTCTAATAAAGGATTTCAATAGAAACTTGACTAAAATTAGTCTGAACTCTAAGGTCAAAAGAGGGAATTTGGAATCTTGAAGGTTTGAAACAGCAAATAACATTACATTGATACGTAGAGTTTCTCCTCTCGAAGTATCTACCACAAGCTTTGATTCAGTTACAGCATGGAGATATAAACCTGCAAACAAGCGTAAAACACAAGTTGCATAACAAAGCATAATTAACGGTCAGACGGAAAAATTTCCTCAATTGAAGTTACTTATAGAACAACAAATGCTGCATCAAAACAAGGATACCATAGTGTTACAGAGGAGAAATTGTCCAACCATAAACGCTAAAAGCCTAAAAGGATTATTACAATAACATTTAAAATGATCCGATGGACTATGGTTTTTACTACCTGTAAAGGTAATACTTAAATTTCATACACATAAGGTTTTCAGTTTGCCTGTATATCAGCAGATTCAGCACAATGGCAGAGAAGCAAAAGGTGTTATATTAGTCCATAGATCCCAATCCCTAGTAACAACAACCTAACTACCATAGTGGTAGCCCAAAATTAATAAGCATGTCGTGCATTATGCACTCAACGATTGACATAAATGTTTGACAAACTATTTCAGCTTCCTAATATAAAAGGTTTATAAAACCAGAAAGAATAACCTTTTGTACAGTTTAATGGTCCACTAAAGCTAATCTGTTAAAAGCATAAACTTTCTAGTTATATCAAAGGCTATGCCTACAGAGTCTGCTACAGTCTCCAGTTGAAATCTTGGAGAAAGATAAGCTTAATTGTACCTTCTAAATACGGAATATGGGATCACTCCTTTCAAGCCATACCTTTTGAAACTATTAATATTGGAAATATCCAAAACCATAATTTCAACCACATTTTTTGACTTATCAGCAATTTGTTTTAGTTTTCATATATAGCCGCAGAAACATCATGAATTTAATCTTCAATGTCTCCTTTGTTATAATAGCAGTAGAAACAATTAATTAATTTGAAAATTTGTACGAACAAATAACTAGAGATTGTTGATACTTGCTATTGGCGTCTAAATCCTAAAAAAATTGAGCGAGCTTTAGACTATGATTGGCAGCATAATACAACCTCATTGCAGGTCATTTTCTATGAAAAGATCAGGTTGTTGGCATCTCCTATTCACGCTAATCATTATCAAGAATTACAAATGTTAACAGACAAAATGACAAGTTTTACCTTTTAATAAAACAAGTCATTAATTAAAAAAAAACAAGAAACAAAACGTAGATCCAAAAATATAGAGAGAAATGAAATGAACATACGTAGTTCGGAGAAGAAGAGCAAGAGCATGACGACGGAGGAGACGAGAGTGATAACGCCACCGGAGAGTGTACGGCTGTAGAAATCCTCATTGATTTTTGGATACGCATCCAAATTCCTCAGCCTGCTCATTATACCGTCCATTCGATGATCTTTGATCGATTTATTCTTCTTCGATACTTTTATTATTCAACTAAAACTAATTTTATAAGCTAAATCTAATCTAATAAAATCAAAATCAAAATAAAAAAGAAAAGAAAAGCTTAAACACCCCGTTAATAAAATGGAGAATTTCGATCTGCGACCATGTTTCAACGAGGCGTTTAAGATTTTGAAGACCTAAAACTACGTTGTCTTTCTGTTTTTTGTTTTTTGTTTTTTGTTTTTCTGTTTCTTTTCTTATATGCCTATCGCAACATCGAGTGCCTTTGCCAGGAGAGCAGCGCCTACCAAGTATTTTTCTACGGTCCACATCTACGTATAAGTATGACATCCTGTCTGTATTTGCAATTTAGGCCTTATTTTCTCCTTTCTTTTCTTTTTTTATAACATGTCCTTGCGTTTTACTATTTTACGGCCAATGTTTCTGTTGCTAAACTGTTTTATGTCTTTAAATTCTTTTTTCTTTTTTCTTGTTTCTTTTTTCTTTTTTCTTTTTTTGGAGAGAATTTTGGTCGAGACAACTAATATTAATATATTGTTGTATTGATAGATTAAAGAAGAAATCGAACCAGAGGAAACTTTCGTTTATACTCGTTTGAATACAATAAGCTGATTGCTTTACATCTTCATACATATACAATAGAATTCATTCTATCCATTTTTATTTATAGGAATGAAAGGTAGGGGTTAATTATTACAATTTGCCATGGTATATTCATTGTTGTCTCACGCATAGCTTTTATGTCTTACTTATATAGGCTTGTCACCCATGCCAATATTTTGACACCTAACTATGGTCAGGGGCGTAGCTAGAAAAAAAAATTGGGGTGGGCTATTCTAAATTTTATTTTCTTATTTAAAAGTCCTAAAATTTTGAAGTAACTACTAAATAATTTTTTTCTTTGTAATAATTAAATCAAAACGATATGAGAGAAATTTTATAATAAAAAAAACATCAATGATACACCTAGTTAGGGGGGACATAATAAGCCTTACTCTCGAATACATATCATATACAAGAAAAACACAAAAACAAATGGAAAATTATGCATCATATATACAACAAGAAACTATCGAAGTGGGGGTTCAAAAGTTATATAGCACCTTTTTAAGGTTGTATTTTAAGATGAGTAATGCTACTTTGCCCAAATTTGGTGCCCAAATGACGTGTCAACACTCTCATCCATTCATTTAAATCAAACAAATCAAATACAAACTAAATGAATGGATGAGAGTGTTGCCACGTCATTTGGGCACCAGATTTGGGCACCAAATTTGGGCAAAGTAGCATTACTCTTTTAAAATTATCACTCATTTAATAAGTTAAGTTTAAATGGTACCTAAAATTGGTTCCTTCCAAAAAATACCCCCCACAGTAACTTCTTCACTATTTTGATTTATTTTTTTTCAAAATCCTCCATCAATGAAGGTAGAAATCTGCCTCCAGTGGAGGTCGAAATCAACCTTCATCGGAGGTCGAATGTTGATTATGAAGAAGATGAAAAAAAAATTTTAAAAAATTTTCAGGTAATTTTCGAGACTTTTCAGGTATTTTCGAGACTTTTTAGATAATTTCCGAGACTTTTCATGTATTTTTGAGACTTTTCACGTATTTTTTTAGTAAAAAACTTAAATTTCAATCATAAAATAAAATACTTAAATATCAATTATAAAATTTAAAACCTAAAATAAAATTCATTATAAGTAAATAAAAAAAAATTAAAGTTAAAAGGAAATTACCTTCAAATTATGACTTGTGATTTTTGAGATTCAATAAAAGATAGAAGTTAGGGTTTTAGATTTAGGAAAATGAAAAAAAGAAAGAAAAAGTGGGTTGTTGTGATGTTGTCGAATGGCTGATGGATTTGGAAAAGTGAAAAAAAAAATAATAATAATAATGTTTGAACCCTTGGGCTTATTTTATTATGTGTAGGTTATTGGGCTTTTTGTTTTAAGTTGAAAATTGAATGTTAGATGGGTTGGCAAAAATTATTTAATTTGGATTTTAAATAATATTTTTAAAGCAAACTCAAACTTAACAATTTTTTTCAAAAAAACTTGGGTGGGCTACAGCCCACCCAAGCCCTTGAAGGACTCCGCCCTTGACTGTGGTGATTAATCCATTTCTATAATTAATATATATATATATATATTGGGTCTTCTCATAAGGGATCTCTTATTTTAATTTTAGTAAGGACCTTGATGAAAACACATAAATATTAATGAATTTTAATTTGATTTTTTTTTTGGATGATAATTTTATTGAAATCTACGTATAAATAAAATTTGAGAATTTTTCAAGTACTAGAACTATTTTTCTTGAATTTACCTATATTTCGCATATTTTTCTAATGCCTTCATATTTAATAAAATTAGGATAAATAGTTATGGTGCTTGAAAATTTTTCAAATTTTATTTATAGGTACATTACATTGAACTTATCATCCGTAAAAAAATACAGATCAAAATTCATAAAAATCAATGTGATTTTATCAAGGTCCTTAACGAAATTAAAATGAGGGATTTCTTATAAGTGACTCAATATATATATATATATATATATATATATATATATATATATAATATGTGTGTTTGAAACGGAAAGTACATAATATTACTCTAATAAGTCGTTTCGATGCCGAGGTTGGAGAGCTTGTGTGTGTGAAACGGAAAGTACACAATTACTCTAATCAATTGTGTCGATGCCGAGGTTGAAGAGCTTTTTGCCAATAGAAAAGCTTTATTTGCAGCTCGCCATGTTGATTTTCTTGTCACTTGGGTGGAGATTGGCTCTTTAATTATTCTTAGAGTAATACTATACAATCCAAAAAATTAGGCCAAAATTTAACCCAAATGATGTGGCAAGACATTTGTCATAACCATATAAATCACAGGATGATATGGTGAATGACAAATCACTTAACACGTCATTTTGGTTGATTTTTTGGCTAATTTTTTGGGTTGTCTAGCATTAGTGTTATTCTTATTATATAATGCTAGGCATCCCAAATATTTTCCCAAAAAATATACCCAAATGATATGGCATCCTAGTAGATTTAATGAAACTTGACACCTCATTTGACACTTCAATAACCTAATTTTAATAAAACTTGATTTAATGGTCCATTAATTTTTCACTATTTGCAAATCAATCCTTACAATAAATTTAACAAATATTACGTTTCAAGATTTCCTTTCTGTTTACGATTCTTTCTTCTTTCCTATTTCTTCCTTTTTCCTTTTCACCACGTGTTGAATTAATTGGTTGATTCTTCCGGTGCAAGCCTTTATTCTTGGCCACACAACCTCTGGCGCTTCCACTCACTTGACAGGTGAAGATACGTTTTGATTGCTTGATGATTCCCGAGGTTCCACATGTCCATTATTCGGTGGTGACTGTTGCGGCTAGTTACTGTGACCGTCGCTCACCTTAACTAAATATCCTTTTTCTGATTTTCTTTTTGAATTTCAAAACTCCCTCTTTTAATGCCTGATCGTTTCTTCTTCCTCATTTTACTCTTCTCGTTTATACTTCCATTGTTTTTCTCAGAGCAAAAAGAAAAAGTTCGAACCTTTGTTTTTAACTGCCCTGTTTCTTCGAGTATTTGCTACAACCTTTTTTCTGCGTCTTCCATTGCCAGGCGGTTCACCGAACTCGACCATTCCTGTTTCTCTGCGTCCCCAACTCTCCTACATATCTCTGCGAATCTAGGGTTTTCTGGTGAGTTCCATGGATCCTTCCTTACGTTCTTCTCTTTTTAATCAAATGATGCAAGCCTTAGAACTTGGTGATAAGTGTACTGCAGACCGAATTGAATCCTTGATTCGTAATTTTCATCCGGATTCCCCAACCCCGATTTCTGTCTATATTTCTTCCTCTGAGGAAAATTTTGTTCCTAACATTCCTTCTCCCTCGTCTTTTGATAGTAGTTCTCCAACAATGACAAGGTTTTCTAAACCGGGTGGTAGTAGACGACGAGCTTCTAGGGTTCCTCGAGGGTCCTTGTTGGATGCTCAAACCACCGTCGATTCAGATGTTGAAGATCATCAGAAGATGTTGAAGATCATCAGAAGAATAGACCGCACTTCACAGCTAATCACCTGTGTTCTTTTGATTGCGAGGTTAATGTGGTTGGTGAGGATGAACTTCCTAAATACAAGAGTCGCTTTGACATTCCGGATGCTGTAACTTTGACTCTGCCAGGTGATTGAGCGGTATGGAATCCTCCTGAGAATGCAATCGCCATTTATGGCACAATGCTTAGTTGTGGGGTTACACTTCCTTTTCAGCCCTTCATTGCCAGATTCCTAGCGGAGGCCCAGATTACACAGGCTCACCTCCAATAGAGGCCGATTTCGATCTCTAATGGAGGTCGAACTGACCTCCAATGGTAGTCTTTCATCTCCATTGATAGGACCTCCATTGGTCCTCTATCAATGGAGGTTTTTGAAAAAAAAAAAAAAAAACCCTAAAAATGGCACAAATGTAATAAATGAATGAGGTGTGATTATTTTAGTCCTTTGGTGTCATTTAAACTTAAGTTATTAATCTAGTGATACTTTCAAAATTCAACATAAAAAGAGTGTCATTTCCTACCTTTTGCTCTTATATATTGTCACAAACGAATATGAAAGAACTAAAAAGAAAGAAAGAACTCATATAACTACACAGTGCTTTAGAAAAAATCCAAGGAAAAAAATTAAGGGTTAAACAATACCTTTTTATTTTAGCTAGAGATGACAATATTAATGCTTTGATTTCTGAGATTTTTGATCAACAATATAGCTTTCAATATAAAATGCAGAGAGAAGATGGGAAACCGAAAGAAAGAGGAAAGAAGAAATAATCCTAAATAGAAAGGAAATCTTGAAACGTAATATTTGTTAAATTTATTGTAAGGACCAATTTTCAAATAGTGAAAAATTAATGGATCATTAAATCAAATTTTATTAAAATTAGGTGATTGATGTGTCAAGTGAGGTGTCAAGTTTCATTAAATCTATTAGGATGCCATATCATTTGGGCATATTTTATGGGAAAATATTTGGAATGCCTAGTATTTTTTTGATAGTATCCATCTATCTACTTATCTAGACCATGTAATTTTTTTTTGAAGCTTTTCCATTGGTAGGATTCGAGCCGCTGACTTGGTACTCATTTACCTAAACCCCAAGCTCTTTATTAAATATGTTTAATCCATGTCATTAATCTAACACTTATATTGTGTGTTTGTGTGATGATTAGGTTTTGCACGATAGAGGGCAAGGGTTTAGGATCTTGGTATCTAAACTCTAAAGCTCCAAAGAAACAAATGCCTCTTATTCTATTTATGAACCATTGAAGGTTAAAGACTTTTTGTGGCGCTTGTTCGAAAGGAAGCGACTGTGTTTGCAACCACAATATTAATGATTTAAATAATTATTGTAATTGTAAAATTAGAGAAGAGAAATCAAGTGCTTGTTTGGTTGAGTTTTTTATTGCCTCAAAAGGTGGTGTAGTGGAAGCTTTACGAGAAAAACTTGCAAGAAACAATTAGCAAACAACCTACCAATATTATGTTGATCCGCGCACGGATGCCAGAATATCAGGCTACTGATAACATTCAACTTCGCACACGAAAGATTGTTAACAGGCTTCAAATACTTCAATCTTCGCAAAGAATGTTGTACATGGATATTGAGAAACAATCTCTGTATTTTTTTATTAATCAAAAGCTAAGAAACAAATTGGATTCAAACAACTTAAATAGGAAAAGCAATAAGTCGACTTCCACAAGGAATCGACTTCTAAAATTAACTTAAACTAAAACTGAAAAGAAATTCTATCTAGGAAAAGAGAACAAATCCTAATCAAACAAAGATTTAATGTCATCTAATTCAAACTTCCAGCTCAAGTCTTCGTGCAACAAAATAGATGGCCGAATTCGGGCCTGTTTTGATTTGTAACAGAGGATGGGGTCTTCATAACATCTATAGGGCTCGTCTTGGGCTTTTCGGAAACATATTATAATAGACAATCCGACCCCATATGCTCTCTGTAGAGGTCCACGAAGTTCAGCTAGCCCAGCTCATCCAGCTCTCGTCCAGCTCACATATTCGCGCAACAAGATAGATGGCTGAATTTGGGCATTTTGTGATCTGTTACGGAGGACGAAGTCTTCATAACATCTGTAAGGCTCGTCTTGGGCTTTCCGAAAACATATTATAATAGACGATCTGACCCCATATGCCCTCTGTAGAGGTCCATGAAATTCAGCCCAGCTTTGGTTGGTCCACGCGACCCAAATATGAATTCGCCACCCGCTCCATGTATTCCATTGCCTTAGTTGCTGCTGCATTAAAAGGTCTGCAAACATCTACAAACGTCTATTTGAGTTTTTTTAGAGATGTTTGGTTGGGCTTTTGAGATTGTCTATTTTAAATTGAGTAGAGGTTACTAGGCAAAAGCTCATGGGGAGGTGCTTATCCAAATATACATTTTTTTTATTTTTTATTTTTTTAAAATGTCTATTATAATTTTTTTAAAAAAAACTATATTTCTAATAGATCTACTACAAGTAGATCTTTTACCAATAGAGGTATTTTAAAAGCCCAACTAAACAAGTCCTAAGTCCAGTCGGGGACGGAGGGAGTATAGGACGAGGGAGGCCCCCCTTGAAGTTTTGAAAATTTACAAATTTGCCTATATTTTAATTTTTATAATATCTTTAATTTTTAAGTCTTCGTATTTTTACCCCTATTTTTTTTTCTAGTTTTTCTATATACAAAAAATCTAATATTTTTCCACTGAATCACATAAAAAAATATATCATTGATTCTATATATGGTATGTTTATTTATTTATTTATGTATCTTAAATATAAATGAAAATTGAATCATAACATATATGTTGTATCTCAACTAATATTATTTTCCCATTCAAATAATTTTGTTCTCTCTTATAATCTTACTTATCTCACTCACCCTAATACCATATTATATATTTGATATGTTATTTATTTTTAATAATCAATATGTGTTGATTTATATAATTAAAACATGTCAACCAAACATATACATATATTACACAAGATAAGGTTGCTCGAGTAGTATGCTCATCACACCCACACCATAGGGTTATGTGTTCGAGTCTCTCCCCCTCCCCATACACCGAATTATAATAATATTTTAAAAACATATATGTACATATATTTATGTTTAATTGTTATGATATTTTATCGAACAAACTCTTATAATTTTTAAAAATTAAAATAGTTTTTGGATGTTAGGAAAATACTATGAGTACAATTTAAATTTTAATTAGTTTTCTAACTCCTAAACACTAATATTGAATAATGAATAAAAGGCCATAAGGTTTTCCTATATTATATTTAGAGTAATTTTTAGACATTCTAACTCTATCAATTAACTTATATTCCAACTACTAATGTGTCAATTGTCAAATGAATACATATTACTGGTATTTTTTTTTTTTAATTTTTTCTTTAACATACCCTCTAAAATATATGATATAACTCATTATATTACGACACCTCCTTTGGAAACCATTTCTAGCTCCGTCCCTGAGTCCACCCCTCCAAAAATTTACTGAAGGGTGGATTGAATTATGTAATTTTTTTTTTTGTTAAGAGATTCTAAAATGATGGGTATGAAAAGCAAATAGTATTTGTCCATGAATTGGCTAATGTTTGGACTCTCTCTTTCCTCTCTTCTCTTTTACTATTACATGCCATTATTATTAATTCATGAGTGTTTTTTCTGAGACGTTGAGGGAGTGTTTCCATAAGACCATAACTAAAAGCAACTGAATTTATATCAATTTTAACTAGAAAGTGTACGGCCCGACATAACATGATTTCCGTACAAGTACAGTACAATACGACTTGATAATTATTGGGATGTATCAAAGCACGACCCATTTCATGTAGTGTGCTGAACTGAGTTGTGTGGTCTATCGGGCCGGCACGATATGCAAAAAGAACGACTCGAATGTGGATTGAATGAGCTATACTCAAATTCCTTAAAAAAAAATTAACAATTATTTTTAATTACAAATTATATATTTAATTCATTAATTGCCGGGTTCCCTCAAGCATGGCCTGGCACGGGCCATAGCTCACATGGGCCTTGTAAATGTGGTAAGTGCCGGCCCAACACAACCTATTTTACATCTCTAAGACCGAAGTTCTCTATCAAAGGAAGCAATTATGGATTCTTACCGTAGTAGCTCCAATGAGGCCTAGGATTCTCATACTTGTTCTTGGTCTCTTACAGGAGATCAAACAAATCCTTCATGACATTGAACATTTCTCGACGTAGTGTCATGGGTATTTTGTCATAAAACAGTATAAAGCAACCATGATTCTCTAAAGCCTCTCTAACTTCACCACACAAAGCCTTCCATTTTTCACCACCATCACCGCCTCCTCCTCCTCCTCCTCCTCCTCCTCCAAATTCACGATCATGATGATCAAAGTGATCTAGAACTTCGCTAGAGAAATCAATATATGGTATTTGAGCAGCCTCACTTCCTATCTCTAGCTTTCTAAAGTTTTGTGTTGGGGATGCACACATGACATGATTCTACTAGACAAATATACACGGAAAAGTAAGTAATTGACCCATTTAATGTTTTTTTCTTTTGTAGTAACGTTTGGTGGGGCAATTATGCAACCCAAAGACGAGTATATGTAGTTATATATAAAACTCATTTACCATCAATGGTGTTTGCCAAATATACAAACATTTTCTTTATAAGCTTTCGGTTTCTAAAGAATCAACTTTTCTAAATCAGCAAGCAACTCCTCAACATTGGTGGTGAGGGGTAGGAGCCCCACCATGCCTATTTAACAAGTACGTATTTGAAGTTTTTTCCCGATTAATGAGAGTAAATATCCGAGCCGTACATGTATTGTCTGACATTGATAGGTCCCGGCAGTCTTATTAATCTAAAGTAATAGTTGTTAAAAAAATAAATAATAATAATAAATAAATAAATAAATAAATAAATAAATAACTCCTCAACATGCATGAATCATAGGAATATTTAATATATATCAAAATCAATTGCATTTGAAATAGAATTCACCTCGATCTCTATTTGTCATAAAATACATATTTTCTACTTCGTTGTGTTCATATTTTCCGAAATAACTTCACCATTTTTTCCCCAAGTGGCTTCAAGTTCATGTCATATTTCTTTTGCGATTATGCAAATAGAGATTCAATAAATACAATTCTAGCAATTAAAGAAAACTTTTTCTTTTTCTTTTTGTCATTCTCATCCCACTAAATTGTGAGTTTAGGACTCTAGGGACTACTTGATCCCTTTCCATTATACTAGGACTATAATGACCAATGCAGATAATATCTAAAAGATAAAGAATTTGTTTTGGATTATGTATTCCTAAGATCATCTCCAATGTAAGAGTGGTTTGTGAAAAAAAAGAGATGCTACATAGGATTAATGGATATTCTGTTAATAAATCTTTCTCAGCAAAAAAAAAAAAAAATATTAGATATTGTCAACATGATAGTCTACTTTTAGATGGTCTCTTGTACAACTATTTTTTCGGTTGATTCAGCAAGTATTTAAAATTGACATTAATTTTTCATCTATTTTTGGTAAGGAAATAAAATAAAATAAAAATAGGAAAAAAAAAATGAACACGTCATTAAAAAAAAATGTGTTTTAGACAAAAGCATTGGATACCAAATTTTGAGTTGATTGTCGATCAAGTCTATTTTAATGCTACATAGGAAGCAAATCTTTTGACAATGTTGCCATGTCAACGATTATTAGTATATAAACCATTTTTGCATTGGAGATGCTCTAACTATTATTAGAAGAGTAATGATATTGACAACTCTCACATTTTGTATATACACCCTTATAATTTTTTATACTAATTTATCTTTAAGAAGTTCATAAATTATCTCAAATTTACTGCACTGCATGTTTCTTAGATTTGATATTGTTGTATTTCCAAAGAAACCAAATAAAATATCAAATAACTTAACCTTAATTCATACTGTTCCTATTTTGATAATTTACTGTTTTTTCTTCTTGTTTTGGTACTTATATTAAGATGTTCATATTGTCTGTGACGAGACTAGTTGTATATTTAGACTTTATAGTTGATAAATTTACAATAAGAGAAATCTTAAATAACAACAACAAAAAAAAATTATAATATGGGGTGCCTTTTAGAAATGGGGAACCTATGATGGAAACTTGGGCTGAAGAGCCCAACTCTCTATTTGATGCACAGCTATGGGCTACCAAAGATCCCATCGAAAACAAAAAAAAAAAATTGTAGAGAAAGAGGACCCTTCAATTCAATCCCCATAAAGGATCAATAAACTTACGCTATGTTTAGTGAGAGGGAGAAATGGAGGGAGGGAGAGCTCCAATCCCTTATTTGGTTGGAGGGAGAAGAGAAGGGAGAGGAGGAGAGGGGAGAGCAAATCCTTCTAGGCCCACCATTTTGGACCCATCCAATGATGGGAAGATGAGAGGAGGGAGAGAAGATTGGAGGGGAATGACCATAATACCCTCCAATTTTTCATTGCCCTCAAATTTTTTTAAGGGTAGTATAGTAATTTTACAAATTAAATACCAATCCATCCATTCAACCCTCTTTTCAATACTAAACAACATGAAGAATAGATGTTATCCTTTGTATCCCTCCTACTCTCTCTCCCTTTTAATTCATCAATCCTTCATACTCTCCCTCCCTCCTACTAGACATTGTGTTAAAGATAAAAGAATCAAATACATGTATATATATATATATATATATGTATACAAATAAACATAATAAACATAAAAAAATTTATTGGGTGCGGAAATCTTGTATGTTTTTCATGCAGGACTCTAATAAACATTGGTATCAATTGAAAAAAAATGTTCAATTAACACGGTGTCTATTGGAATCTTATATAAAAAAACGTGTAGAATTTCGTACCTGATCACATCTAATTTATGTCTGGGTTATGATAATTAGTTTTATAGCATTATAGACGGATTATTACATGTTAACTTGGACATAAATTAGGTCCGGGTTTGCACCTATAATTCTTTTTTCTTGACGAACACAAATATATATATATACTCTACTTTAGGATAGGTATAATTCTCTTTTGTTGACAAATGACAATAAAAAAGACAAGAGGCAATCGTTACCTATCCATGAAAGAATTTGGAAGGAGGCTTTATGTGCGTTCGTTCAACTGCTGCATGTATGTGTAGATATAGTCAAAGATCCTGTTCAAGTAAATCAGCATATGTGTTTTATTCTCTGCATAGCAATATCGCGCGGATGGCTGATATTCCATACAGATCTTAAACGTGATAAAAAAGAAACAAAATAAAAAAAGCAACCCTAATTAGTATTCAAGATTTGGATATATGGAATGGAATCCTTCTTGACAAAGAAAAATGAGCTCTACTTGCATTAAAATTTCAAAAGGATTAGTCGGTTTGAGGTACGTGGCCGGTGGGCTGATAATGCCATCGAAAACTTTCATTAGTCAACTTGTTGAGAGCATGGAATAAATATTAATGAACTTCAACATGGGATCTTTTAGGTGCAAATATTCCTAAAATGTTAAAGTTGGCAAAGGAAAAAACAAAAGAAGAAGAACAAAATAAACCATGGATCGTTAAATTCTTTTTTTTTTAATGTGATTTTGTTTTCTTAAAAAATTTATCATGTTTGGTTTGAAATTGGACCGAAAAATCTTGGTACTTGGAAGTTGGAACCCACAAAATCTAAAGCTGTTCTAGAGGCAAAGTTCCTCTCCATGTTTCGAAATGAGCACGTGAAAATTTTCTACCTTAATGTTAGAAATCATCATATCTCGTTTGGACTTTTTTTAACCCATCTTTATGTATGTCTCAATCACATTGGTGCGTAAAGATTTGATCAAATCATTTGCAAGTTTGCCATCAAATCGAAATTATTTGGTCGAAATTCCTTTTAAATGGACTTAGAGGAATATGATAAAGTGTTCAATTGAAGAATGATTGTCAATTTAGTCTGGTCGCATATTCTAATCAAAACCTTTAACTGCACTCATCATTTTGACATGGACCTAATGCACAAACATTACCCAATTTCTCACACTAGCTCTATAATTATATTGGTGAGAAAAACGAAGAAAAGATGGATTTTATCTCTTATAACTACTTGAAGATATCTTATTATAGATATTAATCAGTTCAATGTTGTTAATCAAAAGAACATAATTAAGGATGTCAAATGAGACAATGTACAAAACACTTTCTTCAAACGTACGCGATACTCCAAGTTATTAAGAAGATGAAAGTTGGCAGCTGGGTGGAGATTCAGAGCAGGCTCAAGAACATTTGAGGTCTAAATTAAAGCTGAAATTAAATTTGATATTAAAAATTAAAATGTTTAATCTAAATTTTAAAATTCTTATCTCTTCAAATATAATTTTTTATAATAAAATTATAAGAGAATTTTTATTCTTAATTATGTGAGATTTTGTTTTAAGTTATCTACAACCACCCTGATGAGATAAGATTTAAAATATGTTCTTTTTTTAGTTTATTCTTTCTTTCTCTAAATCTTAAAAGGAATATATTTTTTAATTACGTTAATTTCAATTAATTGGAAAACAATTATATATTATCATTTAGTTGGGAAGAAGAAAATATTTTTTAACAAATAATAATTTATCTTGAATAAGCTGATAAATAACACTATCTTTAATTATAAGTTATAACTATAAGATTACATGCACATCACCTCTTAGCATGTGTCGGGAAGTTTTCTTCCCGATTTGTGGGAGTAGTTATCTCTGGTTATGATAGTAGATATCCGGACCGCATATGTATTGTTTGATCTCGGTAGTCCTATTGTAATAGTCCTTGTAATACTTTTTTTAAAAAAAAAAACTATAAGGTTACATAAAATATGAATAACATTATAAGAAAATAAAATAAGCCTTATTAAAAGGTGTAATAGGCAAGTGTTGCCGACATGCAGTATATAATATATTAATATTATATGTATATATACACTACACAACATTACTGCTTAAACTGAATATGTAGTTTTCCTTTTCTTGGTTTCATTTCATACTTGTATATATATGTATATAAATGGCTCATTCTTGTACGGAAGAGCTACATCTGTAACTTCAATGTCTGGAAGGGCTTTTTGGCCCTTAACTACCTCTTCATTGTTTCATTGGAACAACTTTTTCTTTATTTCCTTTTTCCCCTTGTAGCATGCCCCACCCACACTAGTTATCTAATAATTAATTAATGATAATCAAAATTGTGAAATTAAACAAAAAGCCAGAGGATCCAAATCACCAAACAAATCAAACTGATATACAACTTTTTGATTTTGAACATCAATTAAAGGTGTACGTGTATCTTATAGTACTTTTAGACGCGCGTGTAATAATAAAACGTTTTCAATATTAATAATTAAAGGCATTTTTTTTATTCTATTGGTTCAAGGTCGCTGAAAAGAAATGAAAGCACAACCGGTGTTGTTGTTTATGTTATGTGTAACGTTTGAAAGTTAGTCAACAGTAAGAGTGGTGATGTTATGTGCAATAGTAGTATTGGGTTTTCCTCCGTGTGGATGGTGGAATTAATCTATAGAAAATGGAAGAAGATATTTTTTTGAAAGAAAAAAATGGAAGAAGATATAGTCAAGAGGAGTGGTGTCAATCTATATAGTCTTGAGTACTAGGAATGTAGAGAGCTAAAGTTGGCAGCACTTATTGTTATATATACGGATTAGCACTTTTTAAAATAAAATTGCCGTTCAAAAAAAAAAAAAAATGGATCAATAACATAAGAAAAAAATCTTCGATACACCAGCTGAGTACACCGTTGAGTGATGCACTCGACCATTAAAAATAAAACATGCGACAATATCACTGAACAATACACACATTGCACTGAAAAGTTTTCCGATGACATGAACCCCTTTCTTCATAGGGTCAATGTAATTGTGCATGTCATTGTCTTATGAGGTTATGCCTCGGCACTTGGGAGAAGCTCTTTTGACACTACTTGGCAAAAATCTTAATTAGCTTAATTGACTGATCATGGAGAACCACACAATGAGCAACATTATCATCTGCCATGTGCTCTGATGCTGACATATATATATTGTTGAACCTAGTTTTACCGGTAACTATTTTAAAATACAATAAGTAATTTGAAATAAATGTTTTCAAACTATTTTTTTTATATAAAAAGGACTACTTATAAATACTATAATAAAATTTACAACAAACTTCTTTATGTGAAAATAGATTTTATAAAAGTTATTGATCGCAAAGACTGTACGTGGTGCTTATATATAGTTGAATTACATGGAAACAAAGTGTTATTACTGATCAATAATGTTAGGACTGTTGGAGCGTAAGATGTAACGTGCATTGATGGTACTGCTTGATAATCAATACTGATTTGGACCATGGAGGAATTGGTGCTGAATGCACTAACAAAAATTTCAAATAAAGTGGTCACTTTAAGGATCAAATAGGTGGACTCTATGTGTTAATTTTTGTGCCTAACTTCCCTATATAGTTTTGAAAAACGACAATAATTATGGTCCAAGGATGTTCCAATTTCATCCGAGTACGTCAACCTCGATTTTCCCAAATTAATTAAATAACATGAAAAGAGAAGCTATCAAGATTATGCATAGCTATATAATTAAACCCCAAGTTGCCAGTAAAAAAATACCATTAGATTGGTGGATTAGGATATCATAATCTACTTTTTATATCAAATATTCTTATGCAATCTTTCATTAGAACAAAGGTGGGAAAATCTTCGCTTGACATCCCATTCGTTCTTTGGCACCTTAACTAGGTCTATATATAATTTAGAGGCTAGAAGTCACTGTCACATTATTGTGTGTGATCTATTGTGATTAGAACATTGGAATCATGAATAATAATGGCTTTGAATCTCTCAATCATATAAGTTGATGAAGATTAAAGATTGGGAAAATTAAAGAAGATGTGTAAACCAAAGTATATATAGTTTTGATAGATGCATGGTATCAAACAAAGTGAAAGTGCTCCAAGCATAAAATAACAACATTTCACTTTTCATTTAGCATTAACAGGTTCTTTAGTGAATATTAAAGTCGATAAAAATCTAGAAAAGCAGAGGAGGAGGAGGATATCCAGATTATGGGGGGTGGTGGCATGGTGGGGTTGGAGATTAGGCCTTAGGGTTTGAGTGCGGTGGTGGGGATTGAGTGGGTGAACCACTACTAGTCTACTAGATCACTCTCTACTCTCTAGACCCGCAGTTAGTTTTGTGGGTCCTGATGAATCATTGCCACGGGCAACATGACATGTCATTTTAATAAAGTGGGACCATCGATCGTTGTGCAGCGTCCGGTTTTCTTTCCTTGTTGAGTGGGCCCCATTTTTTCTTAACCCAGAAGAAAGCCATGAGGGATCTGGTTGTTGTGGCAGTTTTTTCAGTTTTTCTTACCATTTATGTCTGCAGTTCCCAGATCATCTTTTCTATTTTGGGATATATATATATTTTTTTTCAAGTGGGTGGCTTTTGGAGAGGACTTCAAAATCAGATTCATATACAATCGACAGCTTAACAGACTAACACAATTAATTAGGACACATGCAACTAGTTGGGGTTCTGTACTTGGGTTGTCTTTGTGTTTTGTCATTTCAAATTAAATAATCGTACTTTGAGTAATTGAGTTATTAT
Organism: Acer saccharum; assembly: GCA_030490815.1. Taxonomy (NCBI): domain Eukaryota; kingdom Viridiplantae; phylum Streptophyta; class Magnoliopsida; order Sapindales; family Sapindaceae; genus Acer; species Acer saccharum. Next base: position 32,120,725 of record CM059872.1, read on the forward strand.
TAACACAAATCAATTTATACGAGCTATAATTGAATTGTCTAACTAAGCAGTTTGATGATTTATTATCTCCTATTAAAAGGAATCAAAGTTTGATCAAGTCAAACTTGAGTGAATGTCTAATTTTACAGACCCACTTTGCCATTCCATATCATTTTTGCTAGTAAATGTGGTCCCATAATGATTAGTCATCTGTAAATAATCTTGTCAAGTTGAATTAATGAACTGCCAATAACAATCCAGAAACAACCAAAAAAATAAGTTGAAATGTCAACATTAAGAATATCAACTTTTTTCTGTTTTTGTGGGCGCCTTGTGTGTTGTTTGCTTTGTTCGTTTTGGTGTTTTGCTCTTCCTGTGCCCCTGTTTTGTGGCGGCTTGTTCCCGGTGTATGGTGTGCTTGGATGCTTCCCAGTTTACTCTAATAAAATTTTCCGTTCAAAAAAATAAAATAAAATTATTTATAAGGATAAAGCGCCTAATTAATTTTTTTTTTGGAAAGGATGATTTTCCCTATATTAATTTCAATTTTTTGGGAAAACATTGTTAATATTTGAAATATTACAATAATTTATGGTTAGAGGAGGAGGACCAACTCGAACCCACAACCAATATTTTATTTGACTCGGAAAAAATGATATCAAATTATCAATAAATAAAATAGAAGAATGTATGGGTATCATATAAAGTTTTTGATTTATTTATTAAGACTTCTAAAACTTTAAAAATGTATGGTGAACCCTCTTCTTTTTGTACATTAGGTAGAAGCATTTCATTTATTTTCGTCGTTGTTTTGATAGATCCTAATCAATGAAGTTCTGTGTCAGTAACCAATCAACCCACAAGCTTAAGCTATGGTCCAATAATAGTATTTAAGTCCAATAAGTATTTAAACCCATTCACCCCCTCACGTGCAAGACTAAATGGCAACCGGTGGTCTAAGCACAAACACATATTCAAATAAATTCAAATAATAAATAACAAATTCAAATGCAATCACGTTGGGGGAGTTGAATCCAGGACCAAGACTCTAATACCATGTTAATAACCAATAGACTCAAAAATTTAAGCTTATAGGAAATAGTCTAACAATAGTATTTAAACTCTCTAGCACTGGGCGCTTATGCCTTTATTTAAAAAAAATAAAAAAATTAATAATAATAAATAAATAAAACTGAAAAAGAAAAAAGAATGAACGAGTTAGTTTCATCGTAAACACGGATTAAGGCCCAATTTGGGAATGGGGCCAAAAATGATTCTGGACTAGTGATAAGGTGTTTGGTAAAATTTCAAGGAAGCTGCTTTTGACCATTTTAGCTTCTCCAAACTGAGTTTTTGAGAAGCTTTTGGAAATCAGAACGTGCTACAGTGCAAACATTAATGAATTTGTACCAAACTTCCCATTAGTTCTTATAAAGTTTTTTTTTTTTTTTTTTTTAAGGGCTCTATCACTCTATTGGGGTATGCCCATATTAATAAATACTACATACGCAACTAGATATTTACTTCCATAATATCTAAGGAGAAAACTTCTTACACTTAGATATTCATTTATCTAGATCATGTATTTTTTTTTTCTTAAATCTTTTTGCCATTAGTAGAATTCGAGCCGCTGACTTGGGAGTCATTTTCCCAAGGCCCCAAGCCCTAAGCTTGTTTATCTACCAACTAAGCTATGCCCCTGGAGGCTAGTAAATTGAGATTTGTCGAGATCAAATAGTATATATGCGGCCAGTATTAAAGTATCCGATTATTTTTAAATTTTTATAATAAAATTTGGATATGTTAGGCTGCTATCCCACAGCAAACTTCAGTACTTTAAGGAAAAAAAATGATTCGAACTTATAATTTATAAACGTGGGTGTGGAAAGCTTGTACTTAACCACTCCAACACTTAAGTCTTTTGTTTGGTGCAATCAAACTGCAAAAAGATCATTAAAAAAAAAAAAATTAAATAAATAAAATTTTGAAGGTGCAATCAAACTGCTAAAAGATCATAAGAAAAGTTCTTATTTCAAAATAAATTCTATTGATTATATGGGAAACTGCATCGAACATGCACGAAGGTCTACGATATAAGATTCCTCCATATTCTAAGTCTCCTTAAAATTCAAGATTTCAACGGAACTCTTGTTTGTTTGTCACTAGATATATAGTGGGCAATAAAGGACAAATAACACAAGATTACCATGGTCCAATGTGGTTTAATTTGATGGTAAGTACGTGATGGTTTGGTGGTACATAACGTTCGTTTAATCCGTCAATATTTTAGACCCACATCACATTATGCATAATCATTTGCTCACATTACATCAATGCATACCAAAGAGAAAAAACTCTCTTCTCTCTCCATATATATATATATATATATATATATATATAAAATTAGGGGTACCCTAAACAGGAAGGGCAAATTCTTATCTTCCATATAAATCTACATCGATCCATTTCAAGAATTTGGAATATCATGTAAAATCCTATTTCCAAATTCCAAGTATCCTTTTAGGATTTTTGTGCCATCTCTGTGTCGGTGGCATTCATGAAGATCATGAATTAATATATGTATATATAAAATTAGGGGTACCCTAAACAGGAAGGGCAAATTCTTATCTTCCATATAAATATCTACATCGATCCAGTTCAAGAATTTGGAATATCATGTAAAATCCTATTTCCAAATTCCAAGTATCCTATTAGGATTTTTGTGCCAGCTCTGTGTCGGTGGCATTCATGAAGATCACGCATGTTTTAATTCCTAAAAATATGTTTTACTTGCCTTGTGGTCTACCCTTGAAACTAGAATCCGAATATGCCTCCATTTCTGTATTATTATTTTTGATTCGTTAGAGAAAGAACATGGTGCTTACAGCACATTTAGAGCCAATTTTTGTTGGACCCATAAGACCCACGGTTCGTGTAACCCAAAATGATCCTTTTTCATTGCATTCGTTACCATACTCGACCCATGCATTTTAGATTCATTTTAAAATCTTCAGATTTCAGTCTATCTATTTTGACATCTGTATTAATTGAGATTTCAGTCAGATATTGAAAAAGACAACTGGGAAATGGGAATGCTAAGAATAGTTTGTTTGTTATATATAGAATTAATTCTATGATACAGACCCAAAAGTCTGTAATGAAAAGTTACAAAAAATAGAAAGAAAAATTGAGAAAGTGAATAGGTTAATTCGAAGAAACCTTAAACTTTCTAAATATTGGTGTTTCGAGGAACCAATAACCTCCCAATTACACACAAAAGTTGCTGACAATAATTCTCTAGACACTTTTCATTAATGAATTGAAGCTATTTATACAAAATATCAATACTCCCTCTCTCCTCACTCTCTCCTCACTCTCTCCTAAACTTAAGCAATTAACTAACCCACTTAATCAACTAACTAACCCACCATCCATAATTAAAAGAGCAGTAAACCCACTACCACTAACTAAATATTATTTACTAATTCAAACTAAATAAAACAATAAAATTAATTATACAAATAAAAATAAACTAAATATCATAATAAAATTATGAGGTTCGTATCATTCCTTCCCCCTTCAAAACATCTTTGTCCTCAAGGATGAACATCTTTTTTTTTTGGTTGAATGGATCCACCATCTCCTCTGCTTCCAATTTATAATTAAATATAATATTGTCTTGAACCTCTCTTGAATATGCTCCCTTGATTCACTCCTGATTTCATTCCCGCTAGCTTGCAGTACTTTTGAGAATTTGTTGTGAAAATGTTTAGGAACACATCCATCTTTGGACTTTAGAGAAAACTCTTTTTTTCTCAAGTTGTATGGTTTTTCAACCATCTTATTTTGTTGTTGTTTGCAAGTTAATTTTTTAATTTTAGAAGTGATTAACTTTACCTTGCAGTGTTTTTGAACACCTTCATCGCATATTGTAATCGCCATGTGGTTACATCGTTGGAGACCTTGACTTTCAACCAAAGATGTAGTGTTTTCTTCATTTATGTCTAAATGTTTGGTAGCATTTTCATTTGATGATGATTCCAATTTTGCAAAAGACATACTCCATTTTTCTTCATTCTTGCGTAGACTTTCTTCAAATTTAATAGACATGTATTTCACCATATTCTTCATATGATCGATCTCTTGTAGGATTTGCTTCCAAGTCAATTGCTTTGTTGCCATGTGGCCTGGCTTTGATACCAAATGATACAGACCTAAAAGTCTGTAATGAAAAGTTACAAAAAATAGAAAGATAAATTGAGAAAGTGAATAGGTTAATTCGAGGAAACCTTAAACCTCCTAAATATTGGTGTTTCGAGGAACCAATAACCTCCCAATTACAACACAAAAGTTGTTGACAATAATTCTCTAGATATTTTTCATTAATGAATTGAAGCTATTTATACAAAATATCAATACTCCCTCTCTCCTCACTCTCTCCTAAACTTAAGCAATTAACTAACCCACTTAATCAACTAACTAACCCACCACCCATAATTAAAAGAGCAGTAAACCCGGCCACTACCACTAACTAAATATTATTTACTAATTCAAACTAAATAAAACAATAAAATTAATTATACAAATAAAAATAAACTAAATATCATAATAAAATTATGAGGTTGGTATCATTCTATGTTCAAGTTTGTAAAAAATATATATGTGAGGAAGAAGAACCAGACGTGGTTAATATCTCATACGATCCGTATATTATTCAAACTTCAAAGCTAGCTAGCTTGATGTACAGATATATTTTTGTCTATTTTTTGAAAATAAAGACGATTGGATGGATTGTCATCTTCAACCCACAGATTACAAATACTGGCCAACAGTTTTCTCATCTTTAGAGTCCATGGAAAGGACAATGTATGCAAGACTATACAAGTTTTAAGGTATAATTAAACCTCTAATAAACCATATCATACCTGACTCAACGGCGAAAGCTTTAAAAAAAAAAAAAATACTTAGTTCTGAATTATTAGATATTATCCAAAAAAAAAAAAAAAAAAAAAAACTGACTCAATTTTGATCTATTATATAATTTAATTGAATTTGGACGTGATTTCTCTATCAGAAAATAGGACAAAAACACAATTAAGGTTGTATATAAAACCATTTTCCACTTATGAAGCTCCAACATTTCAACATTATCTACAATAACCAATTCACTAATATGAAATAAACAATATCATAACAGATTCAATTTTTATTTATTATAGAATGTATTTGAATTTGAACAAGATTTCTCCACCAGAAAAATAGGACAAAAACACAATTAATATAGCATATAAAACCATATATTTTTCAACATCACTTTCTTTAAGTTGGGAGATTCCCAAAAACCCTTGTGAGTTTTGACAATTTTTATAAAATAAATATTTCGAATTTAAACAAAAGAGGTTATGACTTATGAGTTATGCCTACACAATCAAACAGCGGGGGTTCAACTAAATTTTGAAGCTATCAAGTATTTTTATATACCATAAGAGAGTTTTTATCTAAATTAAAAATTAGATAGTTGTTTTCGAGAGAAAGGTCAAACCTTAGTTTTTTTTTTCTTCAATTCTCCCCTTTTAAGTTACATAAAAATCAAATCTAAATATTTTCAAAATCCTTAAATATCATATAAATTATTTTGTTATTTTACAGAATTTGCATACCTACTAGGTAGTTATTATAATAATATTTTTTTTCATTTTATTTTAATTATTTTTTTAAAAAATTATTATTATTATTTTAAAGTATGAGTGGGAGAACTCGAACTTGTAACCTCGTGGGGGATTTACCACTTGATCAACCTTATCTCGTCAAGCTTATATGTTTTAAAATAAATAAACTATAATCAAATGTACTTTAAAAAAATAGAATCAAAGGAATATTAATTGTTTTGCAATTATATACGGTATGTATATAGCATAGCCGCAAATATATATCACACTCATAATTAAAAGTTAAAATCATGTTTTCAAGACTATTAATCAAGCCCCTGAGTCTCTTTCACGATAATTATATGAGCATTGAACTCTTTCAAAGAGATATTAAAGAAATAAATAGAATGTAACTCCACCATTGTAAAGTAAAAGATAAATAATAAATAAAGTAACATATTTGTGTAATAAAGTAGGTATCAAATGATTTTATATTATTTATTATAATGTAAAAAAGGAAAGCAGATTCAAATTCGCCTCATAATAATTGTAGCAGTTGAAAATTAGAAAAACACTGATGCTAGATAACTCAAAAATTTAGTCTAAATTTTAATCCAAATGATGTGTCAAGTGATTTTTTTATTAACCATATCATTTCATGTTATGTGCGGTGATGATAACTTATTGACCACATCATTTATGTTAAAATTTGGACTAAATTGTTAGGTCGTCTAACATTACTTTTAGAAAAATAACACGTAGTAAGTGGGCCGCGTGAAATACAGAGAGACAGAGAGCAGGTAGAGAATCAGCGTAGCAGCCGCGGCTGCAAATCTGGTGGCAGCGAGTCCACAGGAGACTACGTGGCCAAATCCCTGCCATTATCTTTCAACAGGCCCCACCAACGAATTAGATCCCACAATGTTTTCCAACACCATTTCCAGGAAATTAACAATTATAGCATAAAAATTCCCACGAGTTGTACGGTGATTTAGCTCTCTGATTACTGATTAGTGATTCACGAGTGTATTATTGTTTGCTTACGTGGTGCCAGACCTGATGCTTATGTCACTCACTCAGTCATAAAAGCCACATGCAACAATTTTGATTCAAATGTACGGATAATCAGGGGAGAAGCTTTGTTTAAGCCATCCTGAATTATAGTAAGAAAATTTTTAAATTTTTTATAACGTTTTTCTAGACTTGGATATATAATTGTTTGACATATTGCAACCTATGATGGTAATTGGATTATCAAGAAATGAAAAATAAAATTACGTACATACACATGTGAACTTTCGACTAAATTCTTATTAAAATTCAATAAAAAAAAATTTATCCACATATCAATCAAGATGAATTATTTACTTTTTATTGCTTTTGTTGTTGTTGTTGTTGTTAACAATCAATAATATAAAGTAAACATAATCAATTAGATTGTGCTTTAAAGATTAAAAGTCGTGTTTTAACCTCCAAAATTTCTATTTTGTTTGTCTGATGTGTAGCATTTTTATTTAGTGAGGATAGTTTTGTAAATAAAATTGTAAAATAATGGTATTTTGTAAAAAATAAACAAAGAGAGCAAATTTTATAATTTTTTTCCAAAAAATCAGCCAAAAAAATAATTAATTTATAACTTAAATTTATAAATTAAGCTTATGACATTAATATAATTTAATGAATTGAGATGTTGAAGATATAATTAATTTCGTAAATGTTGTATGAGGAGTGCTAGATACACCCTCTCAATCCACTCTCCCAACCCACTCTCTGTTCATGTACTGATATGTGGACATTATTAATTTCTTCACATTAAATTTGTAGCCTTTAATAAATAACCTCCTTTTTCATTTTATTTATGATGCAAACCAACAACTTATTTCCTAGATTACTCTTCTTATTTAACTTTAACATATTGTCATTTAATATCTTTCTCTTTTTTTTTGGGTTTTTTATATATATTTTATTTTAAATATATGTATTGCTCATATATCTATTTATTTTTCACCAAATTTACTTCTTCTTACATCACTAGCTAACTTGATGGTTGTTGTATAAAATAAATAAATAGTAAAACAAATTAGAGTTAAATAATTTAAAAAAATATTATAAAAAATTCATAAGACAAGATCAGTAAAACTTAATGTCTATATCTAAATCAAAAATTAAAAATAAAGAAAAAAAATTTGATGTTAAGTAGACACTTACATATTTTTTATCTTTTAATTTAAATTGATTTGCTTTAATGTGACTTAATTTGTATGTATATATATATATATATATATATATATATATATATATATATATATAAACCGATATTAAATGTTAATGTTAAAGTTAAAGGAGAAGGACAATATAGGAAATAAGTTGTTGGTTTGTATTGTAAATAAAATGAAAAATGAAGTCATTTATAAAGGTTAGAAATTTAATGTCACTACAAGAAAATAGGCCTTTAATGACAGTTGTTTGTTGACAGTTTTTAACTGTCAACAATTCTTGACAGTTATTGAGTTTCTTGACAGTTTTTAACTGTCAAGAATTGTTGACAGTTAAAAACTGTCAACAAATAATAAACATTTTTTTATATATATTATTAATATATTAAATAATATATAATATAATATATATATTATATATAATACATATAATAATATATATATATATATAGATTATATTTTATATATATAATATATATATATATATTAATATAATATAATACATATATACTAATTTATTAATATTATATAATATATATATATAACATATATTATATTATATTATATTATATATATATTAATATAATATAATACATATATACTAATTTATTAATATTATATAATATATATATATATATATAATATATATATATATATATAATATAATGTATATTATATTATATATATATAATATATATATTAATATAATATAATACATATATACTAATATATTAATATTATATATATTATATAATATATAGTATAATATATATTAATATATGAATATATATATATATATATATATATATAATATATATTAACTTACTTGACAGTTTTTAACTGTCAAGGATTGTTGACAGTTAAAAACTGTCAACAAATAACAAACATTTTTTTATATATATTATTAATATATTAAATAATATATAATATAAATATATAATATATATGATAATACATGTATATATATTATATAATACATATAATAGTATATATATATATATATATATATATATATATATTATTATATAATATATATAATAATAATATATTTATATAATATAATATAATACATATATACTAATATATTAATATTATATATATTATATATATTATATAATATAATATATATATGTTATATATAATAATATAATATATAATACATATATAATATATATATTTATACATCATTAATATAATATATAATAATAATATATAATGGAATTGTTAAAATGTAATGATTCCATTGGAATTGTGATTCCATTAGAATGGGAATTCCACCATTTTGGTGGAATGGGCATTCCATCTAAAAACCAATGGAAAGTTATTCCATTCTAAACTAAAATTTATATTCCATAGATACCCTCATATGCCCCAACCCCATTACAAAAATACCCTCAGCTCCTTTCCAAAAATAATATATTATTATAATATATATAACGATATATAAACATATATAATCTAATCAGTCTTTCTATTATCAGTTCGAACTGACAATAAATATATTAAGACAAAGAATGTGAACCACTAGTTTTATATAAGTTTTGACAAGTGCATACACTTTGAGTCAAAGTATGTAAAACTAGTGGTCCACATTCTTCGTCCTGATATATCTTTTGTCAGTTTAAACTGATAATAGAAAAATTGATAATCTAATATATTTATATATTAGATTATTATATATAATATTATTATATTATTATATTAAATAATATATAATTATATATACTTTTATATTTTATTATTATTATCCGTAATATATCATGCTATTATACATTCATACTTAGGGGTATTTTGGTCAAAATACAGTTAACTTCATTCCATTATGTTATTAACAAAACAAAATAATACTGATTCAGAGACTAATTCTAAAGTTCCAACCAAACAAAAAATTTAGTTTTCCTTTTCTTTGCATTTTCATTTTCATTCCCATTCCTATTCCGATTACCATTCCACCATGTAACTAAACGTGACCATAGAGTATTGACCAATAACTCAACTATATATATTTTAAAAAATATAATTTTATTAAAAGTTTTAGTAAATATTTTTAAATATATGTCTATGGAAATTCGAATTTTGATTAGTTGAATAAATTTAAATTTATCTAACAAGGTTTAATTTCTAACAACTTATATAGTTTATATATAAATATTGTTTAATTGTAAACATATAAAGGTTTTAGTCAAGTGGTAAGGAGTTGAACTTGAGACAGGTCTCAAGTTCAACTCCCACTACTAACATTTAATTGTTATTATTATCACAGGTGGCAGGTGGCGGCAGGAGGTGGTGGTCCGGCGAGGGCAGGCGGAGGAGGCGTCCAGCACCGGCGGTGGCGGTGGCGGGGGGCAGCGGTGGTCCGGCGGTGGTGGTCCGGCGGTGGTGGTCCGGCGGTGGTGGTGGTGGGCAGCGGTGGTCCGGCGGTCCGGCGGTGGTGGTCCGGCATCGGCGGCGGAAGTGTGGCCGGTGGTGGTGGTCCGGCAGCAGGTGGCTGCTGGTTCAGTGGTGGTGGTGGCAGCGGTGGTCCGGCGTAGGCGTCCGGCACCGGCGGTGGTGAAGGTGTGGCCGGCAATGGTGGTCCGGTGACGGTGGTCGGGCAACTCCGGCGGCGGCATCTGGCCGGCGATTGTGGTCTCCGGCAGGGGGTGGTGTGTATAAAAATAAAAAATGTTATTATCATTAAATAATGAAAATTAAAAAATAAAAAAAAAAATTATCATGACAGTTAAAAACTGTCAAGAAAAAATAATAATAAAAAAAAAAAACTGTCATTATAATCCTTGACATGGGCTTTGTTGACAGTTGTAAAAACTGTCAAGAATATCATTCTTGACAGTTTTTAACTGTCAACTAACCCCTAATTTTCTTGTAGTGTGTGAAAAAGTTAATGATATACATGTGTCATCATATGAATAGATAATGTGTTGAGATAGTGGGTTGAGCGAGTGCATTTAGCACTCCTCATGTTGTATCTGTCATGCAATATTTGAGTTAAACAAGTTCTAGAAAGATTCTATTGCCAAAACAATTTCCTTAATAAGAAAGTAATTCTCAAGTCAAAGTGATTTTCCTGCGAGAACAATAGGATCAAGCTTTAATTTGTTCGCCTAACTCTCTCTCTTTGTTGACAATCTTCGGCCACACATAGTCATTTGCCATGGTGGTGGGCCTTCCCAAGGGAACTCCCCACCAAGTTTCAAGACCTGATGTATGTACAATATGTGTAAATTTTCCCACCAAAAAAAAGGTGTAGGTGTTGTCCCACTATATGTGGGTGCTGTCTCTTGTGAAAGTCGCAATCTGGGCTGAGTTTGTAGAGCCCAAATCTCACCGGTCCTGACAGTTGTTGTTGTAATAATTAAAAAAAAAAAAAAAAAAAAGACAATCTTTGGCCACTAAAATCCCGAACTTTGAAACTGGACTTGTTTTTCACATGGGATTTGGTAAAGCATCTCCCAGGTCCCAAGGCCTAAGGTTTGACCATCTCTAGCGATCCCTAATTGCATCACTTCCAAATTCCAATTATATACGTAGTCACGTAGAACTAGAATAGAATCTCCTTATATTTTACAATTACAACCTAGTTAATTCAAACATGTGATTATTGATTATATGTATAACGTGCTGACCTTGAACGAATCTCATAAAATTCTGTTCAACTTTCTTCGGTCTTCTTTTTCTACTAAAAAAAAATGCTTTAGGAAACTTCGACCGTCTTTCATTGTGCTTTACGACATTGTTAATTTGGTCTTCACAACGTAATTATAGGGTAAAAGAAAAGGTAATTAAAAAGGTTGATCATCTCTCAGTACTTTGTTTGGAGACTGATGATGACTTACGTGTAATTAATTAATTAAGAGGGTGGATAGGTAGCTAGTTACTGCTTGAACTAATGATAAATTATTAATTTTATTTATAATAAGTTAATCGATGAAGAGCATGAAAACATGGAGATGTGCCAAGCCAACCACATAAAAGAAAAAGCCATGCTGAAATAGCCAAACAATGAAACCTAATGGAGACACGAAAGCTTAAACGTCAAAATATTAAGAAACAACAAAATACAACGCTGCTGGTTTTGGTATAAACAGCATGAAGTTAGGTTTCGGGCTGCTTGTTTCAGCAATCTTTACAAGGGGCGGTGTAAAGATCCAATTTATACCCAATTATTTCTATTTGTTATTCATGTATAGTCTACTCACTGACACAGCTGGACCATATTCACATAAGAGCTTTATAATTATGCTTAGTTAGGAACAAGTCTGGTCTCTTATGTGCAGCAATTCTCATTTTTTCATTTTTTATTTTTTTATTTAAAAATAATAATTAATTAAGTATGTTAGGTACAACTAAATTGGCTTCTTTAAACTGTTGTTGGAAGTTGATATTTTATTGTAGTGATAATTTCACCATCATCCCTGTTATTTAAAAGACAATCAATTTAGTCTTTATTGTTTAAGCTCTTCTGTATATAAAAAGTTATTGTTATTTAGTTTAATTATATATATATAAAGTTTTTATTGTATCAATCAAGTTGAGTCAAAGCAATCCCTCTAGAACTTTTCCTTTAAGCTTTGTGTTAGTGAAGTTAATTTTCTAATTCTAGAAAGATTTATTTGTAATGTTTGAAGGTAAAGTTTCTTCATTTTTATATATATCTTTTTTGAATTATTGAGTAGTGCTCCCATAAAACAACCACAAAGTTAACTTAAATAGTTTTGTTGAATTCTTTGTCCTCATTCGAAGTTAGAACTAGTACCATTTACACAAATAAGAATTTTTGTTATTATTCATGGGGACCATTCCTTTTTTTAATATATATATTTAATTTCATTGAATAACATAGATGAAGGTAATAGAACATGTGACAATAATTTAGGTGTAATTTCTTTAGATAATTAATCTCAACTAGATTTTCTTTTATTGAGAAATCGCCCTCCAATATCGGTCCTAACTACTCACTAGTTACACTGCCCTAGACAAACTTTCACTCTTTTTCTAAGTCTAATACCTCGGATGGAATAATCTAAGCTTGCATGCAACTATATGTGTTATAAATAATAATTAGTTAACAAAAAGAAATGACAACTTGGGAAAAAAAATAGTTACCCTCTTGCTTGGCAAATATTTTTCTCATGTTTAGTCAAACCTAAGACTTTTAAGAACAATCAAATAAATGGAGAGTGATGAACTGGTGATAATTTAAGTGGTCCTTCACCATTTTCCTACTAGTCTGCTTTAGAGTATAGTATGTGCTTCAATTCGTGAAGAGTCATTTTCCCATATTTCTTGTACTGCCCAATTATATCTACAAAATCATTCATTCTAAATTATGCATGATAATAACGTACACTGTATACATAAATATCTAGAATTAATTGAAAACGTATTTAACAGAGTTTCTGATGTTATATAATAATAAATAAATAAATAAATAACTGTTTTAAAATAGTTAAAATCTTTAAAGTACTTTTTTGAGAGAATTTGAATATATCTTCTTCTTTTTTTCTTTCCTTTAAAAATAAAAATAAAAATAGAATATATGTTCTTTTAGAAGTAATTTCTTCCTCAAAAAAGAAGAAGTAATTTTCAAATACATTTCAGAGACGTCCTATTACTTCAAAAGTATATTGTACGTACATTGTTCTTGGTAGAAATATTGACAAAGTAACTTTTTAAAAAAAGTGGTTTAATTAAGAAGAAGAAGACGAAGAATAGCTGCTTAGATGTAACAGCATTCTCACATATTGTAGCTGTTGAAAAAAAAAAAAAAAAGCAACAGTAAATTTTATTTTAAAGTATTATAATAAATTATGACATCAAATGGATCAAGAGTCTACCGTCGAGATTAAATAATACATGTACAGTATATATATCTACTCTTATAACATCAGAAGAAAACTCATAATACATGCTTGTAAAATATAAACGGCGAAAATCGAAACCCTACCACTAACATGACAGCAGAGACGGACCACTTCAGGGGCTAGGGTGGGCTCAAGCCCACCCCAGCACCACTTGAATTATTTATTTATTTATTTATTTTTGTATAATAACAAAATAACAACTATCGTAGAAATTTACTAAAACACCTCTTTCATTTATTAATTTTACAAAAATCTGATTCAATCTAAAAGCTATGTATGTTTTTGTAAATTATATTGTTTTGAATAGTTTTTTTTTTTCCTTAAAAATTTTAAGGTTAATATAATACATGGTAAAGTTGCAAAAATTGAATGCTATGTTAAATATGATATCTAATTTATTAAAAATACCATTGATGTTTTGGGTTGGTCTAAACATTTACAAATGAGGTATTTAGTTAAATTTCATCGTGTTGTTATGCTAAAGTTTGACTGGAATTTATAAAAATAATAAATAAATAAAACAAAAAAACTTATAATACCTTTTGTATTGGTAAATTAGTTAATTTGGTTGAAACTTAAAATTCTAAATAATCTGAAAATAAAAATAAAATCTGTATATTTAGATGTTAGCCATAACTTTGTTTTTTCAATTAATAACATTTCCTTGTTCGGTCAAGCCATCAAGGTTCACCTAAGAAAGAAAAAAAAATTATAGCCCCCAACGTTTAATCCTGGTTACGTCCCTGCATGAAAGGGAGGTGCAAAACAACAATAATTACAAGAGTCATAGTTCGAAAGATATCAAATATAAGAAGTCGGCCCACAAAACATAAAAATTCAAAGGAAGTTAGGAAAATATTATTCGAGCGAGGGAGTGGTCCCAATCCCTTTCTCTATTCAAAGGGAAATATAAAAATAAATTAAGGAGAAATAGTATGTGGTCGAAAAGTACAGGTAGCCCAGAAAACGGGTGGTTGTTTCGTCGATTAGTGCCGTGAAACAAAGTTTATAAAAAAATTGACTAGACATTTCTCTCAAGTTGTCACTCGTAAGTGGTAAGTTGTAACTTGGTGTGTGTTTAGTGCGCGTGTGATTTTCACCTTTTTTGGCTCTTTATTAACCCCCCAACCCCCACTCTGTTTCCTTCACTTCCAAGTACTCACCTCGCCACACACCATAAACATCAAATCACCCCCTCTCTCTCTCTCTCTCTCTCTCTCTCTCTCTCTCTCTCTCTGTTTTCCACTCTGTTCTTCTTCAACCTTCTCAATCTTTCAGTTTCTGGTACAAATACAATAACATAATCATCTGTACTAAAACATGTTTGTTGCTTCTTGATTTAATGTGTTGAACTTATGTTTTGTAGTGTGCTGCTGTTGTTGTTGCTGTTGTTTTTGAAACAAGAAGAATAAGAAAAAAAAGAAGAATGACTAACCAGAATGTGGTGGCTTCTGATCCCAAATCGGGTATTGGGCTTAAGATCACGGTGATGTTGCCCAACTCTTCTATATTTTCACCGGCGGCGGGGGCACCTGGAAGGTACTTCAGTCCAAAGAAGGTGTTGAAAAGGCTTGAAACAACAACAGATGGAGCAGGGACTAAAATCAATGCATGGGTTGACTCAATGAGAGATTCTTCTCCTACTCGTGTCAAATCCTCTGCTTCTACTCTATCTGAAACTGAAGAGCAACGTTCTTGGATTGTAAGTCACTCTCTAGTGATTGGTGATTTGTTGAACATTGCTGAATATAATATTTATATATATAACTAATGAAATTGTTTGCAAAAACAGGCTCTTCATCCCTCTGCTCTAGGAAAGTTTGAAGAGATAGTGAAAGCTTCAAAAGGGAAGAAGATTGTTATGTTTCTTGATTATGATGGCACTCTGGCGCCGATTGTTTCAGACCCTGATCAAGCTTTCATGACTAACGAGGTAATTTGTTGTTCTCTCTAATTCTAATATATTCATGGTTTCCAAATCTTCATTATAGCTTTATTAACACTTTGTTGTATGTTGTTCATGTAAAAATACAGATGAGAGAAGCTGTAAGGGACATAGCCAGATATTTCCCCACAGCTATAGTGACAGGGAGGTGCAGAGACAAGGTACATTTATTATAAAATTTTTTCTTCCTTTTTCCAACTCGAGTTCAAAATTAATGTTGTTTTATTATTAATTGCATTTAATTTTTTGCAGGTTTTTAGCTTTGTACAATTAGCAGGGCTTTACTATGCAGCAAGCCATGGCATGGACATAAAGGGGCCACCCAAAAAGCGTAAATACAAGAAGGTGAGCGTGAGAACTTGACTACATGATCATCTGTAATTTTGTAGTAAAATCAAATTATTTATTTAATTAATTTGGATTTTTATGATGATATTCAGGGAAATCAAGGTGTTCTGTTCCAACCAGCCAGTGAATTCTTGCCCATGATTGATGAGGTTTGTTTTTGTTTTCATCTCACTATCTTGTAGCAACCAGAGCAACAATGCCACCATGAAAGATGTTAAATTTTTTCCTTCTTTTTGTTGTTTTACATTCAGGTGTACAAAACCTTGTTAGAGAAAACAAAATCAATACCAGGAGCTCTTGTGGAAAACAACAAATTCTGTCTCTCCGTACACTTTCGCTGTGTTGATGAAAAGGTACGAGATCAATCCACTTGTTGGGTAATTTTCTTCTTTCAGTTTCCATGTTTTCCGATAGATATTATTATTTATTAAAAATAATAATCAATTTGTATATTTTTTTTGTTTTTTTGTCTATTTGACAGAGATGGGGCGGTTTGATTGAGCAAGTTAGATTAGTGCTTAATCAGTATCCAAAGCTTAAACTAACTCAAGGAAGAAAGGTACTTATAATATTCATAATGTTTCTAACTACACACTAATTAAATTTGTTAATTTTTTTGTTTTTAATGAAAGTGATGCTGTTAAACAGGTGTTAGAGATCCGACCAACAATCAAATGGGACAAGGGAAGAGCCCTAGTATTCTTGTTGGAGGCACTTGGTGAGTATTAATTAATTTACTCATCACTTGCTTAATTTATAAAATGGGTGGAGATATATGGTCATATTATTTATTTATTAATGGAGTAATAATATTCTTTTGTTGATGGTATGGTTTTTCAGGATATGCCAATTCTAAAGATGTTTTACCAATCTATATTGGAGATGATCGTACTGATGAAGATGCGTTCAAGGTATCTAATTATAGTCTAAACTCCTTTAATTAGTGATTTTTCCTTTTTTCTTCTTTTATTAAATATGTCATTAATCAAACATTTATTGTGTGATTATTAGGTTTTGCGCGATAGAGGGCAAGGGTTTGGTATCTTGGTATCTAAAACTCCGAAAGAAACAAATGCCTCTTATTCTCTTCAAGAACCATCGGAGGTCAAAGATTTTTTACGGCGTTTGGTAGAGTGGAAGCGGTTGTGTTTGCGACCACAATGTTAATAATTTAAATGAATATTATTGTAATTGTAAAAATAGAGAAGAGAAATTAATTCCACCCCTACAAAAATTTAGTGAAGGGTGGATTGAATTATGTAATTTTCTTGTTAAGAGATTCTAAAATGATGAGTATGAAAAGGAAAATAGTACTTGTCCATAAAATGGAAAATGTTTGGAGTCTCTCATCTCTCTCTTCTCTTTTACTATTGTATGCTATTATTATTAATTTATTAGGAGTAATGCTAGACGTTCCAATTTTTTTTTTTTTCCAAATTCTGTCCCAAATGATATGGCACGTGAGGTGTCAACATCTTATAAATCATGAGATTATATGGTGATTGATGTGATGTTGACACCTCACGTGCCACATCATTTGGGACAGAATTTGAGAAAAAAAAATTGGGACGTCTAGCATTACTCATTTATTATAGCATCTCCAATATAAAAGTGGCTTGCATACCAATAATTGTTGACATGACAACAATGTCAAGAGACTTGTTTCCTATGTGGCATAAAAATAGACTTGATAGACAATCAACTCAAAATTTGGATTCCAATGCTTCCATTTAAAACACAATTTTTTTTAATGACATGTCTATATTTTTTTCCTATTTTATTTTTTCTTTTATTTCCTTACAAAAAATATATGAAAAATTAATGTCAATTTTAAATGTATGTGAGTCAACCTAAAAAATAGCCGTGCAACAGATCATCTGAAAGTGGACGGTTATGTTGACAATGTCTAATATTTTTTTTGCCACGTCAACTTGAGGTTAAATATACACAACTACATTGGAGACACAAATATTAACATAACGTCTATTTATTCTATATGACATCTATTTTTTTCACAAGCCACGCTTATATTGGAGATGCTCTTAGTGTGAGATATGTGTTTTTCTTATGGACTCAAATTACCTGCCCAAAAATAGTGTCTCAATTTATGTCTAACCAACCAAATTGAGACACGTGTCTACATGTAATTATTTATTTTCAACTTCTTCCATAAATGTAGACACATGTTCTAATTTGGTTGATTAGACACAAATTTGGACATCATTTTTGGACAGATGATTTTAGTCCTTTTCTTATATGTTGAGAGAGAGTTTCCATAATAATGAAAGGACTTGTATCATGTTCATCAGCTTCAATTCGTTGGTTTGTGGATGAATTGTAGTTATCATGAATCATGATTCATGCAGCTGGCCCAGGCCATGTTATAGTTGGCTAATTGCTGTTGATTTCAACCTTAAAATCCATAAGAATTCTGCTGCAAAGCTTTACGACAAATATATTAGGCCATAAATATATACTATTGCTATCTTTCTTTCCAAAGCTACAAGAATATTGAATATAAATAAATCATACGAATGTTAATTATCAAACAGCTTTTTGTGAAAATTATGTATATATATATTCCTTCAATATTCTTTTAAAGGAGAAACTATTGTTGCACCGATATTTTTTTGGGTACAAAATGTGATGTACGAGTAAATATGATTGATTAATTAAGTGGTCACATTCCTTACATAATATAATTTGAATATAAAATGAATGGTGTATAATAAACTTTCTCCTTTTAGAAATCACTTTAAGTATATATGCACATTCTGTATAAATTATTAGAAACGAGATCCCAAATAGAAAAACATGTGGGATCCTATACCTAAAACCTACAAATATTTTAACCAAAGTAGTCAACAAAACAAATACAAATATGATGGTGATTTTGATCATATACAACGAAAACTCCTGAAATTTCTCGAACCATTGCTTGGGGACCATATCCATATGATTCTGTGCACCGCTTGTTTATTTTTTTTAATTTTTTTTAATTTTTTTTTTTTTTTTCAAGTATGGGAAGGGACGACAGTCCCAGTTCCTTGCTGGCATCTCTGGGCTATCAAATATATATTATTCTATCAGTTAAAATCACCACCACCAAGAATCAGGAAACGAAATTGTATCTGTAGAATATGTTGGCAGTCAAAGACAAATGTGAATTCTTGAACTGGGCGTGTAATACTTAGATTATTTATATAATTCTAATTTAATTGAACCAATTAAAAACCCTTGAATTTTGTGATACACATGTATTATGTAGATATATATATATATATACACTTCTCCAACGGCAGCTGTGGCAACAATAACTTAAATGGATACATAGCTGCAGTCACGAGTGGCAGTGGCTTTATTCAATTTTACTTGAAGAGTTTCTTATCTTTTCCTATTTAAGTAAGAATATCGTGTCATCAAAAAAACATTTCCTGCAACTCAAAAAAATAAAAAAAATAAAAAAAATACTGTAGTGTGATATTTGTGAATGTGACTTAGTTACATGTCAATTGTGTGTGCAAGTACGTGCACATTCTTCCTAGTTTTGGGAACAACTTCTCATGATGGCACTCCCAATTATGAATGTAAACACAGAAGGATCTTATCTTTGCAATTTTGGGAAAATTGTACATATTATTGCACTGACTAGATAACTGGATACATTTTGATCAGACTATGATATTACATGAATGTATGACCTCATTCATCGAATATGATTACCTAAAATTATGAATGTAAACACATAAGTATCTTATCTTTGTAATTTTGGGAAAATCGTACATTATTGTACTGATGACTATTAAAAAAAACATGTTAAATAATCTCATACAAAACAAAGAACGAAAAAGAACAAAAGAAGCTACTAGAAATAGGAAATATAACAAAATTAGGAAATATAACTAGAAATATAATCTTAACATAACTAGGAAATATAATATAATTCTAACTTCCCCTCTCAAACTCTCAATGCGGCTACAAGAAGCATTGAGAGTTTGCCAACCAAAAACTGAAAACGCAGATGGAATAGAATGCGATTTGGAAAACCAATATGCAAACTGTATAGAAGAAGAAACAAAGGGCAAAGAAATAGTGTTATGCTGAAGGTGATGAGTCTCCAAAACCAAATTGTGCGAAAGAGTACAAATTTATGTAAAACAAACTGTGCGAACCGTGTGAAACTATGTACGTTAAAGTGATCTTGGACCTAATTCAACCTCAAAAGCTAGCTAATAGGATGAGGATTGCCCCCACGCTTATCAACTGCACTTCACTTTAGTGTCGAAGCAATATGAGACTATGATTCACATGATAACTAGCTAGATACAATTTGATCACACTATGAGATAGTACATGAAGTAGATAATGTATGAGCTCATTCATTGAATATGATTACCTGAAATTGTCGATCTCATGATCTTATAAGTTATAAATAGAAAGCTATTTTTTCCCCCAATTTGATTAACTTTATTGTTTTCCACCACTAATTCTAGCTATGTATACATATATAGATATATTTCATCATAATTTCACCAGCCTAGCTATTCTATTGCCACATTGGCCATCTTTTGTGTATGTCAAGGTCATGATTAAATGATGCACCATATATATATATATATATATATATATATATATATAAATATAGATAATACTATTAATTAATACACCTTATCGGCTTATCCAAATTTCCCATAATATATAAAAAGACTACACACAAGTCACGAGTCATGTAGAGCTAGTTGTTGAAAATAACATCTCACAACTGATTAACGTGTTTTAAGTCCAATATTATTACTTTTTCTTAAGTGCAAAGTCCCCTAACCCAAACCTACAGAATCCACACACATGACCCACCTGACCACCTCACTGCTGGTTACACAACATATTCACCCTTGCTTGTCTCGGAGAATGAATTAACAAAGACAATTAATAACTAAATAATAATTAATTAATTAAAGCTTGATTAGCAGAGTAATAGGGTACTGTGATCACATAAATGGAGCACAATCACAATTTTTATTTTATTTTATATATATATATATATATATCATTAAAAGATATTTAATTAGGGACAGCTAAAAGTATAGAGAGCTTGATCATTCATTTTTTAAAGAAAAAAAAGACATGATGAGTAAGTTTATACACGATCCTGATGATCCTTTAAAGGGACAGAAACAAAGGCCATTGCTTGCAAACAGAAATATAGCTCTAAACCATTGGGCACTTAGATTTCAGAGAGCCCACCTCCTCTAAAGATTAAAGGGAACCTAAAAGTTGTATTTTAATGGACGAAAAAAATGTATTAATATTATAATAATGGTTATTTTCAGAGAGTTAGGTGGTGAAAGGGAAACCCACTAGCTAGCAGGTGAAGAAGGAAGAGAATCCAAATGGTTGAAGAGGAGTTGGAATCCACTTTAAGTGCTAGATTTGAACAACACACATGGAGTTTTACTGGGGACACCCAACATGCTTCCAAGCCATGAAACACCTCTCTCTGGCATTTCTTTTACTTATACGTGTAAAGCTATGGTTCCACTAGATTCAAACCCATCATTGGTGCCCTAACCTCTATTAAATTAACTACTATGAGCTCCAATTATTGCTGCAAAAAGGAACACTTCACTTCCCAATCCACCCCCACAACAAACAAAACCCAACCATACCATCACTAACTCATCACACAGCTTTATTAACTCATGATAACTTCATTAATTTATCACTCTCTTATATGGTCAAGATAAACCTGTTAGCTATAGAGATCTTCTATATATATAAACCATATATATGAATCCCAACATTGGTTCTCGAGCTAATTTGCATAATTTTTTTTGTTTAAACCAATTTCTATGCTTAAGAATACGAAATGATCTTGATCAAAAGTATTATAAAATCAGAGTTACAGCTTCAACCCATGATGTGGAACAGTGTTCTTGACATTTATATATGCTTGTATACATTATTATTATTATTATATATATATATTGTAAAATTAAATAAACCTATAGAGTTTCCATATGTTAATTTATTGCTCTCTCTCTAGAGATGCTCTACCTATGCAGCATGTTTTTTTGTCATGGAGATACTCAATAATGAATTTCTGTGTAGACGTGTCTATCTTAGCATATATGGTCCCCCGCATAGAGGGTCGAGCTTATTGCTCAGGGCGCATGATATATACTGATATACAGCTTCATTTTCATAGAAATAATTATAATGTTGTACGAATTGAAGTAGTTGGGTCAATGTTGGGTTGTGTTTAAAATTTGACACTGATCTGATTCCCATGTGATGAAAGATGATGACCTTGTTAGAGGGAACAGATTTATAAGGTGTTTCGTATGCTTGTATATTTATACGGATTTGTTGCTTGGATCGTACGCACCATATTATTATTGGTGCTAAAAAAATAAATCCGACTCACAAAACGACCAATCGCCGCTCGAGTAGTATTTCCCAGCTAGTCAAAGCGTATCTCTATTAAGTATTAAGCAATATTGTAAAAGACAGCAGTAAGTGTATATATATATATATATATATTTATAATGTGTACATGTACTTTGTATTGTCTTGATGGGCTGGCAAGAACGCAACCTGCAATTTAAAATGTAGTAGGTTTCCATCAACTTTGAAAATCCTTGAAATTAGAAAGAGAGACAATATCTTTAATTCTTGTTTTCAGATTGGTTAGAGAAGATCAACATTGTTACCATATTCAACATTGTTGTAAGCTGAGAAGGAATCTGAAAAAAGGTTCCTTCTTTTAATAGAATAACGATTTAATTAATTAGTTTATTATAATGTATTGGTGGTGGCTGGTGGACGGCGTGTGAGACTTTAATTGGATTCTCAATTCCATTACAAAATCCCAAAGCAAATAGCTAGCTTGTTGTGATCAGGCTTGTGGACTGTGGTAACACGTATGGTTGATAATGATCAGTACTATTGATGAATAACTTTCCTTATATTCTCTTCAAAACTCAATTTTTAGTACAAGTGCTTCTAAGATCATATTTGTAATTATTACTAAAAATTGAATCCAAAATCTTTATCTCCTACACCGCTACACGTTGCTTTCTTATAATTGTACTTAAATCTTAATTGGCTTTCATTAAATACTTTAATTTAGTTGATGTCTTTTTTTTATCTAAAATGACAATGCATCCAGAAGACAAGTTGTTGACACACATCATCATCTATCACAATGACAAATCATTCTTCTCAAAGTTTTCCCAAGTAATTACGTGCCCAATTTGGTTTCATCAACAAAGAAAATCCCTGTTATCCTTCATAGTTTGTATTCTTGTATAAATAGGTGAAAATCTTGATATAGTGTAGGTAAATTATAGTTGTAATCTTAATATATAAAGATGGAAATCCATCCAAACTATGACAGGGAACAATCATTAATGTAATAACTATCTAATAGCAATCATTAATTAGTTGGAGAGTTATTGTGACCTTTGATAGAGGGCCAGCAGAAAATCCACCATTAATGTGGAAGTAACTAATCAATCATTACGTTGTGGAAATTTAATAATTAAGAGATATTTAAAGGACAACACTTGGGTGCTGACCGGTCAGTATCCAAGGTATTGACCAACCAAATAGTTGGTTAACATGTAACCCAAAACAAGGAGAAAAATGTAAAAAGTGAAAGAGTTTTGGCCACATGGCAACACCTTATTGGGTGGTCAGTATAGTTGGGTACTGACCGGTCAATATCCAAGCATTTTCCATATTTAAATGTACATCTTTCGATGGCTCATAATGAATTAGAAGAATTTTGCAATCATCATAATCGAACAAGTAGAGTTTTCCAAGATTTGCCCAAATTAGAATTATATACTATCAAGACCTGCTACTAACTTCCAACTTTGGATTAAGATATTTTTATGACTCATGATGAAAAACACTAGCAATTCGAAACTCTGTGGGAAAATTGTTCTGCAAGACACAGATACGAATAGCATAGCTTATTTTTATTTATGGATATTGCATTAAATAATACAGAAATTCTTATTGGGATTGATTATTTATAGTACATCATGTGCTGTGCAAAAGTGGGTCTAGTACTTACAAATTTACGGTGTCTAAATGATGAAGCGATAATTTAAAATGCATACAAACTTAACGTGGTGTCAATGGCGAAAATAGAAGAATAAATTTTACTAACAAACTCATGTATTACTCAAAGCCCCAATAGTAATACAGTACCCATTGACTCACACAAGTAACTCAGCTCTTGAGTTTCTTCAAAATGGATTTAATTAGCTCACCTGTACATATTTCAAAATTAAGACAGAAAAAGTTCTACTTATAGATGAAAAAAGCTTATAATTAACTTAGTTCAATATTTGACACTTAAAAAAAAAAAAGGGTTCAATATTTGACACCTCTTGTACATATTTCTAGCTAGCTCACAAGCAACCATGTTTCTTTCGTGCATACATTTAACTCAAGCCACCAACGTTAACCTATTTCTCGCATGCATTATCTCAAGCCGCTAGAGAACTATTAAAATGCATGTGCCTTTTTCACCTAGCCAATTAAAACAATGCATGCAACTGTAGAGACAAGCAAGCAATTCAAGGCATTTAAAACAACGTGACCAGTACTTATTAGAGACACCCTGACTAGATTTATCGAAATATTTTGGGTCTATATATTCTACATATGCTAGCTTTGATGAATATCTTATAGCTTAATTCTCTTAATAATTGCCGTGAAAACAAAACAGAATTGCTAAGAGAAAGAACATGATTGTAACAATTAATCAATGGAATCTAATTAATTATGCAAGAGATCGAGTTACCTAGGAAAGTATTCAAAATGTAAAGCAATACAGAAAAAAATAAGAGACAGATTAAAAGAAATACATGCCTATAAATCTGATTGTTAGTACTGAGAGCCACGCCACAGTTGCCGTAAATTCAGAATTTAAGGACAAAATGTGATTATCATATGAATAATGTGGCCAATTATAATATGAAGCCACAAACAAGGCCTATGACAAGGCCAATAGCAAGAACAAGAATAAAGATGATGAGAAAACAACAACAACAATAGGACCGTCCTTTGTTGTTTTCAGGGTTACGATGGCGCTCAATGATCAATGCATTTTCATGGGGTGGCACTCGATATATTTGATCTTTAGGGACTTGGACGATGAAGGTACCGGGTCTGAAGGCGGGCATTGTAGGGTCTAGTGAAGAGGGTGAATGGGGAGAGTTAGGGTTTGGAAAGTCAGGAGGAGGTGGGACCCGCTCCGCCATGAGAGGATGGTGGAGCGGCGGCGTTGAGAGAGGAAGTGGTGGTGGTGGTGTTGGTGTGGACAATGGGATAATGGGAGGCTGAGAGCGAGCGTGGAAAGGTGATCGAGTTTATTTTTGTGTGTGTGAAAATGAGAGTTTTGAATATTATGGGCTATTTTTAGAAAGGAAATTGCTTACTTGGTCAACTTCATCAACATAACTCACACCACTTCCTTGTCTCTCTTCGCTTTATTCAAAACGAAGCCTACATGACATTGGACCACATCATCCAATGGCCTCATTCACTTTTAATCTTTTAGTGGGCCTTAAGGCTTGGAATTGTGGGCCGCTTTAATGGCCCTACAACATTTTCTGAGAAGACTGCGATTAAAAATACAAAATAATCAAAATTCTCATGTAGTTTGCCTTATTCTCTAAAATCGCCTCTCTAGTTTCATTTTTGCAAAATTCCCCTATAGTTTACATTTTTCTGAAAATTCCGAAAATCCCCCATTTAGAGTTGCCTAAAATCCCCAGAGGGCCATCTCCATTTAAAACTTAAATGACTTCCAAAAACATGTATGAGGATAAGGATGGGTGAATTTCACCCCAAAACTAAATAGGGTGGGGGCGGGGATTGGTATTTGGTTCCCATCAGTGTCGGTCCTGACATTTTCGAGGCCCTTGGGAAAAATCTAAAAAATGGGGCCTTGTATATATTCCATTAAACGGAATATTAATTTTTATTGAACAAATTATTTAAATTAATATCTCAAAAAAAAAAATCCCTCAACTTTGTTCTTCTCGCTATTAAAAAAAAAAAAAAAAACAATAAAAAATTCTTAAAAAAAATAAATTAGAAATGGATTCATTACAAACTTAACAATATTTTCTTTCTTGAAACTAACTAATTTCATATTCAGGTTAGTTGACGAAAAATAAAACACATATAAGAGTAGAAGAAATTTAAAAATAAAATCATTAAAAAAAAAACTCTCGAATTATGAAGATAGACGGCAGTCGACGATTGACAAAGAAGAGATGAGGGCAGGGGCACTGGTCGGTGAAGAAGAACGGGAGGTGAAATGTTAATGAGCGAGAAGAGATTGAGAAATTGGATGAGAGGAGGAGGAACTTTCAAGAAAAAAAAAAAATTCTGAAAGAGAAGAGGCAATAAGGCATGCGGCTAGTTTTTAAAATTAGGTGAATGAGCGCAAGGGTTTTCGGTTTCTTTGGAAACTACTTATAGTATATATTATATGTAAACAATTTTATAGTAATATGGTGTAACCACCCAGGGCTTAAAATAAATTAAAATTAATAAGATATTAAAACCCTAAAAAATTAGGTTTTGTCTGCTATATGAATAAAATAAATTGGATATTGGGCCGGTGTTATTTTTTTTTGGGCAATGTTTGAATTGATCTATTTAAAATAATAATGGGGCCTTTTTTATTTTTTGGGCCTTTTTTTTTTTTCAACTTAACACATAATAACTAAACCCACATATTTGGGGGCCCCTTGGCATGACTAAACCCAAATCCATTCCCCAATTTCCCCCAAAAAATATACTTATATATTATTTTAATTTTAATTTATATCTAAAGTTTTAACAATTGAAAAAAAAAACTAATATATTATAATATTAACCTAAGTTAGTAGTTACTAATTAGTAATTAGTACATGAGTTTTTGATTTGTTTTGACTTTTATTATTTGATACTCTATTAGAAGTATTTATATTTATTTTGGATTTCTTGAAATCAATTATATATTTTAGAACGAAATTTTGATTACTTTTTACGTTGAATATTTTATTTGGGTCAAACAAGAGATTGAAAGTGTCGGATTCTAAATTCTGAATTTTAAATTTCAGATTAAATTTGGAAGAGGGCCCCACCCCCGACCTGACCCCATCCCCTTATTTGGGGGCGGGCGTGTTTGGGGTGGGGTTGGGTTGAAGGGGATTGTGGATGGTTGATATTTGTGGTGGTGGGGGAAGGGTTGAGGAATGTAAAGTCAAGAACATCAACCGAACCCAAAGGGAACTCAACAACATTATAAAAAATGGGCCCTTTTGATGAAAGATCAGTAAACCGGTCATCAAGATGAAACTTCATCTTGACCTCTGCCTTCATAAGCATTTATTATATTACTTTGTAAATAAGTTTCCTCAAAACTTTTTAGTTATATACACTCAACATCATTTTTCCTTTGCTTCTCCATCAACGTTTATTTTTATTTCAAAGTTTGTCATTGGTTATTCAAAAATAAAGTTTTGAAAGTGGTCGCTTTTTTCCGAATTTATTTTACTGTGGTTCTATTGCCATCTAAACAAGTTCTTCACACACCCAATTACTCTCAACAACCATATTAAATATTTAAAAATTTAGTAATGTTATTCACAATTCACTCAAGTCTTTCTATACTCCATTGTAAATGTTTTTATTAATGATAAATATATCCTTGATTAAAATTACTAAAAGAACAAAAGAAAGTTTTATTAATATTATTATTATTATTTTTGAACTCAAGTTTTCATCTTCTTCACCGGAGAAAGCTTTCCATAACAACGCAACATAAATGATAAATCCAATCAAATTTATACTTTAAAAAAAAAAAAAAAAAAAAAAAAAAAACAATCTACTTAAAAACACCAAATTGAACACAAACCCAGAACCAACCTAAGAAAGTTTTTTATTCCAACATTATTTTATTATCTTTTTTGTGTTTCACAAATACTAAAACCTTTTTTATTTTAATATCTTAAGAGGTTTTTACCAAACTACCCTCAAATGTTTGTATGCCTAACAATGACAGTGAAATCTAAAGAGCTAAAAAAAAAAAAAGCTCGATCGTTAAGGATGGAACAAATTATTTACTGTCTACCTAGTTCTGACTACGGCTTGTTTATTTGTTTGTTTTGAGTTTTGACCCCACTATTTTATTTCTTCTTGCTAGAATCAAACGAAAATATTACAGTGCTTGAAGGGAAAAATTCATGTAATTTTTGTAACTGACTGTCCACTGTCAAATTTGTACCTCATTCGATTAAAAATATTGTTTTATTTATGATAAATTCAACAAAATAAGTATCCAACATGATGGACTAAATCAAACTTTTATATACATATATAATCAAAAGCAAGCAATATTAAATAATAAGAAAAAATCTTTATGTATTCAAAATCTTTTTGATCAATGATTTTTGTCAGATTTAGTTCAACTACCGTCAAGTTATATTTCACTAAGATAACAATACTTTTGATTTTAAATAGAATATTAGGATTTGCGATTCGTGATATGTGTTTGTTATTTTGATAAGTAATTTGTGTTGTTATGCATTTTTAAGTAATTTAACAAGTAGACATTTTAGTAATAAAAAATGAATAATACTTGGGTAATGATCAATCACTATCAAAACTACTGACCCCACTAATTGGAGTGTAGTACGTGGCTCCATTTGTGATATAAATGTAAAAAGTAAAAGAAAACAGATCACGTGCTGCATTCCCATTGGTAGAGTCAGTATTTTGGATACTGACAGTACCCAAACATTATTCATAAAAAAATTCATTGTACCCAAATGACGTGGCAACACTCTCATCCATTCATTTAGATTGTATTAGATTTGTTTGATTTAAATGAATGGATGAAAGTGTTGCCATGTCATTTGGGCACCAGATTTGGACACCAGATTTGGGCAAAGTAGAATTACTCTATTAATTTTTATATTTGAACTTTTTTGGACGTATTTGTTTCTCTTTAAATAAGATAAAATGTATTCTTATATATGTTAGTTACATTTTTCTTTTGTAAACTATAAAAATTGAAAGTTTTTTCATCGGATACGGATATAAACGGAGCGGGGATGCATATCTCTATCTTAATTAGTGGATTATCCGAATCCACCCCACTCACTTAAAAATGGGGATTGATGCGGGGATGGATATATATATCTCAAACGGATACGGGGATGGATATTGGGGTATCCATACCCAATCTGGTCCATTGCCATCCCTAAATATCACCACCTTTTATTTTTATTTATTTATTTTTTAATCTTAATACTAATCAGGACAGAGAACATTCATAACCCAAATAGTAACTCTCACACTTCAACATTTTATGATCAAAATGAGATTTGGATGTCGATAACAAATGTAAAAGAGATTTTATATAACTATATATTCAATCAATAGTGAATATGATATTCAAATAAGAGTCCCGATTAATAGAGTTACAAATCAAATACGATGTCTCAATCCTAGATTAATTATGGATACCTGGATAAGGTTTATTAATTATTATGGTTACTTGTATAGCTCATAGGTTCCACCTAATTAAGCATTTATAAAAAACAATGTCAAATTGCCATTCCAAAATTGACAAAATATTTTATTTGATAGAATAATCTGAACCAACGGATAAGCATATATTAATTAAACCTATAGTTTATAGTTTAAACTAACTCATTATACATTCCCTAGTAAACCTATCTACTATCTATGGACCGAAAATGCTAATATTTTTATCAACATCAACGATTAGGTTTCACAATTATGTTCAAAACATAATTGAACCCATTTGTCCACTTGCATAAATGATTAATCACAACTTCCATAAAATGAACAACTTAATAATATCAATCATACACTTCTTTTTTTTTTTTTTTTTTTTTTTTAGAATATGACTCTACTAGTACAGCCTGGACAACTGTTACCCACTAAAAGGGAGAGAGCACCCACACTTGATAGCTAAGGAGGGACAAAAAATATATGTATATATATACACACGCGTGCCATAGGTGTTGAATCTTGGTGGGGAGACTTCAATTGGAGAGTCCAACTACAAACACTTTTTTTTTTTTTTTTTTCAAAGGAAAATCATAATGAATCTTGTATAACAGCTGGCTGGGATTCTTCTGTAGACGGAATAGCTATACATCATAGGTTGATTAGGTGGACGGTGACATGGCAACACCACCTCCCTGTGGTCCTAATAATAAATGATCCATGAAAACGACGACGTTTAAACGAGACAAAAAATCTTCTATGGTTCTAAAAATGCGGAAGCCGGCAATTATAAAAAAGAGGTAGGCCCAGGCCCGCAATTCCCAAGTCAACGGTCAAATGTACACCCTTTTAATTCACGCGCTCCTTGTCTGCAATCTCCACAACTCTCATTTAATTTTAAACGCAGACACACAAATAAAAAGTTCTCG
Organism: Acer saccharum; assembly: GCA_030490815.1. NCBI lineage: Eukaryota > Viridiplantae > Streptophyta > Magnoliopsida > Sapindales > Sapindaceae > Acer > Acer saccharum. Next base: position 32,151,202 of record CM059872.1, read on the forward strand.
TGTTTTACGATGATGATCGAAACAACAATGGACGGCTTCGATCAACTACCCGACTCCCTGATCCTGCTCATTTTCAACGCAATCTCCGATGTCAAAACCCTAATTCGGTGCCGTTCTGTCTCCAAACGTTTCAACATTCTAGTCCCTGAAACCGAATCTCTATCGTTGAAAGTCGATCAAGTCATCTCTCCCGACTCGGATTCTGACTCACTCGTCCTCACCTTTTTCAAATCCTTCTTAAAGTCTCTCCAGGACTTCCTCACCACCACCACCGAAACCAAGTCCCACCACCCGACCCGAACCCGAGTTCTCAACTCACCCGCACAGATTCTTTCCCAGTTCGACCGCGTCAAGCATCTTCAGTTAGAGTTACCAGGCGGTGATTTGAAATTAGGAAATGGCTTAACGGTAAAATGGAGCGCCCAGTTCGGGAGGAGTTTGAAAAGTTGCGTGATTATAGGATTCAAGTCAGACAAATCAACGGTCAGCGAGAATCCCGGTGACGTGGAGGACATCGGTGGAGGACTAAAGAGTAGAGTGATGTGGACGATAAGCGCGTTGATTGCGGCGTCAGCGAGGCATTTTATGTTGGAGGAAATCGTTAGAGGGCATCATGACTTGGAAAGTTTAGTTTTATTAGACAGAGAAGGAGAGGGTAATGTGGTGATGGATAAGGAAGGGATGAGGGAGTGCAGGTTAGAGGCGGCTCATGTTAGCGAGAACCGGACCTTGGTGCCTAGTGTGAGGATGCGGATGAGGCACGTGCCTAGGCTCGTGCTTGAGTGTGGGGTTTGGGTGGAGGGTGCGACGCTCGTGGTGGTTCGGCCTAGCATTGAGAAAGATGACGTGGATGATGCTGAGCTGGCATTGGGTGCGTTTGGTCACGGTATTTATAGAGAGACTGTGCAGAGATTGCTCAAGACTAGGAGTTACATGTTGGAAATGAATTCGTTTTGATGTTATTTTGAGTTCGATTGTTATTTGTATGTAAATTGATTTGATTTTCTTGCTATGAATTACGTTTTATAAATTATAAGGAAACCCCTTTTTGATTTGATTTTCTGACCGTTTTCATTAGAAAGAACTACAAGTGCACAAGTTACAAATTGGTATTTTTTTTTATTAACATAATGTGCTTGCCAAAAACAAAAGTGACATGGCAGTATCAATAGTAGATCACTAATTGCTTCAAATCAGCTTCTTAAAGGCTTAGACACCAATATTGAAAAATGGTTCGTTTCACATACAAAATCACAATGAAAATCAACTTGGGGTTGGGTGACTAGAGAGACTTTCCTGCGGATGCAACAATACTCTGGTTTTTTCCCTCAACTTTAATTGTCATTTTGCATGCTTCCTTCAATACCAGCAATCTACTTGTTGAACTACTTGGTGTTATAATTATAATTTTCATATATGAAACTGTCAGTCTGTCACTAGCTATGATTAAAAAAAACTGGTTATGTTCTGGTTCAGATTCAATTTACAGAGTAAGCATAACAACAGTTATTATAAAACATCATTTTGTGAATCCAAAACATGATAGCAGCTATGGATGATTCTTATTTCTTTTTTCCTAAGCTTTTAACCAAGCCCCCGATATTCTAAATTCAAATCTTAAATCAACTACCTTTACATTCTGTCAAACTCAGATTTCTTTAAAACATATGAAATTTCAACATCAAATAGTAAAGATTGATGTTATTAGTATCACGTTATGCAAAGAGATTCATCAAACCAAAGAATAATCACTTGTAAAAATGTGAATTGATGATTTGAAACGTTATACTATCCTAAAAGAATAAGAAGATAGTACATCTATGCTTTGGAAACCAAAGCCACAATGAATAAAATGTTTGCCTGATTTGAAGTGGTTGACTAGTGAGCAGGCAAGGACAAACAAGACAAGATCCGCAAGTAGTCGACTGAGCTTCAGCTTGCTCTAACACTTTCTTTTGTCAGACACCTGAATTGCATATCTTCAATATGATTTGATGATAACAAGACTCAAATAGTAAGACTGCTAACAAGAATTTCTCAATCATACATACGGGTAAACTAGCTGGTAGCTTATTGACACATTTATGATCATCATAATAGGTAAGAAAAAAATACATATGTCCAATATCTATGTGAAGCATCATTTCAGCAAAAAATTACAACCAGGGTATGCAGTATGTTGATTAGGTATTACTGGTTCCAGAATTTTCATACATATAAATTCTGGAAACAAACGGCTGTGACCTAAAAGTACAACCAAATAATTTACTAGGTTACACTAACATGAAGCCAAAGTATAGTAGTTAGCGAAATGGTAATCGTAAACGCAGACATTAGATATTAAACGGCCAAAATATTCAATCTATCAAAGTAGAGGCATATAATTATGAAAAAAAATAAATAAAGAATTATATTAATATTGCGGTTTCTTTGAAAGTGCAAGTCTAGATATATGAAGGGTGCAGGTTCCTGATGAGATTAATAGTACTGTAATAGCTGATTTTCAGCATCCTTTATAAGTTTGTCTTTTTTAATGCATTCCCATGTTTCAAAGAAAAATAAATGTCATCTAAAAGAAAAATACATGGTTTGGTGGTAACCATAGCTTTTAAATTAAGAGGTCCCAAGTAGGAAATATTCCTTCCTGGAATAAAAAAAACACACACACACACCCGTATTTGTAAATCGCCATTGAAAGGTACATCAGGTCTGCGTCTTTGAAGTTCCAATCAGGACCGTTGGGGCGTTCTTGATACTGACGATGGCATGGAAAATTCTAGTCAAGCACAGCCACTCAGGCTGAATAACAATTTTGAAAGATTCTAGTGTTGTGTGACATTAGAGGTGCAGAGCATATGTGCACAGCGCACTAATATAGACTTAGTCTCAACTGTAAAAACAACATTAAATGATGCATTAAATTTCCCAGTAACTATTAATACATTGATTCATGACATATCTGGTCATCTAGGGATCGCTCATCACTATCCCCAACTACCCATCAAGGATAAACCAACTTGCAGAAAAAAAATTCTACATAGACATTCTCAAGAAAATACCTAACCTGGAATAAATGATGGGGAAGACTTCTCAAGCCTTGAGAATTATTAAGATATCGTATATTGCATGTAAGATCCTGACCCTATATATTCAGATCAAAATTATCATCTGCACCACTCAAATAACATTCATGATGGGATTGCTAAGCTTGAGCAGAGTATTCTCACTTGTTTCCTTGGCCCTGTTTGTTAAAATACATTTTTCGCTTAATGTTGCTTCTGATTCGACTAGAGAAGCGCGTGATCTTCTCAAATGGAAAGCCTCCCTTCAAAATCACAACACTTCTCTCTTGCCTTCCTGGACCCTTTATCCTTTTAATTCCACCAATAATTCTGCACACCACAAAACTAAAAGAAGCCTGTGTCTGTGGTCTGGAATTTCTTGCAACCATGCTGGAAGCGTCATCGGTGTTAACCTGACCAGCTTAAGTTTAAGAGGTACGCTTGATGAATTCTCTTTCTTATCGTTTCCTCAGCTTTCTTATCTTGATCTTAGCACAAATGAACTCTTTGGTACCATTTCTCCTCAAATCAGTAACCTCTACCAACTCAAGTACCTTGATTTGTCAACCAACAAGTTGTTTGGGAACATACCATCAGAAATTGGCCAACTACATTCTCTTGCTAGTCTAGATTTGAGTGAAAATCAACTCAATGGTTCTATTCCTCCTTCAATTGGTAGTTTGAGCAATTTAGGCAGTTTGTCGCTCCAAGTTAACAATCTTTCTGGCTCCATTCCTAAGGAAATAGGAAAGTTGATGTCTCTTATCTATCTAGATTTAAGTTGGAACCAATTTATTGGTTCTATTCCTCCTTCAATTGGTAGTTTGAGCAATTTAGGCAGTTTGTCGCTCCAAGTTAACAATCTTTCTGGCTCAATTCCTAAGGAAATAGGAAAGTTGATGTCTCTTACATATCTAGATTTAAGTTGGAACCAATTTATTGGTTCTATTCCTCCTTCAATTGGTAGTTTGAGTAATTTAGGCAGTTTGTCGCTCCAAGATAACAATCTTTCTGGCTCCATTCCTAAGGAAATAGGAAAGTTGATGTCTCTTACCTATCTAGATTTAAGTTGGAACCAATTTATTGGTTCTATTCCTCCTTCAATTGGTAGTTTGAGCAATTTAGGCAGTTTGTCGCTCCAAGATAACAATCTTTCTGGCTCAATTCCTAAGGAAATAGGAAAGTTGATGTCTCTTACCTATCTAGATTTAAGTTGGAACCAATTTATTGGTTCTATTCCTCCTTCAATTGGTAGTTTGAGCAATTTAGGCAGTTTGTCGCTCCAAGATAACAATCTTTCTGGCTCAATTCCTAAGGAAATAGGAAAGTTGATGTCTCTTACCTATCTAGATTTAAGTTGGAACCAATTTATTGGTTCTATTCCTCCTTCAATTGGTAGTTTGAGCAATTTAGGCAGTTTGTCGCTCCAAGTTAACAATCTTTCTGGCTCAATTCCTAAGGAAATAGAAAAGTTGATGTCTCTTACCTATCTAGATTTAAGTTGGAACCAATTTATTGGTTCTATTTTTCCTTCAATTGGTAGTTTGAGCAATTTAGGCAGTTTGTCGCTCCAAGGTAACAATCTTTCTAGCTCAATTCCTAAGGAAATAGGAAAATTGATGTCTCTTACCTATCTAGATTTAAGTTGGAACCAATTTATTGGTTCTATTCCTCCTTCAATTGGTAGTTTGAGCAATTTAAGCAGTTTGTCGCTCCAAGTTAACAATCTTTCTGGCTCAATTCCTAAGGAAATAGGAAAGTTGATGTCTCTTACCAATCTAGATTTGAGTTGGAACCAATTTACTGGTTCTATTCCTCCTTCAATTGGTAATTTGAGCAATTTAAGCATTACTGGAACCATACCTCCTGGGATTGGAAATGCAACTAATCTGGAAGGTATTGACTTTTCTTTCAACCATTTAGTTGGGGAGATTCCGAAAGAAATCGGACAGTTGACTACTCTGAGCAGGCTGATTTTGAATGGGAATAAACTTTGTGGTTCAATACCCACAGAGCTTGGCTTCCTCACCCAACTTGAGAAACTAGACTTGTCTGCGAATAGATTGAGCAGCTCAATTCCTGAAAATCTAGAGAACTTATCAAAATTGTTCTACTTGAATTTGAGTTGCAATCGGTTGAGTCAAGAAATTCCAATTCAGTTGGAGAAGTTAAATCAACTATCTGAGTTAGATTTGAGTCAGAACTTGCTCAGAGGGGAGATACCACATGAAATCTGCAATATGAAGAGCTTGGAGATGTTGAATCTGTCACACAATAACCTCTCTGGTTTAATTCCAAGAAATTTTGAAGATATGCATAGCTTGTCAAGTGTGGACATCTCTTATAATGAGTTGCATGGTCCAATTCCTAACAATAAAGCGTTTCAAGATGCTTCAATAGAAGAATTACAAGGGAATGAAGGATTGTGTGGTAATGTTAGCGGACTGCAACATTGCAATGTTTCAGTGTCACGTAGGCATGGCTTTACAAAGGCAAGGAAAATCATGTTCGTAATTGTGTTCCCTCTGTTTGGGTCGCTTGCTCTTTTAATTGGGGTGATTGGAATATTCATTACTTTTCGAAGGAGGAAGAGAGACTTAGTACACAAAGAACCAAACAATCAAGAAACATTTTCGGTATTGACATTTGATGGAAGAATCATGCATGAAGATATCACACGGGCAACAATGAATTTTGATGCCGATTATTGCATTGGAAAGGGTGGATCTGGAAGTGTTTACAAAGCAGAGTTGCCATCTGGGGATGTTGTAGCTGTTAAAAAGTTGCACTCATTGCATGCCAATGGGAGCGAGACGACAACGTATCCGAAAGAATTTGCAAGTGAAATTAGAGCATTGTCACAGATTCGACATCGAAATATTGTGAAATTTTATGGTTTTTGTTCACATGCTCGATACTCGTATCTAGTTTACGAGTACATTGAAAGGGGTAGCTTGGCCACAATCCTGAGCAACGAAGGAGCAGCAGCAGAACTGAACTGGAGCAAGAGAGTGAATGTGATAAGAGGTGTGGCTCATGCCTTGTCATACATGCACCACAATTGCTACCCACCAATTGTTCATCGAGACATATCAAGCAAGAATGTATTATTGGATTTGGAATATGAAGCCTATGTTTCAGACTTCGGCATTGCTAAGGTTCTCAAGGTAGACTCATCCAATTTGACTGAACTTGCTGGCACTTATGGATATGTTGCACCAGGTATATAATTCATTCATTATTGTAGCCTTACAAGTTCTCATATATAATTAATTGACCATGTCATTTGATCAATTGATCACATATGTTTGCAGAGTTTGCTTACACAATGAAAGTAACTGAAAAATGCGACGTGTACAGCTTCGGAGTTTTAGCATTGGAAGTGATCAAAGGAAATCATCCAAAAGATTTTCTTTTCTCGCTTTCAACTTCGTCTGGCAATATGAACATAGCACTCAATGATGTGCTAGATCGACGAATTCCACCACCTTCGCTTGAAGTCGAGAAAAAACTGAAATCCATCATGGAGGTGTCCTTTTCATGCTTAGATGTAAATCCACAGTCTAGACCAACCATGCAAATCGTGTCTCAACTTCTAAGCAACTAGATCTTGTCTTGCGCGGTCATTACACTGTTAACTCTTGTTGTCTCAATTTCTTTTTGTTTCAATATTATATATGTACTGTTTAAATTAACACTTATGAATATTTGGTTAATAATAAGTTTTAAGGATAAAGATGATGAAGCATAAAAATGATATTTGATCTGGTGAAATGACACCGATTGTCAGGTAAGGGTGTATATATTAAATGGTAATGTGAGGTGAAATTGTACCGTCACTCGTCATCTTAGACACTAATGTATTAATGCTTTTTATTATTTCATTAATCTTATTCTTCAACTGTGAAAAAAGAAGAAGATACATGACAACCCAAAATATAATGCATCTATGATTCATGAACTGAAAGCAGAATGAATAAAGTGTTCAAGTGAGCAAGCGGACAAACAAGACAAGATCAGATCACGCAAGAGAGCCGAGTGTTCCGCAAGCAGTCTCACCCGCTCTAACACTTTCGTTTGTCTATTCCTTTCTAGCAGTTGAGAAATTACCACATTCAGACTGAATTGAATATCTTCCATATGATTTGATTATAGTCAAGACTCAGATAAAAAGACTGCAAACAAGAGATTTATATAAAAGAAAATCAAAGAGTATTTCTCAATCAATAGCGCTTGTAATTCAACACTCAAATTAGTAATATTATCAGCATGCATCATTTTTCCTGCATATCATACATAGGGGTAAACTAGCTGGTAGCTTATTGACACATTTATGATCATCATAATAGGAATGAAAAAAAATACATATGTCCAATATCTATGTAAAGCATCATTTCAGCAAAAAATTACAACCAGGGTATGCAGTATGTTGATTAAGTATTACTGGTTCCAGAATTTTCATAAACCTCTTGGTATGTATTGTGCATATCAATTCTGGAAACAAAGACTGTGACCTAAAAGTATAATCAAATGATTTCCTAGGTTACAATAACATGAAGCCAAAGTAGTTAGCGAAATGGTAATTGTAAATGCAAACATTAGATATTAAATGCCCAAATTATTCAATCTATCAAAGTAGAGGCCTATAATTATGACAAAAATAAACAAGAGTTGTCAACGTTTTATCTTTATTTCAGACAAATAAATGTAGATAATATAAGGTGAAAAATGCAAGTCATTACTCATTAGAGCAGAAATAGAACCTAGATATCAACCATAATCTCCAGCTCCTATTCATTGCTCATTCACAATGGATTGCATCATCTTTTTTTTTAAACGGCCAGCTTTATAAAAGCAAAGGCAAAACAACAAACAAAACAAGGACAGCAAGGGCACCAAGCACCCAACCCACAAGCCAGAAAAACAGGGGAAAAACCGCAACACAAAAACGGCCACCTCCAGCTCATAGCAAGCAACAACAGAAAAGAAAGCAAAACAGAAACAGAGAAAACAGGGAAGGGAATACAGCGCACATACTCATCTCCCCATTTAAAGAAATCCCCTCTTGAATTTGAGCCTTTCTTAGCAAGACTATCCGCAAAAGAATTCAAAACTCTTGATTTGTAGATGATCGAAATGTTGCCTAAGAAGTCGAGCTTGGTCTGAATATCATAAATTGTGTTGACATTATTAAGATTCCCGAAACCTTTGCCGTTAACCCAATCAACCACCGTCGACGAATCGCTAACGATGAAAATCTCTCCGAACTAAGGCTTCCTTAGAGGCGCAAAGGTTGACAGCTTTTTGAATAGCCAGAATTTCAGCGTCCTTAGTGTCAAGAATCCCTACGAAGGCCGAATAGAGACACATCACCTTCCCTCTAGAGTCTCTCAAAACTCCCCCAATACCAGCTCGACCAGGTGATCCGAAAGCCGAACCGTCAACATTGAAAAACAAAGCGTTACAAGGAGGAGGAATCCAAGCTCTAACTCTGTTGAGTTTTAGAGGTTTAACCTCACTGCAGCTTTCCTTCAGATTTTCTAACATAATAGAAATTGGTTCGTAGATCCTTTACTGTGGTGTTTGAACCACCAAGCAACCCAAAACTTAACCAAGTCAGTGTAGTAAATGGCATCAGCTGTAGAATCTTTAAAAACCACCAGGTTCCTAGCTTCCCAGATGGTCCAAACTATTGCCTGAAAAAGAGTGCTCCAAGCTCTCCCGAACTTCTTTTTTGGAGACAGCCTTTCCAACCCCTAAACCACTCCTGAATGGAACTATTTGGACAACTTGATACCTCCCACCACCCCATACATCTGGACCAAAAAGCCCACGACCAAGGACAAAGTAAAAAAAGGTGGATTGCATCATTAAAAGTTGATATTTCGATTCATAATACAATTTGCTCCATATTCAATAACTATCAACCAGAAACACAAATTTTACGAACTATGAGCTCTCAACGGAAAGGACACTTCTCCAAGTTCAGCAGAATAAGGAACAACATACCTTTTTATGAACTTCATTTAGGTAACTTACAAATGGTAGCCAAACTAGGTTTTCTCCGAAGCAAATTCTTGCTTTTCAGTTGGTTAAAAATTTCTAGTCGAGGTTTTAGGCTGTTCTCAACGCTGGGTAAACGCACCAATGGGTGGTTAACTATAAAAGAAGTATCTACATTCGCTCTTCTATGCAGCACTTCGATCACCTCTTTAATCTTCCTCACATATACAGCAAGTGCTGGGGGCATCCCTCCTAAATACCGAGAGAGTATCATCTTCACTAAATCCTAAGCTCCCGAAAAGCTTCAACTTGCGCTCCCAATTCTCCTTAGTCATCCAACTTATAGTTCGAATAGCAGGAAGAAACCTCTTAGATGTCCTATCTACTCCCAATTCATCAACTCTTCTCACAAAATCCTTCATAGACTTAGGTTGATGGAGGAACAATCAAGGGAAAGTAAACATGTGTTGAACAATCTGTGAAGTAGTAATCCCACAACTTTTCGTAAACTCTATGTTAGGTATCATAGTCTTTTCCAAAACAGATTTCAAAAACGAAGCAGATGCTTTTAATAATTTAGAAACATCAGCATTGGATCCTACTGTCGATTGTGCAAGGCCATCAGCACTTCTTTTGAAAATCCAGGGAGTAGTAGAAATTAAATCAGCAATGTCAGTTGACGAAAACCCCAAGTCTCGAAAAATCTTGATTTTGGGCTTGATATTATTATCAAGATCAGCGAAGAGAACTGCGGGTGCTTTTTGAATTAGATTCTCTATATGGGTATTGGAGAAACCGATTTGTTTAAGAAATGGCAGCACTGAATCCGAGTTTTGAGGCTCTTTAAGATGACTTCTGATAGACGAGGCTTTTGAGGCGGCTTCCGGTGAAAAATGGTGCTAATTGAGCAAGTAATCTTGTAACGAAACTTTGGTTTTAGTTCCAGTTTTGTGGGAGCGAGAAGAAGAAGAAGAAGAAGAAGATAAAAACAGGAGAGAGATGGAGTATACAAATGGTGGTTTGGATAGTTGTGTAGAGTTGTTGAAAGAGAGTGAGATGAGACTTTTGCAAATGCAGTGATTCATTTTTGTTACAGAGAGTATAGATTGTAAAGTTATAAAACAAAAACTTGCCTGTGATACTGAAATGGAAGGACCTCAATTCTGATTTTTATTGTCCCTCGCACTGGTTCATGAATTCCTGCCAATTAGGGTTTTTGAATTTACTTAACTCTTCGGCTCTTCCCCTTTGATTTTCATAAATTTTGGAGGTTGTAATTCTTGGGCCGAGCCTACTTCATCTCATTCTTTCCAATTTGAGTGGGTCCATATTCGGCCCAAACCTTTAAGAATTAAAATTAGGAATTTATGGAGAACTGACCCATTTGAAGGATCTAATGAAAACTTAAAAAATAACATTAACCTTATGAATGTTTAGGGGCTGTCCGGTAGTGAGTATTGGAGTGTTTTTTGTTTTTTGAGAATCATAAACAAAATTTAAAACATGTTCGGCAACCGTTTTTCATTTTGTTTTCAAAAAAATAAGGGGGATATATTGGATTGGGATTTTAATAGACAATTTTAGGATGCGTGAATTTTATGGATTTATATGATTTTAAAGACTATTAGAATTATATGGACTAGACTTTCATGATTCTGAAAGAGTCTTTAGACTTTATTTATAGGAGTGGTGGTGATATTTACAACCCTGAAAAATCGTATGTCCACCACTTTTTATATGTACAGCCCATTAAATTTAATTTAAAATTATATTTTGTAAACAATCCCACACATTACCAAAAATGCCCTTTTATAATTTTAGAAAAATATTATAAATTTTTTAATGAAAAATGAAATACATATAGTGATCTACGGTTCACACTGTCTTCTTCATTAACGTTTGATGGAGGACGTCCTTAGCTAGCAAGAGAAACCCCACTAGCGATCATTTCTTTGCTGCTCTTTTTCCATTAGCCAGTATCGAGACTAACTTGGGTGGACTAAGTACTCAACTCAAGAACATTAAAAACCTGTGTATTTCGCAATCACAAAGGGAAGAAACAACTTACTCCATTGAAACCAATCCTTGGAATATGTTAAACTTGGTAGTAATACGTATCTTATATGAGATGGAAAAAGAAGATGCAGTTCTTGAATGATCTCCCATCTTTTCGAGGTTCTTTAATAGTTTTTTTTTTTCCTTTTTCTACTTTTTTAAATTTAGTTTAGTTAGTACGAATTCAAAAAGAAAAAGAAAAAGTTATAATGTATTTTGATTAAAAATACTGATAATTTAACATAAGGATAATTTTGGAATTTAAAAAAATATAAATTTGAGATGTACATACAGCTTTAGAGGGGTTCAAATATCGTCACTATATTTATTGACATTAGGATTATTTAGATTTTATTTCAAAACTTTTTATACTTTTTTTAAATCTAGGCCCTATAAATTTAGAGTAATGCTAGACGTCCTAATTTTTTTTCTTCTCAAATTTTATCCCAAATGATGTGGCACTTGAGGTGTCAGCATCACATCAGTCACCACATAACCTCATGATTTATAAGATGCTGACACCTCACGTGTCACATCATTTGAGACAGAATTTGGGAAAAAAAATTGGGACGTCTAGCATTACTCATAAATTTAATAGCTAACACACATGCCTGAGTTGAGAAACCCAAACTAACTGGTTGACTTGAGCTGAAAAAAACTAAACAAGAATACAATATATACTATTTTAGAACAAGCATCAACACACAATGAAAAAAAAAAAAAACAAGCACAAGAACCATTTTATAGGCATCATATGGCGTAATGCCCCTCAAACCATCTAATTATTGAAAATAAAAAATGCTGGAACCGGTATGTATATTCGTAGATGTTCACAAGCGACAAGTACATGACCAGTATGAATTTGCAACACATTACAAATCCCCAATGTGTAATATACAAATGTAGTTCTGTGTGGTCACTAGCAGTGTGAAAGAATATGCTCATACTAAAAACACCCTCTCTGTGGAAACTCAACTCTGGATGTTTGGAGAAGCATTCTCGCGTGCATTCTTCTGTTCCGTATTCGTAACAATATTCACTAATCAGCTTTCTGAAACAGAACAACAGGTAAGTGCTAAATATCCCTGCAATACTAACTCAAGCTCTTCATGATGTTAAATTGATATATATATATTTTTTTACAAGTAATCGTCTTGAAAACTTCTCTCCAAATTAAAATATTCTCCAAATTAGAGAATATTTGGAGTGTTTTTGTTTTTGTTTCTCAAAAACAATTTTGAAAACACGTTCGGTAACAGTTTTTCATATTGTTTTCAAAAAATAAAAAACAAAACGAAAACAAAACAAGTGTTAAAACTCATTCATTTTTCTTAACAATTCTTGGGCCAAGCCTACTTCATTTTTAATTTTAAAATTTTTTTTTTTTTTTTTAAAGAAAACTCACTTTTTAACCAGTGTTAAAACTCATTCATTTTTCTTCTCCTCCTTCTCCTCCCCCTCATTCTTTTTCGTCTTCGTCTTCTTCTTCTTCTTCCTATCTTCTCCAAGAAGCTGATTTGGAGAAGCAGATCGGGGGAGCAGATCTGCGGCATTGATATGCTCCTCTGTTTATTTTATTTTATTATTATTTTGTTTTTTTTTATAGTATTTTAAAGTTATATATATATATATATGGCTTCTTCTACTTCTTCTCTTCTTCCTATCTTCTCCAAGAAGCTGATTTGGAGGAGCAGATATGCGGCTCCTCTGTTTTTTTTCTTTAGTTTTTAAATTTTTTTATTTTTTATTTTTTAAATGTATTCCATGTAGTTATAATTAATAAAAATTTAAATTTGTTAATTATGAGATTAATGTTGAACCCTTTACTTGATACTTATTTGTGATAAATTATTGACCTAGTATTAACCAAATTATTCTATAATTTTAAGTTGTAATGTAAAAAATAAAAATACAAAATACAAATTTGATATTACCAATTAATCTACTGAACGTGTTTTTGCCGTTTTTATTTTCAGAATACATCTTTCAGCATATGCTACCAAAAGCATTTTTAGATTTTGAAATTGAAACCAAAAACATTTTTTTTTTTTTTTTTTTTTTTCAAAAAACAGCAAACTTACATGGCGCGCTCTACTTTCTTGACATCAATTTTCTGGAATTCACTTTCTTTCTCTATATTTCTTTACTGCATGCAAGCCTAAAAGTGGATTTTGATTTTTTTTTTTTAATACTAAAAATCATTCTAAGGGTCTTTTTTTTTTTTTTTTTTTTTTTGTTGAAAAGTAACTCATTAAAGAAAACAGAGAACATGCACTAGCATGAGCAATCAACCGTGTCCAAAGACTCCATAGAGAAAATGCACAAGCATGCACTAGCTAAATTATTAGCAACCACATTCGCTTTTCTAGAAACAAACGAAACAAAAATAGGTTCACTCCTAATTTACAATAGGATATCACTAATGATAACCCCGTAAAAAACCCATAATCAATAGTAAACTTGATTCCACGAAGCATGGCCATAGCCTTAGCCACTTGAGGACACTGGATGATCCCATAACCCTTCATGGTTGCAAACAATAATGCCAATGCCAATTCGGTTATTAGCCCTATCAACAGCTACATCGGTATTGACTTTATAGTTTCCCACCACCAATTTACACCTTCGAATGGCTTAACTCTGAGCCATCCTAGGCTTCTCTAATGTCTAAGAATTGGCTGAACGGAAATCATCAATAAAATTTGACGACCATCCCATTATATTCTCCTCACATCGCACAGACGCATTATGAACCACTTGGTTCCTTTGCCACCAAATACGCCAAAAAATAACATAGTAATTTCATTTCTTCCTACAAAAGAATTCGAGAACAATAAAAGATAAAATCTAGAAAAGTACCACATTGACCACTCATAAATGAGCACTCGCAATAGTACGAAGCCGTGGGAATAGTACAATGATAAATAAGATTCGTTCCACAAGAATTGATGTATTGAAAACCACAATTGATTGATTAAACTACTGTTTACACAAGCAAAGATTGGATGATTGAATTCCTGCCAGTTAGGGTTTTTGAATTTGCTTAATTCTTCGGCTCTTCCCCTCTGATTTTCATAAATTTTGATGATTGCAATTCTTGGGCCGAGCTTACTTCATCTCATTCTTTCCAATTTTAATGGGTCCATATTCGACCCAAACTTTTAAGACTTAAAATTAGGATTTTATGGAGAACTAACCGATTTGAAACATCTAAGGAAAACTAGCGTCCTGTTAGCATTTTTCATTTACTGTTTTTTTTTTTTTTTTTTTTTTTTTTAAATGAAAACGAAAACTGTGTTTTTGGTTTCAGTTTCGAAGTCCGAAAACGCATCTGGTAACATATATTGAAAAATATTTTCTGAAAATAAAAACGGTAAAAACGCGTTTGGTAGATTAATTGAAAATGTTGAAAAAAAAATTAATATCAAATTTTTATTTTTATTTTTTATTTTTTTATATTATAATTTAAAAATATAGAATAATTTGGTTCAATAATAGGTCAAATCACAAATAAGTATCAAGTAAAGGATTCAACATTAATCTCATAATTAATAAATATTTATTTTTATAAAATAAATATTAGTTATATATATATTTTTTATTAACTATAAATTAGGGGTGTGTGGCGGATCGGATCCAATGGATTTGCCATGATCCAAGATCCGATCCAATCCGATTGGATCAAAGAAATTGCAATCCGATCCGATCCGATCCAATTTTATAGCGGGATTCGATCCGATCTGATCCGATCCAATTACTATTTGATCTGATCCGATCCGATCCGCTTATAAAATACTTCAATCCGATCCGATCCGATATGATCTGATGGATCGAATTAATATAAAGTCATCCGTAATATATAAAAGTTATAATTTGAAATAAATAAAATCAAATAATTTTTTCAAACATTACTAATTAATTCAAATAAAATTAACATTAAAAAAAAAAACATGAAATAACTTGCAAACTTTATATAATTCAAAAAGTTTATAAACATTATACATTAGCTCCAAATGTAAATTTAATAAGCTATGATGTTGATGAAGAAGAATAGAAGAAAAGAAGATGGTGGATTGTTGGCTGTAGAGAAATTGAGAAAGAAAACCCAAAATAGTAACATTAGAAATTGTATTTTGGTTGGGCCTTTACATTAGAAAGTAGTGGATAAAATAAATTGCTCAATATAAAAATAAGGCCTAATATTTTAGACAGATTGGCGGATTTGGTGGATTTCCAAACAAAAATCCAAGATCCGATCAAATCCAATGAATTTTAGAATTTAGGATCCAATCCTATCCAATCACCTCTCTAGATCCGATCCAATGGATTATATTGGATTGGATTGGATCTTGCACACCCCTACTATAAATTACATGGAATAAATTTAATATATATATATATATATAAAAAACTTAAAAAAAAAAAAAAAAAAACAGAGGAGCAGATCTCTGGCATCGATCTGCTCCTCCAAATCAGATCTACGTGTAGAAGAAGATCATATGTGAGAAGAAGAAGAAGAAGAAGATCTGCCAGAAAAAGAAGAAGATCCGTGACAAAAAGAAGAATAAAATGAAAAATGAATAATGAACGTAAATTCGAAATCGTTTTTTGAAAACAAAAACAAAAATAGGCTGAAAAACAGCTACAGGACAGGTCAAGTCTCATTTTGTCCGGTAAAAAGGTAACATTAACCTTATGAGTTATGAATGTTTAGGGCTGTCTTGTGGATCTGGATCCTCTCCACACTTTAATTGTCCCCACCTCCTTAATCTATTGACACGTGTCAAATATAGCAAATCAATGGTAGATTATTTCAATTAATTTTATGTCAACTCTACCAAAAGATAGAATTAATGAAGACTATTAATTTAAGTGGGGACAAGGTGAGGTGGGGATGGGATCCAAATCCCCGTCCGTTAGAGAGTATTTGGAGTGTATTTGTTTTTGTTTCTCGAAAACAATTTTGAAAACACTTTCGGTAACCGTTTTTCAATTTGTTTTCAAAAATCAAAAAACAAAACTAATGTTAAATTGAAAAACATGGAAACAAGTGAAACATGCTTTCCATGTTTTCATTTGTTTTTTAAGAAAACTCACTTTTTTTTTTCTATGTCTTCATCTTCTTATCGTCACAGCCATAGATATGTCTTCTCCTTCTTTTCATCATAGGTCTTCTTCTTATTCTTCTTCTTCCTATATTCTCTAAGAAGTTGATTTGGAGGAGTAGATTTGCAGCATCGATCTGTTCCTCTGGATTTTTTTTTTTAATTTATTCCATGTAATTTATATTTAATAAAAATTAATATTTGTTAATTATGAGATTAATGTTGAATCCTTTACTTGATACCTATTTGTGATAAATTATTGACCTATTATTTAACCAAATTATTCTATAATTTTAAGTTATAATGTAAATATATATATATATATATATATATATATATACAAAATACAAAATACAAAATTGATAATAAAATATATTTTTTAACATTTTCAATTAATCTACCGAAGGAGTTTTTACCGTTTTTATTTGCAGAATACAACTTTCAACATATGCTACCAGATGCATTTTCAGATTTCGAAATTGAAACAAAAACATTGTTTTCATTTTCATTTTTCTTTTCAAAAAACAGCAAATGAAAAGCACTTACATGACGCACCCTTAAATTACAAAATCTCACTCTCAATGTTTCTCTCTCTTCTTCTCTCTACTTTCTTGACGTCTATTTTCTTGAATTTTGACTCTTTTTTTCATCTCATTCTAAGGGCTTTTTTTTCTTTTGAAAAGTAACTCATTAAAGAAAACAGAAACATGCACTAGCATGGACAATCAACTAGGACCAAAGACTCCACAGATGGAAGACAAAACTCAAGCCAAAAACAATCCTTAACGGATGACAAAGCCAACTTAGCTAAATTATGAGCGACCATATTCACTTTCCTTGAAACAAACGAAACAGAAATAGGTTCACTCTTAATTAACAACATAATATCACTGATGAAAATCCCCATATTAGACCGAAGAGCCACACCTAACGTGACCTAATCAACAACGGACTTAGCGTCAGATCAATAACAGTATGAACAACCTTGGAATCAATAGCAAACTTGATTCAACGAAGCATGGCCATAGCCTCAGCCATCTGAGGACAAAAACGAGCGGTGAAACAATTGATCCCATAACCAAGCCTTCATGGATGCGAATAATAATGCCAATTCGGTTATTAGCCCTATCAATAGCTACATCGGTATTGACTTTATAGTTCCCCACCACCGGTTTACACCTTTAAATGGCCTGACTTATAGCCATCCTATGATTCTCTAAAGTCTTAGAATTGGTTGGACGAAAATCATCAATAAAATACTATGACCATCCCATTATATTGATCGGAACGATTTATACACCTTTTGAGGTCCTCATTTCCTATCGTTTGCTTTCGTTTTCGAGCATTTTTTGTGAATATAATATGTTTTTATGAGCCTTGTGTAGGTTCATTTTGTTTTGGGAAGTCTATGAGCGATAACGAGGTGTTTCCGGGCCAAAACGCAGCGCGAAAGGACGAAAGAAATTGGTGTTGAAATTTTCCAGATTTCGTCAAAGCGTACCGCGTTAGACCAAATTGCGTACCACGACCTGTACCGTGAAAGTTGGCAGAAACATTTCGTCAGAGTGGTCGTCGAAGCGTACTACGACCTGCACGAGATTTCATTTTTTTTAGGGATTTTCTTGAGGGGTATTCATGTCTTTTCACCCCTATTCTTGTACCATAACTATCCCCACTATAAATATCCCCTATTCTCTCTCTTCTAAAAAAGATCACTCAATCCCTAAACTCCCAAATCTCTCTTCTCTCATCTTTCACGCCTCTCATCTTCTCTCTTCCATTTTCTTCATCCTTCTTCATCTTCTTCACATAATAAAGAGAGACCCATGCTCCCATGGAGGTTCTTCCTCCATGGAAGCTCACCACACATCTCCACCACCCCTTTCTCACTTCATCCATCCATCATAGACTAGATTTCAAGGAATTAGGAGACAAATCCACGCTAGGAAAACTATGGAGCATCTTTGGAGGCTTGTCTTCAAGGGTTTGCTTTTATTTACTTATTTCCTTGTAATTTCTTGCTTCTTTGATGTGTAACCCCAATTTGGGGAATATTGTAAACCCTCACATGTGCTATATATATGTAATTTGTTCATAAATTTGGTTGGGTTTTGTTTTGCTCTTTGATTTATGTATATTTAATCTCTTATTGTGAAATTCATGTTTGTGGAGGTTAGAAATTGACATGTATGCTTGAATGGGAATTAGGAGTAGAGTAAATTAAATTAGGAATAGTGTAATTTAACTTCCCATGATTGTTTGTATGTTAGTGGATGACCAAAATATCATTTATTGAATGATTTGAGTGTTAGGGATTTTATCCCCAAAGAGTAGAAAAGGCTAGTTTATGCATTTAGTTGCTAAGTTGGCTTTGGTTCACATCCTTGTACTTAATGGGTCTTTTTAAGACACATTTGCCCATCCTTGGCTGGAAAGGGTGATGAATTGATTTAGGGAAAATTTCCAAGTCAAGAGGAGAACCCTTAATTCATTTGAATGTTCTTAATGTTTAACAATTTGCACAAAAGCACATGTTGTCTGGTAAACTTGTTTCCCATTTTTAGCCATCCTAGGGAGATTGATAACCGAATCCGTATCTAGAGTAAAGACAAATTGAATTCCTCTTGTGCTCGTGTAGTTATAGGGGTATTTTATTGCTTAATGCTTTCACTCGGTTAGCCACCTTGTGAATGATATTTAGGCTGTGTGTTATATATTGTGTGGTGTCGCATTGACATGCTCATCATGATATCCTCTACATTTGACCAGAAAGATGAGAGATCACTAGGCTGGCGTGTAGAGCTCGTGTGTGTGTCCCACAGTCCTTAATGAATCCAAGCATTTATGCATGGATAAAATCTCTATGTCGCTCGAGAGAGGGTAGAGATTAATTAAGGGGACACGAGCATATAACATTCGTGTTATATGGGTATCTCGTATTCTTAATGCTTTCACTTGGTTGCCATTCCGTATTTGGTTAGCCTCGTGGATGAATTATTGGCTGTAGTATGGCCCACATGGTTGCGCATTACATGCCCAACGAAATAACCAATGTATTTGACCGGAAAGTTGAGAGATCACTAGGCCGGCATACATGGCTCTTATTTGTGTCCCATGATACTTAATGAATCCATACATATGTGTGGATGTGATTTCTAAGACTCGAGAGAGATTAGAGATCAGTTAAGGGGACACGAGTCTATTATATACTTGCACATTGAGGGACTATGTGAATCTAGAGCTTAATTATGAGGATTGTTATGGTTGAGTCATTTTCCTAGTGTAACCACATTTCATGCCATCTCTCTATTCCATCCTACCATTGTAAATATTATTGTTTATCATTTATTTATTTATATTATTATTTACATTTTCCATCCACGCAACACATGAGTTCTCTCGGTGTGTTGTAATAATAGCTAGAACCGGTAACGGTCGACGGATTTCATCTCCCTGCGGAACGATACCCTCACTTGCCGCTATGCTAGTCTCTGTGACTCGCACGCTAGCGAGGTCGAACTTAATTGTTCATCTTTTGATCGACACTGCAACGACGTGTCGTCATATATTCTCCTCACCACACAGACACATTATGAACCACTTGGTTCCTTCGCCATCAAATACACCAACAAATAACAAAGTAATTTCATTTCTTCCTACAAAAGAATTCAATAACCAAAAAAATATATAAAATCTAGAAAATTACCACATTTAGCCCACTTCAAATCCTAAAGAAAGTAGCAAGAAGAACAAAGTGTTTTAAGGTCAGAACAGCCCCATAGGGCATGCATCGTCAACTCTGGCTTCCTAACATAGCCCGATAGGGCTTGCGTCTTTCCCAGTTGGGTGACTTCACAGATCTCGCTCTCTCGTGTAGAAGCCCTCCTCAAGTTGCCTTGTTCGCAACGAACCCACTGCTCAGCATGGTGCCGGCTCTGATACCACTTGATACGAACCCACTAGGTAGAACTCATCCTTAAAAACTAGTTTGTAAGGAGAGTGTGCCCAATGGGTTATATACCATTGACTAATCCTATACTTAGTCAATGTTAGATCCTAACAAGGCGGTTATTAGTTTTTATGTATTTTCAAAATATACAAAGGTCTGCTAGAACCCCTATGTTATGAAAAATGTCCAGAATTCGTAAATTTATTTGGGTAGGTTCTTCTATCTAGAAAATTATGAACATGCATATGTAGATAGAATTTTATGTCTACTATTATTTTGCAAAATTTCGTGATTTATAAATGGGTATAAAAATCGTTATAATATTTGGAGTGGACAAAGGTCAATATTGATTTCTGCTGGTCAGATTCTGGAAATAAGAAAAGAATGAATGTTTTCATATTCAAATGATCATGGATTAAATTGAGAATTTTCCTGTAGCATTTTCTATATGTCTAGATTATCCATGTCAAAGTTTGTAAGATTTGGAGTTGTAGAGAATTAATTAAAAATCGTGGATCAAAGTGTGGTCAGTTGTGGTAATTAATTGGAATAATAGATTCCAAGTCTAGTTCAATACAAGTCATTTATGCCGATTAAATTGCTATGGTGATGATGTTATGCCGATTAAATTTATTTTTTCCTTATGTGTTTTTATTTTTTTATTTTCATTTTCATTTTTTGTTTTTAATTTTGTTCTCTTATTTTTCGTTTTATCTCTATTTTCTTATTTTTGGTATTATCTGTATTTTCTTATTTAAGTTTTATTTTTATTTTTATTTTTATTTTTATTTTTAATTACAACTATTACCGAGATCTTGCAAGATTAGACCGTACGAGTATGGCCCGGCTATCGAGAAGAGGTTACATATCGACTACAACTCTCACATCTGGAGAGAGGGCCGATCCCACTTTTGGGAGAGGGCTCCCCACACTTTAGGATTTTATGGCAAAAGGTGGGATAAATATTTACAACTACCTAGGCTTGAACCTTGGTGCTGGAACTTCCACTTGAAGACTCTAACCATCAAGGCAAGAGGCCATCAGTTTTTTAATGTTTATGTTGATTTTTAGAGTGGTGTTATTGGTAACTCACTAATGATCTAATAATGCCTCGGTTTTTAAAATTCAAAAATTTACTTGATTTATTTCCTAAACTGCCCTTTTTAATTATCTTCCAAACTTAACTCATCCCATAAATGCTCTCTATATATTTTCAAAAAAAAAAAAAAAAACTTCTCTCTCTCTCTCTCTCTATATATATAATAATAATAATAATAATAATAATAATAATAAGTTATGTACCTTTTTCCTCCATTTCTTTACTCTCATCCAGCACCCCTTCATTGTATTTTATTTTATTTTTCATTCATGTTGTTTATCATATAGGGAAGATAAAAATAAAAAATAAAAATAAAATTTATTTGATCATATTGTGTTCATTATATAGCAAAAAAAAAAATTAGGGTTTAAAGCATTAAAAAAAGAAGAAGCTTTTTTCAGATAAACACAAGATTATTTGTAGATGTGAGGTTTTATTAGAATTTAATTTGATCATATTGAGATAAAAGAAATGAAGGGAAAAAAATTGCAATGGAGGGGTGATGGATGTGTTTGTATGTGAGAGGTCAGTTTTTTTTTTTTTTTTTTTTTTTAATATAGAGAGAGAGAGAGCATTTATGGAGTGAGTTAAGTTTGGAAGATAATTAAAAGGGCAGTTTATCAAATAAATCAAGTAAATTTTGAATTTTAAAAACCAAAGTATTATTAAATCATTAGTTTGTTGCCAATAGCACCACTCTGATTTTTATTATTTTGTGTAGTGTTTTGACTTTTATTTTGTTATTTTTATATATGGGTATTTTGGACCTTTCAAAGGTCATACAAAATCAATCTAACATAATGGTTAACAACGGTTAAATGTAGGGGTGTTGGTGTAGAATAAACAAGCTTTTATATCTAGGTGTCTAAACCAAAACCTCAAGGGTGTGTGTGTAATTTCCACTATTTAGAAATATTTGTCAAAACTAACATCTTTTGAAACTAGAATTCACTTTAAACCTTATCTTGAAAAAAAAAAAAAAAACAATACTTAAACAAATCTTTCAAAGAATATTAATACATAACCCAAAAAAAATAAAAAATCTTAAGATCATTTCGCATCTCTTTCCCTATTCTATCTCTTTGTTATTCATTTTCCCTCCTCTTTCTCTTTCCCTCTCTTATGTTTCCTCTATTTGTTCATACTCTACCATACTCGCATCCAGTGGCAGATGCGTGAGAGGGCTACCCCGGGCTATAGCTCGGGCAACCCTCTTTCAAAAGAATATTATATATATATATATATATATATATACAGATTTTCTATTATCAGTTCGTCCTAACAATAAATATATCAGGACAAAGAATGTGGACCACTAGATTTACATACTTTGGCTCAAAGTGCATGCACTTGTCAAAACTTCTTCATAATCTATAGTCCACATTCTTCGTCCTGATATATTTATTGTCAGGACGAACTGACTATAGAAAGACTGTATATATATATATATACATGTATATTATGACTAATTGTTAAAACACCCCTGATATTGTATCTAATTGTATTTATGTGCAAATTTTGTTTATAATTGCACTAACATCCCCTACCATTAGTATAATTTATTTCATTTATTTATTCTAACCTAAAATCAAAAGATAATATTAAAAATTACAAACAATCAATCACAATTGACAAAAGTATTATTTTATGCTTGTTTTACATATAATATTTCCTTTCTTTTATTTCAATTTTTTTATTGCACAATTTAGATTCATTTCATTTTGTTTTATTTGTTAGTTTAAACTTTAAACAATTGAAACCAGTCATTAATAGTAAATTTCCATAATATGTAGAATTTATTTAAAAACAAGATATATATTGACAAACAAATCAATGTGTGGGCCTGTGAATCATTGATTGAGCATTCAAATATATTGACTAAACAATTCAATGTGAGGGTTTGTGAGCCACTAATTAAGTATTAGAATATATTGATTAAATAAAAATAGATAAATCCAACAATTGATAGCTAATGAATTAACTATATACTACGTACAATTGTGTACTGAGAAAAAAAACTATTTGTATATATAATTTAGCTCGATCTACAGATATTTCCTGGGTCCGCCCCTGCTCGTATCTACATCTATTCTCATCTCATTTCCTCCCTCTTTTGCTATTATTTACTTTATCTCTATTGTTTTTCTTTTTCCTTTTCATCTATGTTTTTTATTTATTTTTTTATTTATCATGAAACAAAGATATCATTTAAATACCTTAATATTGTTTGTAACAGTGTATATTTGATGGATTTGGATAGTATTTTACATCACTTATTTGTTATTTGCATCGATTTTGAAAATTTCCAAATTTATGGGTTTTCTAATGAACATTACATGATATGATGCAATGTAGTAATTTTTTTAAGTTTAACACGTAACATGTGTGTTATCAATTTATCATATGATTTATGAGTTTTCTAATAAATATTACATGATATGATGTCGTGTAATTTTTTTTAGTTCATCATATAACATGTGTTTGTAATGTAATAAATTTATTGGTTTTTTTAATGAACGTTACATGATATGATGATGTGTAATATTTGTTTAATTCATAATGTTTTTTCTTTTCGTGTATTTAAGTTTTAAGTTTTAGTAGGGGAATTTGAGTCTCTTTAATTTATCTCAAAGGTTAGTTAATTTTTGAATTTTTAGAGGGGTGGTTAATTTTGTAATTTTATGACTAATATTACGAATTAAAAGATTTTCTCCTTGCAATCCGTGCTTTTTTGTTCATACTCCTTTTCTAAATACACTTAGAGCATCTCCAATGGTATAAGTAAATTTGGATCCTTAAAAGTTGCCACCTCAGCATTTGAGAATTGTTTTCAGGGATTACTAAATTTGATGATTGTATAGTCCACAATGGTACACTTGTAATGGTACTACAATGGTATATTAGTTTTTTTTGCTAAAAAATAAAAAAATTTATAAAAGACAAGAAAAGGTATATGATATGGGTATTGATCCATTCGTAATGAAGAGACGAATTTTACCTGATTGAAATTTTTGGGGTTGAAACAATGATGAAATACATAGATGATCAGAGAAAAAAAGAGGAAAAAAAAAGTCACAGAAGAGAGAGAAACAATAAAATTACAACAGTTAATTTGTATTAAGTTTGTATTTGATGATTGAAAGTCAATCTTCAAATTTGATTATTGAAGAGGCAATTTGATTATTGATAACTACTATTGCTAAATTTTATTGACTCTATTGGACGGTGTTTTTTTGGATAAATAATCAAATTTTGATTACTCTCCTACTTTTGAGAATACCATTGTAGATGCTCTTAGGGGTCATTTTTTTTTATTATTTTTTTTTATTATCTAAAGACTGAATAGGGACTGAAATCTGAACCAGAATGACATGTTGTTTTTTTTTTCTCACATCTGAATATACTGTCAATATATTTATTTTTTAAAAATAAAATTGTCTGAAAATAGGTAATTTTACATTTATACCCATGTTAATTAAAAGAAGTAATTTAATGTTCTTCTACAAATAAAGTTCAATTTAACAAAATAAAAAAACTCATCAAATGATATAATTGCGCATGTCATGCAAACAAAGTTCAAGTTCAATTTATTGTCAAAAAAAAAAAAAAAAAAATCGAGTTATTTTACATGTTGCCTACGTTTCTGGTGTATATAACTGAGGAAATCATTTTACATTTATTTTTTTGAAATAGGTTCCTGAATTATATGCATCGGTCTCTATGAGAAATTATTAGGGTTTTTTTTTTTTCTTTTCTAAAAGCCGTTTAAAATTGAAAGATCTCTACACTGTATCAAATTAGGATAAATTTGGAAATATATCTTCTTTGGAAGGATATACTTGGAAGATAATATTTTAATTGTAATCTGGTGATTTGGAATTAAGTTAAAAGTCAGGATTTCTTACTTTATTTTTTAAGTTGTTTTTTTTTGATATTTTTAAGTTGTCTGACCACTTAAAAAAAACAAACAAAACAACTTAAATTATAAAAACGAACGACCCCTTAATTATAAAAACTTAAATTTTAAAAAATTATAATTACACTTCATTTTTTTCCAAAATCATCATTTTTATCTTTTGACACTCCATTTAAAAAAAATAAAAATAAAAAAAATTCAAGATATTACATTCGTTGTCATTAAGGTTTGATTATTATGTATTGATAATTGTTTTATGTCTCTTATTGTACTGGTGATTTTTGTTTTTTGTTTATATGGGTATTAATTCTTTTGGGTGATACATTTAGGTGGATTATCTAACTTTTGAAAGTTTATAAATCGGTGGATTTACAAATCATCTATATAAAAGTTTGCAATCTAGTAAGTATAAATTTAGTGATACATGGCTTGTATATAAAATGTTTACTTACCAAGATTTAACTTTAAACACATTTTACTTAAAGCTTGAAAATATATCAGTATAAACAGAGCTAAAACGTTTGAAATTTAGTATAAATTAGGTTTAAACATGCAGTAAAACAGTAAAATGTGCTTGAATAATATAACCCAACGCTTAAAGCAGTAGCATGATTAGGATCAAATTATTCTAAGTTTTCTTTTTTACAGATTTTTTTTTTTTTTTTTCACATAATTTCATCAATTCTGATTTAGTTGTTGTAAATAATAATAATAATAATAATAATAATAACAATGGTTGATCAGAATGAATAAAGAACTAACAAACTAGTAATCTGAATTTGATTAAGTTCCATATCATTCTCCATCAAATCTCAACCAAACAAATAAAATATTGAAAAAAAAAGTTTTAGGGTTTGTAAACCACTAAAGAAAAAGAAAAATACAGTTGGATTCTAAAAAATTTGTTTGTAGTGTTTTTAGATTTTTTTTTTTTATTTTTTTTATTTTTTATTTTTTATCCTTTTAGTAATTTTAATTGAGGCTAAATTTGTCTAATATAATTTTTTTTTTTTAAAATTGAGTGTAAAAAGACATTTTGTGGATTGACAACAACATCACTCCAAATTAAAATGTTATTTTTATGTTATAAATATTTAGGAAATATTCTTCTTATGATATATTTATCTAGTATACTAAAAATAGCTATAATAATAATAATAATATATATATTTGAAAAAATAGCTATTAATAATATTGAATTTGGATCCTCTCTTCACCTCATCTTGTCCTCATCTAAATCAATGGTATAGATTAATTATATCTTTTGGTTGTATAAAACATAAAAAATAATAGAAACAATCCAGACCATTGATTTATTATATTAGACACATGTTAATAGATTATAAAAATGATGAGAATATTATATACTAAATAGTTATATAACGATAAAATAATTTCATCAAATAAAATAAAGAAATCTATATAAAAATAATAATAAAAGTGAAGAGAGGATCATCACATTGAAAGTAGTTAAACAAGCTTTAAAAAAAGTAGTTAAACAAATAATATCATAAAAACAAACAATATTTTATTTTGAGTAAATCTAATCTAACATTTTCTTCTTCTATTGATGTATCTCTAGATTTTTCTTCATATTCAAGTTTTTTAGATTTTTCAAAAAAAAAAAAGTGTGGCTCTTCCAAATCTAATCTAACAACATTTTCTTCTTCCATTGATGTATCTCCGGATTTTTATTCAGATTCAAGTTTTTCAGATTTTTCAAAAATAAAAATAAAAAGTGTGACTCACCTAAATCCAATCCAACAACATTTTCTTCATTTTTTTTTTTTTTTTTTTTTCCATTCTTCCATGTTAGTAAAACTTGAGAAGAAAATAGAAAAGAAAAGAAAAAAAAACTTGAGACCTGTTTTTTTTTTTTTTTTTTTAATAAATAAAAAAGGCTTAAAATGACAAAAATATCATTATTTTTGTTAAGTTTGACTTTACTTTTACTAACAATAACAATAGGGGAGGTCATTGTTAATTAAGTATAAAGTTGTTTCTGATTGTCAAAGACCAAACCTTAGGGAAACTGGTTGCAATTTGCTTTTTTATTTTATTTTTTTTAAAGAAAAAGAAAACAAGGCCATAGTAACGAAAGGGCGCGTTTGTTAACGTTTTCAGAAACTGTTTTTTGTTTTCTGAGTCACAAAAACAGGAAAAACCCGTTTGGTAGATGATTTCAAAAAACTGTTTTATAAAACATTGATAACAGTTTTCAGTTTTAATGAACAAAAAATTGAGAACTCTGAGAACAACAATTTGTTGTTTTCAGTATTCTTGAAAACTTTTTTTTAGCAATAAAATGTACTCAAACCAAATCCATCTTTTGGATCTTCATGGATCTATATCAAAAAGATGATGATGATTTCGATAGGTTTGATGATGAAAATTAAATTTATTTATTATTTAATTTTAATTTTTTTTAGTTTTAATGTTTAATTATTTTAATATCACTTTTTCATTATATATAATATTAATCTTTTAAAAATGATTTTAAAAATATTATACTAAACACGTTTTTTATGTTTTGATTCTCCGAATATCGTTTTCAACCATTGCTACCAAACGCGTTTTTGAATTCAAAAAATCCAAAAATCAGTTTTTCAAAAACTTCAGATTACAAGAAAACAAAAACTGAAAAACGAAAACGTTACCAAACAGCCCCTTAATTATTTGTTTCAAGTCAATTGGCGGGAATAACAACAATCAACAAGAAGAAAAAGAGGTCTGTTCATGACAAGGAAGGGTATATCGGTCTCTTAACCCAAACCCAAATCCAAACCCTAGATTAGATCTTCTCAATCTTCCACAGACACTAACGAGTGGACTCACTGAGTGACAAAGGAGATGTCGCATTTTGGGAAATCCAGGACCTCCAGACATCAGAGACACCTATTCTCTCCTTGTCCTCAACATCACTTTCCGTATTTTCCAATCTCCTTTTCTCTATTTTTAACTCATCTCTGGTTTTTGTTTTTGTCTCACTTCTCATTTCCTATTTTTGTTGTTGTTAACGTAGGTACCAGCGGATGATCTCTTCCTTCTCTTCGACAACCTCGTAACCGAAGGACTGGTGAATCGAGAGGCTTTGTTTTTGTTCGCTACAAGTACGCTGATGAGGCGCAAAAGGCTGTCGAGAAGTTTGATGGTTTAATTTATTTCTTTTTTTTTTTCAAAAAAAAAAAATTCAAATAATGAATTGTCCTTTCAAAGAATTTGCAATTTAATTTTATTGGTTTTGGATTTTGATTTTTCAGGAAGAGTTGTAGATGGAATCATGGAAGAGAGATTATGGTTCAATTCGCCAAGTACGGTCCAAATACTGAGCTTATATGAGTGTTGCTTTTGTTTAATTAGTGATATAATTTTATTTTTGTGTGTAATGTGTTTTTTTATGTTTCCTTTAAAATTTTATATTTATGTATAATGCTGCAATGAGTTTTGTTTATTTGAGTTTTGCTGTTTAATCTTTTCAGTCATAAGGGGAAGGTATCGGAAACTTTTTCAAAGACGAGAGGCAGGTCGAGAAGCCGCAGCCCTCGTCCAAGGTGATGATTCCTTTTTAGAATATGCTTATGAATTCAGATTTAAGATGTGTCTTCTGAAGATAAATAGGTTATTGTTTTGGGTCTCTTAAGTGCTGAAATAGAAGTCTCTAGTGCTTGTACCCGTGACAATACAATAGGTAATTTTGGAGATTATAGGTGGCTAAATTTTGTGTTCATTAGACCCAAAAGATGTTAATTACATTGTTGGGTCTGCAACTATATCTCTTTTCTTCTTAGTAGACTTTTTTTCACATGCCATTGACGAGGCTTTACTTGCCATCAAAATGTTATTATTTTTTACTCATTGTTAATTACATTGTTGCATACAAGTGGTTGGACATCGGTTCAACTGTGTTTATACATTCAGTGTTTCTGACTTCTAAGTATTGCCAGATAAATGACAAGAAATCCTTAAGTTGTGGCTAACTGATATCAAATGAGATGGCATATAAGTTGAAGTGTAGAGCAAGCATGTCCTTTTTCATTTATTTTTTGTCCTTCGATATATGGATGTTCTTTCTTTGTGTTGTCTCTTGCTCAGATTCAGTCATCCCAATGGTCATGAGAAATATTTTTTTCCTTTAATATTATGGGCTAAATTTCTACGGAATTACTCTACTCACTAATCACATCCTTTTAAAGAGCAACACAAGAAATATTTTATGATTAAGGTTTAAATCAATTTTAGTAAATTGTAATATGACCACACATATGTATCTCCTTGCATTTGCATTTGAGGCATGTTTGACAAGTTAAATTGTGGTTGTTCTAATGGGATGAGGGGTCAACTCAAAGGTAACATGGGCCTTAATTAATTAATGGCATATGATTGTTTGCCATTTGTATATTCCTTAAGGGAGAATGGCCTTGAAGTTGTATTCACATAAACGATAATCGATTTACTCTGATGATTTAGGTTCTGAAAAGTTTTTCAGATTTATGGGATAGCTGTTGTGCAGAAACACAATTCACTGTCATATTCATGTAAACTAGCTTCAGTTTACAGTTGAATAATAATGTTGCATTCCATCTATTGGTTGGCATACTGTGTAGGATTATCTGTCTCAATTAGAATTTAAATTAAAAAAAATCTCTTTTGATAGGATTTAAATATAAAATCCCAATAATACAGATTGATGGAGACTAGAAGTCGTGATATATCCAACCAAAATAAAGTAGGTGTTAAATTATGTGTGTATGTTCTTTTCCTTCACTGATTCCTTCTTAGACAATGTTACTTCACATTATGTTCATTATGTTACTTTAGTTATTGCACATAATAAAGTTTTAGATACACCTTACATGCCCCATGAAGTATAGAAAATCGAACACTGGACATTTTGTTTAATAGGTTTGAATGTTTGATGTATTTGTTTCTGTAGGCTGGTGCTATCTGAGCTGTGTTCTTAACAGTTTTCATGATGTTACTTGAAATTTCCTTCCTATTTAAGGATTTTCTTCCGGTTATTTTTTATTGTTTATTTTAATTTTAGTTTTAGTTGTCCTTTTGTTTGTCAGTTGGTTTGTTTTTTCTGCTTTTCATGATCTCTAATGTTTTCTTTACTGATTAACATTATATCTAGATTGTGATATATTTTGTTTAATGTGATATTTTCTGTTGATGGATGATATAGGGGATCTTAATTGCTGTGTTTGTATGGCTGATTGCAAAATGATGACTTTGCACTTGATGCTGTGTTAACTTCGAGATGATCGATCTCAAATTATTCATGTTAGTTGATGTCTATAGTGTCCTGGTTCATAAGCGTTAAAAGTTAAAACTCACAATTTATTGAGTCTGATCGATCTCAAATTATTCATGTTAGTTGATGTCTATAGTGTCCTGGTTCGTAAGCGTTAAAAGTTAAAACTCACAATTTATTGAGTCTTTAATTGATGAGAATTCTGACTTTTGACCTTAACACTCTCGTTTGATCTTTGCTGACTTTGAATGGTGGTTACACCATTGAAATGCTATTTAACTGAACTTGGTGAACAGGCTTATGCCCATTACAATTATCTTCTCTCTTTTGGAAGTTCTTTTGTCTTGCTGAAGACATTAGTATTATTCACTACTGAATTCTTGAATGTTAAATATATAATCCTCTGGAAGACAATTAATTAGCATCATCTCCCGTGAAGCTAGGATATTTAATTAAATTAGTTTTATGTTAAAATTTACTCAGCATTGAAAGGTGTATTTTATAATTGAGGTTTTTTTAAAAATATTATTATTATTATTATTATTATTATTATTATTATTATTATTAATTTATAGAAATAATTTTTTATTTTTTTGGAAAAGCAAATTTATAGAAATAATTGAGTTACAACATGGTGTGCATGATTCTGACTAAATTTATTACCAGACAATTTATCTCAGAAAGGGCACGAGGATGTCGGTGACTTGAGTTTGAGTTTTAGAATTGGTTTTACCTGGAGTGGTGTTCTGATAAAAATTTCTAACAAATAGAACTTTAAGGAATAAAATCTTGGTTGGGTAATAGAACTAGAGATAATTGCAGAAGGTGCATACAGATGTAGGATCAGCCTCGTCCCCTACTTAGGGTAAGGGCAAAGATGGACCTAATTAATCATCACCTAGAGTCATTTTGCACCGGTGGCTGACGAGCAGAGTTGAATTGAACGTACTCCCAGATCCTTTGGAGACTTAATGTCCTTAGTCCCAACGTTCCTAGCATCTAAGTAGAAGCCCTTTACCATCTTCAGAGGGGCTTCAAAGCCCCTCTGATATTCGATGGTGTGATGTCGAATTTCTTGCGTCAGTAAAATGAGATATATTTTGTTTTAAAACTTCATAATCTTGTTGATTTTAGTATTTAATAAACTTGATATTAAAACCAATTAAAGAACAATTTATTCTAAATATTTGATGAGAGATTTTAAAGCGTCTTTAAATTTAAATACTTTGACAAAAAATTTTAATATTTAAACAAGTCTGCTTCTTTGAAGTTTCAACACCGATTCGTCGGGGAACTATTGATACCGACAATGGAAGGGAAAATTCTAAGTCAAGCACAGCCACTCAGGCATAATAACATTCTAAAGTATATAAAAAGACAAAGACCTGCCTTTAAGTTGAGTCTTGATAGTTGTCGAGTTGTGTTATATTGGATTATGTGTGTACCAATCTCGGATTCAGTGGGTCTTAACTAAGAAAAAAAACATTGAAGGATGCGTTAAATTTCACATTTAATTGAGTTATTATTATTATTATTATTTTATTTTTTTGAAGTATTACAAGAGCTACGAAAGCTATTACAACAGGATTGCCAACGATACTAACACACATACTTGTAAAATGAGTATGAAGAGATTTGAATCTCTGACCACTAATGTGGAAGGGAGGTGTACGACTACCTGTACTAAGAGGTGATGTGCCATTTTA
The DNA here is from genome assembly GCA_030490815.1 of Acer saccharum. Classification (NCBI taxonomy): domain Eukaryota; kingdom Viridiplantae; phylum Streptophyta; class Magnoliopsida; order Sapindales; family Sapindaceae; genus Acer; species Acer saccharum. The sequence continues at coordinate 32,183,351 of CM059872.1, forward strand.
TTGAGTCTTTAATTGATGAGAATTCTGACTTTTGAGTGTATAACTCACTCTTGATCTGTTCTGAGTTTGAATGGTTGTAAATTCTTTTTAAGTTTTAACTGAACTTGGTATGCACATTACAATAATCTTCTCTTTTGGAAGTTCTTTTGTCTTGCAGGTCTATGTGCTGACCTGAATTAATTAAAAATAATGAAAGTAAATAACATAAAATAAATAAATATGCCATTGATTTTAGATGTCAATAGATTTATTTAGCTTAGCACAAATGTCAGTTTAGCAGAGAATCTCAATCCTATTCAGTATTGCATTCTTGATTAATGTTAAATATATAAGCCTGTGGAGCTAGTTACAACATGGTGTGCATGATCTGGTCTAAATTTATTATAAATTTATCACCGGACAATTCATCTCAGAATGGGCATGAGGATGTCAGTGACTTGAGTTTTAGAATTGGAGTGGTGTTATGATAACTTTTTTTTAAATGATTGGATTTCAGTTCAATAGAGATTTTGATGATTCAAATATTAGCATGTTGACCAGATGGTATAGAATTGAGTTAAAGCATGATTTAAAATTATGAAGCTGATCATCCACTGTAATGTTGCTTTTTATGCTTGGTGACTGCAATTGAATTTAAATCACAATGGAAATATGTAAAAGTAAAAAATAATTATAAATTTAATAAATTAAGAACTAGGTTATATCTTAACTGGAATTTGGAATCATCAGTGAAATTAAATATATTTTGTTTTGGAAAAATGTCATAATCTCTTCAATTTTTTGGTATTTAATAAACCTGATATTAAAACCAATTTATAATACTTAAATAAAGAACAATTTACTCTTGAGTATTTGATGAGTGATTTAAAATAGTCTTTACTTGTAAATACTTAACCAGAATTTTTAATATTTAAACGGTTCTGATGTATTTAATTACAAATATTATTATATATTTTGATGAAGAGATGCAATCCATTTTCCTATTTCATTAGGTTAAGTTTATGTAATCTTTAAGAATTATTTTGATGTTGCGGTTTCTTTGAAAGAGCAAGCTGTGATATATATCTGAAGAGTGCAGCTAGTATGCCTCTTTGAAGTTTCAAAATCCAACCCCGATCGTTGGGGAACCATTGATACTGACAATGGCAGGGAAAATTCTAAGTCAAGCACATGCCCATATATAAAACAGAATATATAACATTCTAAAGTATACAAGAAGACAAAGACCTCAACTTTTTAAGTCAAGTCTTGAAAGATTGTCGAGTTGTGTTATAATAGAGCATTATATGATACATTCATGAAGGGAAAGTGTACCTGATGTCCTGTTACATTCATGAAATGTCTGGTCATCTGGGAATCCTCATCACTGTCCTCATCAAGGACAATCAAGAAAACAACAAACCTGGACTTAAAGATGGGGAAGACTTTTCAAACCTTGAGATGAGAATGATTGAGATATTGTAAATTGCAAGATCCTGAGTCCTGACCCTATATATATTCAAATCTAAATTATCATATGCACTACTCAAAACACTTTCACAATGTTATTTGTATTTTGTGGATATATCGTTGATGATTCTAATCGTGAAGATTTGTGAATTAAGGTTTTCGTATGGTCCATTTTAGTCATTTTCCATAATCAATTAAAGTTTACCAAACACTTTTTCCTTACTTTTTTCTTAATTTGATTATTTATAAAGTCAATTTACTAAACACCTATCAACTTATCTTTAAGAGCATCTCCAATGTTCCATACAAAACTCTACTCCAATTTAAAGTTAAAAGAGAATCTTTTAGGAATATGTTAACAACCAAATTTTTTTCCACTCCAATGTTCCGTATCAAATTTTACATCAAAAAATCATCTTTTCAAATCCAAATAAATATCCTAATAAATAAAAGAATAAAATCCCAATAAAAGTTTAACATTATTTTAATATATAATTATTTAGTAAATTAAGTAAATTAAATAAATTAAATATGTATATCAATATGAGTGTCATTTTAAAGATCTCAACGAGATCTTTCCAATCAGAGGCGAATGTAAGGGGGGGCCCATAGGGGCCATGGCCCCCCCAACCAATTAAAAAAAAAAAAAAATCTATTATACGTAACATTAAAATGTAAACCAATAAAAACAAAAACAAAATGTGATATATATATATATATATTAGATAGGTGATAATATTATCTTGTCCCTTTATTATTTTTATAATATAAATTAACTAATAATTTCAGTGCAAATGCAGAGAGGTGCCATTAAAAATCAGAGAGTTTGATGGATGTAAAATGTGTTATAGGTTCTACACTTCTACTATATGACTATATGAGGGACTAGACAATGAGTTTGATAAGTAATAAGATGGCTTCCGTTGGACAAAATTAGTGTTGCTTGTATTTCATTGGGTTGCCATAAGAGAAAATCTTTGGTGTATCGGGTATTCTGCTGAATGATGCACCGGTCAGTCCATTGAAGATCAGACATGTGGCATAAAAAAATTTCTTTATGGATCTTCTTGAACCAAATATGCACAAGTGGGATAAGAATGGGATGGGTCATTGATGCCACGTTGTGATAGAGAAGATCTTGACAAATCATATATAGCATTTGGCAAGCAAAATTTAATGGTACACAAACACTTAATTGGGTCAACCACTATAAAATATTCACCCAATTAATTTCATTTGGTCTTCCACCAGTAATTCCATTTCCACTGTTATGGATCAACCATTATAGAAGTGGATCAACTGTTGAACTGGGATTTTCCAAATTTGCATTAATTATCTTAGTTGAATTTAGGTCACGATGGCTTGACTATGGTAGTGTTATAGTAACAGCACTAATGCATTTGAATTTAGACCTATATATATATATATATATATATATATATATATATATATATATAGGGGTTCTTACAATTTGGTCTCAACTTAATTGGGAAATATTACTTTTTTATTCCTTAATTCAAATTTCATCAATTTGGTCCTTATATAATAGAAAATCAATCAAATTAGTTATACCGTTAGTCAAAGTGACAGTTTTGACTAACGGTAGGACTAATTTGATTGATTTTCTATTATATATGGATCAAATTGATGAAATTTGAATTAAAGAGTAAAAAAAGTGATGTTTCCCAATTAAGTTGGGACCAAATTGTAAAAACCCCTTTCAGTTATGCATACCATTACGAATAGATATAGGTTTTGCAACAAAATAAAAGATGTTTTATCATACACTCTTTAAATATGTAATTGAAATGAAAATTAGGAAGAAATTGGTTATAAATAATTTTCTAGATATAAAATAGACTTGTTACATTTTAATTAGTTAATGTCTATTTTATTTATTTATTTGTATCATTACTTTTAACACCGAACGGTATCACATTTTGTTGAAAAGTATCAGGCGCAAGATTCCACACTTTTTCTTGTGCAGGATTCCTATTGATATTATTTGAAGATTGCATTACCTACAATATTAATTTTTGTTTTGGCCCCCCCAAAGCCAAAATTCTGGCTTCGCCCCTGTTTCCAATGATATATTTTTTGGGAATGCATATTACGTAATTAAGTATAAAAAAGATTAATTAGAAAAGAAATTTTTTTTTAAAAAAAAGAATGAGATAAGTTGATGTGACAATTAAAAAAAAAAAGAGTCAAGATTTGAGGAACAGTGCGCCACTGTTTCTCAATACAAGTTTTTTTTTTCTTGGTAAACAAAAAATGAAGCAACGTTGGAGATGTTTTTTTTTATGAACATTATATTAGAGTTGCTGTGAGGGATAGAGCAACGTTGGAAATACTCTAAAGCTGATTATTCATTAAGTTAAGCTAAAAGTGGATTATTTCAGAAGCAAAGCAATCCCAAACATAGTTCTAATGTCCTTAGTCCCAACGTTCCTAGCATCTAAGGAGAAGCCATTTACCATCATCAGAGGGTCTTTGAGACCCCTCTAATATTCGATGGTGCAATGTCGAATTTCTTGCGTCAATAAAATGAGATATATTTTGTTTTAAAACTTCATAAACTGGTAGATTTTAGTATTTAATAAACCTGATATTAAAACCAATTAAAGAACAATTTTACTCTAAATATTTGATGAGAGATTTTAAACGGTCTTCAAATTTAAGTACTTAGATTATTTATTTTTTTAATAGTTAGGGCCAGTTTGGTATTGCTGAAACTTTTATAATAATCACTGTTAGCTGTGTTGAAGAAATAATCAGCTGTGGCTCAAAAACAGTATATATATGTTTAGTAATTTCATTTTAAAAGTTCTAAAATAAGTTATAATGACTGAAAAAGACATGATTTAAGAACCTTATTTCATTGTTTCCATTATATATATATATATATATGTCTTAAATCAGTATTTAAACAAGAAAAAAATTCCATAAGAACAATAAAATTATTTTTAAAAGATTCTATAAATCAAATCAATATTTAATTAGAATATTTAATTTTAAGATAAAGTAAGGTATATAAATGATTTTAATTTGATTTCATAAGGATAATAATGATATTTTAAAAGATTTATTAAATGTTGAAATAGATTATTTCATAATCACTTTCAAAAAGTAACCCCTCATTTACTTCTCAAAATTATTGTTAAAACTTACCAAATTATCAATTAATCACTTTTGAAAGTTTTCCCACATATCATTTTATGTCAAAATTATAAAATAAGCTTGTTTTAACTTCCCAAAAGCAATACCAAACTGGCCCTTAAACAGGTCTGCCTTTATGAAGTTTCAACCCCGATTCGTCGGGGAACTATTGATAACGACAATGGAAGGGAAAATTCTAGTCAAGCACGGCCACTCAAGTAGAATAACAATCTTAAGTATAGAAAAAGACAAAGACCTGAACTTTTAAGTCGAGTCTTGAAAGATTGTCACATTGAACATTGAAGGATGCGTTGAATTTCACATTTTATTGAGTTATTATTTATTATTATTATTATTATTTTATGTACAACAAAAGCTACCAAAACTATTACAATAAGACTACTAATGTGGAAGGGAAGTGTACAACACCTGTACTAAAAGATAATGTGCGGTTTTATTAAATCTTTAATTGGTAAGAATTTTGACTTTTGGTGTATCACTCACTCTTGATCTGTTCTGAGTTTGAATGGTTGTAAATTCCTTTTAAGTTTTAACTGAACTTGGTGTATGCACATTACAATAATCTTCTCTCTTTTTGAAGTTCTTTTGTCTTGCAGGTCTATGTGCTGACCTAAATTAATTAAAAATAATGAAAGAAAATAACATAAAATAAATAAATATCACCCATTGATTATAGATGTCAACAAATTTATTGAGCTCAGCACAAATGTCAGTTTAGCAGAGAATCTCAATCCTATTCACCATAGCATTCTTGATTAACGTTAAATATATAAGCCTGTGAAGCTAGTTACAACATGGTGTGCATGATCTGGTCTAAATTTATTATAAATTTATCACCGGACAATTCATCTCAGAAAGGGCATGAGGATGTCGGTGACTTGAGTTTTAGAATTGGAGTGGTGTTTTGATATTATTTTTTTGAGACTTTCTGATAAAAATTTCTAACATATGAAACTTTAATGAATAAAATCTTGGTTGGTTAATTTCTAAGCTGCAACTGATAATCATTTTGGCATGTAGGGTGGTGGCAATGATTTTCGTATTATTCCCACTCGTAGGTTCTTCATTCATATGTTTTGCTCCATAATAAAAATATTAGAGTATCTCCAATGTAAAAGTGATTTGCAAATCAATAATTGTTGACATGGTAACAATGTTAAGAGATTTGCTTCCTATATGACATAATTATAAATTTGATAGACAATCAACTCAAAATTTAGTGTTCAATATTTCTTTTTAAAACACTTTTTTTTTTTAATGGCATGTCCAATCTTTTTTTTCATGTTTTCTTTTTTATTTTATTTCCTTATCAAAAATAGATGAAAAATTATGTCAATTTTAAATATTTTTGATAGTGTCTAATAATTTTTTTACCACATCAGCTTGATGTTGAATAAATATAACTACATTGGAGATACATTTATTAACAGATGGTCAATTTATCCTACGTGATATTTTTTTTTTTCACAAGCCACTATTGTATTGTAAATGCTCTTAAACGTAAATAACTTAACTAACTCGTTTTCTTTAAATGATTGGATTTCAGTTCAATAGAGATTTGATGATTCAAATAGTAGCATATTGACCGGATGGTCTAGATTTGAGTTAAAGCATGATTTAAAATTATGAAGCTGATCCACTGTAATGTTGCTTTTTATGCTTGGTGACTGCAATTGAATTTAAATCACAAAGGAATTAAGTAAAAGTAAAAAAATAATTATAAACGTAATAAAATAAGAACTAGGTTATATCTTAATTGGAATTTGGAATCATCAATGAAATTAAATATATTTTGGTTTGGAAAAATGTCATAATCTCTTCAATTTTTTAGTATTTAATAAACCTGATATTAAAACCAAATTATAATACTTAAATAAAGAACAATTTACTCTAAGTATTTGATGAGAGATTTAAAATGGTCTTTACTTGTAAATACTTAACCAGAATTTTTAATATTTAAACGGTTCTGATGTATTTAATTACAAATATTATTATATATTTTGATGAAGAGATGCAATCCATTTTCCTATTTCATTAGGTTAAGTTTATGTAATCTTAAGAATTATTTTGATGTTGCGGATTCTTTGAAAGAGCAAGCTGTGATATATATCTGAAGAGTGCAGCTAGTATGCCTCTTTGAAGTTTCAAAATCCAACCCCGATCGTTGGGGAACCATTGATACTGACAATGGCAGGGAAAATTCTAAGTCAAGCACATGCCCATATATAAGACAGAATATATAACATTCTAAAATATACAAGAAGACAAAGACCTCAACTTTTTAAGTCAAGTCTTGAAAGATTGTCGAGTTGTGTTATAATAGAGCATTATATGATACATTCATGAAGGGAAAGTGTACCTTATCTCCTGTTACATTCATGAAATGTCTGGTCATTTGGGAATCCCCATCACTGTCCTCATCAAGGACAAATCAAGAAAGCAACAAACCTGGACTTAAAGACGGGGAAGACTTTTCAAACCTTGAGATGAGAATGATTGAGATATTGTAAATTGCAAGATCCTGACCCTATATATATTCAAATCTAAATTATCATCTGCACTACTCAAAACACTTTCAAAATGTTATTTGTATTTTGTGGATATATCATTGATGATTCTAATCGTGAAGATTTGTGAATTAAGGTTTTTGTAAGGTCTGAATTCTATAACATCCCGATAGGGTATTGGATTACAATAACATGAAGCCAAAGTAGTTATAATTGTAAATGCTGACTTTAGATATAAAATGCCCAAAATATTCAATCTATCAAAGTAGAGGCATATAATTATGAAAAATAAAATAAAGAATTATATTAATGATGCGGTTTCTTTGAAAGTGCAAGTCTAGATATATGAAGGGTGAAGGTTCCTGATGAGATTAATAGTAATGTAATGGCTGACTTTCAGCATCCTTTATAAGTTTGTCTTTTTTAATGCATTCCTAAAGAAAAATAAATGTCATCTAAAAGAAAAAGACATAGTTTCGTGGTAACTATAGCTTTAATTTAAGAGGTCCCAAGTAGGAATTCCCTCTTGGAATTAAAAAACACACACGTATTTGTAAATCTCCATTGAAAGGTACAACAGGTCTGCGTCTTTGAAGTTCCAATTCGGAGGAGCACTCTTGATACTGACGAATGGCATGGAAAATTCTAAGTCAAGCACAGCCACTCAGGCAGAATAACAAATTTGAAAGATTCAAGTGTTGTGTGATATTAGAGCTGCAGAGCATATGTGCACCAATCTAGGATAGACTTAGTCTCAACTGTAAAAACAACATTAAATGATGCATTAAATTTAACTTCTTATGAATTCAGATTTAAGATGTGTATTCTGAAGATAAATAGGTTATTATTTTGGGTCCCTTAAGTGCTGAAATAGAAGTCTCTAGTGCTTGTACCCGTGACAATACAATAGGTAATTTTGGAGATTATAGGTGGCTAAATTTTGTGTTCATTAGACCCAAAAGATGTTAATTACATCGTTGGGTCTGCAACTATATCTCTTTTCTTCTTAGAAGACCTTTTTTTTACATGCCATTGACGAGGCTTTACTTGCCATCAAAATGTTATTATTTTTATACTCAGTGTTAGAACATTATCAATAGTTGTTAATATCGTCTTATTGTTAATATATACTCAACATAAATCATGATTTCATTATATATTTAACATACCCATCATGTATTTTGTAATACAATACTTTGTTGTGTTTTCATTTTACTTTTTATATATTGAGTTTGAAAAATTAAAACCGTGTAACAAAAAATTAAAAGGGAATATGTGAAGAAAGAAAAAAGAAAAGAAAAAACTGGAAAATAGAAAGAAAAAGGAGAAAAGAAAAAATATAAAGCTGGGAAAAAAAGAAGAAGAAGGAAAAATAAATAAATAAGCCGGAAAAAAAGAGATAAATAAATAATAAAAAAAAAGCTGTGAAAAATTATAAAAAAAAAAAAAAAAAGAAGCAAAAAAAGGAGTAGGAAAATAAATACTTGAATAATATATTACATTTTAATAATCATGTCTATTTTAGTCATTTTCCATAATCAATTAAAGTTTACCAAACACTTCCTTACTTTTTCCTTAAGTTGATTATTTATAAAACTAATTTATCAAACACTTATCAACTTATCTCTAAAAGCATCTCTAATGTTCCACACTAAACTCTACTCAAATTTAAAGTTAAAAGATAATCTTTTGGGAATTTGTTAATATCAATTTTTTTTCCACTCTAATGTCCCACACTAAATTTTACATCAAAATAGCATCTTTCCAAATTCCAATAAATATCCTAATAAATAAAAGAATAAGGGTGAAAATGGAAACTAACCAAAAATTAAGGAGGTTTATTGTTTTTGGCCTGAATTAGTATTTTGATTGTTTTTGTCAAAAAATCCACTTTTCGGACAAAAATACCCTTCATTCAAAAATTTTGCCTGGTGTGTTTAATTCTTTTTTGCCTAGTGTGTTTAGTCGTTTTGGCTTGATGTGTTTAGTTGTTTTGGCCTGATGTGTTTAGTCGTTTTGGCCTAGTGTGTTTAGTCGTTTTTGCCTGGTGTGTTTAATCCTTTTTACCTGGTGTGTTTAGTCGTTTTTGTCTGGTGTGTTTAATTGAATAAAATCTAGAAAAAAAAAATTCAAACATGATTTGAAATTTTCAACTTCAACACGAAAATATGAAAAAAAAAAAAAAAAAAAAAAACAACTCCCATCATTCATAAAAACAACCACCACACTTATAAATTTTGAAAAAAAAAAACGAAATATGGTGTGTTTAGTCGGGCTAGGGTGTTTAATTGGTTTGCACTGATGTGTTTAGTTAGTTCGGTGTGTTTAGTTAGTCCGGTGTGTTTAGTTAGTCCGGTGTGTTTAGTTAGTCCGGTGTGTTTAGTTAGTCCAGTGTGTTTAGTTGATTACAACTGGTGTGTTTAGTTGATTACAACTGGTGTGTTTAGTTAGTCCGGTGTGTTTAGTGGATTACAACTAGTCTGGTGTGTTTAGTCTGGAAAAAAAAAAAAAAAAAACAAAAAAACAAATCTGGAAACCCAAACTCAACCACAACCACAACCCATGCTTTAAATCCGAAAAATATACCACAACCACAACCCAAACTCAAATCAACCACAACCAAAACTCAAAAAAAAAAAACTGAAATTAAAAAAAGTATATATGGAAAAAACGAGAAATATCTGAAAATTTTCAACAAAAAAAAACTGAATTTTTTTTTTTCAAATATGGGTTTGGGTCGCTCGATCTGGACCAAATCATGGTCAAATCGGAAAACCCATCGCACAAAAAACCCATCGAAAATTTTCTTTGAAAAAAAAACAAGATCTGAAAATTTTTGTTTCTAAAAAATTCTGGTTTTAAAAAAAAAAAAAACTGGAGAAACAGAAAAAGAAGAAGGAGAGAAGAAGAAGAAGAAGTAGAAGAAGAGAAGAGGAAGACGGAGGAGAAGAAGAAGTAGATGGAGGAGAAGAAGAAGAAAGGAAGAAGAAGAAGAACTCGTGAGAAATGTGAGAGAGAGAGATAAAAAAAAGAGTGTGCTGAAATAATGAGAGAGATAAGGAGAGAGAAGTGGTTTTGAAAAATAATGAGGGGTGTTTTTGTCCAAAAGGTGGATTATATGACAAATACAATCAGTTTACTAATTTGGGCTAAAAACAATCAACACCCTTAATTTTTGGTTAAAAAAGGCTATTTCCTCAAAGAATAATATCCCAATGAAAGTTTAACATTATTTTAACATATAATTATTTAGTAAATTAAATAAATTAAATAAATTAAATATGTATATCAATATAGGTGTCATTTTAAATATCTTATCGAGATCTTTCCAATGGTATATTTTTTAGGAATACATATAACGTAATTAAGTATAAAAAAGATTAATTAGAAAAGAAAATTAAAAAAAAAAAAGAATGAGATAAGTTGATGTGATGTTTAAAAAAAAAAAAAAAAAAAGTCAAGCATTGAGGAACAGTGCGCGGTAAACCAGTGCGCCACTGTTCCTCAACACAAGTTTTTTTTTCTTAGTAAAAGAAAATGAAGCAATGTTGGAGATGCTTTTTATGAACAGTGTGATTTATATTAAAGTTGATGTGAGGGATAGAGCAACGTTGGAGATGCTCTAAAGCTGATTATTCCTTAAGTTAAGCTAAAAGTGGATTATTTCAGAAGTAAAGCAATCCCAAACATAGCTCTAATGTCCTTAGTCCCAACATTCCTAGCATCTAAGGAGAAGCCATTTACCATCATCAACGGGTCTTTGAGACCCCTCTAATATTCGATGGTGCAATATCGAATTTCTTGCGTCAATAAAATGAGATATATTTTGTTTTAAAACTTCATAATCTGGTTGATTTTAGTATTTAATAAACCTGATATTAAAACCAATAAAGAACAATTTACTCTAAATATTTGATGAGAGATTTTTAACGGTCTTTAAATTTAAATACTTAGATTTTTTTTTTTTTTTTTTAATAGTTAGGGCCAGTTTGGTACTGCTATAACTTTTATAATAATTAATGTTAGCTATGCTGAAGGAATAATTAGCTGTGAAGTTAATTAGCAGATGTTTGGTTGATTTTACTTTTAAAACTAGAGAGATTCTCCTTACAATCCACAAATTATCTATTCACACTCCACTTTAATTTTTTTATTAATGACAATTTTAATCCAAATTAAAGTTACTAAACAAGACAAAATAATTTAAAGACACTCCAAACTAATTAAATTATTAAAAAAAGAAATTCTCTCTCCTAAATCATTATATTAAATATTATGTATTAAATTCTCTCTCCATTTTTCAAAAACAATAAAAATAATAAATCATATTTCTATATTTTCTCAGTCAATCTATGATTAATGGTTAAAGAAAAAAAAAAACTTATGAATATTTTGGTTTTTTACTAACAGTAAATATATATATATATATATATATATATATATATATATATATATATATATATGAAAGTTTGAATTGTTGCAACTTGATTCGATTTAACTCAGAATTTATAAGACTAATGAAAGAATTAAAGTTCTCTAGGCAATCACATACTTACAAAAGTAACAAAAGTCATTTTCATATTTTGATTTTTTTTTAAAAAAGGTACTTTTTTTTTTAAATTTTTTAAATTTTTAAATTTTTTAATATGTACATACATACGGTTCCTAAAAATCAAACTTATTAGTAAGTTTTTTTTTTTTTCTTAAATGTTAATCTTGCTTGAGAAAGAATGGGGATAGAAAATTAGAGATATGTATTGGAGGAGAGAGAGAGTTTAATATGGTAATTAAAAATTTAGGAGAGAGTATATAATATGTAATAATTAATCTAATGATAAAAAGGGTAATTTTGTAACAAAATGAAGTGTCTTTAGAATTTTTTTAAATTTAAATTTTAAAAATGGAATGTTTTTAGAAAAGAAGTGTAAAAAGAAAAAAATGGATTGTCAAAAGAAGCTCTCTTAAAACTACTGTATAACTCAAAAGCAGTATACAAATGTTTGGTAATTTTATTTTAAAAGTTCTAAAATAAGTTATAACGATTGAAATAGACATGATTTAAGAACCTTATTTCATTTTTTCCATTATATATATATATATATATATATATATATATATCTTAAATTAGTATTTAAACTAGAAAAAAAATCCATAAGAACAATAAAATTATTTTTAAAAGATTCTATAAATCAAATCAATATTTAATTAGAATATTTAATTTTAAGATAAAGTAAGGTATATAAATGATTTTAATTTAATTTCATAAGGATAATAATGATATTTTAAAAAATTTATTAAATACTTAAATAGATTATTTCATAATCACTTTCAAAAAGTAACCTCTCACTTATTTCTCAAAATCACTGTTAAAACTTACCAGATTATCAATTAATCACTTTTGGAAGTTTTATCAAATATCATTTTATATCAAAATTATAAAATAAGTTGATTTTAACTTCCTAAAAGCAATACCAAACTGGCTCTTAAACAAGTCTACCTTTATGAAGTTTCAACCTTGATTAGTCGGGGAACTATTGGTAACGACAATGGGAGGGAAAATTCTAGTCAAGCACGGCCACTCAGGTAGAATAACAATCTTAAGTATAGAAAAAGACAAAGAACTGAACTTTTAAGTTGAGTCTTGAAAGCTTGTCACATTGAAGGATGCGTTAAATTTCACATTTTATTGAGTCATTATTTGTTTTTATTATTTTTTTAAGTACTACAAAAGCTACCAAAACTATTACAACAAGACTGCTAACGTGGAAGGGAAGTGTACAACCACATATACTAAGAGATAATGTGCGATTTTATTGAATCTTTAATTGGTAAGAATTTTAATTTTTGGTGTATCACTCACTCTTGATCTATTATGAGTTTGAATGGTTGTAAATTCCTTTTATGTTTTAACTGAACTTGGTGTATGCACATTACAACTATCTTCTCTCTTTTGGAAGTTCTTTTGTCTTGCAGGTCTATGTGCTGACCTAAATTAATTAAAAATAATGAAAGAAAATAAAATAAAATAAAATAAATATCACCCATTGATTATAGATGTCAACAAATTTATTGAGCTCAGAACAAAGATCGGTTCAGCAGAGAATCTCAATCCTATTCACTATGTATTCTTGAATGTTAAATATTTAAGCCTGTGGAGCTAGTTACAACATGGTGTGCAGTGCTGGCAAAATGGGCCGGGCTTCGGTGGGCCGGCCTTCCAGGCCTGTTTCGGTCGCAGGCCCGGGCCGGCTCGGCTCGCCAGGATAACAGGCCCAGGTTGGGCCCATGTGGCGAAAACGCGGGCCGGGCCCGATAAGGCCCGCCAAGCCTAAAAAAAATTTCAAAATTTTTGGCTTGGCGGGCCCAAACAGGCCAGCCACGGGCTCGGCCCACTGGCAGCCTGGTAGGCCCATTAGCGGATTTCAAATTTGAATTTTTTTTTTTTCAAATTTTGAATTGAGGGGTGGCTTTTGTAATTAACCATCTGACCGTTGGTGACTGTTAGGGGAGGAAAAAAATATCTAAAACTTTTCAAAATTACATTTTTTAAAATCGTTTACAATTCTTTCCAATTATACCCTTACCTAAAATTTTCCTATAAATACCCCATCACCCTCATCTCATTCTCTACATTTTCTCTACTTCCCTAATCCCTACTCTCTTATTCTTCTCTCTATTCTCTACAATCTCTCACTCACTCTTTGAACTATTTTATAATTTATTTAGTATATTATTTATATAGTATATACTATATTACTATATACTATTATACTAATATACTATACACTATACAAGTATACATTATATATTATATATTATATATTTACATACCTCCTACTCTTTAGTCTCTACTACTCTCTACATATTCAAAGGTTTTACTCTAAGGTATTGTCTTGTTTTTTTATTTATTTATTAAATTTCATTTGTTATTTAATTATCAAGTACTAACTATTATTAATATGTTTATAACTAATGTTATTCTTTGTTATGTTGTTAGGTATCCAATTGATTAATTAATTCAACACTCTCAAGTCTCAACTCTCAAGCCTCCAATTTAAGGTTAGTATGTCTAATTCTCTACTTTTGTTAATTGTTATTAATAACTTTTTATATAGTAATTATTATTATTTAGTGATTAGTATAATAGTATGTCGTATGTGTGTAGTTAATATTGTTGTTAGTAATATGTTTTTTTTTTTTTTTTTTTTTTTTTTTTTTTGTTTTTTTTGTTTTTGTGAGTTTAAGTGTTTAACAACAAAATAATAATCAAAAAAATTAATTCCTAATTTTTTTTCAAAATTTTCGAAATTATAATTATATTAGAAAGATTATGTTTTTTTTTTTTGGTGAGTTTAACAACAAAATAATAATTACAAAAATTAATTCCTAATTTTTTTCAAAATTTTCGAAATTATTATTAAAATAGAAACTAGAAAGGTTATGTTTTGTTTTTTAGAAATTAATAATAAATTAGAATGATTTTTTTTTTTTTTTTAGAGTTTAACAACAAAATAATAATTTAAAAAAATTACTATGTTTAATTGTGTAAATGTATAGTTGTATATTTGTAGTTTTGTATGTTTAATTTGTTATTTGTATAAATGTATAATTGTATTTGTGACATTTAATCATTTATTTAATTATAATCTTAGGAAAATGAATCCTGAAGACTTGAACCTGAACCACGGAGACTATTTGCCGGATGACGAGATTGACCGATTATTCAGTGACTTCCATACCAATCTCGCTAGTACTACGGGTGTGGGACCTTTCGACACTGAATACGAGTAAGAAGAGGAAGAAGATCAAGAAATCGAACGTGTGGGATTCCTTTAACCCTATAATGGTAAAGATTGCAGATGATACTAAAGTTGAGCAAGCCCAATGTAAGTATTGTCAATCTATACTCAATGGTTCAGCTAAGGGAACTAGTCATCTCAGGAGACATAAAATCAAATGCATGGATTCCCATAGGCAAGTTGATACAACTCGACAAACCCAACTGCAAAAGAACCCATATGGTTCTATGATTACATGGCAGTATGACCTTGACCGGGTCAGAGAGCAGGCGGTGTTGTACTGCGCTGCAATTGACCAACCCATAGGTTTTCAAGATAACCCCCATTTTCAATATTTTATTAATAATGCTTTTAACCCCCAATATGTCTCTGTTTCTAGGAACACAGTTAGAAGCGATTTGATTCGAACTTTTCAAAAATGTAGAACTGAATTGATTTCTGAATTGCAAAACATTTCTTTTTCAATTGCATTAACATCCGACATATGGAGCGGACGTTCAAAACAAGATTATTTATGTGTCACTGGACACTATGTTGACACCAAATGGATTTTACAAAAAAAGCTCATTGGTTTTCGTGTCATGGATTATTCACACACTGCACAAAATATTTTTCAAGTTATTATGTCTGTTATACAAGATTATGGCATTCATAACTGTATCATGTCAATTACTTTGGAAAATGCACCTGCTAACTCCATAGCTATAGATTATTTCATTAATTCTAACATCCCTAATATTGCGGGAAAATGTTTCCACACCCGTTGTGCATGTCCAATTATAAACTTGATTGTAAAATCAGGTTTAAAGCAGGTGGACTGTCATATCGACAATATTAGGGGGGCTTTGGGTTGGATTATGGCATCTAACCAAAGAATTGCTGAGTTTGCTAGATTTTGTAAATCAAAGGACCTAATACCCCGTAAGTTCCAAACATATATGCCGATAAGGTGGAACTCAACATATACAATGTTGACATCTGCTTGACCATATGCTAAGGAAATTACTAGTTTTTATAACCTGAACACTGCCAACGACCCCGGATATGAAAAACTCACGGATGGTGATTGGTATGTGGCCACTGTTTTTGTTGAATTTTTAAAAGTTTTTTATGATGCTACTTTAGAACTTTCCGGGGTTTATTACCCCACATCTCCTCTTACACTTCATAAACTTTATGACATGGCTGATTTACTTTGACAATATAGTGAACATGCTATTATAGATTCCGCTGTTGCTAATATGCAAAAAAATTTTGTAAAATATTGGGGGGAAATTCCTCTTTTGTATGCCTTTGGTATTGTTGTAGATCCTAGGTTCAGATTTAATGCTTTAGAAGTATTTTCCAAAGAATTAGGTAAGGCTTTGGGATTAAGTGAAAAGGATGTTGCTGAGCATCTTAGTACACTGAAATCCCAAATGTTCAAGGTTTTTTCTATTTATGAGAACAGGTACACCGACGGAACAGCGGAACCGACGCCTCCTCAGCAACAATCCCAACAACAATTGAAGCTCATGAGAATTTTTTTTAACAAGGCCATAACTTCTCGTGCTTCAGGAAGTTCGAATCAAAGTCAAGGTCAACGACAACACGTGGAGTTGAACAGATATTTGACTACGGAGTACTCCATCACGGAGAACGATGACTTCACAACCAAACGATCTTCTAAAATGGTGGTGCGGCAAGAGAAACAGCTTCCCCATTCTATCGAGATTAGCATGTGACGTCCTTGCTATCTCGGTTTTAACAGTATCATCGGAGCATGTGTTCAGCACGGCCGGACGAATACTAGAAGAAACAAGATGTTCATTGGCCTATGATGCAGTGGAAGCTTTGACATGCCTTAAGGATTGGGAAAATGCAAGATTCAAACGACAACATCAACTGGAAAACAAAGAACTCATGGATGACTTCTCCACCATGACCATCGAATAGAGTTCCGGTAGCAACTAGCAGACGAGCTAATGTAATTGTAAATACTTAATTTTTTTTTTCCGATTGCACTCTATTTCTCTTACCAAGTTTTTATCCCATTGGGTTTTTCTTGTTAAGGTTTTTAACGAGGCAATCATGATTTGTAATTTACACTTTTCACCACAAATTTAATACGAAATTAAAAAAATATTATTCATCGAAAATTAATTAAGTGTTGTATGAAAAATGTTATATTTCATATTATAATTATTACATTAATAATTGCACAAAATTATTAGTTTTTACAATGTATACAAAATAATATTGTATATAAAAAAAAAAAGGAAGTCTGTTGGGCTCGGCCCGTTCAGGCCCGTAACGGGCCGGCCCGCCAAGGCCCGGCCTGGGCCTAGCCCGATCTAACTTTACACAGGCTTGGGCCCAGGCCAAGCCTCCCCTTCCCACCAACATCCGGGCCCGGCCCGGCCTGTTTCCCTCCCGAGCTGAGCCCGGCTGGGTCTGTTTTCCAAAACGGGCCTAACAGGCCCGAGCCCGGGCCGGCCTGTTTTGCCACCACTTAATTTTGGTGTGCATGATCTGGTCTAAATTTAATTTTGGACAATTCATCTTAGAAAGGGCATGAGGATGTTGGTGACTTGAGTTTTAGAATTGGAGTGGTGTTCTGATAATTTTTTTTTGAGACTTTCTGATGAAAATTTCTAACAGAGGAAACTTTAATGAATACAACCTCTTGGTCGGTTAATTTCTAAGCTTCAATTGATAATCTTTTTGGCATGTAGGGTGGTGGCAATGATTTTCATATTATTCCACTCGTAGCTTCTTCATTCATATGTTTTGTTCCATAATAAAAATATTAGAGCATCTCCAATGTAAAAGTTACTTGCATACCAATAATTATTGACATGATAACAATCTTAAGGGATTTGCTTCATATGTGACATAATTATAAATTTGATAGGCAATCAATTCAAAATTTAGTCTCAAATATTTTTGTTTTAAAACACCTTTTTTTAATGGTATGTCCAATCTTTTTTTTTTTTTTTTCATGTTTTCTTTTTATTTTATTTCCTTATCAAAAATAGATGAAAAATTAATGTCAATTTTAAATATTTTTGATAGTGTCTAATAATTTTTTTACAACATCATCTTGATGTTGAATAAATGCAACTACATTGGAGATACATTTATTAACAGACGGTCAATTTATCCTATGTGATTTTTTTTTTTTTTTTTCACAAGCCACTGTTGTATTGGAGATGCTCTTAAATGTACATAACTTAACTAACTCATTTTCTTTAAATGATTGGATTTCAGTTCAATAGAGATTTGATGATTCAAATAGTAGCATATTGACCGGATGGTATAGAATTGAGTTAAAGCATGATTTAAAATTATGAAGCTGATACACTGTAATGTTGCTTTTTATGCTTGGTGACTGCAATTGAATTTAAATCACAATGGAATTAGGTAAAAGTAAAAAATAATTATAAACGTAATAAATTAAGAACTAGGCTATATCTTAATTGGAATTTGGAATCATCAATGAAATTAAATATATTTTGTTTTGGAAAAATGTCATAATCTCTTCAATTTTTTAGTATTTAATAAACCTGATATTAAAACCAATTTAGAATACTTAAAAAAAGAACAATTTACTCAGAGTATTTGATGAGAGATTTAAAATGGTCTTTACTTGTAAATACTTAACCAGAATTTTTAATATTTAAATAGTTATGATGTATTTAATTACAAATATTATTATATATTTTGATGAAGAGATGCAATCCATTTTCCTATTTCATTAGGTTAAGTTTATGTAATCTTAAGAATTATTTTGATGTTGCTGTTTCTTTGAAAGTGCAAGCCATTATATCTGAAGAGTGCAGCTAGTATGCCACTTTGAAGTTTCAAAATCTGACCCCGATCGTCAATGGCCTCTTGCCAATGTGGTGTGACTCTCTAATGGGAGACTCTACCGCCACGGTTCAATGCCCGGCATGTGTATATATATATACAATTTCATTATTTATCGCACCTCATTTGTGGGTGCCCTCTCCCCTTATGGGAGCAGTTGTCCGGGCTATGCTAGTAGATTCCAATTCTTGCAGGGTCCCGGCAGTTGTTGTAAATTCAAAAAGAAAATCTGACCCCGATCGTTGGGGAACCATTGATATTGACAATGGCAGGGAAAATTCTAAGTCAAGCACATGCCCATGTATAAGACAGAATATATAACATTCTAAAGTATACAACAGGACAAAGACTTGGACTTTTTAAGTCAAGTCTTGAAAGATTGTCGAGTTGTGTTATATTAGAGCATTATATGCGAACCAATCTAGGATACATTCATGAAATGTCTATTCATCTGGGAATCCTTCATCACTGTCCTCAGAACTTAAAGATGGGGGAAGACTTTTCAAACCATGAGAATGATTGAGATATTAGAGCTGTCAGGGGCGGACCACTGTGGAGGCCAACCGGGTGCATGTAAGATCCTAACCCTATATACTCAGATCAAAATTATCATCTGCACTACTAAAATAACATTCACGATGGGATTGCTAAGCTTGAGCAGAGTATTCTCACTTGTTTCCTTGGCCCTGTTTGTTAAAATACATTTTTCGCTTAATGTTGCTTCTGATTCGACTGGAGAAGCGCATGCTCTTCTCAAATGGAAAGCCTCCCTTCAAAATCACAACACTTCTCTCTTGCCTTCCTGGACCCTTTATCCTGTTAATTCCACCAATAATTCTGCCCACCACAAAACTAAAACAAGCCTGTGTCTGTGGTCCGGAATTTCTTGCAACCATGCTGGAAGGATCATTGGTGTTAACCTGACCAGCTTAAGTTTAAGAGGTACGCTTGATGAATTCTCTTTCTCTTCGCTTCCTCAGCTTTCTTATCTTAATCTTAGCACAAATGAACTCTTTGGTACCATTCCACCTCAAATCAGTAACCTCACCAAACTCAAGCACCTTGATTTGTCAACAACCAAGTTTTTTGGGAACATACCACCAGAAATTGGCCATCTGATAAATCTGGAGGTCCTTTATCTTTATACAAATGAGTTAAATGGCTTGATTCCCGAAGAGATAGGGCAGTTACATTCTCTTGTCGATCTAGATTTGAGTGAAAATCAACTAAATGGATATATTCCTCATTCTATTGGTAATATGAGCAACTTAGAATTTTTGTACCTCTCCAGAAACAATCTTTTTGGTTCCATTCCTCCTTCAATTTGTAGTTTGAGCAATTTAAGCCTTTTGTACCTCCACACTAACAATCTTTCTGGCTCCATTCCCACGGAAATAGGAAAGTTGATGTCTCTTACCGATCTAGAGTTGAGTCACAACCAATTTACTGGTTCTATTCCTCCTTCAATTGGTAGTTTGAGCAACTTAAGCACTTTGTACCTCTACCATAACAATCTTTCTGGCTCAATTCCTAAGGAAATAGGAAAGTTGATGTCTCTTACCGATCTAGGTTTGAGTGACAACCAATTTACCGGTTCTATTCCTCCTTCAATTGGTAGTTTGAGCAATTTAAGCATTTTGTACCTCTACAATAACAGTCTTTCTGGCTCAATTCCTAAGGAAATAGGAAAGTTGATGTCTCTTACCGATCTAGATTTTAGTAACAACCAACTTACTAGTTCTATTCCTCCTTCAATTGGTCGTTTGAGCAACTTAAGCATTTTGTACCTGTACGGTAACTATCTTTCTGGCTCAATTCCTAAGGAAATAGGAAACTTGATGTCTCTTACCAATCTAGAGTTGGATGACAATTTGCTTACTGGCTCAATTCCTAAGGAAATAGGAAACTTGATGTCTCTTACCGATCTAGAGCTCGATGATAATAATCTTTCTAGCTCCATTCCTAATGAGATAGGAAACTTGACATCTCTTTCTTTTCTAAGTTTGCAATATAACCAACTCAAAGGTTCTGTGCCTTCATCACTTGGTAGATTGAGTAAATTACAGTTTTTGTACATTGGTCACAACAACCTCTCTGGCTCCTTTCCTCTAATATTTGAAAATTTAACGAAGTTGACTAATCTCATACTAATTGAAAACACTTTCATTGGTTATTTACCCCATGATATTTGCCGAAGCGGATCACTCCAAAACTTGTCGATATTTGATAACCATTTTTCTGGCCCAATCCCCAAAAGTTTGAAAAATTGTACAAGCTTGGTTAGGGTTCGTTTGGATGGAAACCAATTCACTGGAAACATTTTTGAAGATTTTGGTATCTATTCAAAGCTGGATTTCATAGATATGAGCCATAACAAATTACATGGCAAAATCTCATCAAATTGGGGAAAGTGCCCACAATTACACGATCTAAGAATTAATGGGAATGATATTAGTGGAACCATACCTCTTGAGATTGGAAATGCAACTAATCTAGAAGGCATTGACTTTTCTTTCAACCATTTAGTTGGGGAGATTCCAAAAGAAATTGGGCGGTTGACTTCTCTGAGCAGGCTGATTTTGAAAGGGAATAATCTTTGTGGTTCAATACCCATAGAGCTTGGCTTACTCACCCAACTTGAGAGACTAGACTTGTCTGCGAATAGATTGAGCAGCTCAATTCCTGAAAATCTAGAGAACTTGTCGAAATTGTTCTACTTGAATTTGAGTTGCAATTGGTTGAGTCAAGAAATTCCAACTCAGTTGCAGAAGTTAAATCAACTATCAGAGCTAGATTTGTGTCATAACTTGCTCAGAGGTGATATACCATCTGAAATCTGCAATATGAAGAGTTTGGAGATATTGAATCTGTCACACAATAGCCTCTCTGGTTTAATTCCAAGAAATTTTGAAGATATGCATAGCTTGTTAACTGTAGACATCTCTTATAATAAGTTGCATGGTCCAATTCCTAATAACAAAGCGTTTCAAGATGCTTCAATAGAAAATTTACAAGGGAATCAAGGATTGTGTGGTAGTGTTAGCGGACTGCAACATTGCGATGTTCTGGTGTCGCACAGGCATGGCTTTACAAAGGCAAGGAAAATCATGTTCGTATTTGTGTTCCCCCTGTTTGGAACGCTTGCTCTTTTAATTGGGGTGATTGGAATATTCATTACTTTTCGAAGGAGGAAAAGAGACTCGGCACATGAAGAACCAAACAATGCTAACAATCAAGAAACATTTTCGGTATTGACATTTGATGGAAGATTCATGCATGAAGATATCACACGGGCAACAATGAATTTTGATGCCGATTATTGCATTGGAAAGGGTGGATCTGGAAGTGTTTACAAAGCAGAGTTGCCATCTGGGGATGTTGTAGCTGTTAAAAAGTTGCACTCATTAAATGCTAGCAGGAGCGAGATGACAACGTATCCGAAAGAATTTATAAGTGAAATTAGAGCACTGTCACAGATTCGACATCGAAATATTGTGAAATTTTATGGGTTTTGTTCACATGCTCGATACTCGTATCTAGTTTACGAGTACATTGAAAGGGGTAGCTTGGCCACAATCCTAAGCAACGAAGGAGCAACTGTAGAACTGAACTGGAGCAAGAGAGTGAACGTGATAAGAGGTGTGGCTCATGCCTTGTCATACATGCACCACGATTGTTACCCACCAATTGTTCATCGAGACATATCAAGCAAGAATGTATTGTTGGATTTGGAATATGAAGCCTATGTTTCAGACTTCGGCATTGCTAAAGTTCTCATGGTAGACTCATCCAATTTGACTGAACTTGCAGGCACTTATGGATATGTTGCTCCAGGTATATAATTCATTCATTATTGTAGCCTTACAAGTTACTCCTATATAATTAATTGACTATGTCACATTATCACATATTTTTGCAGAGTTTGCTTACACAATGAAGGTAACCGAAAAATGCGACGTGTACAGCTTTGGAGTGTTAGCATTGGAAGTGATCAAAGGAAATCATCCAAAGGATTTTCTTTTCTCGCTTTCAACTTCGTCTAGAAATATGAACATAGCACTCAATGATGTGCTAGATCGACGAATTCCACCACCTTCGCTTGAAGTTGAGAAAAAACTGAAATCCATCATGGAGGTGGCCTTTTCATGCTTAGATGTGAATCCACAGTCTAGACCAACCATGCAAATCGTGTCTCAACTTCTATGCAACTAGATCCTGTCTTGTGCAGTCATTACACTATTAACTCTTGTTGTCTCAATTTCCTTTTGTTGCAATATTATATATGTACCGTTTAAATTAAAAGGGTTTTATTGAAAATTAACTCCTTTGGGAGGCTCAAGTTGAAATCTAACTCATTTTTGAAAAACTTGCAAAATTAACTCTTTTTTCATACGTAAGTACCATTTTACCCTTACTTACTAACTTTTCTATTTTACTCATTATATACCTCTTATTTCCTTCTTTTCATCACTTCTTCCTCTCCTCACAGCAGACCTGCGACTCTCATTCTTCTCCCTCTCCAAATTTTTTTTCTTTTGTTCTCTCTTCTTTTGCATTTACAAATTAAGAAGCTCCACAAGGGTTCCTTCCATTGAGGCTTTGAGGTGAGTTTTTTATTTTTATTTTTGAACTTTTATAATAGTGTTCTTCTCAACCATGTCTGAATTTCTTGAATTTGTGTAATATTTTGGTGAAAATAGTTTACATTTACATAATAAATCATGGGTCTTGTTTGAATTTGAAGTTGTTCTGATCAATTTAAAGTTCACAAGCTAAAATTTTAGTTTATTTCTTGTTAAAATGTGTTATTTAATTACTTAGATTTGTGTATGAAGGTTTTTTATTTTTGTGAAAATAGCTTACATTAATGTAATAGAGCATGAGTCTTAGTTGAATTTGATGTTGTTGTGGTCAATTTAGAGTTCACAAGCTGAATTTTTAGTTTTTTTCTTGTTAAAAATGTGTTATTTACTTAGATTTGTGTATTAGGGTTCTTTATTTTTATGAAAATAGCTTACATTAATGTAATAGAGCATGGTCTTGGTTGAATTTGATGTTGTTGTGGTTGATTTTCCATTATAGTATTGAATCTAGACAATTGAAACTATTTTTTTGGAATGTGTCCAGTACTGTTTTCCCAACAGCACTTAGGAATTCCTAACAGCCCTTAGGAATTCCTAACAGCCATTAGGAATTCCCAACAGCTGTTTGGAATTTCATAACACCGTTAGGAATTCCTAAAGATGTTTGGAATTCCCAACCGCCGCTAGGAATTCCTAACGGTGTTATGGAATTCCTAACGGCTATTGGGAATTCCTAACAGTGTTATGGAATTCTTAACGGCCATTAGGAATTCCTAACGGCATCCAGATTTCCAAACAGTGTTTGGATTTATAATATTTTGTAGATTCAATGTACCATGAATTTATAGCATTTGTTTAGGAATTTAATTATAAATTTCCTATGCATTTGAAAGGTGGGTTGCATGGATAAACTCCATTCTCCAAACTGCCATCAATAAGTCTTTGCTTGGGAATGGTTTTGAGAATGACCTCAACCAATTTCTTAGATTTGCTTGTAACTGTGTGTTGCCAACTGCAAAGGAGAGACCCACCATGTTTGAAGTGTACCAGCTTCTTAGAGCCATTGGGGAGAGATATCATTTCATAACATATGAGGAAATTACACCGTTGCCATCTCACTCTAGTGATGCTAATTTTCTGAATGAACTCATTGTTGCTGAAGAAGCGAAACAATCACAATGAAGTAGAATTAACATTTTATGTGTGGTATGTATTAGTTTGATGCCATTAAGAAAAGATTTCAAACTTCCACTCAACAGTGATGTAATAATTCAAATGCAATATAATGAAGCTTTGCGAAAACTTAAATCAGAGGACAGACCTCACAAATCCCGTAGGACTCCAGTAACGTTTGCAGCGCAATAATCTTATTCAAATCACTTGTAAGTTGAAAGAAAAATATAGATAACTAAAGCATTAGCAATACTTGCCAATTGCAGTTAGGAATTCAAAACTGCAGTTAGGAATTCCCAACTGATGTTAAGAATTCTCAACCGGTGTTGGGAATTCCTAACGGGTGTTAAGGACTTCTAAGGAATTCCCAACATGTGTTAAGGAATTCCCAACGGGTGTTAGGAATTCCTAACGGGTGTTAGGAATTCCTAACGGGTGTTAGGAATTCCCAACGGGTGTTAGGAATTCCCGACATAAGTTAGGAATTCCTAACAGCAGTTGGGAATTCCTAACTATTGTTGTTACGATTTCCGAACGCAGTTAGGAAACCTAAATGCAGTTGAGAATACCAATCTAAAAGTATACAACCACTACAAGATCCAATCCAAACATTCAAACATCACTAAACCCAGCAATATAGAAACTCAACCATAACAATGAGACAAACCAATAATAATAATTATAGAATAAATTACAAATCATACATCAAAATGAAACATAAGTATATCATGTCCAAGAGTTTTTTCGCCATTGAAAAAGGATGTCAAACTTTCTAAAGTTGTCCCCAAAGTTTCTAAGCTTTACATAATAATAGCACTTTGTCTTATATTATAGTGATTATAGTACTAATTAAGAAAATAGGCACAGATAAAGCCCCCACCGGTTATAATAACACTTGTGAACCTTAAATTCATGGGAATTCTTTCCATAAAATTGATACAAAAGAGCACACAAAAGCATTCAGTTTAGCCAAAAATACATGATTGAAAGATTTCCAGATTGTAGTTTCATATAACCAACTGAAAGTGCATAAATTTAATCAAGTTACAGACTATGAAACAACAAACACATTAAAAATGGCACAATCTGAAACTACCAAGGTCCCAAGTGAAATATTCTGAAGTCTACCTCAGCGAATTTTGGTCTTCTTCTGGCCTTATAGCTGGACTGCTGAGCAAATCTTTTTCCAACACCGAACAGATATGAGTGTCGGTATTAAAATCCAGAAGGAATTTGCTACAATGTAGTATGCATAGTAATAGTATGTACTATGTACTAGCTGCAAAGTTATCCCCTTCCATGTAAGCAGTTATGAAATAAGCAGCAGTCCCATAGAGCTGCCCAAGAGAAATTGCAAACTGAAGTATGTAGCGGTAGGACTTTCCTTTAGCGATAGCATACCTGCCAAATATCAGCAACCATTTGCACCATCAACAACAAGGAGTTTATATCACACATTCATTATCAAGAAAAAGATACCAACAAGATTGTACTAAAGCTTTGAGCAAAGAAAACAAATCCCAACCGAAATGCCAGGCCAACAGGACATGTAATCAATTCTCTCTACTGTACTAAATCTACCAAAGATTTTTCATAATTCTAAGCATACTATATCAAAGCCAAATTCTAAGGTAGGAAAACTGAGCTAATTAAGCACATATGAAAACAGAGCCAATTGAGCTCATTTGATCAGTTGTTAATATATTTGTTTGGCCTATAACATTACAAACGTGGTACCAAAGAAAGATATTATCACAAGTATTCACATTTTAATAATGATCCAGCTTTGACTACTTAAGAGATTAAAAAGTGGCACTAGTTGTTCACCTAACAAGTCAAATTATCTGTTATGTGTACAATTTGATCAAAAATATACACATATATACAATCATGTATCAGAACCTAAACAAAAAACCAACTAAACTTTTCTTCAACCTTATCGTTTCGGTGAATACCAACAAGGGATGTGATCATTCACAAACTTTTCATTCTCAAAATAACTAAAAACGAAAATTTTACAAAAATATACACATAAATACAATCATGTATCACTTAACTCACCTTGATCAAAAACCCAGATAAGATATGTGAATAAATGATTGAACCCATTAACATACACAACAAAACAATCAAATCTAACAGCAAGCTCAGATCTTTACTTCAAAAAAATCAAAATCAACGATTGAAGAATGACCATTCACCTTCAAAAACAATAATTCAAAAATTCAAGAGGGATTCACCTTTTTCTTGAAGCCAAACGGAGTTGACGATGTGTTCAAGCTTCCGTCCTTCAGTCGCACCGTCGTCGTCTTCAACCTTCCGTCGCACCATCGTCGTCTTCAACTGCGGGCCTTGAATTGACGTCAGAGACAGAGGGTGAGATTTTCTGAGAGAGGTTTGGTGAAATTTGAAAGAGATTAGGGATTTTGCAATTTTAGTGAGGTTTGGTCGATTTCAGTATTCAAAGGGATTTTGGAATTTTAACTAGGTTTGATCGATTTGAAGAGAAGAGGGATTTTGAGTGTTTTGATTGTAATATAATTTTTAAATTGTAAAAGGGCAATATTGTTTTTCAACAACCCCGATTGAATTAGTTTTGCAAGTTTTTCAAAAATGGATTAATTATCGATCTGAGCCTCCTAAAGAGGTTAGTTTTCAATAAAACCCAAATTAAAACTCTTGAATATTTGGTTAATAATAAATGTTAAAGATAAAAATCATGAAGCACAAAAATGACATTTGAGTTGGTGAAATGACACCGATTATCAGGTAAGGAGAGGTGAAATTGTACCGTTCACTCGTCATCTATATTACTTTGACTTACACTCTTTGGGGCAAGATTAATTTTACTTTCATGTAATGCTTTTTATTATTTCATTAAGCTTATTCTTCAACCCTTGAGGGTTCTCCATTTTCAGATCCAGCTAGGTAGCTATTGTCTTGATCGTCGAACTGTGATCACACTTTGACCTATATTCTCTTTTGCAAGCCGTTTCAGCACCCGGAGACAATACTCTATCGGATCCCAATGACCCACTAGGAGACTCATTTTTAGAGGTTATCTCAAAAAATCATCCAGAAGGTTTCCTAGGAGAGATATCTTGATTCTCACACAATGAGAAAATTTCAACATCTAGATGTAAAGATGAATATTATTATCACATTTTTTTTGTGAACAATAATTTATTGAAGCCAAAGGCAAGAAGAACAACAATCACGAAACAGAACAGGCTGTCACGGGCTTAGAATTACGCAGTGGAAATCCCGTACGGCACTTAGGCAACTTTCGGGTGAATGTTGCTAAGTAAGCCTTAAAGTGTTGCTTGTCACTCTCAAACTCACAAGAGAGACTAGAGGAAAGGGTTGGAAGAGCTTGGTTGGAATGTAAAGGAAACTTGTATTGTTATTAGAAAAGCTTTACAAGGTTTGAGTACAAATGGCTTGTGTTGACTTGGACGCCTTGCAAATGAGGGGAGTTAGCTATTTATAGTTGTCCATCTCCTCAATGGACGGTTGGGATCAATTTGATCCAATGGTGGAGGTTTGCCTCCAGAATGTTCTACACCTACCTAGAATTCTCTACACATATGTACATGCCTCAAGAATTCTATAGAATGATCTACATAAATCTAGAACACTCCTACATGTATCTAGATATGTACATGTTTAGATCCTTCCTACAAGAAAGTGCAAGAATGATCTAGAAAGCTTTGTGGCTAGAGACATCTGGAAGCATCCATTGTTAGGCTTCTCCAGAGATCTCTAGAATCTTCCGTCAACTAGAGACTTCCCTAAGTGTGTGGAAATCTCTAGAGTCTTCCAGGAGCTTGGCCTTGTTGTGGACATGTTGAGCCCTTTGCCTGGAATCAGATTTTGGATTTTGCGGGCCGTGACAAGGCGCTGCACCCAGGCAGCAAAACAGCCATAAAATGCAAAAGAACCCCTAAAAGCTACAAACAA
Source organism: Acer saccharum (assembly GCA_030490815.1). Lineage (NCBI taxonomy): Eukaryota > Viridiplantae > Streptophyta > Magnoliopsida > Sapindales > Sapindaceae > Acer > Acer saccharum. Next base: position 32,211,851 of record CM059872.1, read on the forward strand.
CAAACACAGCCCAAAAACGAAGACAAAGCAACAAAACAAAAGCAGACACACAAAAACAAAAGAAAGCTGACAGGAGTGACCAGAAAAAGAAAAAGGCAGGAAAATCAACAAAACCGAGGAAAGCAATCAGCTATCAAAATCTCCCCAATCGACGAAATCCCCTTTGAAGCTCGATCCTAGCTTTTTTTTTTTTTTAAACTGCAAACTTTATTAGAACAAAAGTCGGGCACAAACACCACACAACCAGAAAAACACAGAAGCAACAGCAAGGCCAAACACAAGGACTCGCCAGAAACACCCCAAAACAGACAGGGGGGCAGCGAAACAAAACAAGGACAGATCACACACCAACAAAAACAGCCCACAACAACTACCACCAGACCAAATCAACTATTACCCCAGCAAATATAATCCCCTTCCTCCTTAGAACCTCGCTTAGCAAAGATTATCCGCGAAAGCTCGATCCCAGCTTGGCAAGCCTATCAGCAAAGTGATTTGAGGATCTAGGATAAAACTCCACCTTACCACCTGATCACTCCTAAATGAGCACCCGCAATAGTACGGAGCCGTAGGAGTAGCACAATGATGAATAGAATTCGTCCAACAATGATTGATGTATTGAATACCCCAATTGATTGATTAACTACTATTTAGACAAGCAATATTTAAATGATTGAATTGCACTACTCAAATTTAACTAAATTAAACATATAGCTAAAATGCAATAATTGAAACTAGGCAAGCAAACAAACTCAAGCAAGTCAAACACAAACAAGTGATTGTATTTCTTATGGGAAATTAGGCTAAAACCATGAATCCACCTATCTAATTCTCATCAATTTTAGGCACATCATTAAGGTAAAGTATGCAAGTGTGTGTGTAGATTCTACATTTATTATACTAGTTTTTTATTTATTTATTTAAACATTTATTTATTTAAATTAGTTTAATTTTTTTTTATTTGATCTTCATATGAGAAAGCCATCAACAATTGATGGATTTTTCGAAAGAAATACAACTTCAAAAGCCGATTCATCTTCGTCAAAATCTAATATTAGTATTCCATGTTCAGAAAATCAATCCAAGGAATTTTCAACAAATGATATTAACCAAGATAATAAATCTTTGGAACTTGACCCAAGATTACGTCGACAAATATAGGATTATCCCGTCAATGAACATGATGAAATTCGTCGAGCTTATATTAAAGCCGGTCCATTCTAACCCATTCTTGGCCATTATATTTGTCTAACGTTAATTTGAATATATAAATATATATATATATATATATATATTATCTTGGCCCCCCAACCCCCAAAAGCAGAAATCCCGACTTCACCCCTAACCGCCATCATATTATATGAAGGAATGAGCCCCTACGGCAGACGGAGAAGCGTCATAGTATATGCATCTCAAAGAGCCGTGTGTTCCAGCAAGAGGTCTCACCTGATCAACAGGCGACTGAGCTTCAACTTGCTCTAACGCTTTCTTTTGTCTATTCCATTCTAACAGTTGAGAAACTACCACATTCGGACCGAACCGCATATCTTCCATATGATTTGATGATAGTCAAATAGTAATACTGCTAACAATACTACAAGAGATTTATATAAAAAAAGTAATATCAAAGACAAATTCTTAATAAATAGCGCTTGTAAATACAACACTCAAATTAGTAATATTACTAAGGATATCATTTTGCATGCATATCATACATAAGAGCATCTCCAATGCAAGAGTGACTTATGAAAAAAAAAGATACCACATAGGATAAATAGACAGTATATTAAAAATTGTATCTCCAATGCAGCTGTGTATATTTAACCTCACCCTGATTTGACCAAAAAAGTATTAGACATAGTCAACATGACCGTCTACTTTCAGACGGTCTATTGCACAACTAATTTTTCGATTGACTCAGCAAATATTTAAAATTGACATTAATTTTTCATCTATTTTTGGTAAGGAAATTAAAAAAAAATAAAATAAAATTGGACACGTCATTAAAAATAAATGTGTTTTAAATAGAAGCATTAAAGACTAAATTTTGAGTTGATTGTTTATTAAATCTATTTTTATGCTACATAGAAAGCAAGTCTCTTGATATTGTTGTCATGCCAACGATTTTTGGTATACAAGCCACTTTTACATTAGAGATACTCTAAGTCATAAGACAACAACAATTGTGTTTCGCATTGGTGATGTGAAACACAATTTGTTTTTGTGAGCCACAATTCACGGAAAAACAAATTGTGTACGTTTCACAAACGCAATTGTGTGAAACACAATTTCTTACTCAGGCAGACTAACAATCTAAAGTATACAAGACATACAAAGACCTTGACTAAAATATAAACAACCTTTTAAGTCAAGTCTCGAAAGATTGCAGTGTTGTGCATATTCAAGAGTCAAGACTTAGACTTAAACAGTCGATGAGTGACATTCCAATTTCACCTCTCACCATTTTGAGGTGTTAAATGTTTCTTCAATGCAGTTGTTTATATTCAACCTCACGCTGATGTGGTATAAAAAGTAGGGTTCAAAAAATTTTTGTCACTATTTCAGCCTGTTTTTGTAAGAATATCACTGGTTTACTAATTTAAGTTTAAAAGGCACCTATTTAGGTGATCAGACAAAAATACCCTCATTTTGTCTGTTTGTGTCTTTTCAAACGTGGAGAGAAAAAAGTTGAGAGAGCGAGAACAGTGGAGAGAGAAAGTATTGTTGCAAGAAATCCGACTGTAAATCTCACGGAGACACCCTTGTTCGAGCTTAGGTTTGATTTGATTTGTGGTTGATTATGTTTGTATGATGAGGTTAGGTTAGGTTAGGTTTTAGTTTTAGAAAAGAGTTGTTTTGAGGACGATGAATTTCTGGGTTTCTGTGACTTTTTCAAGTGTCCCGTGACTTTTGTATAGTGTCCCGTGACTTTTGATAAGTGTCCTGTGACTTTTATATAGTGTCTCGTGACTTTTGAATAGTGTCCCGTGACTTTTGTACAGTGTCCCGTGACTTTTGTACAGTGTCCCGTGACTTTTATATAGTGTCCCGTGACTTTTGATAAGTGTCCCGTGACTTTTATATAGTGTCCCGTGACTTTTGTATAGTGTCCCGTGACTTTTATATAGTGTCCCGTGACTTTTGATAAGTGTCCCATGACTTTTGATACACATCCCGTGACTTTTAACTACTGTTCCCGTGACTTTTACTACTGTTCCCGTGACTTTTAATACACCTCCCGTGACTTTTACTACTGTTCCCGTGACTTTTCATACACCTTCCATGACTTTTACTACTGTTCCCGTGACTTTTACTACACCTCCCATGACTTTTCATACACTGGTCCAGCCTTTTTGTTCGAGCCTTTCCCCGAGCCTTTTCAATTAGATTCAAAATTCACACAACTAGCTTAAGGTTTATGAAAGACTCTGAGAACAAATGAAAAGGAACCCAGCTTAAGGTTTTAAACTGAAAAAAAAAGCTCTAGGGGCGCTGCCCCCTGCACCCCTGTGAGCTGACCGGGCAGCTCGACCACCGCGAGCTCAGCGGGGAGCTCGACCCCTGAATGCGTCTGCGTAGCACCACAAAACTAATTATCCAATGAAGTTGCATTGATAATGTTATGGTGTTCAACCTCCATTGGAGGTCTGTTATAAAAGAATGTGAAAGAATAAAATATCAGAAAACTTTAAAGTAAGAAAGAGAATGTGTAAAGTAAGAAAGAGAATGTGTAAAGTAAGGGCAATTTTGGTAGTTCACCATAATAGGTGCCTTTTAAACTTAACTTATTAAAGCAGTGACTTTGTCACCAAATCAGTTCAAAAAGGTGACATTTTCCACCATTTCCACATAAAAAGTATTAGACATTGTCAATATGACCGTCTACTTTTAGCATTGAGAAAGATGATATGGATGATGCTGAGCTGGCATTGGGAGCGTTTGGTCACGGTATTTATAGAGAGACTGTGCAGAGCTGATATGTACTTTCCTGACAACCTATCAACTAAGCAAAATAATAGGGAAAGTGGTAAGTGGTGTCTGATTCTTTGCAACCCACTTATCAGAAACAACGATGCCACTAAAGCACAACCTAACAATCTAATTTATTAAATTTAACAAACTTAATTAATAATAACTGATAGTATGACTAGGTCTCCCCCACAATGCAGGACACTTGGATCATGCACATATCAGATTGTTATTCAATTATTATGAAACATCATTTTTGTGAATCCAAAACATGATAGCAGCTATGGATGATTCTTATTTCTTTTTCCTAAGCTTTTAATCAAGCCCCCGATATTCTAAATTCAAATCTTAAATCAACTACCTTAACATTCTGTCAAACTCAGATTTCTTTAAAATATATGAAATTTCAACATCAAAAAGTAAAGATGGGTGTTAGTATCACGTTATGCAAGAGATTCATCAGACCAAAGAATAATCACTTGTAAAAATGTGAATTTGTTGTGAATTGATGATTTGAAACGTTAAACTATCCTAAAAGAATAAGAAGATATACTATCCTAAACGTTATACATCTATGATTTGGAAACCAAAGCCACAATGAATAAAGGCTGTGCTTGGTTTGCTGGAATGGAAAGGAAAGGAATGGAATGGTTTCCATTTCAAATGTTTGGTTTGCAAAAATCCAATGGAAAGATGATTCCAATGGAATTGGGATTCCACCAAAATGGTGGAATTGGCTTTCCATCCACAATCCAGTGGAAAGGCCATTCTAATTCCATTCAACATTTCACTTCCAAAAATGACCCTCTAGTAATTGGGCTTGGCTTTGTTTGCTCTGAGAAAAAAAATCGTGACCTCCTCCATTGCTAAGGCACAGAGTCCTCTTCTCTGAGAAATCTCGAGATTTCTTTCCATCCTAGACTTCTCTTCTTGATTTAAGGTATTATTTTGTTTTCATCTCTTCTTTTCGTTCTCTATTTTCTCGAGAAAGTGACAAGAAAATTTCAGGGATTTCGAATTAGGGCTTGGCTTATTGTCTCACATATGGTTCTATAATATCTCAGACATGGTATTTTCTATTTGTGCGAGAAGGTTGGCGGCGCATAGTGGTCGGGAAGAAGAGACGATGAGTCGCCGGTGAAGAAGAAGCGACGTGGGTCGCTGTCGAAGGAAAAACGATCGGGTCGGGTTGAACAAGGCGACGCGGGTCACTGGAGCTGGAGCTGGAGCTATCGATCGGCACTGGAGCTGGAGCTGGAGCTATCGATCGGCGCTGGAGCTGTCGTTGTTCTATCGATCTCAAAGACAATTAAATTTTTTTTTTTTTTTTTGAGGAGAACATAGACATTTTTTTTAGGAGAACAAAGACAATAATTGAAAAATATAAATTTTATTATTAATTAGATTAACTTATATATATAATTATTATATATACTTTCATATTTTATTATTATTATCCATAATATATAATGTTCTTATAACTATTATCTAATTAATTAGGGGCATTTTGGTCGAAATACAGTTAATTCCATTCCTTTCCGTTGTTAACCAAACAAAATAATATTGATTCAGATGCTAATTCTAAAGTTCCAACCAAACAAAGAAATCAGCTTTCCATTCCATTCCATTCCGATTACCATTCCGATTACCATTCCACCATTTAACCAAACGTGACCAAAGTGTTTGCCTCATATGAAGTGGTTGACTAGTGAGCAGGCAAGGACAAACAAGACAAGATCAGGTCACACAAGAGAGCCGAGTGTTCCGCAAGCAGTCTCACATGATAAACAGTCGACTGAGCTTCAGCTTGCTCTAACACTTTCTTTTGTCTATTCCTTTCTAGCAGTTGATAAACTGCCACATTCAGACTGAATTGCATATCTTCCATATGAATTTCTATCAAGAATTTCTCGATCAATAGCGCATGTAATTCAACACTCAAATTAGTAATATTACCGGCAGGCATTATTTTTCCTGCATATCATACATAGGGGTAAACTAGCTGGTAGCTTATTGACACATTTATGATCATCATAATAGGAAAGAAATAAATACATATGTCCAATATCTATGTGAAGCATCGTTTCAGAAAAAAATTACAACCAGAGTATGCAGTATGTTGATTAAGTATTACTGGTTCCAGAATTTTCATACATATCAATTCTGGAAACAAACGGCTGTGACCTAAAAGTACAACCAAATGATTTACTAGGTTATACTAACATGAAGCCAAGTAGTTAGCGAAATGGTAATCGTAAACGCAGACATTAGATATTAAACGGCCAAAATATTCAATCTATCGAAGTAGAGTCATATAATTATGAAAAAATAAAATAAAGAATTATATTTATCTTGCGGTTTCTTTGAAAGTGCAAGTCTAGATATATGAAGGGTGCAGGTTCCTGATGAGATTAATTGTATTGTAATGGCTGGTTTTCGGCATCCTTTATAAGTTGTCTTTTTTAATGCATTCCCATTTTCCAAAGAAAATTATATGTCATCTAAAAGAAAAAGACATGGTTTGATGGTAACCATAGCTTTAAATTAAGATTTCCCAAGTAGGAAATATTCCCTCCTAGAATTAAAAAACACACACACGTATTTGTAAATCGCCATTGAAAAGTACAACAGGTCTGCGTCTTTGAAGTTCCAATCCAGGCCATTGGAGCGCTCTTGATACTGACGATGGCATGGAAAATTCAAAGTGAAGCACAGCCACTCAGGCAGAATAACAATTTTGAAAGATTCTAGTGTTGTGTGACATTAGAGGTGCAGAGCATATGTGCACCAATCTAGGATAGACTTAGTCTCAACTGTAAAAACAACATTAAATGATGCATTAAATTTCCCAATAACTATAATATATTGATTCATGACATATCTGGTCATCTGGGGATCGCTCATCACTATCCCCAACTCCCCATCAAGGATAAGCCGACTTGTAGAAAAAAGTCCCGGTTATTGATTTGTGCCTTGTGTGTAAAAAAGTCTCTGAGACCACGGTTCACTCCTTATGGGGTTACTTGGGTTTTAAAGGTGGTGCGTAATGATTGTGGTTTTATAAAGGGTATTCGGTGTGATAACAATGTGAGCTTCCTAGATTGTTTACAGTGATATTTTAATATACTGAATAGTGATGAAATTATTGTATTTAGTATTGTTTTGTAGCATTAATGGTATCTGAGAAATCGCAATATGCATGGGAATGATCAACTTGTCATGGTTGGGGTTGATCAACTGCTTCGGTGCGATGTTTATGCTTGGTCTATTGATTTCTTAAAGAATTATCAAAAGGCTACTACTATAAAAGAGATTTGTAGTGATTTAATTGGTATTCAGGATGTGAGATGGCAGCCTCCACTAGATGGATTCTATAACATAAATTATGATGCTTCTTTGGATGTGGCTAATAATACGGTCAGGGTGAGACTGGTTATTTGAGACTGGCTAACAATAGTTTCATTTCTACACTTGGTGTAGCCCTCATTTTCTATTGCTTTGCGTTCGTTTTTTTCGGGTAAAACCGAGTATTTAACGGCCAAATAAGCTTGTACAGGTTATTAAAGCTTTCTAGGGGTGTTCGTGCAAAGTTAGAAGATTTTGGTGTTGAATTGAAGACTTTGAAGATTAAAGAAGGCCATGTGCGGTACGTGCATTGAAACGTACCTCAAAAAGACTCCAGAGATGTGCCACAGTACATGTGTTGAAGTGTACCACACATGTACTGCGATTTTACTCCAGAAGTTTGGCGTGGTACGTTGTGTTGAACTGTACCGTGCCCGTACTGCGATTTAGGCATGCCAACTCAATATTTTTGTGGGATTCGTGCCCTAATTTTGTACACTTATAAATATCTCATCTTCTCTCGTTTTGAAGCACCTCTTCATGACTCTTGAGTTCCAAAACGTCCAAGATACCATCTCTAACACATTTCTCTACCGAATCATCAAAACTCATCCATCAAATCTTCACCATATCACTAAATCCAACCAAAACCCCCAACCATCCACCTAAATCCATCATCAAGAAACCATCTTAGAGCAAGGGAGTTGGAGAAGGGAAGTAAGAGAAGAAGATTCTAAGCTAGAGGAAGAGGAAGAATTCCAAAATCATTTTCATATCTCTTTCTCTTTTATTATTGTATAAACCATGTTTAGTGCATATTTTATAGGCTAATTGGCACTGATGTCCCCTAAACTCTTCCAAAATATGCACTATGCCCCCTATACTTTTTTTTTTTTCACCACTAAATCCCCTAAACTCTCGTTTTTTTGGCAAACACTTGGGTTTTTTACCCCCTATGAGGGCATCTATAGTAGGCATTTGCCAATTTTAGAGAGTTCATGGGGTTTAGTGGCGAAAATAGAAGTATAGGGGGCATAGTGCATATTTTGAAAGAGTTTATGGGGCATCAGTGCCAATTAGCCTATTTTATATCTTAAATGGATCTTACTTGTATTATGAATTAAATATCTTGAGCTACAACCACTACAAAAAAAAAACGTCCAAAGGGCTATTGGGACGTTTTTTTTTCGTCCCAATAGCCCAAAAATCGTCCCAATAGACCTATTGGGACGAATAAAATTCGTCCCAAATTACGTCGCCTCAGGTGGGTCGCAATAGCTTCTTTGGGACGAAAATTGAAATTCATCCCAATAGACTACCTATAGGGACGATTTTTGTTCGTCCCCTTTGACAACCTGTAGGGACGAAATATTTCGTCCCATTAGATAAATTTTCGTCCCTTTAGATTACCTATAGGGACGATTTTTATTCGTCCCATTTGACAACTTATAGGGACGAAATTTAAAAAATAAAAATAAATAAAATAAATAAATAAAAAATTTGCCCACTTAGGCCACCCCCCACCCACCTGCGCACCATGCATGCCCGCCGAAGCCACAGGCCACCCCCACCCACCCACCAGCTCAACACAAATTAGAAATAATATGTGTTACCACTGGGTGTTGAACCCAACTTGCCCATGCCCACCCACCAACCTTATCCACCTAGATGATGTTTCAAATGTGATAATAAAAGCATACTTTTTATATATAACCTCTAATTGTTATTAAATTTTTATTGATTTTTTTTTTTTCAATCAAAATTTTATTTGTAGATGGATTCTACTAATTTAAATTTTATTTTTATTTGATAAACAAATTGATATTAAAAAACATTTATTATAACATTTAATTAAATTATTTTTTTAAAATCATATATTGTCAGATTAAATGGTCAATCGTTAATCGTACTCGGAATTAGACATGACCCCGGTTCTGGTTCTCGATTAGGAACCAGCGGTTCCAATTTTCAATTGGGAACTAGTGGTTTTGGTTTTCGATTTAGAAATAGCAGATTCGGTTTTTGATTCAAAACCAACGGTTTCAATTTTCGATTCGAAATCAACGGTTTCTGTTCCAGTTCCAGTTCTAGTTCCGACGAATAATAGAAAACCTCTCAAGACTAATAGTTATTGATCCTTATGAAGAATTTATTGGAAAAAATAAAATTCATCTCGATAGAGAACCACTTTGGATGAACATAATGATCCATACTGCATCATTTTCTAATTTATATGGTAATTTAATTATTAAACTACCTTTGGAAAAACTTAAAAAAAAATCAAGAATTTTCAACAAAATTAATTAATTACTTCTTTGTTTTTTTTATTTTTTATTTTTTATTTTTTATTTTTATTTTTTTTGGATTTTTGAATGGATAACATATTTTATATCATAAATTCCAGTATTTTGATTATGTCAAAAAAATTCGAGTACTTTGAAGAATTTTTATCAACTATGTAATTATTTTATTTAAGCATTTCTAACAATAAATAAAAAAAGAATGCCACAAGTGAAAATATAAAAAGATATGAAATAAGAAATGTTATAAGATGAAAAGAAAATAATAGTAATAAGAGAGGAAAGAGAGAAATAAATGACTAGGGAGAAACAAATAAAATGTTTAGGAAAAGAGAAAAAATATGAGAGAGAGAAACAATTAAAATAATTAATGATCATGAAATCTTAACCATTCAGACAAGTATGATCTAATAGATACATAAGTGTGACAAATCCTGTGTAAAAAACAAAAATGGTTAAGATGCACTCATAACCATAAATACAATAACTATTATACACATCAAAATAATATATATTTTTTTACCTCTATTATTTACCTCATTTTCTCTCCTTTCATCTTAATGTAATATTTTCTTCATCTTCATCTTCTAATACTTTTTTCACATTTCTTTCTTCACTTGCATTCATCTAAGTCTTTTAAGGATTAATTGAAAACACTACAAAAGAGTTATTGGGACGATATTTTTCATTCCAATAGTCCTAAAATCGTCCCTATAGATCTATTGGGATGAAAAAAAATTCGTCCCAATAGGATGTCTATTGGGACAAATTATATATTTCGTCCCAATAGATATCCTATTGGGACGTAAAAAATTCGTCCCTAAAGATCATACCACATTGGACAAAATTTGTTCCAATAAACATTCTATTGGGACGAAAATCTATAAGGACAAAATTTTTTTCATCCCAACAGGCAGTCTATTGGGACGTTTTTGTTTTTTGTCCCAATAGGATGTCTATTGGGATGAAATATATAATTCTTCCCAATAGACTGCCTATTGGGACGAAAAAAATTCGTCCCAATAGATTGTCTATTGGGACGAAAAAAAAATGTCCCAATAAATTTTTTGTCCCAATAGGTCATTTTTCTTGTAGTGAACCAAGATAAAACCTATTTCATGACTATTAAATAAAGACTTCATATTTATATGATTGTGCTTGTGTTCATTGTATGGAAATTTTGTATGCTTAATGCTTTTGAGTGATTGACTATCATTTGAATGATATTTGGTTGTTGTGTTATGGATTGAGAGGAGACGCACACAATGTGCTTGACAAAATTCCCAATGCATGTCTATTAAGGTAGAGATACGTGAGGCTAGCTTGTATAACCCATTTATGTGTGCCATAGCTCTTAATGAATTCATATGCATTTCTTGTAATCATCGAGAGATAGGTTATAGGTGTATGTGGGTGTAATCTTTGTTGCTTGAGAGAGAATAGAGGCTAATTATGGGTTAACACAGGTGTACAATAATCTAATTTATATGATAATCTAAACTACAAATAGAATTGGATAGGTGGAGTCAAAGCCTTAGCTATCTCATTTATAATACTACCATCAAATTCTCTTGTATGACTTGCTTTAGTTTAATTGCTTAGTAATTTGTTTTAAATTAGTTTAAATGTTAGTAGTTAAAACAACAATCATCATCATATTTCGTTTTCCAAATATTAGTCACTCTAATCAATTTCGGTAATTAACACCCAATCCTCGTAGGAATGAATCTTATTTGCAGTGTGCTACATACATCGGTCTCGTACGATTGCGAGTTGCATTTTGTATGTGTTCAGGCGGTTATGGTAGCAAGTACTCAACGTATCCATGCGACCTATGACCCTCTTGTGGCAAAGGCAATCGCTATGTTGCAAGGAATTACGCTTGTAGTTGAGACTGGGTTGTTGAGTCAAATGCTTTGGCAATGGTTAATTTGGTGAATGTAGGCAGCCTTTTGACGGCGGATATTGGTGACAATATTATTGACCGTCTAAAGGATATTATGGGAGGCTCAGTGGTGTTTGTGTCCAAAGAAGCGAATTATGTCTCACATACTCTTTCAAAAATGGTCTTAGGTATTGATGAAGACCTTTTTTGGATGGAGGATTTCCTTTCGTGTGTGAAGCGGTATTTACTGAAAGATTTTCCAGCCTAATTGTTTTGGTTTTATTGCTTTGTTTTGTTTCCCCATCAAAGTATATATATATATATATATATATATATATATATATATATATGGACAATCTATAGAACACCGGTGTTTCTATACACCTTTAAAAAAAAATCCAGCTCATCAAATCTTGACCCTTGATTTGTCCAACTTTCACATCTAATAGTTATGTTTTAAAGTTGTTGTGATTTCCTATGCATCATAATATTACCTTCTTAGCTGGTCACAAAACATAATGACCATTTTTTCTTCACAAAACCCAATAGTTACCGTTTTTAATTTTCCTCCTTCCCAACGCAATTTTCTTCTCCTTTCCAAATCCAACTCTTTTTATTTAAACGTACAAAAACACTTCTTCTCCTTTGCAAATCCAACTCTTCTACGTACAGAAACACTTCTTCTCCTTTGCAAATCCAACTCTTCTTCTTCCCAATGCTATATTCTTCTTTAACTTTTCTGGTTTACCAGCACAAAAATTGTTGTGAACTTTTATTTGTTACCAGGTCAAACACTTCAATCGAACATTCGTCTTTCTGATTGGTGTTTCGTTATGGTGTTCAGACTCAAATGCATTCGTATTAAAATCTCGTCTACAACCTATTCTTTTATGCTTCATCAAGTTTGATCTCACTGGTAAACATCCACTTCAATCGATCATGCGTCTTGCTCATTGGTGTTTCGGTCTGGTGGTCTAACTCGTCTAATTGCGTTCGTATTGAAATCTCGTCTCCAACCTACTCTTTTTTGCTTCATCAAGTTTGATCTCACAAGTATGTCTCATCCATGGCTTTTTTCGGTTAGCTTCGAATTCAATATGAATTAGCTTATTGTTTGAATTGTTCTTTTTGTCAGTAAGCTTTGAATTCAATATGAAATTACTTATTGTTTGAATCTTTCTTTTTATCTCATCTCTACAATACATCCATATGGTTGTTTTGATTAGTTTCGAAATCAATATGAAGTTTAATTAGTGTTCGAATTCGTAGAATGAATAATGTTTTCCCGTATGTAATTGTTTCTGTATGTTATCTTTATAGTGATATTTCTATAATTGCTATAATTGTTCTTTATAATTTCTATGCTGAAAGATGCATGTTCAAAATGTCGGTGTTTCCTCGCATCAATATTATTTTCTGTTTGCTATTACTTTCATTATCCTTCGATCAACACATTTTTTTGCGATTAAAATTTTACTTATACTTCGATCATCCTGTTTTGACTTTGTATAGTAATGGATGGGAGTGGATCGCAAAGTAAGCCTGACAACAAGGAAGGATTGTTTTTCACACCAAATAATATGTGTTCTACTGGGGTGAATTCTGTGCAATTTTCGTCATAGGAAGGCAGTGGCAATCAAGATGTTGATATCAATCAGATCAAAAATATGAAATTTGATTCTGTGGATGATGCAAGGTCGTTTTATCTTGGTTATGCTAGGGGTAATGGGTTTGGTATAAGAGCAACAAACTTGGACCATGACCGTGAAGGTAGAGTATTAAGGAGAAAGTGGGTTTGTGATAAGCAGGGATCAAGAAGGGAGGAGTATTTGACCAATAAAGATAGGAAACGCAAGCCAAGGCTGCAGACAAGATAAAATTGCAAAGCTTGTTTCTCAATTGGCTTAGACAGTGATACGTTAAAGTACAGCGTAAGGGTATTCATGGATGATCATTCACACAAACTAGCAACTTTTCGTGAGGTTTCATCCCATCGATCTCACAGAAACTTAGATGAAGGTGACTATGCCCAAATTGACGCCATGGGCAAAAACTGCATAAGAGGTTGTCAAACATTTGAGTACATGGTTGACTAGAAGGGAGGATACTCCAAAATTGGATTCACTCAGAAGGACATGTATAACAAGATTGCTAAGTTGAGACGATCAAAAGCTTTTGAAAGCGATTCACAAGCGGCAATTTCGTATCTCGAGTCAAAGGCATTTACTGAAGCAAACTTTTACTGCAGGTTCAACACAGATGATGATGATAGGCTTGCTAATATATTTTGGAGGGACTCCCATTCTCTATTCGAGTACAAGTGCTTCGGAGATGTTCTTGTTTTTGATACCACTTACAAGACAAATGCCTATGGCAAGCCTTTGGTTTTATTTGTCGGTGTCAACAACCATAGTGCAACTTGTGTATTTGGTGCTGCACTTTTGTTAGACGAGATTTTTACTTCATACAAATGGGCCCTTACTAAACTCATGGATTCAATGGGCAGCAAGCATCCCCTTTCTATAATGACGGACGGAGACGAAGCAATGCGACAGGAAATCGATGAGGTCTTTCTAAACTGTCAGCACAGGGTATGCGGATGGCATGTAGCAAGAAACGCATGTGCTCACATTAACGGCCCTAAGAAGTCATCAGCCTTTAGATCCTTCATCTTTGACCACATAGACGAGGACAAATTCGATGAATGTTGGAATGAAATGATAAAACAACACGGTCTGGAAGACAACGTTTGGGTTAATATGATGTACGAAAAGAGGCATAGATGGGCAGAAACATATTCCAAGGGCCATTTTTTTGCCGGAATGCGCAGCACTCAAAGATCAGAGTCAATGAATAATTACATGAAAAAATATGTTTGCAGCCGTGAGAAATTGTTCGACTTATTCCCTCAAATCGATAGGGCACTCATGAGGTTAAGAAACAATTTCTTTACTGACGAATATGCTTTAAACACTAAGAGTCCTGTTATCTTAAGCCACATGAAGGCGTTGGAGAAGCATGCATCTTCCATCTACACTTATCGTATCTACTGTGACATTATTAAAGAGATCAACGATTCAATAAAGTATTCACACTTTGCACCATGGAATGAGGAGAATGAAGTCGAATACGTTCTCACCGAATATGATTCTCCATATAAAAAGACTGTGAGTGTTTTTTACTATAGGGACGGAATTGATTTTCAGCAAGTCGTTGAGGATGGTGATTGGGATTCGTCAAAGCACAATCTGCCAGTACTTTCGTGTGAATGCAAGTTGTTACAAAATAAAGGAATTCCCTGCTGTCATATGTTTTATGTTATGAAAGTGGAGAACATTACAAAGATTCCAGAGTCCTTGATATTTAAGAGGTGGACGAAGTCATCTGCAGATGACGTTCGTATCCATCTCCAGCCCGACGATGACTATTCGAAGAGTGTTGATATTGCCCGGTTCGCTTCATTGAGTGCAGAGTGCAATTATATCTGTCACCGTGGGAGCCAAACCGAAGAAGGTTTCAATTTGATTAAAAGGGAACTCAATATTCTGAGAAATACTCTGCAAGGGTTGGATGATGAGTTCCGAAATAATTGCAACAAAAATGGTGATGATTCTAGTACAAAGAGCTAAATTTTAAAAGATCTAAATGTTGTGAAGACCAAAGGCAGACCCACTGGTCCGACTGCACCTACTACACCAGCAGGTAAGCCGCAGAAGCGTAAAAGACCAAATCAGTGCCGTATATGCCACATTTCCGGGCATGACTGGCGTAATTGTCCAAAAAGAGAATCAGACAGTTAGTCACTTTCATTAGTGTTTTGGGTTGATGATGCATTTGGATTTTTTTCGTTTGTCTTGTTTGTTATATGTATTTGGTTGTCACTGGGTTGTTATTTAATTCTCATGAATGTTAGTTACTTTTGTTATTGTTTGTTATGTTGATAATTCTGTTTGAGTTGTTTGTTGTATGATTTTAATTGACATGTACTTTCTTTGATTTATGGATTTTGAGGTGGACCACAAGGACACATAATTTTCTATATGCAAATTATGTGTCCATGTGGTCTAGATGACTTCCATTGAAATTTAACTGGGCCACTAGGCCACAGCGAGCCATGTGGTTTGCATATTTTGTACTAGGCCACAATGAGCCAATATGTTTAAAGAGGTTGTTCGTAAATGTAAAAGTTTTAGATTATGTTTAGAGAATGACGATCGAATTAAATAATTATGTGTCTAAAGCCGAACAACTGCTTCAAAGACGGCCTAGAAGTTTTTAATGATTATAAAAGTTGCCATATGCATAGTTAACCAAAATTATCCTCCAACTGTTTTGTGGTGTTCTCTGCTCGTTTTCCTCTGCTTTTCTTTGTTTTATCATGTTTTGTTTTTCTCCTTTCCCAGCTGTGTCTAGTTTTTGCCGGCTTGTGGCGCCTTGTTTGGGCTTTTTCAAAAAAAAAAAAAATTATCCTCCAACTGAAAACCTGGACTTACCTTACCTCTGATTGCAATTAATAAGGTACAACATAAATAACCTAATATGAAGAACACAGTAATATGAATCTATAGAAACAATGCGATCACGTTAAATAAAATGAAATTACAGGAACCATAGTAATTTTACGTTACAGGGTATATAATATTTGATATTTTCGATTACTCCACACTACACATTGTATGGGCATTTACAAAGCAGCCAAAGAATGGCAATCGAAGATAGAAATATAAAAGCCCTAGTTTTCTGAATTGTTGCCCTTTTCTTAGCCAAATCAAACTCCAACACCCGAACACGATTTGTTAAGCCCATATTTTCGCTTTCGTAGAACCGATGAAGTCGTTCCGACCTATGAAATTCCCTTTGTAACCTCTGCAATTCTTCATTCAATGAGATATCAGCTGGGATAATTGTAACCGGTACTTCAGGACCCAACCATTTGAAGTAATTGCATCCACCAAATTCTTTCTGTAGTTTAAAACCAGAAAGAAATGTAAGCTCTATTAGTTCATAAATCAATCTATATAAGTATAAATTAAAACAGTCACTTATAGTTCACTAACCTTTCCTTTGGAACACCCTTCGAATAGTCTCTTATAGTTCCAAGGTGTTATGGCTAGATATTCTCTCAATGGTAGCCCACATTTGCATTTTCCCTCCCCATACCCACGTACGTTTGAAGAAGAGGAAGATGACATTAACAACACCTTTTATTGTGCAAGTGAGAGAATATGAATAAAACCTTCCCCAACTAAACAAACAAATTGCAAATACTACTATTTTTCAATATAAAAAAAAGCTATCACAATAGCCAAATTTATCTAATTTTCAAAAATAACAATCTAAAAGTCAGATCAAGTACATGCAAACACTAATTACACAAGTATAATATCGCGGAATAAGATTATATATAAAATTTAAACAAGTTAAAACTTAGCTGCAGCTATAAATTAAGACAATTTTTTTAAATACAACAGTCGGGTTGACTTTAAACAAACTAAAAATCATGAAAACGTGGCTACACCATCTAGGTATGAACGCGATAAACCAGCACACCATTATCAGACATAGTCGAGTATAAATTTTCATCTTTGCTTCTTCTAATTACATATGAACACCAATAATCATCACAACAAATTGTAATATATTAAATCGAAATTATTAAATTTCAAAAATATTAATCCGAAGTTATGAAATAACAGAAAAAAAATGTAACCAACCTGGCGGGTTGTAGATTGTTTGAAGATTGTTTGAAGATCGATGGATGTACACAGCAGACGTGAGAGAGAGAAAGAGAGAGAGAGATAGACACAAAGAGAGAGAAAGAGAGAGAGAGATAGACAGTGAGAGTGAGAGTGAGAGAGAGAGAGAGAGAGTTTTAGGGTTTCTAAATGTTTTATTTATGTTGTTTTATTGCACCATAAAACATAAAACATTATCTCAAATGATGCATTTATTGCACATGTTTATTCCTCTTTCATTTCTTTAATATCCCGAATCCATTTAAGAATAAAAATAAAATAAAATAAAATAATGTTTTATCTTCCCTATCATATGACTATCCAATTCCAATTATTGTCCTCATATGCAAATAAAATGTTGAATGCACAATCATAGTGTAATGTTTATATCAAAGGATATCAATGTTATACCTATATCATATGATTCCCCTCCCACATGCACACAATACTACAAATGACGAGTTAACATATATTAGTTACCGAATTATTCATACATGTGTACAACAGGTCAAATCATTTTCCCATATAGTCATTCATATTAATTGAAATTTATTAGTTATAACGGTAGTACAAATCGTTGTCCGACTATCCAATTGTTGTCCCCATATGCAAATAAAGTGTTGAATGCACATTCATAGTGTAATGTTTATATCAAAGGATATCAATGTTATACGGATATCAATGTTATACCTATATCATATGATTCCCCTCCCACATGCACACAATACTACAAATGACGAGTTAACATATATTAGTTACCAAATTATTCGTACATGTGTACAACAGGTCAAATCATTTTCCCATATAGTCATTCATATTAATTAAAATTTATTAGTTATAACGGTAGTACAAATCGTTGTCCGACTATCCAATTGTTGTCCCCATATGCAAATAAAGTGTTGAATGCACATTCATAGTGTAATGTTTATATCAAAGGATATCAATGTTATACCTATATCATATGATTCCCCTCCCACATGCACACAATACTACAAATGATGAGTTAACATATATTAGTTACCGAATTATTCGTACATGTGTACAACAGGTCAAATCATTTTCCCATATAGTCATTCATATTAATTGAAATTTATTAGTTATAACGGTAGTACAAATCGTTGTCCGACTATCCAATTGTTGTCCCCATATGCAAATAAAGTGTTGAATGCACATTCATAGTGTAATGTTTATATCAAATGATATCAATGTTATACCTATATCATATGATTCCCCTCCCACATGCACACAATACTACAAATGATGAGTTAATATATATTAGTTACAACAGGTCAATTCATTTTCCCATATAGTCATTTATGTACGTTATCAGTAATGTGTATAATTGTTCAATTCATGCATGGTCCCATGTTAAACTCATAGTATAATATTTTATATTTGCAATCAGAGTTGAATAAGATTGTATACGGTTACACATTACTAAACTATACTCTTAAGTTGTATGAAATTATGTCACACCGGTTTGGATTCCAAAGGGTCTGATTGACACCAAATGCCAACAATTATGACTTATACGGATTCCAGGTGTTTGGCACCGAATTGAATGCCAAAAATTGTGACTATTCTTTATGTTTACTTTATATATATTTACCAAATAACATTTTGTCTCCTTATCTACTCTTTCTCTCTACTCTTTCTCTCTGTGTATTTTAAATCTGATTTTTCTTTGTTTCTCCACCATGGAAAACCCTTCACCAACTTCGACAAAGAAAGTGAAAACTGACTCCAACTCATCAAATGATAATCAACAGAAAATGGTTCGTCACATACAGAAACTGGAACACGATATAACTGCAGTCAACCGTAAGCTTTATCGCCACCCTGCTGTTGATCAAATCGATTTCAAACGATTTACTGGAAAGGATGTATCTGGTGCTTACAATCTAGGTATGGAGGACGGGTTTAAGCTTTTTAAGGATTATATGAAGAAGGTTCATCCGGAAGGCAATTGGGATGTGGTTGACCAAAGTCATGCAAAGGATATGTTGAAGGACTGATGTAGTTTTTGGTACCTTTTTTTTTTTTTCACTCTTTTGTTATGTAAAGTGCTTTTAATCAGACCTTGAACTTTTTTTTTTTGGTTTCATGATCATGTTTTGTAAATTTCTTTTGTGTGTTTCTTCGT
The DNA here is from genome assembly GCA_030490815.1 of Acer saccharum. Classification (NCBI taxonomy): domain Eukaryota; kingdom Viridiplantae; phylum Streptophyta; class Magnoliopsida; order Sapindales; family Sapindaceae; genus Acer; species Acer saccharum. The sequence goes on from CM059872.1 coordinate 32,231,228, forward strand.
GAGAAGAACAAAGGTGTGTTTGTTTTTGTTTCTAATAATATAACGTCTTTATTACTTGTGTTTATTAAACTGATCGGTTTAGTTGCGTTTCTAAAACATACCTATTGATTGATTGATCGATATCTGGGTTGATTGGATTCAATGAATTTGAATTATTATTTCAAGACTAATTGATCATCAACCATTAACGTTTACGTTTACAATTTGTTGAAACCGTAATACAATTTAATATTGCTTAATACAATTTTCTAATGATTATAATATTGTTTAAATAATTACTTGGAATGCAGATGAAGTAATCATGATCTCGATTTCCCATTAATCGTTTCAGATGAACCACCGCAATAAATTTTATAAATATTTATGTATTTACTACATCTTTTGGAGTGTAACTTTAAATTACCAAAAAGTTAATGTAATAGTCATCTCGTTTTCTCATTAATCTTTTCCTGTGAACCAACTTATTTAATATTTTTTTAATTCAATTGATTTTTTTGATGTGGAAACGAATACGAAGTGTTTCAACAATTATATTTTTACTTAACTCAGCAAATCCGTACAAAAAAATTTCATTCAACTGTAATCCATAAAATCCATTGGATAGAGTGAAGGCGTATTTATTTATTACTACATCTTTTGTAGTGCAAGTTGATATTACTAACAACTATTAATCATCATCTCGTTTTCCAATTAATCTTCTCGGCTGAACCAACTCATTTAATATTTTTTAATTAAGTTGGTTTTTCTGATGTGAAATCAAATTGAAATTGTTTTAATTATTATATAGAAACTGCTGTCAGCAAATCTTAGAAGAATATTTAATTCAGATTGCATCTATCAAATCCATTGGATATTGTGATGGCAGTTTGAATTTATTTGCTTCATTTTTCAAAATCATTAAATGAGTCCATCAAATCAACAGATTGACCATATCCAACCAGTTAATTGTGTAATTTTAGCATACGTTTATCAATAAATAAATTAGAACCCTAATCCCATTTGTTGCGTTCACAGACAGAGAGAGAGAATGAGAGAGGTATGTTTGGTTTAAGTGATCAACGACGTACAAATGGGATTAGGGTTCCATTTTAATTTATTTATTAACTGATAAAATTACATAATTAACCTTAACATTGACAAATCATAACTACATTTACATAATTTTCTGAGGATGACAAATTTGTACAGGTCCAATATCAATGAATAGTCTGAAAACATCATGATCAGTATTTAAACTCAATTAAATCTTTATGTTTTGATAGCCCAACATGTTGTAATTAATTGCCCAATGCATAATCAGTATTTAAAATCAATTAAAATCTTTATGTTTTGATAACCCAATAGGCTGTAACTAATTGCCCAATGCATGATCAGTATTTAAAATCAATAGGCTGTAATTAATTGCCTAATGCGTGATCAGTGTTTAAAATCAATTAAAATCTTTATGCTGTAATTAATTACCCAATGCCCAATGCATTGCCCAATGCTTTACTGCCCAAGGTAGTTAAGTTAGGCTTTACTTTACTTAACTGCCCAATGCATGATCAGTATTTAAACTCAATTAAATCTTATGTTTTGATAACCCAATATGCTGTAATTAATTGCCATACAATACATGATCGGTATATGTTTTGATAACCCAATATGCTGTAATTAATTTGCCAATGCATAATCAGTATTTAAAATTAATTAAAATCTTTATGTTTTGATAACCCAATAGGCTGTAATTAATTGCCCAATGCATGATCAGTATTTGTATTAAATAGGAAGACAAAAAGATAGTATTGCTTTCTCCAAAAGCCAATATAGGTTTTTATTGTCATGTATTGTATGGCAATTAATTACAGCATATTGGGTTATCAAAACATAAGATTTAATTGAGTTTAAATACTGATCATGCATTGGGCAGTTAAGTAAAGTAAAGCCTAACTTAACTACCTTGGGCAGTAAAGCATTGGACAATGCATTGGGCATTGGGTAATTAATTACAGCATAAAGATTTTAATTGATTTTAAACACTGATCACGCATTAGGCAAAATGATCAATATTTGTATTAAATAGGAAGACAAAAAGATAGTATTGCTTTCTCCAAAAGCCAATATTGGTTTTTATTGCTTCATATTGTATGGCCAGTTAATGTCTCCTTACTTGCCAAGCCAATTTCAACTCTTTTAATATCATTGCATTTTCTCCATTTAACATCAAAATCATGATTCCGTATTCCCATTAATAATAGTTATTATTTACTCTACACAGTGTAATATTTAAATGAGTAATGTATTTATATTTATATATCCTAATCAAAAATTATGTTAAAATAATTAATTTATTTAAGCGGTCAGCATTTCTTGAAGAAAAATTTTGTAATCGCAAACATCAAATCCATTGGATATTGTGTAGACAGTTTGAATTATTTTTTTCAATGGATCTATCATATCAATTGAATTACGATCTGAAAATTTGTTCAAACACCATTACTTTTCAAGTATACTTTATACGATATTATATTCCTTAAGGTCATCTGCAATTACCTCCAACCCTCATGAAATCACCAGAAATAGAATGACAATGATCAAACATACGATATTACACAACCAGTCAACCACACCATAAATGGTGAGAATAAAAACACCTAAACATCTTCAGAGATGTCAACACAAATTCAACAACACCTTTCTGGTGTGATTACAGACAAAAACCATTAAAAAAAAAAAACAGATACAAAAACATATAAAAATAACAAAAGAGTCATCACTTGTTCAAGATAAAAGAGTCATCACTTGTTTAACATTTCTTTTGCATTATTTCCACAAACCTCATCCCAATTACCATCAGGTTTAATATTCTTCAAATAATCCTTAAGAAACTTGAAACCGTCCTCCATACCAAGCTGGTAGGAACCAGCAACATCTAAACCCGAAAAGGATTTGGACTTGATTTTCACAATAGATGGACAGCGATAAATGGTGGTGTACAATTCATCTTGATGGTCTTTAAGACGTTGTATACCTCGTAGCAAATGTTCCCTCTCCAAACCCAGATTGTTGGAATCACCAACAACTGACCTTTGATATTTGCTACTGGCCAATGCTTCTAGACGATCATGAAGATGTTGGATAGTGCGTTCTAACTCTTCCCTAGTATAGATAATGACCTCTGCCATTTATCGTTAGTTGCTTTCACATATATAGAGAGAGAATGAGAGAGGTATGTTTGGTTGAAGTGATGAACGACGTACAAATGGGATTAGGGTTCCATTTTAATTTATTTATAAACTGATAAAATTACACAATTAACCTTAACATTGACAAATCATAACTACATTTAGGAGATATAAAGAACTGTTTTAAAAATATATTGTTGTATAAGTATAAAATTAGTACCTATTTAATGTCGATATCAATATATCATACCACATAGTAGTAATTTTTTTTTTTTTTTTTTTATGCATGTGGTAAGTCATTTAATATGTCATCAATGTGCTTCCCACCACAAAGCAGCAAACGAATTTTATATTGAAACTAAAAAAAGCTCCCACATGTCATCTGTATTAATAAAGATGGTAGCTGAACAGTCAAGATGAAGAGTCAACATTCCTTATGTATGTTTCACTGGTTAAGTAAGTGCAACATATTCTTCATTATCAATCAAGATGATATATTGCAGAAACTGTGGAGATTACCGATTCCAACTCCGGACAGTGGAACATGTAGATGATTCGATTGCAGTTCCGGAACAACAGATAAATCTGGCACAAGGTTTTTTCTTCACAGTGCAATTCTACTACACCACTAAGCTTGTTTATCCAAATCGCACTTTAGCAATTGAAGACGACGCAATGCAATGCGAGTTTCACGTCCAATTTGATAATCTTTACGCAGAAGATGAATATTCATTGTCAGGTAAGTTGCGTGGATGCTTTTCCGGTACTGACCTGCCAAAAGACGTTGAATAGACTATGACGAAAATAATTGTGGATATGTCAATGTCTATAGCCTGTACTATGCCAGAGTACAAAGTTGTACCAATTTTGGTGCAAATTGGGATTGTGCTTCGACTCTCTATGAAAGAAGAAAGTTTGTTCAAGTCAGAATTGATAAAGATGGAAATTGATAAGGGTTCGTTACCGGGAGAACATTGTGTGATTTGTTTTGAAGATTTTTTTTCATCGGGAGGGGAAATTGTTTTGATGCCATGCTCCCATATTTATCATCATACTTGTATCACCAAGTGGTTCGAGAAGGCACTCAACTGCCCAACCTGCCGTGAGCAACTGAAACTTTCCTATGAGTAAGCTATGTTCGTATTTTTCCATTGCAATATTTTGGGTTGATTGGACCAGGCCATCTGATTGGTATTTTTTTTTCAAAAAAATTATTTTCTATGCAATCATACCTTTCAAGTGTGTAAGATCTGTCGATCATAGCTTTTTTGGTTTGTTTGTAATCTGATGTGTTCTATTATTTCATAATTGAGTACATTCATTATTTAGACCTCGAAGGACATTTGCTTGAATTTTTGGTAATTTATATGTTGAACCCTTGATTTAATCTATGAACAATACCAGTTTAAAAATATATCCGTATAAAGATTATATCAGGGATCACCAACAGACGTAAATAATGATAAGAAAGAGTGATTCCATTTCCAATTTTTGTTGTCAAAAATAAAAATTAAAAATAGCATAATCATCCAACCAAAATCCCAATCGTGTATTAAAAGCATCAATAATGTGTCCTTGGATAAAGAGATGCAGCTAATTCAATATCTGCTTTAAGTAATTGCCCAATGCATGATCAATATCTGTATTACTTTCTCGAAAATGCAATATAGGTTATTATTGATTTCTAGTTTATGGTCAATTAGTGTTTCGTTAATTACCAATTGCACACTTCCCACACGCATTATTAATTGAAAAAAATTCAGGTCAGTCTTACTCCACTGCATGTGAAACCTATATTGGACCTGGGCATCTTATTGTGAATTTGTTGTTTGTTTTTAAATATACTTTGTCTTCAAATATTTTAGTTCTTTCGATCACAGTTTAGTTTAGGTAATCAACTATTAGATACTATGTTCACGGAAAAATGATGCAGTTTTTGTTGGTGTGATCACACCAGAAAGTGTAATAGCCTGCTTGACCGGACCCCAAACTAAAGAGTGACTTCTCGTTGTATTTTACGTGATAGAAGATTTATTTATAAAAAATCTTCTACCTAAAACGAAAGCAACTCCTTAAACAAATATTGAATGCACCGAATGTATTTGTTGACTTTTATATATTAAAAAAAAAAAAACAAACATATAATAGTAATAGTGAATCTCAATTTTAATTTTAGTTTATTAAAATTTTTAAAAAATAGCAAATACCTATGACAATAGATCAGGATCAGTGAAGAGTGCAATTTTGCTCACCCACATTAACTAAAGGTAAGCATTACCCCCCATCTCAGGTGTTGGGTTAACTTTGGACTTTGGGTTAAGTTTGGGACACGTGGCAACACCTGAGGTGGGGAGTAATGCTTACCTCTAGTTAAAGGGGTGAGCAAAGTTGGCACTCTATCAAGATATAATTAATATAAAATGACAACTCAACTACCACAAATGTTGGGATTTGTAGCATTAATCTTTATAAAAAAAAAAAAAAAAAAAAAAAAAAAGGATTTACTGCACAAACCTAAACCTAATTTTTTAAAAAAAAAAATTACCAATTGTGTGTAAATGTCGTGTTTGTTATACGAAGCGTTAGGGTTTAAGCCTTAAGGTATTAGAAAGTTGGTTTCACAAAAGTTATTAGGAAATCCCCAAATATAAACCCTAAAAACTCATCAAAAGAATTCGAAGTTGGTTGATGTGAGCTGCCCAAAGACTGGAATTCGTCTCTTCAGCAACATTGAAGCCTTCCCACACATCTATAATCCTGACTCCACGCTACTACAGTCAACGCACATTCTCTTCTCAACCTTGTTTTGTAATGTTTTTTTGTTGTTGTTGTGTTTGCTGAAGGAATTCGATATGCTTTATCTTGATTCTTGTTTCAAGAATAATTTTGCATGCCGAGTTAGTAACAGGTTTCTTGTTTCTCGTTTGTTGTTTGTTGAATAATACTGGATGCCAAGTTTAGTAAAAGGTATTTTGTTTATTGTTGTTAAATTTGCCGATGTCAGTAACAGGTATCTTGATTCGTGTTTATTGAATAATTTTGCATGTAACAGTTATATTGATTGTTATTTGTTGAATAATTTTGCATGTCGAGTTTGTTAATTGTAGTTTGTCCATTGTCAATTAGGGTTTTAAATGGTATACCAATGAACCCTAAGTCACTCTTCTATAATTTTCTTTGCAATGTGTTTGTTTAGTGATATCTGCTTCTAATTTTTCCACCGGTTTACCTCCGGTGATACCTTCTGACTGATTTCTCTATATTAGTGATTTCTAGAGGTTTCATATATATTATAATGGAAAAAGGTGGAAAGAGAGAGCACCATAAGATGACAGAACAGGACAGTGGAAAGGGTAAGCAGCAGATTACCAGGAGACAACAGGATTCCGTGTCGACCGTAGCGGAAGGTTCAGGTGGAATGTTCCCAGCGAAGTATGGAATCAAGTCATGGAAGCCGTGTGGGAATCGGGACATTAGGAAGAATCAACTCCACATTGATCATCACATGCACGTAGTGATCAATGTAAGTATGGCTATCTTTATGTATGATTACTTGTTTTAATGTTTAGGAAAAAAAAAATTTTGTAACTATTGTCTTATAACTATTGTATGCATATACATTATACAATTTTAATTGAAAACTTTGTCCGTTGTTAGTAATTGTTTAATTATTCCTTACCAATGTCTTTTGCTTGCAGCCTATAAGTGGGAGACTAAGGGGATGCGGAAACAGGATACTTTGTGATAAGTGGTATAAAGAATTGCCTACTTCTGTGAAGTTAAAGGTTGCAGAAGCTGGTTTTGGAGAATTTGTGAAGGCTTTAGGAAATGAATACAGCTGCCGAAAGAGAACAATTCTGAGGGCCCTAGTGGACCGATGGTGGGATACGACCCATACATTTCACTTTGATGAATTTGGGGAGATGACGATGACTCCATCGGATTTTAGCGCAATAACTGGCATACCTGTTTTTGGAATGCCGGTGGTGTATGACGTGTATGCTTACAAGAAGGTGGATGAGCTGGTGAGGTGGTTTGGAGAGCCTATGGCCAATTTAGCCAAGATGAAAAGGGTTCCTTTTGTGGATATCTATGCAGCTTATAAAGGTTTTGGTGGGAACAATATGACTGTGGAAGACATTGAAAGACTGACTCGGGTTTTCATCTTGGCATTGCTATCAGGCACATTACTGTGTGACAAAGCTGGAGTTGTCAACCTTTATTACTTGCCAAGTCTTAAAGCCATATCATCCATAGGTCAGTACAATTGGGGTGGAGCCGCCTTGTCTACTCTGTACAAAAATATGGATGCTATTATGAGAAAGAATCAAAGCTCCGGTGGATTTTGGAGGGCCTGGGAGGTATTGTGATTTGGACATGTATTTTAAAATGTACATTTACTGATTAAGTTTGTGGTATTTTAACAATTTTCGTGTGATTGATCTGTTGCTTGCTAACCAAATTTGGGCTTGTGAATACATAAAACCTATTGCAAGATTGGTGACATGCTTGACAGATAAGAAGCCGTTTCCTCGGGCAAAAGGATGGGGCTCTTTGAAGAAGAAATTTGATTACGATGATTTAAAGGATATGTTGAGGAAACTTAGACGGAAGGAGGTAAACATGCACCCATGGGGAACGGACCAGGACGAGTTGCCGACATATGTACGGCAATCTTCACAGTACACAAAGAGTAGGGTTCTTTTGGATGGGCCTTGCGGCCCAGCATGGTACCTAGGAGAGCGTGTATCTGTTCAGAGCTTGGGATTGATATCACCACGTGTTCCGAAGGTGCCACCACCATCCATGCTTGGGGACTACCCAATAACAAAAGAAGTGGCCAAATCAAGTTTTGTGGCCGTGGATGCGCTTGAGTACCTTGAGCCTGATGGTGGTCCAAATAGTTACAGAGATTTCGTAAAGCGGCACATAAGGTTTAAAAAGTACCTTGATGATACGGTGAGTTTATCCGAAAATTATCAATAACCAATAGTACACCTGAAATACCACTAGCATGCTGTAATTGTTCTTAATTTGTTATGTTATGTTTATCTATGGGCAGGAGGATACAATAGACCAGAAATCTGTCGGACAATTGGAGTTGCCACCTTGGAAACTCCCCCTGATGGGGCGCACGAATTCCGGATTCACTTGCAAATATTTACAAATTCCTAAGAACAATCACCACTTACCAGTGCCTGATCGAATAAAATATGTGAGTTGTTTATTACATATATGTGTAATGATTTGTGTTTTTTGGTTAACATAAGTGAGCCTATAGCTTAATTATTGGTGAGATAGGTGCCCATTGCCCAAGTGAAAGAGCTGCTCACTATGATTTCTGGATTGACACAACTTGTGATGGAGGGCCAGGATAATAAGCTCCATACCACTAATGCTGCGGTATGGTTACTGTTATTAAAAATGTGTTTAGTTACCATTGTTTGAAATTAAGTTTACAGAAATACAATCCACTTTTTAAAATTATGATTATTTATATTGGTTTGTTTTTAGAATCCGGTTATGGGTACTTCGAACGAACAAGAATTTAAAATGTCTGGTCCGTCATCAAAATCGGTACCGGATGTTAACATTAGTTCGGGCAGTAGATCTCATGATAGTGAGGATGGGGATGATGGTAGTGAAGATGGAATAACACACACAGATGGTACGACAGACAAGAGGACACCAGGTGAGTGTATACAAGCTGTTTTGTGTTTAAAAAATATTGTAAACAAAATTAACAAGTCAACTTATTTCATGAATGCTTCTAAATTACTGTATATACTTAACTGTGCTTCCCTGTATGTGCATGTTAAACTTATTGAATTACGTTTCATTTTTTATGAATAATGTACACAGATAATGTAGCAGAAGCAGATGATGTAACGGAGGGTGTGTAGGATGAGGAGGAATCAGGAGATGACCGTGTGAAAACGGATGGGGGCGACAATGTGATGTGTTTGAATAGTGGAGATGAAAAAGTGAGTGAGGATACAGAAGATCAAAAAAGTGTGAGTGAGGAAACAGGAGATCAAAAAAGTGTGAGTGAGGGAACAGGAGATGAAGAACAACCTTGTGATACTCAAGTGAATCAGCTAAAGCAATCGAAATCCAAGAAGGGGAAGGAAGCAATTGGCGCCAGTGATGCATCCGAAGGGAACAACAGTCGATCTCCTAATCAGAAGAAGAAGAAAGAGAACCTTCACAGTGTTACACTGAAGGATATCCCGGAGCAAGCTGTACATAACAAAAAGAGAAAACCAACTGCAGATGCTGATCAACCTAACAAGAAGGCTAAAGAAGCAACAAAACTCTCAAACAGTGGAAAGGAAAAAGTGCCAATTGCTGAACCAAACAAAAAGGTGCAGAAAGCTCCCAATACCAAGAAGACAGAGGTTGTTCTTCCAATTGTTCAACCCAAGGACAAGGTGAAGTTAGCAGAGAAAAAAGATAAGAAAAAGACATCAAAGAAAGCATCGACAAGGAAGTCATCTAGAATAGCAGCAAGGTGATTTGAATACGTTGGTGTAATTTTATGTTTAACCTAAGCAAAACTGAATTCCTGTTTGTGATCTAATATGGACTTGTTGAACATGTAAATGTATATTTAGGTCATATGACTGCAACAAAATATCATGTCAAGTAGAACTGGTAGGATGAAATGACTAAGACCTTTTTTGTTTGCTGATCACACCTTGAAGGTGTTGTTGTATTTGTGATCACAGGGTAATGATGTCAAATAGAACTGGTGGGATGAAATGACTAAGATGTTTTTTGAATGCTAATCACACCTTGAAGGTGTTGTTGCTGATCACTCAGTACGTTTGTAATGGTGATAACAATATTACGTATGGAATATGACAACTACTTAATATTATAGTTAGTAAATCTTGAAGTGATCATATTGTTATTATGAAGTATGTACATCGTTATCCTAATGTGTCCTTCCTTGCCAATTTTCACCTTGTCAAATATTTCGTTTTACAGCTTTACACTTCTTTCACTCTAACAAAACTCAAGTAATCATTTAAAAATTTTATTAAAGCAATATGAAAGATGGCATCTTTTTTAAAAATAAGAAGATTGAAATTATTCATTAAACTATTGCTTTTTTAAATTATTTTTTTTTAATTTTATTACCATAATTTGTTCACACACATGGGTTAGTTGAATGAAATGAAATATCATATTGTTCAATGAAACATCATATTGAAACAAATTAATTTGCATTCCGTTAATAAGGAGAACACTACTACACTTAAAGTAAAGGAAACATATTTTCATAACATCCGATGCAATTACAAAAACAAAAGGCAGCACTTCGCCAAGACAAATAAAACTAAACAAACAAATATAACGCTACTTTAGACGTTATCAAGGTCTGCCAGACGTGTCCTTAAACGGGTGGATTGGTCTACCAAAGAGTAAATTTGATCTGCAAGACCATCAACTTCCATTTCCAGTTGCATGACACGCTTCTCTCGATCGTTGACTCTAGCATTCTCCACAATCCACTCACGATGCAGATTCCTACAACGACGACACTCGTGCTCGAGCGCTTTCTCAACGATGGCTACCTTCCCTTTCAAAAACTCCAAAGTCTCTCTATCTCCGGCATCCATCCTTCGCATTTATTAGAAAAGTTTTCTTGAAATGAATTAAAAACGCATACTTATAGAACTTTGATGTCTATCATTACGAAGGAGTACAATAGTTGTAGTAATTGTTTTAATATTGTTTAAATAATCAATTGGCATTCAGATGAAGTAATAATGATACATGATTTCCCAGTAATCGTTTCAGCTGAACCAAATAAATGTTTATCAACCATATCCATTCAAATATCGATACACACCTCTTCGTAATTAACGTTGACATTTTTTTTTTATCGAAACTGTGATTTAATATTGCTTTAATAAAATTTTCAAATGATTACTTCAGTTTTAATATTGTTTTAATATTGTTTAAATAATCAATTGGCATTCAGATGAAGTAATAATGATACACGATTTCCCAGTAATCGTTTCAGCTGAACCACCGCCATTTAAAGAAAAATGTATACAAATGGACCAATTGGTTGAGTACACACAAATTGAGACACCATTTTTTTAAAGATGATTTGAATCCTGGTGAGATTGTAGGTAGGTTGTCTAGCATTGATTAAAGTACATGAATGTAAGTGGTAAGTTGAAACGATTAATTACAAGATTGGAATATCATTTATTTATGAGTTCAACCAACCACCGTCATTATATTGTGTCCAGTTAATTAACTTTTCTACTTTTTAATTACAAATCATGCAAGTAATATATAAAGGGTGTTCGAATCAGATAGAGCATGTACTTGAGTTTCTCTCTTTATTTATGAAAAATGGATTCCAACACCAATGGTTTCATCAATCATGCCATTTTTGATTTGTGGAAGGAAAAACACACTATTCTTGAACGTGTGCTGGAGAATGAGCGCATACGTTGCAGGAACCTGGTAGAGGATTGGAGACAGGAGAATAAGAAGGTCGAAGATGCCGATATCTGCATCATGAAACTGGAGATGGAGGTCGAAGCAAAAACCACTGAAGTTAACAGCTTGATGGAGGAATGCAATCGTTTGATTCTCCTTATTGAACAACGTAGTTGTAATCCATGATGTTTCTGTTTTGTCTTTGTTATTCTGTTTTGTCTTTGTTATCCTGTTTCTCGTGTTTTTTTTTTTTTTTTTTTTGTTTATCCTGAACTGTTTGTAATCACAACTTATGAAGCGTGGTATTTTGTAATTACATCAGAAATGATGTGGTTGTTCATATAATGAACTGTTTTCTATTCTGTGGATAATTGCGCTCACTGAAACTTATTATTGTATGAAACTGTATGGATGGACGAGTTATGTAGTAGTTATAAGGATTAAAAAATACTCACTGAACATGTAACAATTTTAAAGAAAAAACAAGGTCCACAATCGATTAACACTTTAAAAAACAAATAATCAAAATGTGTGCTATCAAGCAAACAATCATGGTCCGCTGCTATGAAGACCTTTTTAATAATTTGCAATCTCACTTTTCATTATCCCTTTTCCCCGGTCCACCGCGACGTCGATAATTTTTACCAATATTAAGACCTTTTGAATAATTTGCAATCTCACTCTGTGTTGTCCCCTTTCCCTTCTTATATTTTTTCAGCAAGCCGCGTTGCTTGTCTGATTGAATTTGTGGGGTTTTTGGAGAGACTGCAATGAATCTTGGCTTTCCTCGTACTGGCGTTTCTAAAAGTTCTTTCAGCATTTGATTTCTGTGATGGTTCGCCATATCTAAAGCAATTTTCATCTTGTGATACTCAGAGTTGTATTGCAATCGATGGAAGTATCATAAGAGTTAGAATATTTTATTTAGTTACTGTAAGGATTCCCTTTTGTTGATTGGCTTATTTCGTGGTCAAACCACAAGTTGGGGTTTGGTTGTAAGGGTAGTCTAGGTGATTAGTTGAAGATCAAAGACCCTTTCCAAGACCTCAAGAGGACAAGCACCAAAGGTATATATCTAGTGCTTACATTGTCTTGAAGAGATATAGTTGCACACACACACAACATGCATAACTCTTATTCTTGAATGTTGTGTTTATATTTTGTGTGCATTGTGCTTTATTGATTTATTTAATATCTCTTCTTGCATTTATTTGATTGCATCTTGTTCATTGAAATGCCATGACATGTTTAGGCATTAGGATGCAAAGCCATGAATTCTATTCATGCATGTTTAAGTGATTGCATCTTGTTCATTGAAATGCCATGACATGTTTAGGCATTAGGATGCATTCACTTCCCACACTTGCACTTCATGATTAGTCTTAAGTGTGGTGTAATTCGTTTCCGTTTATGTGATCGGAAACGTCCGCGCTTGCACGATGGTGTGCATGTCTTAGCGCGATGATTGACCACTTGAGAAGGTCTTATTCTTCTCTTGGATAAGTGTTAGATTTGGTTGGATTGTTTGGAGTAAAATGTCTAGTTTCAAAAGATTGGATTTCAATGTTTAAATGATTTTCAAAACTGACCTTTGCATGGTCTTGTGACCATAACGTTTTACACAAAGCTTCAAAATGAGTTTTGAAAATTTCTGTACAAACTAGACACCCATACCTTTCCAACGGTATATTATTCGTAATATTTCATGACCGTTTGGATTGGTTTTAAATTCTCCAAAGTGACCACCAAAACAGGGCAACTATGTTGTTGTCCGTTTCTGACCTTTGGTCACTCAATTGACTATAACTTTTTCTACAGACATCAAAATGTCATTCTGTAAAAACGAGTAGAAAGTAGACATCCATACCTTTCCAACGATATATCATATGAAAGGTTTCGATGTCGTTTGGTCATGTTTCGAAGCACTCGAATATTGAGTCGCTGCACTGACGCGAGTACCGCGAAAATGCCCATCATTTTTCCACTTCTTCCAAAACGACATAGTTTCACTTGGGCATTATAAATACATATCTTTCTCATCTTTTTGACATGAGAGCCACAAAATCAAACCCTAGAGAGAGAGGCTCCTTATTCTTGAGAGAGAAAGAGAGACTTGAGAGAAAAAGCTTAAAGATTACATCTTTATCTCTCTAAACCCATTCCCACATGCACAAATCATCATCTAGGCATCATCTAGGTTCATCTAGCATGTGCTAATGCATGGGTCTTCTTCAACACACATGGTATGATTTGTTGAACACTTTTATCTTACATAATTAGTGTTTCTACTTATCAATTTTATCTCATTTATTACTTGTATGTGTTTAGATTAATTTCTACATACATGATTGAGATTATGTGTTGATTGGGTTATTTATGTTAGCTAGGTTTTCATGCCTATTTTATATCTAGCTAATTAATCTCATTATATGATTGAGATTATTTTTGATAGATTAATTGATTAGGTCATTATTGCCTAAAAGCTATGCCATAAACATTCTTGTGTGATTTATTTATAACTAGGTTGATAGATTGTTTTTTAATCAACTAGTTAATCTTTTGAATGTTTGTGGGTTTTTTGTGATAGCTTTGTATCTAGGATTGGTTATCCTTTACTTAGCTAAAGTTGTATGCCATGACATATAGCTATTTTCATATCTAGGATTGATTTAAATTGAATATATCATCATCCTAGATAAGTATCTAAGGTTCCCTAGCCTTGTTTGTTAATTGAATATTCATACATATTCACATAGGGTTGTGCATCTCTTTTGAGAGATTGAAGTCTTGTGTGATTGACCGGGATTAGGTCGGACACCGGGAACAGGTGGTCACATAAGCAATTGGACTAGAGCCACTTTTAAAGGCCCGCGTGGTAGAAGTGGGGGGTTATTGACCGGAGTGTTAGACGAGGTCTACATAGGTTGTAAACTCCATTTCAATTAGTGGATTTCGAGGTCCGAGTGTGGCGCACTAAACAGCCCGTGGTTTTTCCCAGTGGTTGGGTTTTCCACGTAAACATCAAGTGTCATTTATTATTTCCGCATCTTATTACACTTGTATGTATTGTTGACTTGCTAGGGGTATTTTCGTAAAATTGACATGCACGCGAAAATTGGGTAAAAATTAGATAAAATCTATTCACCCCCCCTCTAGCTTTATATTAAACACGCCTCCAGGACTTTTCAGTTACCACAGGAAAAACAAATAATAATCTAGTGTTTTTTAATAGGGAAGGAATACGTAATCCACGTACATTACTCTGATCGAACCATGTAATGGAACCGTGCACACAATTGTTGATTAGGAATACACCACAATCAAAACTATTAGGCTGTTTTGGACATTCAACATATGCTTCGAAGAGAAAGGATTTGAACTCAAAATTTAAAGCGAGGATTTCAGAAAAGTACCGGTCCAGAAATGCAAGCTGCATATAAAAAAAATTAAAAATAAGAAACTCATTCTTGAGTAAAATTCAATACTTCAGGATACGCACAACTCTTTTTGTTGACAGCATTCTTTGTTCATTGTGCTCATCCGTGGGAAAGCTATCCCAGACTTCTGCCTTTTTCATCGAAACATTTATCACCAACAAGAACCAATGCACACTCCCCTCGTTCATGGGAATATAGATCTGCACATGGACTAATATAGTTCAGTGATTTCACCAAGTTACACGTGATAGACTCATATTGATTTTTTTTTTTTTTTTTTATATTGTTGTGTATTGAAATTAATAATATTTCTGTATTTAAATAACGTAACCTTGTCGCATTCACGCTCAGACCCATAGTAAAATGTGAGATAGCTCAGGCGTCCAACCAACCTCAATTCTGCCAACTGACTTCTGGGTGACGCAATTGCACAAAACTGCAATCATGAATGGGCAGGGTATGAACGTCTACATATATATTGTCCACAAGTTTTGTTAAAGGAAGAATTAAAAATAATAATGATGGGTTTAAGCAGCTAACCGAAAAGTATGTCGACAGATACCACACCCGTTTTGAAGAATCACGGGATAGATTGTACATGGCCATATCTATGAGCTGCACAATTGATGATTAATTATTTAAATTAAGTGAGTACACATTGGATGTAAACAAAAAATAATTAAATTAAAAACGAAAGGAATGTATGTATGCTCACGCTATCATTCAACCAGCCATGAGGTAAAAGATTGGCCATATCATCGCGAGTTAGATGCAAATCGTCATTAGTAATGACAGAGAGACTGAAAGGAAAAATGGTTAACAATCACGAGAAACATAAATCGTGATTTCTATAATAAAATGTGTTATCACTGAACAATTTTCTGAACGTTAAGTTATATGTAAAACCGCACATATACATCGCAAAGCATAAAAGATTATTACAGAGGAAAGTGATCAACAACAATGCAATAACAGTTTTACCTTCCATTTTTTGTTGTTGGGTGACTAAACAATACGTTCAATAAATGAAGTTCTTCTTTTGAAAATGACGAGAGAGGGTCGTTTGGGGGAAAGTCTAGTGTTCTCGTGGAAAATCTGGTATTTAGTCTCGAAGGTGTGTCAACCTCAGTTTTACAGGTTGATCCTTCTTCCCTTGCGGTGGATTTTGCCTGCCAACTGTTTAGTCCAGTTAAAATCTTGCTTTGTGAGAAAGACTCCGTACTGGAGCTGATTATTTCAACGGTTTTGCAATCTCCCTAAGTGATACATGTTGACAAGTAATATCAACAAATAGTAAACATGGGGCCGGGGTTAATTAAAACATGCAGAGTTAAACTTTAAAAAAGTTAGTAAGTAACCATACCATATCATTGCAATGGACATGCTCAGCTCTCAATTCTTTGTTTGGAAGCAATTTCAAAATTTCAAGCTTGAAACTCTCCAGTAAGGGTTCGACCATTCTTCTCACCATGTCAGGTACTTCGACTTTTTTAAAATAATCGAGTGAAACTCCGATGGAACTGAGATTTTCTGTCATTGTTTCTATCCTTTGTTCCAAACCCCGGTGCATGACAGACCAGTATTGCTCGTCGACCTCTACAGTGCTGCTGTAGTAACCACCTATAACGTCATCATTGTCCACCAACCTATTCACTGCTTCAGCCTTGTTTTTGGTCCAAGCAACCAAGGGAACATTAAGTCTGTTCACATACACTTTATTCTGTGAAAGACATCCCCAATAAAAGATCTGCAGAAAAGGAAGGCACCCTTGGAAAAATGTTGTACCTCGGTTTCTGATGTTTCTCACACCATCCATTAAATACTGAAACGAAAATGTTGCCCATTTCTTGTGTCTGATTAATTTTGGATTCTTCAGTTGGGTCAGCAATGATTCGTCAATATTAGGTGATGCAGGTGGGCATAAAAGTATTGAAATAGTAAACAAAGCAAATGAAATCTTGAAATCATCATCCGCAGCCCTCATACTCTGTAGTTTTTTTTGCAAGGAAGAGAGTGTAATCTTGTTCTTAACAGTAATACTCTGTAGAAGTGCTTTCATTCTAATACAAGTTTCGTCAAACTCTTCAGAGTCACAGTTGACTTCATCAATGCCGTCTGCCAAGCCCATCACCTTAGAGAAATCTGACACCGTTATTGGGATCCACTTACCGTGGAGCACTACAGACTGTGTGCCAGGTTGGATCACTGTAAGCAACATATTGCATAGAGAACCAAATAACTGAAGACAACTCATGTTCATTAACACCCCGAATCCCATATCCTCCACGCATTCTCTTTGTTCTTCGGTCAAATTGTCCACTACTTCGTGAAACTTTATAGGGCTGCACAAAGTTTGCCAATAACCTAGGATTTCTTCACTTGAAGACATTGTTTATAGGCTTCAAAAGTATATATGAAGAATTTAGATATTTTAAAAAAAATCTGAAGGATTTTATGCTTCTGGTTTAGAATGGAGTAATTGGGACAGAGAGATCGTATACATGCATGGAAGGTGTTATTAGTATATAATAATCATCAATCATTAATCATTACGTAGGGTGGCTGGCTATTTGATATCTCTTACGTTTTTCCATGCTAATTTTGTAGGCTTGTTGACAATAATTGATAGTCCATTTTTGCTCAACCTCCTACAAGGGGGGTAAGCATTACCCCCATCCAAAACATAATTACCTCCCTAGACACATGTCATGCATTTGGGAGGGGGGTAATGGTTACCTCCCTTGAAACGGGGTGAGCAAAAAAGTTCTCTAATTGATATTTAGATGTTAATTTTGTAGGCCGATTGGTAACATTGAGGTAACCATTTACTGCAACTAGTGTGAAGCTATGATCATTATATTAAACAAATCAACGGCTGAGATCAATCTGAAAGGAGCTTATAAAAAAAGTATATTACATAAACGAAATGTTGTTTACACTTTCCAACGAATAATTATAACGGGATTTTTTATTTAGGTGTGTACATACGAACTATGTAGGGCATAAAATATGTGCAGAGTTTAGGGCTTCCCAAAAATATAATGATGTAGCATCTGCTTTAGATTTTGATTTATTTATTTTATAAAAAGAGTGGCCAATTGGGATACAGGCTTATCCAAACCTCTTACGCTCTTCAATAAAAATTTAGTTTGCTGGTTGATATTTAATTTCTCAATAACATAGATTGTACTCATTGATACTCAACTGATTAGGTGGGAAATCTCTTAACTTCAAACTATTCATTTTCAACTTTTTAAAATATTTTCTTTCTATTGGTTGTTTTAGTTGAAATGGGTTGGTCCGAATTTAAAACAAAGCCATGTGTAACGCGCATGCACAAACTGAAATTTATTATTACAACAATTTCCAATGTAAAGCCGAATTATAACTTCAAACTATTCATTTTCAAGTTTTTAAAATATTTTCTTTCTATTGGTTGTTTTAGTTGACATGGGTTGGTCCGAATTCAAAACAAAGCCATGAGTAACGCATGAAATTTATTATTACAACAATTTCCAATGCAAAGCCGAATTATAATTTCATTTTTTACCCTTATGAAAACTGATCGCGCTCCAAATGTTCACATTTAGCGCACCCTTTTCCTATCTTTTTGTGCTTATTCCTCGGGTAAAACTGGGTATTTAATGGATAAATAAGTGTTTCAGGTGATTAGGGAAGTTCAGGGGCAATTATGTCATTTTGGACAATTCAGGGGCAAAAGTGCAATATTCGGGCAATTATTGAAGATTCTGTGAATAGAGGAAAGATCAGGGGTGCAAACTGCAATTAGCCAGCCAACGCACAGAACGCCTGCCACGTCAGCCCCTAGACGACGTCGTTTTGGCCTTCTATGACGTCAGCATGATGTCATCGATGACGTCATCACCATCAGCAGCCAGACGACGCCGTTTTGGCGCTGCACACGTCACGCCTGACATCAGCATGACGTCAGGTCATCTTCCTCAGCAAACCGGGTCAGCCTGACTCGGTCAGACCCGACCCGAACCGAACCGAACCAAACCGGTACCGACCCGGTGACTTCGGTGGCCATGTTCGATCATTTTTCGATGCCTTTTCCGGTGGCCGACCGTCCAGAATTGTTTTCGGAGCTCCTCCGGTCACTTTGCACCCATTTTTAGCCTCCCATGCAAAGGTTTTCAACTCCAACAAATCCTCCAAACCTCCATGGTTGAGCACACCTTCAAGCTCGGTTCAGCGGCCATTCTCCCGCCTTCCAGAGCATCCAAGCTCGCCAATTCTTAGCGGGTTCATGTGGCGACTTCATTCCCGCGGTCCAGAAGGTCAGAACTTGCCACCGTCTTCAATTTCTTCGCAGCGAGCTTCGGCAGCGGGCAAGAGCTCGCCGGCCATGGATGACAAGCCCGCCCACTTGACCGACTTGAAGATATTTCCGTCCAAACTTCCCCAAAACAGTCCCCTATATATATCTTTCCTCCCCTAACCTAAACACTACCTCCCAAATATCCAAATAGACACCAAATAGCTCCCAAATAGTTTAGTTTAGCTTAGATTAGCTTAGTTTAGTTTAATGTAATTTAAACTCTCACCACCACACCACCTTAGTTATGTAACTAAGTGTTGATGTTGGGTTTGGTGTACTTTGTATATTATCTATGATATATGTTGGTTTTCTATATTGAGTTTCAATTCATATATATGTTGAATTAATTAACAAGTTAATTAGCATATAATACAATTTGGACCATGCATGAATAACTCTTGATGCATGTGTCTTTATTAAATGTTAAAGACTATCCTGGGTTAATAGGAATCAACTAATTGATTGGATAATTACATGTGTACACCAATATCCCAACATCCCAAGTCTCATTACCACTTTTGCAAGATCATTGCATTAGATGGTAATTAGTTTAATTAGTTAATTTAGTTAATTTAATTTAGATAATAGTAGTTGTAGTTTAGTTGTTAGATTAATTAGTTACTAAGGAGATGACAATCCTTAGTTGTAGTATAATTTAGATTAAAATGATCTTAGTGTAATTGTAGTATAATTTAATTAGATTGCCATCTTAGTTAATTTAGTTATTAACTAGTTTAATTGCTTTCTTGCATCTTAGAATAAATTTAGTTTAATTGCTCACTTGCCATCCTCCTTTACTTTTTGCATCTTAGTTTAATTACCTTCTTGCCATCCTCCACCATTTACTTTTAATGCATGTAAATAATATAAATATGTGTAAATAGTATATAATAATATATAAGACTAAACCGATAAAAGGTACCTCACGGTATCCCTGTGGAACGAACCGTACTAGCCGCTATGCGATCGTAACGATTCGTGCGCTTGCGGAAAGACAAATGTGCCCCGTTTTATTTTACGGTAGTTTATAGAACTATTACGTGTCCCGCGTGCGCCGATCCAATCATTGGCGCCGCCAGAGGACACTTTATTTTAGACCGTCACGGGGCGCGTCAAAAACACATTAGCATCTCTCTGTCTTGGATTCACGATTTGAAACCCTAAATACAACTCTTTTCATCACGCTGCTGTTGTTCCTTTCACTAAACATTGTCCATCACGCAACTATTCTTCTGTTAACGAGAGGCTTATGTGATAAGATTGACAGACCTATGAGGTTTGTGAAAATCGCACGGTCTGATCTTTGTAAATGTTTATATTTTTGTTTCTTGTAGGTTTTTTCAAGCTTTTGTACTGAAAGTTTGAAGATGTTTTGATTGGTTTCGTAATCTCTGCACGTGTTTGTTAAAGGGTTTTTGGGGTAATTAGTGTTTGAAAAATGTTTTTGCACACATTGAACATAAAAAATATGTATGTCTTATTCTTTATAGAATCCACATTCGAAAAGCATTTATTAGTGTTGCTTCTTCTTTGATCTGTTATGTGTTGGATGGATGATTTATAGTGATAGTACCTGTTTGTTCAATGGCCAATGTTTCATATGATTGCAATGGTTCAATACGAATATGATTACCTTCGGCACGCAAGTTTTGAAAATGAAACCAGATTTGATTAAACATGTTTTGACGGATAATTTTTGCTCTTCTAAGAGAATTTATCTGTTGCTTATTCTTTGATCTGCAATGTGTTTCATTAATGGCCAATGTTAGATTTGATTGCAACGGTTCAATATGAACATGATTACATTATGGATGAAAGTTTTGAAATGTACAAATATATTTGCTTGAACATGTTTCGATGGATAATTTTTGCTCCCCAGATTTATGTTTTATTGTCGTTTATTCTTGTATGATGATAATTGTTGTTTGGTCACGAGTTTATTCAATGTATCAAGAATCGCCGGTTAATGTGTGGGTGGTATCCCACCAACAGTCTGTTACGCACACTATTGAGCTGCATTGCACGCCGTTGGTGGGTTACCACCAACACGTTGGTGGGATAGGTTATATGCATCAGTTAGAATCCATATTATCTATGTAATGTGGTCACGATTTTATTTAATGCATGACAACATATTCTAAACATACCAACTACAATACAATTTACATAAATTATGTGTTTGAAAATATAAAATAATAATTACATCTTTATATATTTACATACCTTGTATGATTGACTATTTATTTGGATAATCTTGTGTGATTGACTATTTTATTGGATAATCATTCAGTAAACAGTATAAGCGTAAACAGTAATTATAGGCTTTGGGTCTTGGGGTTCTTGGGCTTGTCTCCTGACCAGCTAGAGCCCTTTGAGGCTTGGGCTAGTCATTAGAATACAATTTACATATATTCTGTGTTTGAATATATAAATTTACAATTACCATAACTAAAATATAATTGCACTAAAAAAGTCGATATAAACAGTTTCAATCAGAATCCATATTACATATGTTATGTGATTGACTATGTATATATATAATCACTTTAGTAGACAGTATAATCGTAGATTGTTATTATGTGCTTTGGGTCTTGGGGTTCTTGGGCAAAATACCGACTAGAATACAATTTACATATATTATGTGTTTGAACATATATAATAATAATTACATTTTTAGATGTATACAAACTTTCAATCAGAATCCATATTACATAACCTACGTGATTGAATATTTATTTTGATAATCATTAATTAAATAGTATAATCGTAAACAGTAATGGTGGGCTTTGGGTCTTGGGGTTCTTCGGCTTGTCTCTTGACCAGCTAGAGCCCTTTGAGGCTTTGGCTAGTCATTATAACACAATTTACATATATTCTGTGTTTGAATATATTTATATACAATTATCATTTCCAAAATATAATTTCATTAACCAAGTCGATATAAACAGTTGCAATCAGAATCCATATTACATATGTTTTGTGTTTGACAATTTATATATATAATCACTTATTAAACAGTATAATCATAAAATGCAACGATGTGCTTTGGGTCTTGGGGTTCTTGGGCTTTTCTGGACGAGCTAGAGCCCTTTGATACTTGGGCTAGTCATTAGAATTCATTATATAGATTCTATGTTTGTAAATATATTATTACATTTACATTTTAAATGTTATAATGACATTAAAAAAAGTCGATATAAACGGTTTCAATAGAATCCATATTACATATGCTATGTGATTGACAATTTAATTCTATAATCACTTAAAAAACAGTATAATCGTAAATAGTAATGATGGGATTTGAGTCTTTGGGTTCTTGGGCTTGTCTCTTGACGAACTAGAGCCCTTTGATGCTTGGGCTAGTCATTACAATACATTTTATATATATTATGTGTTTGAAAATATATAATTATAATTACAATATATGAAGTATAATTACATGTAAAATCATCGATAACAATTATTTCAATCGAATCCATGTTCCAAATATTTTGTGATTGACTGTATCTTAATATAATCACTAAATACACAATATAATCGTAAGAAGGAACCATGGGCTTTGGGTCTTAGGTTTCTTGGCCTTGTCTCTTAACAAGCTACAGCCCTTTGAGGCTTGAGCTAATATGACTTTAATAAGGTTTTTTTTTAACTTAAAACGGTATTGGTGATCGTAATTATTTTAATACAATCACAACATTATTATGTAAATATCACTTGTTGCAGAGGGTGGAACCGTTTTATTGAAACACTGTGTAATGCGAATACCACATCGAAAAATAAAAAGAGATTAAAATCGTTTATAAGTAGTAAAGTAATGCCTAGACATTGAACAATAGGCCTCCCAACTGGGCCTAGCATATAAACCTATTGAAGTAACGATGGGCTTGGGTCTTGGGGTTCTTGGGCTTGCATCTTGACGAGCTAGAGCCCTTGGAGTCCTGGGCTAGTATAACTTTAATAAGGTTTTTTTTAACTTAAAACAGTATTTGTGATCGTAAGTATTTTGATACAATCACAACATTATTATGTAAATATCACTAGTTGCAGAGGGTGGAACCGTTTTATTGAAACACTGTGTAATGCGAATACCACATCGAAAAATAAAAAGGGATTAAAATGGTTTATAAGTAGTAAAGTAATGCCTAGACATTGAACAATAGGCCTCCCAACTGGGCCTAGCATATAAACCTATTGAAGTAACGATGGGCTTGGATCTTGGGGTTCTTGGGCTTGCCTTTTGACGAGCTAGAGCTCTTTCAGGCCTGGGCTAGTCTAACTTTAATAAGGTTTTTTTAACTTAAAATGGTATTTGTGATCGTAATTATTTTAATACGATCACAATATTATTATGTAAATATCACTCCTTGCAGAGGGTGGAACCGTTTTGTTGAAACACTGTGTAATGTGAATCCCACATCAAAAAATAAAAAGGGATTAAAATGGTTTATAAGTAGTAAAGTAATGCCTAGACATTGAACAATAGGCCTCCCAACTGGGCCTAGCATATAAACGTATTGAAGTAACGATGGGCTTGGGTCTTGGGGTTCTTGGACTTGTCTATTGACGAGCTAGAGCCCTTTGAGACCTGGGCTTGTCTAACTTTAATAAGGTTTTTTAATTTTTTTTTTTTTTTTTTTTTAAGAGAGATGTATGTGGAATCTATAAAAAAAGCACAACAGAAATGAAGTTTCTGGATTATACTACTGTTGTTGTTGTTATGAATGATGTAAGTACAATGGGCATGTATGCCTAGTGTGGGACTATTGTCAATTATTTCATTGCAAAAAATAAAACTTCTCTTACTAAACAAAAAAATTAAATATATCAAACTCGAACACTCGGACAAGGGGGTTGTAAACCTGTACCCAAAGCTCTATCCATCATCTTACTTGTTGGACATTAGATTCACCAGCCCCATTATATTTTTGACTATTTACCTATATCGACTGTTATCACACATTTTTAATGATGATTACCTTTATTTAATGTAATCACACATTTTAAATGCTGTTTACTCATATCGAGTGTTATCACACAGTCCAAATGCCAAACGAATGACGGGAACAGATTTAATTTTATAAATAAATGATTGTTGTTTAAATTTGAAACGCATTTATTGTTATTTGTCAGCTGCATTGATTGTTTTTTAAATTTGAAAAGAAATGATTGTTTTACCTAGGGAACAGTTAATAAAGTAAAAATTTAAATTGCCTTGGATTAAATAGTAACCTGCTCAACAAGTTTATAGGTAAACAACAGGTAGCGGTGTTTAGTACACCGTTGTTCTATAGACAACCCCATATATATATATATATATATATATATATATATATATATATATATAATTTTTCTATTATCAGTTTGTCTTGATATAAAATATATCAAGACAAAGAATGTGGACCATTAGATTTACTATATATATATATACAGTTTTTCTACTGTCAGTTCGTTCTGATATAAAACATATCAGAACGAAGAATATGGACTATAGATTATGAAGAATTTTTGACAAGTGCATACACTTTGAGTCAAAGTATATAAATCTAATGGTTCACATTATTCGTCCTGATATATTTTATATCAGAACGAAATAACAATAGAATTGTGGACTATAGATTATGGAGAAGTTTTGACAAGTGCATACACTTTGAGTTAAAGTATATAAATCTAATGGTTCACATTCTTCGTCCTGATATATTTTACATCAGAACGAAATAACAATAAAAAAATTCACATATATATATATATATATATATATAATGGTTCTCAAGTAAGGACATCTTGAAATTATAAAGTCAGAACGTCCAACCACAGCCACACATTCACATTGGGTGTGGGTATTTGTTAATGTGAGGTTGTAGGCCCAATGTGAATATATGGTTGTGGTTGGACGTCTTGAAATTATAAAGTTGGGACATCCTAACTAAAGAATTGTTCTGTTCTCTCTCTCTCTCTCTCTCTCTCTCTCTCTCTCTCTCTCTCTCTATATATATATATATATATATATATACAGTAGAACCCCTGTAAATTAATCTCCTATAAATTAATATCCTCTCCAAATTAATAAAAAATCTCGGTCCCGACTCGGGCCAGTGTAAAAAATTAATAAACCCCTCTATCGTAATAATTAATAATTTCTTTTTGAAACCTAGTGTAAAATTTCGGTCCCGACTGTTGCATAAATTAATAATTTCATAAAAGTATAAAATATATTATAAATTATTCAACAACTAGAAAAGTATACGTTTGATATTTTTGACTTCATCCTTCATCTTTTGAATTATCCTCAATAAGCTATTATCATCACCTTCTTGTTGTAGTCAAAAGTTTTCAATTAAATTTAGCATTTCAACAACTTAACCTTACTTGTAGAGATTTTAGATACCTTATGACTATCGTCGATGTTATCTATCTCAACCACATCATCATTATTCTGCCTTGTAATATCATTGATAATAACCTCTTCAGTTGGAGTGTAACTGACGTAGCGGAAGCTTAGTAACTCTCGAATCCACGAGAGATAGTTTGTTCAAAAGAACGATTTTATTAATAATTATGGAAAAATTACAATAACCTTTCTGGACTCTTGCTTAAATAGAAAAGAATAAACTATAATCTGTTAAGACTTAGGACTCCTAATTTAACAAAGATCAATTCTAACCTGACGTAAGTTTGATATATTCCTAATTCTAAAACTGACTACTTGCTAAACAAGAAAACTGAAACTAAAAATAAAAAGGAAAGAAAAGACTTTGTCTCCTATTCGACCTGATAGAATTAGAGTGTGGTCTGCACCACGTCTCTCTCTTTGTGTCCTACATCAGTCTCCTCTTCTTGGGAAAGAACTCGTCCCGAGTTGTCTGGATAAAGGGGCTTATCTTCATGATATTCCGACAGATCAGACACATTAAATGTGCTAGAAATATTCCAGTCATCTGGTAATTGCAAAATGTAAGCATTATCATTAATCTTCTGGTTGACTCTAAAAGGACCATACTTCCTTTTCTGTAGCTTAGTTCGGACTCCTGGAAACCGATTCTTCCGCAGATAGGCCATCACCAAATCTCCCTCGTTGAACTCTTTCTTGCGCCGATGCTGATCTGCGGCTGTCTTGTAAGTCGTGTTAGCGACTTCTAAACTGGTTTGTACTTCAGAGTGAATTCGTTGAATTCTTTCAGCCAAGTTCTCTCCAGCTTTACTCACTCCTGGCAGAATTGGTAAGTTAACCAGGTCTAAAGCATGTTTTGGTTGTTAGGTATAGACGATCTCGAAAGGAGTCTTGCCCGTTGAGCGATTGACCATGCTGTTATATGCAAATTCTGCTTGAGAAAGATCAAGGTCCCACCGTTTAGGTTTTTCCCCACTGATACAACGTAATATGTTCCCCAAAGTTCGATTTACCACTTCAATCTGTCCATCCGTTTAAGGATGAAAAGCACTACTAAACTGCAACTGAGTGCCAAACTTCTTCCATAAAGTCCTCCAAAAATGGCTCAAGAATTTGACATCCCGATCAGAGGTGATAGTCTTAGGGACACCATGTAGGTGCACCACTTCTCGAAAAAATAAATCTGCTACATAGCTTGCGTCCGCGGTTCGCTTACAGGCGATAAAATGGGCCATTTTTGAAAATCGATCAACTACAACCATGATAGAATCCTTTCCTCGCTGAGTTCGCGGTAGCCCAAGTACAAAATCCATTGACAAATCTACCCAAATCGTCTCTGGAACTGGTAGAGGAGTGTACAGTCCAGTGTTTTGGACCTGTCCTTTGGAACCTTGGCATATGCGGCAGTGCTGAACTATTTTCCCCATATCCCTTTTCAATTGAGGCCAGTAGTAGCGATCAGTGACTGATGCTATTGTTTTATCCCGTCCTAGGTGACCACTCAGCCCACCTCCATGAAGTTCTCTAATGATCTTTTCTCCTAGTGAACCTTGAGGGATACATAACTTATTGGCTTTGAATAGGAACCCATCTTGAATAAGAAAATCTCCTGCGTCTTGATGATTACAACACATATTCCAAACCTGCTGGAAGTCTTCGTCAGAGGCATACTAGTCTTTTAGAAATTCAAACCCCGTGACCTTAGCTTCCACAATCACCAACAAGTTCGTCCGCCTACTCAGAGCGTCGGCCACTTTGTTCATAATTCTGGTTTTGTGTTTTAAAGAAAAAGTGAACTTTTGCATATAGGTGATCCACCTAGTGTGCATGTTGTTCATATGATGTTGATTATTGATGAACTTCAGGGCTTGGTGATCGCTGAACAACACAAACTCTTTTTGGATTAAATAGTGCTGCCAATGCATCAGTGATCGGAACACAGCATAAAATTCTTTTTCGTAGGTTGTCCACCGTTGTCGTGCATCACTTAATTTTTCACTAAAGAACTCCACCGGCCGTCCTTCTTGTGACAACACCGCACCTATTCCCTTTCCAGAGGCATCACAGTCGACTTCAAACAATTTGTCAAAGTCGGGTAAGGCGAGGACGGGTGCCGTGCTCAATTTTTCCTTCAGCAAGGCAAAGCTGGTTTCCTGCTCATTACCCCAACGGAAACAACCTTTTTTTGTACACTCAGTTAGTGGGGCTGCAATACTGCTGAAATTTCGAATAAACCTCCTGTAAAACGTAGCTAACCCATGAAAACTTCGTACTTCGGTGACAGATGACGGGGTTGGCCATTCTCGGATTACTTTAACCTTAGCATCATCTACTTGAACCCCATCTGTGCCTATAACAAAACCTAAGAAAACCAACCGACTTTGCAAGAAACTGCACTTTTTTTTGTTAATGTACAGCTTGTTCTTCCGTAGTGTCAACAATACTTCCCTCAAGTGCTCCAAGTGTGTCTCCTCATCAAGACTATAAATTAAAATATCATCGAAATAAACGAAAACAAATTTGCATGAGAAAGGTCTCAATACCTGATTCATTAATCGCATGAAAGTGCTTGGGGCGTTGGAGAGACCGAACGGCATCACCATCCACTCGTACAATCCTTCACGCGTCTTAAACGCGGTCTTCCATTCATCCCCAGTCCTAATTCGAATTTGATGGTACCTACTACGTAAGTCAATCTTGGAGAACACTTTTGCTCCCCCCAACTGGTCGATCATGTCTTGTATTGTAGGTATCGGGTGCCGGTATCTAATGGTGATTTTGTTGATTGCTCGGCTGTCGATACACATCCGCCAGCTGCCATCTTTTTTTGGTACTAGTAAAGCGGGAACTGCACATGGACTCTTACTCTCTTGTATATATCCCTTCTGTAACAAGTCGTCAACTTGTTCTTGTAGTGTTTTGTGTTGTTGTGGGCTCATCCTATAATGTGCCAGATTTGGTAGACTAGCTCCAGGAATTAAATCAATTTGATGTTGAATATCCCTCATTGGTGGTAACCCCACCGGCATCTCATCTGGTGTCAAGTCAGAAAATTCAGCTATCAAAGGTTGAGCTGGTTCGAGTATTGCCTCATCCTTCACATCTTCTTCTTGATTCAGTAACAGGCAAGCTTCACAGTCTTTGGTCATATGTTGGATTGCTATTGTTAGGAAATTTTCACCTTCTTGCTATCGGGTTTCAGTTCTCAAAGTGGGTGGTTTCAGTATAATTTGTCTTCCCTTCCACCAAAACTCATAAATGTTGCTTTTGCCTTTGAACCCAACGTCCACATCCTACTGCCAAGGCCTTCCCAACAAAATTTGACAAGCATCCATGTCTACTATGTCACATACTACGTCATCCTTGTAGTTCTTCCCAATTGTTAACGGCACTCGACAAACTTCACTAACAGTGTCGGCTGCCCCTTCCACTTTTCGAATCCAACGCAAACCATAAGGTTGCGGATGTTTTTCTGTTGGTAATTTAAGCCTTTTAACCAACTCTTTGGATACTAGATTTTCAGAGCTCCCTATGTCTATCACAACTTTAGCTACCATTCCATTAATAAGTGCATTGGTTCGAAATACCTTATGGCGGGTGGAAATTTCTGGGCCTCTCTTTGGTGTTAAGAATACTCTCTGAATGATGCAATTCAATCCTTCTCCATGAGTGTCGACATCCTATGTCATACTGGCATCAAAAATATGTGTGTGGTTGCTGTGATTGATTCCTTCCGCAATCCTAGGCTTAGTTTCATATGGCTGTCGTTCTATCATCCCGACGAAGTCGTCTTCCACATCATCCTCAATGCCGTCAACAATTTCTGCCTCATAATTTTCATCTTCGTCTCCTACATAATCACCTTCCACAAAATTGACAGCAGGTCACTGCGGGCACTGGTTCGAGCAATGCCCTGGTTGGTGGCACCTGTAACACAAAGCTAGCATGGGTCGAGCATAAGGGTTCGAAGGTTGTTGAGGAGCAGCTCTTCTTGGTCGATTTTCTATGCCCGAGGTCTCAACTGTCGGCTCACTTGGTGTGGTCATTCTACTCGGTCCAGCTTGGAATTGTTGGTTGGTGATTCTGGTTCGCACAACAGGGGTCCTGGTTGGTTCTTCTGCCTTTCGAGCCAAATCAAAAGCTTGCCCAAGCGTAAATGTGTTTAACATCTTCATCTGGTCTTGTATCTCACGTTTCAAACCTCCCCGAAATCTTGCGATTTGCATATTCTCATTATATGGTAATAAATTCCATGAATTTAGGCGAATAAACTCGTCAACATATTCTTCTACAGTCCTATTTCCTTGCCTGCAGTTCTGCAGCTGGACATAGAGTCGCTGCTCATAATCAGGTGGGAGGAATTTGGTCATGAACTTACTTTTCATTTTTTCCCAAGACGAGATCGGTGGTTTCCCATCCAATACTCGTTTATTTTTTAAATACTTCCAGTAAGCTGCGGCAGACCCTTTCAATTTGTTGGCAACCACTTTGAGTTTTCGATCTTCGAAACAATCCATTACCCCAAAACCTGTTTCAACTTCATCTATCCATGAAAAGAATTCTTCTTCATTCTGGGTGCCCTTGAAAATTGGCATTTCTACATTGAGCTTGTAGTCTCGGTCTCCTTGGGTCCTCCTAGGGGCCCGGTTGTCTGCGTCAGCTGCCAATAGATCCAGTGTTTGAATCATAGGTAGCGGTTGTAGAACTTGGATTTGTGGTATTGTATCAGGACTACGAGTCAATGACGTCGGGCCACGAGTAACCTCATCTGCCCCTCCATGCCGTTGGTCTGTCACCCTGTTGCCATTAGTCGACAACGCCTCTAACCTTCGAAGGATCTCTTCGTATTGCGTGTGCAACAACAGAATCCCATCCAGTAGGGGACGAATGTCGTTGATGGCGGCCGTAACAACCCCAGTTGTTATTGCCCTCATTCATTGATCTTCGTCAGCCAAACGATTACCCCCAGCATCATCGCGTGCCATCAGAAGGCTTGCAGAAACTTACGCTCTGATACCACTTGACGTAGCGGAAGCTTAGTAACTCTCGAATCCACGAGAGATAGTTTGTTCAAAAGAACGATTTTATTAATAATGATGGAAAAATTACAATAACCTTTCTGGACTCTTGCTTAAATAGAAAAGAATAAACTATAATCTGTTAAAACTTAGGACTCCTAATTTAACAAAGATCAATTCTTACCTGACGTAAGTTTGATATATTCCTAATTCTAAAACTGACTACTTGCTAAACAAGAAAACTGAAACTAAAAATAAAAAGGAAAGAAAAGACTTTGTCTCCTATTCGACCTGATAGAATTAGAGTGTGGTCTGCACCACGTCTCTCTCTTTGTGTCCTACATCAGTAACACACTTCTTCAAATTTGGTGGTAGATAATGCACTGTGATGTTCCTGAGTTAAATGTGATTAGGTAACTCTATAAGTGGTACATGGGCAGTTCAATTGTCAAGGAGAAGCAAACCTTTCGATTTGCCATGGGCAGTGCCATTGTAATTAGGAATCCTAAAAAAAAGGAACTTCCCCTGAAGAAGAAAACCGACTGAACAAGGAATCTCGAAAAGAAACCTTCCCTAAACAAGAAATCGAATTCTACACGTTTTTTAAGACAAAAAAAAAATACTTTACAATGTCAAACCCTTCAAATTAATAACCTCTCTAAATTAATACTCAGGGGTAGGTCCCAAGAATATTAATTTAGAGGGGTTCTACTGTGTATATATATATATATATATCATTCTTTCTCTCCTTAGGACCAACTAATTTTATTTATATCAATTCCACAACTATTAACCATTAGATTTACATACTTTAGCCTAGTCAAAGTCTTCTTAAACTTAATTAATTACTCACAAGTTTTGTCCTAATATTAAAAGTTCAGTTCGATCCTGAGGAAAAAAAACTATATATATATATATATATCACTACAAAAAATGGTATTTTCTAACGGCTAAATGCCGTCAAAAATACGCTTTTCCAAATGGAAAAAGCCGTTGGAGGCCATCACAAATACGCTTGTCAGAAATAACCATTCACCGACAAGCCGTCACAAATACTACCATTTCCAACGGCCATAGCCATCGGAAAAGATAAAAAAGCCATCGGTATAGTAATTCAAGGTGTATTTCCGACGGCTTAATTGCCGTCGGAAATAGTCGAATTATGAAAAATTAAAATTAAAAAATAATAAATAATAAAATAATAAAAAATAAAAAAGCACGGGTCGATAGGCGCCACCTCACCCAACAACTTTAACTCTATCAAACTCATGTGGTTTGAACCCTTGACTTGGATGATAATAAAGGTTACCCCTACCATTTTACTATAACTTTATATTTGATATGTTTTGCATACTGTTTATATATAAGCTATTGATATGTTTGTATAATATCTAATTAAATATATTTTTATATACTATTTAAATATAAGTATTGAGATTGTTTTTTAAAATAATATTTTATTAAAATTATTAGAGTTTGTTTTAAAAAAAAATCTGATATAGTAGTGTCACTAAACATAATTAAAAATAACTAAATGTTCTTGTGATTACTAATAATTTTGCTATATTTTATATTTATTTAATTTAGTAAGATGTGTCCATAAAGTAATTCGAATTAAATTTTAGCATTTCCGATGACACTTTTTATGTTGTTAGAAAAGTGGATAATATTGACAGTTTATTTGACTATTTTTGACAACTCAAAAGCTGTTGGAAATGCAGTACTTTTTTTTTTTTTTTAAATTTCCGACGGTACAAAAAGTCCCACAAGTCATCGGCATAACTCGGCAACTTGACACAACCCGAATCAATCTAGCAGATGTCATGTACGAGGGCATCGTAATGTTCCTTAACATCCCTACATGACTTTCCCGACAGTTGACTGGTGATATTTCACCATCGGGCAATTTCTCAAGATAAAAATGCTTATAATAAGAGTGAGTTTCTAAAGAATGACGTCTATATCTCACAAATCCCTTCATCATAATCCTGACAAATGTTTTGTGTATTTCTGTTGCATCAAAGTGTTCACCCTTAATTTTTGCACATATATGTCATTATCCAGATATCAATTTAGGGAAAATCAGGTGTATTAAATGCTTACTACGAAATAGAATTTATATAATTATTTTATCTAACTTTTTATTTTTCAAGAAAAATAAATCATGAAATTTTTATTTATACAAATTATTTGAAGAAACTTTATATAAAAATACGTTTTTGACACTACAATAAAAAAAATGGTCTTTTCCGACGTCTAAATGCCGTCGGAAAAGACCATTTACCGTTTAAATGTGGACTATTTTTTATGGCAATTAGGCCATCGGAAATGTTGGACTACTTTTTCCTCATTTCCAACGGAACAAAGACTATTTTTGACTGCCATTGAGTCGTCGTAAATGTGGTATTACATTTTTACTCATTTCCAACGGCACTTTTTGTGCCGTTAGAAATGGGAACAATATTGATGGCACAAAGACTATTTCCGACGGTCATTTGGCCATCGAAAATGTTGTATCAAATTTTTACTCATTTCCGACGTCACTGATATGGCTGTTGGAAAAGGTACTATTACCGACGGCAGTTGGCGTCGTCGGAAATAGTTCATCATTGATAGACATTTTTTTTGTAGTGTATATATACTGAGTCCAAAATATTTCTAGCACTTTTTGGAGGTGGCTTTTCAACACTGTCTCCATTTTAATAACTTATATTTAAAAGGTATCTATTATAGTGAACGGATAAAAATGCCCACCACAGTAACCTTCTTCACCATTTTGGTTTTTTTTTTTTTTTTTTTCTTTCAAAATTCTCCATCAATGGACGTGGAACTGACGAATCAACGAACACACGTACACCGACCAATCAACGAACACACATACACCAACAACGATGGTGGACCATGAACACGCGTACGTCACCGTCAACGACCATGACCAAACACTATAACGACTTTTGATTTCTATGAAAAAATGAAGTATGTAACTTTCTTTGAAACCGAAGGGTTTCGAAATGGGGATTCGGGGTTGGAGAAGATTAACATAACAGAAACAGAGGAGCACAGAACAACAACCTAGAAATCTCGAAAAGCAATCATAAAGTCTCGGAAACACTGAGTGTGTCAATGCAGCGCCACTAAACTAATCTAATGAAGATGAATTGATAATGTTATGAAGTTGGTTTAGTTCGATTTCGACCTCCATTGGAAGTATGTTAAACAGACCTCTATGAAGAAGATGAAAGAATAAAATTAAAAAAATAAAATCTGAAAAGTCAATAAAAAAATAGAGTAAAGTAAGGGTATTTTTGGAATTCACTTATGTTGTATATATAAATTCGCCAACCTGACACGTCATCAAAAAAGCCAACAATACTGCCACATCACTCATTGACCGGGTCAAGGGAGGAAGTGTGACGAGTCAGATTGATAAAATAGCTCAAGCTAAAAAGGAGTCAAAGATATGGTCGCTGAAACTAGATACCTACTTGCCGAATGTAGAAGTGTGTTCGCCAAAGATACGATACCCAAAAAGTGAAGGTGAAACTAAATATACCACGGTGTGTATAAAGCTATCTAGAGGGGGGGTGAATAGATTTTACGCTTTTTACCCAATTTTTCGTGTTAGTCAAAATTACGAATTTACCCTCAAGATAATATAAACAAGCAAGTGTAATATGGTGCGGAAATATAAATCAACACTTGATTTTTACGTGGAAACCCTCACGGGAAAAACCACGGGCTATGTAAGTAAGCCACACTCGAACCTCGAATCCACTAAATGTGCAAATGATTACAACCTAATCCCGGAAGTAATCACACACCTACCTAATCCCGGTATGAGTGAACCTAGTCCAATTTGCTTGTGATCTAAGCAACCTAATCCCGATTGCTACACACAAGACTTAGCTTCTCTTGAAGAGAATACAACCCTAAGTGAATATATGAAAATATCCAAAATGCAACATAGAGCAAGGGAAACCCTATATGCTTATCTAAGATGATTAATATGCAATTAAGAGCAATCCTAGATATCAAAACTAAATGACATGTCAAATAGTTAAACTAATCAATATCAAGTACAAAACCTAATATGCTAGCACAATACAACTTCTCAAACATACATCATACTAATCTCAATTTTGTATCTAAAGCATACAAAATAACAATCAAGTAATTAATTGAGATTGCTAGATAAAATAAACACAAAATATGTAAGATATTAGTGAAAAGCTTACCAAGCAAAGTATGATGAAGATTCCATGCTAGATGACATCTAGATGATCTAAGATGATGCTAGATGATGATTGATGATCATGAAATTGTGTTTGAGTAATTAAAAATGAGTTCTTTGTGTATTTTTCTTCTCTTGAAAAATATCTTAAGTATGAAGCATGAATAAGAACTCTTGTGAATGACCTAAAATCAAGTTAGCATATATATAGAGGCCATAAGTGAAGTGAGGTCGTTTTGAAAACTCGCCAGAAAACTACTCTGTGCGCTGGTGGACCTGCGCTGGACGTCAGGCGCTGCCACCAGCTCCAGTCCAGCGGCGCCATACTGGGCGATCGGCGCTGGTGGCCGGCGCTGGTCCACACCAGCGCACGACCAGCGGCGCGCCACTGGGCGATTTGCACCGGTGAGCGGCGCTGGTCGACCGGCGCTGGTGGACCAGCGCTGGTGGACCAGCGCACAGCCCCAAAAATTGCATCCCACATGCAATTATGCAAGGGATACAAAGTCAAACAAGATGCATCCTAAAAGCCTAAATGCTATGATGTTTTCAACACAAGATGCAATCATAAAATCAAGCAAGAAGAGATGTAAATAATCATTTATGCACAACTAAAAGAAACACAACATACAAAGATTAAACATATGCATGAGTTGTGAGTGTGTGCAACTATCTCTTCAAGACAAGAAAGCACTTAGAATATTACCTTTGGTGCTTGTCAATAATGAGGTCTTCAAAGGGCCTAATGCACTAATAACAATATCTAAACTACCCTTACAAAGAATCCCCATTTATGGTTTGATCACGAAATAAGCCAATTAAAAACAACGGGAATCCTTACAGAAGGTACTCGCTGGACCAGTACACTGGGCCTGAACCGACTCGGCAGAAACACAGAAATAAACCCTAAACTTTTAGAAGACCCAGAACAACGAGGAATCATAAAAAGGAAAGTAGACTTGGATCCGTGAGGAGAAGGGATCCTAGTACGAATCAAAAAGGGAAACCTTCCACCCACACGGCTAAAAACAAGGGGAAACCCTAATTAAACATGTATAAATAGGACCACCTATCCCATGAGGAAGGGGTTCAAAAATCTAGAGAGAGAGAAGAGAGCAATTGTAAGAGAGATCTAAGTGTGTAACGAGGCAACGAAAACCTAGTATTATTTTTCTGCCCTCAGGGGCGCCGTGGTTTTTTACCATTCAAGGGTTTTCCACGTAAAATCTGTTTTTTACATGCGTTCTTAATTTTCTTGTTTTATATTAAATTGATATAATTGTTGAGTGCGTGGCAATCCAAATTTCACCGTTAACAATTGGCGCTAGAAGGAGGGGGTCTTTGAACAGAAACTTCGAGGAACCCTTGCGAATCAAACAACATGAACAACGACAGCGACAGAGATGGTAACTCCAGCGAAGATTTAGTTGTTGAACCAACCACGCCGACGGGAGACAGGGCGGTGACAATCAGGGAACAATCAGCGGCAACACCAGGAACTAAGGCAGCTGATCCCGGGATTCTGCAGCACTTCCAAGCTGCATTGGAAAACTTAATCAGCGAAGCCAGCAAAATAGGGCTTTCGCTCCCCATAGGGTTGGGAGTTTCATCTCCTTACGAGTTAACCACTCCTGGAATCCATCCACCCGGAAGGCTACGATCGGAAGTTCACATTGCAATCCCCGATACTCAAGCAAGACAATCCACTGAGGAGACTCCCCAGGACCACACTGAGGATTTCGAGGGGAGAAAACAAAGGAAGGGAAAAGGTGTGATGAATGAAGAATCCATGGAGGAGCGAGACCAGGCGTGAACACATGGGGTCAATTCCAGTGACACATATCAACGGAATCGGCGGAGACACCGTTCCATCTCATCTGAAGATAAGAGTCCTCGTCCATGAAGGGAATTGCGATCCAAAAGAGCGAAGCGAAGAAAATCCGAGAGCACAGAAGATCGAAGAAGCCCGGACGAGAGAGGCAATCATGGTAGAATGACAATTAAGAGTAGACTCGATCCAGCAGGAGAACCAACTGGTCAGCGAAATGTCACCCTACAAGAGCTATCAAGAAAAGTTTCAGCGATGGCACGAAGGTATGGTCATAACGTATCTTCGGATGATGAGTCAGATAGCCCGTTCATCGAAAATATCGCTTGCACCCAATTTCCAGACAGATTTAGAATGCCAACCATTGAGTAGTACAAGGAGAACAGGGATCCGAAGGAGCACGTTCACCGATTCCGTAACATTATGGCCCAGTACTCATCCAACGATGGGTTGTTATGCCTTACCTTCCCGCAAACGTTCGGCGACCTTGCCTCTAGGTGGTTTGGAAGACTTCCTCCCGGAAGTATAAGCAGTTTCTCAAATCTCAGCAAAGCGTTCATAAGGCAATTCATGGGGAGTGTCCAGAGAAGAAAGTCACTCGCTCATCTATCCAACTTGAAACAGGAGCGTAACGAGTCGATCAAAAAGTATCTAGCGAGATTTGGGAAGGAGGTTGCTCAAATTGAAGACGCCAGTGATGTAGCTGTGATCGCCGCATTCACCAATGGGTTACAAAGTGGGCGATTATCCTTTGACCTAAGAAGGGAGAGACCAAAAACTTATGAGGAGATGATGGAAATAGCTGGCGACTATGCACTAGTGGAGGAAGAAGAAGTAGCACAAGGGGGTAGCTATGTGCATGGACACAAGCCTGACTCAAAACCGGACCATAAGGATGACAAAAAGACACAGTCACGTGATCGCCAGAGAGATGAGAAAGGCCAAAAGGGATATCCAAGAGAAGGCAGAGGAAACGCTCGAGCCAATAAGTTTCGAGGAAGGTACAACCATTACACCCCTTTAACTGGCGATCAGGAGGAGATACTGTCTGTGGTAGAAGACAAGGGACTCGCCAAATATCCTTGGCAGCAGTCAGCAAATGCTAGGAGAGATACAACTAAGTACTGTCGATTCCACAAAGATCATAGGCATGAAACTTTAAAATGTTTTCAGTTACGCGATCACATTGAAAGCTTGATCAGAGATGGGCACCTGAAGGACTTTGCTTTGAAAGGGGACAAGCACGGTGGTCGCCAGGATAACCGCCAAGGAAACGGGCAGGAAAGGAAGAGTCTAAGGAGGAACAGCCCTAACGCAACTATAAACACCATTTTCGACGGACCTCATACTGGGAGGAGCAATCGATAAAGGATGTCAGAAGTCCGAGAAGTAATGTATGAAAGCAAAAGCATGGAGATCAATTATGTGTAGAGAAACCCCAAGAAGGGAAGAGAAGGACATGATCTCATAACATTTACAGCAGAAGACTCAGACGGAATTGATGCAAAGCCTAACGATGCAATCGTCGTGGGGGTTCGAATAGCCCATAGGGATGTCCTTCGGGTGATGATTGACAACGGAAGTTTAGCTGATATCTTAAGTGCCAGAGTATATGATGAGTTGCGGCTGGACAGAAAAGATCTTGAACCATTCCATGTGCCATTAAAAGGATTCGGTGGCGCAGAAGTTAGGTCGTTAGGAACTGTGAAGCTGCCGGTGAGATTTGGTACAGCACCATGCCGGCGAACAATCCTGTTGGACTTATAATGCTTTACTTGGCCGACCGTTTCTTAACAAAGCTCGAGCTGTTACTTCAACCCATGCGTTGAAAATAAAATTCCCTACAGAATTTGGTGTCGGAGAATTGAGAGGGTCACAGGAGATGGCTCACCGCACCAACCTATCAATCTTCAAAGATAAAACAGGGATGGAAACCTTGAGCATATTCGAGGTAGACAGGGAAGTGCAGGAAGATAATCCGGAAAACTTCGAACTGGACCCAAGGGACAAAACGAGCAGAGAGAAAGAAGAACCAACTGAGTCAGTTATTCTAGATGAAGCGGAACCAGATAAAACAGTAAAGATCGGAGCAAGGCTGACTGAACAAGTTAAGAAAGATGTGACAAGCTTGTTGAAGGAATATAAGGGGATTTTCGCTTGGTGCCACAAAGATATGCCAGGGATTTATAGAAGCGTAATTTCGCACAATCTGGCTGTGAATAAGAAATGCAAACCGATTGTGCAGAAAAGGAGAAGCTTCAACCCAGAAAGAAGTGCAGCAATAAAAGAGGAAGTATCAAAGTTGCTCGCCGCAAGGTCAATTAGAGAAGTTAAGTACCAGGAATGGGTGACGAATGTGGTCTTAGTGAAAAAGAAAAACAATCAATGGAGGATGTGCATCGACTTCACCGATCTAAACAAAGCCTGCCCCAAGGACAGCTTCCCGCTACCAAGGATTGACCAGTTAGTCGATGCAACAGCCGGACATGAGACGTTGAGCTTCATGGATGCATATTCAGGATATAACCAGATAAAGATGCACAAACCAGACGAAGAGAAGACAGCGTTCACCACAGATCAAGGGTTGTATTGTTACACAGTCATGCCATTCGGCCTGAAGAACGCAGGGGTAACTTACCAGCGCTTGGTCAACAAAATGTTCGCCAGACAAATAGGGAGAAATATGGAAGTCTACGTTGACGATATGCTGACAAAAAGCATCACAGCAGATAGACATACAGATGACCTGAGGGAAACATTTGATGTGCTGGTCAGGTATGGAATGAAATTGAATCAAGCAAAATGTGTATTCGGCTTACCATCCGGAAGGTTTCTCGGATATCAAGTACATCAAAGATGAATAGAGGTGAACCCTGAAAAAATCCAAGCACTAGCAAAAATGGTCTCGCCAAGAACTTTGAAGGACGTCCAAAAACTCACGGGGTGCCTAGCATTGCTGAGCAGATTCATAGCCAAGTCAACAGACCGATGCCTACCATTTTTCAAAGCTCTAAAAAAGGGAAAGGGAATCGAGTGGAATGAGGATTGCGAAAAGGCTTTCCAGGCCTTGAAAGATTACCTTGGATAGGCACCGCTGCTATCAAAACCAGAAACAGGAGAAACATTGTACATGTACTTGTCCGTCTCTGAAGCAGCCACAAGTTCCGTACTAGTGCGACAGGAAGATGGAATCCAGAAGCCAATATACTACACCAACAAAGCACTGTTACCAGCCGAAACAAAGTACTCACCGGCTGAAAAAATGGCACTCGCTCTAATAACAGCAGCAAGGAAGCTAAGACCATATTTCCAGGCTCATAAAATCGGGGTATACACCAACTGCCCACTGAAATTAATCCTGTAGAAACCAGAAGTATCCGATCGATTAACAAAGTGGGTGATCGAATTAAGTGAATTTGATGTAGAGTATCTCCCAAGGACAACAATCAAAGCACAGGCAGTGGCAGACTGTGTGGCAGAGTTCACCGAGCCAAGCATAGAGGTGGCTAGAATGATGGTGGAGCAAAATAAAAAAGTATTCAAATGGCAACTCCGCGTCGACGGCTTATCAAACACGCACGGCAGCGGGGCAGGGGTAGTAGTGTCAACCTCGGAAGGAGATTCAGTCGAATGTGCCCTGCGTTTTGACTTCAAAGCTACTAACAATCAAGCTGGATATGAGGCCCTCATAGCAGGTTTAAAAGTTTGCGCAGTCCTAGGGGCAGATGAGGTAGAAATCTTCAGCGACTCTCAAGTTGTTGTCAATCAAGTACTAGATGAATACCAGGCGAGAGATGAAAGCATGATCACCTACCTGGAATTAGCAAAGGAACTGTTAGGAAGATTTAAAGAATATAGAATTGTTCATGTCCCTAGAGAAGAAAACGAGCAAGCTGATGCCCTGGCCAAATTGGCATCCGCCACAATCAACATCTGGCCCAAAAGTATATCCATGATTCGCCTATTGCAGCCAAGCATAGTCAAATCAAAAGAAGTAGGGGCAGTCTTTGGCGAGAGGAACAGCTGGATCACACCAATCAAAGAATATCTCGTCAATGATGTACTCCCAAGTGACCCATTAGAAGCAAAACAGTTGAAGTATAGAGCTACAAGATATTCAGTACTTAATGGAGAACTGTACAAAAGGGGGTATTCGAGGGCACTGCAGAAATGTGTCGGACCTGAAGAAGCAGAAGGTATCCTGAGAAACATACATAGTGGAAATTGTGGGAACCACGCTGGGGGTGTCAGCCTAGCCCACAAAACATTAAGGCAGGGTTTTTACTGGCCAACACTATTCGCCGATGCCAAAAGAGTAGCAGCGAGATGTGAGGCGTGTCAAAAAATCGCCAACAACATCCGACAACCACCTGAACTTTTGCAGAGTATCACCTCGCCGTGGCCGTTCGCCATGTGGGGAATTGATTTAATCAGCCCAATGCCAACAGCAACTGGAGGAGCAAAGCACGCCATAGTAGCCGTGGATTATTTTACGAAGTGGGTAGAAGCCGAACCATTGGTACATATAACAGAAGCGAACACTATAAGCTTTGTAAAGAAAAATATCCTGTACAGATTTGGGATACCAAACACCATCATCACGGACAATGGGACCCAATTCGATGGTAAGAAATTCAGGGAGCTATGTGACAAATACGGCATCAACAACTACTACGCCTCCCCAGCACATCCGCAGACGAATGGCCAGACTGAGGCAGTAAACAAGATCATAAAGCACAACCTGAAAGCTAAATTGGCAACAAAAAAGGGCAGCTGGGCAGATAAATTACCACAAGTGCTCTGGGCGTATCGAACCACAGAGAGGGGTTCAACAGGTGAGACCCCATATTCCATGGCTTATGGAGCTGAAGCTGTCATTCCCGTGGAAACATCATTCTCTTCACCAAGGGTACTCTTCCAACCAGAACTTAACATTGATATGCTGAAATGCGGTCTGGATGAGTTAGAAAAAAGAAGAGAGCGCGCACAAATAAGGAATACTGCGTATCAACAGAGGGTAGCCAGATATTACAACTCACATGTGCGTGAAAGGAGGTTCTCGCTTGGTGACTTAGTGCTGAAAAGGGTGAATCCGGGAACAAGAGACAAAGCTGCAGGATCACTCGTAGACAAATGGGAAGGGCCTTATCAAATTACAGGAATAGCTGGCCACGGGGTATATCGCATTACTCGAGAAGGTTTTGGCGAACTACCCCGCCCATGCAATGCGCAGTACTTGAAGATATATTATCCTTAACTTTTTTCAAAGTTTAGAGCTTTTTCAACCTTTTTATTATGTCTTAGAGCAGTTTTTCGTTTTAAACATTTTTCTTTATGACTATGTTAACAAAGTTGCAGGAAATATTCAATAAAAGAGTAATTTATTACTGAGAATTCGCAATTTCACTCGCCAGTCACAAAAGGCATTCGCCATCGTATATTGCTACCGTCACATAAAGACGAGTTTCATACTCGCAGCAATGATAATTGGCCAGAAACAAAATCCCGAGTTGCAAAAAGCGGCGATCGCCATTACGGGAAAATATAATCCCTAGAAGCAAGAAAGCTAGCTGAGCAAAAACAAAACATGTTAAAAACTTGGTGTATGGTCGGATACGTCCTGACAAATACTGAGTACGCCAAAATACAGCAATGGCAGCTGAATAGAGCTATAAAATACGCTAAAAACTTAGTGTATGGTCGGATACGTCCTGACAAATACCGAGTAAGC
Organism: Acer saccharum; assembly: GCA_030490815.1. Taxonomy (NCBI): domain Eukaryota; kingdom Viridiplantae; phylum Streptophyta; class Magnoliopsida; order Sapindales; family Sapindaceae; genus Acer; species Acer saccharum. Next base: position 32,273,830 of record CM059872.1, read on the forward strand.
CGAAAACTCAGCAATGGCAGCTGAATAAAAGCTAAAAATATGCTAAAAAACTTGGTCAAAAACTAAGTAAAGCCAAAAACTCAGCAAAGGCAGCTGAACAAAGAAAAATTAGTTCTCACCCATCTCAAACATCATCTGAGGAAAAGGATAGTCGAAGTCAGAAAATATAAGAAAAAACAATAATACATAGAGATTTACGGCGAAGAACTTACCAAGGAGTGGCAGTTGAAGAAAAATTCCATCTTCCTATTGCAGGACTTGTCTTTAACATGCCCCCAGCTATCACCAATGTATATATCATTATTAACCAGGTGGGAGCATATTTCAGTAGCCGAAAAGTAAAAGAGGGACATGTTCCCTTCATCGGCTTCAACCGGGCCTGCAGGAGGGGCTTCATGGGAAAAACCCGAACCGGAAGCAGAGGTCCCAGGTTGCTTTGACGGGCCTGGCCGATCAATCGATTCGGGTTGACCAGATGGCCTAGGTTGATCTGAGACACTCGGCTCGCCCATGGCCATTGGAGGAGAAGCTGGTCGGGGAGAAGTAAAAGCAGGGATAGTCTGCTCATTAACCCCCTCAGAAGGAGGCTCCGCTACATTTTTCGCTTCAGCAGGCCCCCCGCGAACAGCCGGTTGGGTAGAAGGGGTCTCAGCGACAGCTGGCTCCTCAACGCCTTCCTCGTCGGAAGAAACAACATACTGCACCACCCTTGAAGCCCGCTTGGGAGGTCGAGCAGCATGATCAGGCGTACTCTCAGCAAGGCGTTTTCTTCTACTAGCTATGGGGGCCAAGTCACTCGCAGGATCAAGAGGAGTCTCAGGAACATCCGCGTTAAAAAAATGGATGTCACTGACCCCTCATGAAACCCCAACTTTCTCCTTACCCTTACGACTGGGGGTAGTCGCAGCAGGGGTAGTCGCAGCAGCAGCAGCAACAGGAACGGTCGCAGCAGCCTCTGCACGCATAGGGGGCTGCCCCGATTCAACCCCTCCCCCGGTAACATCACCAGCGTCCTTGCCATCGGAAGGATCATCACCATCCGGGCCAGCAATTCCCTCCTTAGCCAAACCAGCAGCATGCCTTTTGCTGGCAGCCTCAGAATTCTTCACCGTCCGGGCTTGCAAGTCGCAAACGGTGTCAAAGTCACACACTGCAAGAAAAATAAACCAAGTGTCAACTAACGGAATAAAACGAAACGGAAACAAAGAAGGAATAGACAAAGGCTTACAGCGAGGAAGCCTTGCATGTAGGCGTGTAAAAATCCCCTCAGATATCATTTTTTCCTCATCCAAGAGGAAGGATCTGTCCCTTGAGTCCAAAGGAAGGACAACCGCCGCGGCGATGTGAGAAATCTCCCTATCCAACAAAGCAGGGGCTGCCTTCGACCAGGCTTCAGGAGATGTGAAATGCTTGGGAACTTTCTTCGCCAAAAGATTGCGGCGACTACTAGCTGGCACATCCCGACCCCACTCGCCACCGGCGAAAAACCAACTATTTTTCCACCTTTTATTTGAAGTGGGGAAGCCCTAGATGAAACCTTTCTTCTTTTCATCACTGGAGACCTCAACTTGACCAGGGTTCGCCACAACCCTCAGGGATCCAGTTCTCCACCGGCGAAGAGAGAAGGAAGTACGTGCCACCATTGCTCGCCTGCCTTAGAGTATAAAAGTGGCGGATCTCGCGGGGTGTAGGGGGCCCATAACCCTTCAGCTTCCACATAAGGCACAGGCACATCAGTATCCTGTAGCTGTTCAGAGCAAGTTGTGCCGGTGCAATCTGAGCCTCGGTGAGAAACCTCGCGATAAAAGGCTGAAGAGGAAGTGTTACTCCGTAGCTGAGCATGGCACCATAGATGGCGACCGCATTCTCAGGAGGATTCCATGCTGCCCGATCGCCAGGTAACATCAAGGTAACATAGTCGGGAATATCAAAACGACTCTTATATTTGTGGAGCTTGTCCTCGCCAACCACATTAACCTCCGTATCAAAAGAACACGGACGGTCTGGCGAGAAGTGCAGCCTATCTCTCCGATGGTCCTCAACATCAGAGTCGACAATCGTCTGCGCATCCAGCAGGGACTCACGGGGAGCCCTAGAGGCACGTCGTTTATTGCTTGTTGGTCTAGAAGATCTCGGCATCGTGGGAGAATCGCTGTTAGAAGACGGAGGAGAGATGTTAGGAATAAAAGCATCCTCAGAAGACGGAACATAAACAGAAATTGGGACCGAAGAATCCGGACAAAAATTACGAATCAGAGATTCGATTTTATCCGCAGTACTTTTATCACCAAGCTCCATGGCTTGCATCATCCGATTAAAAAGAGAAGAACTTAAAGAAGGGTCCATGGGAACTCACCAGAAAACCCTAGATTCGTAAAAGATACGTAAGAGAGTTGGGGACGCAGAGAGGCAGGAATAGTCGATTCCGGTGAACCGTCCGGCAATAGAAGGCACAGGGAAAAGACTGTAGCAAGTACTCGAAGAAGTAAGGCAGATGAAAAACGAAGGTTCAAACTGTTCTTTTCTGCTCTGAGAAAAAACGATGGAGAAATAAATGGAGAGAAGTGAAGTGGAGAAAAGGAAACGATCGGGCCTTAAAAAGAGGGAACTTTGAAATTCAAAAAGAAAATCAAGTGCAATGATACGCAATTAATGAGAATGATGGCCACAGTGACCAACTGCAATAGTGTAAGGTTCACTATTTGTATTGGCTTGATTCCATTGCAAAACACTCTATGATTGTATTAGTTGTTGCTTAGGACATTATTTGAAGAAAGGAAGCTCAAAGAGTGAAGAGCAACGTCTAGTGCAAAAGTCGTTTTCAAGAGGTGAAAATCGTCAAAGGTAAATCGTCAAAGGAAGCTCAAAGGAAGCTCAAAGCCCTCTGCTCCCGTGGGCCCCACGCGCCCCCCACGGGGTGCTGATGTGGCAGCACGTGATTTGCTCGGAAATTCTCTCCTTTTCCCTCCTTTTAAGCAAACCTCCTTCCCTCCACACTTATGCAATTTTTTTGAAGAACACTTTATTTCTCGCATCAGTTTTTCAACAATTTTCGTTTGCTTGTTTTGATCATATCTCTCTCATACGAACTCGAAATCATTCGATTCAAAAACCAAAATTGTTGGTCTCGAAGAGAGCTACAAACCCCAAGCATTTCCAGAGGCATTTGACTTTGGCATTTTTCTCAGCTGGTCCATTTCCAGTCCGTGGTCAGTGTTTGATTTTCAACTTCTTCTTTTTCAATTTCATCTTTGATCATCTATTGATTCTTTCCATTTGATTGATGAAATTTGTTAAGAAGTATGTTAGATCACATGCTAGGGTTATTTGATCATTTGTTAATTGAGTTTTAGCTTTGTGATGTGTTTTGAACATATATGTGCTAAACTTGATTTATCATGAAATTGATTCTAGAAAACATATGTGTGATGTGCTTCATGTTATTTTCTATGTTTTATTTCATGATCTAAGAACTAGGTTTTTAGTGTGCTAAATCGAATATTGATACCTTTGTTCTTATTGATTTGCATGTCTTGATTTCTAGATAACTTTTGTGATTGTGTGTTGAAATCATATTCTAGACTATCATTGAACATGTACATTTTGCTTGATTGATCATCTAGCTTAATTTTATTGTGCTTGCATCATTTGCATCACTTTAGATCATAGCCTTGCATAAGGTTGAAGTCTCTTGCAAAGTGAGTGAAGCTTTGTGTAGAGCAAGGGAGTCTTGACTAGGACATGTGGTCCGGATAGTCAAGCAAAAGTCTTAGCTAGGAGTGTGGTACTCCGGATGGTTGAGCTAGGAGAGCTTAACTAGGATCTTTGTGATCCGGATAGCTAAGCACGAAATCTTCCTAGAGACGTGAGCGTCTTGGATAGAAAGTTGCTTTCTAGAGGTGTAGGACACATCTCGGATAGGAAGTAGGCTTGGTGATTCACTAGCCCGAGGGTAGATTAGGAGTTGATAGCTTGAGCGGATATCATGAGTGATAGCTTGAGTGTGTAAGTCCTTTTTCACATAGTGGATTGCTTCGCCGTTGGTTGTGGTATCAACCCGTGGATGTTTCCTCATTGAGGTTTTACCACGTTAAAATCATTGTGTTCAATTTTGCTTTACTTTCTTTTATCTTCCATATATTACATTGTTTGCACATCTTGTAAATTGATTAACTCTTGTCTTAGTGAAATCAATTCATTTGCTAAATCTTATCAAGTGTGCATTTTGCCTTGTAATTTTCCGCATTATTTTTAATTGGAAGAATTTGGAGCCTATACCTATTCACCCCCCCCCCCCCCCCCCCCCCTCTAGGTATATTTCACTACTACATTAAGGGAAATTTCAAATAGTCACCACCAAGTAAATGACATGTGGCATCTCGGGGATAACCAAGCAGTCAGAATGTCCCTTCACCTGTCAAACAAGTGGAAGCGCCAGAAGTTGTGTGGCTCAAATTGAAAACTTGCACCGGAAGAATCAATTAATAAATACAACGCGTGGTAAAAAGGAAAGAGGAAGTTATTGCAAAGTGTGCCGAAATCCTTTAAAGCATAAATATAAATACTGCTCGCAGAGGCAAACGAAGTAGGAAGAACAAGTCATTCGCTCAGCTCGAAGTATTTATGGGGGTATTGTTGTATGTATAAATTCGTCAACCTGACACGTCATCAAAAAAGCCAACAATACTGCCACGTCACTCATTGACCGGGTCAAGGGAGGAAGTGTGACGAGTCAGATTGATAAAATAGCTCAAGCTAAAAAGGAGTCAAAGATATGGTCGCCGAAACTAGATACCTACTCGCCGAATGTAGAAGTGTGTTCGCCAAAGATACGATACCCAGAAAGTGAAGGTATTCGCTGGACCAGTACACTGGGCCTAAACCGACTCGGCAGAAATACAGAAATAAACCCTAAACTTTTAGAAGACCCAGAACAACGAGGAATCATAAAAAGGAAAGTAGACTTTGATTCGTGAGGAGAAGGGATCCTAGTACGAATCAAATAGGGAAACCTTCCACCCACACGGCTAAAAACAACCCCTAATTAAACATGTATAAATAGGACCACCTATCCCATGAGGAAGGGGTTCAGAAATCTAGAGAGAGAGAAGAGAGCAATTATAAGAGAGATCTAAGTGTGTAACAAGGCAACGAAAACCTAGTATTATTTTTCTGCCCTCAGGGGCGCCGTGGTTTTTCCCATTCAAGGGTTTTCCACGTAAAATCTGTCTTTTGCATGCGTTCTTAATTTTCTTGTTTTATATTAAATTAATATAATTGTTGAGTGCGTAGCAATCCAAATTTCACCGTCAACAACTTACTTTTGTGCCTTTAAAACATAAGTTATTAAAGTGGTGATAGTCTTGAAACACCAACTTAAAAAAGTGACAACAACCCCTATTTCCTCTATATATATACCACCCTACCAAACTTATATAATGTGCACTACAAGAAATTTGGTTTATGACAACATGCAAAATATGTTGTTAAAACCTTTCGCAACACACGACTGTATGTTGCTGATGCACCTGTTGCCAAAAGTCCAAAAGCTTTTCGCAACGTGCAGCGTGAGTTGTCTTAGCACAACGACAACATACTATGTACGTTGCGGTAGATAAAAGACAACACATATTAGACGTTGTCTTAAACGTTTAAGACAACTCACTAAGTGAGTTATGGTAAATAAAAGACAACATGCGTTGGCTTTGTTCGTAGATGTTGTTTTAAACATTTATAGCAACACGCAGTATGTGTTGCCTTAGACAGTTATTGGTGCCTTAAACAGTTACAGCAACACGCACTATACGTTGTCGTAGCCCATGAAAAAAAACAAAAAACAAAAAACAAAAAAATTGGCTCACCTCATACACCCCACCAACTACTATTGGACCTATGACCCAATTGATAATGACACATTTAACTTTGCATGAGAGAAGTATTGAACCATGGTCTTGATAAATGAGAGTGGATGTCTTACCATTTTACTGCAAGCTTGACTTTGTTATTATTATAAACTTATTTATATATAACCTATATATGTTATTAAATTTTTATTAATTTTTTTAATTAATATTTTATTTAACAACTTAATATTTTTATGTAATGAGTGATGCTAGACTGTCCAAAATATTTGTTCAAAATCATGTCCAAAAGATATGACATATGAGTTGTCAAGATCATATCATACACTCGATAAGATGAAGATGGTCCAATGATATGTCTCTCGCACCTATATCATGAGGTTGCGGGTTCGAGTTCTTCCACTTCTTAAAAAAAACTCTGAATTTTTGTAATACTTCAAAAAAATAGAAAGATCATATCACTCACACTATAATTTCATGATTTTCAGAATCTTGACATCCCACATGCCTCATCATTTGCACAATTTTTTTTTTTTTTTTTTGGCATTCTAACATTATTTTTCCGGTAATATTTTTGGATAAATATTGTTCTAAATTTAAAAAGTGGCTAACTTAAATTTGTGTAGAAAATAATTTTACGAGGGATAGCAACACCATTATTTTTTAAAAATTAATATTTAAATAAATTTAATAATTTAGAAAACATTTATCAATAAGAAAAGAATGTTAATAACAATAATAAAAAATAATAATAATAAGACTTTTGACAATTTAATAAAAATGCATGTTGTCAAAAGTTACCTATCGCAACGCGTAAAAAATGTGTCTTGTGAAAGTGACTTATATCAATGTACAAACATTTGTTGATAATAATAAGACACATACAACAACATCAAAATAGAATGTTCAGCTTCTAATTTCATGACTCCCTAAATGTTTATATATATTCTGCAATGAACAAGAATACATGAGATTAAACATATTTAAAGATCTAAAAAATCAAAATAATAAATTAGAATATAATAATTTAGTTATTGCTATATATCTTTCTATATATTGTTAATATACACATAGTTTTCTATTTATAAATGAATTTATAATTTTTAAATTAAAGTGGTCAGATTAAATTATTGTAGAAAATAATTTTATAGGTGATAACGCCATTTTTTTTTAAAAAAAAAATTAACGTTTAAATAAATTTAATAATTTGATAGACCTTTGTTAATGTGGATAAAATAAAAAAACAGTAGACTTAGTTTTAAAAAAAAAAATTAGACTTTTGACAAAATACAATTGAATGTTGCTAATGTTATCTCTACCACAACATACAAAAAATATATGTTGTTAATTGTCACTCTACGACAACATATAAAAAAATATATGTTGCTAAAGTTATATCTACAACAACATACAAAAACGTATGATATTAATGATATCTCTACACCAATATACAAAAATGTATGTTGCTAAAGATATCTCTACGACAACATACAATAATAGCATGTTACGGAATACATGACTTCTAACAACATGTGAAGATGTGAGTTATTAAATCCTAAAGTTTTAACAACTTTCGAAGCTGTGCGTTGCTAAATACTAACTTTTTAACAACATGCGAAGATGTGTGTTGCTAAATACTATCTTTTTAACAACTCGCAAAGATGTGTGTTGCCGAATCCTAATAATTTAACAACACACGAAGTTGCGTGTTGCTAAATACTTACTTTTTAACAACATGTGAAGTTTGTGCGTTGTTATATATTATGTTTTTTTAACAATGTGCAATATATGTTGTGATAAGTGACTTTTCACAACATCCATCGATTGTGTGTTGTCGTATGTGTCTTCCACAATATACATTTTCTGTGTGTTGCGGTAAGTGACTTTTCGCAACATATACCTCATGTATGTTGTTAATCGAATGTTGTTATAGACTAAATTTCTTGTAGTGGTGGATGTGTAAATTGTTTTGAGTTAAGGCTTGAAGAAGAAATTCCAGCATGGCTGAAACTATAATTTTGTAAGCAAGATAGAGAAAGGTTCTGCAGCGGCCCGCAGCCCAGTAGTGTTAAGGATAGGGTCCCAAGGCAGAAGATATGCACCTATCTTCATTGCCGAATAGGAGATGCTCAGGCTCAGAATGCTCAGATGCATACGGAGAGAATATGAATCATGCATCATCATTATTTAAGATAACACTGTCTTAATTCAAATAAAATAAAATCAATTAAAGTAAAGATGAAAATGATTGAGCAGATTTAGCATCTCACTTTGTTAATCATGCATCAACAATGGGTTGCATTATGAACAAGGGCCCGTCCTGCCTAGTTCTCCATCTTTTCTATCATTCTTCTTAAACCTAACATTTGCTTCAAAAATGATTTCTCTCAAGCCTCTTACAGTGATTTCAAGATCAAATATCATTTAAATTTCAAAATGAGTTGATTGAAATGTTTTCAGCATCATATTTTAGACATAAATCCTAACATATATATTTCAAATTTTGAAAACTTAATGCTCCTTTTATATGTCACAATTATATAAGAAAATTCTACAGTGAAACTCTAGCTTAATTATAATATTCTTGTTTTTTTTAGTATGACAATAAATTGTGATACCGAACAGTCAGGGGTTTATTAGGACCTAATGAAATCAAACACTACATATGTCGTCCAATATTTATTCTGATAACGGTAGATACACCCTTGACAGTTTTAAAAACTGTCAAGGAAGCCAATGTCACAGTTTTTAATTGTCAAGAATATTTTATTTTATTTTATTTTTTTATATTTACACACAATCCGAACCCCCACCACCCCCCCCCCCCCCCCCCCCCCCCCCCCCCCCCCCCCCCGGCGTTCGGTCATCGGACCACCAACGCTTCCGCCGCCGGCCATCGCCACCTGTGATAATAATAACAATTAAATGTTAGTAATGGAAGTTGAACTAAGGTCTCAAGTTCAAGTCTTTACCACTTGACTAAAACTCTTATATGTTTACAATTGAACAATATTATATATAAACTATATGAGTTGTTAGAAATTAAACCTTGTTATATAAATTTAAATTTATTCAACTAATCAAAATTCTAATTTCCACGACAAACATATATTTAAAAATATTTATTAAAACTTTTAATAAAATTATATTTTTCAAAATATATATAGTCGAGTTGTTGGTCAATACTTTATGGTCACGTTTGGTTACATGATGGAATGGTAATGAGAATGCAAAGGAAAGGAAAACTAAGTTTTTGTTTGGTTGGAACTTTAGAATTAGTCTCTGAATCAGTATTATTTTGTTTTGTTAACAAAATAATGAAATGGAGTTAACTGTATTTTAATCAAAATACCCCTAATTATGAATGTATAATAGCATGATATATTATGGATAATAATAATAAAATATAAAAGTATTATTTAATATAATAATATATTATATATAATACATATAATAATAATATATATATTATATAATATAACATATATATATAAATATAAATATATATATTATATATTATATTATACAATATATATAATATAAATATATAACATATATTATTTAATATATTAATATATAATAATATAATATAATATATAATGCATATAATAATATATTATATAATAATAATATATTATTTTTGGAAAGGAGCTGAGGGTATTTTTGTAATGGAGTTGGGGCATATGAGGGTATTTATGGAATATAAATTTTAGTTTAAAATGGAATGACTTTCCATTGGTTTTTGAATGGAATCCCCATTCCAATGGAATCACCATTCCATTGCATTTTAACAAACCAAACAAATGGAATGACTTTCTTTCCGTTCCATCCAACCAAACATGGCCTATCGGAGACTTGTGACATCAATTGTAATAAGCATGATTTGGGATACAACTCTCACTACATGGGAGATATTTCTCAACATGCATCTTACAATTTAATAAACAAATGTAAGACTTAGATTACTAATTTATATGGGTAATTGGATTATTAACCTGTCTCTTAGTATGAAACAAGAGGGTGCAAAATAAATAAACAATTTTTTAAAAAATTATGTCTTTGAATTTTTTTAAAATAAATGATTTTAAAGTAAATTTATTAAATTTAAAATTTTACTTATCCAATATCGGTTTGTCCAAAAACTGATATCTGATTGTAAAATAAATCCATATCGGGATTTTGTTTGGTGTTGAAAATATGAAGTAAAAGTTTAAAAAAATTATTAAAGATAATGAAAAAATTATATATTATGAATGTTTTATAATAGGGTGAAAATGGAAACTAGCCAAAAATTAAGAAGGTTTATTGTTTTTAGCCGGAATTAGTATTTTGATTGTTTTTGTCAAAAAATCAACTTTTCGGACAAAAATGCCCTTCATTCAGAAATTTTGCCTGATGTGTTTAGTCATTTTTTCCTAGTGTGTTTAGTCGTTTTGGCCTGGTGTGTTTAGTCCTTTTGGCCTTATGTGTTTAGTCCTTTTGGCCTGGTGTGTTTAGTCCTTTGGCCTTATGTGTTTAGTCCTTTTTCGCTGGTGTGTTTAATTCGTTTTTGCCTGGTGTGTTTAATTCGTTTTACTTAGTGTATTTAATTCATTTTGTCTGGTGTGTTTAATTCGTTTTACCCAGAAAAAAATAACTTTTTTTCTCTATTTTTTTTTTTCTTTTCTTTTTCTTCTTCTTCTTCCCAGACCTCCATCTTCTTCTTCTTCTTCTTCTTCCCAGATGTGTTTAATTGTGTTTAATTGGGTTGGCCTAGTGTGTTTAATTGGGTTGTTGTGGTGTGTTTAATTAGTCTAGTGTGTTTAATTAGTTTACACCTGTTGTGTTTAATTGGTGTGTCATGATGTGTTTAATTGATTTATACTTGGTGTGTTTAATGGAGTTGCCCTGGTGTGTTTAATTGGTGACCTGATGTGTTTAATTGATCCGGTGTGTTTAATTGATTACAAATGGTGTGTTTAATTAATTATAACTGGTGTGTTTAATCTGGAAAAAACAAAACAAGATCTGGAAATTTTTTATAAAAAAAATCTGAAATTTTTTTTAAACATTCAAATCCAACTATCACTCAAATCCAAACATTCACAACCACAACCACCCTTAAAATCAACAACTAACACTCAAAAACCTGATTTTGTTTAAAAAAAAAAATTGGAAATAATTTTAAACAAAAGCAAAATCTGAAATTTTTTTCAAAAAAAAAAAAAAAAAATTGAAAATTTTAAAAAATAAATCTGGAAACCGAACCACCCTTAAACCCAGATCGGACAATCGATGATCGGAAAACCCATTGGAAAACCCAAACTTAAACACAACCACCAAATCTGAAATTTTTGGTTTAAAAAAAATTCTTTTTTTTTTAAAAAAACTTGGAAAATAATGTGAAAGAGAATGAGAAGAGAGGAGAGAAAGAGAAGAAGAAGAAGGAGAGAAGAAGAAGATGGAGGAGAGAGGAGGAGAGATGGCGTGAAGTAGTGAGAGAGAAAGAGAAGAGATGAGAGAAAGAAGAAGAAGGTAACGTGGGAGAGAAGGGAGAGAGAGAAAGAAATAAATAAAAAAAAGATTCTGTAGAAATGAGAGAGAAAAGGAGAGAGAAGAGGTATTTTAAAAAAAATTGAGGGGTAATTATGTCTCTTCAGTGTATTATTTGACAAAAACAATCAGTTTATTAATTTCGGCGAAAAACAATAAAGACCCTTAATTTTTGGTTTAAAAGGGGTATTTCCTCTTTATAATATAATCACATCTAATAATAATATAATAATATATATTTATAATATTTATATAATATAAAAATATTATATATTATTATATTAAATAATATATAATATATAATATATATTATATATATTATATTATAAAACATTCATAATATATATATATATATATATATATATATATTTTATCTTTAATAATTTTTCAAAACTTTTACTTCATATTTTCAACACCAAACAAAATCTCGATATGGATTTATTTTACAGTAAGATATCGGTTTTTGGGCAAACCGATATTAGATAAGTAAAATTTTAAATTTAATAAATTTACTTTTAAATCATTTACTTTCAAAAAATTCAAAAAAATAATTTTAAAAAAATTGTTTATTTATTTTGCACTCTCTTGTTTCATACTAAGAGACACGTTAATAATGTAATTACCCATATAAATTAGTAATCCGAGTCTTACATTTGTTCATTAAATTACAAGATGCAAGTTGAGAAATATCTTCTTTGTAATGAGAGTTGTATTCCAAATCATACTTATTATAATTGATGTCACAAGTCTCCTATAGGCCATGTTTGGTTGGATGGAATGGAAAGAAAGTCATTCCATTCGTTTGGTTTGTTAAGATGCAATGGAATAGTGATTCGACTATTTTGGTTAAATGGGTATTCTATCCAAAAACCAAAATTTTTATTCCATAAATACCCTCATATGCCCTAACTCCATTCCAAAAAGGGCAAATTGCACTAAACTCCTTGAGGTTTGGGAAAGTTACACTTAGCTGGAAATGTTTTGTTATTATACACTAACACCCCCAAGACTTAAATTTGACTTTTAAAATACCTAAAATGCCCCTAGTTATATTATTTTATTCTTTTTTTTTTTAACCTTTTAACCAAAAACTTTATAAACTTTAATAAAAAAAAATTAAATAAAAGATATGATTCATTAAATAAATTAATGGTTTACAATAAATAAATAAATAAATAAATATTTTTTTTAAATAAATAAATAAATAAATAGTTTTTTTTTTCTTTTTTCGGGCGGTGTGTACAAACGTCAACGATAAAGTGTTTCCGTCGCTACTACAGACTGCTACAGTGTTTCCGTCACTGCTACAGTGCCACTGCAGTGTTTTTATTGCTGCTACAGTGTTTTCGTTGCTGCTACAGTGCCTCCCCTACAGTGTTCCGCCGCTGCTACAGTGTTTCCGCTACAATCTCGTTCATTGCTATAGTATGCTACAGTATCTACTACAGTGATTTCTCTACAGTACTTCCGCTACGGTTTATCAAGCTCTATGGATCCTATGTGCATGGAGGCCGCTTTGTCTCTTTCATCTCCGGTGGCGGTGTCTTCCACCTTGAATAGTCAGGTTGGTCTGAGTACGGTGAGTGGAGTGAATTTCTCTTCTCGGGTTGTTCCTCTCGCATCTGGTGGGATGTGTTCTTTGGTTGGTAGGCCGATTCCTCCTCAACCTGAGGGGGGTGTTTCGGTGATTGTTCCTGATTCGGTTACAGGTCTCATTCAGAGTTCAGCATCTATGGTCCAGGGTGGTAAGTCTTTTGTGGGTCTCTTCAAATCTTGTCCTGTTAAGACTTTACCGGTGTCATCAGTTCTCTCTAAGAAGGGGGGTATGAGGATCTTTTTATGGCTGCCCAAATTCAAGAGGATAATGTTTCCAGTCCTTCGATTCTTTCGAAAAAGGGTGGTTATGTGGCTGTTCAGGTGGATCCCTCTGCTTATAAGTCTAGATTGGAGGTTTGTAAGTTTTCTCTTATTGGTCGAGTTGTCCTTTCTAGTGGTGAGAAGCCTTGGAAGTTGGCTGATCTTAAAGCCAAGATGTAGTCTATTTGGAAGTTGAACTCTGTTTGGAGGCTGATTTCTTTAGGTAAGGGGTACTTTCAGATTCTGTTGAATTCAGATGCTGACAAGAATATGGTTTGGAGTTTGGGTTCTCTTAATCTCAAACCAGGTGTTTTAAGGCTTCAGCCTTGGATGCCGGATTTTAATCCGGCATTACATAAGTCTTCAAATGCTTAGGTTTGTGTCCGTTTTTATGATCTGTCATGGGAATATTGGCATCCGAAGATTATTTCTGATTTAGCTAGAGGGATTGGAGTGCCTTTACGGCTGGACAGGGCTACTGTGGAGGGTGATTTTAGACATTTTGCGCGTGTTCTGGTGGATATTGATGTGTCTACTGTGCCTCCGTCTTCTTTGCTTCTTGAGAGGGATGATTCTCATGGTTCTTTCATTTCGGTGGAATATGAGAATCTCCCAACTTTCTGTTCTACTTGTTCCTTTATTGGTCATTTTCCCAATATTTGTCGTTGGAACAAGTCCAACAAGGGGATTCCTGTTAGTTATAGTAAGCCCGATTCGGCTAGAGATGGTCCGGCCACGGTTGTTGCAGTTGAGGGGTTTCAGGTTCTTCACAAACATGCTCCTAAATTGGTTTTTCCTCAGGCAGAAGTTTCAATTTCTAATGTCTTTGCCGCTATTCAACAGGATTTAGGGTCTTTGGATTCAGTTGTGGTTCATTCTTCAGCAGGTTCAGATCCGATTTTGGGTATGGTTTCTTATGCTAGTCTAGTTGATTCGTCACGTTTAACTTCTTTGGTGGCTCCTACTACTTCGATGGTGGCTACTCAGGTCTATCAGTCGCAACTGGTGGGGCGGAGTGAGGATTCTCTTATTGGTGTCCATGTTCATTCCTCCAGAATGGGAGCAGTGCCTGTTTCTTCAGAGGGCCCTTCTTCGATTTTTGATGTTTCAGCTGGTGCTGTTGTTTCAATCTCTTCAGCTGCTTCGATGGTCGGGCAGGGGTCGAAGGTTAGTAGGGATTCTGTTTCTCCGTTGGTTTTTTTTGCTCAACCCATTGTTTCTTCAGTTGTTTCAGTTGATGAGTTGGACGATAGGGTGGGTATAGTTTCTCCTTCGGTTGAAAGGGTTGAGAGGGTTGTTTTGAGGAATGGATTTGGATCTTCATGTTCCCCTATCTTGGATGTAGACTCTGATGTTCAGGTACAGGGTCTTGAGCATCCGTTGTCTGATTCTCACTCTGAACTTCACCCCATTGATGATTCTTCTTGGGCTGACCAGATTGAGGAAGAAGAGTTAAATGATACTACTACTATTACTCGAAGGTCCACTAGGATTGCACGCAGACTAGCTTCTTATAAGTCCGGGTCCCGGGCTTTTTCGAGGGTTTCTGATGATTAGTGTCATATATTGGAATTGTCGTGGGATTGAGAATGGTTCTTTGAGGCAGGTTCTCAGTGATCTGAGTTGACTGCATGGGTTGGGAGTCTTTTCATTTTTCTTATTGTTTTTATTTTCTTGTGTGGCCTGCGCGCCACTTTTCTTGTCGGGGCTTTTGCTCGTGGTGTTTTGTGGTTGGTTTGGCCTTTGCTACTTTTTGTTCTTTTTTTTTTTATTTATTTATATAGTTTTATTTGATTGAACAAAAATAAATAAATAAATAGTTTAACATAAATAAATAAATAAATACTTTTTAAAAAATTAAATAAATAAATACTTTTAAAAAATCAAATAAATAAATAGTTTTAAAAAATTAAATAAATAAAGGGTTTAAAAAAATAAACGAAAAAAATTTAAAAACATTAATTTTTTTAAGGATATCCATTAATAAAGACAAAAAAAAAAAAAAAAAAAAAAAAAAAAAAAAAAAAAAAAAAAAAAAAAAAAAAAAAAAAAACTCTAAATATCCAAACTTTTACGGTAAGGATGATAGTGAGAGAAGCTTCAAGGTTCCCAACACTGGGAGTCTTCTTGCCTTCTTCAACCACCTCCTTCAGTGTTGAGAACCTTGAAACTTCTCTTACCATCATCCTTACCTTAAAAGTTTGAATATTTAAAGTTTTTCTTGTCCTTATGAATGGATATCCTTAAAAAAAAAATTAATGTTTTTAATTTTTTTCATTTATTTATTTGATTTTTTAAAACTATTTATTTATTTATTTTTTTAATTAATTATTTATTTGATTTTTTAAACCATTTATTTATTTAACTTTTTAAAACTATTTATTTATTTCATGAATCATATCTTTTATTTATTTATTTTATTTTATTAAAGTTTATAAAGTTTTTAGTTAAAAGGTAAAAAATAAAAAATAAAAAATAAAAAAAAAGAGTATAAAATAATATAATTAGGGGCATTTTAGGTATTTTCAAAGTCAAATTTAAGTATTGGGGGTGTTAGTGTATAATAACAAAACTTTTCCAATTAAGTGTAACTTGCCCAAACCTCAAGGGGTTCAGTGCAATTTGCCCTTCCAAAAATACCCTCCTTTCCAAAAATAATATATTATTATTATATATTATATTAATGATATATAAATATATTATTATTATATATATTATATAATATAATATATATATGTTATGTACTGTATATTATATATATTTATATATATTATATTATATAATATATATTATTATATGTATTATATATAATATATATGTGTATTATATATATTATATTATTATATATATGTATTATGTTTATATATATTATATTATTATATATATTATATATTAATATATTAAATAATATATATAAATATAAAAAAAAATATTAGTTATTTGTTAACAGTTAAAAACTATCAACAGTCCTTGACATTTTTTAACTGTCAACAATGTTAAAAACTGTCAAGGATTGTTGACAGTTTTTAACTGTCAACAAAAAACTGTTAAGAAAGCCATATTTAAAAACTGTCAACAAAAAACTGTTAAGAAAGCCATATTTTCTTGTAGTGATATTTACTCCCACAACACTGGATAGAAAATTCTCCACATATGCTTATACAATATGCATGGTGAGACTAGAAACCCCACCACTATAAATTTGTATTGAGTATTGACTAATTGTTCCTGAAACCATAGAGAAGAAAATTGGTGTGGTGATATACTACTTATCCAATATATACCACATCCGATATTTGGTGGAGATTTTTTTTTTTTTTTTTTAATGTTGTGGTAAAAAATGAGTCTTCAGTAGTGCGTGATAAACGAGGTCTTCGGTGGTCTAATTCTAGGGATGAGTATCTCTTACAAGTGTAAAAATAAACCAGCCGGTTAGTTTTGTGTTGGATTTGTAAAAATGAGAAAAAGTTACCTTTTATTGAGGTGAAATGGGGTTTATACAGTGTCTTGTCCTGATAGAGAAGATGTCTTGTCTCTACCTTATTGGTTGAGTTTGACAAGTGTCGTTATCTAAGCAACAAGCTAGTGTCGCTTTGCATGCAACAACACCAATGTATGGTCGGTGGTTCATGGTTCCGAACATCGGGATATGAGCCTCCGAAACAAGATCGGAATGGTATACCTGAGGTAAGTTGTTTCGGTGTTTTAATCACGTTTCTGAGGTTCATAAACATGTCTAACAGTAAATAATAGCGGTGACTTGAACAGAAACAAACAACACTAGTTTTAAAGCTTATATTAACTTCTCCGGTTCCTACCATTTTCTCGCATCCCTACATGTCTCACTGATTCAACAAGTACTTTGCATATTATATTAATTTATTATATATATCCTACCTAACTTGAGCCTTAGCTTGCTCGACCCGCATATGCTTTTTGAGTCTGGTCCTTGAAAGCAATATAAAATAAAAAGAGAACCGAATACGGCTTACCTTGGCTAATGTGTTAAAAAGTCTTACATCTCTGATCTCCGTCACCTCCCATACCATTCTGCAACATTTTTCAGTTTGACCATTAATTCCTCAACATTTATATAGTACTACTGCCAAGTTCTGGTTTAAGATAGCACGTACAATAAGTGATCAGCAGATCGATGTAATCTGAGAGAAAGCTGTGTTAATTTGTATATACAGAAGCTAGTAATGGGTCCTCAACAAAAGTCATAGAACTTGGGTATGGCCTAGCTGGTAAAGAGGCATGTATGCATGCATGCAATATATATATATATAGTAGAACATGATCAGTACAGCGCTGTAAGTGTAAGCTAACTATTAATTACTACAGAATTCTTTTGTCATGTAGTGGCCCCAGTTTAGCTAACTATTACCAAGTTTGAAAAATGACACACCAAACAAGCTAGAAAGTAGAACTAGCTTGGGGGGAAATCAAAAATGGGGTTGCTATAGATATATACCCCACAATTCACAAAGCTATCAATTTAATTTATAATTATAACAATAACAATAATGACAGAAATGATAAAGAGATATGCAGATCGAGAACTATAGAAGAGTGAATAGAGTACTATTATTATTATAATTTTTTTGAAAGAGTGAAGAGAGTACTAGAGTTGATGATTCCATCGTGGAATTAATAGGCCCCAAAACAAATTAAAGCAAAGAAAGTCTAATCCAAACGCAACATGTAGTGGGCGGAGGTGGAAAGGGCCATGGCCAGTCTCCTTCTCATGCTCAAGTGCATTACCACCCTCATCATGCCTTCCTCACCACTTTATATATATAATAACAAAGATTATTGTTCAATCGAAGCTTAATATTCCAGAAAATTACTCCACTTATTGAGCTAAGAATTTAAAATGATTTATTCGTGCAACAATGATCACATAATCCGTCCAATTGTGAAGCTAATTTGCTTTTGGTTTTGGTAAGCCAAATATATATATCGTTAATTATTAAATAAGAGAGAGTTAGGCATGAGTTAAGAGTCGTGTATTAATTATCTAATCTAGCTAATTAACATTATTAATATTTTAATATAATTTGGTGAGGGTGTGGGTGTGGTTGGTACCACTACTTGAGATATATGGGGCAGTAGGAATATATAGTTATATGAGTAATGAAACATTGAATGAATATGTAACTGGCATGGCCTCACAAGTTGAAGGCATGATTGGATCATGAAACAATGCTCGTGACCTTTTACTTTTCCCATTTCAACTTTCTTTAATTTCACTAATTTTAAAATGTGTTTGGGCAAACATTAGAAAAAAAAAAAAGCAAAGGCTAAGAAAGAAGCTCACTTGTTTGTGAGCTGTTTGAGTCTGTGACCCCATTTTTCAAAGAGGGATCGAGGCAAAAAGGAGTGTCAGAAAAATGAAGAAACAGATGGTAAAGAGATCATGAACAAACACTAAAAAAGGCAAAAGCAAACAGCTAAGCTGTAAATGCTTCTTCTTCTCTTCCCTTTCTTTTAAAATACCTTCCAACTTCCAAACACATTTCAATTTCATAAAGCTTTCAAGTCTCTGAATAAACAAGTTAACCATGAAGGGAAGAGAAACCAGAGGAGCTCCAGCAGCAGCAGATTTGTTGGTATGTTTTCCTTCTAGAGCTCACTTAACCTTAATGCCAAAGCCTATATGTAGCCCAGCAAGACCCTCTGATCCCAACAATCGCCACAATCACCACCACCATCACAACCACCACCACCACCACCACCACTCTCACCACCCAAAAAAATCAACCACAAGAGGTGCTGGTCAAGCTAGTCCTATGTTATGGGCAAAAAGCAAGTCAATGGAGCCTGATATTTCAGAACCAACCTCGCCGAAAGTCACCTGCGCCGGACAGATCAAAGTCAGACCCAAAAGCAGTGCATGCAAGAGCTGGCAATCAGTGATGGAAGAGATTGAAAGAATTCACAACAGGAGAAAAGACAAGAAAAAACCCACTTGGGTTGAGTCCATTGGTTTCAAGAAAGAGGTCATGCAATTCTTGACATGTTTACGAAACATACGATTCGATTTTCGTTGTTTTGGTGCTTTTCCTCAGACAGATATAACAACTGATGATGAAGATGAAGAAGAAGAAGAAGTAGAAGATGAAGAAGAATTTCAAGAAAAACATGTAGTAGCTGTTGAGGGAAGTGATGGTAGTAGTGAGTCTTCAAGAACTGTTTTCTCTAAGTGGTACATGGTATTACAAGAAAATCAAAACAATAAATTATATACAGAAGAGATAATGAAGAAAGAAAAACAGAGGTCTTGTGTTGTTGTTGATGATGATTCCTCTGCCTCTGCTGCCCCTGTTGTTCCTCCACCAAATGCTCTCTTGCTTATGCGATGCAGGTCTGCTCCTGCTAAGAGCTGGTTAGAAGATAAACAAGAAGAAGAAGCTGCACAAAATAATGAAGATCATGTTGAAGAGAAAGAAGAGAAGAAGAAAACAAGGAATAATTTACAGTCATTAATGGAAGAAGAAACCAGAAACAATAAAGAGAACTTGGTGGTTAATATGGCATATGACACTGATTACTACAAAATTTCAACTGATATTGCAAAAGAGACATGGGTTGTTGGAGGCATCAAAGATCCATTGTCAAGAAGTCGAAGTTGGAAGAGATGATCATCCATGAATATCCTGGATTCCTGGTGACTACTACTCTTTCTTTCTTTCTTTTTTAATTTTTTAGATTTTTTTTTTAATCCGTCTTCATAAATACTTTGATGGTGTTTGTTGTTCAAAATATAATATTTTCCCTAAGTTGTTGTTTGGTAACTGGGAAAACCAATCCTGATGATCAGTTTTTCTATATTGTAATTTGTATCAGATTTGTACAGCTTTTCTTTCCTTTGATTGGAAAAGATTTTGCTGCCCATGTACATTTTCTGTTTGTATTTAACTACCTTGATTAATAAATAATTTCTCTATACATTATACTGAATAGTGCTTAATTGTTTTGTAATTGAATCTTTTGATAAATGAGATCTATATCTCTGTGTTATCCGAATCCAATGATCCAGGCACATGTGCTTGGTATTTATACGTACAAAAAATCCAATTACAATGTCACATGTATTTTGATCATGATCCCTTTATCTTTTATATATAATTGTTTAATTTGTCCTTTAGCTACCTATTTACATCATATTACTAATAACTTATATGGGGTTGTGTAATTGGATACCAAATTAACATACTTTGGGATCTGAAGCCGGCAAAATAAAATGATGGCTGGTGATGTGATGTGAATTTTATGTCGAATATGGTGATTTATTTTTATTTTTTAATTTGATTTAACTGTATTTGATTATATTATTAATTAACTTCTCTGGGTTGAAGAAAGAAAATGAATCAAAAAGAGGAATGCCCGTTGTTCTAATAATGATTCATAATGATGTCCTCTATCATGCATGCCGAGACAGCTGACCACAAATTGATGAATTCTGCTCCTTTTATGTTGCGTAATTTATACTTTATCGTCTTACAATGTTTTTCTATATGATAAACCATAACAAATCTCTAGTTAATTAATCCCTAATTGTGAGCACTAATACTATACCTCCCCTATTAGTTCAGGTGGTGTACACCTTTTAATATGTATACATTTTACATGTATGTGTAAGAAGTTTTTTCATTTAACATGTACGTAGTGTTTGATCTTAGTAAATCTCGATACTCGTTTGGTGAAATAGTAAGTTTAGTTAGTAAGGCTGCTTGTTATTATTATCTTTGTTTAAAATTCATTCGCATGGGAGAAATTTGGTTTATATTTGTTTTAATAATTTATTTTTGAATGCAAGATGAGTTAAATGGACCTCCTGTAAAAGATAAGAAAGAAAAAAAACTGTGATTGTGTTGAAAATTTATTTTTATTTTTCCTCTTTATTTGTTATTTTAGTAGCAAATGGCTAGTTTTCCCACTTTCTTGCTCTCCAAAATTTGCTCGATTAATATGGTGAAATTGTCAACAGAGGCGTAGCTTAGCTGGTAGATGGACAAGTTTGAGACTTAGACAAATGACTCCTAGGTTAGCGGTTTGAATCCTACCAATAGCGAAAGATTTCAAAAAAATTCTAGTCCCAGACTAATAGATATTGTCAAACCCACAACCTTATAACGTAAGTAGAAAGGGCAAATCACTAAGTCAATCTCATCTTATCTAATTGATTTCAATGTTGTGATGAGGTTTTATTAACTAGAATCAATTTATATTTGTAAGATTGTATTCACATGTATCATGTATGTATATTAGAATTGAAATTCTGCATTGCTGTGCTTTGCTCCCTCCTCGTAACCTAAATTATTGTAATATTTCATAAAAAAGGAAAAAAAAAAAAAAAAAATACTAGTTCCGTAAAGAAGCCACTTATCTTTGCTACAGCCTACTTGTCCAGCTCAGAAGACAGATCGAGATTTGCCAAGTCGTAGGCCTATTTTATCGACTGCGGCCCATTTAGGCCCAATCGTTTCCTGTACGTGCAAGGCAACAATGGAAAAAGGCAGGCCCCATGGTCATTATTGATTCTTCCATCTCAAACAACATTTACATGACACGAGAGAGACTGAGATTTCAAAAGTATCATTATCAAACTGGATTTTTGGTATCAAAAGTATGGAATAGGAAGCATAAAGGACTGCACAAACATTGCTTTAAGCATCCAGTCAAACACGTTAAAAAGAAAGAAAAAAAAACATCATCAAGAATCAAACAAATACTTCATCTCTAATTAATCTATATTTCTTTTCATTTAATTGACTTTCCTTCTGCTCATAGATTCCCTCTCTTAACCTTTTCTGCTTAATATGCAATTAATGCCGACAAAGCTTTAGAGCCCCATTAGATCACATTCCATTTCTAGACTCTCTTGTTTCTTTCTCAAGTGAAATCTTATGTCCCCGTGACTACACACGGATTTTCTGTTAATGTTTTTTTCTTAATGAACTAATTATAGCTTCATCCCAATTAAATAATTATTTTTGAGGGTAAAATTAGCCGACTTATATCACCGCCCAATGTGGTTAAGTGGTAAGAACGCTCATTCAGCCCGGTTTATAGATTCGCCGCTACTGTAAATGGTATATCAAAAAATAAAATTGCCAAACTAAAAATGTTAAATGATACTCATTTAGCCGTTAATGTTTCAAATTCAGATCACTACAGCAATATGTATACTTCTATGTATACTTCGATTTTACTATTGAACCAGGTCATTAATGTGTTGAGTCTCTTTTCTTGTTTAGCATTTCCATGATTACTCGCCAACTATATTTTGTCTTTGTTTATTAAGGAGATATATGACATTCAATACAAAGTTACAAACATGAGAGTGAGACTAAAAGAGAGAGTTATCAAAAGAATCAAGTTCCAAGTTCACAATATTTTGTTATAGTAAAAACAGCAAGCTCTTTCTAATCAATCTATTACTGTTATTTTTACTTAATAAACAAACTATCATGACCAAATTGTATTTTTGGTATCAAAAGTATGTAATAGGGAGAATAAAGGACCGCACAAACCTTGCTTTAAGCATCAAGTCAAAGACAATCAAAAAAAAATTAATAACAAAAATCATCATCAAGAATCAATAAATAATTCATCTCCAATATCTCTTTTTTAGTATTTGACTTGTTGGTTCTGCCGCATAGATTCCCTTTTAACTTTTTTCTGCTTAATATGCAATGCCGCAGCAAAGTTTCAGAGGCCGTCAGCTCACATTCCATTTCTTGGTTCCAAATTTTCTGTTTAATGTTCTATCTATTTATAAATATATCTTCAACTGCTGTATAATTTGACTGATTTTTCCAACAAATCAGGGTTGTTTGCAGGAATTTCTTTGACTCTTGATCCGTTTTTGTATATCTTGAAGGCTGGAATCGAATTCACACCTTCTGATTTTGCCAAGTATGGGTGGTCTTCAATCTCCACCTAAATTGTCAACAACAAATTAATAAATGTGTCAGAAAATTGTAAAATCAAATATAATAGACAGATGCTTTTATTTTCAATTCTGAAATTTAATTCCAAACCTTGAGGAAGTTGACAGATGGGTATCTCTTGCAAACTTGCTCCATAAGATGCAATACTTGCTTGTGATTTGCTTTGTTACAGAATAGTACCACAGCCATCCCTGTCATCATTTACAGGAAACATCAATTTTACTCATAAACCAAAATAAATTCAAAAGAAATAACAAATTTGTCATAATAACTTACCAGGGGAGGTTACAAAGTGTCTAAAACGTTCATTGCTAGAGATGAAAACCAAATTCGAACCGAATTTCATGTCCTTGACATCTTCACCGCGTTGCTTTTTGAGCTGTACTCGTGCCTCAAACAATGCCCGTCCCACCTCCTCGTCTCCTGGAATTTCTCTAATCAACATCTCGTAATCTCGAATCGAAGCTTCCCATCTTTCCAGCTATTAACACACACCAAACAAGAAATACCATAAGCACTTTTCCCTTTTTTACTTTTCATTTTTTCCACACAAAAGCAAGTCTATTACATTAACTTTGTATAAAAAAAAAAGGAAAACAGAGTCAATTTTTAATTTAAGTAGCAGTAATGCACCTTAGAATTGCAATCTGCTCTGCGCAGCCTGGCCTTATTGTAAGAAGGTTGCAAATTAAGAGCTGTAGTGCAATCTTCGACAGCCTTTTCATATTGGCCAAGCTTGGATCGACAAGCTGCTCGATTGCATAGTAAGATTGAGTTGTGTGGATCGTGATCTAGGCCTTCACTGTACAAAGTGCAAGCTTCCAAGTATTTCGATGCCTTAAAGAGCAAGTTACCGCTCAATCTCGCTGAAGCTGTTGCTCTAGCCTTCTTTGATACCATAATCACCTCCTGGTTGTTCGGATCGAGTTGAACTGCATACTGAGCTGTTTTCACAGAATCTTCAAACCTATTCATCAGAAATTAATCCTAATTAAAATGAATTCTGCATCAAAATATTCGACACTACTATGAAAGATAAAATATGTTTACTAATTAACCTGCCGGAAGCCATGTAAACTTGTGCCTGAATCATTAAGAGATAAGCGCTACCAGCAAGGCCAAACAACTTTGGAAATGACTCGCTGCAGAATCTTGGTCTCCTCCGGTGGGTGGCATAGGCCTCTTCATGTCTTTGGAGCCTTAAATAGGCCTCAACTTTTAGAGCAAATACCTGTACATATAATTTGGGAAGTAAATCACAAGTAACGCGTAAACTTAGACATACATTTTGCTAGAAGAGGAGACCAGAACAGGGAAGCTAACCTGTGGAGCTGAATCAGCACCAAATGTTATTGCATATTGAGTCTCCTTTAACAAACCACTCCAGTCCCTTAATTTCCGAGATTCGTTGCATCTATTGAGGTGTTTCTGAACAGCTTCAGCTCTAGCAATCTCTTCCCTTTCGACAAGGGAGCCTGAGTTTTTATAGTGATATGATGCTCTCTCTGCCTCTCCTAGCCTGAATGAGATAAAATTCACATAATTGATTAATGAAACTCAAATAAAAATATGAGATTATAAGTTTTCATTTCTTTTAAGGTTGTGTCAAATAAAATACCTGAGATATAGTGTTGCCAAACGGTGATGGGCTCTTTGATAAGAAGGATCAATTTTAACGGCTTCTTTGCACTCAACGAGAGCTTCCATTAAGCGGCCTAAACCTATCAAAGCTGCACTTCTATTGCTTCTGTAAGTTGCTTTATTCGAATTAATAGCGATTGCTCCATCATATAAAGCCAAGGCATCTTCAAATCTTCCTTTCTTGTATGCTTCATTCCCCATGTTCTTCAACACCTCAGGATCCAGTTTATTCATCACACCTTTAAATTGTGGAAGCTCGCCGCTAGGCTGCCTCACGATGTTTCCCATAACACCATTTCCACCAAGCCTACCGCAGCCATTACTTTGCTTAGCCTTGGAGTTGGAATTCACTTCTTGAAGATTCTTACAAAGGTAATCAACAGTCTTAATTGTTGCATTAGGACTATTGTTCCCCAGGCTACTCCCATTTCCGAGCTGCTTCAGGTTTCCCAATTGGCCTAAAAGCATTACGTTACTCGAAGTGGCTCGAATAAGACCTTTGCCATCATTAGTAGCTTGTTGGTAATTACTAACCACCACAGTGCTAAGCTCCATAGAGGTACAAGTGGGATCTGTTTTTAGCTTTCTCTTATAGATCGAATCCTGAAATTTAGACCCTTTGGTTTGGCCTGAACTAGAGGATGATGATGTTGAGCTTCGGCCAGCATCTGAAGGTCTTCTACTGTGACCTTTCAGCTGAGAAGTTGAATGCCTAGGAGGCGCTGAACCAGGACTCTTGCTGTGTTTTTGTTCCGTTTTTGGTGAAGGTTTAGCCACATTGGCTGACTCCAAAAGGCCACTGTCTACAGAGACACTACGCCGTTTCTTGGAACTATGAGCAGGGGGTTTCTTAGATTTATCAGCAACAGCAGCTACCTTCAACATATTGTCATGGCCATTCGCAGGCAGCGAACGTACCGGTGTTTTTCCAGGCCAGTAGCTCCAGCGTTGGAAAATACCACCCATAAGACCACAACCCGGATCAAGCTCCACTGAATACTTGCTCAATTCAGCCATGACTCTCTCTTATAGGTCTCTCTGACTATGCTCTAGCTACTTATAAAAGATAACAAGGAAATGAAATTAATAACAATGAATCAGTCGGTCAATAATACAAGCATGATTCATGTACAGTGAGAGATAATAAATACAATCAAAAGAATGGTACAAAAAAACATTTAAGCTTAAACAAAACAAAGGAATGTGAAAACTGTTAAAGAGAGAATAAAATGATCAAGAAGACAAGGCTTGTAAGTGAAGAATTCAATGAAACAGACATAGTCCCCAGGTGTATTATATATTGTATTGAACTCAAAGCCTCTCCTAGAGTGGCTTCCAAGAAACCAACTTTATCTCTCTTTTTTTGGATAGTGAGAGATAGAGAGAGAGAGAGAGAAGAGATTGTAAATAGATCAGGAAGCATTCTTTGTATCAAGAAAAAATCTAAAATAAGTTTGAAAAGATTTGATTACCCCAAAAATCCTTTCACTTAGGTCCACATGCATGACACTAAACGTACAAAAAGGACTATTGCTATTCAATTTTTGCAACTTAGCTAGATAGTGTGATTAATTAATAAATTGCACTATTCCTACTACTTATGAATAGAAGACCTGACTCCACCCCTTTTGGTGGGGTCCTCGATCATGCATGTTGATGTAACACAAAGGTTCCTATTGTTTTATTATAAAATTCCATCTTCCATTTAATATTCACATGGATTCAAATTTTATTTTATTTTATTTTTCTCATATATATTGTACAACTTAATTAGTGACTCACGAACCTTTCAATGCTTATATTAAATTAAGTGTACATTACAGATAAAACTCAATTATATTACCTGTATATGATTAGGAAAATTGACATGTCAATACACCTGATATTGATTGCTTTTGGCTTTAATTGTGAAAAAAATGAACAAAATAAGGTAGCCAAATTGGCCAAAAATGAACCCAAAAATAGGCAGAGAAATTGATAAATGCAAACGTCTCTTAATTAATAATATAGCTGTCGGATTGGAATTATACGAAGCAAGAAAACAAATTAGACCTGTTAATTTGGTGATTACAATTGGAGTTTATTGAGAGATCCAAATGTCATAAACTGAATGAGACGGCAAAATCCTGCTGCGTAGTGTTTGGCTTTTTAATCGAACCAACTTTTTCTTTGTTTCTTTTGCTTTCTATTTTTGATGGGATGGTTAACAGTTATCTGTCGTCGTTTTATGTGATAGTAATTGGTCCAACACATTCCTGCAAATAAATAAATATATATATTATTAGTCTATTTGGACTGTTAAGACTTGCAGTTTGACCTGGCTCTGGACCACTTACGACAAGTAGTCGGTGCCGGCTTATATCTCTTCACCAAACACTTAAAATTCCCCAGCTATGGACGGCAATACCATTAACTACTGTATTAATGATTTGATTTCTGCCTATAATCAATCATTAGTACCACATTTTTAACACTAATTTAATATCTTACCCATACACATAATTAATCAAAGAAGAACCTCGCCTCGATCTTAAAAATATTTTTTAAAAATAATTATAAAATTATAACATCATTTTTCATTTACTTATTTTATCAAAATATGACTCGATTTCTTTATCAACATCACAATTTAGTTTTTCCAATTAGGTATGCATTTTGAGGGTTAAGGCTTAATATGTCTCATTCATCGGCTGTAGTTTTATTTTTCAATTAAAAAAAATTAAGCCGATGTTCACCGAAAAGAAAGAAAGAAAAATTGTATTAAATATTGATTCGTATTTGATTGATTGTAACTTAATCGTCCTTTACACGTAGAACCGATCGGCAGATGATGAGGATCACAAATATATATATGTATGGCAAAAACATGATTGAATCATATATACGGCTGGGGTGGGGATCATCCAGTGGAAAAATCTTGCAAAAAATATTAATGTCGGGATTGATTCGGAGGTGAAATAACTGGAGGTGTACCTCGTGTTTTTCATTGTATTTAGTATTTACACAGTACTTTTATTATCTGCCGACAATTACAAATGAGACTCCTGAAAGAAATATCAACAAGAGACATGTACTAAATCCACCAGAAAATTATTTAGTTGGATTGGTCCTGCTAAAAGCTCAGTCAGTCAAAGTTTTACAGCTTACAGGGAAAAAGGAGAATCTATCTTTTATCATTTATTTGCCTTTACATGCATATTTCAAATTTGGAGTAATAAGAGAGGATTCAGAGAGCTTTTAGGCCTATTAATCAAATAGTGGTAGCCTGCATATCTATCCACGTTAGACATTGCTTGCTTCTTCAGAAATTCTCTTGGTTTAGGCTAATAAAATTGGCATTTACTTAAATTACACTCATTTACTTATGCTACACCAATATAGTTAAGTCCCCCGTCCAATAATATCATTATCCCATGTGGTATGGATTTTTAAATCACATTTTGATTTTCATATCACGTGACATGATTTCAATGGTCGTCCAATAAAATAAAGAATTTCTTTATTAAATGAAAAAAAAAAATATATATATATATATATATAGGAAACACCAAAACAAGAGATACATTTCAATTACATTTGTTAACTAGATCTACCCTTGTTGAAATTATATATGTGTTAAAACCCACATAGTTTGAGTTTAATTAATAAGTCTTAAGGTAGTAAATGAACTATAATGATTATTTATTGGGCCAACAATAGATGCCTTGTATATTGGGCAATCCAAACCAAAAGGCACACGTGATAATATTTGACAATATCAAGCCCCCCACCTGAGACTTAGCTCGTTTTAATCAAGACCAATCCTAATATTCTATGCATGTAATCACAAATAATCTTCACAAACTTCTGTGACACTCAAGTTTTAAAAAAAAAAAAGGCCTAATCACTCAATAAACAAACAACCCAATTAGCAATTGAAAAAGAAAGCAGATTAATATTGAAAGTAAAAAAAGAAATTATCACTCCGGAATTTGATGCCAGCCAACAATTTAAGTAGAATTTATATGGTAGGGTTACAGCCAAATGATGACTCATATATGGCTACCCACACCCACCCTATATTTTTACACCAAAATGGCAAATACTTTGCAAAGGCAATTGGGTCCGATCTAACTTTTATTTGGCATGACCTTTCACGCCATCATATCATCAGCATATCACTAGTCGGCAAGGCATATAAAAGATAGGCTTATCAGTAGAGATCCCCTGAACTGTTCGCAAATTTGATCTTTATCCCCTAAACTTTTTTTTTTTTCGGCATTAAACCCCTTGAATTTTCATTTTCTTTGCACTTTGGTCCAAATCATAAGCCGTCCATTTTTTTTGTCATGGCAAATTACACTAAGTTCCCCTAATTATATGCATAATTGCATCAAACCGAAAATTTAATAATATAACCCAAATACCCATCTTACCAAATTTTAAAAATCAAATTTTAAAAATTAAAATTTAAAATTAAAATTGAAATAATGGTTAAATAATAATAAATTTCTGATTTTTTGATAAATAAAATTAAATAAATAGAGAAATGAAAAATTAAATTGTTTAACAGTTATTTAAACTATTATTTTTATTTAAATATCCATAAATATAAAACCAAGACAAATATTTAAATTATTTAAGGGGAATTATCTTTTAAATTATCTTTTTTTATTTAAATATCCCTAAATATCACTTGTTAGTTTATAATAACAATGGTATTAATAATGTCAAAAACAAAAATAAAATATTAAAAAATATAAATAATAATAATAATAATAATGAAAACGATCTTGTAAGGATCGATTTCTTGTCAAAATAATGAACTGATATATCTTGTAAAATTCTGCTCCAAGGAGCTTACTGTCTACGTTGGAACTTGGAATCTTCAAAAGACATACTTTAGAGAGGCTTGAGATTGAAGAATTCAAGAGTAGAAAGTGATAAACTCACGTACAAGATATGTGGAAAGTGACGAGACTCGAGAGTAGTATAGGCGTATAGCTCATGGAATTTAATTTGTTGGAAAAGGCTTAGGAGACAAGGCTTTGATAGGAGGGAATAAAAAAAAAAAAAAAAAGAGAAGGTGATGCGTATAGAGATTGAAAAGGGTTCACAACAAGCATTATACGTAAAGGAAATTAAACATGTGGATGTGATCACAATCACATGATCCGAGGAGGGCCTTTGAAAACTATCCCAAAAAAAAACTTGGGTTATAAGCATTATGGATCGATGGATTGGTTTTGCTTCGCATCGGGATCATCATCTGCCTCAAACAATTAAGTTAAAGACATTCCGGGGGTCCTGTCACTCACCTCCATGCAATTAACTCTCAGAGAGATCTTTATAGAATTAATCTTCATAAACAAACGGATAAGCACCAGTATTATCTTAATAGTACAAATAATAATCTCATAATATATATATATATATACGGTCCCGTACATCCTGATATAACTTTATCAGGATATTGAATGTGAGCCACTCATTTATAACAGTGATTTGACAAGTGCATACATGCCAAGTCAAAGTATGTAAAATGAGTGACTCACATTCAATATCCTTATATAATTATATCAGGATACACTGATAGGATAATTTCCGTATATATATATATATATATATAGCTTCCATCATTGTTTATTGATTATGATAATTAATATCTATATATCCATATAGGCCACATGGTCCGGTCTGGTTGTTGCCTGCAGCCTACACCCCTGGTCCAACTTATAATCAGAAATTCCAGAATAATTTGCTTTGTAATAATTTGCTTTCACTGATGCATATTTAATTATTTATAATAGTTTAATCATAATGCAGGACATGATTATTGGGGGCTTCATTATTTACAACATGATTGTTGTGTAAAAGTAACATAAATAAAGAGAAAATATGTACTTTCATAATTATTGATTTTTATATTCATGATTTTTATTTTTATTTTCCCACACAAGAAAGCAATATACTACCTACCAGCACTTGTTCATTTCCTGGAAAAAACATATACTATCTATCCATGAAAATTTGACAGTATCATACTGTTCGAACTAATAATAGAAAGACTGTATATATATATATATATATATATATATGCTTCTTCCTTTGGATAAGTTCTATCTATATATATAGCTGATCTCTTAAAAATCCAAAATAGATTATAAGAATTGAATATAACTTAGTATGAAAGTAAGCAAATTGAGTTTTGCCCAATTGAAGAATTAACATTGCCAGTGCATGCAGAGCATGTTATTTGGTACCTTCAAACTGCAACTTTTATAAAATGCCATTGAAGAAAATGGAACAAGTTCCGGTCCCTTTCAAAGAGAAATATTTTAACATGCAAGAAAGGAATTATATTCTGGCCTAAAAAACACCATTGTTGCACATGGCTTCTTGGTCATATTCATAAAACCTCACACCATTCTGTGTTTTCTACAGTACATCTGCTAAATATCTTTCAAGATCTTGTTTGTAATGTTGAAAAAGAATAAAAAAATATATTAACAAATAAGATGAAAAATGTAGAGCACGCAAACACAACTAAAATAAATGAAATTGTTAACAAGATAGCAATAACGGAATAAGAAATTAAACTTGAAAAGAAAGTTACAATATATATATATATGTAAGTATGAAATCTCATTTTATAGGCTCACAATTTATTTACAATACAATGGTTACAAATCGAAAAGATAATGATCATAAACTTGACTATAAATGGAGAAAGTGGGAAGGTAAATGATAACAAGTTATATTCTGGAAACTTGAAATGTTAAACATGTCTTTTCAATTTAATGAAACTTTTACTAAATATATACCATAAATTTGAGGGAAATAGGCATATCATCCCATGAGGTTGCAGGTTCGAATGCTCCCCTTCAGAGAGAGAGAGAAAGAAAGAAAGAAAGAAAAAAAAATACTTAAAAAAAGGACCATGTTACCAGGCTTCACTTTGGGCCGTACACATAATACTCATTAGGCCCACTGGGCTTTTCAGTGGCTCAGTGAAGGCTGAACAAGAAAAAAATAAACTTCTCTTATTGCGCGCGCATTTAGTTACTGTATATTAATTATTATAGCTTCTAGGGGTTTTTACAATTTGGTCCCAATCTAATTGGGAAACATCATTTTTTTACTTGATAACTCAAAATACAACAAATTGGTCATAATATAATTCAAAATACATCAAATTGGTCCTAATGTTAGTCAAAGTGACGGTCAACTGTCACATATTCTAGCAAAAGTCTTTTCTACCCTTAATTTTTATTTTGTTATTACATTTTAATTTTCCAAAATTTCTTTCAAATACTTTTTTATTTTAAAATTAAATAAAAATCAAATTAAGAACAAAATATTTTCTTTAAAAAAAACAGGATTTTTTAATTATAAGCAGAATATTAATTTAAATATTAAAAATTAAGATTAAAAAAATATTTAAAACAGAAAAAAATAATAATAATAAAAATTGCGATCCAAACAATTGAGATCTGGAAATTTCCAAATCTCCATTGTTTCAACAAGCAATAAGACTAATCTTCCACTAGACATCCTCCCATCCTTTCCAAGAAGGTCTTAACAGCAATTCAGAAGGACTTCTGGAAATCAAACTCTATCAAATCAAATTAGTAGTTGGCAAAAATCACAGGACCGACCAATAACCAGCAATATGTGCATCATATTCAACATAGCAAGTCAACGGATTGGGAACTCTTCTTTACACAATTTGAAACAACAATTAACAACTATAAAACCCCCGTTTTTCCATCAGAATGCAGAATAAGGGAAGTCTAGTCACCTTCCCCATTCAAAGAAATAATTGGATCCAAATGTTATAAATAAAATACATATCATAATTGCTCGCTCGTCACTTGCAGCTTGTGCGATTCATCGTCTTCTTCCCCTCTCCACGGCGCCGTCATCAACAAATCCTTCTTCGCCTTCCCTAATCTCGCTACTCATTGCTCGTCGACTGAATCGTCCACTTCCAAGATCAAATTGTGACCAAAAAACAATTAAAATCAAACTCTAACAAAATAAAAATAAAAATAAAATCATAACAGAAAACCAAAAACCAAAAACCAAAAACCCAAACCCAGAAATTTAGATCCCCTTACTCCTCAAGCAGATCGTCGGCTTCAAAGGTGGTCCTCCGTCGGTGCCGTTCTCTGACGCGGAGGAGCAGATCGTCGGCTTCAAAGGTGGTTCGGGCTGACCCAAAAGACGCAGATCTTGCAGTGTTCGACAAACAAATTCGAATGGTGAGGTGTTGGGTTTCTATGATTTGTGTGGGATTCGAGAAAGAAGAAGAAGAAGAAAAGAGAGAAAGAGATCGGTGAGGAGATGAGATCGTGAATGAGAGATGAGAGATGAGAGATTGAGAGGAGGATTTTATTTTTATTTTCGTTTTTAATATTTAATATTTATTGATTTTGTTTTTTGTTTTTATTTATTGATTTTTTAATTGGAAACAGACGTAATGACTTTTTTACCCTTATAAACGTTAGTTGACCGTCACTTTGACTAACATTAGGACCAATTTGATGTATTTTGAATTATATTAGGACCAATTTTTTGTATTTTAAATTAACAAATAAAAAAATGATGTTTCCCAATTAGATTGGGACCAAATTGTAAAAACCCCTAGCTTCTATTGTTTAATACTTTTTCTATATTATTTCAATAGAGAAATAATGTAAAGTTACATATTTTATTTTTAGATCACATTTTTTAAGAACATAACCAAAAAAAAAAAAAAAAAACCATGTGAGTCACGTGACATAAGTTACATAAGTCACGTGACCAATAAATTAAATGACATAATAATAGTGGCACTAGAAAAGTTGAGTTTGAATTTAAAAAAAAAAAAAAAAAAAAAAAAAAAAAAAAAACAATTTTTATGATCAAGTGTCGAAGTCCTCCCCTAATAGTGTAATAAAAAAAAATAAAAAATAAAAAGTTATTAGAAGAAAGCAAAACTACTAAATTATTCTTCTTATAGGCGTAGCCTAGCTAGTAGATGAACGAACTTGGGATTTGGACAAATGACTTCCAAGTCAGTAGTTCGAATCATACCAGCTTTATCCTAGCTCATTTTTTATTTTATTTTTGAAGTATTTTGTTTGAAATATTACAATAATTCGGAGATTTATAGGGGAGAGGGGAGAGATTCGAACCCACAACATCGTTGTGTGGGTGTGAGGAACTTTACCACCAGGGCAAAGAGCTGTTACAATAGGATTGTCGGGACCTGTCTAGATCAAATAATATATGTGCGATCCGGATACCTACTCCCATAATTTAAACCCATCACCACTTACGTGGAAGGGAGGTGCATTACTGGCTTTGTTAAGAAGTGACGTGCAATCGAAAATTAATATCTCTATTTTAGATGCACATTAATGAAATGAGTTGCAAAGTATTTATAAATACAATGGAGAAAAGTCAAACCGAAAGCGTTGATTAAAGAGCTACCACCTCAACTACTATCCTACCCATCTCCATGTGGGCCATGCACGCCATCTAAATTCTAAACTCTAAACTCTACCACCACAAGTTTCAATTCTCTTCCCACAACAAGTGAAAACACAACTTACTACTACAGTGAACTCCTCTTTATATAGAAATTACTTTAGAGATCGTCGACCATTTTTTATATTGTTTTTTAAACTTTAACAAATACGATACTAGAATACAGTTTATTCTCATTAAACCTTTTCCTCCCCTGCCACATAAAACAAGATGCTTTTACATTAATCGGCTAATCCGTGCAAAACGTGTTTTGATTAATCTTGATTTGTTAGGCTTCCTATTTTTTTCTAAAAATATTAAAACCATTTTTATATACAATATTGTTTATATTTAATTCAAATAAATACATATAATGAAGGTGTGGTTTTATACACCTTAAAAACATGATCTTATATCTAAAAGAGCCAAAAATAATAATAAAAATAATTACTTTAATTTTTCTTTTCATTTTACTTTTAGAAAAGCTGATGATTTTATATCATT
Source organism: Acer saccharum (assembly GCA_030490815.1). Classification (NCBI taxonomy): domain Eukaryota; kingdom Viridiplantae; phylum Streptophyta; class Magnoliopsida; order Sapindales; family Sapindaceae; genus Acer; species Acer saccharum. The sequence goes on from CM059872.1 coordinate 32,308,676, forward strand.
CACTTCACATTGATTCTCACAATTTAATTATAGTGAAGAATAGCATCTGCAGAAAAACAAATGACATCTATAATAACTAAAATCTGCTTTGAATCTATTTTTTTGGCTTGTCTGGAGGAAAGTACTGGTAATAAAATACTTTTTTTAACCATTTGATCATCTCGTTATCTTCTACATGACTACACATATGTTGAAACTACTGTACAACCATTCCATTACAATCATTGTCATAATTACTCCATAGACTAAACAATTTGAAATTGAAGTTCATCTACACACCACCACTTTAAACTAAAATACAGTACAGTTTTGCATCACTTTATCGCTTTATTTCCTTATCTTCGTTTGGATTGTGATTGTTATCTTCAACACAATGTTCATGTTTCACGTATGATGCAGAAAAATTAGAAAATACTATTATCCCTTTATTTATTTATTTATCTTTATTTATAAATTGTCAATTTAAACAAGCGCTGTTAACACCGAACCACGTTGGTGTAAGAAAATATAGTTGAAAATTCACATTTATAATTAAAATGAAAAGAGGAAGTCACCAAAAACACCATATCATGAAGGGAAAAGTCTAAGTCACATGCATGTTGTTGAAGAAAGATAGATGCAATGTGAAAGACAGAGCAATCACGTTGGTAGAAAAATTTTAATATTTCGTGTAGGCATAAAAGACGTAATAGAATTCAATTCGTATCTTTAGAGTTCATAGGATTTGGCAAGCACCCCCATATATATATATTTATAGAGAGAATAACACCTTGCATTGCACATCACATTCTTGTTTTTTTTAAAACAAGTATATATTGAAAGGAAGTCTTGTATAAAGTAATATAAAGAAAGTGTGCATTAACTATTTTTTACTATTATTATAAATTAATTAGTTTTGATGGTTGCAGCCAACTTTTGTGTGGTTGAACTGATCATCTACCCATCCCATATTTTTTCTTGAGAATTAAACACAAAGCAACCATTTGCAAGTTACAGTAAAAGGAAAATGGAATAAATGCTCCATGAAAACGAAATTTTAATAAAAAAAATGATATATACTAGAGCATCAGTATATGATATATTATATAATATAATTTTTAATTTAAATATATATATATATATATATATATATATGTTTTTATACGGCTTGAAAATGTTGAAAAGAAAAGAATATATAGAAACATCATGATCACAATCTAAATTTCAGCACCGGTGATGATCAGGAAGATAGTATAAAGATTCTCTGGTATTGCTCAATTATAACTTGGATTTTGTTTCTGAGTTTTGACTTAGTCAAAGGCTGAGGTTTGGTTGGGTTGTTGGTGGTTTATCATAATTTGTACTCACGAGCACAAATTATATTGTAAATTAGTACAACATTTGATAATAGACGCCAGAGGAATATTAACACACCGATCTTGTCTTCATCACTGCACCAAAAATTCTTGAAAATTATGTACGCATGGTTGTTCCAGAACAATCATTATTTAGGAATATTGAAATTCTAAGGTATAAAACTATAAAATAACCTTCTCATACACACAAAACCCTATTATTTCCTTTTTTTCTAATTAAAAGCATAAATAATCACCACATAATGTGATTCGCAATAAGGATGCTTATTCAATCGGTCAATATTAAGGGTTCGAGTTATCGTCTTCATGTGTTACTGAAAAAAAAAAAGCATAAATATTAATCTAACCAATTTATCAATCCATTTTCCAAGGGTGTAAATGTGTAATAAGAGAAAAACTATACTCCTTATGTATTTCACTTATTTTTATTTTATTTTTATTTGTTTTAAATATATTTTTATTTTTTTATATGTGTATGTATTTCACTTATTTCTAAAATAATATATTGAAATTTTTATATATATATATATATATATATATGATAAATAATAATTGATTTTTCATATATATCTATCGGGTCAAGCTATATCAATCTGAATGTCTGACTTCAGCATCATAACTATTGGATTAAAGAGCACATGAATACATAAGTGGTTAGGATGTTGAAGTCAAACGGTTAAGTCAGAAATTTAAGTTGATATGGACTGGGGGATCGTTTGTTTTTTTATCTGACGACCAAACAGTACTGAATTTTATTGAAAACTGAATGGTGACTGAAACTTGAAACTGGAAACTGAATAACATGTTTGTTTTTTATTTTTATCACATCTAAATAGACTATCAACTTGTTTGTTTTTAAAGATAAAAAGGTTTTAAAATAAGTAATTTGACGATTATACCTTTGTTACTATTAATTATTATGTATTTTTCATTTTATATGATACAAACAACTAAATAAAAATAATGTAACAAATCCTAAACCATTTGTATGTAAAAATGATAAGATATTATTCATGATCAAGATATAATAAATAATTGTTTTTTTTTTTTTTAAATATGGTAAATAATGATTTAGAAATGGTTTTAATTTTACAATATATATATATATATATATATATATATATATTGTAAATCATTCTTGTTGTAAATCATTCACATTATTTCAAAATCAAATAAAACTTTAATGATAGTAAAAATAAATATTTTAGGGTTTGTGAAAAGCAAAAAGATAAAATGAATAATTGAGTAACAATACCGAATATTTTTACCACAAAAGTATATTGTATTAATTATAGTATAGTAAATAAAAATAAAAATAAAAATATAACAGAATTAAGAAAGTAATCTTATAAAAGAAGTGAAAGGAAAAAATCCACTTATTTTTTTGAATAAATAAATAATTCTTTTTGAATTTTTTAGATCAAATATTAATAAATAAATAAAAGTGATGGATTGTTGTTAGTGTGAGCAGAAATATTAACAGAGAAATTTGAAGATTATTATTTATAAAAAATAAAAATAAAAAAGTTAGTGGTGGTGGTCGCTTTGCTTATCTCCTGACCGCCCAAGTTGTTCCCTTGTAGGTTTGTACGCCTTGTCTCTCAGTAATTTCTTTTGAATTTCCAAAACTCGAAGCACATATCGTTTTCTTCCTTTCACATTCAAAACATACAGTATAGGTAGAGGTAGAGGTAGAGAGAGCCAATAACCATCTCTCTCTCTCTTATTCAGTTTGAGTTTGACCCGTTGCCAGCCACCGGCAACTCTTTTCTCTTCTACTCCAATGGAGACCCCACCTTGCACTCTCTCTCTCTCTAGAGGATCTTCTTAGTGGAAACATCTCCCTCTCCTCTTTTTTTGAGCCTTTAAGCTTAAATAACCTTTTCTCTCCTCTCTTTTCTCTCTTTTTCCAGGTTTTCTTCTCCCAAAACCCTAGCTTTTTTAGATCCCTTTTAGAGAAGAAGTAGAAGAAGAAGAAACATATATTAAAGTTGCAGATCAAGCTGAAAAGATATGGCAACTTTCTTTTTTGATCACTTCTAAGCTTCTTTTGCAGTCTTCCAATAATTTGCTTTTTATCCAGGTATATATACATAACAGGTTTCTCTATATATATTTTTTTCTGTTTTGAAACTTTTTATTTTCAAATCGAGAAAAAAGAAAAAGCTATGGATTCTGGAAACAGTGGTAGTATGCAATCGTCAAGTGGTGGTGATGAAGAGTACGATTCACGGGCGCCTGAGTCAGCTTTCTTGAACCCTTCAAGCAACTTTGGTTCTTTATCAAACCACAACCCTGCTTCATTTCTTTCTCATCAACAACCCACTACTACTTTTTTCGATCCTTCATCAAATTATCTCCAAGCTTTCTCACAATCTCATCATCCAAACTCTAATTCCAGTTCCCTGTTAAATCTTGAATTGGTTGGTCCTGGAAGCCACCTGAGATCATCAGAATCCGACAAAGGTAACCAACAGCAAGGACTCAATAATCATGCTCCATTTGCTAGCTCATCGTCCATGCAAGCTCATCGATTAGTCCATGACAATAATGGTGGACGATATTTGGCACAACCTTCGAATCAGAGTAATAATGCTGTCAAGAATTCAAAGAAGAGAACAAGAGCTTCAAGAAGAGCACCAACAACTGTTCTCACCACAGACACGTCAAATTTCAGAGCAATGGTGCAAGAATTCACTGGGATCCCAGCACAACCATTTTCCGGTTCACCTTACTCTCGCAGACTCGATCTCTTCGGGTCTGGCTCGGCCATCAAGTCAGGTCAGATGGAATTACCAATAGGCCCTCTTTACCCTCTTCGTCCTACTACTCATAAGTTTCAACCAATCTCCATTTCTGCATCCACTAGTAACAACAACAATACCACCACTTCCAGTAGTTTCAATTCATCAGTACCTTGTAATAATAATAACTACCATTTGGTTTCTGATCATTTAGGCCTCATGACCAAAGATCCTCATCATCATCAAAACATGTTGAATAACATGCAACAACAAAACCCAGTTCTCTCGTTCTTGCAGCAGCCTCCTCTCAACCCTTCTTCACAGCTTAATGCGGCTGCTCATGCTGGTAATTTTGGTGCAAAATCTCATCAGGCAAGTGGATTTGGATTGCCTTCTTTTGAAGAATTAGCTATGGGTGGTGGTGGTGGTGTTAATACAAGCCTTGGTGGGTTGTCTTCTACTGGTCATCATCAGGATGTTCAAATGATGAGGCCTTTCGATGGAAATTATAATAATAATTCATCGCAAAGGGTTACTAGCAGTTGCAAGTTGAACTACACAGCTCCTTCGTCAGATTTTCATCACCATGACAAGAGTCTGGAAAATGTTTCTTCAAGGGCTGAAGGTACAGTTGATTCATGGATTTGTCCTTCTGATTAGGAATCATCAACCTTTAACGGTGCAGAGATGATGTTTTGATATGCAGTGATCATCGATCTTGATATCTATATTCTCAATTTCTTCTTTTTTATTACAAATAAATATGAAATTTAGTCAAGAAAATATATATTATGCTTCATGGTATATCATCAGTTGGAGATGTAGATATTAACATATTGTCTTTCTTCTTTATGCCGATTGATCGGGATTCAGATCATTAAAACAATTTTCAATTTGTTTTTTCAAACAATTGTTTCTGTAATTCTGTTTAATAGTAATTATGTTTCAATTTTCATGGGGTTGATGTTGAAGTTGAATTGTAAGGCAACACCGATCGTAGGCTCGTAGCAATTAAGAGAGCAAAAGAAGCAAACATGTTGATCCTCGTACCTTGTCTACATATATAGGGTCGGTGCTGTTTTAATTTAATAAATGACCTGTTGTTCTGGTTGTGTACGTAATGATCCCCATAAGGTCCTGTCTTTGCTAATTACCAAATTAAAGCTCCAGAGCCAGAGGTCTTAATTGTGGAGAATGGTCCAAAATCTTTTTTTGCTTGGTACCTAGCTAACTAGCTATCTGCCGTGTCCGCAGGTTTATTCATTTCAAAATCACTTTTTTGGATTATCTCTTTCCGCTGATTAATCTGAGTCCCTAATATGCCAAATTGTCAACCAGATTTTTTTTTACTTATTATGATTAATAAGTAATAACACCATCATCATGACGGTTATTATTTTTGTTAATTAATTTAATGAACATTATATGATAATAATAATAATGGCATAATATATGGCCTCTTCTCTACTCGTGTTATGTCTCTTGCATGATATAACAATTACAATTCACTCTTACAGTGAAGGGTTTGAAAATACAAGGGGAGCGATTAGTGGCAGGATTAGGGGAATCTTTACCTGCCGCAATCATATTGAAAATTTGCACCTTAATTAATTAATTTGTTTCAATTTAATGAGATGCTTAGCAGCTTCATTGGATAAAATCCCAAGTAAAAAAAAAATCTTGAATATCTTTTGGGAGATTTCATATCTTAATTTAAGATTTCTAGCCAACGCTGTTGTGACATGTGCACTAGGTCTCTCTTGCTCCCTTAGCTTGAGACCATCTCATTATCAAATACCTCAGCTCATTATCCATTTCAAATCATTTAATTAATTTTCCCCGACCCACGCACTAAATTGTTTATTGTTTAATTTAATAAATTATACAAACAGCTGCCACAAACATCAAATCTCATATTAGCATCTCTATTTTATTAGAGGGTCGGAGTTGTTAAAATTAATTAGCATAAACATGTGATCCGTGCATGCCAATTCATTCAATTATTTATTGAGAAGAATCTATTGCGTGGTTGCATATATATAATATAATTGTGAATTTTGGGAAGGCTAGCTGTGCTCTTCTCAACTCTAATTCAGTAACTTTCTAAATTCGTAGTTGATTTATTATTTATTTATATTTTAACTGGTTTTAAGAAAAGGGGTGTTGATTCTCTGTTGATTTTAAGAAAAAATATTTAAAAGAATAAATTTTAAACATTAATTATTAGTAATATTAACATGTCTCGAGATTCTTAAAATTATACAAAAACATTCAAATCAACAAAATCCAAATTCTAAAACCATGGCACTAATTGATGAGAATAATGTTAGAGATATATATATCTTTTAACTAGCTAGCCATTACAACAGATTAATTACTAATTAGATTGTGTACCGTACAGTTAAGCAGAAAAAGTAGGGTTGTAATTATGTGAAAATGACTAGCAATGAGTTAATTTCATCAATATCTTAGTGAATCTTTTTGATAGTCAGAAAAAAGATTATAAAAAGAATGAGCTGGGTGATTACTGATTAGCATTAAAAGGAAGACAAAGAGACAATAATAATTTGATTTACAAAATACATAAAAAAAGATTAGGATGATAATGAAATAATTGGAAAACAAATGGAGATGAGATGATTATTAATGGCAAATTGGAAGAAGAGGACATGTTGAGAGGATGTGGTGACATGTGACTCTTTCTCTTTTGGAATCATGGTGGCCCATGCCAGAGAATAATCTGGTTTTTAGCAATCATCATTTTTTTTAAAAATTATTTATCTTTCCATCCATCTATCTATCTATCTATCTACCTCTCTCACTCACTCACTCTCTCATTTGTCCTAAGCTCAGTCTCATGTGAGAAAGACTTGTGTCCTCTCAAAGGTTACAAACTGAAAAGGCAAATGCATATATATATATATCTCCCTTCAATTTAGAGCCAACTACCCCAAAAGCCAAAAGACACTAACCTTTTAGAGAATCCAACATTTCTTTCCTTAGAAAGAAAGCAAATATTCAAATGCTGTATGCGACAAAACCTAAACTCACTTGCCTCAATTTTACTATATATATAATGTAGTTTTCGCATCAGATCAATAAGCTTTGAAATCATTTAATAATTTCAAGTTACATATGTAGAAAATTATTGAATCAATGTTGTTTTATATATCATAGAAACATTCTTTTCAATTCATGCTGTTGACAATGGTGTCATCTTTTAATTTGCATTTGACTCCATTATTGTTTGTTTTGATTATGTAACTTAATAATTATAATTATTTGCGTAAGCGATGATGAAAGTAGATTAAAATCTGACGCAAGTGGGACTCTATGAAGACCGCAACAAACAAGCCTAGCTAGACTTATATTATATATGTGCCTGCAATATTAGACCAGAAAGCTTTGGATCCTGAGCAAACAAGATTTGGATTCCTTTGACAATTTTTGGCCTGTAGACTGGTTTAAATTGTGAAACATTACTGTTTGAAAGAGATGGAAGAATATATATTACAGTTGTCATACACTAACGTTTTATATATATATATATATATGCAGCAGATCATCCATGGCCAACAAAATATTGTTGTCTCGGTCCATATTTATTTATATATATATATAGCACACAAACCACACATTTAATTAAGTAGACTTTTTCACAAACATTATTGTTTGACCACAACATCCACATGTATGGACTTTCCCCTTCCCACCAACATGTGACCTCACGATAAAAACGATTATTCAGACGTTTCAAAATATACTTCAGATATATTAAGTTGAGTGCACATACATCAGTTCAGCGGAGAATGTAAATTTTATTAACTTTAAGAGACGGTGACAATAATTAATTAACAGGAGGGCCCATCACGATATTGTTTCTACAAAGGGTGATAATGAAGAGGTTAGCTTCCTAACTGGTTGTCTGAGTCGTATAGTGAAGTTAGGTAGCCCACTAGAGAAAAGTCCTTGGTTGGAAAGATCAACCGAAGCCACAACGTACAACACACAAAAATGTTACAAATTTATTATATAATTAGTTAAAAGTTGGTCAAGTTGAACTAGATTAGTTTATCTTGTTGTAGATTGATTTATATATTTGTGGCTCTAGAAGCTTTGAAATCGTCCACTGCCTAAGAAACCATTAACCAACCTGGTATTCCTTTCCGAATTGGATTCTTTCCTTATCTCATATTTTTCTTGACCACATCTAATCTCATGACATATAAGCATTGCAATGAATGTGTGGTTAATTAATATATAATTAGTTTTCACAACCACTTTATCAACAACCAATCACATACTTTAAAAGGGTCGGGAAAAGATGAAGTAAGAAGAGGATCCAAATCTTGTTGCTTTCACAACTTAAACCTAATAATTCTCTTGACAAGTAGCAGTAGTACGTACTGATATATTCCCTTCCCTTGTATATAATATATATGCAGCGGCAGCACTCAGCAGCATCTTACGATTGATTGCAGAATCATGATCAGTTTTTCAGGATACGTGAGCGTCCAACAGCCTTATCTCTCTTTCTTCACTCCAAAAAAGTCTAAAAAGACAGCGTCCGTACGTGTAGGTTGATTAATGATCATTATCCTTCGGTTAATTTCAACTGTTTAATTAATTCCTGGTAATGACTGTAAAGGACAAATACGTACATGCATGTAACAAAATTCTATATAGTTTATTGAATACAAAAGTGATCGAAGTATAACGTAGTTGTTGTAGTTTTCTTGTGTGTTTAAACTAAAAAATAACTTGAAAGCTACTTGAATTGTATGTTAAGAGAACATAATTCAACCCTTTTTTTTTATTCCAAATCATAAATATGAATTTAGATCCTTTTCTCATCTCACTTTTAACTCTAAAGGGCGAGTTCTCAAAACGATAAGTGCTAGTTGTTGGGTTGTGAGGTCTAAATCAGTGAACTACACTAGTGCATAAGGATCAAGCTTCTAACAACAAAATTGTAGTTTACTATCCTATTCAGGAGCGGTGTCCTATTTTATTTGGAGTGACCATTTTAACTCAAGGCTTTATTATTTATACTTTTTTAATTCTAGGGTTTTAGATTGGGAGAGAGAAAAAGAAAGAGCCGAAACGAGGGATAATACTTTACAAATGTTGTAAATACCGATTTGATAGTGAAAGTTGAAAGCCTATGGGTTTCGTGGATATAGACTTACGTCGAACCACGCAAATCTTGTATTTCTTTATTGTTTTCGTACTTTCATGTGTTTTAATTATTGCTTTAGGTTTGCATATTCTATAACACTCGTTCCGTCACTTTACACCATACTTTATAATAATTTTGTAAGACATCAACATTATTATTAATGAACTACTAGAATTTGATTATTTTTTTTCAACATTGTTTTATAGACGACCAATATAAACATGAAAAAAGGACAAGATAAGGAGAGATCAAAGGGACGATCCTTGTCCCAATATTGGAGGGTTAATTATATTGTTAAGGGAAGTGTTGAAAATTTTTAGTATAAGCAAGCATGAATATGCCTCTCTCTGAATTGTTAGAGTTGATGATCTTCATAGGTGAGAGTGAGAGCTTTCACAAAGCTAGCTAGGTAGAAACATCACAGAAACACATAGAAATGAAAATGAGGGTTATTGCGGACATGGAAACTTGTTAATGTCTGGTCTGCCTCAGCAGCTCTTACGTGATTTTCATGATCCCCACATGTTCCCCACTACAACTCTGCCTTTTCCATATAATATATCTCTATCAAATATATATAAATGGGGTTTTAAAGCAACCTCTCAGATTTTTTATAGAGATTTGTCTTTCCATCTATAAGCTAAATTTTTTTTATAGCTTTTAGCTTTTGTATATTTATATAAAAAGGTGTGTTTCATATATAATATTAAAATCAATGGCACGAATATATCTCTATCTATGTACATAGTTATATATAGGATCCTATTATAGTGACTGCAGAATAACTATTGTCTGTTGTGTCCTTGTATTCCCTATGTTGTCTTCAATTTTTGTTGTCGTCTTTGATAATTTCAATAAATTCGGGATTTGGAAGGACACGACTCGAACCTACAACCAATGGTGTAGCCGCGAAGGTGTGACATATGATTGGATCAACCTCATAATATATTGATGATAATAATAATTTAAGAATAATGTTTGGGTATTGATTGGTCATATCCAAAACTGACCCTACCAATAAAAGTGTAGCACGTAACCCAATTTGTGAGATAAATGTATGAAGTAAAAGAAAAAATGTCCTGTACTACACTTTCATTAGCAGGGTCAGTATCAGTCATATTTTGGGTATTGACAGATTAGTAACCTAAGCATTATTCATAATTTAAATGCATTCCAGCAAAAGATTAGGTTGCTACCGCCCCCCCCCTGTGCCGTCACCCTCAAAAAAAGGCTGCGGCAGCCAGAATATCTTGGCTTGCCACCCTAAATCTCTTGCTTATTTCCGTATATTATCGACTCCAATTGCAAAATTGATCCAATATTATGACATGAAATGAAATGATGAAATCTCAAGTGGAAAATTAGATTCAATAAGAAAATCAATAAAACGTTAATTAGGTGAAATTTACGAGCAAAAAAAAAAAAAAAAAAAAAAAGAGGAGAGGAGGTGAGTGAAGGCAGCGTGACGCGTAGCCAGTTCATGCTTGCATAAGACAAATAGCACGTGTAAAAAGGGCATGAAACAGCGGGAAATAAGGACGAAGGGGACACGTGTAAGGTGGGATGAGAGGTCCACGTGGGGAAGATGATGATTCGATGTGGTGGAACCCACTTTGGAAGTGGAGGCGGTGTAAATTGTACGAACGTAATCATATATTGCAGCCTCTGTCTACTAGTCCCCAAACAGATGGATTGTCATTTCTCTCCCTCGTTGCTTTCACGTTGTTTTCGCCTTTTTGCAATTTTGCTTTTAACATACCAGATTTATTGGGCTTTTTATGAGTTGATTCTCACCATTGTTTTATCAAGATTGGCCCAGATGATTACTGTATCTGAATTCAGCTGGCCCATCTCCTTTCTATCACTTCACAAAACCCGAAACTTCCAGAATTATGTATATCTATTAAAGACCGAAAAGCTTGGTAAAAGATTGGGTTAATTGCACTCAAGTACCCTGAATTTTCTCTTTAGGTAAATATCGGTAAATTTCATAAATTCTTACAAATATACCCTGCTGTTAAAGTCAAACCGTTTAACTTTTAACGGTTAACCAGCCAAATCTATAAATGTCAAAGTTACCCTTGCCACGTCAATCAAAATATATGTATTTATTATTTTTATTTATTAAAAAAACTAAAAACAAAATAAAAACAAAAAACTTCATCCCCATCTCAAACACCATCATCAACTTCATCTTCATCTTCAACGTCATCACCAACCTCATCTCTAACACCAACACCACTAATCAGTTTTTCTTAATGAAAACACAAATCAACTAAAATTACTCCAAACAAAAACTCAATCCAAAAAAAAAAAAGTCAACTTATTTGGTCAACATTAAACACCAGCAAATAAGAAGAAGAAAAACAAAACAAAACAAAATTTTAGCTAGATGCACCATACTTCATAACACACTTCTCTCCACATTTTTTCCGACCGATTAGATCCCAAATATTTATTAGAAAAAGAAGAAAAGTGAAAAAACAAAAGTAATTTTTTTTAATTAAAAAAAAAAACACGAAAACAATTGTCACTACAAATCTCACACCATCACTCACTCTCAATTTTCTCTTCCAATCTGAGGATCACGACCTCAAGACTTCTTTTCTCTTGATTCTCTCCCTCCCTTTGAACCTCCATCAAAGAGACGGAGTAATGCTCTATTTGGAGTCTTAAAAAAATAAAAAAAAATTCTTTCTTTCCTTTTAATTAAATTATGGAGGATAATTGATCTCACATCAATGCTTGTTTGGTTAGCTTTCTACTGCCTCAAAAGCTCAATACATCTCTATTTAAGTTTTTTTGAGTTATTTGGTTAGACTTTTGAGATTGTTTATTTTAAATTCAGTAAAGGTTAGTAGAATTTAAACATCTACTAAACTTGTTCATGGAGAAGAGCTTCTCCAATAGATTTTTTTTTTTTTTTTTTTTTTTTTTTTTTAAAGTCTACTAACCAAACAACTATATATATATATATATATATATATAATATATATATGTAATATATTTTTCAAAAGCTCTATTTATAAAATTTCTAATGGATCTATCACAAGTAGACCTTTTATAAATAGAGGTTTTTCAAAGCCCAATCAAACAAGACACTAATCTCTTCCACTCATTTTCTTATTTTAAATAATAAATAAATAATTTACATTTATTAATTATTTTTTACCATTACAATTGTAAAAAGACTAAACTATCCTTCCAACATTAATGGCTGATGGTGAGACGTTAACGACAGTGTATGTTTGTGTTGAATTTATGAAACTTATCAATATTTACCTAAAGTGGAAAATTCAGGGACCTTTGGTGCAATTAACCCTAAAAGAATTAAATGTGGAGCCCTAGCCCTCTAGTCAACATTGATGTGAATTGTGAAGGATATACTCATATACTAGTAGAGGAGAGACACCTACGTCCACCAGCCATCCTCCGCCGTACACGTATCACAGATGAACAAGGCCACTTGTCATTGACCGTCTAGCCTTCAACAGATCCATTACCAAAAACCCCAAATAAAAACCATAACAAGACAACAGTAGAACAATTTGAAATCTCCAACACGCTAAGCAAAATGAAAGCAGAGACGTGACAATGATTCTGGTGAATTTGGCGGGTATAATGAGAGAGCAGATGAATCATTGTTGCCTGGAGTGTACAAAGAAGTGGGTGAGGCTCTCCACACAACCCAACTGGGTTGGGCTCTCTCACCTTGTTCAGGTCCATTGTACAGTCCTCTTGCTATCCGATTGCAGCTTATCTCGCCGTGCGACACAATCGGGCCCATGTCATCGCTCTCGGTGCCTTCCTTTGGGCTGCCGCCACCTTCCTTGTTGCCTTCTCCTCCCTTTTTTTCAGGTCCAACCCTCTTCATTTCTTTGATTGCTCAAATTTAAGGAATTCTGGAATTTTTGTTATCTGTTTTTATTTTAGTATAGTAATTGTTGAATGTTTTATTGATTGCTTATTTAGAAGTTGCTAATGTGGTGGCCAATAATGCAATTCTTGTCAATTTGTTAGTACTCGTTTGGAGAATTTTTATCTGAATCTCTGGGTCTAAGTTGATCACTTAGAGCCAGAGTAGGATGAATAGAGAGAGATCCTTGTGAACCTGACATTCATTTCAAGCTTCTCTGTTTCCTTTGTGGTCAAATGGGAAAGGTAAAATGGGCACCGCTACTTATGGAAAGTATACTATAGTAGGCCCAAGTGCTTTTGATTGTTCTCATTTCTTGAATATGAACAACTTATTTCAGTTCTGCCCAATGGTTCTGTCTATAACTATATAGCATTAAACCGATTTGATGGTATATAGATTCTGTTGTGTACTACATCTTCAGCTAGTTCAAGTCACTAAGAATCCAAAACTGGAGTTGTATAAAAACATTGATTACTTTCTTGTAAATGCATTCAAAGGACTGACTTTCACTAAGCACATATGTGAAGTTACTACTTGAAGAATAATTATCACCTATGACATACCAGCTTATCAATTTGTTTTGAAGTCATTTAGCTTTCGTCAAGCAGGTGGCCGTTTCCAGAGCACTGAATGGTATTGGCCTTGCAATAGTTGGACCTGCAATCCAGTCTCTTGTTGCTGACTCACTGATGATGCCAACCGTGGTATGGCTTTTGGATGGTTACAACTAACTAGCAATCTTGGTTCAATTCTTGTGGACTCCTTTCAATATTAATAGCTCCAATAACAGTCATGGGGATTCCTGGTTGGAGGATTTCTTCCATCTTGTTGGAATAATTAGTGTTGTCGTTGGTATTTTAGTTTGGTTATATGCAAATGATCCACACTTTTCAGATAATGGTTCAAAAACTAGCATTCAAGTTTCAAGTAAATCACTATGGTTAGAAGTGAAGGATCTGGTCCTGGAAGCCAAGTCTGTTATAAAAATTCAATCTTTCCAGATTATTGTGGCTCAGGGTATCACAGGTTCATTCCCCTGGTCTGCTTTGTCATTCGCTCCAATGTGGTTAGAGCTTATTGGATTCACCCATGAGAAAACTGGATTCTTGATTGCCTTGTTTGTAATCGCTGGTTCCCTTGGCGGGCTGTTTGGTGGTCGGATGGGGGATTACCTTTCTACACGTCTACCAAATTCTGGGAGGATAATTCTAGCACAGATAAGTTCAGCTTCAGCTATCCCTCTAGCAGCAATACTTCTACTGGTTTTACCTGATGATCCATCGTCAGCGTTCATGCATGTTTGATTTTGGTCATCATGGGTGTGCATATCCTGGAATGGTCCAGCTACAAACAAGTAAAGTCTCTCAAAGATACCTTTCTTCTTTCTCTTTTTACACATAATTTTCTTCTATCCGCTATAATCACATATTTGAATCATTATTTGCATTAAAATCAGATTGTTCGCAATAAAATTAACTAAGTTTTTCCATAAGAAAAGATCAAATTTTGATGCAAGGTATTTTGACTTTCATGGAAAATACAACATTCCTTTCAATGTTGAAAGCATTTTGATACACAAATTCATCCGGTAAATTGGAATAAATTTTAGAGGGAATGAGGAATTTAAATACTATGGAGAAAAGGTGGTACAAATAATTCATTGATGGAAAATTTATTTTCACGCCCTGAATGCCCCTCAATCAGAAATTGTGAAGTGTGAGAGAAGAACATATTGTCGATTAATTAAGAAGTAGGTGGTGTAGAACAGCCAAATTATGTAGTATACTTTTGCATAAGAACAAATAAGACTAAAGTGTTTGTATTGACAATTTAATAATATTTGTAATGTGGTCTATATGCAGTCCAATATTTGCAGAGATAGTTCCTGAGAAAACCCGTACAAGTGTCTATGCTTTGGACCGATCTTTGAGTCCGTACTATCATCTTTCGCTCCTCCTGTGGTTGGGATACTGGCTCAGCATGTTTATGGTTATAAACCTCTTCCCAAAGGATCCAGTTATCTGAAGAGATTGCTACAGATAGGGGAAATGCTGCATCACTGGCCAAGGCTCTGTACACAGCAATAGGAATTCCAATGGCCCTCTGCTGTCTCATCTATTCATTCCTTTATCGCACCTACCCAAGAGACAAGGAGCGAGCTAAAATGGAAGCACTTGTTGAATCAGAGATGCAACAACTGGACTCCCGTGATTTACTTGCAGGTGAAGCAAATACCCAAGTTCAGTCATATTTACCAGATAGGGAAGAACTGTTATTGAACTGGGTTACGAGAGGAAGCTGATCTTGATCTTGATGACAATGACGAGAAGATATTGCTTTACCGACAGTGACATTCGCCAATTTAGGCAAATAGCAGGGAATGCTTTTTAATTTTTATGTTGATAACAATGATGAGAAAATATGGTTTTCAGTAGGCAACAGTTTCCCTCACGAAGCTAAAGCTGGTTTACTGGAAAACTTTAGTGCATTTTGTTGGAATTGGTCGTGAGGGAAATTTAAGGATTCTAACAATAGATGAAGACTCCATCTGAGCACATCGAAGTACCATGAATTTGTTCATAGCTTGAGCAAGAAATTAACACTGCAAGGAAGTCTGATCAGTAAGACCGAGGTATAACATTGTCGCATAAGTGCTGAATCTTTTGTTCAAATTTTGTCATGGCTGTTTATAGTGATTGAACAGTGTATAGTTGAGACGAGTATATAACACCTCCGATACGTAGAACCGAAACATAGTATCTGAAAATGATTGGAATTGGCGTTTCCAGTTCCCTTTCTTATTAATGAGAGGCAACTTATAATTTTATACAAATTCCAGTTCTGTGGTTTGAGTTATATGCGTCTCAAAATATTAGAAATGATTTATAGATGTAATATTGTTGAAAATAATTCAAGAGTTGGTACATTGAAAAGCTTTCACCGTTTCTTCTATTGCATGCACCTCATGAATGATTTCTTATTTACAGACTTGCATATTTCCTGTAAAGACAAATTATCATCTATAACAATGGAGAAAAAATAAAATTTAAGACTTTTGAAACAGGTATCTCTCGTATGAAGATTTATTGATGAAAAAAAGTTGAGGGGCCAGAACGGAAAGCAACTGCGAACAGATCTTAGATGGGTTTTGTAGCAGTAAACATCACGAAACGTCTATTCCTTATGCATGTAAACCCAACCAGGCCACAGGCTCTGCAAAGATCTTCTAGTTCATTTTCAGACAGTCACATAGCATTTTTTTTTTCTGTTTTTCGGTGAGTGGTTATAGCATAATATTGGTGTGATAAATCATACAACTAATCAAAGTATTTATAATCCCCTTCTCAGGACCATCAATTTCAATGGGACAAGTTAATCTAAATTCCTGAATTGCAGGCATGCAATTTACAAGCTGACTCAAGTATACCTGGCGTAAAGTCTCAAAAACGGAAAAAAAAAAATTGAAAGGCCCATCAAGTATATAGCTGGTTGCAACAAACACTCCTCCGGATCGCAGAACTCGACTTATTTCAGCTACCTACAAAATTACAGCCATTAGCATCAGAGCATGTCTGCATGTGAGGACTAGGAGACTATCAAATACAAGGTGCCTAATTACATATGCATAATAAAATTTAGAATATTATTAAAGGCATCAAAGGCATCTGCTTTTCCACATTAAAGAGTTGTAAATGCATTCAAATATCCACCATTGGATTAAGAACACAAGAGTGGTTGAGATGTTGAAGTTAAAATTTTAAGTCACAAATTTAAGTTGATTTAACAGGATATAAATACCGTTATGGAGAGGTGTAAATATAGCCACCGAAAATCATAATCAAATTTGATGCCTAAATGACGTAGCATCATTATAATCCAAAATACCCTCTTTTATGTTGACTGGACCACGAATATAAGCCCATAAATATCACTCGACATATGATACAAGCCCACCAAGAAGCCTTTGAATTGACCAGAAAACAACGTAAAACAACGTGATGCAGACTTCAAAATAAAAGGCCAGAAATGAATGGGAACTACTTTTGATGACTTTGTATCATGCCTGGGTCATGAAGCTCTATGAAAATTCATTTAAATGTAAATGTTTTTTGTAGTTGAATCATTTTTAATCGCACATAATTCTATGGGATATTCCTATTTAGTCCCTCTAGTTTGAGTATTGTTTTTTTTAGTCTACTAGTTCACTGACAATTCATTTTTTAGTTCCTATCGTCCAATTCCGTTAGGGTTTCTTAGAATTCCTCAAGTCAACGAGGGTAAGACGGTAATTCAACATCAGAGCTTCTAGAAGTCCTGTTTGATGAAGGCATAATGGTAGTTTTGAAATTAATTAAAAGAAAATAAAATAAAAAACTAATTAATTTAAAATTAATATATACATATTAACTAATTAAAAATGAAAAATATTAAATAAAAATAATTAAATTTATAATTAATTAAATTTAAAAATAAAACTAATTACATTTAAAAATAAAACTAATTAAAGTTATAATTAATTAAATTTACAATAAAACTAATTAAATTTATAATTATTTAATTTTCCAAATAAAACTAAATCGACAAAGCAAAAATCCCTAGGAAAAAAAAAAAATCAAAAATCCCCCAAATCTTCTTCTTCAACAAACAAAAATCCCTAATTTTTCAATTGTTTTCTGAAATCCCTAAATCGACCAAATCTCGAATTCGCAGCCCTTCCATTTGATAATGCCTATTTCTACACTTGATGTAGCCCCGTTTACCTATCATTGCTTTCATTTCCCGGGTAAAACCGGTCATTTTAATGCTTAAATAAGCTTGTGCAGGCCTCTTTAGCAATCCAAGGGAAATCAAGCTAAGTTGGCAACTTTTGAGCAAAAATGAGCAATTGAGGAGGTGAAGAAGGAGCCAGCGCTGACGCCAGCGCATGGCCACGCAACCACCAGCGCCGGCAAGGCAAATCCCGCCGCTGGACGTGTGCCTGACGTCCAGCCGACGAGGCAGAACTTGCCGCTGGTCGTGCGCCGGACACTGGCGCCCCTTAATTGCGCCTGACGTCCAGCGCCACACCATTCCAGCTCAGCTTTTTCTAGGTTTTCGTGCCCTAATTCTCCACATTATAAATACCTCCCTTCAGCTTCTTTTGCCTCACCTCTTGCACGACTCTTGAGCTCCCAAACACCTCTACATCACTCCCAAACACCCAAGAACACATCTTTCACCACAAATCCTTCACCAAATCACCCAAACCCTTCATCAAATCATCATCTAAACTCGTTTCTCACCTCACCACCTCACTTCCTCACCAAAACCCACCATAAAAACCACATCTTTGCCCACCATAAAAACCACATCTTTGAGTTAAAGAAGTCAGGAGAGAAGAAGCCTAGCACAATCAAGCAAGAAGGAGGAGTTCTTCACATTAGTTTACTAATAATCCCTTCTCTCTTTACATTTATTTGTCTCTAGTTATGGCTTATACTCATTATATATATTTTGTAGACATTTGTTGTACCATGAACTAACTCCATTTTGGCTAAGGCCAAGATGAAGCTTTTTCCATGAATTATTAAAAGGCCATCACTTTATCATCATTGCTTGTGTGGTGTATGCTCATTTCATGTTCTTGATCATTATTGAATGTCTAGCTAGCATTTAGTAATTGTTTGGTTGTTGTGTGAAATACCGAGAGGAGAAGCACACAACGTGCTCGATGAAATGTGTGATAGAGGTTGGTAAGATAGAAATTATGCTAGCCTTTAGGATTCACTTGTGTGCCATGAAACTTAATGAATTTATATGTAGTTCGGATAACCATTGAGAAATAGGTTGTTGGTGCATATAGATGTTGTCTTTATCACTTGAGAAAGGTTAGAGACAAATAGAGGGTGTCACGAATCTACACACACACTTGCATAATTTAATTAAATGATGTGCCTAAAATTAATGAGAATTGGATAGGTGGATTCAAAGTCTTAGCCTAGTTTCCCATAAGAGATCACACTTGCTTGTGTTTGCCTTTGCTTAAGTTTGCTTACTTGCTTAGTTTAAATTATTGCATTTTAGTTTTATGTTTAATTTAGTTGAATTTGAGTAGTATAATTCTATCATTAAATTGTTGCTTGTTTGAATAGCTCTTAAACTATTCAATTTCGGTAATCGGTCATCAATCCTTGTGGGAACGAACTTTATTTTTCATTGTGCTACTCTTCGACCTCGTACTATTGCGGGAGTCACAAAGAGACTATTCAATTTTTGGCGCCGCTGCCGGGGATTGAGCGGATGATTGATATCGATACTAGTTAGTTTATTGCTAATTTGAACCTTTTAATTTAGTTTGTGTGTTTCTTTTCATAGGTACCATTGCTCTTGCATGCACCCACGAACAAGGAGCCAAAATCTTCACTCCTTGAATTTTGATCCGGAGATTGAGAAAAGTTCGAAGAAATAGACGTGAGGCAAGGTTGAGAAGAGCAGAAATGGTGATCGTAATGCACAGTTAGGAGACATGGGTGTGCCTCCTGTGGCAAACCAAAATCAAGGGGAAGTGCCTCCTGAAGCCAATCCAGTGCAAGAAGGTTTGCCTCATGTTGGAGATGAACGACTCTACGGGATTACACGATGCCTAGATTCAGCAGAACATGTCTTCTATTCGCCGGCCAACAATTACCAAATTCCTTTGAGATAAAGCCTTCGGTGATTCAGATGATTGGCACTACGTGTATATTCAATGGCTTGGCGAATGATGATCCAACTTGCACCTTCAGAACTTCAACGAGATTTGTGATACCTTCAAGTACAACGATTCCCGACGATTTTATTAAGTTGAAGTTGTTCCCGTTCTCTTGGGAAATGACGCAAGGATATGGTTGAACTCCCAACCACCAAACTCGATCATTTCCTTTGATCAGTTGGCCCAAGCATTTCTAAATAGATTATTTCCACCAGGGAGGGCCGCTCGTCTTAGGAATGAAATCCTTTCTTTCCAACAATTTGAGAATGAGAGCTCTACGAAGCTTGGAAAGGTTAAGGAGCTTTAAAGGAGATGTCCTCACAATGGTCTTGCAAGGTGGCAAACTTTGCAAGCTTTCTACCAAGGGATTACGGTGTCAACAAGGAACTTAGTGGATGCGGCTGCTGGAGGGTCTCTAATGAGCAAGTCAATGGATGTAGCCAATGCTCTCCTAGAAGAAATGACACTCAACAATAGCCAGTGGGGAAACCAGAGGCAAGTACCGAAGAAGATTCAGGGTAAATTAGAAGTAGATGAGTTGACAAGTGTGAAGGCTCAACTAGTAGCTCTTCAAAACCAAATGAGCAAGATGAGTGCAGGGCCTAGTAATGTGCAAGTAGCTCAATGTGAATGGTGTTTGGGGCTACACTCTAGCATGGATTGTCAAGTTGGAAGCCCGTTTGCTTCAAGCTCATCAGAACAAGTATCCTTTGTGAACTACAACCGAAACTTTCAAAATCCACCCAACAATATGCCAACCAAAATCCCCAAAACAATCCCTACCAAAACACATATAACCCACATGGAGAAAAACCAAACTTGTCATGGAAGACAATCAACCCCAACACCATTCTTAAATCCCTAGCGTCTCCAAATCAATCGATCCCCATTTTCAACCCTAAACGTCCAAACATCAATCACAATGAACCCTAGCAAGCAGATCAAACTCACTTCCTGACATTTCATTCTTCTTCAAAACTTCGTTAACCTCAACGAAGAAGGTTTGAAAATAGCGTGTGATCACGGTCTTCATGGCCGGAAGCTGATTCACAGGGGTGGCCCTAGGGTGGGTCAGGGGTGGGCGCCTGCCTCGGCCCGTCATGTCTAGGGCCCTAAATATGATGTGAGTTTTTGTTATGAGTTAAGTTGTAAAAAAAAAAAAAAAGCTCAAACAATACCAAAAAAAAAAAATTAGAACCTGGCCCAATTAATTTTATTCTAGTACAAAACCCAATTTTTTAAAAGTTTCATACTTTCCTATCACCTGTTACCTATATATTCTTCATTTCTTCTCCACCCACCAAAAAAAAAAAGGGCAACCGAAGACATAAAAATCATGAATTTTTTTAACTTTGATTTTTTTTTGGGATGATTTTGTTGGTATGGGACCCATTTTTTAGATTTCGCCCAGGGGCCTCATAATAGTTAGGATCGGTATTGCTGATTCACAGTGCTGAATCGGAGTTGGACCAGTTTCTGGCTTGGACGACCATCGTAAGGACTCGAAGCAACAATCTGGTTCCGTAAGTGGCATACCTAAGCTTAAAGGCAATGTACCATCCATTTCTCTCTCTCTCTCTCTCTCTCTTCTCTCTCTCTCTCTCTCTCTCATTTATGCCATTTTGATGTGAAGCTAGATGGAAACGAAGTAGAGCGGTGTTTGAAACTGTATTTTTTGAGTGTAGATTAGGCTAGCGAATGAAAAAAAAATGTTTTTGTTGTTTTTTTGAAAATAGTGTTTGAAATGAAGAACATTTTTGTTATTGTTGTTGTTGTTGTGTATACGGTTTGGTTTTCATGGTTTCTGGGTTTTTTTTTTTGATTCATATTTTTGGCTTTCAATTTCAAGCTTAGCTGGTAAATAATATTTTTATATTACACATTTTATTTGTATATATTCTTCTCTTTTGTTCCCTTATTCCGTTTGCTTATTGAGAATATTGAATTTGGGTTTGTGTGATGGATTGAATTTGGGTTTGATTGAATATTGGTTAGGGGTTTGATAGAATGAAGATGATGGTGATGTTGCTGGGTTTGGTGAATGTTCTTTGTTGGATGGGTTTGACTGAATGTGGTTTAAAGAACAAAGTTTGAATTTAAAAAATAAAAAATAAAAAATAAAATTGGGGAGATGAACAATGGAGATCCAAGATCCAAGATCCAACCAAAGAACAAGGTTTTTTTTTTAAAAACAAATTATTATTTTTTTGTATTTGGTGGATCCAGATTGGATCTCCAATATGGATCCACCAAATCCATTTTTAAAATTTTATTTTATTTTATTTTAAATTTTTGTTATTTTTTAAAATTTTAAATAATTAGTATAAGGTTAAAGTTGGAGGGCATATTGGTCTTTTAAAAGGTATCAGCAGTCAGCATGGTCATTTTGCCCCCGGCCCATGTCAGTCCATTGCTTTTAACAGAAACAGTTACATAAGGATTAAAAATGATAATTTTACAAACTAGTGGTCATTTTGCCCTCTGCCCATGTCAGCCGTGTCGTGTTCGTGTTGACCTAAAATTAATCGTGTCATGTTTGGGGTGAGGGAATCTGATCTGTTTAATATTCGTGTCGTGTTTAGGTTGACCCAAACACGGCCCGTCAACCCGAATTGATACCCCTAACAGCAAGTCAGGGATATCATGTTGATACCATTGTTAACAAGTGTTTTATTATTCTAAGAAATTTATCTGGAGAACTAGACCTGGCACGGTTCCAGTTGGAACCGTCGGAACCGGCCAGAATCGGAACCGACCAGAATCGGAACCGGAATCGGAACCAGAACCGGATTTCTGGTTCCGGTTCTATGATTTGTTCGAACCGGCAGTTCCGGTTCGGTTCGAACCGCCGGTTCACACAATATATATATATTTTTTCTATAAATACCACCACCCCCCCCCCCCCCCCCCCCCCCCCCCCCCCCCCCCCCTTTCATTTTTCCTCACACCAATTTCTTCTCAATTCTCTTATTCTAATTTCTCTCCAACACTCTCAAGTCTCCAAGTCTCCAAGTTCCAAGGTTTTTAATATTTATTTCATTTTGTAATTGTTTTGAAGACGGTATTCAGTTTTGGTAAACAATGAGTATTGAACAAAATAGAGAACACAAAGTGTCAAACTCTTAGTAGAAAAATTGCCGTTGACAACGAGAGAATATAAAAATTTGCCTCAAAAAAAAAAAAATTTGCGGGTAAAAAAATTTGTATATATGCCTTAAACTTTGAAAGGCCATAACTTTGTGCTCGGATGTCCGAATTGGGTGATTTTTTTTTATTGAAATCGCATAGAATGATGCAAGGAATCCAATGGGAGCAATCCAAAGGGCTTGTGCCCACTTTTCGAGCCCCAAAAACCCCTTTTTCATCAAAAAAAAGTGTTTTTAAGTGTCGTGTCCATTTCGAACCTCGTTTAAACCTAGTAAGAAGCCTTTTCCTCTCGATCCGACACCACAGCCATGCCCGTCTTGGTCCGGAGAATTACTTTAAAGTCAGGCCTCGTGTAAATGGACACGTTTTAAAATAAATCTTTATACTACTTATAGTTTTTGTTTCAATTATTATACTAGAATTGAATGTGGTTTCATTGGTTAGGGTGTTATCATTTTTCTTTTGCAACCATGTTCAAGCATCCATAAGAACCCATAAATTGTCATTTGTAATTTTATTTTATAATTTAATTTAATTTTGTAATTTGTCATTTATATATTTTATTTTATTAGAGAAGTCTTTTTTTTGTTTGTATAAAAAAAAAAAAAAAAAAAGGTTCAAAACCGCCGGTTCCAATGGAACCGGAACCGGAACCGGAACCGGCGGTTCTGGAACCGGCATATAGCGGTTCCGGTTCCGGTTCCGGTTCCATCAAACCGCGGAACCGGAACCGGACCCGGACCGGAACCGTGTCACCTCTATCAAGAGAACTATAGTTTAAAAAAGAATTAAACCTTAAAAACAAAATGTTTCATGAAATAAATACTCGAACTCAGATTCAATCAATGCCCAAAAAAAAAAAAACAAAAAAAAAAAAAAAAAAGTGTACTTGTTGAAATCAACATAGCAGCTTGGATGACTAACATAGTAGAGCATCTCCAAATACATTGGATAAAACTTCTTGTCGTATTGAATGGATAGATAATGAGGTAAAAAAATTCTCTACATGCAATTATCAAATCTAAATATGGAGCTTATGTAGCACCATTTTTTTTTTTTTTAGAGATTATAAAGGTGCGTCTCTCAATTGAGAAACTCTCCTAGAAATGCTTACTATGGTTTTTCACCACTTCCCACCAATGCTATTAACCGTAAATTAAAAGAGGAGAGAGAGTGAGACAAACATTTTGTATTTATTTATTATTTTTTTGTCAAATTGGATACATATTCAAGAGAAATTTTGAAGTGTCACTAATATAAACTAAAAATGCATAATAGCACGGTAGATGCTCTTAAATTGCACCATAATATTTTTATATACTTGAAATTATATTTTAAAATTATTTATTTTAATATTCAAACCAGTCATAGTAAAATTATTGGAGGATTTAAGCATTTATGTCATGATGAAATTGTAAATAGGGTTTTTTACAATTTGGTCCCAACTTAATTAGGAAACGTCACTTTTTTACTCCCTAATTCAAATTTCATCAATTTGGTCCTTATATAATTGAAAATCAATCAAATTTGTCCTACAGTTAGTCAAAGTGACGGTTTTGACTAACGGTAGGACTAATTTGATTGATTTTCAATTATATAAGGACCAAATTGATGAAATTTGAATTAAGGAGTAAAAAAGTGACATTTCCCAATTAAGTTGGGACCAAATTGTAAAAACTCCTTATAAATAGATATGTCTATATTAAATGATACTATATTTTTATTTTTTATTTTTTTCATATAACATAAAAATAGTTACTTTTGTGGTGGCTACGACACATGGTATACAATAAATGATACTATATTCTTAAGATTTTTTTGTAAGAATTTTTTCCATATTCTAATATATCTAATTATTCAACATAACATATAATACTAATAATATTTATTTAAAAATTTATTTAAAAATATTATAATAATAATCTTATATTTCCAATTTATGATATATATATATAATAGTCTAAACTTCTAGAGTTCACAAAGCCATCAACATACGCATTAATTGATACTATTAATAATAATCATATATATATAATAACAATCATATTTTTTTTAAATTTCCCATATTATAATAAATAATTATAATTATGATGGATGGTGGAGATTCAATCTGAAAATTTGGAAATATAATATTTTTTTTTTTTTTTTTTTTTAATTTTCCAGATCTCTTCGAATCTGAAAATTTCCATATTTAAAGAAATTGGTTATTAATATATGTCATGAACCTCTGCCATATGTGTTACGTTATAAACTATAATCCCAAAACATATGTCCTGACTAAAGGGATGGAATTGGAATAGTTGTGACTAAATAACCATGACTTTCAAATATTTATTATTTTATTGTTATTATTACTAAATAAATGATATTATTTTAAAAAAAAATCATATAACATATAATAATAAGGGGTTTTTACAATTTGGTCCCAACTTAATTGGAAAACATCACTTTTTTACTCCTTAATTCAAATTTCATCAATTTGGTCCTTATATAATTGAAAATCAATCAAATTAGTCCTATCGTTAGTCAAAGGGACGGTTTTGACTAATGATAGGACTAATTTGATTGATTTTCAATTATATAAGGACCAAATTGATGAAATTTAAATTAAAGAGTAAAAAAGTAATGTTTCCCAATTAAGTTGGGACCAAATTGTAAAAACCCCTTGTAAATATGCATATTTTTAGGGTGAAATTCATTTTCGTCCCTCTAGTTTGACCTAATAGTCAAATTGGTCCCTCGGTTTTCACTATTATCTCGTTTAATCCTTCTGTCAAAATTTTCATTGAAAAAGTGTTGACTGACAGGATCAGAGGGTCAAATGGCCCTGCTGCCCCTGATTAATATAATTAATGACCGTGCTACCCTCCATCTCTCTTTTTAATTTTTTTTTTAAAACTAATATTAAAACAATCACATTAAAAAAATATAAATTCTCTCTCTTTCAAACCCTCTCTCTCTCTATTCGAAACAAATCAACAATCATCGGATTCACCTTCATCATGTACATCACCACCAGAAACCATCCCTTCATCATCACACACCTAAACCAATCGAACCTAGAAACCACCCAACCACCAAATACCACCACCCCTAAAATAAGAACCCAGAAACCCAATCCCAATCAAACACAGAAACCACCAAACACCAAACCCAAACCCAAACCCAATCGAACCCAGAGGAACTTGAAGGCAAACGCAGATTAGAGAGAGGAACAAAGGCGTAGCCAAAAAATCCTCCGCCGAGGAGGCTAACTCCGATGAGCACAACAACCGATTGTTCAACAAGTCCAAAAATTAATTTTTAATATTTAAACAATTCTGAATCTCTGATGTATTTAATTACAAACATTATTATATATTTTGATGAAGAGCTGCACCTGCACCAAGTTGACGTAATCTTAAGAATTATTTTGATGTTGCAAGCTCTGATGTCTGAAGAGTGCAACTAGTCTGCCTCTTTGAAGTTTCAACCCTGATGGTTGGGGAACTCTTGATACTGGTAAGTGATAATGGCAGGGAAAATTCTAAGTCAAGCAGAATAACAATGTAAAGTATACAACAAGACTGGACTTTTTAAGTCGAGTCTTGAGAGAGCATTATATGCGCACCAATCTAGGATACATTCATGAAAACAACATCCTGGAGTTAAAGATGGGGTAGACTTTTCAAACCTTTAGAATTATTGTAAATTGCAAGATCCTGACCCTACATATTCAGATCTAAATTAATTATCTTCTGCACTACTCAGAAACCTTTCAAAATGGGATTGCTAAGCTTGAGCACAGTATTCTCACTTGTTTCCTTGGCCCTGTTTGTTAATGTTGCTTCTGATTCGACTAGAGAAGCGCATGCTCTTCTCAAATGGAAAGCCTCCCTTCAAAATCACAACACTTCTCTCTTGCCTTCCTAGACCCTTTATCCTTTAATTCCACCAATAATTCTGCCCACCACAAAACAAAAACAAGCCTGTGTCTGTAGTCCGGAATTTCTTGCAACCATGCCGGAAGCGTCATTGGTGTTAACCTGACCCGCTTAAGTTTAAGAGGTACGCTTGATAAATTTTCTTTCTCATTGTTTACTCAGCTTTCTTATCTTAATCTTAGCACAAATGAACTCTTTGGTACCATTCCTCCTCAAATCAGTAGCCTCTCCAAACTCAAGGACCTTGATTTGTCAACGAATAAGTTATTTGGGAATATACCACCAGAAATTGGTAGTTTGAGCAACTTAAGCATTTTGTACCTATACCGTAACAATCTTTCTGGCTCATTTCCTAAGGAAATAGGAAAGTTGATGTCTCTTACCGATCTAAAGTTGAGTCACAACCAATTTACTAGTTCTATTCCTCCCTCAATTGGTACTCTGAGCAATTTAAGCATTTTGTAACTCCACGATAACAATTTTTCTGGCTCAATTCCTAAGGAAATAGGAAAGTTGATGTCTCTTACCAATCTAGAGTTAAGTAACAACCAATTTACTGGTTCTATTCCTCCCCTCAATTGGTAGTTTGAGTAACCTACAATATTTGTACCTCGATGATAATAATCTTTCTGGCTCCATTCCCTTGGAAATAGGAAAGTTGATGTCTCTTACCAATCTAAATATGAGTCACAACCAATTTACTGGTTCTATTCCTCCTTCAATTGGTAGTCTGAGCAATTTAAGTATTTTGTACCTCCACAGTAACAATCTTTCTAGCTCAATTCCTAAGGAAATAGGAAAATTGATGTCTCTTACCAATCTAGAGTTGAGTAACAACCAATTTACTGGTTCTATTCCTCCTTCAATTGGTAGTTTGAGTAACCTACAATATTTGTACCTCGATGATAATAATCTTTTTGGCTCCATTTCCGTGGAAATAGGAAAGTTGATGTCTCTTACCGATCTAAATATGAGTCACAACCAATTTACTGGTTCTATTCCTCCTTCAATTGGTAGTTTGAGCAATTTAAGCATTTTGTACCTTCACAATAACAATCTTTCTGGCTCAATTCCTAAGGAAATATGAAAGTTGATGCCTCTTACTGATCTGTTGTTGAGTTACAACCCAATTTACTGGTTTTATTCCTCCTTTACTTGGTAGTTTGAGCAATTTAAGCATTTTGAACCTCCACAACAACAATATTTCTGGTTCAATTCCTAAGGAAATAGGTAAGTTGATGTCTCTTACAGATCTGGTGTTGAGTTACAACCAATTTACTGGTTCTATTCCTCATTCACTTGGTAGATTGAGTAAATTACAGGTCTTGTGCGTCGGTTTTAACAACTTTTCTGGCTCCTTTCCTCCAATATTTGAAAATTTCACGAAGTTGATTGCACTCTCACTAGAAGAAAACAATTTCATTGGCTATTTACCCCATGATATTTGCCGAAGCAGATCACTTCAATACTTGAGGTTAAGTGACAACCATTTTTTTGGCCCAATCCCCAAAAGTTTGAAAAATTGTACAAGCTTGGTTAGGGTTCATTTGGATAGAAACCAATTCACTGGAAACATTTTTGAAGATTTTGGAATCTATCCAAAGCTGAATTTCATAGATATCAGCCATAACAAATTTTATGGCCAAATCTCATCAAATTGGGGAAAGTGCTCACAATTACGCGATCTCAGAATGAATGGGAATGATATTAGTGGAATCATACCTCCTGAGATCGGAAACGCAACTAATATAGGAGGCATTGACTTTTCTTTCAACCATTTAGTTGGGGAGATTCCGAAAGAAATTAGACAGTTGACTTCTTTAATCAAGTTGATTTTGAATGGGAATAAACTTTGTGGTTCAATACCCACAGAGCTTGGCTTCCTCACCGAGCTTGAGTACCTAGACTTGTCTGCAAATAGATTGAGCATGCCAATTCCTGAAAATGTAGAGCATGTTTTGAAATTGCACTACTTGAATTTGAGTTGCAATCAATTGAGTCAACAAATTCCAATTCAGTTAGAGAAGTTAAATCAACTATCTAAGCTAGATTTAAGTCATAACTTGCTCAGAGGTGAGATACCATCTGAAATCTGCAATTTGAAGAGCTTGGAGATGTTGAATCTGTCACACAATAACCTCTCTGGTTTAATTCCAAGAAATTTTGAAGATATGCATAGCTTGTCAAGTGTGGACATCTCTTATAATGAGTTGCGTGGTCCAATTCCTAACAACAATGAAATTTCCTTTAAGTAGTAGTGAAATATACCTAGAGGGGGGGTGAATAGGTATAGGCTCCAAATTCTTCCAATTTAAAAATAATGCGGAATATATCAATGAAAATACACACTTGATTATATTTGACAAATTAATTGATTTCACTTATACAAGAGTTAATCAATTTACAAAATATGCAATCAATGAAAGATATGGAAGATAAAGAAAAGTAAAAACAAATATGAATACAAGTGTTTTTTACGTGGTAAAACCTCAAAGAGGAAACATCCACGGGTTGATACCACAACCACCGGCAAAGCAATCCACTATGTGAAAAAGGACTTACACATTCAAGCTATCACTCATGATATCCGCTCAAGCTATCAACTCCTAATCTACCCTCGGGCTAGTGAATCACCAAGCCTACTTCCTATCCAAGATGTATCCTACACCTCTAGAAAGCAACTTCCTATCTAAGACGCTCACGTCTCTAGGAAGATTTCTTGCTTGCCTATCCGGATCCTCCCGACCCTAGACAAGACTTCCTTACTTGATTATCCGAGTCCTCCCGACTCTAATCAAGACTTCCTTGCTCTATCCATAAAGCTTCACTCACTTTGCTAGAGACTTCAACCTAATGCAAGGCTATAATCTAAAGTGATGCAAGTGATGCAAACACAAACAAATTAAGCTAGATGATCAATCAAGCAAAATGTACATGTTCAATGACAATCTAGAATATGCTTCCAACACACAATAACAAGATTATCTAGAAATCAAGACATGTAAATCAATAAGAACAAAGGTATGAATATTCAATATATCACACTAAAAACCTAGTTCTTAGATCATGAAATAAAACCTAGAAAATAATATGAGACGTATCATATAAACATTTTCTAGAGTCAATTTCAAACAAAATCAAGTTTAGCACATATATGTTCAAAGGAAATCACAAAGCTAAAACTCAATTGACAAATGATCAAACACCCCTAGCATATGATCTAACATACTTCTCAACAAATTTCATCAATCAAATAGTAAGAATCAAGAGATGATCAAAGATGAAATTGAAAAAGAAGAAGTTGAACAATCAACCTTGACCTCGTACTGGAAATCAGGCTGCTGAGAAAAATGATGAAGTCGGCTCCCTCTAAAAATGCTTGGGATTTGTAGCTCTTCTCAAGGCCAACAATTTTGGCTTTTGAATCAATTGATTTCGAGTTCGTATGATAAAGTTATGATCAAAATAAGAAAAGTAAAATTGAAGAAATTTCTGCAGAAATATTCAAAGAGTTCTTGAAAATTTTCAACAAGTGTAGAGGGAAGGAGAGGAGTTTAAAAGGAGGAGAGAGAGAGATTTATTGAGCAAATCAGCATGTGCCATGTCACCCTCCCGTGGGGGCGCGTGGGCCTTACGGGGGCAGAGAGCCCCTCTGGCCGTGGGGCCCACGGCCTCCCTCACGGCGTGGGCCAAGTGGCCTCACGGCCCCAGACCTCTCTCGTGCGCTCTCCGATTCTTCAGCCATATCTTGGGCATCCGAACTCCGATTTTGAATCCGTTTTCAGATTACAAACCATGACTCCCTCACGCACGATGAAGACTACACACATTTAAAAAATGGTTGAGAAATCATCTCAAAAAACGATGATGAAGTCAACTCAACGAATGATAACGAAAAGTAGCGTAACTACATCGTTTGGACTCAAAACCTTATGAACGAGTAACCGAAACGATCGGAACTCAATAAGGCATCAAATAAGAACATATTCAAGTCCAAATACAAAAATACGAAAACAAACAAACACAAATTCACACAAGCATGCCATATCAAAGAGATAGTCACAAAGCATGCAATTCTACAATATTTGTCAATACAAGATCAATGCATGAGCATACTATGAAGTGTGTGAATGTGTTATACCAAATGTTTGAACCACGATGCAGGGACACATATGTATGAATTGTGTGTGTGTGCGCTAACACCTTGCAAGAGGATGGAAGTCAAGATATACCTTTGACGCTTTTCACCTCTTGAAGACGACTTTTGCACTAGACATTGCTCTTCATCTTTTAAGCTTCCTTTCTTCAAAGAACATCTTAAGCAATAACTAATACAAATATAAAGTGTTTTGCAATGGAATCAAGCCAATACAAATCATTAACCTTACAAACAAAGCATTTCAAGATGCTTCAATAGAAGAATTACAAGGGAATGAAGGATTTTGTGGTAATGTTAGCGGACTGCAACATTGCAATGTTCCGGTGTCACGCAGGCATGGCTTTACAAAGGCAAGCAAAATCATGTTCGTAATTGTGTTCCCTCTGTTTGGAACGCTTGCTTTTTTAATTGGGGTGATTAGAATATTCATTACTTTTCGAAGGAGGAAGAGAGACTCAGTACCCAAAGAACCAAACAATCAAGAAAAATTTTCAATGTTGACATTTGATGGAAGAATCATGCATGAAGATATCACACGGGCAACAATTAATTTTGATGCCGATTATTGCATTGGAAAGGGTGGATCCGGAAGTGTTTACAAGCAAAGTTACCATCTGGAGATGTTGTAGCTGTTAAAAAGTTGCACTCGTTACATGCCAGCGGGAGCGAGACGACAATGTATCCGAAAGAATTTGCAAGTGAAATAAGAGCACTGTCACAGATTCGACATTGAAATATTGTGAAGTTTTATGGTTTTTGTTCACATGTTCGATACTCGTATCTAGTTTATGATTACATTGAAAGGGGTAGCTTGGCCACAATCCTGAGCAACAAAGGAGAGGCAGTAGAACTTAACTGGAGCAAGAGAGTGAATGTTATAAGAGGTGTGGCTGATGCCTTGTCATACATGCACCACAATTGCTACCCACCAATCGTTCATCGAGACATATCAAGCAAGAATGTATTGTCGGATTTGAAATATGAAGCCTATGTTTCTCAAACTTCGGCATTGCTAAGGTTCTCAATGTAGACTCATCCGATTTGACTGAACTTGCAGGCACTTATGGATATGTTGCACCAGTATATAATTCATTCATTAGTGTAGCCTTACAAGTTACTCCTATATAATTAATTGACTATGTCACATGATCACATATTTTTGCAGAGTTTGCTTACACAATGAAAGTAACTGAAAAATGTGATGTGTACAGCTTTGGAGTGTTAGCATTGGAAGTGATCAAAGGAAATCATCCAAAAGATTTTCTTTTCTTGCTTTCAACTTCATCTGCAGGCAATATGAACATTGCACTCAATGATGTGTTAGATAGGTGAATTCCACCACCTTCGCTTGAAGTTGAGAACAAAGTGAAATCCATCATGTAGGTGGCATTTTCATGCTTAAATGTGAATCCACAATCTAGACCAACCATGCGAATTGTGTCTCAACTTCTATGTAACTAGATCTTGTCTTGCACGGTCATTACACTATTAGTTCTTGTTGTCTCAATTTCCTTTTGTTGCAATATTATATATGTACCGTTTAAATTAATACTTTTGAATATTTGGTTAATAATAAGTGTTGATGAATAATGATAAAAATCATGAAGCACTAAAATGACATTTGACCTGGTGAAATGACACCGATTGTCAGGTAAGGGCATATATATTAAATGGTAGGGAGAGGAAATTTACTGTGACTCGTTATCTTAGAGACTACTGTATTACTTTGACTTGCACTCTTTGGGATATTTAATGCATCAAAATTGTACGAGCTTGTTTAGGGTTTGTTTGGATGGAAACCAATTCACTGGAAACATTTTGAAGATTTTGTTATCTATCCAAAGCTGGATTTCATAGATATCAGTCATAACAATTTTTATGGCCAAATCACATCAAATTGGGGAAAGTTCCCACAATTACGCGATCTAAGAATTGATGGGAATGATATTAGTGCAACCATACCTCCTGAGACCAAAAACGCAACTAATCTAGAAGGCATTGACTTTTATTTCAACCATTTAGTTGGGGAGATTCTGAAAGAAATCGGACGGTTGACTTCTCTAATCAAGTTGATTTTAAATGGTAATAAACTTTCTAGTTCAATACCCAGAGACCTTGGTTTCTTCACTGAACTTGAGTACCTAGACTTGTCTGCAAATAGATTGAGCAGCTCAATTCCTGAAAATCTAGACTACTTGTCAAAATTGTACAAATTGAATTTGAGTTGCAATCGGTTGAGTCAAGAAATTCCAATTCAATTGGAGAAGTTAAATCAACTATCTGAGCTAGATTTGTGTCATAACTTGCTCGGAGGTGATATACCATCTGAAATCTACAATTTGAAGAGCTTGGAGATGTTGAATCTATCACACAATAACCTCTCTGGTTTAATCCAAGAAATTTTGAAGATATGCATAGCTTGTCAATTGTAGACATCTCTTATAATGAGTTGCATGGTCCAATTCCTGACAACAAAGCGTTTCAAGATGCTTCAATAGAAGAATTACAAGGGAACGAAGGATTGTGTGGTAATGTTAGCAGACTGCAACATTGCAATGTTATGGTGTCACATAGGCCTAGTCATGGCCACGGTTTGGTTTCGGTTCGGTTTCGGTTTGGGAACTCACCAAAACTGAAACCGAAACCGGAAAACTGGTTTGGTTTTTGGTTTAAAACCGGTGGTTTTTCGGTTTCGATTTTGTCCGGTTCGATTTCGGTTTCGGTTCTTTCTTCTTTTTTTTTTTTTTTTTTTTTTTTTTTTTGGTTATTGGTAAAGCTTGTTTGTATTTTTTAAATTGTAAATTAAATATAAAATCAAAATCTTGACTAATATAAAATCATAAAGTTGTAAATAAAAAAAAAAATTTACAAACATTTTCATTAATGTATTTAAGTATTTCACAATATTTAAAAGAAAAGAAATTGACATTTATTAATAAATAACAAAAAATTACAAAAAAAAAAAAATTACAAAAAATTAGCCTTGAAGGCTTGAATTCAAATATAATATTACAATGTAACAAAGTTAAAATTTAAAAATAAAAAAATAAAAATAAAAATACCAGCCTTGCACTTAATTTTTTACCACAATTAAGCTGCCTACGTATCCTCCACCAATGTAGAGGAATCAAAGGCCATGTAGTTCTTTTACCTTTAATTAGTTGCTTGGTGTTGGAGGTTGGAAGTTGGAACGGATCTATTCTCTGCCTTCCGTTCCGGTGGTTTGGTCTCCTTCGAAGAAGTCGTTCACTATATCCGGCTGGAGTTATTGTTGTCTATATTTTGCCTTTGTCCAATCATTAACACATGCCTTGATTTCAAGTGACTGTGGAGACATAGCCAATCGTCTTGGGTCCAAAATATTTCCACCTGCACTAAATTCTTGTTCCACAGCAACTGTAGAAACCGGCATTCCAAGAATTTGTTTGGCAATAATAGCCAAAATTGGATATTCCTGTTGATTACTCTTCCACTAAACCTGGAGATCAAATCCTTCATCTGGAAATATATGATTGGCTTCTAAATACCGGTCAAGCTCAGAGGCAGATGAGGATGAAGAAGATGTTCGTAATTTTTTGGATCTTTGGGAAAACAGTCGATCCCCCAAACCCTTTAATTGAAATTTTGCGGAAGAACTACTACTACCGCCAGATGTGGGTTGGGGTTGTGAAACCGGCACGTTGAAAGACTGACCATACATTCTAACATATTCATTGTATAATTCATAAAGCAAAGCTTTAACGGAAGCACATAACTAAAGAATATCAACCTCTAAATTTAAAGATTTGTAATAATTGTCTAAATAATCCTGCAAACAATCTAATTTAAAGCGTGGATCAAAACACGGTGCAAGCAAGTAAATCTTTGGAATCTCCCCATAATAAGAAATCCATTTTGTTTTCATAGCAGCAACACATGGACTCAATTGAACATCAAATCTACAATCATGAAATGCACCAGCAATATTAACACTTTGAGTAAGAAATAAATGAGTAGTGGGATAGTAAACACCAGATAAAGCAATGGTAGCATCATTAAAAACACGTAACAATTCAAGAATTTTTATACATACATCCCAATGGTTCAATTCAAGAGAAATTGTTGGAACGTTATAATTAATAAAAGAAACTAATAAATCCTTATATTCAACACTTTCACTAAGCAACTTATAAGTTGAATTCCAACGAGTGATAATATCACGAGAAAATTTTCTGGGACGCATATTATTCAGAGAGCAATACTTTAACCATTGTTTCATGATTTTGCTATGCCTCCAAATATAGTTAATACTATCTCTAATTGGTCTAATAAAAGTAGAAAGCTCTGTTAATCCAGCTTGAACACACAAATTTAAAACATGGCATGCACAACGTTGATGAAATAATTTACCCCCAAAATAGGGATTGCACAACTCCCGTAAGTAAGGAATAGATGCGGTATTGCTTGCAGCATTATCAAAGCCAATAGCAAAAATTTTGTTTAAAATATTATACTCTTGAAAAATGATTTTAAGGAGTCGAAAAATATTTTGAGCTGAATGCGGGTCATCGAAAACATGAAATGCAAGAATTCTTTTTTGCATGTCCCAGTCATTGTCCATATAATGACATGTGACACCCAAATATGAATGACTACCAAAATTGTCGGCCATATGTCGGCACATACGGAAACGCGACCTTGAAATTGTTCAAAAAATGTTTTCAAGTTGTTTTTTTTCTTTTTTTGTAAATGGCATTTAGTGTACGTGTGAGAGTGGCTCTAGGAACACGTTGCATTGTAGGATTTAATGTATTTTGGCAATAATTAACAAAACCTACTTTCTCACCAAAACCAAAAGGTAAGTGTTCAGTTGCAACCATTAATGCTAATTGTTCTCTATTTTTTTCAGCCGTGTAATGAAATAATTGATTAGAAGAGGTTGCGTACTTGGCGATTTGGGCTTGGTTATTTGCACTCGCGAATTCGGACGGGTGACTTTTCTGACATCGGTCCATAACGTGCCATATCCGAAGTTTCTTGGAACATTGTATGTTTTGGTGCAGTGATTGCACTGTATATGGAAAGATCCATCTTGTAACTTACTTTTCTTCATATACATTTTGAAGAGATCGGACTTCATCGGCTTTTCTTCTTCACCTTCACCTGCAAAAAAAATCATCCAAAGGGGGTGGGGGGTTAGATACACTTTCATTAGTATTGGGGGTATTGTGAGTGGGGTTGAGTCCGTCGAACTCAGGAATCGTTAGAGGGGGATTAGGAGTAGAAGGGTGATCGGATCCAAATCGATCTTGAAGGAATTGGTAAAAAGTCACATCGTCGTAAGTGACAGCATCACCAATGGTTTCCAACAAGTTTTGCATTGCACCCTTTCCTTTGTTCACATTTCTTGAACCATCTCCCCCACTTCCACTTCCACTTGCCATTGAAAAATTAATAATAATAAAATATATATATATGTTAAGAAAAAATTGTTGGAATAATAATGGTAACAAAGTAAAAAAAAAAATAGATGATTGAAAAAAATATATTGTTGGAAATTTGGAATAAGAGTGGTAAGCAACTAAAAAAAAAATATTTGAATGAAAAATATATATTGTTGAAATAATAGTGATAAGCAAGTAAAATATATATATATATATATATATATATATATATATATGATTGAAAAAAATATATTGTTAGAATAATAGTGGTGAAAAAAATATATGATGGTAAAAAATATAAGAAATATATATTGTATGCTAGAAAAAAATAGAATAAATAATTAATATATGATATGAGAATTAAAGAAAATTGTAAATGTAGAGAGAATTGAGAATTTGAAATTGAGAGAGATTGAGAGAAGTTGAGAGAATGAGAGTGGTGTGAAGAAAAATGAAGTGTTGGGGGGTATTTATAAGATAATAGAAAGGGGTGACTTTACAAATAGGAAA
This sequence comes from Acer saccharum, assembly GCA_030490815.1. Lineage (NCBI taxonomy): Eukaryota > Viridiplantae > Streptophyta > Magnoliopsida > Sapindales > Sapindaceae > Acer > Acer saccharum. Next base: position 32,345,765 of record CM059872.1, read on the forward strand.
AATTAAAGGGTTAAAAAAATATATATATATATATATATGGATGGCCGTTGGTGGTCATCAGAACGGTCGTCTGATAACTGCCAACGGCCAAAAGTAAAAAACAATTTCAAACTGAGTGCCACCTGTCAATCTGTGATTGGTGCAAATTTTTTAATTTTTTTTTTTTCAAACGGTCGTTTTCAACGGTAACTTTTGGTTTAGACGCTGCCACGTGGCAGCGTCTGATTGGTTGATTAATTTTATTTTTTTTTTTTTGGTCGCTGTCAACAGTCAGTTTTTGTAAAAGACGTTGCCACGTGGCAGCGTCTGATTGGTGGGGTTTTTTTTTTTTTTTTTTTTGGTCACTGTCAACGGTAACTTTTATTAATGATGCTGCCACGTGGCAGCGTCTGATTGGTTGGTAATTTTTTTTTTTTAAATGTCGCAGTCAACAGTAAAAAATTTTAAAAGACGCTGCCACGTGGCAGCGTCTGATTGGTTGGAATTTTTTTTTTTTTTTAATAAGAAAAACCGTCAGTTTTGGCCTCCGCCAAACCCAAACCGAAATCGAAAAACCGGTTTTGAAACCGTCGATTTTGGTTTCCGATTTTCGGTTCGGTTTTCATCCGTACGGTTCCGGTTAAACCGCGGACAAAACCGTAGGTTAACCGAAACCATGGCCACCACTACATAGGCCCCATGGCTTTACAAAAGCAAGGAAAATCACGTTCCTTCTTTTTGAGACGATTGCTCTTTCAATTGGGCTAACTGGAATATTCATTACTTTTTGAAGGAGGAAGAGAGACTCACACGAAGAACCAAACAATGCAAACCATCAAGAAAAATTTTCAATATTGACATTTGATGGAAGAATCATGCATGAAGATATCACAAGAGCAACAATGAATTTTGATGCCGATTATTGCATTGGAAAGGGTGGATCTAGAAGTGTTGCCATTTGGTGAAGTTGTAACCATTAAAAAGTTGCACTCGTTACATGCCAGTGGAAGCGATGAGACGACGTATCCTAAATAATTTTTAAGTGAAATAAGAGCACTGTCAGAGATACAACATCAAAATATTGTGAAATTTTATGGCTTTGGTTCATATGCTCGATACTCATATCTAGTTTACGAAGAGGAAATAGGGGTTTTTGTCACTTTTATCAATTGGTGTTTCAAGATTATCATCACTTTAATAACTTATGTTTTAAAGGTACCAAAGTAAGTGACTTCCAAAAATACCCTTATTTTACTCTGTTTTTTTTTTTTTATTTACTTTTCAGTTTTTCTTTTTTGATTTTATTCTTTCATCTTCTTTATAGAGGTCTATTTAACAGACCTCCAATAGAGGTCAAAATCGAACAAAACCAACTTCATAACATTATCAATGCATCTTCATTGGATTAGTTTAATGGTGCTACACTGACACACTCAGGGGGTCAAGCTCATTTCCTATGTTGTTTCCTATGTTGTTTGGTTTTGAATCTTCCATTGTTAAACACAAGAAACAACAACATAACAGAAATAAAGGAGCACAGAACAACAACCCAGTGTTTTTGAGACTTTGTGATTGTGTTCCAAGACTTTGTGTTTGTGTGTCCGAGACTTTGTGATTGCTTTTCGAGACTTTTGGGTTGTTGTTCTGTGCTCCTCTGTTTCTGTTATGTTCATCTTCTCCAACCCCAAATCCCCAATTTGAAACCCTTCGTTTTTAGAGAAAGTTATGTGCTTTGTTTTTTCAGAGAAATCAAAAGTCGCTATTGTGTTTGGTCGTGGTCGTCGATGGCGACATACGCGTGTTCATGGTCCATCGTCATCATCGGTGTATGTGTGTTTGTCAATTCGTCAGTTCCACCTCCAATGATAGAGGATTTTGAAGGATTTTGAAAGGAAAAAAAAAAAAAAAAAAATGGTGAAGAAGGTTACTGTGCGGGGCATTTTTATCCGTTCACCATAATAGGTGCATTTTAAACATAAGTTATTAAATCGGAAACCGTGTTGAAAAACCACCTCCAAAAAGTGTTAGAAATTTTTTGGACTCAGTTTACGAATACATTGAAAGGGATAGCTTGGCCACAATCCTGAGCAACGAAGGAGAAGCAACAAAACTAAACATGGAGCAAGAGAGTGAATGTTATAAGAGGTGTGGCTGATGCCTTGTCATACATGCACCACGATTGCGACCCACCAATTGTTCATCGAGACATATCAAGTAAGAATGTATTGTTGGATTCGGAACACAAAGCCTATGTTTCAGACTTCGGCATTGCTAAAGTTCTCAAGGTAGACTCATCCATTTTGACTAAACTTGCAGGCCCTTATGGATATGTTGCACCAGGTATATAATTCATTCATTATTATAGGCTTACGAGTTACTTCTATATAATTAATTGACTATGTCACATGTTCATATATTTTACAGAGTTTGCTTACACAATGAAGGTGACCGAAAAATGCGACGTGTACATTTTTGGAGTGTTAGCATTGGAAGTGATCAAAGGAAATCATCCAAAATATTTTCTTTTCTCGCTTTCTTCAACTTCATACGGCAATATGAACATAGAACTCAATGATGTGTTAGATGGACGACTTCCACCACCTTCGCTTGAAGTTGAGAACAAACCGAAATCCATCATGGAGGTGGCCTTTTCATGCTTAGTTGTAAATCCTCAGTCTAGACCAACAAACTGAAATCCATCATAGAGGTGGCCTTTGGTCATCATGGGTTTGTGCTGATTGTGCATATCCTGGAATAGTCCAGCTACAAACAAGTAAAGTCTCTCAAAGATTCCTTTCTTCTTTCTCTTTTTATGCATAAATTTTCTTCTATCTGCTATAATCACATATTTGAAACATTATTTGCATTAAAAATCAGATTGTTCGCAATAAAATTAACTAAGTTTTCCATAAGAAAAGATCAAATAATTGTGATGCAAGGTATTTTGATTTTCATGGAAAATACAACATTCCTTTCAATGTTGAAAGCATTTCGATATTCATCAGGTAAATTTGAATAAATTTTAGAGGGAATGAGGAATTTAACACTATGGAGAAAAGGTGGTACAAATAATTCATTGATGGAAAATTTATTTTCACGCCCTGAATGCTCTTCAATCAGAAATTGTGAAGTGTGAGAGTAAGAAATAGGTGGAGTAAAACAGCCAAAATTATGTAGTATACTTTTGCATAAGAACAAATAAGACTAATGTGTTTGTATTGACAATTTAATAATATTTGTAATGTGGTCTATATATGCAGTCCAATATTTGCAGAGATAGTTCCTGAGAAATCCCGAACAAGTGTCTATGCTTTGGACCGATCTTTTGAGTCCGTAATATCATCTTTTGCTCCTCCTGTGGTTGGGATACTGGCTCAGCATGTTTATGGTACAAATTATAATTTGATACAAATTCCAGTCCTTTGGTTTGAGTTATATGCTTCTCAAAATATTAGAAATGATTTAGAGATTTGAATTGTTGAAAAGAATTCAAGAGTCCGTACTTTGAAATTTGAACAACCAAAAGTGACGCGATATACAAGGTGAAAGCTTTCACCTTTTCTTCTATTGCATGCACCTTATGAATAATTTCTTATTTACAGACTTGCATATTTCCTGTAAAGACAAATTATCATCTATAACAATGGAGAAAAAAATAAAATTTAAGACTTTTGAAACAGATATCTCTTGTATGAAGATTTATTGATGAAAATAAGTTGAGGGGCCAGAACGGAAAGCAACTGCGAACAGATCTTAGATCGGTTTTGTAGCAGTAAACATCACGAAACGTCTATTCCTTATGCATGAAAACCCAACCAGGCCACAGGCTCTGCAAAGATCTTCTAGTTCATTTTCAGACATGAAAGTAAAGCTGCCTGATATTTGCATTATATTCTGTACAAGGAAGAAAGCAAAATCAATGTCAATGATGAATGAATGTCAAGACTCTTTAGACAAAGCTTATCCAATAAAACTTAACCACCTCAGTTAAGATCATGCAGGAAGAGAAGACAAAGGATTTTTAAGACAGTTACATGTCACATAGCATTTTTTTTTTCTGTTTTTCGGCTAGTCATTATAGCAAAAGATTGGTGTGATAAAACTAATCAAAGTATTTATAATCCCCTTCTCAGGACTATCAATTTCAATGGGACAAGTTGAACTAAATTCCTGAATTGCAGCTACGCAATTTGCAAGCTTAGTCACGTATACCTGGCGTAAAGGTCTCAAAAACGGAATAAAATTGAAAGGCCCATCAAGTATATAGGTGGTTGCAACAAACACTCCTCCAGGTCGCAGAACTCGACTTATTTCAGCTACCTACAAAATTACAGCCATTAGCATCAGAGCATGTCTGCATGTGAGGACTAGGAGACTATCAAATACAAGGTGCCTAAACATATGCATAATCAAATTTAGAATATGAATTCATAAAGAAGATGATGATATAAAAAGATCGGACAGGTTCTATGAGTTCAAGGTTTGAAAGGAGTTTCTGTAGTATTTCCATTTCTGACATAACATTTGTGAAACCAACTTTTTATTTGAAACACATATTTAAGCAAGTGATTTAAAAGAAACATTAGGGGAACTATCATTCTAATAGAGTGAGACACTGCATCGATAGAACCGAAAAAGGCTCAACATGGTAAAGCTTATTCCCCCAGTTGCATCTCATACTACAACTACAAGCATCAAAGGCATGAAGCATCTGCTTTTCCAGTGTGTGACACTTTTTGGTGAGAGCCTACTCACTTTCCTTCAAAGACTTACATCCAGATGTAAGCCTCAAACATATTTCAAAATAAATATAAACGCATTGAAGCAAAAGTGACAAATAGTTTAAAACACCAAGCTTAAAGGAAAAGCTTACAGCCGTTGAAGGGGAAGGCCAGCAGTGTATGGCAGCACCAGCATGCACAGCATCAACTGAACTTGATGCAAAAGGAAGTCTAGAGACATCAGCTCTGACCAAGATATAGTTCCTAAAAGAAGAAGATAAAAGCTCAGTCAGGCAGAGATTCTCAAAATGTAGAATGAAAGATGTTCAAAGTCAGATCCATACTCTTTTGGAAAGTTCTCTTCCTTCTTAACAAATTCATAACACTGCTTCAGCATGTTCTCTGAGTAGTCCAGAGCAACAACAAGAGAAAACAATCCACTCTTAGCAAAAATTCTCGAAAACATCCCACTACCACAACTAGCATCTATAATATTTCCACCTAACGCTGGCTTCAGGTAATCCTTCATCAATTCAAACTGCAATTAAGATCATTATTTGGTTAGACGCTCTACCATTAAGAAGAGTACAAAATGACAGAGGTACAATTGATTACATATCAGTTCTATGATGTACAAGTTCGATGACAGGCATTTTCAAATTCGTTAACATCTCAATTCAATCTATCATGAATTTGGCAGTTCTAATATAAGTAGGAATGACTTTCCTTTCTCACTTTCCACTTAGATTACAAAGATGTTTTCTACATTAAAACGTGATTAAAAAAACCGGACTAGTTTAGTTCTAATGTGAAAAAAATAAAAAAATAAATAACAAACATGATATGGATAATAACACACCATTATGCATCACCAACACCCTTAAATGCTGAAAATATAAGAATTACTTGAACATATGCAACTTTTTTAAGCTTTTGAAACATATTGCTGTCTGCATGAAGAAAGATTGTAGTAGAAATGAAGTAGAGACCCATTTGACCAAATTCTTATAAAAGAACATGATTACTATACAGATATGCAATAGAGCAGTCATATTACCTCTTTTTCTGGGCCAGGAAAACCACCCCATATAAAATTTTGGCGCCAGCCCCTCTCATAGAGAAATGATACAAATGGAGTCCTGATTCAGCAATTAATATTTCAGTTATATTTTTTCATATAATCATAATTTGCTTCATTGAAATTGTTCTAGACCAAATATATATACCAAATTACCAATTAACGAGTCAATTAGTGCTTTTTGTAAAGCCATAAAGTTGGAATGAAGAATACCTGAAAAGTTCAGTAGCAAACGGCATGGATTCACCATAATTCTTAGCCCCACTAGCTGTTGTTAAGTCAAAATGAGATTGGACGCCACTGTAAGTCTTCTTACAAGTGTTGCATTGCAAACTAGACCCAGCTGCAGATTCTCTGAAACAAACTCAAACAATCAAACAAAACACCAAAAAACAAATAAAATGGCAAGTCATTCTATTCACTGGAAAGATTAAAATGACTTACAGAGACAAGCAGGGATCACCAATCCACGTGACTGGTTCAAAACAAATAGGACAAGCCAATACCTTCTTATTTACACTACTTTCCTTGTCAACAACAATAGGTTCCTAAACACAAAACAGAATTATACACAAAAAATTATAATATCACAAGAGAAAAAGGGAAAGCTGATTTGCATACCGTTGGTTTGGTTTCAACGAAAGCTGTTGAGGAAGCACGGATTTTAGCTGCAAACTTGCGATTAATTATCGGAATAGTACTGGTTTTGAAGAAACAACGCCTCGAGTTGCCGAGTTGACTCGGTAGGTACACGGAGAAGATGTTAGTGCTAGTAAAAGTGGCCATAACTCTCTCTCTCTCTCTCTCTCTCTCTCTCTGTTTATTTCAAGATTTAAATAAATATCTTGTTAGGGCATTTGTTTTGTCTTGACACCTAGGTAGCACGGATACGGATACGGGATACGGATACGGCAAGATATGAGGATACGGCAAATCTTCAAAAAATAGGATACGGATACGGTAGGATACGGCAATTAAAATAATATATATTTATATTTTAAAAAAAATTAAAAACATATTTGATAATTCATTCAAAATCAAAACATATTCATAATCAAAATAAAACATGTCACATAACTACATAACATAACTAGATTTTCTATTATCAGTTTGTCCTGACAATAAATATATCAGAACGAATAATGTGGACCACTAGATTTACATATTTTGACTCAAAGTGTATGCACTTGTCAAAACTTTTTCATAATCTGTGGTCAACATTCTTCATCCTGATATATTTATTGTCGGGATGAACTGACAATAAAAAGACTGATAACACAACTACATAAGTCATAATAATCTAATATATTACAGGATCCAAATAAACCATACGTCACATAAACCATAACATATTATAAAATCCAAATAATACATTAAAAAAAAAACTAATAAAACATATTTTAAATTCCTAATTAACTTCATTGTCATCATTCACATTGTTAGATGATCTAAATAATTAGGCATCTAACTCTGGTTCATCAAGAGAAAAGCTTACAATCTCAAGTATCCCGGCATTCTCCATGTCAATGGAATCAAAGACAAAATTTCCTTACAATAGCATTTTGACCCCTAATATTTTGAAATTATAATTTGACCCCTTTTTATACTAAAATAATTATAATATTGCCCCAAACGTATCCTCCAAGTATCCCCTAAGTATCCACCAAGTATCCGTCAAGTATCCGCCAAGTATCCACCAGGCAAACTTGTGAAAAAGTCAACGGATACGCCATTTGGTGTATCGGATACTTATCCTGGAGTATCCGGGGAGTATCCGAACTGGATACGAGTTCGATACGAGTTACCTCCACCAAATGGAGTATCCGTGCTTCCTTGCTTGACACTGACTAAGCGCATTTGGCCACTTGCCAATGTGGTGCAGCTCTCCCAATAGAGACCTCTCCACCAAGGTTCAAGTGGCCATGCATGCATGGCTATATGCCAATTTTCCCACCATGTGTGTGGGTGTTGTCCCACTTGTTTGTGGGTGGCCTCTCCCCGTTCGTGGGAGCTTCTCGTTCGGGCTGCGCTAGTAGAACCCAATCTCATCGGTCCCGGCAGTTGTTGTACTTTCAAAAAAAAAAAAAAAAAAAAGACACCGACTAAGCAATGATTTTTTTTATGTAATTAAAAATTGGATATAATTTTTTGGGGAAGATGGAGAGCAAAAACAACAAACGTGTGTTAACAAATGCCGGAGAATTTGAAAACCATGTCTGTGATGGTGGTTAGGTGAGAGAGATTGAAACGTTTAGAGAGTGACAAGTTTTTGTCTTTCTTGGTTGTCTAGGCTAGGCAAAGGAATGGACTTTCTATTTTATTTGTGGACTCAACTTCTAGAACATATAATTTCTTTGTTTAACAACATTTGACACTTAACATGATTCACATAAACCAAATATTATGGAATTGAAGACACTTGAATATTGACATCCCGTCCCTAAGAGCGTAGTTCAGCTGGTAGATGAATCAGCTTGGAGTTTGGACAAATGACTCTCAAGTTAGTACTTCAAATCCTACCAATGGTAAAAGTTTAAAAAAAAAAAAAAAAATACCTAATCTAATTAGGTAATTAGAAAGATACCGTTAAAAAAAAAAGAGAAAAAATATATATATTAACATCCCAGTCATGTGTGGTGCATGACTTCAATTTGCAATATCAGGGTCGGAGGGACGGGGCTGGCAGGGTGCTGTCCTGCACTCAAAAGTTTTTTACTTTTAAAATTTTCATTTAGAAAAATTATAAAATTATTATTAAATTTTAAACCTTTTTTTTTTTTTTCATTTTAGCACCCTGATTTTTTTTATTTTTATATAATATCTCCAAACTTAATTTTCCAGCTCCGTTCCTGGCAATATGGTTTTAAAACTATGTTTTTTCAAGATTTTTCTATCAAAAATAAATACATTAGAGGCGAAAAGGACCAAATACTGCAACTTTGTTTAATGAAAAAGATCAAAGGGCGTTATTGTTAATGTTGGAAATAAAATGTCAAATCATTTCATACATAGTCTTGTTCTGACTTTTTACAAGTAAAATGAAAGCTGAATTGTGTTTGACTTAATTTTATGTACTTGTTTGAAATTTGGCTATAAGACTATCTTCAACCTATTACACCAATTTGGTGTAACTTTACAGCAAATTGCAGTAACTTCTACACCATTTTTTTTTTTCCATCTCCAACTTATTACACCAAATGTTACTCTAAAAAGAATATTTCTTAAATATTCAATTTTTTTTATTATTTCTCAACAATTAACATTTCACCTCTCAATTAACATAATGTTACGATAAGTTAAAAAATTAACAAATTTTATGTGTTGCTTTAATTGTTTTGTTTTCAATTTAGTGTTTTTTTTATTAAAATTTAGTAATTTTTGTATTATATACTTAATTTTAGTGTATTATAAATATTAATATAAATAATAATTAAATTAAAACAAATATTAATTAAATAAAAGCATTAGATAATTTAAAGGATACAATTAGAATACATTTGATTTAATAGGGGTAAAACTGTGATTAAACAAAATTTTAAATAAGGGATACAATCATAATAGATTGGGGGAATTGCACAAACATCCCTCGAGATTTGATGAAATTACACAGATATGGCAGTTTTGCCTATATACACACAAACTTCCCTCAACATTTGAAAATTGTTGCACAAACATCCCCTGCCGTTAAATAAATCCGTTAGTCAATGGTCAATAGTGTAAAAAGTCTAAAATACCATTTATTTTTATTTTAAATAAACTAAAAAATTAAAAAATAAGATAAAAAATATTTTTTTAAATAAAATCGATAACATAAATGTATCTTAAATCTAAAACCTAGAAAAAAAAAATCATCTTTACAAATAAAAAAATAGTTTTTTAAACAATTTAATAAAAAATAATTTTTAAATTTAAAATTTATTTAAAATCAAGGGAGAATTGCACAAACAATTTTTTTTTTTTTTAAGATGAATTTTTTTCCAACTTTCTGATTTAAGATACATTCATATTTTCTAAAAGATTTTTTAATATTTTTTATCTTATTTTTGAATTTTTAATAATGTTTAAAATAAAAATATAGGGTATTTTGGACTTTTTACACTGTTGACCATTGACTAACGGATTTATTTAACGGCAGGGGATGTTTGTGCAACAATTTTCAAATGTTGAGGGAAGTTTGTGTGTATATAGCCAAAACTGCCATATCTATGCAATTTCATTAAATCTCGAGGGATGTTTGTGCAATTCCCCCTAATAGATTTTATTGAATAATGGTCAATATGTGGATAAGTAAAAATTTAGGGACTAAAAAAAAAGCAACAAAGTAGCGCTAAGATGTTATCGGCGCTTGATCTAGCGCATGAAGGAGAGCCAATGCAATTTGACGCATCCAATAGCGCATGGGTTGGAGAGAAAATCTGTAACAAATTGGAGATTAATGTTTGGGTTGGAGATGCCCTAAAGACTAAACTGAGGATATATTAGTGCAATTAAACTCCTAAAATATTAAACAATAATGATTTAAAATTAAAATATAAGAAAATTGAACACAAATCCACGACGTTGCAAGTTGCAACCCTTGCACCGTTCTATAAAACTTGTTGCATACTGCCTCGTTGTTTAGCATTGCATAGCTCGCAGGCTTGCAGCCACAATCATTACTCATTCCTTTGTATTTTGTATACATTGAATGCAATTAAGGAAATTATAAACATTATTCTTCACAATGAATATATATTGTTACGATATCCTCCTAGTATTAGTGTATTTCTCCTATATTCTTGCTTGTTAAGTTACCTTTCCTATTTGTATCTCTAGTAGGGTTTTACTAGTCTCTCTTAGCTGCTATATAAACCCTCTCATATTGTAATTCAAATATACAGAAATATAAAACTCACATGGTATCAGAGCAGCCGTGTTTCTAACGAAACCTAATTCTTTTTCTGCTTCTCCTTTCCACAAAATACAATGACCACCGCCTCCTCCTCCTCCACCTCTATCTCCTCCTCGACCTCTATTTCCTCCTCCACCGTCCCTTCCTCACCGAGACTACCTGGTCCTACCATTGCTAACTTTCTCAAACTCACGGAATCAAACTATCTCCTATGGACTGCCCAATTGCGTCCCTTTCTCATTGGTCACGGCCTGTTTCGCTATGTTGATGGCACTGCACCGGCTCCACCTTCTTCTCTTCCCGTGACTGACTCCATTGCCGCTGTCCCCAATCCCGACTACATACACTGGTTTCAGCAGGACCAACTGGTGGTCAGTTACTTGGTGGCCACTATGACCGAATCCATGCTCTCTCTGATTGTTGGTCATACCTCTGCTTTGGAGATGTGGACATGCCTCCAGACCAATTTCTCTCAACAATCGGTTGCGAATGCAGCCAATATACGCTTTCAGTTAATGGATATGAACAAAGGTACCAAAACAATTTCTGAATATCTTCAACATGCTAAGTCTCTCTCTGACTCTCTTGCAGCTATTTGTGAACCGGTTTCGGCTACTGATCTGGTCACCGCTGTTCTCCGTGGTCTCGGCCCGGATTTTGCCATGATCGTTACGGCGATCCTGAATTTTCCCCCGTTGCCAAGGTTTGAAGACCTTCGTGCCCGCCTTCTCTCCTTTGAGTCTCAGTTGCTGCGCACCAATCCTACTGCCTCCCATGGTGACGCCACTGCTCTTGTTGCCGCTCGGTCCTCTGCTCCTACTGCCAACTTCACTTCCGGTTCTTCCTCTGGGCGTGGTTCATTCCGTGGTAATGGCCGTTATGGTCGCCGTGGAAATTTTCGTGGTCGCGGTCGTGCCCCCTGGCATTCTTCTCCTGGTTACTCACACTATGATTCCGGTCGTGGCTCTCATTGGTCACAACAGAATACTGGGCGTGGCATACTCGGTTCTCATCCCTCTCCTGCTCCGGCATCCCAGTGGTGCTCCACATGCTCCACTCCTCAGCATTCGTACTCCCACTGCCCTCACAGATATCATGGTCCTGAATCTCTTACTGCTCCGTTTGCTGGAATGCATGTCGCTCAGTATCCGCCTTCTCCTGACTTTACCTGGTATCCTGACACTGGTGCCACTCACCATATGACGAGTACTGCTCCTCCTGATTCTGTTCCATTTAATGGTAATACCTCTGTCCTCTTAGGTAATGGGGACTCTCTTCCCATTATCAGCACTGGTAATATACATATGTCCCTAGGCTCTCAACATTGTTCCCTTAAAAATGTCTATCATGTTCCTTCTCTAACCAAAAATTTACTGTCTGTTGCTCGCTTTACTCAGGATAACAATGTTAGTTTTACGTTCACTCCTTCGGGTTATATCATCTCTGATCTCACCTCGGGTGTTACTCTGTTTCAGGGCCCTTGTAAGGACGGTCTTTATCCGCTCTCTCGGTCAAAACCTTTTGCCTTGACAGCCACCGCCTCCAATCTTTGGCATCGTCGTCTTGGTCATCCGTCGTCTACTGTCCTTCGTCGCTTAGGTTCTGGTTCTTTAGGTTCTAGTTTTTCGAATAATTTTGATTTTTGTAATGACTGTACTTCTTGCAAGTCTCACAAACTTCCATTTGTTTCAAATAAAATATTTGCATCTCTTCCATTTTCAATAATTCACTCTGATGTTTGGATGTCATCTATTACCTCTGTGTCTGGGTTCAAATACTATGTTTTATTTACTGATGAGTTTTCGCGCTATTCTTGGATTTATCCTATGCGTCAAAAGTCTGAAGTATTTACGCATTTTTGCAACTTTGTTGCTATGGTTAAGAATCTTTTTCAATCATCGATTCGAGTTTTTCAATGTGATGGTGGTACTGAATATGTAAACTCTAAATTCACTAATTTTTGTCAAAATTTAGGCATTCACCAGCGTCGTTCGTGTCCTCACACACCTCAACAAAATGGTCTTGCCGAGCGCAAGCACCGCCATATTGCGGACATGACCCGCACACTGTTATCTGTGGCTCATGCCCCGCTTAATTTATGGGTTGAGGCAGCTTTAACCTCTGTCTATCTGATTAATCTCTTACCTACGCCAACCCTCAGGTGGTTATCTCCATACTTCATGCTCTTTCGTCACCATCCTAGCTATAATCATCTTCGTGTTTTTGGGTGTGCTTGTTTTCCCCATCTTGGGTCCTACGTGTCAAATAAGCTTCAACCACGTTCCACTGAATGTGTTTTTCTAGGATACAGTACTCATCATAAAGGCTATCGGTGTCTTGATCGGGTAACTCAACGGGTGTATATTTCGCGTCATGTTATTTTTAACGAATCCGTATTTCCCTTTGTTAGCACACAGGTTTTGGCTGGCTCCTCGCCGTTGGCTACTCTGGAACTCCATCCCGTCACCTCATCCCCTGCTGCAGTTCTGCGTCTTCCTACTGCCCAGCTCGAGCTGACTGACCTGCCCGCCCAACAGCAGCCTGTTCTTCCTCCAGGTGTGACGGAGATGATTGCTGCAGCACCGCCGGACCCTCCTTTGCCTGCTGCTCCTGCTCCGTTGGCACCAGCTGCTGTCCCTGCTTCGCCAGCCTCCGCAACCTCAGTCACGGACCTTGCTGCTGACTCTGCTTCACCTGCCTCTGCATCCTCAGTCCAGCCGGTACAGCCCCTTCCCACTCATCACATGACCACTCGGTTACGAGATGGCATCCGGCAGCCCAAGGTTCGTACTGATGGAACAATCCGTTATCCTATTTCTGAGGGGCATTCATCTATTTTGTCTCAGCCTTGTGAACCTACCTGCTTCACACAAGCTATAAAGCATTCCGAATGGCGCGATGCTATGGCTGAGGAATTTAACGCTCTTGTCAAAAATGACACCTGGACTCTGGTTCCGCGTTCTCCTTCTCATAATACAGTTGGGTGCAAATGGGTTTTTCGGATCAAGCGTCACTCTGATGGCTCCATAGAGCGTTACAAAACCCGGCTTGTTGCGAAGGGATTTCATCAACAACCTGGCCTCGATTATGATGAGACATTTAGTCCTGTTGTCAAATTTGCCACTATTCGCACAGTTCTTTGTCTGGCTGTCACAAAGTCTTGGCCACTTCGTCAGTTGGACATTAAAAATGCGTTTTTAAATGGCATTCTCCGTGAAGAGGTTTACATGACTCAGCCACCTGGTTTCGAGGATCCGCAGTGTCCACAACATGTTTGCAGGTTACAGAAGGCTCTTTATGGACTCAAACAGGCACCTCGTGCTTGGTTCAGTCGTTTCCGCGATTTCTTGATTCGTTTCGGATTCGCTCAGAGCAAGGCTGATCCATCTCTCTTTATTTATCAACATCAGGGTCACACTCTTTACCTCCTCTTATATGTTGATGATATTGAACTCACTGGTAACCATGATGACTTTACAGCTCTTTTTGTAGATCAACTTGGCAGGGAATTTGATGTGAAGGACTTGGGTTCATTACGGTACTTTCTTGGTCTTGAGGTCCTTTCCCATTCGGCTGGCCTCCATCTCTCACAGGTCAAGTACACGTTAGATCTCCTTCACCGCAACTCCATGACTGACTGCAAGCCGTGCTCCACTCCTATGGCTGCCAACGTGAAGCTCACTGCTGCAGACGGGGCTATTATGGACAATGCTACGGAATTTCGTCAACTAGTTGGCTCCTTGCAGTACCTTACCTTGACCCGTCCTGACATTGCCTTTGCCGTGAGCTCTGTTGCTCAATTTCTCAGTGCACCTCGTCAACCCCACTTATTGGCAGTCAAACGGATTCTTCGCTATCTCAAGGGCTCCATTGATCATGGTATTGTCATCAGTTCTTCACCTCAGCCGTTGACCATTCGCGCTTTCTCTGATGCGGATTAGGCTGGATGCCCTGACACTAGGCGGTCTACCACTGGTTACCTAATCTTCTTAGGTTCGACTCTCGTCTCTTGGTGTTCCAAGAAGCAACCTACTATTGCTCGTTCTAGCACTGAGTCCGAATATAGATCATTGGCTCACGCCTGTGCTGAATCTGTCTGGGTTAGTTTCCTCCTTCATGAGCTTGGCTGCCCCGTCTCTTTTCCTACCTTGCTCTACTGTGACAACATTAGTGCCACCTATCTTGCCGCCAACCCTGTTCATCATGCCCGCTCCCGTCACATTGAATTGGACTATCATTTTGTCCGTGAAAAGGTGGCGCTCGGCAGCCATCGGGTCTCTTTTGTTCCTTCTGCTGATCAACTGGCTGATCTCCTTACCAAAGGTCTCCACAAACGTCGTCATCTGCAGCTCTCTTCCAAACTCGTTCGTCCACGGCCGTCCAGTTTGAGGGGGGGTGTTACGATATCCTCCTAGTATTAGTGTATTTCTCCTATATTCTTGCTTGTTAAGTTACCTTTCCTATTTGTATCTCTAGTAGGGTTTTACTAGTCTCTCTTAGCTGCTATATAAACCCTCTCATATTGTAATTCAAATATACAGAAATATAAAACTCACATATATATATATATATATATATATATATATATATTTTCTATTATTAGTTCGTCATGACAATTCAAGACGAAGAATGTAGATCACTAGATTTATATACTTTGACTTAAAGTGTTTGCACTTGTCAAAACTTCTCCATAATCTGTGGTCCACATTATTCGTCCTGATATATTTATTATCAGGACGAACTGACAATACAAAGACTATATATATATATATATTCCATTTTATTTGCCTTAAAAATAAGATTACAGAAAATTATATATTTAGTAATTAGAAGTGGGGCTTCAAAAATTTGAATGCAGTGAACATAATAAATAGATGGTTTAGAATAAATCAACTTAAATTTTTTACTACTTTCAAAAAAAAAAAAAAAAAAACCTTAAATTTGTGACTTAAAATTTTGACTTCAACATCTCAACCATTCATGTGCTCTTAATCTAAAAGTTGTAAATGCATTCAAATCTTCACCATTTGATTAAAAGCACAATAGTAGTTGAGATGTTGATGTCAAAATTTTAAATCACAAATTTAAGTTGATTTAACAGAATATATATACTGTTATGGAGAGGTGCAAATTTAGCCACCGAAAAATCAATAATGTTACGTTGCTCAAATGATGTAGTATCATTATAATCCATTTATTTAAATTGTATTATATTTACATTATTTAAATAGATGGAATATAGTGATGTCAAATTTAGACACCGGATTTGGACACCAAATTTGGGTGGAGTAATATTACGGTAAAACCAGAATGTAGCTAAAAATCCAATTTTTAGTTAGCTAAGTGATTAATGGACCACGGCTTTCATTGGGCCCAAGGGTCCAATACAAAGCAAATTATATGTGCACCCCATTTTTTTTTTTTTTTTTTTTTTTTTAATAATCTCTTCTAATTTATAGTTAAAAAATCAGGGGTCGTTTGTTTTTGGTCTGAAGACAGAGCAGTACTCAATTTTTCTAAAGACTAAATAGGGATTGAAATCTGAACTTGAATGACATATTTGTTTGTTTTTTTTCCTCACATCTGAATGTACTGTCAACACGTTTGTTTTTTAAAAGTAAAATTGTCTGAAAATAAGTAATTTTACATTTATACTCATGTTAAACAATTATACATATAATATAGAATAAAAACAATCCAAAAATAATAATTACATAGAACACATATGATCATGATCTTTTTTTTCGATTATAAACAAACTTCATTTTTACTATAAAAAAAAAGGCAGTAAGAAAACTAACATAAAACACTCTAATACACACACACACACACATCACCCTAATATCATAATAAAGTATTGATATTAAACACTAATATGAGAAGTGATTAGGGTTCTTTTTTTATTATTTTTAAAGCTATTTAAAATAATAAATATATTAAAATAAAGATTTCTACACCATATAATTATGATGAAATTCAAAATATGTTATATATAGAGGATAATATTGAAAGAAAAGATTTTGGATTGCATTTAATGCAATTCAATGATTTGCAATTAAGTAAAAAGTCGGAATTTTTTACTTTTTATTTAAGTTGTTTGGCCACTTAAAAAAATAAACAAAACAACTTAATAATTATGATTCAGACCCATTAAATTTTAGGTGGAAAAAATAAACGACCCTTTATACTGTAACTCACTTAATATTTTTTTGAAAAGAGTTGTAACTTGTTTAGTATAGTTTATATATGTAACGGAAACAACTAAATCATAAATGCCCGTCTAGCTCAGCTGGTAGAGCGCAAGGCTCTTAACCTTGTGGTCGTGGGTTCGAGCCCCACGGTGGGCGTTTGTCAATATTTTTGATATATTTGATAATTCTTTAAAAAAAATTTAAACAAATTAAACTTTGACTCTATTAGTTTTAACTTCGCTTATGTTTCACCGTCAAAAAAAAATACACTTTTTATATTTTTTAGATTTGAATTTTGTTAATGTGTTTATAATTTAATCTCCTAGCTGTCAAAATAAACCACATGATAACTAATTGGATCTAATATTATCTCTTAAAAAAACAATTATAACTAAAACACAAAACCTGTAACATTTTAATAACAAGATTATCAACAAAAGTTCACCGTCAATTATCATTTTTGTTCTACATCTTTTGTTTTCACTTTTATAAATGAGTGGCCCTACACCCTCACCATGTTGAGCGTCTTTTGTCACTAGAAAAAAAGAGATTAAAAACAAACTTTCTGATATAGATTTATCAGAATTTATATTGATTGTTCTTATTGTGTTATTGATATATATATATATATATATATATATATATATATATATATATATATATATTGGTAAAGTATATTTTGAGTTTAGAAGTTATGATAACCAGTGTTAAATGATACTTGTAGAACCAGAAAATCCTACGGTCAAAATTCGGTCAAAATCGTGATATTCGGGGCACCGGCAATCTATAAATGGTTCTTTGTTGAATGCTTTGGATTCCCTGTAGAACAAAGCTAAAAGAGGTGTCTTGTAGGAGTCGACTCGACACCTGTAGGTGGTCGAACTACGTGGTATGTCAAATGGGTCGGGTGGTATCAGGCCCAAAGCAACTTAGCTGATAATCGATTGGTCGATGTCGACTGTCGTCTGGATATGGTCATCTGAATTTCGATGAACCAACAACTTAGCTGATAGTTGATTGGTTGATGTCGACTGTCGTCTGGATATGGTCGTTTGAACTTCAATGAACCAGCAACTTAGCTAATAGTCGATTGGTCGATGTCGACTGTCGTTTGGAGATGGTCGTCTGAACTTCGATGAACCAGCAACTTAGCTAATAGTCGATTGGTCGATGTCGACTGTTGTCTGGAGATGGTCATCTGAACTTCGATGAACCAGCAACTTAGCTAATAGTCAATTGGTCGATGTCGACTGTCGTCTGGATATGGTCGTCTGAACTTCGATGAACCTGCAAAAGGAACTTAAAACAAAAATGTAATGTAGAAAAATGGAAGGGTGGGGATCGGTTTATTAGCCTTATGTTCGCTTGGGCTGAGCGTTTATTATATTTGAATCGTGATTGTGAATCAAGTAGAATTCTGGTGGCTGGAATAAATATGAACAGAGTTTGGAGATGCTAATTAGCTTTGTTTTTTGTAGATATTTTATCCTCCTCATTGTGAGTGAGTTCTATTATTTATAGCTCTAGACCCCCTTCTCCAACATTCCCTCTGGCAGTTGTAAATGGTGGGAGTGATTAAAGGAGAGATTTCCTCTCCTCTTAATCAGCGGTTACTAACCTTTTGTAACTGAAACTCTTGACCAAGTCTTTTATATGTTCAAGTCTTGTTGGAGCAAATGGGCCTGTATTTGGCTATATGAAGTTTCTTGGGCTTCTATTTGCGTTTGGGCCTATGAACCATTTTTGGCTACCACAATACTCATTGATAATAATTGAGTCCAATTCAATTTCTTTTATTCTTATTTATTACTTGTTATTGTTTTATTTAATATTATTATTTTAATTTATATTTTTAAATTTTAGTATTTTTGAACCAAATCCTGTTGGATCGAATTTCAGCATCTACCACTAGTCAACGACCTCCTGACAAGAGAGCCTCCTTTATACAGTAGTTGAAGAGGCAACGAACCCTCCCAAATCTAGAGGTGATGAACACCTCAATATTTGAGTCAACGTTATAACATAACCGTCAAAGGATTATATATCAAAAATAAAATGAAATTAAAGTAAAAAAGTGAAAAAAAAAAAACGGAGGAGGTGACGAACGCATCCTTCCAAAATCAAACAAAACTTACAGGATCTCCTCTCCATGTCTTGGATGCGCAAGGGTGGTGAATCTGTGACTTATTTAGAGGTCCCTCTTTTATTGGTACGCATAAATGTCATTGGTTGATCTCTTGGGCTGATAAAATTAATGGTAAACTAGAATCTTGGAAGGGTTTCACTTTATCCATGGCGGACAAGTTATGTCTTATTAACTCTATGATTATGGGTTCCTTCCTACATTCCTTTTAGGTTTATCATTGGCCTTCAACTCTTTTGGGAGGTTCACCCCCAAACCCCATTTCCCCTATTTCTATTCATTTTCAAATTCAAATTTTCAATTCCTAATTTGAAAATTGTAATTCAAAATTTGAAATCTGATCATTCCAATCTCTAGGTTGATCCTGTTAAAATATTCAATTCAAAAAGTAATCAAAATATTCGTTCTAAAATATATAATTGATTTAAAGAAATCCAAATACTTGTATTACACAATAAAAGTCAAAACAAATCAAATACAGTAATATTATAATATATTAGTTTTTTTTTTTTTTTTTAAATTGTTAAAGCTTTAGATAAAAAATAAAAATAAAAATAATATATATGTATATATATACACAGTCTTTCTATTATCAGTTCGAACTGATATATTTTATATCAGTTCCTTGCATGTGGGCCATTGGATTTAAAAGATACTTTGACTTTGCTGCATGCACTTGTCAGTCAAAGTATTTAAATCCAGTGGCCCACATACAAGGAACTAATATAACTTTTGTCGGTTCGAACTGATAATAGAAAGATTGTATACATATATATATATATATATATTATATTATCAGTTCGTCTTGACAATAAATATATCAGGACGAAAAATGTGGACCACTAGATTTACATACTTTGACTCAAAGTGTATGCACTTGTCAAAACTTCTCCATAATACGTGGTCTACATTCTTTGTCCTGATATATTATTGTCAGGACGAACTGACAATTTGACTCAAAGTGTATGCACTTGTCAAAACTTCTCCATAATATGTGGTCTACATTCTTTGTCCTGATATATTTATTGTCAGGACGAACTGACAATAGAAAGACTGTATATATATATATATACACAATTTTTCTATTGTCAGTTCGTCCTGATATAAAATATATCAAGACGAAGAATGTTGACTATTAGATTTACATATTTTGACTCAAAGTGTATGCACTTGTCAAAACTTCTCAATAATCTATGGTCCACATTATTCATCCCGATATATTTTATGTCAGGACGAACTGACAATAGAAAAACTGTATATATATATACAGTTATATATACAGTTTTTTTTATTGTCAGTTTGAGCTGATATAAAATATACCAGTTTTTTGCATATGGGCCATTGGATTTAAATGATTTGACTTGGCTGCATGCATTTGTTAAAATATCTTTTAAATCAAATTGCACACACGCAAGAAACTGATATATTTGAACTGACAATAGAAAGAGTGTATATATATATATATACAATTTTTCTATTGTTAGTTCTTCTTGATATAAAATATATCATAACGAAGAATGTGGACCATTAGATTTACATACTTTAACTCAAAGTGTATGCATTTGTTAAAACTTCTTCATCATCTGTGGTCCACATTTCTCGTCCTACTATATTTTATATCAGGATGAAGAATGTGGACCACTAGATTTACATACTTTGACTCAAAGTGTATGCACTTGTCAAAACTTCACCATAATCTGTGGTCCACATTTTTCGTCCTGATATATTTATTGTTAGAATGAACTAACAATAAAAAAACCGTATGTATATATATATATATTGGGGGAAAATGAGGAATGGGTTTGGGGGGTATCCCCCCACAATCTCCTCCATTTATAAAATGGGAACCAAGTTTATCCTCACCCCGACCCGAAAACTCTTTTGGGGGTCAAATTTACCCCCAAAATTCCATGGGGTCCGTGGTGGATGGGGTCCACGGGAAACGCCTATCCCTATGGATGAGGCTTTGCAGCCCACGAATCTCTTTTATGGGGAGTACGGCCACTACCGGAGAGGCCATTGCCATTGCCATTGCCCCCTTTTTGTATAAAAAGTTTTGTTATTTATTTATTTAATTGTTTTTATTTTAATATATCAAATGATTGGAAATTTGGAATATCCTTTGATTGTTATGTTATAACATAATTTATAAGCAAAAAATTGAACCATAATATTTTACAATTAAGATACAATTTAAAAATAAAAAGTTATAAGTTTGAGAATATTATATTATTAATTTTTTTTTATTATAGGACAATATCCTTCCCTCCTGTCAGAAAGAGAGACTTAACATATTTAAATATGAATGGGTTTATGATATACTGACATGCCATCAATTGATTAATGGAGATTCTAGAAGTAGTTTGGCGTCACCTACCAATCACTTAATTTGACCACCAAATTATACTCATGGCGATCCATAATTTAAGGGGTTTGTTATCCCTCTTTATTTACTATTTCACTCATTTTCTTTCGTTAAATGAACACACGTAGGCGCGAAACAGGACATAATCTTAGGGTGAGCTAAATTAAATATTAGTTTTTAAAGCGAACCTTCGTAGTATAATAAAATTTTATTAATTGAAAAGTATGCACTTAGATATGGAAAAAATAACAAGTATAATCTAAAATTAAAATAAAATAAGGACCAAATATGATTTACACAAGCACACCATCTCTTATTAGAGATGGTAGTGCATCTCAATCCCTTCCACAATAGTGGTGAGGGTTCGAATTCCACCATAGGCATTTTATAAGGATATGGAGAGTTTTAGTTATCCGGACACAGTACCGGCTATAAGGTAAAGTAAACAAAGCATACACTTAGGACCTTAAAAAATGGCAATAAAATAGGGGCCTCATTTATTTATAAACTTTAATGATATTATTAAATATATATATATATATATATATATATATATATATTGTCTTAATGATAAAAATATACCGAAGGTTTTTAATTTTTTTTTTTTGTTACTTAATTATAGGGCCTCATATCTAGAAAATAGGATTATATTAATAATATTAAATAATTATTGAGTATCCACTTTTTAAGAATCGTTATCATTAAAAAAAAAACTCTTAAACTTCTACTTCTATTTTACTGTTTAAAAATTATCAATATAACAAAAAAGTATTTTCTTTTTCATCTACAACAATACAAGTCGACAACTCTCTTTTGTAATTTGTTGTTCTTACAACTTAAAAGTTACATCTTCGCAATCTACAATATTCTTTAAATTTATTATTTATATTATCCCTAATAAGAGATTGAGGTATGTAAATTCAAATTTAAGAATTTTGAAATTTTTTTTTCCTAATTGTTTGATGAATTAAGTGGTTAATTTTGATATGATTACTACCTAGTAATTGTTGTTATTAACTGGCTCTCTATTCACATTAGATTTGATCAATTTCAACAATTTAGAAAGATTTTTGGTTTTTTATTTGATATTAAAAAATTAAAATAATTAGATGATGATAATTTTAAAAAGTATTGTCTTAATCTTGAATTTGTTTTAAAACATGATAGTTGTTCAGATATAGATAGTATTTATTTATTTTTGAGTTAAAAATCTTAAGAGAGATTAAATGCAAACTGTAGTTGAAACATTATTATTATTATTATTTTATTCTTTTCCAAATAAATGTATAGCCTATAGAATATTATTAAAAATACATATAACAGTTGCTTCAACTGAAAGAAGTTTTTCAAAATTAAAATTAATAAAAATTTATTTAAGATCATAAATGGATTAACTCTTTTATCAATTGAAAAGGAGTTTTTAGAAAATCTTGAAAACAAAAGTTGAATTAAAAAAATTACATCTTAAAAAGTATGAAAAGTTAAAATTATTTTTATTTTTAATATATAGGTTTTTTTTTTTTTTTTTTTTTTTTTTTTTTTTTTTTTTTTTTTGCTCTTTTAGAGCCTCAAAATATGTTGAGCTACCCCTGTCCGGACATCAAATGTATTGTCTCTATAGTCGTTAGATGCTATAAAAATGGGTTGGGCTGTAACCTATCCCTAAAAGAGCTCTGTCTATACAAGAAACTATAGTCGTTGGTCATGTAAATAACCATAAGGAGATTCGAATTTCAAACTTTGTGGGAATTAACCACACTATTTTGCAGACAAGATGAGTTGACTCAGTTGTATGCCTTCACACATACACCATGGCAGGGGCGAAACCAGAATAATTTTTCTAGGTGGGCTATGGACAATTTCATATAGATAAGAAATTATACTATATAATAAAAAAAAATCATTTTGATGGTGAATCTCGACGATACTAGAGAATTTTTATTAGTTAAAATAAAAAAGTATATTTAGTTGGGGAACATAATGAGTTGTACCCTTAAATACATATTATAACCAATAAAAAACATAAGAAAATAAAAAGGAAATACACATGCACTGTAAATACAATAAGATCCTACTTAAATTTTGACTTCTGATGCTTCAAAGAAGCAAAAACATCTATTACGAATCCGAATCAATTGTAAAAACAAGTTCTCTTTTAATATAAATAGCCATACAATTCTCAAGAAACTTGTCATCCATTTTGTCGCGCAAAGACGTTTTGATAAGTTTCTTAGCCGAAAATAAAACTTAATTTTACAATTAATTTTACAACTGAAACTTTAAAATAAAAAATAAAATAAAACTTACGCTTTTGGTTTGTTGTTAAAGGATTAAAATTTCTCAATTTGATTTTTGAGTCGGTAAAGGGTTAAAATTTCTCAATTTAATTTTTCACTTGGTTAAGTAAATACAATGAGCTTTAATGAGTTTGATGTATGTTTTTAAGTCATTGGGCTATTATTAAGATAAAGAAAAATATGGTAAATTAAGTCAGAATCGGAATTGGATTGAAATATAATTATAATTAAATGTGGTATATTTAAAATTGTTAAAATACTTTTTTTTTTCTTTTTCAAAAAGCTAGGGTGGGCTGCAGCCCACCCTATCCATATCTAATTCCGCCACTGCATCACGGGGTTGTGTGTTCAAGTATTTTCCTCTCCGTAAAAACCCAAAATTATTTTAATATTTCAAAAAAATAAAAATAAATAACCACACTATCTTGCTAACTCTTTAATAGGTGGTGTCATTGGAGTTATTTATATATGAACAGTCAATATTGATTCTCTGCCGACATCTTTGTTTGTTGGCTCCTCATAAATTCGGGTTATAACTTTTCAATTTGTTCCATGATCCATCAAATTCATCATTAGCCGATGACATTGATGTCTAGTCAAAATCTATAAACACGTTGATGTTACTCCACACTAGCTCTTATATATATTTTATGATATTAATTTGCAATATAAGAATTGTAGTATTAAGGTCGTGGGTCATTGAATACTTTTGTGAGTCATCGAAATTCTTCGCATCTCATCTAAAAGTATAAAAATAGCGGTGAAGGCCCATAATACCTAGTAAATTTTTATGTATAAAAGTTGGTAAATGAGTTTTCCTTCAGGTTTGGGTTTTACTTTAGAAAAAAAGTTAGTAAATGAGAAGGTGCTGTTGACCTGAGAGTCAATTATCAAAACCTCAAACTCGTTCATCTACTAATTGAGCTATGTTCCATTGGCTCTTGCTATTTTGTACATTACTAATGATCATAAATTCATAATGGTAGTCGTTACTGGTTAGTGCAGTAGTCTAAAAGAAGAGAGAGAGATAGTTGATAATAAATTAATAACATAAAGAATATTTAATGAAGGGGTAGTATAGAGAAATCAATAATAATAATAATAATAAACCTAGGAAAGTGTACTTTATAGGTTGTTTTAAGGATTGTGAAATTGGGCTTGGGTCAGTTGGGTATGTTCCGAGATAGGTTAGATTTGCAGTGTGGGACACATCATTACTATTTTCCAGTCTGCTGTTGGGTCCAATGTTCCTTTACCTATTACATATTTACCTGTGTAAAACCTTTAAAAAAATTTTATAACGACTTGAATATGAGATATTAGCAAGCCACATTGGATGGTATAAAACCTTCGGTTTTAAGGTTTTATTTATTTGCAAATATTAAGTATGAATCGAGTACACTCATCTAGACTAATCTTTGTATAAAAAAAGGGTATTATAAACAATTTTTCTCTCATATAAATACATTATAGATTTGTAGATATACTTATAATATAATAATACACATCACCACAATTTTACCATATAAGCAACATAACTTCAATCATAATAATATACATGGTAAAAATATGGCAATATGTATTATTATACTATAAATATACATAAAATGTGTGTTCATGAGAGAAAAATTGGTATTATAAGACATAAATATTATCACTAATAAAAAAGAGACAATTTGACAAAATTTGACAATATTAGGCTGGTCCGACGATATGCCTCTCACACCTATACTAAGAGAGGTTGTGAGTTTGCGTCGTATCATTTTCTCACAAACATCGATTTTATTGTAATAGTAAAAAAAAAAAGACCGATTTTAGACAATGAAACGATTTAGTTTTTTAACCAATGAAATTGTAGTCTTTAAATCAATTATGGATAAAACCCATTGTTATGAAGATTAAATTTAAGTTGATACTCTGAAATTGAGGGCCAGCCGGGCCTCAACAACTCGCAATCCATTTTTGGTAATGATAGAGGTGCTGTGCACAAAGTGGTTGCTTAATGTAATTTCATTAATCTTGAAGGACTTTTTTATAATTTAGCAAAATCATAATTTAAAAATGTCCGGATTCCCGAAATTGAAGCCTATAATACAACATGCTACATAATCTTCTCCAACGGTTCACTTTATCGTTACGACAAGTACCCTGTACAAACTGAAGAAGGGACGGAACAAATTCGTATCTATAATGACGCAAATGCCCTTCTAAATGACTACCCAGTACCTACTGCCCCCCCCCCCCCCCCCCCCCCCCCCCCCCCCTCCCACCTAATATTTTAAATTAGTAATCTTTTTTGAATTATGAGTTTTGACTTTAGACACTTGTTCCAGTTAGGTTATGCAGAAATCTATTTAGATTGATTAATAGTTACTTTCACAATAAAGAGATGTCTAAGGTTAGATAGATAATATATATATATTTTTTTGCTATTAAGAAAATATAGAAAGTTGATTAATGATAAAGGGTAAATATAGAATATAGTACAAATTTAATTTAAACATCTTTTATTTATAAATAATTTGCACAAAAGGTAAAAGTAATAAAACTTTATTAATTTAGCATGATTTGTTGCGGTTGATGTGTTTGAATATAAAATGCACTCACTTATAGAGAAGGGTACTTGGTGTATTCACCACACGTGAAACTTGGCATGTGCCCCACGAAATGAAATGATGTAGTTTCTCTTTCTAAAGGAAAATGGCATCAAAGTTTTTCAATGTTGGTTGCTTTGGTCACATGGGTCGTCGGGCATAAGATAAAAAAAAGAAAAGATGATTGATAATGCATTTCTTAGAGTAGCAAGCAATAAGGAGGGCATCCCTTTCAAACTATCATTTCATTTTGGCAACCTAAAGGAGCTAGGAGCCTAGGAGTGATTACTTCCTAATTTAGACCATCTTTTCATATCTAACAACTTCTCACAAATCAAAAGCACCACTTATAACTCCATAGAATTTTTTACCATATTAAACCTAACATTATATAGCATAATCAACGTTTAAGGTTATCATCATATTGCAGGTTTTCTTTTGTTTCAAGTGTTATGCATATCATTTTCTGTAATTTTCTTTTTACTATTATGAAAATAAATATTTGAACCATGCATGTAATATTTGATTTGGGTGGATATATTCGGTGTCAGATTAAAAAAAGTCCATATTTCATGTCGAACAACTTCACAAATCACTAGCACCACTTATAAGTTATAACTCCACAAACCTTTTTACCATATTAAACCTAACATTATATAGCATATAATAAATGTTTAAGGTCATAATCATATTGCAGGTTTTCTTTTGTTTCAATTGTTGTGCATATCCTTTTCTACGTTTGTTGTGGGGGGGGGTTTGATGCATTTTAAAAGTATGTGTGCTTAATTTTCTTCTTAGCATTGTGAAAATAAATATTCAAACCAGACATGTAATATTTAATTTGGATAGGTAGATTTGATGTTAGATTAAAAAAAAAAAAAGTCATTATCATATCAATCAGGTTAGATTTACCTATTATATATCAACTTCACATTTCAATTATCCAAATTACATCTAAATCACTTTTCATGTCATTATTTCTCATAATTTATACTAAATTACAGTAAATCTAACTTTGATTTATTTGACTATAAAATTGAAAAACAAATTATTATTATTATTATTATTATAATTATAAGATTTTAAATGGCTTCTAACAAATAGATTTTGGATGATAAGTATTACTCCATATTTTTAAATTTGAGGTTGTTTAAATTAAAATGAGAGTCATGACTCATGATATATACTCCACAATCCACATGTGATTTTTAAATAAAAGTAGCTGAAAAATAATGTTACCTTATCTTGTATGTTCTGTTGTGTCTGTTGAAAAACTGGATTAAAAGTGTCTAATAAAGTGTATTACAGTTTGATTTCAGTCTAAAGCCGTCCACGTGGGATGATTAGTCCAATAGGGGAGAAGAGAAACAACCAGAGAAGGACAAATTAAGCAATCATGAAAATCAAGAGGACATTAAAGTAATTTGAGCAATAATAATCTGGTTAATCTTGGTTGGTGACCGGCACGTGGCAGTAGTAATAGAGGCAGATGCGTAGCATAAAAACAAAACAATGAGATGGAAGAGGAAGGAGGGCGGTACAAGATTCAAATTGGATTGGAGTTAATGGAGAGAGAAAGTTGACGGTTATATAAGATATATCCACAATTCAAATTTCTTTTTCTTAGCTTTAAAAACAGAACAAAGAGTAGTAGTAGTAGTAGTAGCTACTACTGCTCTTATATAATTTCTTTTTATTTTTTCCATTTTTTTTTTAATTTTTTAAATTTAAGCTTCCTTGTGTTCTCACTCATCATCAGTCATCACTTCCAAAAGCAAACTTTAAAGTTTAAAGAAAGAAAGTTCCAGATCATCAGAAGGGACATATTCGTCATTTCGATCGGATCTACCCATCTTTTCTTTATTTTTTTCTTGATATCTTCCACCATAAACAGAACCTGTTGCTTTACAAAATCGAAATCGAAATCTTGCCGGAGAAGTAGAGCTACCAAGTCTCGTAGTACTATTTATATTCACTTAACTTGCTTTTAAATTTGGATACAGTAGTAATTGTTGTTGTCGGAAAGTTGGAGTTAAAAAAAAACAAAAATGGAGAGAACCACTCCGGTCAGAAAACCACATACATCCACCGCAGATCTCCTAGTTTGGCCCGAAATTCCTCCCTCCGATTCTCCAGCTCCCACCTCCGCCACGCGCCCCGCCTCCCGTGGCCAGGTACACAATACCTTTTTTTTATTTTAATTATTTTAATTTTATTTATCTAGTTATTCTCATTTTTGAATACTTGGCTTGCAATGGTAGCCGTCGGATGGGATCAGCAAGGTGGTGTTTGGAGGTCAGGTGACGGATGAGGAAGTTGAGAGCTTAAACAAAAGGTGCGATCTGCTTTCTCTTTAAAATTTTGGTTTTTTTTATTTATTTTTATTTTTATTTATTTATTTATTTTTATAATTATTATTATTATTACGTGATAATGAATGCGCATAGACGGTCCTGAACTCTGTTTTGTTTTGTTGATTGGTTCGTTCAAAATATTTGTGTCTACTCTGTCTTTTGTCTGTACTGACTACTGAAGACTGTAGTTCACGGTTTTTCCCATTAATGTTTTGCCTGTCTTGTCAGTTGTCTGCAACGGTCGTGAGATTTTTACTTGTATTTCATTTGCCACTTTTATTTACATCTCCGTGTTTCGTCTTCTCTTCAGTTTTTTGATCTGCTCTTTTATGATCAATCTCCTTACTTCGTCATATAAATATGTATTAAACTAATAATTAAATCTATTCTCATTGTATGTTTCCAAATTAATGATTAAACTAACTTTATTTTGCCGTTAATAAGTTTGCTTGCCAGCAGAGGAAATGAATTCAGATGTTGTGCCGGATCTTTCTTTCTGAGTATTTTTCTGATTAGTTTAATTTATATTAACTGGATCTATAGTAAGAAATCTTGGTGTAGTGCCCTTGTGTTTATAGAGTCAATACAAGTAAATTCTACACATAATGATAATTACGGTAGCTTCACCTATGGATTAGAAACTGGTATTTGTAATTATCACATTGAAAATGTAATCTTCAGCATCAATATCGGTCCAAAATGTCGTTACTCTACTAGTTGGATTTAGTGATAATGGGCCAGACATTCTTGACTAATTTATGGGGATTGTAGAACCAAATTAGTTATGTGTAGTCACTGGTTTTTGATGTTTTTTACGCAGGCAAAGATGATAAAAAGAGACAACTATACATGGTATATTGGTATATAAGACATGACAAAATTGTCATATGCAAATGTTGTGTTTAAGTTTTAACACTACATGATTCTATATCAATTCTTTAACCCATAAAATATCATCTGTGTGTGCAAGGCCATTTAAAAGCATATCACATTAACAGGCCAATAGAAACAAAGTATGCTGTGGCAAAGATGACAGAATGTTCATAAGCTTGTTTTCCTTAACCATAAGTGCTTTTTGTTGTTGTTGTTGTAGTAGTGTATCCTAAAGACCATGTCGACCTTAATATTACCTGCATTTCCAATGGAAATGACTACATATAACATGGCAAATGCACCCACTAATAGTGAAGTTGAAAATTTAATTATTTGCTCCTGTGGGATATTTGCTGCTTCTTGGTGTCCTTATACATAAAGATGGTCACTTAGTTGTCTTCTATTTGTGGAAGACATTTCAAACCATTGACTTTGTACTTTGCAGGAAACCTTGTTCAGGGTATAAAATGAAGGAGATGACTGGTAGTGGCATTTTTGCAGGCAGTGAAGAGAATGATGAATCAGAATCTGGTATTGTAAATCCTACACCAGGTAGCAAAACAGGTCTACGCATGTATCAGGTATCGATTAACTCTTTGCATATTAGATTTCATTGATATCTGTTGTCCACAGAAATGGAAAATTGCACGCACAGTAAGGTACTATCTAATAACTCACTATTTTGTATCTGATGTTTGGAACTGTCAGCAAACTCTAGCTGGAATCAGTCATATCTCATTTGGTGAAGAAGAGGGCGTTTCTCCCAAAAAGCCCACTTCTATACCTGAGGTGGCGAAGCAGCGTGAGCTAAGTGGGACACTAGAAAGTGAGTCAGAGGCAATGTTGAAGAAGCAGATTTCTGATGCCAAGTGCAAGGAGCTTAGTGGAAATGATATCTTTGCTCCCCCTCCAGAAATTTTACCACGGCCAGCTGTGCGCGCTTTGGCATTGAAGGAAAACTTTGACTTGGGAGAATCTGCTCCACATTACGTACGAACATCTGTCGAAGTCTCTAATGTGAGTGAGTTGTGTGGATTTTTCTTTGTTCATCTCCCTTTCTTTTTCTCTCTCAATTGAATTTTAAGGTTTTGAATTGGGGGAGAAAGGAGAGGTGTCGTAGGCCATCATGCTTGCTAGCAGAAGAGCATTAACTGAGCAAATGCGTTAGTTGTCTTTTAAAGAATAAAACAAGCTTCATGATATTACATCTTTTAGAAAACTGAGTTTGCATCAGATGGTTAGGAAGCATGTAATGAGTGCCTAGGAAATCGGTGTGGGTATGGTCATTAAGAGTGTTAATTGCACCATTCTTGGATTAGAAAGCTTGGTTGTGTCCAGTTCGGGTTCTTCAATTCTATTATATGTTCACATAGTTTCTCCAGTCCTTTGATTCTCATCTTTGTTAGTTTATAAGTATGTCCTTTGTTCTGTGTCGTGTTTAATGTAATTCATAGATCTAACATTCTAATTGTATTTGAACCTAACTTTTTTCTAATAGCCTGCTGGAGGTCAGAGCGATATAGCATCTAGTGAGGAACCTGTGGTGAAGACAGCAAAGAAGATTTATGACAAGAAATTTACTGAGCTTTCGGGAAACAACATATTCAAGGGTGATGTTCCACTGGAATCTGCTGAGAAGCCACTGAGTGTAGCAAAACTGCGGGAAATGAGCGGCAGTGACATCTTTGCTGATGGGAAGGCAGAGTCTCGAGATTACTTGGGTGGTGTACGTAAGCCTCCAGGCGGCGAAAGCAGCATTGCCTTGGTTTAACTTGTTAGGTCTAACTGGGTCATTCTATACTTTTGTGTCTGTTTTTTGTGTTATCCTTAGTGGGGGTGTGATTACATACATTATTTGACTATGCATTTTGTGGGTTTTGGGAAATGTTGTTCTAGGTTTTTAACATATTGCCAGAGCTATGGACCGTCTGCTAATTGCGTTTCTATGTCCATAATCTTGTGCTTTACAGTGCTTGTTTCTAGTGCAATTTGTGGTCTGTTCACCAGATTTAATTTTATTGCTTAGTGTTACAATGATATATATCATTAAATTATTTGTGTAATTCTGTTTATTTGGCTTCTTGTCCTGTGGTGTTCAAAAGTTAACATTTGCAAAGCAACACAATTACTGCAGCAAATGCAGTTGCCTGTGGAATTGCACTTATTACAAGAAACAACTGCTGATGACTAATAAAGAGACGCTTCTGTCCGGTGCCACAGTTCCTTGGCTTTGACGTTATCATTTGTATATATTTTTTTGGTTAAATTTTGTTATGTGAAAAGTAGTAGGAGTCATGAAGTTAAATAGTATGAAAAACTTGGAAATTTGGGGAGGTGATTAAGAAGTCCTCACGGTTTTGCTTGGGTGACAAGAAACCAGGAGCCCTATTAATTAAAGTGTCAATTGTCGATCAGTGCTCTATTGTATAGATGACTAGATGAGTAATGAGTCATTACCAACGAAAAAAAGGGCCACCATTTATTTTAATTAAAATTTTCACGTAATTAAAAAGAGTGTAATCGTAGAGTATAACAGCTGCTAAATCCGTAATTTACGCGGGTTTGTTATCATCTGTGTTGAGGCTCCACGGTAACAACAATATGTACTAATAGAATCAGCCGTCTGAATATTTTCACCTGATTGAATTGATTATCATATTAAAAATTTAAAATATCCTAATCAAGGTCAAAAAGATCAACCTCGAACAGAGAAAATCAAGCAGCGTTTTTTTGTGGAAGAGGTTAGCATTCTGTTTAGTTCAGGAATGCCAATAACTAACAGGATCAAAATCAAATTTATTTTAATCACTAAAAAATCGATCATTTTTAAAAAAAAATACAAACAAAAAAAAAGTGTCCTAGTCATATTCTCTCTCTTCAGTGCTTTTTCTGATGCGGAGGAGTGCACTCGCTCGACTACATTTTCATGGTGTGTGCGGAGTGACAGACCGTACCTCACTCACTTTTATATAACCGTCAAAATAAACAAAAACCCATCTCTCTCTCACACACACAATCGTTTCATATTCTTCTTATAAACAAAAGAAAAAACCCAAATGCCAAACCCAGCCATATAACGAGATTCAAATACAAAATGTAAAATTTTCTTCACTTCAAAATTCACATACACACAACAACAAATATCTTCACTTTTTTTTTTGGGTTTGTTTGTACGCTCTCTGTATTGATATCTGATTTGGGTTTTGGGTTTTTGATATTGGGTTCTGTTTGTTTTCCTTCTTCAATACTAACATTTTGAATGATGTATAATCTAGCTGAGAAAGAGAAAAAGAGAGTTATAGAGAAAATGAAGAGAGACGAAGAGCTTGGGAAGATGTTGAACGAGATTTCTCAAGCTTCGTATCTCAATCTTGGTCATCAAAACACGTCTCTTGTGAGTGGTTCACCGTTTGGTAGAGTTTCTCTGCAATCAACAGAGTACTCTTCTCCTTCCAGCTCTTGTTTTTCCAACAATGGGTTTTACTTGTCTGAGGACGCCTCTCCATTGTCAACAAGTGTTGCCTTTAATATGGACGACACTAACGATTATAAATCACCAAGTGGCACACCTTATTTTAATGGGTTGTGGTTGGATTCTAAACCAACTGATCCTTCTCATTTCAAGAAGAATATCAGTGAAAGGTCGGTTGATGAACTGGGTTTGTGTGAAAATCTTTTTAGAATGAATATTAGAGATGAAGACAAGGATCATAGTGTTAAAATGAAGAGACTTGAGATGGACCCAGATGGTGTTGGCTTTGGTTTTGGTGATGGGTATTTTGGTCGGAGTCTGTCTTATAATGTTGACAAATATAGCTCATTTGATGGTTTAAACAACAGTGCTTTTGATTATAGAGGGATAGGTTCTTCTACAAGTTCAGGTTCTATGAGTTTTGATGATGAAATGAACTCTTTATTAATTGGTTTCGGTGGGGGATATGCTGAGGGTGATTTAAAGGGATCTAATTTTTTTCACAATCAATCAAGTGATTTGCGTTCCAATCCAAGTTATAATATGCAAAGGAATTTTGTATCTGAGAAAAGAAAGGAACACGGAAGGAGCTGGACGAATGGCCCGATTCAATCACAGAATCCATCTAGGATTAGGCCTTATCTTGATGATGTTTCTCTTGGCTCACAGCAATTGAAGCACTCTGATTTAGAAAATCTGTTGTATAATGGCTCAATGTTGAAAGAGAGGACTAGTACAATGCCAAACAACAGGGTTATGATTGGAGAAGGGGATGTAGATGGTTTTGGTTATGAGGATAGTTTCATCATACAAGGAAAATGTCTAAATCAGGTCATCAACAAGGGACGTGATTCATCAAGGGGTCACAAGAAGAACAACCTCAATGAGATTGCTACAAGAAACTTGCTAGAGAAGACCTCTAAACTTGACACTTGTGCCTATGATGGTCGAATTTTTGACAATGGTCAGAGCCTAAGTAGTTATCAATCATTTCAGTTGCCACCAAAATCCAGTTCCTTAGTGGATGTTCGCGGTGGTATTTACTCAATGGCGAAGGATCAAAATGGCTGTCGGTTCTTACAAAGAGTGTTTGATGAGGGAACTTATCTTGATGTTCAGATTATATTCAATGAGGTCATTGGTCATGTTGTTGAACTTATGATGGAGCAGTTTGGCAATTACCTTGTGCAGAAGTTGTTGACTGTGTGCAGTGAAGAGCAAAGGATGCAGATTCTGCTGATGGTCACGAATGAACCAGGACAGCTAGTTAGAATTTGCTTAAACACATATGGGTAAATTCATTACACTTGAATATACTAGTTGTCTTTCTTATTTATTGTTTGAGTTATATATTCTTGCATTTATTTTTTGTTTCTAATTGTTATTGTTGTGATTGCGCCAGCACACGTGTGGTACAGAAGTTGATCGAGACACTGAAAACCAGGCAGCAGATTTCATTAGTCAAAGGGGCACTGAAACCTGGTTTTCTTGATCTCATTAAGGATCTGAATGGAAATCATGTGTTGCAACGCTGCTTGCAATGTCTTAGCAATGAAGATAACGAGGTATAACTTTTTCATTCCATTTATTTCAATCATGACAGTTAAGTGTGGTTCTTAATATCAAGTGTTTGTCAGAGATGTTCTCACTGCTTTAGCTTTTAGCATTCCTGAGTTCCAGTATGATGTTACTTTACAAAATGCACTTTTAATGCATACACGCATTTTCATTCTTGTTAAGTGACTATTTTCCTGCTAATCTTATATGTTTTTGAATGACTTCTTTAAAGATAGACTCTGCATTTCGGCATGATATTTATCCTAAGCTTTGACTTGTTTCTATATATTAGTTTACTATATGAATCTTATGCATTCCCCCTGATGATGTCAACATCATTCATCGGAGCCTAGAACCAGCATCTTGAGGTAACTTGTATTGAATTTTTCAACATTCTGCTCCATGTGTGCGTCATAGGCATAAGACAAGAAGCGGAGCATTTACTCTATCTGTTATTATTATTATTTTTTATTTATCATTCTAACTAGCTTATGAGAGGAAATCAGTTAGTAAGCAAACTGATCAAATGTGATTAATCCAAATATATTGGGTCAGCAACTAAATCCTGCTTCTTGTTGACCTGGTAAGGAAAACTTCTTTGATTACTTGCTAGGTATAAATTTGTACTCATAAGACTCCATTTACCTTCAAATTTCATCAACTCATTCCGATTCAGCAGTTTACTCTGCCGAATAGCTCAGTTTGTGCTCCTTAGAGAGTGCTTTTTATGGTTTCACCTTAGCATGGTTATATGTACATTAAAAGGGACAGGATAATTTGGAATCATCACTGAGACTTTTCAAGCTGTGGGTTCTTGTGATTGGACCACAGTCAGAATATCACTTTGGAAAACATAGATTCAAGTCTAGTGAATATCATAGTAGTTGTCATGGCTCAGTGTTAGATTTATTCTCTTAAATTACTCTATTGATTTCTGTCTCTTAACTCATGTTCTTTCTACTTTGCAACATCTACTTCTTTTCTCCTTCAGGCCAATATATTAAGGTTCTTCGTGTTCTCTTGACACATAAACGTTTGCTGCCATTAAGTTTCTATCTTGAGAGAATATGGCAAGATATCTCAATTGAAAGAAATTATCTTGATATCTTGAAGAGGTTTATTTTCTTGAACCTACACACTCTAGACTGCCCCTAGGTAGTGTACTAGTGTTGAAGACATTTGGTTCATTAAAAATAGGAAACATGATATTTTTGCTTTGTATAGGATCTAAAACTGTGTCAATTCTGCAATTTAGGTTAGAAATGCTGATTATTAATGAATTAATTTCATTTTATGCTGAAACTTTGCAGAGAACATTACCATTCTCATCTCGTTTAGTAAATTTCTCTTCCCACTCTGTAATCCTTTCTGTGGGTGTGGGTATGGGAGTGCATGTGAAACAGTCTAGACTTGCTCTAATAATGATTTGGGGCATGTGTTATGTCCCACTTGCATTGGTATATAATATGTACAT
Organism: Acer saccharum; assembly: GCA_030490815.1. Taxonomy (NCBI): domain Eukaryota; kingdom Viridiplantae; phylum Streptophyta; class Magnoliopsida; order Sapindales; family Sapindaceae; genus Acer; species Acer saccharum. The sequence goes on from CM059872.1 coordinate 32,381,754, forward strand.
GGACATGGTGATTTTCTCTAATAAATGCATGTAGATGTATCATGAAGGGTCAGTAGAAGGTTAACAACATTACCGCCAAGCAGATTGATCAGTTATAATAGTTTTGCTGGATTTGCCAACCCATATATGCAGTAATAGGTTGTGGAACAGAGAATAGTACTTGACTAACATATGATCTCTACAAGGCGGCATCACCATCTGGAGTTTTCAATTGTATTGAGGAATGCAGGATGACAAATTTGTGAAGCTGTTCATGTTGGTCATAACCATAGCTCAGTAATGGGAGGGTGGACTTAAAGTCATCCAAAGAAGTTTTTAGTTTTTTATTGTGTATACTGTCTTTTTACCTAGTTTGAGGCCTGGGGTACGTCTAAATGAAAGTGAATTCATTTTAACAGACTTTCACGAAGGTAGCATGCATCACTTACATGTTTTTTCTTTATAAAATATTTGAAGCTTTTCAGCAATGTTCTGATTATAACCTATTAATTCCAGTGTAGAGTTTTGCTAATTACATGCCTTTGTTGAAAATAGAGTATGCAGGACCTGCTATAGTTTTTTCAATAAATTTTCTGTTTTAATCTTTTTCACCCTTTTCTTTCCTGTCAATGATCTCTTGCAGTTCATATTTGATGCTGCTGCAAAGTTCTGCGTTGACATTGCAACTCATCGGCATGGTTGTTGTGTGTTGCAAAGATGCATTGCTCATTCCTTTGGGGAACATCGTGATAAGCTGATCACTGAAATTTCCACCAATGGGATTCTCCTTGCACAAGATCCTTTTGGGTAATCATCTGAATCTGAATTATATTATTAGAATTATTTTGATTACTTCTGACTAAAACTTTTAATGGGATTTGACAATGTAAGTTAATGTATATTCTGATATTGCTGGTTACTTGGTGAATCAGAGTATCTTTTACATAAAAGTGTGTTCTGTTTTACTTATTTTTCAGTGTCACTACATGTTGTTTGCCTCATAAATACCTGATATTGATGAATGCCTTTCTATTTTGCATGTTGCCATGGCTATCAAGAGTAAGAATTCTATATATGTACTACTATACTTCTATAAATTTATATTAAAGGAATTTGTAGTTTTACTATAATCCAGAATATTTTGTCTCCATCATGGAAGTGGTTGTAAGGGCGTCTGAAATATGCGGCTCACTTTCTTTGAAAAGCTCTTCAAAAAGTAGCTTTCTTCTTCTTCTTCTTTTCTCTTTTGGAAAAGAGAGAAAATTTCAAAGTGAGAATTGAATCCATGCCAGCTAAGTACTACCTTGGCAATGACATTATCTCTACTTGAGAAGACTGCTCTACTTTAAGATGAAAAATTTAACAGAATATTGGTGTACTTATTATGGCTTTGAATAAACATAGTAGCTGTTTGAGATGCGTAAGATGGTATTATGCCGTACAAATTGAATAACAAATTATTATCTTTTTATTTTCTGGTAACAGTTTGATCATTGGATTCTGATGGTATATTTGAGGATCATAATTGAAAATTTAAAGTAGAGAGCTAAGTTTAGTTTAATACAATTTCATTAATTGAACACTCTCGATTAAAAGATATTTTATGTTTTAGAATATTTGGTCACTCTTTACTTGTTCATTTTCCCATCTATTCTATGGCCCTAGTATTTGTGGAATTTTAATTTCTTTGTCAAATCACCATATTCATGGAAGGGCTATTACTTGTAAAATTTTGTTGTACATCCCAAATCATTTGATTAATATTTATATGTTTTTATCTACCAAATTAACTCACAAAGATTTAACATATATTAACTCTTAGGTTGTTTAGTTTCTCCATCCACCAATCTCCAGTCACCAATTCTTCTTTTGGTATCCATTCATGGTCTAGTTTGCTAGCATTCATATGTATGAGCAAAAACAAATGTTTTACTATTATTTCAAGTTAATTTTTCTTCTTTCTTTGCATACTGTAACCTTTCATTAATCATAATTCAGTCTGGGAAGTGGCTGTTTCTAACAGTTATCATGGTTTTGTGCCTAAGTTTTATTCTGTTATCTGACTCAAGGCCATTGTTCTTTCTGTGACACCAGAAATTATGTTGTTCAATACATTATAGAGCTGAAGATCCCTTCTGTCATTGCCAACTTGCATTCTCAGTTTAGAGGACACTATGTTCACCTCGCGAGGCAAAAGTTTAGCAGCCATGTGGTTGAAAAATGCATCAGGAATTTTGGAGAGATTCGATCACAAATTGTCCATGAATTTCTTTCTGTGCGACATTTTGAACAGTTGTTGCAAGATCCATTTGCCAACTATGTTATTCAGTCTGCATTGGCAGCTACAAAGGTTAGTATACAAACATGCCTGAACCTGGTTTGATTTTCCCATTTTTTAGTAGATTCTGTCTTTGATTTCTCTGTTATTTGTCAAAACCAGGGCCCTCTTCATGCTTCACTGCTCGAATGTGTCCGACCCCACAGTATCTTACGTACTAGTCCATATTGCAAGAGGATTTTCTCACGGAACCTCTCAAAGAAGTGATGTATATTCGTCTGTGGTAAGGAGTGTTGTTGTTCTTCCAAAGTTACTACTACCCTGTTCACTACCAATAAGTATCAATCTATCTTGGGCTACTAGATGTAGAATAACTTTCAGAATACGATGCAGATGTCCTGATGAGAAGTTTTTTCTGCTGCTTGGGATTTGTGGATTATCTACCTGAGATAGATGAATGTAAACTGAAAGTTTTGCTTCCAGTTGTTTGTTTATTATGCAGATATGACTTGTATGTACTATTCTGTTATCGTGTTGTTGTCGTTTTGTTTATCTAAACTTTGAACGAACGATATTTCACACGGTTGGAATCACAGCTTTTGCTTTAAATCTCTGTAAATGTGATGCAGGATTATGTTTCCTCATCATTTCTGAAGCTGGGTTAATTAAAATGTGGTTTGTTAGGTGAGAAATATTAGTAGCTGCCTGCCAATATACAGATGAGAAAGTATTTCTCCTTTGGAAAATGTAGATATGGATTATTATTTGTGTTAGCAACTATCCCTACGAATTCCTATTAACATGTCTTACGATGTAGGTCAAAAACACTTGATTAATAGGTCATAAACATTAATACCAGTCAACCCAACACTCCTTTTTCAACCCAAAAATGAAGACCCATTGTGTGCCACCTCACCATTTGTAAGAGCATCCACAAATGGTCAAGCTACTTGAAAGAGCATCCACAATGCATAGGAACCAAACAGAAGACCCATTGTGTGCCACCTCACCATTTGTGGGTCTTACTTTCAAAAAATGGGTCTTCCCATTTGTGTTCTCTCTAAATAGATCTTCTTTCCCCACAATGCAACTAAATTGAAAAAGATAAATTGGATCCACCTTTTTTTTATTTTTTCCGGTAAAATATAATATATATATATATATATATATATTAATAAATAAATTATATAATATATTTTAAATATCAAATAAATTATAATTAATTTAAAATAAAACAGTTAATTAATTTAAAATTATCACAACCGAATTAATGTTTTCATAATTCAAGTCTAGTAAAATTAATTAAAAAAATTAATGGTTTCATTTAAATTATTTTAGTTTCATTAAAATTAAATTTTAAAATTAAAATTAAATTTATTTATATTTTTTCATTATATATATAATTATTAATTTCAATAATTATATATTTAAATTTATATAATTATATATATACAATTTTTCTATTGTCAGTTGGAACTGACAAAAAATATATTAGTTCCTTACATGTGTGCTATTGGATTTAAATACTTTGATTTGACTGCATGCACTTGTCAAAGTATCTTTTAAATCCAATGACCAATATGCAAGGAACTGATATATTTTATATCAATTCGAACTGATAATAGAAAGACTGTATATATATAAGCCCAATGATTGGGCAAGACCCAAATTGAGTTATACTCTAGTCTGGTAGGTTCCACAAATGGGTCACTTTTTTTGGGTCTTATCCAATCACCCCCCCTAAAACTAGATCCACTCTCAAATAGCTCTTGAGAAATGGGTCTCATTTGAGCCCCATTATGGGTGGACCCAAAAACAAAACCTATTTGTTGCCACATTATTAAAAATGGTACTCGAGTCTGGTAGGTTCCACAAATGGGTCACTTTTTTTGGGTCTTATGCCCCGCCCCCCCAAAAACTAGATCCACTCTCAAATAGGTCTTGAAAAATGGGTCTCATTTGAGCTCCATTATGGGTGGACCCAAAAACAAGACCTATTTGTTACCACATCATTAAAAATGGGTCTTGCCATCTGGATCCACTTAATTTGGGTATCTTTTCCCCACAATGGGGGTAAATTAGAAATGTAAAAGTGGATCCACTTTTTTAACTTTTTTCCAAACAATCATTACTCTTCTTTAAAATATTATATATATATATATATATATATATATATATATATTAATAAATAAATTATATAATATATTTAAAATATCAACACTATCAATAATTATTTAACAAATTATAATTAATTTAAAATAAAACAATTTATTAATTTAAAATGATCACAACCGAATTACATTAACAATAAAAATAAATATTTAAAACAAAATATTGTCTACGATTAGATATGGCGCCGGTTCCAGTTTGGTTCCTGTTCCTGTTTCGTTTCGAAAGTGACGGTTCCGAAACCGGAACCTCCCTCGTAGAGATTTTGGTTCCGGTTTCGGTTCCGGTTCCTCGGTTCCGATTCGGTTCGGTTCTGTTCTAGCGGTTTCGACTGTTCGGTTTCTGTTATAGTCCAGTTTTGATTCCAAACCTTTAAAACCGATTTTGGTCCGGTTTTGAAGGTTTGGTTCCGATTCCGATTCCGATTCCGATTCCGATTCCGATTTTGAAGGTTCGGTTCGGTTCCGGTTCGATTTCGGTTCCAGTTCCAAACCTTAAAAAAATTAATGTTTTCATTCAAATTATTTTAATTTCATTAATATAAAATTTTAAAATTTAAATTAAATTTATTTATATTTTTTTTCATTATATATATAATTATTGAAATTAATAATTTTATATTTAAATTTAAATAATATATATTAAATTTATTTATATTTTTTCATTTTATATATAATTATTGAAATTAATAATTATATATTTAAATATAAATAATATATTTTTTTTTAATTTAAATTATATATATATAAGCCCAACCCAATGATTGGGAGGTGTTGGGAACCCAACTCCAATCATTGGGCAAGACCCAAATGGAGTTCCACATTTAGAACCCAATTTGGGTCTAGTTGTGTAAAGCCCACAAATAGGTCTTATTTTTGGGTCAATTTTTCAACCATTGTGGCATTATTGGATCCAAACAAAAACGGGTCTCCTAAAAATTGGTCTCTTTTATCCACCATTGTGGATGCTCTAATGGTCCATAATTTGTTGTAATCTCAAACATGTGAATCCCTTTTTATTTCTTCCAAAAATTAGAAAAATGGAAAATTGGCAAACAACTGATTGCAAACCAGTTCTCGCTATAATAAAACCATACCACATAATAAACTTTTAATAGCAGCAAATGCTATCACCATATTATTTTAGGTAAATATAAACAAAGTTTTTTCACACTAGCATGAGTCACATGACCACAAAACACAACATTCAGCACAATATGAAAACCAAACAGCAAACATAGAAAATAGGTCACTTGTTCCTTAAGCGAAAAGAAACAGGAACAGCTCAAGCATCCTCATATCCTACCAGTGCTAGAAGCATTTTTTCATAGTCCCCGTGAGTGTCCTTGACAATGGCACGATCCAGAGGAACACTGCTCCTTTTATGGTATTCTTCTTTTATTATCTTCATATCAACCTCTGCCCTTGTAGCGACAACTCTAGTAAGAGCTCCTTCATCTGTTCCCTGTCTGTTGATTGCTAGACGGAGAACCTTCTCGAAATACTTCTCAGGGCGGATCAAGCACTTAACCGTTGCCCTCAGTAATGCAAGATACTCGTCCTTAGGGTCAGTCTTTAAGTCCTGCAAGTAGAAGTAAAATTTTAAGCTTAATATAATAATTTGAAAAGCAGGAAGAGAAAAATCTAAAAGAGTATATAGTTTAAGAAGATATATCGCCAACAAATAATTTCAAAACTTACTGGCCTACCTTGTTGATATCATTTCCGAATGCATTTTTGTAATGATTCAGAGTTGCATTGATTTGTGCTTTGCTCCTTGTAGCCAATATCCGGATGAGATCCTCATCACTGTAAGCCTTATCAGAGATTTTCTCATGGAGTATCTTAGCTTCTGATTTTGCGAGAGTCATGTTCACCTCATCTCCCTCGTAACGATATGAGCTCACAAGAGGTAGCAAAAGCTAGAAGCAGCAAATGTGTAGCAACATCCAGTCGTTCACAATGCAAACAAGAAATAAGTATTACAATGGCTTAATAATGAAGACACAAGTATAGAAATAAAATGCATAAGCCAATAAAAATATCAATCAAGTATAGAATAGGTGGGGAAATCCAAATTTCAAAACAAATAAAGAACAGCAACATAATCATTGTTGTTAAAGCAGCATCATCAAAGGCATATTCCCTTCTGACTTGTGATCTAGTCTCTACATGCCCAAAAATTCATCAGGTCAAACCCACTAGAAATAACACCAGAAACCATGTGTAGATGTAGCATATCTAGTCTAAATTCAAAAATTACTCCCTACATTCTAATCAAACTAACATATAAAAGTATGAAATATGTTCATTGGTAATAGGAAAAAAATTATATTATGATAAAAAAGTATATAACTTCAGCAAAAAAATTCCCAAAAAGATCATAGTCATAATCATCAATATTCTTTCAAAGCACTTAATTTAATAATACAGAAGATGTACCTTGCGGAAGTCCCCCTTAGTGTGATAGGCAACATCCTCTTCAAGAGATTTCTTGAAACGAGCATGATAAGCCTGCCTTGCCTGAAGCAGTTGATTTGAAGACCTTGTGCATGCAATTTCCATAAGAACTTGATTGCTTGAAGTCCACCTCTTAGTTGCTTCATTAGCCAACAATGCATCACGCTCAGCAGGTTCAAGAGTCCAAAGCAATACCAGCCTCTGATGATAAGGAACTCGGAAAAAAAGATATATGTCAGTCTCTTAAAAGTTAAAACATCATGCTCATTCCTTCCTCTGCACAATTCAGCTTGTCAAACATAATAGAATAGGTTGATAAATAACTAGTAACAAAGATTTAGACTTCATCAACTATACAAGCAATCAGAAACAAAGCTGAGATCTGTTCTGCTGTCAAAGCAAAGACCTCAAACCATTCAATGAAACAGATACTCTACAGAGCAAAATGAAAGTAAATTAAAAAAAAAATTGACCTCAAAGTCGTTTGAAAGTTCCTTGTCAAGTGCCTTGAGAAGATCTTCTCCATAAGTTTCAGCATATTGTTCACGAATCAACTTACGCTGAGCAGCATTTCTGTGGGCCAATATGGATATGATCAGCCCCTCATTTGTTCCCCATCCTGCAAGATATTTTATATAAAAAGAAAGACTTGAGATAAAATCATTCAAATATAGAAGTAACAGCGTGTCGAAAAATTTCCAATAGAACTCGCATTTCTGATACAAAAAAGTTATGATAAATTAATGATCATATGAAAATACAATCATTCCAAAAACAACAAATTGATGAATTGGAGTTACAACCAAAAGTCCATTGGTTCTCAGATTAGGCTGTAATATGTATTTTAATCATACAAAATTTTGCAAAGTTTAATTGATAATCTTAAATCTAGATCTATAATTACAAAGTGAATCAAAATTGCATGAAATGCCAAAGAGATCAAAATCTAACATAGCAAACATGAAAATAAGCATCAGAAAGTAAATGAATACAGTATCAGATCATCAAACCACCAAAGTAAATGAATAAAGTATCAGATCATCAAACCACCAATGTAAAACCCCCAAACATAAAAATTGACTTCGACAACAAGAAATTGAAGATCAGATATTTCAAACACCATTGTTCATACAATCAGCCTTCATAGATCAAGCTCGTTTGACATTTAAATGTAACTCGCCAAGCACATATCTACAACAGCTTCGTATAAATATAATTTAACTCTAGTAATCGTTTCAACAAAAATACATATATCTCTAAATAGATAGATCATCATTCTATCGATCAAAAAAACTGCAGTTTCAAGTTAAAGTCAGATCATCAAAAAAACTGCAATCGAAATTTTTAATTTGTATATAATCAGACCACCAAGAGAGTAAAACGACAGATCCGATCGTCGAAAATGGAGGATCATGAAAATGAATCATAAAAAACAGAGGTTTGATTAAACAACAGTAAAAGAAATGGCGATGATGAGAGATCACCTGAAAAGGCTTTTCTTAGTTGCTCGCAGTCTTCGGATACAGAGGGGATTTGCGATGGGACAATGAGAGTAGACATAGTTTCGAATTGGTATTTTTTTTTTCTCTGCAAGTCTGTGAAGAATCGAGGACGATATAGATAAGTGAAGTGAATAGGCTTATTTAAAGGCAAGAACGTAGTTGTTGTCGGGACGTGTCATGCTTTTTTTTTTTTTTTTTTTTTTTTTTTTTTTTGCCTTTTGCCACGTCACTTTCCTTTTTTCGGATTCAAAGGGCGATTATTACTTCAGGTCTTCAGCTAAATGCCGCTGGACACGTGTAAAGTTTACAACACCGTACACCGTACACGTGTAAAAGTTTCACACGAGAGAAATGCGTCTAATATGTATATTCATGTTATTAAAAGTAATATTGGTTGTATAATGAGTTTTTATAGTAATCATATAATTTTAAATATGTTGTGTTTATAAAGAGTAATATTGTATAGCCAAAATAACGGGTGAAATGAGCTGTCATCGCCATATAAATCATGAGATGACGTTGTGAATGATACAGTAAAGATAAATCATTTACCATATTAGTGATTTATAAAATAGGTTTGTAAATCATATTTACGGGTAACAATATCGACACCCTTACATCAATATTTGGACAATAAGAATTTGAAAATATAAAGTCACCCTTTATGGCTTTATATATTACAGGATTATTCAACTTAAATTTTTGACTTTAATATGTAATTATTTATTTATTTTAAATTTTTTATAAAAGAAAAATAAAATAACAGAGCTATAGCTCAGTCTCAGCTAAGCCAGTGCAGATTCCTCCCTTGATATCCTGAAAACGAAAATCATATATTGTAATAAGAAAATTATAGTTAATTAGTTATCCAAATAATATGATAAGAAATTATTAAGTGCATCCAGCGTGTTGATGCATTAACACCCCATAAACTTAGCAATCAAGTAATTTGATTAAATATGTTCAAAAAAAAAAAAAAAAAAGTAATTTGATTAAATATGTTTGTGATGTGACAGGTTCAATTATGCAAAGAAATATCCCATTCCATGGATTATTTCATAAGCACTTTACTTGAAAACTAATAACAACGTACATATATGATATAATTGTAAATATCTTGAAGAGTAATAACATTTCCTTGGAAGACTTGATTTCCTTTTACACAATTATTTCTCATCGTGTGAATTTGCTGTTGATCAGACTGATAACATCGGAATAATCATGTTCATGCTCGGCCTATACTGTGGATTGTCGTGTAAACAAGTAATCGCAATGTTTAACATTAATATCACTTCATCTTGAACTTCAGGTGGAGGAATTGGAAGGCGCTGGTCCAAAAATTCTGTCAACACCAAGTTCTCCCCTGTCAATGGAGATGACAGAGAGGGGATGAGATCACCTGGGTGCTTTCCTTTTATCACTTCCAATACCAATACCCCAAAGCTGTATACATCACATTTTTCCGTTACTTTCATCGTGTATGCAAACTCTGAAAGAAAAAGAAAATGGCGATCTTTAGACATAATGTGATATTTAGTCTAAAAATTATGTTAGTGAAAAAAAAAAGACATCTCAAATTAAAAGAATAATGATCTTAGATTACCTGGTGCAATGTATCCGTAAGTGCCAGCAACTTCTGTCCAATTGGAAGCCGAGTCTCGCTTCATCAGCTTGGCAGTGCCAAAATCTGAAACATGAGCCTCATAGTCTGGATCCAGCAAAATATTTTTGCTTGATATATCTCGATGAACGATTGGTTGCGAGCAATCGTGGTGCATGTAAGATAAAGCATGAGCTACGCTCTTAATGATAGTCAGTCTCTTACTCCAATCCAATTCTGTAGCTTTTTCCTCTTCATTCAAGATTGCGGCCAAGCTACCCTTTTCAAGATACTCATACACCAGAAATGAATGTTGTGCATTTGAACAGAAACCATATAATTTCACAATGCTTCGATGTCGGATTTCTGTCAATGCCTTTATCTCATTCAGAAACTCTTTCCTGAAATTCCTTTCACCATTAGGAAGAGAATGGAGTTTCTTCACAGCTACAATGCTTGCTGATGGTAGCTTTGTCTTGTAGACAGTTCCATATCCCCCCTTTCCAATGCAATACTTATCATCAAAATTGTCGGTTGCTTTTATGATGTCTGAATACAAAATGTTTCCATCAAAATCCCATATGGAGAGAAACTCTTCACTGTGTTTTGTTGAAGCATCTCTCTTTCTTTTCTGTAAAATGAAGTAAATTCCAATGGACGCTAACAAAAGTAGAAAAGCTCCCAAAAGAGGGAATGTGATCGAAAACACCAGTTTATTGTGACCTTTCCTCGACATGTGTTCATACCTGGTAAAAGGGGGATTGCATGGTCTTAGTCCTCGAACATTGCCACACAAATCCTTGTTCCCTGCAAATGCTTGTATGGGAGCATCTTGAAATGCTTTGTTGTCTGGGACAGGACCCTGCAAATCATTGTAGGATATATCGACCTCCAACGATCTATTCATTTCATTGAAATTCTTTGGAATGAAACCTGAAAGACAATTGTGGGAAAGATTCAGATGCTCCAAGCTCTCCATATTGCTGATTTTTGAAGGTATCTCTCCTCTGAGAAGGTTATGACTTAAATCCAACTTGGACAGTATAGGCAAGTTCCCCAACTGAGCTGGAATTTCTTGGTTGAATTTGTTGTGGCTCAAATTCAAATCGTGCAGCTTGATGAAGTTCCCCAGAGATTCCGGAATTGATTCGCTCAAATTGTTTGTAGACAGGTCCAAAACCTCTAGATTAGTCAGTTCCCCGATTTCTGGAGGTATACCACCAAAAAGTTGGTTGTCGCCCAGCAGCAACTTAATAATAGAAGTCAACTTTCCCAGTTCCTTGGGAATTTCTCCAACTAAATTGTTGGAAGAAAGATCCAGTGCTTGTAGCCGAGTTCCAATTCCAATCCCAGGTGGTATGCATCCCGAGATATTATTCCCGGCAATCCGTAGGTCAACTAATTTTGGACACCTTTCCCAAGTAGATGAAATTTCACCATGGAACTTGTTATAGCTTAGATCTATAAATTCCAGGTTTGGAAAGACACCTCCAAAGTCTTCTGCTAAATTCCCAGTGAGTTGGTTTCCATCCAGACGGGCTCTGACCAAGCTTCTGCATTTTTTCAAGCTTCTTGGTATTGGACCTCTTAGATGGTTGTTATTTACCGTGAACCTTTGAAGTGATCCACCTAGGCAAATGTTTTGCGGCAGATAACCAGTAAACTGGTTCTCGTCTAGTTCCATCACTGTCAAATTCATGAGATTTCCTAATTCTGGAGGAATGGAACCCGAAAGTTTGTTTTTACGAAGATATAAAATTTGTAAACCAATCAAATTACCAAAGGAAGCAGGGATTGAACCACTCAATTGATTATCACTCAGCTCTAGATCAGTAAGAGAGATCAAATTCCCTAACTCATCAGGAATGGGACCTGAAAGTTGATTTTGATAGAGATGTAGAAGAGTGAGGCTTCTCATACCACCTAGCGATGCTGGAATCGGACCAGAAAGATTATTTTGAGAAAAGCTTAGACTGCTAAGAGACTTCAAATTTCCTATTTCAAGGGGAATTGGACCAGAAAGGTTATTGTGGAATGCTGATAACACAGTGAGTTTTTTCAAGTTTCCAAAAGTGGAAGGAATAGGGCCAGTGAAAGTGTTGGTATCAATGTATAGTTCAAGCAAATTGTTTAGATTTCCTAATTCTGGAGGAATGGAACCTAAAAGGGAATTGTTGTAGAGATACAAATAAGCTAGGTTACTGAGCTTACCAAGAGAAGTAGGAATTGAACCATGTAAACGGTTGCTATACAAGGCAAGGTCTTCTAGATATCTCAAACGACCTATGTCATTTGGAATCAAGCCATTTAGCTGATTTTGAACAAGGTGCAAGACGTGAAGATTTGTAAGGAGACAAATTTCTGGTGGGATTTCTCCAGAGAGCTGGTTAGTGGATAGATCGAGATAAGTGAGTTTGGAAAGGTTTGCAATTTGAGAAGGGATGTTACCAGAGAGTGAATTTATAGAAAGATCAAAATACTTAAGATTAGGAAAAGATGAGAATGAAAACTCATGAAGCGTACCATTCAAACTGAAACCGGTCATATTTATTTTGATGACGCTTCCAGCAGAGTTGCATGAAATTCCAAACCAAGTGCATGAGCTTGTGCTTGGTTTGGAATTGGTGGCATTGTGAGAAAGCAGAGTCCAAGAAGGTAGCCGAGACTGCGTTTGGTTTGAAAAGCTGGCTTTCCATTTGAGAAGAGCGTTTGCTTCATCAGTAGAAGCAGAAGCAGCAGTTGGTAGCAAAGCAAATATGTTAAAAAACAGGACAATGAAAACAGGGGAGAGTAGGTTTTTCAAGTTTAATGTTTTTGCCATTGTTTTCGGTTTTGTATATTGCAATGATTATTCACAAAATTTTCCCGCATATATATAACCAGAATCCTGGTGGTATTATAGAAATTCATGCAAGAACGAAGACCTGGGTCAAGTCGTCCACCACTGTTTTATTTGTTAAGACTTTTGAGAGTTTGCTCTACGCTTTGGTTGGGGTCAAGGAGTCAAGGTCTCTTCTCTTTTTCTTTAGAAAAGAGACACTTGGGTCCATTACAATTTACACACGAAAGTCAAAAGAATATTTGTAAAAAATGTATTTATGTGGGCCCTGTGATCAATTATTTTGGAATATGATTAAATGAAGACAAGTATGGGCAGAAAACAAAATGCATGCCGTTGACTGTTGGCTGTTGTTTCACACATCAACTTCAACAGAGTTTGAACACAAGGAAAGGAGTCCATGCCCCAACGGTTGGGGTTGAGACTTCAAAGAGTGCCGGGTTTATTACGTGTTATATGCACAATATTTTCACTTCAGAATCTTTTGGTTTAATTAAAAGTAAATTTAAGTAATTATATAATTTTTTAATAACTTTTTGAATTTTTTAAATTAATTTGAAAGTTTTTTGAATTGTTAAAGAAATTTATATTAATGATTTAATTTTAAAATTTCAGATAAGGTGTATTTATAAAGAGTTAGGACCCTCTCTCCTTACTTTTTTTTTTCTCATGATGATACACAAAACCATTAAAAACGATCTTATAATATTTGGCAATTCAATCTGTCAGACTTTTCAAAAATATATATATTTTTTAATAGATTGCTGGTAGTTTTACTGTGTAATTATGTCGAGCACATGATCCTAGTCAGATCCTCCAGAATTTGCAGAAATTGTGGCACAATTTTAGAAGATAAATTATTTGCAAATCTAAGCAATTTACCTTTTTTTTTTTTTTTTTTTGGAAGTTTCGAATCAACCAAAATTTGGATATTATTTGACATAATTGGGAAGTTAGAACTTACAATGGTAATAATTTATATAGATTGTGAAATTAATTTGGCTGTAAATTACTAAGTAATCAAGTTTAAAGGGAAATTATATAAAGTTTAATCAACCAAAAGAGGACAGAAAGATATGGCCCACAAAGATGCAATAAATGAATAAAACGAGAAGAAAAAGAGAACTGACCATTAGGATCTGAAGCAGAAACAAGCAGAGTCCCAATTATGAACCTTTTTTTTTTTTTTTCTCCTTTGTTAATAAAAAATAAAATTAATTAGGCTTGTAATTTACTAAGTTGTAATTGTAAATAAAATAAAATATATAAATAACAAATTACAAAATAAAATAAAATAAAATTCATGGGGTTGGGTCACCCGAAAATAAAATAAAATAAAGAAATGACAAATTATAAAATTAAATTAAAATAAAACTAAACAAAATGACAAATTACAAATTACACTTCATTGAGTATTTGGGGATTGGGTCACCCGAAATTCAAAAATAACATAAAATAAATAAATGAAAAATTACAAAATTAAATTAAAATAAAACTAAAAAAAAATGTAAAGTTATTAGCCTTGCACTTAATTTTTACCACAATTAAGTTGCCTACGTATCTTCTTGGGGGGTTTAGAGGAATCAAACATACCTTCTATTTATCTAATAAAACAAGTTTTCAAACAAATGTCCTATTCAAACACAAACATCCCAATTGGAATGTGCTTGTGTTATGGAAAGTTAATAGTGCCATTGGATAAAAAGGAGAGGTTATTTTGGTGGGTAAATTTCACAAACAACCCTCGAATTTCATTTTTTTTTTTCTAATAATTACATAGATATACCTTACCATCATTTGACTTTTGTTAACTTTAACTTTTAACCACATTTATATCCCGAAATGACTAAACTACCCTTGAAAACTTATTTATCTTTTCTTTTATTATTTAAAAATATTAAAAATATTTACTTAAAAATTGAAAAAATTAGTACAATTTTTTTTTTTGTTGCTTTTATTTTCTTTTTCTTTCTATCATTTTTTTTTTTTTTTTTTACATTTTCCATGTCCCCAAACACCAAATTTTTAGATTTCAAAAACCAACTTTATCACCAAAACATTCAATTTCATACTCATCAACCCACAAATAATTTCATTTCATCAATACAATCAAAACCCACTAACAATTACATTTAATCAACAGAATCGAAACCCACAAAACTCACTAAACACAATCAAAACCCACTGAACACAGCCATTTTTCCAGTTTTGTGGATTCTGATTGTGTTAAAAAAAATGATAGATAGAAAGCAACAAAAAAATTGTACCGATTTTTTCAATTTTTTAAGTAAATATTTTTTAATATATTTAAATAATAAAAGAAAAGATAAATAAGTTTTCAAGGGTAGTTTAGTCATTTCAGGATACAAATGTGGTTAAAGGTTAAAGTTAACAAAAGTCAACTGACGATAGGGTATATTTATGTAATTATTAGAAAAAAAATGAATATTTATACAATTACACCTAAATTCAGGGTTGTTTATGAAATTTACCCACCAAAATAACATCTCCCTTTTACCCAAGGGCACTATTGACTTTCCATACCCCAAGCACATTCCAATTGGGATGTTTGTGTTTGAATAGGGCATTTGTTTAAAAATTTGCTTTATTATATAAATAGAGGGCATGTTTGTGCAATTAACCCTAATATTGGCATCCTTACATTAATAGTTGGACCATAAGAATTTGGAAATATAATGTCACCATTTATGGCTTTATATATTATAAGATTATTCAACTTAAATTTGTCACTTTAATATGTAATTATTTATTTGGTTTTAATTTAAAAAAAAAAAAAAAAGAACAATAGCTCAGTCTCACAAATAATTAAATTTATGACTATCATGATTGAATCACATTAACACGAGAGAAATGCATCTAATAATTATATTCAGGTATAATGGATGTTTTATAGTAATAATTTAATTTTTAAAATTTTAGATATGGTGTATTTATAAAATAGGTGATAATATCAGCACACATAAATTAATAGTTGGGCGATAGTAATTTGGAAATATAATGTTACCCTTTACGGTTTTATTTATATAACATATTATAAGATTATTCAATTTAAATTTGTGACTTTAATACATAATTATTTATTTATTTATTTTAAAAAAGAGCTATAGCTCAGTCTCAGTCAACTAGCCAAAGCCAGTGAAGATTTCTGAAAACGAAAATCATATAATGTAATATGAAAATTATAGTTAATTAGTTATCTATATAATATGATAAGAAATTATTAAGTGCACCCATGGTATTTGTTAGTGATAGTACACAGAGCAGAACTCAGGTTAGTGAACCCACAAGCTCAATTTACAATAGTGGTACTATAGCCGTTAAGCGAGACAGAGCTGTTAAGGTAAATGTATAAAAAGGTCTCTATAGCCGTTTTTGTTGATTAACAAAGAAGAAAAAATTTCTCTCAGAATTCCATTGTTGTTCTCTCAAAAGCTTGAATACTCTTTCAAGCTTTTTCACAAACAGTTTACGGTTTTCATCAAATACTTTACTCTAAATATATTTTCAGCATTGAAGCATGTAATTTTATTAAATATGCAAAGAAATGCTTTTATTTCATAAGCACTTGAAAACTAAAAACAACGTACATATATGTAAATGTAAATACTTTGAAGAGTAATAATTAATACTTCAACATAGCTTTTCAGCTAACATTTCCTTCCAAGACATGATGGCCTCTTACACAACTATTTCTCATCGTGTGGATTTGCTGTTGATCAGACTGATAACAGCGAAGCAATCATGTTCATGCTCGGCCGAGACTGTGGATTGGCATGTAAGCAAGTAATCGCAATGTTTAGCATTTGTATCACTTCATCTTGAACTTCAGGTGGAGGAATTGGAAGGCGTTGGTCCAAAACATCTTTCAACACCATGTTCTCCCTAGTTAATGGAGATGACAGAGACGGGATGAGATCACCTGGATGCTTTCCTTTTATCACTTCCAATGCCAATACTCCAAAGCTATACACATCACTTTTTTCTGTTACCTTCATCGTGTATGCAAGCTCTGGAAGAAAAAGAAAATGGTAATCTTTAGGCATAATGTGATATTTAGTCTAAAAATTGTGTTAGAGAAAAGGCAAAAAAAAAAAAAAAAACAAAGACACTAAAACTAAAAGAATAATGATTTTAAGAGTACCTGGTGCAATGTATCCATAAGTGCCAGCAACTTCAGTCCAATTGGAACAGTCTAGCTTCATCAGCTTGGCAGTGCCAAAATCTGAAACATGAGCCTTATAGTCTCGATCCAGCAAGATATTTTTGCTTGATATGTCTCGATGAACGATTGGTGGCGAGCAATCATGGTGCATGTAAGATAAAGCATGAGCCACGCTCTTAATGATATTCAGTCTCTTACTCCAATCCAATTCTGTAGCTTTTTCCTCTTCGTTCAAGATTGCAGCCAAGCTACCCTTTTCAAGATACTCATACACCAAAAATGAATGTTGTGCATTTGAACAGAAACCATATAATTTCACAATGCTTTGATGTCGGATTTTTGTCAATGCCTTTATCTCATTCAGAAACTCTTTCCTGAAAGTCTTTTCACCGTTAGGAAGAGAATGGAGTTTCTTCACAGCTACTATGCTTGCTGATGGTAGCTTAGTCTTGTAGACACTTCCATATCCTCTCTTTCCAATGCAATACTTATCATCAAAATTGTCGGTTGCTTTTATGATGTCTGAATACAAAATGTTTCCATCCAAATCCGATATGGAGAGCAACTCTTCACTATTTTCTGTTGAAGCATCTCTCTTTCTTTTCTGTAAAAAGTAGTAAATTCCAATGGACGCTAACAAAAGTATAAGAGCTCCCAAAAGAGGGAATGTGATCAAAAACACCAGTTTATTGTGACCTTTCCTCGACATGTGGTCATACCTGGTAAAAAGGGGATTGCATGGTCTTAGTCCTCGAACATTGCCACACAAATCCTTGTTCCCTGCAAATGCTTGTATGGGAGCATCCTGAAATGCTTTGTTGTCTGGGACAGGACCCTGCAAATCATTGTAGGATATATCGACCTCCAACGATCTATTCATTTCATTGAAATTCTTTGGAATGAAACCTGAAAGACAATTGTGGGAAAGATTCAGATGCTCCAAGCTCTCCATATTGCTGATTTGTGATGGTATCTCCCCTCTAAGAAGGTTATGACTTAAATCCAACTGGGACAGTATAGGCAAGTTCCCCAACTGAGCTGGAATTTCTTGGGTGAATTTGTTGCTGCTCAAATTCAAATAGTGCAGCTTCATGAAATTCCCTAAAGATTCTGGAATTGATTCACTCAAATTGTTTCTAGACAGGTTCAAAATCTCTAGATTAGTCAGTGCCCCGAATTCTGGAGGTATACCACCAAAAAGTTGGTTGTCGCCCAACAGCAACTTACTAATAGATGTCAATTTTCCGAGTTCCTTGGGAATCTCTCCAACTAAATTGTTGGAAGAAAGATCCAGTGATTGTAGCTGAGTTCCAATTCCAATCCCAGGTGGTATGCGTCCCGAGATATTATTCCCGGCAATCCGTAGGTCAACTAATTTTGGACACCTTCCCCAGGTAGATGAAATTTCACCATGGAACTTGTTATAGCTCAGATCTATAAATTTCAGGTTTGGAAAGACACCACCAAAGACTTCAGCTAAATTCCCAGTGAGTTGGTTTCCCTCCAGACGAGCTCTGACCAAGCTTCTGCAGTTTTTCAAGCTTCTTGGTATTGGACCTTCGAGATGGTTGTTATTTACCGTGAACCTTTGAAGTAATCCACCTCGGCAAATGCTTTGGGGCAGGTAACCAGTAAACTGGTTGGTGTCTAGTTCCATCTCTGTCAATTTCATAAGATTTCCGAATTCTGGAGGAATGGAACCCGAAAGTTTGTTCACTCGTAGATAGAGAAATTCTAAATCAACCAAATTACCGAGGGAAGTGGGGATTGAACCACTCAGTTGATTATCACTCAGCTCTAGATCAGTAAGAGATATCAAATTCCCTAACTCATCAGGAATGGGGCCTGAAAGTTGATTTTGATACAGATGTAGAAGAGTGAGGCTTCTCAGACCACCTAGCGATGCTGGAATCGGACCAGAAAGATTATTTTGAGAAAAGCTTAGACTACTAAGAGACTTCAAATTTCCTATTTCAATGGGAATTGGACCAGAAAGGTTATTGTGGAATGCGAATAACACAGTGAGTTTTTTCAAGTTTCTAAAAGTGGAAGGAATAGGGCCAGTGAAAGTGTTGGTATCAATGTATAGTTCAAGCAAATTGTTTAGATTTCCTAATTCTGGAGGAATGGAACCCGAAAGGGAATTGTTGTAGAGATACAAATAAGCCAGGTTATTGAGCTTACCAAGAGAAGCAGGAATTGAACCATGTAAACGGTTGCTATACAAGGCAAGGTCTTCTAGATATCTCAAACGACCTATGTCATTTGGAATCGAGCCATTTAGCTGATTTTGAACAAGGTGCAAGACCTGAAGATTTGTAAGGAGACAAATTTCAGGTGGGATTTCTCCAGAAAACTGGTTAGTAGATAGATCGAGGTAAGTGAGTTTGGAAAGGTATGCAATTTGAGATGGGATGGTACCATAGAGTGAATTAATAGCAAGATCAATTTTTGCAAGATTAGGAAATAATGAGAATGAAAACTCATGAAGCGTACCATTCAAACCAAAACTGGTCATGTTTATTTTGACGACACTTCCAGCAGAGTTGCATGAAATTCCAAACCAAGTGCATGGGCTTGTGCTTGGTTTGGAGTTGGTGGCATTGTCAGGAAGCAGAGTCCACGAACGTAGCTGAGACTGTGTTTGGTTCGCAAAGCTGGCTTTCCATTTGAGAAGAGCGTTTGCCTCATCAGTTGAAGCAGAAGCAACACTTGGTAGCAAAGCAAATATCTTAAAAAACAGGACAAAGAAAACAGGGGAGGGTAGGTTTTTCAAGTTTATTTTTTTGGCCATTGTTTTCGGTTTTGTATATTGCAATGATAATTCACAAAATTTTATATGCACATATATAGCCAGCATTATGGTGGCATTATAGAAATTTGTGCAAGAACGAAGACCTGGGTCAAGTCGTCCACCACTGTTTTATTTGTGAAGACTTTGAGAGTTTGCTCCACTAGTCCACACTTTGGTTGGAGTGGACTCAAGGTCTCTTATCTTTTTCTTTAGAACAGAGACACTTGGGTCCATTAAAATTAAAACACCTAATAAGAAGTCAAAAGTTTATTTGGAAAAAATGTATTTCGGTGGGCCTTTTGTTCAATTATTTTGGAATATGAGTGAGAACTCAGGTTTGTGCTCTGAATATTTTTCCAAGGGGATGTGAGAAATTCTCTCATTATTGGTCAATTTTGCTGTTCCTTTATTCAAACAGCATTTAATGATAGTTGACCACCACTAATATTGTTTATCTACCACTTTGATAAGAAAACTCAAGAAAAAAAATTTATAAAGCAAAAATTTGTAAAATTTATAAAGAGAATCACTCTCTCAACTTAGGGGTCGTTTGTTTTTTCCACTTAAGACTTAATGGGTTTGAATTGAACCCATTAAGTTGTTTTGTTTTTTTTTTTTTTACTTTTTTTAAGTAGTCAAACAACTTAAAAATATTAAAAAACAACTTTTAAAAAAAAAAGGTAAGAAATCCTGACTTTTAACTTAATTTCAAATCACTGAATTATAATTAAAATATTTTCTTCCAAGTCTATCCTCCAAAAAAAAGATATATTTCTAAATTTATTCTAATTTGATATGATGTAAAATTCTTTCTTTTAACATATTTTTTATTTTAAAAGGCTTTTAGAAAGAAAAAAAAAAAAAAAAACCCTAATCTTGGTAATTTTATTTTTCTACAAAATCCTGGTATGAACTCTTTAATTTTTTTTTTTTTTTTTTTTTTTATCTACGTATAGTGGTAAATAAACTTGTCTATCATATTATGGTTTTTGTTATCGCTATTTTATTATGATATTATGATCATGATGTTATGATATATTGTTTTCTTCAGTAATCCAATTGTTTTTCCTGCATATCTTGATATATATATATATATATATATATATATATATATATATATATGTATGTATGTACCGGTGTATATAATTTAGGGACCTATTTAAAAAAAAAAAAAAAAAAAAACAGGTATCTAGGAACCTTTAAAAAAAAAAAAAAAAAAAAAAAAAAAAAAGGTTTCTGGTTGTATATGATCCAGAAAAAAAAAAAAAAAAAAAAAAAAAAAAACCGAAATGAAACAAAAAACAAAAATGGTTTCTATAATTATATACTGGATCTGTCTAGATATTTGGACAATATGTAAAATTGAACTTGAATCTTTTTTTTTTTTTTTTTACAATAAATTGAACTTGAACTTTGTTAGCAGAATAACATATAAAATTATATTCCTGGTAAAATTTTTTGTTTTGTTAAATTAAACTTTGTTTGCGGAAGAACATGCAAAATCTTATAAAGAGTGTTGCATGTTAAATTACTTCTTTTAATTAGTATGAGTATAGATGTAAAATTACTTCTTTTCAGACAATTTTATTTAAAAAAAACAAACATGTTGACAGTACATTCAGACGTGAGAAAAAAAAAAAACAAACATGTCATTCATATTCAGATTTCAGTCACTATTCAGTCTTTAGTAAAATTCAGGACTATTCAGTCTTCAAACAAAAAAACAAACGACCCCTCACTCTCCCAACCCACTATCTCTTTTCTTTTTGACACTTGTCAATTATTTACTTTTTTGAAATAAATTTTAGAGCCATGAATTGTTTTTACATGTTATTTACAATTCAAACCACCATATCTTCCCAAATTGCCCTTTTTCTTTACACCTAATTGTCATAGTCCTTTTCTTAAATATTAACATTATTATTATTTTATATACCTCTTTTTTATTTTCTAAAATATCATAATAAATACAATTTATATTTGAAAAATTATCGTTTTTGTCTATATTATCATAAGTTCATCATATTTTATAAAGTAATTATTTTTACGCAATTTGAAAAATATAGTTTAAAAAAATTAAAATTTCATTAATAATATCAAAACTCAAATATATTAAAAAAAAACGTAAGATGCCAATGTTTATTGTATTTTAATAACATAAATATTGTTAATAATATATTTGCTATTTTTAAAAAAATATATATAAAATAAATTTAATAAATATTATTCAACCCATTTTACCTTTGAAGATTTTTGCTCACATATTTGGAAATGACAATTTGGTGTAAAAAAGGGGCAATTTGGGAAGATATGGATGATTCGAATTTTAAATAGAGAGCTTCTTTTGATAATCTAATTTTTTCTTTTTACACTTCTTTTCTAAAAACACTCTATTCTCAAAATTTAAATTTTAAAAAATTCTAAAGACATTTCATTTTGTTAAAAGATTATCCTTTTTATCTTTTTTGAATTAAATTATCAAAAAAAAAAAAATATATCTTTCCTAAATCATTAGATTAATTATTTCATATTAAATACTCTCTCCTAAATTTTAAATTACCATATTAAACTCTCTCTCCTCTAATACATATCTCTAATTTTCTATCTCCATTCTTTCTCAAGCAAGACTAACAGTTAAGAAAAAAAAAAAAAAAAAAACTTACGAATATGCTTGATTTTTAGGAACCATATGTATGTATATAATATATATATAACTTAAAAAACAAGTATCTTGTTTTTTTTTTTTTTTTTTTTAATGAAAAAAATCGAAATATGAAAATGTTTTTTTGTTACTCTTGTAAGTATGTGATTGCCGAGAGAACTTTAATTCTTTCATTAGTCTTAAAAATTTTGAGTTTAATCGAATCTAGTTGAAACATTTCAAGCTTTAATATATCTTTTTTTGTTTTTTGAAAATTGATATATATATACATATTACTGTTAGTAAAAAACAAAAATATTCATAAGTTTTTTTTTTTCTTTAATTATCAATCAAAGATTGATGGAGAAAGTATGGAAACATGATATTATTTTTTTAAATGGAGAGAGATTAATTAGGATAGAGTGTTTAATAGGGTAATAATAGATTTAGGAGAGAGATTTTTTTTTTTTTTAATAATTTAATTAATTTGGAGTGTCTTTAAATTTTTTTGTCTTGTTTAGTAATTTTAATTTAGGTTAAAATTGTCATTAATAAAAAAAATTAAATTAGAGTGTAAATAGATATTTTGTGGATTGTAAGGAGAAGCTCTCTTTTAAATAAAATGTAAAAAAAATACTTTTTTAATGATAGCTCTAAAATTTATTTTTAAAAAGTCAATATAGGACAAGTGTCAAAAAGAGAAGAGAGAGTGGGTTGGGAGAGTGAGTTGAGAGAGTGTATCTAGCACTCATCTTTCAACTATTTTACTATCTACCTACCATATTTCTTATCATTATTTAAAAGGGGTTTTTACAATTTGGTCCCAATCTAATTGGGAAACATCATTTTTTTACTTGTTAATTCAAAATACATCAAATTGGTCATAATATAATTCAAAATACATCAAATTAGTCCTAAGGTTAGTCAAACTAACGGTCAACTAACATTTAGGAGGGTAAAAAAGTCATTACATATGTTTCCAATTAAAAAATAGAAATAAAATAATGATAAATTAAAAAAAAAAAAATTAATTCAAACTTTGATCTTTGGTGGAGATCCAGATTGGATCTCCATCAAAGAACAAAGAACAAAATCTTCTTAAACCCAAAGATCAACATCACCATCACCAGATCAACATCACCATCCCAGATCAATAACACCACAACCTAGATCAACAACAAAAAAATTAAACCCAGATCAACAACAAAATTAAACCCAAATGAAATTAAAAAAAAAAAATTGTATACCAACCAAAACCCCACCATCATCAGCTCCACCACCATCATCACAACCCAAAAAACCCAACCGAAACCGCCATCACTAGATCCACCACCATCACCATCCTAGATCAACAACACCACAACCTAGATCAACAAAAAAAATAAAATTAAACCTAGATCAACAACAAAATTAAGCCCAAAAGAAATTAAAAAAAAATTGTAATCCCAACTGAAACCCCACCATCACCACAACCCAGAAACCCCAACCGAAACCGCCATTGAAACCACCAAAAACCGAAACCAAATCGACTCGAAACCAAATCTTAGGGGTTTTGTGTGTGAGAGATGGTGATTTTTTTCTTTGTTTGTGAATCAGGTGGTGGTGGTGGTTAGGAGGTGGAAGTGGCGGTGTGGATTTGGTGGATTTGGTTGTCGATCGGTGGTGGTGGTGGTTAGGAGGTTGTCGATCGGTGTGGATTTGGTGGAGGTGGTGGTCGATCGATGAGGATTTGTGGTGGTGTGGATTGGTTGATGATGGAGTTAGAGAGGGAGAGAAAAAAATATCAGTGTTTGGTGATGATAAATGCAAATATCAGTGTTTGGTGATGATAAACGCGAGAGAGAGAGAGAGAGAGAGAGAGAGAGAGAGAGAGAGAGAGAGAGAGAGAGTTTAATTAGAGGGTAAACTTGTCTTTCCACTGATATTATAAAGTTTGACCGTTAGTTTGACTAACCTTAGAACCAATTTGATGTATTTTGAATTATATTATGACCAATTTGATGTATTTTGAATTAACAAGTAAAACAGTGATGTTTCCCAATTAGATTGAGACCAAATTGTAAAAACCCCTATTTAAAAAGAATCAGTACATGAACTTTTGGTTCAATGAGTTGTGCTTACCCTTCAAATATCTTTCTCCTTCAACAACTCTAATGAGGAGATGATTTTTGTCCAAATGACGTCTTTACCCTTCAAATATCTTTCTCCTTCATTCTTTCCGGTTCATTAGGTGAAGTAATTTGAAAATGCTTGAAGGATAAGGAAGTAATTTGGATACAACAAAAGTTACAAAATGTGTAAAACAAAATCTTAAGGTTGTAAAATAAGAGTGATGCTATTAACAATCCACTAAATTTCTTTTTACACTCCATTTAATTTTTTTTATTAATGTCAATTTTAACCTTAATTAAAATTACTAAAGAGAACAAAAAAGTTCCAAAGATACTCCAAACGATTTTTTTAGAATCCATGTTATTTTTCGTCCTTTATAGTGTTTTAAAAACCTTAAAATATCTTTTTACAAACCTCAAAATATCATATGTACAAACCCTAACCATCAAATATAGGGAGAAGATGTTCATCTGACAGGACCCGCCCCGACTCCAATCTTGAGTATGAGGGAATCCTATGAGAATCTTATTTTTTCTTTCTCTGATGGGCTTGAGTTTGAGATTTACACCCCAAACGCCTATGTACCTTATACTCAATAAGGATCAAAGCCCTCGTAGTTCATTGAATATTTTCTTTACCTATTTGAAAACAAATATCTTCTTGAAAAACATTCTATACTTAATAAACTTTAAGGTCCCGTTTGTTTCATTGTATTGTATTGTATTAGGCAGTTAAAATGTACTAAAATAATACAATACATTATTTGCACCAAACACTGTATTATATTATTTTAGTACATTTTAATTATCTAATACAGCAAACATTGTATTAGCTAATACATTATATTTGGTGGTATTAAGTTGTATTGTATTAGAAAAAGCACTTTTCTCTCTCTCTCTCTCTCTCTCTCTCTCTCTCTCTCTCTCTCTCTCTTTTTCAACAAATATGAAATATTAATAAAATATGTGTTATGTTGTTAATATTTTTTTATAATTTTAAAATTATATAGGAAATATTTATTTTATTTATAAAAATATTATTTATTTAAATTTTTTGTTTAATTAAAATAAATATTTATTGATTTTTATATAAAAATATTTATTGATTTTTATATAAAAATATTTATTGATTTATTAACTATTTTTTTTTTAAATTATATTTTTATAATATAATAAAATACAATAAAGTCATATATGAATAACTTAATATGATATAATACAGTGTATCACCAAACATATGTGTTTGTATTGATGATAATACAATTCAGTTCAGTACAATACAATACAATACAATCCAATACAGTCCAATACAATCCAATACGGGGTGCCAATCGAGCCATAAATTGCTTAAATATCATACGATTTGAAAACTATTAACTATAGAAAACTTTTCTCGTTTTCTATCTAAATTTTGTATCTCTTAAGCTAAACTTAATCTGTATAATACATTTCTATATCTCTTTCTAAATTCTGCATCTCTTCCTGAAATAACGCTGAAAGCTTTTCTGTAAAACAAGCTGAGAAATCAATTAAAGGTCATTTCTTTAAAACATATTTTTCTGCAAATATTATATAATATAATAAAAACATTTTATGATTTTATAAAATATAAATATCTGATTTTTAAGGTCTAATAATCTGAAAGCTTTTCTGATAATTTGAAATCTTTTCTCTACTGATCGTAATCAGTAATATACATATATTTTTGAAAATCTACACGAAACTAGAACCTAGGGAAATCTATCATATGTGTCCCTGATCTCTTTGGGCTCACGCAGAACTGGGGATAAACATCTGGTCATACACGTGTAGAGCGACTTTGACTTTGACATACACATGTGCATAAGCCCCAAAGGCCAATAATTTGAATCTGATACTACTGGGAACGGGTACATATCTAGTGTTTGAAATCTCTTTCCGAAAATACATATAATTCTTTTTATAAATACTTTTTTCTCAAACATGCATGAATATTCTTTTCTTTTCTTTTCTGAAAATTCTTTCAATAATTCTTTTTTATAAATCTTGCTCAAAATATCTAATTCTCTAATAAATCTATTTCTAAGTTCTAGAAATTTGAACATTTCTTAAAACACCTCAATTCACTTGTAAATTTGTTTTCTAAATAAATATATAATATGGAAATCTATTTTCTAAATAAATAAATAAATCATTTATTTCTAATAATTCTCTAAATACTTAATCTAACATATAATTCTAAAATAAATAACTTTTAATAAAAAGTATCCACTCACAGAACTTTTGTACTCAAATTTGCTTTTGGGACTGGATTCCGTTTGAATTCATTTATTTCTGGATTCACTTTAAAATACATAATACCCAATTTAGAAATTACTGGGAAATCTAATCATAGCCACTGTAATCCAAACTTAATTGATTGAACATCGCTTATCTGCATATCTTGTGTACTTAACATATTTCAACAGGTGCACAGTATATCATCAATCCATCTCATATATTTCTCTGTCGCTTCCCCTTTTCTTCTTCTTCTTCAATTCCTTGCTTTCTCTGTATTTCTCTTGATTTCTCTTTTATCTCATATTCTTATCTCTCTCGACCTTCTTTCTTTGTGTTTACCTCTTTTTATTTTCTGATCTCTCTCTCTTAATTCTCACTCTCAATCTCTTAATCTCTCGCCTCTTGTCTCTCTTTCTCTGTTTTGTCATCTCTTCCCTCTTTCTGGTTTCTTCTATTTCTTTCCTATCATCACTTAGCAACTCTCTTTATCTCTACAATATTTCTCTCGAATTCATCTCTCTCTCGTCCAACTTATTCTTCTTTTTTTCTTTATATTTCTGATTGGGTCTTTCAATCTCTCTCTCATATTTCTGTCTCAATCTTTCTCAGCTTCTATCTCTCTCTATCTCTTCTTTTATTTTCTTTTACTCTTCTCCACCGCCTGTCTTCTCTTTCTTTTTCTTCTTATTCTTTCATTCACTGGTTTCTATTTTTGTTGTATTCACGAATTCCCCTTCTCTCCTCATTTCTATAATTCTATTTCTATTTATCTGCTTTTCTTATTTTTTTTATTCTTTCTTTGATCACTTTTTCACCAGCTCTTGCCACCTCTCACCCAACTTCCCACCTTACATCATCATGCACGGCCACTTGTCCCATTCTTATTATTATTATTATAATATAAATCTCATCCCAACTTACCAGGTACAAAAATTTGGATATTTGGATCTTTTCAGGTTTGGGCTTGCTGGGAATCAAATTGGAATTGGGCTTTGATTTTTGACTTACGTTTGGGCCGGAGCTAGGACAATTTTTGGGTTTTTATATACACAATAGACTTTTGGGCCGTTGACTTGGGTTTAGACTATGGATTTTGGGTAAATTTATGGGATTGGGGTATTACATCATCTGTTAAAACTTAAAACCAGCGAGATTCTCAGAAGGGGTTGCTAAAGCTACCTACTACAACCCTGCTGCTTTTACAACCCTGCTGCTTTTTCCCCTTGGGCTTGGTACCTAATTTTGCAATTACAGAAGCAAAGGTGGTTCTCTTAATGATTCTACAACACTACATCTTCACCCTCTCCCCATCTTACATCCACTCACCATTTCCGTTTATTGCAGTTTACTCACCATATCAATGATTCTATTAGTACATATCTTGATTTATTATTATTATTATTATTATTATTATTATTATTTTGTCGATCCAGAGATGATGATTCTTTTATTTTTGTAGTGTTGTTTTGATTACTTTAAATTTTAAAATAAAATGAAGTCTTTATAAATTTAATTTTTTGAAATGAAGTGTTTTCAAAAGTAAAGTGTCAAAAGATAAAAATGATAATTTTGGAACAAAATAACGTGTCTTTAGAATTTTTTAAAATTTAAGTTTTTATGCTGGAGTTTCTTTAGCAAAGGAGTGTCAAAAGAAAATTTTGGATTATAAGGAGAAAATCTCTATAGAGGAAACAACACTTTTTAACCAAAACATTAAAGGGGTTTCTATTTTTACCAAGAATTAGTGTTTTCATTGTTTTTACCAAGCTTTTCACTGATGGGACAAATTTATCCATGCCTTTTCTATATATTTTTATTTTTTAAAACTAATTTTCTTTAAAAAAAAAAAAACTTTTTTTTTTTAATGATTAGAGGTCGTGACCTCCAATGGACTCCAATGGAGATCACTTGCCACATTAAAATAAATTAATTTTTTTTGGGAAGAAGGGAAAAAAATTCTATGAAGAAGGAGATTAAATGCACCGGATTAAACACACTACGAATTAAATACGCTAGGAATTAAATACACAGATTAAACACACTAAGAATTAAAAACACAGATTAAACACGTTAGAAATTAAATTGGTGGTGTATTTAATTGATGAAAACTGGTGGTTTGTTTAATTGAAGAAGAACAGTGGTGTGTTTGATTGAAGAAAACCGATGATGTGTTTAATTGAAGAAATTTGGAAAAAAAATTTCAATATTTGAAAAATACATTCTTCTTCATTTTTTTTAGATTGGAGGAGATTATAGGCCCGACCTCCAATAAAAAAAAATTAAAAAGTTTTTTTTTAAATAGTATTTTTATTTCAGAAATCATTAAGGGTATCCTTGTCTCTCCAGTGGAAAGTTTTGTAAAAACAATCAAAACACTAATGTTGAGTAAAAATAAAAACTCCACTAAGTATATGGTTAGTTTCAATTTTAACCCATGTTTATATACAAGTCATGGACCTCACTCGCTAATGATGTGAGATGTGATAGGCAAAGATGCTTGAATCTCTTGGAGTTTTTTTTTTCGATAAATAGAGTCAAGATGGAAGAGTGTTGCATCATAAGATCATGAAGCATCCCAACTAATATGGCACCCACCAAGATCTTAAATCCAATAGAGAGAGCAACTCTTCACTGTGTTCTGTTGAAGCATTTTTCTTTCTTTTCTATAAAATGAAGTAAATTCCAGTGGACCCTAACAGAAGTAAAAGAATTCCTAAAAAAGGGAATGTGATCGAAAACACCAATTTATTGTGACCTTTCTTCGTCATGTGTTCAAACCTGGTAAAAGAGGGATTGCATGGTCTAAGTTCTCGAACATTGCCATACAAATCCTTGTTTCCTTCTAATGCTTCTATGAGAGCATCTTGAAATGCTTTGTTGTCTAAAACATGACCCTGCAAATCATTGTAGGATATATTGACATTCAACGAGTTATTCCTTTCATTGAAATAACCAGAAAGACAATTGTGGGAAACCTTCAACCGCTCCAAGCTCGCCATATTGCTGATTTGTGATGCTATCTCTCCTTTGTGAAGGATATGACTTAAGTCCAACTTGGACAATATATGCAACTTCCCAAACCGAGCTAGAATTTCTTGGTTGAATTTGTTGTTGCTCAAATTCTAATAGTGCAGCTTGATGAAGTTCCTCAGATACTTTGAAATTGATTCACTCAGATTGTTTCCAGACAGGTTCAAAATCTCTAGATTAGTCAGTTCCCCAAATTCTGGAGGTATACCCCTAAAAAATTGATTGTCACCCAACATTAACCTACTACTAGAAGTCAACTTTCCAAACTCCTTGAGAATCTCCCCAACTAAATGGTTGGAAAAGAGATCAAGTTCTTGTAGCTGAGTTCTAATTCCAATCTTAGGTGCTATACATCATGAGATATTATTCAGAAATATGCAAGTAAACTAATTTTCGACACCTTCCCCAGTTAGTTGAAATTTCACCATGGAACTTGTTATAGCTTGTTGTAAGAAATTGTACACATGCAAATCTAAATCACATACGCAGATAATGAAAGCAAGAAGAAAAAGAAAGAGCACAAGATATTTTACGTAGTTCAGCAAAAGCCTACATCCACAGAGCACACTAGCACTCAAATCCACTATTAGAGTTTGATTACAATCTCTATGTCTCTCTCTTTCAGTCTCTCTATAAGTTTCTACCTCTCTCTAACAATTTCTCACACACCCCTAAGCATAGGAAAACATTAGTATTTATATGGGAGCACTAGAGTAAGCCAAAAACCTAAAGGGATAGGTTTCTTTCCGCATAAGAAAACCCCTCACGCACAAAACACATCGTCACTGTGGTCTGCTGCTTGCGCCTTAGACCGCTGTAAAACCTTTGGAATCCACCCTCAAAAAACCGCAGTGACAACGTGTTTTGTGCATGAGGGGTTTTCTTGTGCCTCCTTGTCTTGTCTCTGTCTACGATGCAGTATCCTGTGGACTTCACTTATTCGGCTGTTTGTGTCTTCACATATCCCAACAATCTCCTACTTGAAGACTAAAACTCGAATAGACTTCTTCATCCTTCCTCAATGACTAGTGGATAGTTACGGTGCCCTCATCCCTTCTATCTTCAACCTTGAAGACCCCCTAAATCTACAGACAACCCTAGTTTCTCCATAGTGACCGGTTTGATTAACATGTCAATCATATTTTTGCTCCCTACTATCTTCACAAGCTTCAACACCACATCATCGATTAATGACCAAAAAAAGTGGTAGCACAGTTTTATGAGCTTGGTCATAAAATTGAATGCTGAATTCTTGGAAAAGTGTATCGCACATTGATTGTCATTATACAACACATTTATCACCTACTCGAATCCTAAATTTGCTAACAACCCATGTAACCATGTCAGCTCCTTACTAGCTTCTGTCACAACAATCTACTCCGCTTCAGTTGTAGTGTGCTCTGGGCATGTGGGATCTTTTCAAAGCATTCCCAACCTACAAATTCAGTACTCTCTGACCGATCAGACTCTGTGGTACTGAAACTTCATTTTGTGGTATAGGTTTTTCAATCTAGAGCTGCACACCTTGCTCAATTTTCTGATTACCACGTTCCATAATCTTAACACTAGATACATCTTCTAACCTAAAGTATTCTGGCTCTCCCTACTTAGACGTCTGTGTGTTCCTGTCCTTGTCCTTGTACATGACCTTTTCGTTGAAGACAACATCTCTACTCTTGATCATCTTGTGGTTTTGGTTGTTCTAGAGTTTATACCTAAACTCGTCTTCACCATAACCTACCAAGGTGCATTTCACTGATTTAGCGTCCAACTTTCTCGTTGCATGATCATCTACATGTACAAAAGATATACACCCAGAAACTTTCAAATGAAATTTTTTTACCTATTTCCCAGTCTAAATCTCCCTAGGTATAGCGAGGTCCAAAAGCTTTGATAGTCATCTGTTGATCAAGTACGTTGTTGTATTCACTGCCTTTGCCTAGAATTGCATTGGCAACCTTGATTGTATGCGCATACTTCTGGCTCTCTCAGTCAATGTCTTGTTCATGTGTTTTGCTATACCATTATGTTGTCGTGTACTTGGCACCGTTCTAATGAGCTTTATCATGCTATGGTGGCAAAACTTCTTGAACTCGTTGTCTTCATACTTTCCACCATTATCTGATCGCAACTTCTTGATATTCAACCTTATCCCATTCTCGACCTTAGCTTTCCACTTACTAAAAGCTTTAAACACCTCAGTCTTGTGCAGTAAGAAGTAAGCCCACAACTTCTTAAAGTTATTGTGGATGAATATGACGAAGTATTGTTTACCTCCAGTCGATGAGACAAAAGCTGGACCTCATATGTCAGTGTGCACTAGTTCCAACTTCTCCTTTGCCGATACTCTTCTGATCTTTTTGAAACTCATCGCTTCTGCTTCTCGAGGATTTAGCTCTCACAAAAATCAACCTCAACGGATTTCAACCATTACAGTTTACCTCTCGAATGCAGACACTTTATCTTCTTCTTTGTCGATAATGTTGTATGCTTGATCGTCACCAAGATACACCTTACCCAAATTTTTAAAGACGTAGTTCTCAAACAACTCCCTATGTGAGGCAGCATGGAATGACACCCTTGAGTCCAACACCCAAGATTCCATTTTACTTTCCACTGAGCAGAAAAGGCAATCGTCTGACTCCTTTGAAACATAGTTTGCATTGCTCTTGCCATCGTCCTTCTTAGTGGACCTACACTCACTAGAGTAGTGACCCATCTTGCCATAATTCCAGCACATGCTTCGCTACTGATTGCCTGAATTATTGCCCTGATGGCCCCTAGACTTGGATTTACCCACCGCCTTTGATCTACCTCATTGATTCATGTTTCGATTTCTGTTTTTGCCTTTTCTTCCTTTCATATTCAGTGCTGAAGATGATGCTCCTGATCTTGTTTCACGCATTCTAATTTCTTTGGTCATGATCATGTTCACAACCTGTTGGAAATTTATATTTTCTTTTCCGAAAGAATTGGCGATCGATTGACACGTTGTCGACCAACTATTTGGAATCCTGGTAAGTAATATGCTGCCTAAGAGCTCCTCTTTAAATACCATGGATACCGAACTTAAATCATCTTTAACTTCATTAAACTGGTTCAAGTGATCATTGAAACTCGGATTTTCTGACATCTTTAGATTTTTCAACTTCTTGATTAGACGGACTTTCCTTACTGTAGAAGGCTGCTTGTATAGGTTCGATAAGGTCTTCATAAGATTTGTTGCAGTCTCCTGATCTTTGACGTTGAAGGCAACTGATTTCGTCACATTGAGACGAATTGCTCCCAATGCTGTGTGGTATAGGTATAACCACTCATCGTCAATCATGCCCTTAGGCATCTGCTTAACCATCCAATCTGCATTGGATACACTTTTTATCTTTTCTACTATCGGCCAATGCAAGTCCTTCTGGTATAGATAATCATTCATTTGCATCCTCTAGAAACTGAAATTTGTGCCATCGAAGTTCTCGATCAAGTAAGAATCTTTCTCTGATCTCATCTTCACTCGATGAGAAACCTCTAGCTACAAGAAACCCTAGATTTGCGTAAAACCCTAGATCCTCATGACCTAGGCTCTGATACCAGTTGTTGTAGAAAATCTGCAAACCACGGTTACACAAATCAAAATCTCATACGCGGATAATAAAAGCAATAAGAAGAAAAAGAAACGACACAAAAGATTTTTACGTGGTTCAGTAAAGCCTACGTCCACTGAGCACACCTACACTCAATCCACTATCAAAGTTGATTACAATCTCTCTATCTCTCTCTTTCAGTCTCTCATACAATTGCTCTCAGTCTCTCTTGTTATTTTCCACACACCTTTAAGCATAGGGAAACATTAGTATTTATATGGGAGCACTAGGGTAAGTCAAAATCTATTAGGAGTCATTTTCATCCTGCACAAGATTTCCTGTTTTGCACAAAATCTGTCATTACTGCGGTCTGGGCAACGGTTTGTAGCCCGCACCCTTTACCGCGGTATTCCTCTATTTTTCACTGCTCAAAAAACCGCAGTGTGTGCATCGTGCTCTACATCGTGGTAAACCTCTGGCATTCTTTGTGGTCTGTACCACAGTATGTGTACTGCGCTTCACACCACAGTAACTTCTCTGGAATTGACCACGGTCTGCACTGCGGTATCCTACGGACTTGCACTTCTTTGGTTGTTTCTGGCTTCACATATCCTAACAGAATTGAACCAGAAATATATATATTTTTTATAAATGTTTAGATAAGTGAGTGACTTCAAAATTCCTATTTCGAGGGGAATTAGACCAAAAAGGCTATTTTCGAACGCATTCAACAATATTAGATTTTCAAGTTTCCAAAAGTGGAAGGAATGGGGCCAATGAAATTGTTGGTATTTATGTAAAGTTCAAGCAAATTGTTTAGATTTCCTAATTCTGGAGGAGTGAAACCCGAAAGTGAATTGTTATAGAGATACAAATAAGCCAAGTTACTGAGATTACAAAAGAGAAGTAGGGATTGGACCATGTAAATGGTTGTTATACAAGGCACGGTCTTCTAAAAATCTCAACGACCTATGTCATTGGTAATGATGTAAAAATGGGTCGGGCCTGGCGTGGCCGACCTGCATGTGGGGCGTGCCAAGCTAAGCACGGCCCCCATGCCTGTGCCGTGCCAGGCCCTAGGTCAGGGCCCATCGGGCCGACCTGGCACAGCACGCATGAGGGGTGTGCCAAGCCCAATGGTCTGCCCGCCGGGCCGGCACAGAGGGCTCACCCAAAATTATTTTTTTTAAAAATAAAATTTCAAAAAAAAATATTAAAAAAAACACTTTATTTATATAAAAAAAAATGTTTAAAAGAGAAATGACATTGTAGAGTATTAAACCATGGTCCATAACCCTTGTTTAGGTAAGTATGTTTTCATTTGCCTTTTCCTCCTTTTTATATAGGTTAGACCTCTTTTCAATGCTCTTATTTATCCGATGTGGGATGTGAGATTGAATAGAACTATGGTTATAAGCAATAACTATGACAAAAATTAGGGAAGAATAATATGTGAATGAGATTTGATGATTTATTAATATATATTAATAATAATAATAATAATAATATATATATATATATATGATTTTTGTTCATAGATGGAAAAGATGGTAATGGAATTGAAGCTTGAGCAACAATGGAAGAAACTAAGATATAATGATAGAAAAATGTTAAAAGTGTGCACTCCAAAATTAATAGATCTTTTGAGAAACAAAACATAATTAAAATAGCTCATAAACTAAGAGAAAGAGTGTTAGAAGAAATAATAGTTTTGGAATTCTTTTTGGTGCAAATGTCTCACAAGTATAGATTATAGACATATTTTGTGGTTGGTAAAGGATGAAAAGGCATCCGTAAAATAATGCCATCAAATTTGATTTGAAAACAATTTAAATGAGATAGGATAGTGTGGTAGAAATTATTGCATCATATCAATAGATGACTTATTTAATTATTTTTTTTAACAAAACCATTATTTAATTTTAATAGACCTCCCAACTCTCTCCATATTTTCCATATTTAAAGAAAAAGTTGAGACTAAAGAGAATGTCATTATATTATATCAATGATTGGAAATGGAAATTCAATCACACATCCCACATCAGATAAATAAGATAAATGAAAAGAGACTTAACCTATATAAAAATGAGGAAAAAACAAGGGAAAATATACTTAATTGGACAAGGGTTATGGGTCATAGCCCAATACTCTACAATGTCCTTTATAACAATTTTTTTTTTTAAATTAAAAAAAAAAAAAAAAAAAACAACTTAAAACTAAAAAAAAGTGGGTTGGTATTTGTTTTTTCTCTACAAGTCTGTGAAGAATCAAGAACGATAGATACAAGTGAAATGAATCTAGCTTATTTAAAGGTAAGAACGTAGTTGTTGTTGGGACGTGTCATGCATTTTTTTGCCTTTTGCCACGTCAATTTCCTTTCATTTTTCTGGGAGATGAGTCCATTTTTGCTCACCCTCCTATAAGGGGGTAAGCATTACCCCCCTCCCAAAAAGATGACATGTGTCTAGGGAGGGGTAAATTTGTCCAAAAGATAATTGTGTTTAGATAAATTTACCCTCTCCATGGACACATGTCATCCATTTATGAGGGGGGTAATGGTTACCTCCCTTGAAGGGGGGTGAGCAAAAGTGTTCTAGGATTCAATGGGCTATTGTTACTTCAAGTAATAGTTGTAGGCCACATGTGAAAGTTTACATCACCGTACGCGGTTTTCATGATTGAATCGCGTTCACACAAGAGAAATAAACCTGGCACGGTTCTGGTTCGGTTCCAATTTTGGTTCCAAAGTTTGGTGGAACTAGAACCAGCATAGGTCGGTTTCGGTTCCGATTCTAAGCCGGTTCCAGTTCCAGTTCCGGTTCCGATTCTGAACCTTTTTTTTTTCTTTGTTAATAAAAAAAAAAAAAAAAATTAGACTTGAAGTTGTAATTGTAAATAAAATAAAATATATAAATGACAAATTACAAAATAAAATAAAATAAAATTCATTGCGTTGGGTCACCCGAAAATAAAATAAAATAAACAAATGACAAATTAAAAAATTAAATTAAAATAAAACTAAACAAAATTACAAATTACAAATTACATTTCATTGGGTATTTGGGAATTGGGTCACATGAAATTCGAAAATAACATAAAATAAATAAATGACAAATTACAAAATTAAATTAAAATAAAACTAAAAAAAAAAAAAAGTAAAGCTATTAGCCTTGCACTTAATTTTTATCACAATTAAATTGCCTACGTATCCTCTTGGGGGGTTTAGAGGAATCAAAGGCCACATAGTTCTCTTACCTGTTATTGCAGGTTTGGTGATGACGTGGACTAATTGTTGTCGTGATGACGTGATTCGCATCTGCTATTCTGGCTCCGTTGCTTTAGTTTCAGGTTCGCCATCTTTGAAGAAATTGTACGTTGCCTCCTGCTCGATTTCTTGTTGTCTATATTGCGTCTTCGTCCAGTCATCTACACAAACCTGTATCAGTAGTGCTTTCAGAGTCAAGCACGAATGCTTTTCATCCAAGAAATTCCCCCTAGCGCTGAACTTTTATTCCACCGCCACCGTAGAAACTAGTGTTGAAAAAATATTTTTGGCTATCATAGCCAAGATTGGGTAGTACCTTCCATACTCTTTCCAATATTGTAAGATATCAAAATTTTTCCCTGTCTCTATAAACTCAAAAGAGGTACTTAGATAAGATTCAAGCTCGGAATACTTGTTGGAGCCTGATGAAGAAGAACATTGTGGTTTTTTGGTTTTTTTTTTTGATAACGGACTATACCCTAAATTCATAAATCCGGAGGATGATGGGGGCTGAGATACAGTTTGTGTTCGTGTAACATCTAAGTTCAGTGAGGATCCATAAACTGTAACATATTCATCATATAAATCATACAATAATTTCTTAACTCTATCACAACATGCATCAACATCATATTCATTTTTTTAAACCTTGGCGGCCATAATAACCATTTAGATAATAAGACAAATGTTCTAATTTACAACGTGGATCAAAAACCATGGCAATCAAATAAATATTTGGATACTCTCTATAATAATCTAACCATTTTACCTTCATAGCATTAACAGCTTCCGCTAATTCAATGTTGGATTCACAATGAGCAAAAGCACCAGCAATATTAAGACTCTCAATAATAAATAAATAAGTTGTAGGATAATAAACACCAGATAAATTGTTATTAGCATTATAAAAGACTTTTAACAAATTGAAAACGTTGTAACAAGCATCCCAATGAGTTTGATAAAGATCAATGTGACTAACATGAAATTGAACAAAAGAAACTAATAAATCCCTATAATCATAACTTTGAGCAAACAATTTATAAATAGAATTCCAACGTGTTGGAACATCACGAGGAAATCTAATGACACGTCTACCATTTTGTTTACAAAATGTTGACTATGCTTTCATTGTAGAAGCATGTTTCCACAAAAAACATTAGGGCTTTTTTAATAAGTAGAATAAAATGTTCAAGAGTTTCTAATCTTTTTTGAACACATAAATTTAAAACATGGCATGCACATCTTTGATGAAAAAAATGTACCACCAAGATAAGGTTTGCATAAATCAAGTAAAGATGGAATAGCAGCGGTATTGCTAGAAGCATTATCAAAACCAATTGCAAAAATTTTGTTTTCAATTTTATACTCTGAAAAAATAATTCTAAGCTGTCTAAAAATATTCTAAGCAGTGTGTGCATCATCAAAAACTCTAAATGCAAGAATTCTTTTTTTGGATATTCCATGCATCATCAATATAATGGCAAGTGACACCCAAGTATGAATGCGATCGCCAATGGTCACTCCATATGTCAGCACATACGGAAACATGACCGTTATATTTTTCAAAATATTTTTCTAACTTTCTTTTTTCTTTTTCATAAATCTTTTCAAGTGTTGCTGTAAGCGTGACTCTATGAACGCGGCATGCAGCAGGGTTTAATGCTCGTCGACAATAATTAATAAAACCAACCCTTTCATCAAAACTAAATGATAAGTGTTCTACTGCTACTATTCTAGCTAATTCTTCTCTATTTTGTTCATTAGTATAACAAAATAATTGTTGGTTAGAAGTAGCGTACCTGGGAATTTGTGATTGTGACCTCGATCTGGTCTCTGCTTCTGGATGTTTGGTTAAAATATGCTTCCGATAAGTGCCATATCCTCCGGATTTGGTCCACTTATATACTTTTTTACAGTAATTGCAAGCCGCTACATAGCTTCCATCTTCTTGCCTAATTTTCTTCATATGTTTTACGAAGATATCAGATTTGCTCTACTTATGTATCAGATCTTCCTGCTCTTCTGATTCCGGTGGATCAAATTCAAAATTCAGAGGTGTATCAATATCAGACATATTTTCTGACTAGCTTGTCAAATTGGGGGGGGGGGGGGGGGGGGGGGGGTGGTCATTGGGATCGGGTTCTGAAATTGTTAGAAGGGGAGTAGGAGAGTATACTCGTGATAGGTGGTGTTGTTACGACCAAGATTATCGATCATAGAACCCTTACCTTTCATCGAAATGGAACGCCTAGGACCGTCACGGCCGTGACCCCTTCCATTTCCACCACTTGCCATTTAAAAATTAATTTGGGAGAGAATTGGAAACTTAGTAGAATAATAGTAGGTAGTAATTGCAAATAAATGAATTTGGAAACTTAGTAATTGACTAATTGCAAATTAAATAAATTGGAAATAAGATAAATTGCAAATAAAATTAATTGGAAATAAAATAAATTGGAAATAAAATAAATTGGAAATAAAATAAATTGCAAATAAAACAATTGCAAAATGAAATAAATATTAAAAACTTAGTAATTGAGAATGAATTGGAAACTTGGCGAGTTGGAGAATTGAGAGAGAAATTAGAATTAGAGAGAATTGGGAGGAAATTGGTAAAAAAATAAAATAAAATAAAATAAAATAAAATAAAAAAAAAAACCTGAACCGCTGGTTCGAATCGAAATCGGAACCACCGGTTCGAATCGGGCGGTTCGGGGTTGGTGGTTGGGGGGGGGGGGGGGATGAAAAAAAAAAGGGTTGCCATTGGGCCTCCAACGGTCAGCCCAAAAAAGAAAAAAAAAAAAAAAAAACTTGAATCGCTAGTTCGAATCGGAACCGAAACCGTCGGTTCAAACTAGGCGGTTCCTCGAACTTTGGAATCGAAATCGGAACCGGCCTCTCTCCAATTCTGGTTTCACGGTTTAAATCAGAACCGTGTCAGATCTACAAAGAAATGCATCTGATAAGTATATTCATATTAATAAAAGTAAGAGTAATACTACTTTGCTGGATTGTAGTGATGTGGCAAAGTAGCATTATCGTAAAAAGTAATATTGGTTGTATAATGAGTTTTGAAGGTAATGATTTAATTTTAAAATTTCAGATATAGTTAGGATCCTCTCTCCTTACTTTTTTTTTTTTCCTCGCTTTTTTTTTTTCCACATGTAAGTGAAACACCCACTTGTATGAGAATGAATTTTTTTTTAATAAATCTTGACCATGTATTTTATTTTATATTTAGGTGTCACTAGATTAATAATAATTTTGTAAAAAAAAGACAATAAGAGAATGCTTATCCATTATATCGTAAAATAGGTTTGTAAATTATATTTATGGGTGGCAATATCGGCACCCTTACATTAATAGTTGGACGACAAGAATTTGGAAATATAACGTCACCCTTTATGGCTTTATATATTATAAGATTATTCAACTTAAATTTATGAAATATGTAATTATTTATTTATTTTTAATTAAAAAAAAAAAACAGAGCTATAGCTCACTAATAATTAAATTTGTGACTATCATGATTGAATCACATTAACACGAGAGAAATGCATCTAATAATTATATTCAGGTAATATTGGTTGTATAATAGATGTTTTATAGTAATAATTTAATTTTAAAATATTAGATAAAATGTATTTATAAAATAGGTTTGTAATGGACGACAATATCAATACCTGTAAATTAATAGTTGGAAGATAATAATTTGGAAATATAACGTCACCCTATATGGCTTTATATATAATATATAATATATTATAAGATTATTCAATTTAAATTTGTGATTTTAATAAGTAATTATTATTATTATTATTATTTTTAAACAGAGCTATAGCTCAGTCTCAGCCAACTAGCCAAAGCTATTGCAGATTTCTGAAAACGAAAATCATATAATGTAATATGAAAATTATAGTTAATTAGTTATCTATATAATATGATAAGAAATTATTAAGTGCACCCATGGTATTTGTTAGTGATGGTACACAGAGCAGAACTCAGGTTAGTGAACCCACAAACTCAATTTAGAATACTGGTACTGCTGGCATTCAACTCAAGCCAGCTAAGCAAGACAGAGCTGTTAAGGTAAATGTATAAAAAGGTCTCTATAGCCGTTTTTGTTAATTAACAAAGAAGAAAAAATTTCTCTCAGAATTCCATTGTTGTTCTCTCAAAAGCTTGAATACCCTTTCAAGCTTTTTCACAAACAGTTTACAGTTTTCATCAAATACTTTACTCTAAATAGATTTTCAGTATTGAAGCATGTAATTTTATTAAATATGCAAAGAAATGCTTTTATTTCATAAGCACTTGAAAACTAAAAACAACGTACATATATGTAAATGTAAATACTTTGAAGAGTAATAATTAATATTTCAACATAGCTTTTCAGCTAACATTTCCTTCCAAGACATGATGGCCTTTTACACAACTATTTCTCATCGTGTGGATTTGCTGTTGATCAGACTGATAACAGCGGAGCAATCATGTTCATGCTCGGCCGAGACTGTGGATTGGCATGTAAGCAAGTAATCGCAATGTTTAGCATTTGTATCACTTCATCTTGAACTTCAGGTGGAGGAATTGGAAGGCGTTGGTCCAAAACATCTTTCAACACCATGTTCTCCCTAGTTAATGGAGATGACAGAGACGGGATGAGATCACCTGGATGCTTTCCTTTTATCACTTCCAATGCCAATACTCCAAAGCTATACACATCACATTTTTCCGTTACCTTCATCGTGTATGCAAGCTCTGGAAGAAAAGAAAATGGTGATCTTTAGGCATAATGTGATATTTAGTCTAAAATTTGTGTTAGAGAAAAGGAAATTAAAAAAAAAAAAAATGACATCTAAAACTAGAAGAATAATGATTTTAAGAGTACCTGGTGCAATGTATCCATAAGTGCCAGCAACTTCAGTCCAATTGGAAGAGTCTAGCTTCATCAGCTTGGCAGTGCCAAAATCTGAAACATGAGCATGATAGTCTCGATCTAGCAAAATATTTTTGCTTGATATATCTCGATGAACGATCGGTGGCGAGCAATCATGGTGCATGTAAGATAAAGCATGAGCCACGCTCTTAATGATATTCAGTCTCTTACTCCAATCCAATTCTGTAGCTTTTTCCTCTTCGTTCAAGATTGCGGCCAAGCTACCCTTTTCAAGATACTCATACACCAAAAATGAATGTTGTGCATTTGAACAGAAACCATAAAATTTCACAATGCTTCGATGTCGGATTTCTGTCAATGCCTTTATCTCATTCAGAAACTCTTTCCTGAAATTCCTTTCACCATTAGGAAGAGAATGGAGTTTCTTCACAGCTACTATGCTTGCTGATGGTAGCTTTGTCTTGTAGACACTTCCATATCCTCCCTTTCCAATGCAATACGTATCATCAAAATTGTCTGTTGCTTTTATGATGTCTGAATACAAAATGTTTCCATCCAAATCCGATATGGAGAGCAATTCTTCCCTGTGTTCTGTTAAAGCATCTCTCTTTCTTTTCTGTAAAATGAAGTAAATTCCAATGGACGCTAACAAAAGTAGAAGAGCTCCCAAAAGAGGGAATGTGATCGAAAACACCAGTTTATTGTGACCTTTCCTCGATCCATACCTGGTAAAAGGGGGATTGCATGGTCTAAGTACTCGAACATTGCCGCACAAATCCTTGTTCCCTTCTAATGCTTCTATTGGAGCATCTTGAAATGCTTTGTTGTCTGGGACAGGACCCTGCAAATCATTGTAGGATATATCGACCTCCAACGATCTATTCATTTCATTGAAATTCTTTGGAATGAAACCTGAAAGACAATTGTGGGAAAGATTCAGATGTTCCAAGCTCTCCATATTGCTGATTTGTGATGGTATCTCCCCTCTAAGAAGGTTATGACTTAAATCCAACTGGGACAGTATAGGCAAGTTCCCCAACTGAGCTGGAATTTCTTGGGTGAATTTGTTGCTGCTCAAATTCAAATAGTGCAGCTTCATGAAATTCCCTAAAGATTCTGGAATTGATTCACTCAAATTGTTTCTAGACAGGTTCAAAATCTCTAGATTAGTCAGTGCCCCGAATTCTGGAGGTATACCACCAAAAAGTTGGTTGTCGCCCAACAGCAACTTACTAATAGATGTCAATTTTCCGAGTTCCTTGGGAATCTCTCCAACTAAATTGTTGGAAGAAAGATCCAGTGATTGTAGCTGAGTTCCAATTCCAATCCCAGGTGGTATGCGTCCCGAGATATTATTCCCGGCAATCCGTAGGTCAACTAATTTTGGACACCTTCCCCAGGTAGATGAAATTTCACCATGGAACTTGTTATAGCTCAGATCTATAAATTTCAGGTTTGGAAAGACACCACCAAAGTCTTCAGCTAAA
The DNA here is from genome assembly GCA_030490815.1 of Acer saccharum. NCBI lineage: Eukaryota > Viridiplantae > Streptophyta > Magnoliopsida > Sapindales > Sapindaceae > Acer > Acer saccharum. Next base: position 32,424,825 of record CM059872.1, read on the forward strand.
TTCCCAGTGAGTTGGTTTCCCTCCAGATGAGCTCTGACCAAGCTTCTGCAGTTTTTCAAGCTTCTTGGTATTGGACCTTCGAGATGGTTGTTATTTACCGTGAACCTTTGAAGTAATCCACCTCGGCAAATGCTTTGGGGCAGGTAACCAGTAAACTGGTTGGTGTCTAGTTCCATCTCTGTCAATTTCATAAGATTTCCGAATTCTGGAGGAATGGAACCCGAAAGTTTGTTCACTCGTAGATAGAGAAATTCTAAATCAACCAAATTACCGAGGGAAGTGGGGATTGAACCACTCAGTTGATTATCACTCAGCTCTAGATCAGTAAGAGATATCAAATTCCCTAACTCATCAGGAATGGGGCCTGAAAGTTGATTTTGATACAGATGTAGAAGAGTGAGGCTTCTCAGACCACCTAGCGATGCTGGAATCGGACCAGAAAGATTATTTTCAGAAAAGCTTAGACTGCTAAGAGACTTCAAATTTCCTATTTCAATGGGAATTGGACCAGAAAGGTTATTGTGGAATGCAAATAACGCAGTGAGTTTTTTCAAGTTTCCAAAAGTGGAAGGAATAGGGCCAGTGAAAGTGTTGGTATCAATGTATAGTTCAAGCAAATTGTTTAGATTTCCTAATTCTGGAGGAATGGAACCCGAAAGGGAATTGTTGTAGAGATACAAATAAGCCAGGTTATTGAGCTTACCAAGAGAAGCAGGAATTGAACCATGTAAACGGTTGCTATACAAGGCAAGGTCTTCTAGATATCTCAAACGACCTATGTCATTTGGAATCGAGCCATTTAGCTGATTTTGAACAAGGTGCAAGACCTGAAGATTTGTAAGGAGACAAATTTCAGGTGGGATTTCTCCAGAGAACTGGTTAGTAGATAGATCGAGGTAAGTGAGTTTGGAAAGGTGTGCAATTTGAGATGGGATGTGACCGGAGAGTGAAGTCATAGCAAGATCAACTTTTGCAAGATTAGGAAATGATGAGAATGAAAACTCATGAAGCGTACCATTCAAGCCAAAACCGGTCATGTTTATTTTGACGACGCTTCCAGCAGAGTTGCATGAAATTCCAAACCAAGTGCATGGGCTTGTGCTTGGTTTGGAGTTGGTGGCATTGTCAGAAAGCAGAGTCCACGAAGGTAGCTGAGACTGTGTTTTGTTCGCAAAGCTGGCTTTCCATTTGAGAAGAGCGTTTGCCTCATCAGTTGAAGCATAAGCAACACTCGGTAGCAAAGCAAATATCTTAAAAAACAGGACAAAGAAAACAGGGGAGGGTAGGTTTTTCAAGTTTATTTTTTTTGCCATTGTTTTCGGTTTTGTATATTGCAATGATAATTCACAAAATTTTATATGCACATATACAGCCAGCATTATGGTGGCATTATAGAAATTTGTGCAAGGACGAAGACCTGGGTCAAGTCGTCCACCACTTTTTATTTGTGAAGACTTTGAGAGTTTGCTCTACGCTTTGGTTGGGGTCAAGGAGTCAAGGTTTCTTCTCTTTTTCTTTAGAATAGAGACACTTGGGTCCATTAAAATTAAAACACCTAATAAGAAGTCAAAAGTTTATTTGGAAAAAATGTATTTCGGTGGGCCTTTTGTTCAATTATTTTGGAATATGAGTGAGAACTCAGGTTTGTGCTCTGAATAATTTTCCAATGAGATGTGAGAAATTCTCTCGTTATTGGTCAATTCAGCAGTTCCTTTATTCAAACAGCATTTAATGATAGTTGCCCACCACTAATACTGTTTATCTACCACTTTGATAAGAAAACTCAAGAAAAAAAATTTATAAAGCAAAAATTTGAAAATGTACATCAGTACAAAAATCATGCCTAATTTTAGCTATTTTCATATTTCTTATCATTATTTAAAAAGAATCACTACATGAACTTTTGGTTCAATGAGTTGTGCTTACCCTTCAAATATCTTTCTCCTTCAACAACTCCAATGAGGAGATGGTTTTTTTCCAAATGACGTCTTTACCCTTCAAATATCTTTCTCCTTCATTCTTTCCTGTTCATTAGGTGAAGTAATTTGAAAATGCTTGAAGGATAAAGAAGTAATTTGGATACAACAAAAGTTACAAAATGTGTAAAACAAAATCTTAAGGCTGTAAAATAAGAGTGATGCTATTAACAATCCACTAAATTTCTTTTTACACTCCATTTAATTTTTTTTATTAATATCAATTTTAACCTTAATTAAAATTACTAAAGAGAACAAAAAAAAATTCCAAAGATACTCCAAACAAATTTTTTAGAATCCATGTTATTTTTCTACCTTTACAGTGTTTTAGAAACCTTAAAATATCTTTTTACAAACCTCAAAATATCATATGTACCAACCATCAAATATAGGGAGAAGATGTTCATATGTTATAACCAGCGAGATTCTCAGAAGGGGTTGCTAAAGCTACCTACAACCCTGCTGCTTTTTCCCCTTTGGCTTGGTACCTAACTTTGCAATTACAGAAGCACAGATGGTCCTCTTAATGATTCTACAACACTACATCTTCACCCTCTCCCCATCTTACATCCACTCACCATTTCCGTTTATTGCAGTTTACTCACCATATCAATGATTCTATTAGTACTTATCTTGATTTATTATTATTATTATTATTATTATTATTATTATTATTTTGTCGATCCAGAGATGATGATTCTTTTATTTTTGTAGTGTTGTTTTGATTACTTTAAATTTTAAAATAAAATGAAGTTTTTATAAATTTAATTTTTTGAAATGAAGTGTTTTCAAAAGTAAAATGTCAAAAGATAAAAATGATAATTTTGGAACAAAATAACGCGTCTTTAGAATTTTTTAAAATTTAAGTTTTTATGCTGGAGTTTCTTTAGCAAAGGAGTGTCAAAAGAAAATTTTGGATTGTAAGGAGAAAATCTCTAAAATAAAAATAAAATATATCAAATGACATACTTGCCCTTATCTTAAGTAACTCGAGGTCTCTTCTCTTTTACTTTAGAACAGAGCCTCTTTAGTCAATTACAATTTACACACAAAAGTCAAAAGAATATTTGGAAAAAATGTACTTACGTGGGCCTTGTGATCAATTATTTTGGAATGAGTTACGATATTTACGCCCCTAAAAAACTGTATATATACCCCAACTTAATATGTTTTTGAAAATCCAATAATATCTTTGAGTAAAATTACCAATAAGACTAAATAGTTTGTAAGTACACCCACATCAATTATTAATTAGATTCCTATTTTAATATCTTTGTAAAAAAAAAAAAGTTTCCTTTTAATGATTTGATATTAACATATATCATTAAAAATTCTTTTTATTTTCTTAAACCCTAGATTTTCTCTTAAAATTTAATTTTTAATATGTTTTCTTTTTCTTTTAAGGAAATACAAATTGACTACCGGAGAATAAATCAAAATTTTCCCAAGTTGGCTGTAAAAAAGCAAGTATTAAATTATTTTTATTAGAAGAACAAAATCATTATAAATTGTTTTCTCTATAATATTTGTACATTTTTTTTTTTTTTGCAAACACACTTTAGACTTTTTTTTTTTTTTTTTTTTTTTTCAATATTAGTTGTTCTTCAATTTCATTAAACACTTTTTTACTTCTAAATCAATTGGTACATGACCAGGGGCGAACCCACCTTAAGGTCAGGTGGGGGCCGTGCCCTACCTCAAAATTTTTTTTTTTTTTACAAAAAATTTGATTTTGCTTTCAATTATATATATATATATTAAATAACTATAATTCTGGTAAAGCTGGTATTTTGTCTTCGGGTTTTGCAAAATCCAAACCCGCACCTGCGAAATTTTTCATCACCCACGCCCGCCCGTGAACCCATGAAAATAAACGGGTTCAGGTTTGAGTTTCACCCGCGGATTTTATACGGGTTCGTGGGTTCGCGGGTCACACCTACCAACCTGCAAAATATATTAATTTATAAATATTTAATATTTAATTATATTTATTTATACAATACAAAACTCACCTTTATCTATAATATATCATGGAGAATTACAAATACAAGTGTGTTTCTTAGTTGAGACAAGAGGCAAAGCACATTATATATATAGCTAATGGTAGAACCTTGCACTTTTGTTTTTTCAATGTGGGACTTTTGAAAGTCCCACATTGAAAAAACAAGAGTGCAGGGTTTTACCATTAGCTATATATAAATGAGAGTTGAAAATTGTAATTCTCAAACTTAGAATGAGTGGAGTTTTTATATTTTATTCTTTATACGGTTAAAAAGTTTCCATTGTAGTTTAAATTTATAATATCTTAAATACTAAATATTATATAATTTTTATTTATACGGGTTCGTTTTCCAAACCCACACCCGAACCCGCTGAGTTTTTCTTTATACGGGTTCACGGGTTATAAATTCACCACCCAAACCCGACCCTACAGGGTCGGGTTCGGGCGGGTGCCCGCGGGTGTGGGTCAAATTGTCATCCCTATTCAAGTCCCACCATTTACCTTTTTCCAGGAAAATGAATATCTTATTTTAAAATTTTAATTTTAATTTTATCATGTAATTTTGATAATTTTTTATACCTTTTTTATTTTACCATCTTTTCCAATTTCTTTTTCAAATTTTCATCTTATTCTGAAACAAAACAATTTATTTTCTCTTTTCTGTCATTGTCAACTTCTTAGCTACTGTTGATGCAAAAAACTGGGTGTGTTAAATTACAAATATAGCTCGATCTGAGTAAGATATAGTGTATCAAATGAAGTTAGTCATTTACCAAACTCATACAAGGAAGAGGTCATCAGTATTTTAAGCTCATGTGAGGTCAGCCGAGAGAAATATCAGATAAGCTTCTTTTTTGGCAAGTCGTGAGATCAGCTTGATCTGAGAAATGCATTAATTCTCAGCTCATGTTATCAATTATCCACCTCATGTAAAACCCCCAAAACTGTATCATGAAGAAAAAAAAAGCTTACGTAAGCTTGAGCTTGGGTCAATAAAAATCTTGCCTCGTGGTGCATTTAACACACCCAAGCTGAAAAAGAAAGAAGAGTAGAGGGAAATGTAGGTGAGTATTTCTCCGAGCTACAAATATAGCTCGATCTGAGTAAGATATAGTGTATCAGATGAGGTTAGTCATTTACCAAACTCACACAAGGAAGAGGTCATCAGTATTTTAAGCTCACGTGAGGTCAGCCGAGAGAAATATCAGATAAGCTTCTTTTTTGGCAAGCCGTGAGATCAGCTTGATCTGAGAAATGCATTAATTCTCAGCTCATGTTATCAATTATCCACCTCATGTAAAACCCCCAGAACTGTATCATGAAGCAAAAAAAAAGCTTACCTAAGCTTGCGCTTGGGTCAATAAAAATCATGTCTCGTGGTAAAAGTCATGATTTTTTACTTTTTATTTGAAGTTGTTTTTTTGGTATTTTTAAGTTGTTTGACCACTTAAAAAAAACAAACAAACAAACAAACTTATCTGAAAAAAACAAACTTAATAATTATGATTCAGACCCATTAAGTTTTAAGTGAAAAAAACAAACGACACCTAACTCTTTATAAATACACCTTATCTGAAAATTTGAAATTAAATCATTAATATAAATGTCTTTAACAATTCAAAAACTTTCTAATTAATTTTAAAAATTCAAAAAGTTATTGAAAAATTATATAATTACTTAAATTTACTTTTAATTGAACCAAAAGATTCTGAAGCGAAAATATTGTGCATATACATAACACGTAATAAACCCGGCACTCTTTGAAGTTTCAACCCCAACTGTTGGGGCATGGACTCCTTTCCTTGTGTTCAAACTCTGTTGAAGTTGATGTGTGAAACAACAGCCAACAGTCAACGGCATGCATACTTTTGTGTTCTGCTTCCGAAAATCCAACTAATTATTTAGAGCACATACTTATTCCAAAATAATTGATCACAGGGCCTACATAAATACATTTTTTTCCAAATATTCTTTTGACTTTCGTGTGTAAATTGTAAACTTCAAAATAATTGTAAAATCATGTCTTGTGGTAAAAGTCAGGTTTTTTTACTTTTTATTTTAAGTTGTCTTTTGGTATTTTTAAGTTGTTTGACCACTTAAAAAAAACAAACAAACAAACTTATCTGAAAAAAACAAACTTAATAATTATGATTCAGACCCATTAAGTTTTAAGTGAAAAAAACAAACGACGCCTAACTCTTTATAAATACACCTTATCTGAAATTTTGAAATTAAATCATTAATATAAATGTCTTTAACAATTCAAAAAACTTTCTAATTAATTTAAAAAATTCAAAAAGTTATTAAAAAATTATATAATTACTTAAATTTACTTTTAATTGAACCAAAAGATTCTGAAGCGAAAATATTGTGCATATACATAACACGTAATAAACCCGGCACTCTTTGAAGTTTCAACCCCAACTGTTGGGGCATGGACTCCTTTCCTTGTGTTCAAACTCTAAAGAAAAAGTAATGGACCCAAGTGGACCCAAGTGGCATTCTAAAGAAAAAGAGAAGAGACCTTGACTTCTTGACCCCAACCAAAGCGTAGAGCAAACTCTAAGGTTGCGTTTGTTGCGCGGGATAGGATTGGACTATTTTTAAGACATGGGATTGGATTGGATTGGATTAATTATAGTGTTTCCCGTGTTTGGTGCAATATGAGATTGGATTAAACATAGTTTAATCATGTGTTTGGTATGTGATGGGATTGGATAAAAAATAATGTAAAAATAAATTTTATAATTATCTCTCCACCCAAATAAAAAAATCTCTCCACCCAAAATATCTTATCTCTCTCGATCTAATCCCCCCTCCCACTTAATTTCTTCTTCTTTCTCTCTGTTCTTCAATCCCTTTTCAAGACTTGATTTGATCCTCACTCTCTATTAATCTCTTCTTCTTTCTTTGATCTGACCTCTCTCTCTCACTTAATTTCTTCTTCTTTCTATGTTCTTCAACTTATTTCCAGATTTCAACTCCTCTCTCTCTCTATTTTATTTTATTTTTGATTTAAAGTTTTGTTTTAAAAAAAAAAAAAAAAAAACTTGAAAATACCGTATTATCAGTCATGTGATCAGAAGATAAGTTCACTCTTGAAGAAAAAAAATTGATAGTGGGAGAGCTTTGGATTTATGGGTTTTGGGTGATTATGTTTTGGGTTTTTGATATGGGAGGATTTTGGATTCTGATGGTGGTTGTGGTGGGGATAGATGATTGATTGATTTTTCAATTTTGCTTTTAATTTTTCTGGGTTCGACGATTGAAAATAATCTCCCCTTCAAATTATTTTTCTGGGTTTGACGATTAAAAATCATCTACTTTTTTTTTTTTTTTTTATCCTTTTCTGGTTTTGATATTTGGTGGGTCTCAGCAAAAAATAAATAAATTAATTAATTAATTAAATAAAATAAAAAGGCTAGGACTAATTTTTTCTGGTTGGGTGTCAGTTTCTGGGTTTCTACTTCTTGTTGGTGGTGGTGGTGGTGGTGGTCTATGGGAGCTGGTGTCGGAGTTGGGTGATGACCGGTGTTGGTGGTGGTCTGTGTTCATTTGAAATTGTTTTTGTTTTTAATCCATTGAAGAAGAACTGTCAAATTGCAGGGGATAAAATAATACCGTTGATTTGGAGGGGATTATTTTATCCTCCTCTGATGGGATAAAAAATACTATGGACTAAAAATAGTCCTGGTTGCTGGACATCACCAAACATGAGATTGGACTAAAAATAGTCCAATCCCAGTCCAATCCCGTCAAACAAACATAGCCTTAAAAGTCTTAACAAATAAAACAGTGGTGGACGACTTGACCCAGGTCTTCGTTCTTGCATGAATTTCTATAATACCACCAGGATTCTGGTTATATATGCTGAGAAAATTTTGTGAATAATCATTGCAATATACAAAACCGAAAACAATGGCCAAAAAAGCATTAAACTTGAAAAACCTACTCTCCCCTGTTTTCGTTGTCCTGTTTTTTAACATATTTGCTTTGCTACCAAGTGTTGCTTCTGCTTCTACTGATGAGGCAAACGCTCTTCTAAAATGGAAAGCCAGCTTTGTGAACCAAACGCAATCTCAGCTAGCTTCGTGGACTCTGCTTTCTCACAATGCAACCAATTCCAAACCAAGCACAAGCTCATGCACTTGGTTTGGAATTAAATGCAACTCTGCTGGAAGCGTCAATAACTACATGAACTTCTGGTTCAATGAGTTATGCTTACCCTTCAGATATCTTTCTCCTTCAAAAACTCAAATGGGGAGATGGTTTTTGTCCAAATTGCGTCTTTACCCTTCAATTATCTTTCTCCTTCATTCTTTCCAGTTCATTAGGTGAAGTAATTTGAAAATGCTTGAAGGATAAAGAAGTAATTTGGATACAACAAAAGTTACAAAATGTGTAAAACAAAATCATAAGGCTGTAAAATAAAAATAAAATATATCAAATGACACACTTGCCCTTATTTTAAGTAACTTTTAATGCTTTTATGCATTGATAATTTCTCCTTACAATCCAAATTTATCTTTTCACACTTATTTTCTAAGAGAAGTGCTAGATTCACTCTTTCAACACACTCTCTGTTCTTGTGTTGACATGTGGACAACAATAAATTTTTTACATTAAACTTCTAACCTTTATAAATAGCATACTTTTTCATTTTATTTACAATACAAACCAATAACTAATTTCCTAGATTGCTTTTCTTTTTTAACTTCAGTAGATTGTTATTTAATATCATTTTTTTAAAAGAAAGAAAAGAAAAATAACAGGTTGATGGTTGGCTATCCTATATTTCTTTTTACCAGATTTTCATTACCAAACATCATTGGCTGACTTGATGTCTTTTGTATAGAATAAATAAATAGTAAAACAAATTAGATTTAATAGTTTAAAAACTTATTATAAAAATTTCATATAAAGTGAAAGAAATTAAATAAAGGGTACATTGTTCTTGAACCAAAAGAAAATAACAAACCAAAGGATAATTACATAATATTTATCCGAAAACACCATAAAATATAAAAAGAAATTCTCTTTTTACAATTAAGACTGCATCTTAGTAAAAATTCGATACAAAAATTTAGCACAATGCAATAAAATTATTTAATATGAAAATCAATTAAAAAAATTACCTAGATACAGTTGTAACAATGGTAAGTAGACAACTTATCTTTGAAAACGGTGAGAACTGCACAAACAAGTTTTGAAAAAGAAATTCAAATAAAAGAAGTTCAATATAAAAATTAAATCCAATACAATTAAATTATTTTATAAAAAATAAACAAATAAACAAAATAAACAAAAATTACCTTGATAGAGCTATAACAATATTGGTGAGAATTGGAGTTTACAGCACATAAAAGTTATGAAAAAGAAATTAAGTAAAAAATTCAATATAAAAATTTAACCCAAAATAATAAAATTATTTAATATGAAAATCAATTAAAAAAATTACCTAGATAAGGTTGTTATAATGGTGAGATGACAACTTATGTTTGAAAATGGCGAGAATTGCACAAATAAGTTTTGAAAAAGAAATTCAAATAAAATAAGTTACATATAAAAATTTAATCAAATACAATAAAATTATTTTTAAAAAATTACATAGATAGAGCTGTAACAATGGTGAAAAAGCAATTTATGTTTGTAAATGTTGAGAGTTGGTGTTAACATAGACCTGATGGAACCGTAGAAAATAAAAAAGTTGTGAGTCGTAGAATTGACTAACAACACAAACTAAAAAAAAAAATTGATCTTAAATGATGAAGGACAATTTAGGAAATTAGTTGTTGGCTTATATTGTAAATAAAATGTAAAAGTAGGCCGGCTATTTATAAAGGTTAGAAGTTTAATGTGAAAAATTTATTCATGTCCACATGTCAACACAGGAACAGAGAGTGTGTTGAGGGAGTGGGTTGAGAGAGTAAGTGTGTGTTTGGTATGGCTTTTGTAAAAGCCAAAAGCGCCTTTTTAATGCTATAAGTTGTTTTGAATTATTTTTATTATTTTTTTGGCAAAAACTCAAAAAAGTTTTTTTAATATATTAATTGTCTTAACTACCCTTTATAAAAGCTATTTTATGTCTACTATGAGAAGCCCAAAATTTGGGCTTTCCCAAAAAGCTTTTTAAAACTTATGAATTGTCTCAATTACCCTTTATAAATTTTAGATATTCCACCATACAACTCTTTCATTATAAATACATTGTCAACATTTTTTTTTTTTTTTTTAATTTACACAACCAAAAGCTATTTTTAAAAATACATTCTATACACCATTTTTGTAATGTATACAACCAAAATCTTTTTTTTTTTTTTTTTTTGTTGAAAACTCTACTCAATAAAAGCTTCATCAATAAAAGATTTACTTTAGAAGCTTTACTTGAAAAGTCATACCAAACATACCCTAAATCTAGCACTCCTCCTTTTCTAAGTACACTTCATTTAAAAAAAAAAAATTAAAGACACTTCATTTTATTCTAAAATTATCATTTTTACTTCTTGAAAGCCTAATTTTTATATTAAAAAAATCATTTTGTTTTAAGAAACCTATACGTGCATGGTGAATGATTTAAATGATTAGGGCTTGAAGTCTTGAACGTAGAAAACGCCAGGACATAGTTGTATTGACTAACCATAATGAATTTGAGATAGCAACATTCTTTTCATACTGCTGTTTTTTGTTGGCTACAGCATCAAAGTCAATAGAAGGCACTAGGTTAAACTGATTAATGCTTGGATGCAGCCATAATGTGTTTATGGCCTTGGCAATGGCAATGGCTTCCAACCGCTCCAAGGCAGTGCTTTATCGTAAACTTGGTGGCATTGCTTTCAATGCATGAAGACACTTCAAGTAAATTTGCTATTGAGTCAATCATATAAAACTTAAATGATATTGACAACAAAATGTTTTAGGGATTTTATAATGTAAAAATATAAAAGTTTAGTAAAATTGTTTTTCTAATTTATTTAGAAATTCTTTAACTTTTTAGTAATTTTAATTAGGATAAAATTTTCATATAATTTAAAAAGTTAAAATGAAGTGTAAAAAGATTGTATTCTCAATAGCATCTCTCTTTTGCATTTTGTGAGGTTATAAATATAATTACACACTTGCCCTTATTTTAAATAACTTTTAATGCTTTTTTTTTTGCATTTTGTGAGGTTATAAAGATAATTTTACTTTTAAAACAAATAAGAAATTCTCAACACTATTCATGGCTCCCATTCCCATTTTTATATATAGTCAATTGAAATCAGAACCGAAAAGAATTCTCTTGGAGAAAAAAAATATATTTATTGTGATTATAAGAGAGAGGTTTAGGGGTGCGTTTGGTACGCGGGACGGGACATGACAACATAGGACAATTTGTTCTTATCCCATGTTTGGCGTGTCCTTAGCATGAGACAGGACGGGACAAGGTCGGACAAAAATCACAAAAAATTGTCTCACCCAAGACCATAGGACAAGTTGTCCTATGACATGGGACAAGTGTCAAAAAGACCAATTTACCCTTTAAATTTTCAAACAATTACAATCATGTATAATATATTATATATTATATATATATTAATAATATAGATTATAATTACATATATAATATTATATATATTATATATTATATAATATTATATAATATTGTATTATTATATATAATATATAAAATATTATATATATATATATATATTATAATCTTTAATATATTAGATATTATTAAATATAATAATCTATATATATATATATATATATTAATATGTATTATTAATATATATATATATATTATAATAATATGTATATATTATAATGTATATATATATATTATATAAAATATAAATGTAATATAAATATTATATATATATATATATTATATTTTATTATTATATATAATATATTAAATATTATTACTTATATAATAATATTATTACCCATACAATAATATATATATATATATATATATATATTATTGTACATGTAATAATATTTAATATATTATATATATCTTATATATATAATAATATTTAATATATCATATATCAAATATATATATATATATATAATATATATATATTGTAACATATATATATATATATATATATATATATATTATATACATTATATAATATATATATTATATATATATTATATTTTTTATATGTACTAATATTTAATATTATATATATATATATCTTATATATATTATTATATATTATATAATACATGTAATACTCTATATTAATATATAATAATATTCAAATAATAATAATAATAATATATAATATATAATAATATGTTATATATTATTATATATTATATAATTTATTATTTAATATTATTAAATATTATATATATATATAATATAATAATATATGTTGTTATATATATATAAGAGGGGTATTATGGTCATTTGAACCTCTTGAGTTTTATCCTGTCCTGTCTTGTCCCAGCCATACCAAACGCATAATAGTACAGTCCACAGTTCTGTCTTAGACCTTCCAAAGACAATACAGAACAACATGTCCGGTCTCATCTCATCTTGTCTTGTCCCATGTCCATGCCAAACGCACCCTAGGGTGAACAAATCTTTTACAGAAGGAAGGGAAAAAAAAAAAAAAAAAACCCAAATAATTTGGAAAAAAAACACACAACATGATAATTTGGAACGAAAGCACATTCTGCTTCAGAATTATTATTTTTCTTTTTATGAAATCAAAACCCAAATATTTTTTAGTAGAAGAGAGTTTGTTTGGATTATTCGAGAGGAGAAGAAATAGAGTTTTATTTTGCTCATTGTTGGAATGAGAAGAAGATGAAGACGATTTTTAAAAAAATTGAAGGACCGACAAATTCAAGTTTTGAGAATTTACGTTTACCTATGTGTTCTTAGGGTTTGATTGTTTGAACTTATAAAAAGGTGTAGCATTTGTTACACTTAGAGGGACAAATAACAAGAGTAAATCCTGACCACATGTTCTTTTAAAAACACGTGTCAATGAATCCTTAAAAGTTCAATATATATAATTCAACACAATTATTATTCAGTAGAGGATATTTATCTACACACGAGCCCTTAGCCTTGGTGGCCAGAGTCTGTCTGAGACTCTCTCCCACCAAGGTTCGATCCTTGGTCCAAGTGTGTATTTAGGGAAGTTATTCCCTCTATTGTGTAGGTCTTGTCCCATAGGTGTGGGTAGTCTCTCCCCTCTAGTGGGAGTTGCGTTCTGGACTACGCTTGTAGAGCCTCATCTCGTCGGTCCCGGCAGTTGTTGTATGTCAAAAAAAAAAAAAAAAAAAAAGTTGACAAGTGATAGTCCAATTTCACCTCTCCATAGTCCTTAGTCCTTACCATATTGAGGTGTCAAATATATTAACAATAATGCTAGAGGACCCAAAAAAGTGACCCAAATTTTAGACCCAAATCTATGTGGCAACATCACACACAACATGAGCCCATATCACTCTTTCCAAAGATCCTATGTGATGTTTTCCAAAGATTTTATGTGATGTTGCCACATAGGTTTTGGTTCAAAATTTGGGTCACTTTTTTAGGTCCTCTAGCATTACTCATATATTACTATACCCATATACCCATTACCTGAAACTTGGTGCCATTTCTCCAGGTCGAATGTCTGTTTTGTGCTTTATGATTTTTATCATTAACATTTTATTATTAAATAAATACTCAAAAGTGTTAATTACATATAAAATGTTTGCTTTGCAACAAAAGGAACGGATATGATTATTAAATGATACACTTAATCGGTACAGTTTACTTCCTTAAAATTTTAGTGATTTAAATTATGAATATTAAATGATCTTTTGATTTAATATTGTTATACTGTTTTATGGTTTAAGTATATAAACAAATATGATTTTAAGTATTGCTTCAACGGTTTTATTGATATTTAAGTATGTAAATTGTATTAAATGTTAATTTTGGTTTTATTAAAGGGTTAATAGCACCAATGTCCTCTGCACTTATGGCGTGGTTGCATAATGCCACCTATAGTTTTTTTTTTAGCATTAAACCCTCTAAACTTCCATAACTTTACAAAAACTGACATAATGGAAATGGACATCAAAGGAAAATTACACTTACACACCCTTATTATGTGAGTAATTGCATTAAAACTGGAAAAATATAATAATATCACACAAATACCCTTTGACTTGTTTGACTAATGTTTAAGAAAATAAAAAATAATAATATTAATAATATTAATAATTTTTTGTAAATAAATTTTAAAAATTAAAATTATTGCCTTGTGAAAACCGAGTCTGTCCGTGGGTGTTTTCTCTGAAAACCTAGCGTGAGAGTAGATAGGGTGCCGTCGTTGGTGGGTTGGTTTTTCTAGGTTTGACGAAGTGTGTTGTCTTTTTTTGCTGTTGGGTTTACGGATCTCCAGTCGTTGCGATGGGGTCGGAGGAAATCGAGAGGTTGTGTGCTTCTATGTCTATTAAGGAAAGGGAGGGACCGGTGCGCACTCTTCATGAGGGTTTGAAGATGGGGGGGGGGGGGGGGGGGGGGGGGTGCAAAAAATGGCTCTGTGCGTAGCCGGGAAAATATTGTCGCCAGATTTGGTGAATCGGGATGCTTTTAGATCGCTGATATCTAGAATTTGGAAAGTAAGGGGAGGAGTTGAGATTGAAGTGGTCACTAATAATGTACATGCTTTTCATTTTCAATTATCGGAGGACCGACGAAAGGTTTTCGTCGGTGGCCCTTGGAGCTTTGATGACTCACTCATTGTTCTTGAGGAGCCTACTGGGACGGGTAGCCTTAAAGGCTTAAAGTTTGACAGAGTTGATTTTTGGATACAGATTTCTAATTTACCTTTGTTATGTATGACTAAGGAGATAGCTGAGTTTCTAGGTGGGATTATAGGGGAGGTTAGGGAGGTGGATGCGGGACCAACTGGAGATTGTCTTGGCAAGTTTGTGAGAGTTTAGGTGGCGGTGGATATCACTATACCATTACGGAGATTCCTGCGTGTGGATGTGCTGGGTGATGGCGAGGAGACCGTTATGCCTGTTCAATATGAAAGGCTGCCGAGTTTTTGTTTCCGTTGTGGACTTCTTGGTCACACTGTTCGTGGGTTTCCGGAGGGGGATTGCCATAGTCCCATCAATAGTAAAGATTTTCTTTTTGGGGCCTGGATGAGGGCAACGATCCCACCTAAACCAGTGGGCAATTGTGAGTGGAATCCACGGTCTACTTCTGGCAATGTTAGGAGGCCGAATTATGGTATAGAGGGGGGTAGGGGACGTAATCATTGGTTTCATAATTCCGGTGCAGGGTCTGACAGTCAGGGGTTGGCTGGTCGGTCGGTGTCCGAACCGAAGTCAGGTAACGATAATTTAGGGGTCCTAATTGCGGATACGTCGGAGGGAGTAATTGAGGGAAACTCAATATCAATCTCTGTCATAGATAGAAATTGCGAGCGAGATTCAGGGGATGGAAATTCAAATGGGAGAGACATTTCAGGAAGCGGGAAAGGTAAGTCTGTAATTACTGAGGATTTACGAGTGAATGAGCTGGCTATTGATAGGGCGTCTGTCTCTGCTAGTGGGCTGGGCCCAACAGGGGCTTTTGTCTTTGGGTCCTCTTTAGTAAAAGAAACCTATGATGGGCCGACTGGTGCTGATGTGAGTGGACTTGTTAATCAGCTAAGTTTGGATCACTTGGATCCTAATAATATTACGCTGGCGGGTTTGGAAGTTAGGAGGGTTTCTGCTGACGCTGGAGTGGAGGAGTGCATTGGTCCTCCAAGTGTGGCTTCTGTAGTCTGCAAGAAAGTTAGCGGTAATGGGAGGGGTGTAGTCAGTGGAAGAAAGCCGCGAGGGAGAAATCAAGGGGTATGGGGACCTCAAATCAGAGTTTTGCGTGTGGTAAACGGAAGGAAGAAGGGGGACTATCGAGTGTTTCACGGATGGGACTAAGAAACCCAAGGTTGATTCATCGTCGTCTGTTTCAATGGTTTTATCAGCCGGCCAGCAATCCCTGGCCCGCCGCCGTTCTCAATGAATTGTGTGGCTTGGAACGCTCGGGGATTAGGAAATCAACGGGCGTTCCGTGCACTTTCGGATTTGAAGAATAGCTTCAATCCGGATATTCTATTCTTAATGGAGACTAAGTCGACTCATGATCAGATGGAGGTGTTTCGTGTTCTGTTGGGTTAATGTAGCAAATTAGTTGTAGACAAAGTTGGGCGAAGTGGTGGGTTGTGCATGTTCTGGTTTGGTAAAGCTGATGTTACTCTGGTTTCTTACTCTAGGTTTCACATTGATGTGAAAGTAAGTTCTCATACTGATAAGGTGTGGAGGCTTACTGGCTTCTATGGGAATCCGGATCCGGAACAACGACGTCATAGTTGGACCTTGATGCGCAGATTGAAAGGGATGTCATCCTTGCCTTGGCTGTGTTTCGGGGACTTTAATGAGATCCTCTTTGAAATTGAGAAAGTTGGTGGCTTGCCACATAGTCAAACTCTCATGGATGCTTTCCGGGAGGTGTTGGATGATTGTGAACTTGGTGATTTGGGGTTTTCGGGACCAGGCTTTACATGGACTAATAGGAGGGACGTTGGGTTGGTTATGGAACGATTGGATAGAAGTGTTTGTTGTTATTCCTGCAGAGACTTATTTCCTCACTCGAAGGCTACGAATTTGGATTTTTGGTCCTCTGACCATAGAGCTCTGCTGGTGGAAATTCTTGATAGTGTGGTGGTTACTGATAATTGGCGTTCGAAGGGTAGGAGGAGATTTCACTTTGAAGAAGCTTGGGCAGCTGATGCTGAGTGCCATGACTTGGTTTATGATAGTTGGGGGGACCATTCTAGAGATGGAAACATGCAACTGGTGGTTGAGAAAATTCAATGTTGTGCATCTAAGTTGGAAAAATGGAATTCTGTTAAGAAGAGAAAATTGAGAGCTGGAATTGACGGCAAAAAGAAGGAGTTAGCTGTGGCACTGCAGAATCCCTTCTTACATTCATGGAGGCATATCAGAATTATTGAAAACCAGCTTGACAGGTTGCTAGATGTTGAGGAAAGTTATTGGAGGCAACGTTCTAGGGAGGACTGGCTGAAAGGGGGAGATCGAAACACCAAATATTTTCATGCTCAAGCAACAGCTCGCCGTCAGAAAAATGCGATTACGGGTTTGGTTGATGGCGATGGTGTGTTTAGGGAAACCAAGTCGGAGATTCAAAATTGTGTGGTAAGTTACTTTACTGATTTATTTTGTTCTTCTCAACTTTCGGGTCCCCATTGGCAAAATGTGCTTGATACTGTCCCTTGTAAGCTGTCCCAAAGGAGGCGGGATTTTTTGGATGTTCCTTTTTTGGTGGATGAAGTTCGGAAGGCCGTGTTTGATATGGCCCCTACCAAAGCTCCTGGTATTGATGGTATGCCGACAACCTTTTATCAGCGATTTTGGGACTCGATTGGGGGAACGGTGACTAGTGCTTGTTTGCGTTGTTTGAATGAGGGGGATTCTTTGGAAATTATTAATAAGACTCTGGTTTGCTTGATTCCAAAGAATTCCAATGCTAGTAGTATGGCGGATTTTCGTCCAATAAGCCTGTGTAATGTGGCTTACAAAATTGTGGCGAAAACGTTGGCCAATAGGTTTCGGTTGGTTTTGGAGGATGTTATCTCAGACTCTCAAAGTGCTTTTGTGCCTGGTAGATTGATTTCTAACAACGCTATTATTGGTTTTGAATGTATTAATGGTCTGTGGTCTCGGGTGCGGAAGAAGGGTTCGTTAGCTCTGAAACTTGACATGTCGAAAGCTTATGATAGGGTGGAATGGGATTTTTTGGCTCAGATGATGTTGAGACTTGGGTTTTCTACTGGTTGGGTTGAGAAGATTATGCGTTATGTGTCTTCGGTCAATTTCTCTTTTTTGGTTAATGGTGAGATTTGTGGTAATGTGAAGCCGTCTAGGGGCCTTCGGCAGGGGGACCCCCTCTCCCCCTATTTATTTCTAATCTGTGCTGAAGCTTTCTCTTGTCTCATTAATCGAGCTACTTCTTTGGGAGAGATTACTGGTTATAGATGCGGAAGTACGGGCCCTTTCATCTCTCATCTGTTTTTTGCAGATGATAGTTTGCTTTTTGCTAGAGCACCTGCTAATGAGTGTAGGAAGATTAAGGAGATCCTGGATGTTTATTCTGCTGCGTCGAGTCAGGTTATTAATTACAATAAGTCAGCTTTGTGTGTGAGCCGATCTGTTTCTCAGCGGGTTGGAGCGGACTTAGCTGGGATTTTGGGTGTGGGCCTTGTTAAATGTCACGAACGTTATCTTGGGCTTCCAAGTTTTGCTAGTAGAAGTAAGCGTCATTTGTTTAATAATATTAAGGAACGTATCTGGACGAAAGTTCAGGGTTGGCAGAGTCGTCTTTTCTCTGCAGATGGTAAGGAGGTGTTGTTGAAAGCTGTGATCCAAGCTATTCCTACTTATGCTATGAATCTGTTTCGTCTCCCGAAGGGGCTTGTTAAGGAGATTCATGGTCTTTGTAACCACTTCTGGTGGGGTAGTTCATCCACGAATAGGAAACTTCACTGGGGGTCTTGGAATAAAATGTGCGATAGTAAAGACAGAGGTGGGCTCGGGTTCCGGGATATCGCTGTGTTTAACCAGGCTATGTTGGCTAAACAGTGTTGGAGGCTCATTCAGAAACCTAATTCTATGGTTTCACAGGTCCTGAAAGGCAAATATTTTCCTACGTCTACTTTTCTTCAGAATGGTCTTTCTGAGTCGGGCTCGTTTGTTTGGAGAAGTCTTCTTTGGGGTCGTGAGTTGCTGCTTGCTGGGTCTCAATGGAGAGTGGGGGCTCGATCAGATCTGTCTATTTATTCTGATCGTTGGGTTCCGAAGCAATTCTCCTTTAAGATTCAATCTCCGTCGGTCCTAGGTGTCTCAACTCAAGTGAGTTCTCTGATTTCTAGTTCGGGTCAGTGGAATTCCCAACTGATTCGTACTTCCTTTTTGGCTGATGGGGGCGGATGCCATTTTGAGTTTGCCTTTAGGGAGATCTAGTAAAGAGGACTCGTTGGTTTGGCATTTTGAAAAATCTGGAAATTACGCTGTTCGAAGTGGCTATCATTTGGGGAGGTCGATCAGTGGTCAGGTCTTCCCTTCTGCCTCGGGTGTCAATGAATGGTGGAGATTCTTCTGGAAGCTCTGTCTCCCTCAAAAGGTGAAGGTCTTTGTGTGGAAAGCCTGCCACAATTGGCTGCCGACTAGAGGCAACCTGGCTGATAGAGGTATGTTGGTGGATTTGATGTGTCCTGTTTGTGGTAAGACCAATGAGACCTCTTTGCATGCGTTATGGGGCTGCGAAAGTATTAAACCCACTCGGAAAACCTATTACTTGCTGCAGGGTTTTAAATGGAACGATGATATGCACATTTTGGATTTATTGGCTTTCGGTAAGTGCACTTTGAGCAAAAATGAAATGGAATTGCTTTGTGTGGTTTTGTGGCGCTTGTGGTACTGGCGTAATCAGCAGGTTCATTCTACCTCCCGCATCAGAAATGAGGATGTGTTTGCTTGGGCTTCGGATTATATTGGGGAATTTCGCTTGGCTAATTTGGTTGAGCGAAGTTCTGCTGGTGTGCCCCGACCTGTTGCCAAAATTAGGTGGAGTAAGCCTGACTTTGGTTCCTTTAAAATCAATACGGATGCGGCGATTAAGGTTGCTACTAATCAGGTGGGTGTTGGTGCGATCATTAGGGATGCTGGGGGTACTGTGCTTGTTGCTGCTGTGCAGAAAATGGACGCTTGCTATGATCCCTCGGTGGCTGAGACTGTTGCAATTTTGTTCGGTTTGCGTGTGGCTGTTGAGAGAGGGTTGTTGCCTGCTGTTCTTGAGAGCGATGCTCAGAGTGTTGTGAATTTGATTTGCTCGGGTTCTGATATATGTGCTAATATTGGGGTTGTTCTTAGTGATATCAGGATTCTTGCTAATCTGGCTGCGATTCCGATTTCTTTTGTTTCTAGAAATGCCAATGGGGCTGCTCATGCCTTGGCTAAGTTAGCTTTCGTTTCCTCCGAAGATTTCTGGTGGCAGGACTCTTGTCCTTCTTGCCTTGAATCGATTATTAGGAGTGATTGTGTTGCCTAGTTTGTATTCTATGAAATTTCCTTTCAAAAAATAATAATAATAATAATAATAATAATAATAATAATAATTTTTTGTAAATAAATAAATAATTAATTAATAATAATAATAATAAACTTAAAAATAATAATAATAATAATAATAATAATAATAATAATAATAAACTTTTTTATATATGTATATATATATACTCACGGTCCCGATCCTATCAGGATGCATTGATATAACTTTATCAGGATATTGAATGTGAGCCACTCATTTGTAACAGTGATTTGACAAGTGCATACATACCAAGTCAAAGTATGTAAAACGAGTGGCTCACATTCAATATCCTTATATAATTCTATCAGTGCATCATATATACTCAAAGATTAATTTTTATTCCTTTTTTATTTAAAAAAAAAATTAAAATTTTTGATGAGATATGAAAGTCTAGATTTCTTTAAACAAAATAAAAAAATAAAAAATGAAGAGATCAAATTCAATAGACTAATTTCTTCAATTCAATTCTTAAAAAAAAAAAAAAACATCATCATCATTTAGATTCATCCTCATCAAACCCAAAATTTAAATTTATTTAATAAAATTACTTTAAAAATTTTAAAAATACAAAATTTTCTATCGTTTTCTCACCTAATCTCTGAATTCTTTCTACCATCAACACCACCACACCAAATCCAGAAATTCATCATCAACACCACCAAAACCGGAACACCACACTGAAACTCATCATCAACACCAAAAGATAACACCGAACCCAGAACATCATCATCGGTACAAAAATCGCAATCGAAAACGAAACCAAAACCAAAAATCAAAATCAAAACGAAAGCAAAAACAAAAAACTCACCACAAATCCAGTAATCACCACAAACCCAGAAATCACCATCCCTTCTCTTTTCTCTCTCTAACAGCAAACTCCCAAACCCTTGATGTTGTCAGACAACATGCCATATCTACCAATACACTATCTAAATTCGAATCAACATTACTCAGTCCCCAACTCAGACTGAGTTCACCAGAACGACGAGTCAACCGATTTAGCGTCCCAGCACCAGCAGCATATCAACGATTGCAGCATTTCTGTGAGATTTCTCTAACTTCTGTGAGATTTCTCTAACTGGCTATGCGAGTTCTTGAGTCGGGTTTAAGTCGGATTCGAGTAAATAGAAGGGGGTCACGGAACTTGAAACAAGGTGATTCGATTTGTTTGAAGTGGGTTGAGTTGGACTCGGAAGAGTGAGTTGTAGAGAAGAGCGAATGGATCTAGTAGATTTTTCTTCGTTTTTTCAATTTTTAACAAATGAAGAAAGACTCGAAGAAGATTTGTGCAGTGTCGGCGGGTGGACACAATAGAGAGAGAGAGAGAGAGAGTATTTGGTAGAAACAACTGTGAGATTTCTTGGATTGGAAGGGAGAGAGAGTGTGTGCGTGTGTGCGTGTTTGGATTTTAAGTTGGTTTTACCAAAAAATCACCATCCTTTCTAATTTTTGGTTTGTTTTTTGGGATTGAAATGGGTGAATTTTTTGTTTCTGGATTTGGGATTGAATGAGATGGGTTTGTGTGATTATTGGGTTGTTTTTTATTTGAGTTTGTGTGATGAACCGATGAAAGTAAACGTATGATGATGTGAGGGGATTAAATGTATATAATCAAGGTTTTCCTTTGATGTCCATTTCCATTTTGTCGGTTTTTGTAAATTTATGAAAGTTTAGGGGGTTTAATGCCAAGAAAAAAAGTATATGGGCACTATGCAACCGTGTTATAAGTTCAGGGGGCATTGGTGCTATTAACCCTTTATTAAATAATACATTGTTAGGATTTTTGGAAAACTTTATGAGCAAGGTTTTTGAACGTAAAGGTTTTGCAAAGGCTATTTATTTTACATGATATGCATGAATTTACTTACCGAGTTGATGGCTCACCCCTCGTCACCACCATTTTATGGATTGAGTTCTTAGATTTAGAATGATTGAGGTTTACATTAACATATGAGAGAGACGTATCGTCGAAGGATTTAATTTCATATGTGTACATGTTGTAAGGAATCAATTTATTTAATGTTGTAATTACTTTAGAGTTTGGAGATTTTAATGAAATGTATGGTATTAGGTTTGGATATTGTATTTTGTGGATAGATTTTGTAGATTATATTTGAGAATAATTGTAAATTAAGGTTTTTGTAATGTCCGAATCACGTAATCTCCCATTATATTGGGTCCCGGATTTGTGGTATTACAGGAAATGTACATCAATACAAAAATCATGCCTAATTTTAGCTATTTTCAACTATTTTACTATCCATCTACCATATTTCTTATCATTATTTAAAAAGAATCTTTACTTGAACTTTAGATTCAATGAGTTGTGTGCTTAGAACAAACGGCTCCGCTGTTGCAATGGGTGGTTGTAACACCCCTAAATTCAGGACCCAACAGACCGTGATGTTACGTAAATCGAATCTTACAAACACCTTAATTCACAATTAGAATCATCAACAATATATTCATCAAAATACAATACCAAACATGATACCATCCATTTCACTAACTTCCAGATTCTAACCATAATTACAACATTAAATAAATTGATTCCTTACGGTACGTATACACATGAAATTAAATCCTCTGACGGTACATTTCCAACCATATGCTAATGCAAACCCCATACATTCTGAATCCATGAATCAATCTGCAAAATAGCGTTGATGAGGTGTGAGCTGTCAACTCGGTGAGTAAATTCATGCATAACATGTAAAATAAATAGCCTTTGTAAAACCGCACGTTCAAAATCTTGCTCATAAACTTTTCAGAAAATATCCCAACAATGTATTATTTAATAAAACCAGGAATTTGCATTTAATACTATTTACGTACTTAAATATCAATAAAACGGTTGAAGTAATACTTAAAATCATATCCGTTCATATTCTTAAATCATAAAACATTTAGTAAAACAGTATAACAATATAAATCAAACGATCATTTAATAATCATAATTTAAATCAATGTAATCGTACATAAATAAACGATACAGATCAATCATTTTATAAAACAGTAAACATATAGCTTTAAAGTATAAACGGTATTCTTTATATAAAATGGAAAACATATAGCTTTACAGTATAAACGGTAGTCTTTTTATAAAACGGTAAGCATATAGTTTTATAGTGTAAATGGTAGTCTTTTTATAAAACGGTAAACATATAACTTTATAGTATAAATGGTAGTCTATTTATAAAACAATAAGCATATAGTTTCACGGTATAAACAGTATAATCAATATATCAGTTAGCACATATTCCATAGTGTCACAATTACCCGTGTGACACGGCAATAGTATGTCACAAGTACCTATGTGACGCGGCAATAACAGTAACTATGGAACAATGAGCCAAAATGGTTTTATAAATTCACATATAATAAATCAGTAGTATTTTTGTATAGCATGTTGGTACAGATAACAATAGAAATCTCTGTATAACCATTTCAATATAAATAACAATAGTCAAATTGTATTCAAAATATATAAGTAAGGAATTTAGTTCAAAGACACTTAATATAAAATGTTTACAAAAGCAATCTTACTTAAAATCAGTGAAATCCTTAACAAAATACGATAAAGTATAAAATGGTAAAGATGCTAAAATCAATAGTTTGATATTTTGAAATATAAATATGCCATAAATGAATTTACTCACTTACCATATAAACATTTGAAAACACAAATGAGTTTACTAAATATATATACATTTTGGAAAACACAACACATCATGGATGAATTTACTTACCTTGCACACTAATGAATCCGCTCTAGCTCTAGAGGCTCAAGAGTCACTCGAACCTTTCAATTTACAAATTGATTTACTGTCATAACCTTATCACCAGTCACCACAGCAATTTAATCGGTATATGATCATATATAGAACTAGACTTAGAAATCTATTGTTTTCCTGAATAATCACAACTGACCACCTTTTGATGCACAATTTTTAATTAATTCTCTACGGCTCCAAATCTTACAAAACTTAACATGGATAACCTAGACATATAGGAAATACTACAGTAAAATCATCAATTTAATCCATGATCATAAGAATATGAAATTATTCATTCTTTTCCCGTTTTTCTCAAATCTATCCAGTAGAGAAGGAAATCTGACCTCTGTCCACTCCGAAATTTATATAAATATTTCTGCCCATGTAAAAATTACGAAATTTTGCAGAGTGACAGCGTACTCATAAACCTACGTCTATGTAAATTTTCATAATTTTCCTACATGGATAACCAGTTCAAAGAAACCTGCGAAATATGGTTGTTTTTAACAAAACAGAGTATTTCCAGAAATCTATGCATTGATCCGAAAAATCCAACTAAATAACAGCCTAATAAAGCTAGAAAGCCTATGACATGAAAAAAAATATGGGAGAAGAAGAAGAACACTTCTGTTTGTTTTTTTCACTATAAGACTTATTGTCTCTTATATCTTAAATTAAGATAAATCAGTTTGTATGTTTTTCCAACTTATATCTTATTTTAAGATATATATGTCTTTTAGAAAAAGTGAAATTTTTTGACCTTTTATCTTATTTAAAAAGTGATATAAAGTTTTTTAGCAAATTTCCACAAATGTCTTATAACAATTCATACATTTATAATTTTATCAGCACATAATAAAATCCTAAAAATCAATTTTCCAAAAATTCCCAAAAATTCCCAATTTCCAAACATAATCTAATCAATTTTATATTTGAAATAAGTCATCCAAAATGAAAAAAACAAACATATCATATTATCTTAATTTATAAGACTTATCCATATGTCTAATAAATTAAGGTCTTATAAGACTTTAGATAAAAAAACAAACAGTCCTACCTAGTAACAAGATTTCTTCAATCTGTTGCTTATCTAATGATTCTCCACCAAGAGAATGAGAACTAAACTGCTTATCTCTAGTATCTGCCCAGCTCTGTTCGGAGCCGTAGATCTCTCTACAGGGAACTCCAATTGACATCTCCACCGTCTAGATTCAAGAACTCCAATTGAACCTCTTCCCCATTTCTAATAATTATACATTTATACACCAATTTTACACATGCCCCCACTCCTTTTATACATTCTTACTTTACACCATATACCACCTTGCTTGACACCTAACCCATTCACCAATTCTTGTCACATTTCTCTTATTTTTATTATTCTTTTATCTTCACAATACTTTATCCATGTGACCATTTCTCTTCAACCGGCCACACATTTTCCACTCATCAAATCTCATCAGAAAATTACATTTCCAACCCTATATTAATTCTTATCCCCTTTCAATTCATCAAATGTATAGAAAATCATAATCTCACCCTTTGAATCACACTAAATTCAGTTTTAGACTTAGATCAACTAACAATTTAATTGAGGTTGGGCCTTAACATTTAAAATAAAGATAAACCCAACTACTAATTGATTTGGATCCAGCCCAAATCATTACTTCTCTTGTCACCAGCATTATCATTTTGGGCCTCAAGTCTCTCATGAACTAAATTGTGCTCAAATTCATAATAATTGGAACCAACAAATTGAGAACGGTTTGACCCATTTTTTGGGATATTACGGTGGCAGTGGAGATAGAAGGAATTTGCAATAAGAGAGGGAGAAAATATAAGCAATATATAAAAAAAAGTCATAGGAAAATAATAATAATAATAATAATAATAAATAGGGGTCCATGATAGGTTAATACGAAAACACTAATGATAGACAATCCAAAAAATTAGTTCAAAAACCAACTCAAATGATGTGCCAAGTGATTTGTCATTACCATATCATTCACTACATCACGAGTAATGCTACTCCACCCAAATTCCAACCCAACTGTGATGTGTCATCACCACACAAAATTTTGGAAATTATGACGCGGGCCCATGTTGTGTGTGGTGATGACACCTCACATTTGAGTTGGAATTTGGGTGGAGTATCATTACTCCTACATCACTCTATGATTTATGTGGTAATAACAACTCATTTATTACATTATTTGTGTTGAATTTTGGGTTAATTTTTTGGATTGTATAGTTTTTTTTTTATATATAAATATTATAATAATTTAGGGTTGTATGGGGAGGAGGGAGTGACTCGAACCGACAACCTTATAGTGTGGCTATGAGGGCTTTATCATTGAGCCAACCTCATCTTGTCAATTTTATAATTTTTATTACATTAATATATATATATATATATTATATTCACCATTTATGTAAATTATGTTGTTGTTGATATCATATAACATTAGTGACTGCTTCGGATCACGAACATTGATCCTTCATCTATAAGCTAAAAATATGTGTACTTAGGGGCCGGATGGTGATATTGCCACTGATAAATCTGATTTTTAGATCAAATATATAACTACACCCACTATAATAATTTGACAATCTAGTTATTTATATGGACATCCGACCGATTACGTGCAAAATAATTAAAAACATTCATGAAAAATTCCACAGGGCACAAACAATGTGATTTGGCATGGCCGAACTGATCGTTATTCATAAAAGAATGCCAGACTGGTACGATAATTTATAAGTTTATAACCTCTCTCAATCAATCATTAACTAAAAAGTTTACTATACGGTATACTGTATACATCTCGGCAAATCACACATGCAACAATTTCTCTCAAAATTCATTATAAGATATAAACATATATAGCAGCAAAATTATTAGGTAAGCAAGCGATTTTATTCGATTAGATTGTTATTATTTCACCCCACCCCCATCCCACCCCACCCCCCCCAACTTTTATTATATATTTAATAGTACACCCTCCTCGGAAAAGCTTATTGTTAATAGGTAATTTCCAAGGTCAACCTCACAAGTCACCAGATAGAGGTTCTAAACGAGCCGAGTGTAGGTTGTTAGACTCTAGAGGTTTCAGAAAATCCACCAAGTGACTTCCTGGGTTATTGTCACCGGGTCGGGACTTCCAGGAGAACTTCACCGGGATGAGATTCTATATTGCCATATTGGTAAAGTTGTGACTCTCTTAGAGACTTTGACGGAGCTATTTTCCGGTCTCGACTTCTTCCTCAATGTGTGTGAGAATCAAGTTGACTCTGTTAGGAAACCTTATGGAAGATTTTCTGAGATAATCTCTAGCTAAAAATGAGTCTCCTAGCTAGTTAATTAGTTATTCGAATCCGATAAGGTATTGTCTCCAGGTGCTGAATCGGTTTGCAAAAGGGAAGACTGAAAGGTTGAAGAATAAGCTTAATGAAATAATAAAAATCATTATGTGAGAGTAAAATAAATCACGCCCCAAAGAGTGTAAGTGAAAGTAAGTCTCTGAGAGTCTGAGATGTAAAGTGACAGTCCAATTTCACCTCGCCTTTGTCCTTACCAATTACCATATTGAGATGTCAAATATATACCCCTTATCTGACACCGGTGTCGTTTCTCCAAGTCAAATATCTATTTTGTGTTTCATGATTTTTATCATTAACATTTATTATTAGGGAGAATTGCATTTTAGTCCCTATAGTTTATCTTATTCTGTGTTTAATCCATGTTTTTTTTATTATAACTTTTAATCTTTCTGTGACAGAATCCGTTAATAGACAGATTCTGCCATGTCAGTCGATCGAAATGACTGTAATGCCCCTCTAACTTTCTGATACCCTTTGAAAGACCGTTTTACCCTTCATTCAAAATTAAAAACAGATTTAATAATATATATATATATATATATCAAATAAATATAAATTAAATATATATATATATATATATATATATATATGGTCCCGATCCTATCAGGATGCACTGATATAACTTTATCAGGATATTGAATGTGAGCCACTCATTTATAACAGTGATTTGACAAGTGCATACATACCAAGTCAAAGTATGTAAAACGAGTGGCTCACATTCAATATCCTTATATAATTCTATCAGGATGTACTGATAGGATAATTTCCGTATATATATATATATATATATATATATAAAACAAAAACAAAAAACAAAAATCTTCATCTCTCTCACTCACCGGTATACAACACAATCATCAGATCATAAGAAAAATTCTTTCTCACCAGTGTACAACACAATCATCACTCATATGGAAAAAAATCAAATTAACATCACAAAATCATTAAACATATCATCTTCATCATTCCACAAAAAAATTTAAAATAAAAATAAAAAAACTTCTAGAATTTGCAGATTTCGACCCACCAAATTAAAATCCCCAAATCAAAAACCCCAAAAATCCCTAAATCAAAAACACACCACCACCACCGTCACTCCCAAACCATCGACCATCACCCCCAAACCATAGCCACCCACAAACACACCACCACCAATTCAACCACCCCATCACCACTGTCCACGAAAAAATCTAAACCCAGAACTCTCCACGAAAAAAAAAATAAATAAATAAATAAATAAAGTCGATGAAGACCGGCACTCGTCTTCTTCTCTTATTGAAAAAACAAAAACTCATCCTCATCCCTAGTCACCACCTGTAGCTTTTTCCACATTTACATTTCTCCTTAATCCTTGGAAAAATTATCAAGTAAATCAATGTCCACATAAACAATATACATACTCCCAAGTCTCCAAACCACACCAGAAAGCTCTCGAATCCCACACACACGCTCTCCCTCCCTCTCAAATCCCTCTTTGCAAATCGAAACAACCCAGATCTGGGTTTCTGCTCCATCGCACCAGATCCTTCAACGGCAGGAAATGTGAGGAAGTAGTAAAGATCGGCGGTGACTCTTCTCTTCATTCGCTTCAAAGGCCTTCCGTTAACAACCCTGTCGTAGGTGGTGGTGGTGGTGGAGGCGGCATGTGGGTTCAGGTCTGGATGAGGATAAATAGTTAAAGAGAAAAAGGATGGATTTTGGGTTTGTGTTTTTGGAGGTAAAATAAAATTAAATAAATAAATAAAAGAGAAAATGAACGAGAGATCGAGAGAGATTTTGGGTTTGAGTGTTTGCATATGGATTCTAGGTTTGTTTTTAAATTATTTGGTGGATGTTGATGATTTGGATAGAGAGATTTGGTTTGGTGCTGATGATTTGGTTCGGTGTTGATGGATAGAGAGATTTGGTTTGTTTTTAAATTATCTTTTAGTTTTTATTTATTTATTTATTAAATATAAATTATTATTTTTGATAAATTATACTATTCAATTTTTTTTTTAATATATTTTTTTTTAAATATTTAGTACAATGACGTGGCATGATCTCCTCCACTCATTTGTTTTTTTATTTAATATATTATTAATTATATATATCAAATTACCATTATAACCTTTAGCCCTAATTACCATTTCTGTCCCCACTGATGAATTTACCTATTTACCCTTGTTGACCCTCGTTGACTTAATGGAACCTTAACAGAATTGGATGGTAGGTACTAGAATCCATATTGTCAGAATAATGATGGATTGAAAATTACAATACCAAAAAACCATTGACTAAATGCATATTAAGGCAAACTACAGGGACTAAAATATGATTTTCCCTTATTATTAAATAAAAACTCAAAAGTGTTAATTTAAACGGTACATATAAAATGTTTACAACAAAAGGAAATTGAGACAATAAGAGTAATTAATAGTGTGATGACCGTGTAAGACAGGATCTAGTTGCATAAAAGTTGAGACACAATTTGCATGGTTGGTCTAGACCGTGGATTCACATCTAAGCATAAAAAGGCCACTTGCATGATGGATTTCAGTTTGTTCTCAATTTCAAGTGAAGGTGGTGGAATTCGCCCATCTAACACATCATTGAGTGCAATGTTCATATTGCCTACAAACGAAGTTGAAAGCGAGAAAAGAAAATCTTTTGGATGATTTCCTTTGATCACTTCCAATGCTAACACTCCAAAGCTGTACACGTCGCATTTTTCGGTCACCTTCATTGTGTAAGCAAACTCTGTAAAATATATGATCATGTGACATAGTCAATTAATTATATATAAGTAACTTGTAAGCCTATAATAATGAATGAATTATATACCTGGTGCAACATATCCATAAGTGCCTGCAAGTTCAGTCAAATTGGATGAATCTACCTTGAGAACCTTAGCAATGCCGAAGTCTGAAACATAGGCTTCATATTCCAAATCCAAAAATACATTCTTGCTTGATATATCTCGATGAACAATTGGTGGGTAGCAATCGTGGTGCATGTATGACAAGGCATCAACCACACCTCTTATAACATTCACTCTCTTACTCCAGTTAAGTTCTGCTGCCGCTCCTTCATTGCTCAGGATTGTGGCTAAGCTACCCCTTTCAATGTACTCATAAACTAGATATAAGTATCGAGCATGTGAACAAAAACCATAAAATTTCACAATATATTGATGTCGAATCTGTGACAGTACTCTTATTTCACTTGCAAATTCTTTCGGATACGTTGTCGTCCCGCTCCCACTGGCATGTAACGAGTGCAACTTTTTAACAGCTACAACATCCCCAGATGGCAACTCTGCTTTGTAAACACTTCCAAATCCACCATTTCCAATGCAATAATTGGCATCAAAATTCATTGTTGCCCGTGTGATATCTTCATGCATGATTCTTCCATCAAATGTCAATATCGAAAATTTTTCTTGATTGTTTGCATTGTTTGGTTCTTCGTGCGAGTCTCTCTTCCTCCTTCGAAAAGCAATGAATATTCCAATTAGCCCAATTGAAAGAGCAAGCGTGCCAAAAAGAAGGAACATGATTTTCCTTGCCTTTGTAATGCCATGCTTGTGTGACACCAGAACATTGCAATGTTGCAGTTCGCTAACATTACCACACAATCCTTCATTCCCTTGTAATTCCTCTATTGAAGCATCTTGAAACGCTTTGTTGTCAGGAATTGGACCATGCAACTCATTATAAGAGATGTCCACACTTGACAAGCTATGCATATCTTCAAAATTTCTTGGAATTAAACCAGAAAGGTTATTGTGTGACAGATTCAACATCTCCAAGCTCTTCAAATTGCAGATTTCAGATGGTATCTCCCCTCCGAGCAAGTTATGACTCAAATCTAGTTCAGATAGTTGATTTAACTTCTCCAACTGAATTGGAATTTCTTGACTCAACCGATTGCAACTCAAATTCAAGTAGTGCAATTTCGACAAGTTGTCTAGATTTTCAGGAATTGAGCTGCTCAATCTATTTGCAGACAAGTCTAGGTACTCAAGATCGGTGAGGAAGCCAAGCTCTCTGGGTACTGAACCACAAAGTTTATTCCCATTCAAACTCAACTTGATTAGTGAAGTCAACCGTCTGATTTCTTTTGGAATCTCCCCAACTAAATGGTTGAAAGAAAGGTCAATGCTTCCCAGATTAGTTGCGTTTACAATCTCAGGAGGTATGGTTCCACTAATATCATTCCCAGTCATTCTTAGATCACGTAATTGTGGGCACTTTCCCCAATTTGATGAGATTTGGCCATAAAATCTATTATGGCTAATATCTATGAAATTTAGCTTTGAATAGATAACAAAATCTTCAAAAATGTTTCCAGTGAATTGGTTTCCATCCAAACGAACCCTAACCAAGCTTGTACAATTTTTCAAGCTCGTAGGGATTGGGCCAGAAAAATGGTTGTGACGTACCGTCAAATTTTGAAGTGATCCGCTTCGGCAAATATCATGGGGTAAATAGCCAATGAATTTGTTTTCATGAAGAAAAAGATCAATCAACTTCGTGAAATTTTCAAATATTGGAGGAAAGGAGCCAAAAAAATTATTATCATTGAGGTACAAATATTGTAGGTTACTCAAACTACCAACTGAAGGAGGAATAGAACCAGTAAAGTGGTTTTCACTCAATGCTAGTTTGGTAAGAGACATCAACTTTCCTATTTCCTTAGGAATTGAGCCAGGAAGATTGTTATGGTGGAGGTACAACATGCTTAAATTGCTCAAACTACCAATTGAAGGAGGAATAGAACCAGTAAATTGGTTGTGACTCAAACCTAGATGGTAAGAGACATCAACTTTCCTATTTCCTTAGGAATTTAGCCAGAAAGATTGTTACTGTTGAGGTACAACATCCTTAAATTACTCAAACTACCGATTGAAGGAGGAATAGAACCAGTAAGCCAATTGTCATTTAACTCTAGATCGGTAAGAGACATCAACTTTCCTATTTCCTTAGGAATTGAGCCAGAAAGATTGTTACGGTAGAGGTACAAAATTCTTAAGTTGCTCAAACTACCAATTGAAGGAGGAATAGAACTAGTAAACCAATTGTCATTCAACTCGATCTAGATCGGTAAGAGACATCAACTTTCCTATTTCCTTAGGAATTAAGCCAGAAAGATTGTTACGGTAGAGGTACAAAATGCTTAAATTGCTCAAACTACCAATTGAAGGAGGAATAGAACCAGTAAATTGGTTGTGACTCAAACCTAGATCGGTAAGAGACATCAACTTTCCTATTTCCTTAGGAATTGAGCCAGAAAGATTGTTATGGTAGAGGTATAAAATGCTTAAGTTGCTCAAACTACCAACTAAAGGAGGAATATAACCAGTAAATTGGTTGTGACTCAATTCTAGATCGGTAAGAGACATCAACTTTCCTATTTCTTTAGGAATTGAGCCAGAAAGATTGTTACGGTAGAGGTACAAAATGCTTAAGTTGCTCAAACTACCAATTTCCGGTGGTATATTCCCAAATAACTTGTTGGTTGACAAATCAAGGTACTTGAGTTTGGAGAGGCTACTGATTTCAGCAGGAATGGTACCAAAGAGTCCATTTGTGCTAAGATCAAGATAAGAAAGCTAAGGAAACAATGAGAAAGAGAATCCATCAAGCGTACCTCTTAAACTTAAGCTGGTCAGGTTAACACCAATGACGCTTCCGGCATGGTTGCAAGAAATTCCGAACCATAGACACAGGCTTGTTTTAGTTTTGTGGTGGGCAGAATTATTGGTGGAATTAAAAGGATAAAGGGGCCAGGAAGGCAAGAGAGAAGTGTTGTGATTTTGAAGGGAGGCTTTCCATTTGAGAAGAGCATGCGCTTCTCCGGTTGAATCAGAAGCAACATTAAGCGAAAAATGTATTTTAACAAACAGGGCCAAGGAAACAAGTGAGAATACTGTGCTCAAGCTTAGAAATCCCATTTTGAAAGTTTTTTGAGTAGTGCAGAAGATAATTTAGATCTAAATATATAGGGTCAAGATCTTGCAATTTACAATAATTCTAAAGGTTTGAAAAGTTTGCCCCATCTTTAACTCCGAGATGTGGTTTGAAAAGTCTTACCCCATCTTTAACTCTAAGATGCTGTTTTCATGAATGTATCCTACACGGGTGCGCATATAATGCTCTAATATAACACAACTCGACAATCTTTCAAGACTCGACTTAAAAAGTCCAGATCTTTGTCTTATTGTGTATACTTTACATTGTTATTCTGCTTGACCTAGAATTTTCCATGCCATTATCACTTATCAATATCAAGAGTTCCCCAACCATCTGGTTTGAGACTAGTTGCACTCTTCAGATATCAGGGCTTAATTGCAACATCAAAATAATTCTTAAGATTACATAAACTTAACCTAATGAAATAGAAAAATGGATTGCAGGTGCAGCTCTTCATCAAAATATATAATAATATTTGTAATAATATTGAATCGTTATTAAATCTCTATCGGACTGAAATCCAATCATTCTAAGAAGACGAGTTAGCTATGTTATGTACATTTAATATTTCATAACAAGCACCCAATCATTGCCACCAACATAGCTACATGCCAAAATGAGTATCGACTGCAGCTTAGAAATTACCGAACCAAGATTTTATATTTTTATTCCTCAAAGTTTCATCTGCTAGAAATTTTTGTCAAAACACCGCTCTTCAGGGGAAATCCAATTCTAAAACTCAAGTCACCGACATACTCGTGCCTTTTCTGAGATAAATTGTTCGGTGATAAATTTAGTCCAGGTCATACGCACGATGATTAATCGTCTTCCAGTCCAGAGGCTTGTACATTTAACATTCAATAATAATGCAGTTAATTGTAATGTGCATAAGACTGTTCACCAAGTTCAGTTAAAAAACATTCCTTTTTTCTTTTTTTGAAATAAGTTAAAATGCATTTCGATCCGGTAACAACCATTCAAACTCAACAAAGATCAAAAGAGAGTATTACAGTCAAAAGTCAGAATTCTCATCGATTAAAGACTCAATAAAATGTGAAAATTAACGCATCCTTCGATGTGTTTTTCATAGTTGAGACCCACTGAATCCGAGATTGGTACATATGCTCTAATATAACACAACTCGACAATCTTTCAAGACTCGACCTAAAAGGTTCAGGTCTTTGTCTTTTTCTATACTTTAGATTGTTATTCTGCTTGAGTGGCTGTGCTTGACTTAGAATTTACCCTGCCATTGTCAGTATCAATAGTTCCCCAACGATCGGGGTTGAAACTTCAAAGAGACAGACTTGTTTAAAACTTTAAATATTAATTTTTTTTGTTAAGTATTTAAATTTAAAGACTATTTTAAATCTCCAGTTTTTTTATTGTCGGTTCAAACTGATATAAAATATATCAGTTGATATTGTATTTAAATGCTTTAACTTAACTGCATGTATTTATCAAAACATCTTTTAAATCCAATGGCTCACAAGTAAGGAACTGATAAATCTTATATCAGTTCGAATTAACAATAGAAAAACTGTTAAATCTCTCATTAAATATTTAGAGTATATTGTTCTTTAATTGGGTTTAATAACAGATTTATTAACTACTAAAATCAACGAGATTATGAAATTTTGTCAAGACAAAATATGTCTCCTTTAGATGACGGCAAGAAATTCGACATTGCACCAACAATTATCAGAGGGGTCACGACGCCCCTTTGATGATGGTATACGGCTTCTCCTTAGATGCTAGGAACGTTGGGACTAAGGACATTAGGTCTCCAAAGGCTATGAGCAGATTCAGCTCACCTCTGCTCATCAGTGAGTAATGACTCCAGGTGATGATTAGGTCCACGGTCCACCTTTGCAGTTACCCTAAGTATGGGACGAGGCGGATCCTACATCTGCATGCACCTTCTGCAATTAGCTCTAGCTCTACTACCCAACCAAGATTTTATTCCTTTAAGTTTTATCTGTTACAAATTTTTATCAGATTCAGATTCAGCACTCTTCATGGAAAACCAATTCTACTGAGATGAATTGTCTGGTAATAAATTTAGTCTAGATCATGCACACCATGTTGTAACTCAATTATTGAATACCCTTTTCTATGTTGAGTAGATTTGAACATAAAACTAATTTAATCAAATATCCTAGCTCCACAGGAGATGATGCTGATTAATCGTCTTCCAGAGGCTTATATACTTCACATTCAAGAATGCAGTAGTGAATAATACTGCGGTCCTCAGCAAGACAAAACAACTTCCAAAAGAGAAGATAATTGTAATGGGCGTAAGCCTGTTCACCAAGTTCAGTTAAATAGCATTTTAATGGTGTAACCACCATGCAAACTCAGCAAAGATCAAAAGTGAGTGTTACGGTCAAAAATCAGAATTCTCATCAATTAAAGACTAAATAAATTGTGAGTTTTAACGTTTACGAACCAGGACACTATAGACATCAACTAACATGAATAATCTGAGATCGATCATCTCAAAGTTAAAACAGCATCAAGTGCAAGGTCATCATTTTGCAACCAGCCATACAAACACAGCAATTAAGATCCCCTACATCATCCATCAACAGAAAATATCACATTAAACAAAATATAACACAATCTAGATATAATGTTAATCGGTAAAAAAAAACGGTAGAGATCATGAAAAGCAGTAAAAACAAACAAACCAACTAACAAACAAAAGGAAAACTAAAACTAAAACTAAAACAAACAATAAAAAAGAACTGGAAGAAAACCCTTAAATAGGAAGGAAATTTCAAGTAACATCACGAAAACTGTTAAGAACACAGCTCAGATAGCAGCAGCCTACAGAAACAAATAACATCAAACCTATTAAAGAAGGCACTAAATTCAACGAAGAAACGGGACGCCTTCAAGCAATGTCAGCACTCAGCAGTGATCAAATGTAGCATCCAGTATTTTGTTCACAATAAGCATAATTTTGCCTTCAAAATGCCAATGATCACATCTAGCATTCAGCATTACATTCACAACCAGCAGAATTTTACCTTGAAAGATGTCCACAGTGATCAAATCTGGCATTCGGCATTTCGTTCTTCAGCAAGCATAATTCTAAATAAGTCCACTCCCGTATGGAAGCAAATACAGACAACCCATCAGTCCAAACAAATTGCCACCACATGGAATGCTGCTCCATCATTCCTGCAAAGCAAAAATGCCAACATACACAGTTTAGTTCCATAAACTTTCAAAATCAATCAAATAAGCAAACAATTTAATTCTGAGACTCACATCAGCCCTGGATCTATGTGGAGATGGACTTCGGGAAACAGATGACTGACCACGTGGGGAAACACTTTTCAGAGCAGGAGAGTTTTCATTATGGTTGCGTCTGTCAGGACTTTCACCCCTATTTGGAGTCCTATGTGGTGATAGGCTCCTCTTAGAACTGGGACTATGCCGAGCAGGGGAGGCACTTCAACATATATCCCATTTGCATCAATTAGTGAATTACAACTATAATTTAATGATGAGGAAAGGCACGCACAAGAAACATTTAATACCTTCCACAGGATCGACTGAATTACAACTATAATTTAATGATGAGGAATGGCACACACAAGAAACACTTAATACCTTCCACGGGATCGACTCCGACTACGCCGCTCTTCATCATATCTGTCCCTCCCACGGTACTTGTGACAGTCAGGACTGGCACTACGACTCATGCTTCGGTGACGATGATCTCTTTCTTTCCCACGATAATTGTCACGATCATGTCTATCCCTGCTTCTACTACGACTTCTCTTCCTGTAGTCCTTGTCCCTGCATTCATCTCGATATCAGAAAATACATTGTCAGTCATTGCAAAAAATGTCCAGAGCACTGACCTGCATCTATACACTTAAAAAAATCAAGTCATATATATGTAAAAAATGTTAAAAGATATATGGCCAGTTACATCAGCGCCAAACCAAATGCTTGTGTCCAGTGTTCTATACTTCATGGGGTATGTAAGGTGTATCTGAAACTTTATTAAGTGCAATAACTAAAGTGACATAATAAACATAATACAAAGTAACATCATCTGAGGAATCAGTGAAGGAAAAGAACATACACAGATAATTTAACACCTAATTTATTTTGGTTGGATATATCATGACTTCTACAATGTCTCCATCAATATTGTATTATTGGGATTTTTTATTTAAATCCTATCAAAAGAGATGTTTTTTATTTTTTTTAAACTCTAATTGGGACAGATAAATTCTATACAATAAGCCAACCAATAGATGGAATGCAACATTATTATTCAACTGTAAACTAAAGCTAGTTTATATGACAATGACTTGTGTTTCTGCACAACAGCTATCACATAGATCTGAAAAACTTTTCAGAACCTACATCATCAAAGTAAATCAATTATCATTTATGTGAATACACCTTCGAGGCCATTCTCCCTTCAGGAATATACAAATGGCAAACAATCATATGGCCATTGGCCCATATTACCTTTGTGTTGACCCCTCATCCCATTAGAACAACCACAGTTTAACTTGTCAAATGCCCCAAATGCAAATACGAGGAGATAAATATGTATGGTCATATTACAATTTACAAAAATTGATTTAAACCATAATCACAAAATATTTCTTGTATTGCTATTTAAAGGTTTAAGGATGCGATTAGGGAGTAGGGTAATTCCTTACAAATTTAGCCCATAATATTAAAGGAAAAAATATTTCTCATGACCATTATGATGACTGAATCCGAGCATGAGACAACAAAAAGAAAGAACATCCATATATCGAAAGACAAGATAA
The DNA here is from genome assembly GCA_030490815.1 of Acer saccharum. Classification (NCBI taxonomy): domain Eukaryota; kingdom Viridiplantae; phylum Streptophyta; class Magnoliopsida; order Sapindales; family Sapindaceae; genus Acer; species Acer saccharum. The sequence continues at coordinate 32,462,890 of CM059872.1, forward strand.
ATGAAAAAGGACATGCTTGCTCTACACTTCAACTTATATGCCATCTCATTTGATATCAGTTAGCCACAACTTATGGATTTCTTGTCATTTCTGGGGCAATACTTAGAAGACGGAAACACTGAATGTACAAACACAGTTGAACCAATGTCCGACCACTTGTATGCAAGAAATGGATCCTACACTGGACCGGAAACAGCATGCTTTTTCAAATTTATATCTTTACTCATACACCCAAGAAAACAGAAAAAATATAACGAAATCATGATTTACATTGAGTATATATTTAACAATATGATGATGATATCAACAACGATTAATCATGCTCTAACACTGATTACAAAAATAATAACCTTTTGATGGCAAGTAATGCTTCATCAATGGCAAGTAAAAAAAAAAAAAAAAAAAAGCCTTTTCAAAAGACAAGAGATATAGTTGCAGTCTTGCAGACCCCACAGGCTCACAGTGTAATGAACATCTTTTGGGTCTAAGAATAAGCTTTCAATTCTCAAACGAACACAAACGTTAGCCACCTATAATCTCTCAAATTACCTACTGTAATGTCACGGATACATGCACTACAGACTTCTATTTCAGCACTTAAGAGACCCAAAACAATAACCTATTTATCTTCAGAATATTCATCTTGAATCTGAATTCGTAAGCATATTCTAAAAAGGAATCATCACCTTGGGCGAGGGCTGCGGCTTCTCGACCTGCCTCTTGTCTTTGAAGAAGTTTTTGAAGAAGTTTCTGATACCTTCCCCTTATGACTGAAAAGATTAAACAGCAAAACTCATTGCAGCATTATACATAAATATAAATTTTTAAAGGAAACATAAAAAACACATTATACACAAAAATCAAAATTATATCACTAATTAAACAAAAGCAACACTCACATTCGCTCAGCATTTGGACCGTACTTGGCGAATTGAACCATAATCTCTCTTCCATCTACAACTCTTCCTGAAAAATCAAAATCCAAAACCAGTAAAATTAAATGGCAAATTCTTTGAAAGGACAATTCATTATTTGAATTTTTTTTTTTTTTAATGAAACAATTCAAACCATCAAGCTTCTCGACAGCCTTTTGCGCCTCATCAGCGTACTTGTAGCGAACAAAAGCGAAGCCTCTCGATTCACCAGTCCTTCGGTTACGAGGAATGAAGACGTCTACGACTTTGCCGTACTTGTCGAAGAGAGGGAAGAGATCATCTGCGCTGGTACCTACGTTAACAAGACACACACACACACAAAACAGAAAATGAGAAGTGTGACAAAAACAAAAACCAGAGATGAGTTAAAAAGAGAGAAAAGGAGATTGGCAAATACGGAAAGTGATGTTGAGGACAAGAAGAGAGTAGGTGTCTCTGATGTCTGGAGGTCCTGATTTCCCAAAATGCGACATCTCCTCTGCCACTCAGTGAGTCCACTCGTTAGTGTGTGTGTCTGTGGAAGATTGAGAGGATCTAATCTAGGGTTTGGATTTGGGTTAAGAGACCAATATACCCTTCTTTGTCATGAACAGACCTCTTTTTCTTCTTGTTGATTGTTGTTATTCCCGCCAATTGACTTGAAACAAATAATTAAATCCATAATGTAAGAATTTCGTTACTATGGTCTTGTTGGCTTTTTCTTTAAAAAAAAATAATTAAAATATTGTTTGTTTTTTCTCAACTTGTCACTATGCATTTGAATGAGACTCAATTTATGATTTTATTTCTTTTGCAAAAAACAAAAAAAAATATTATTTTATTTATTTAACTGCTTTTTTTTTTTTAAAGCTTGTTTAACTACTTTTAATTTGACACTAATATTATTATAGCTATTTTTATTATTAGTGTTTTCAAGTTGTAGTAATAAACTAGATAAATATATCATAAGAAGAATATTTTCCTAAATATTTATAACATAAAATAACAATTTTAATTCGTATTATTAGTCATAAAATTACAAAATTAACCACCTCTCTAAGAATTCAAAAATTAACTAACCTTTTTGAGATAAATTAAAAAGACTCAAATTCCCCTACTAAAACTTAAAACTAAAATACAGAAAAAGAATTACGAATTAAATTAAGGGTAATGCTACACATCTCAACAAATTATCCCAAAAAAATATACAATATCATGTGGTATACCCATAAAAATGTACAATCCCATGTGGGGCACACCCAAATAGTACATATTTAGGTGTGCCGCATGGAATTATACATTTTTTTGGGATAATTTATTGGGATATGTAGCATTTTCCTTAAATTAATATTACAAGGCATCATGTCATGTAATGTAATTTTTATTAAAAAACCCATAAATTTATTACATTATGTACACACGTTACATGATAAACTAAAAAAATATTACATTACACCATATCATGTAATGTTTATAAGAAAACTTAGAAATTATATGGTAACACACATAATGTTAAATGATAAATTAAAAAATATTACATTGCATCATATCATGTAATGTTCATTAAAAACCCCATAAATTGGGAAATTTTCAAAATCAATGCAAGTAACAAATAAGTAATGTAAAATACTATCAAAATCCATCAAATATATATACACCGTTCAAACAATATTAAGGCATTTAAATGACATCTTTGTTTCATTATAGACAAAAAGAAGAAAGAAAAACAATATAGATAAAGTAGCGAAAGAGGCAAGAAATGAGATGAGAATAGATGTAGATGCGAGTATGGTAAAGTATGAACAAATAGAGGAAAACATAAGAGAGGTAAAGAGAAAGAGGAGGGGGAAAATTGAATAACAAAGAGATAGGGCAAGGAAAGAGAAGGGAAATAATCTTAAGGGTATTTTGGCCTTTTTATCAGGTTATGTTTTGATATTCTTTGAAAGATTTAGTTACGTATGATTTTATTTCCAACATAGGTTTAAAGTGAATTGTAGTTTCAAAAATGTTAGTTTTGACAAATATTTCTAAATTTATAATAAGAAGAATATTTTTCTAAACTTTTAACATAAGAATAACATTTTAATTCGTATTATTAGTCATAAAATTACATTTTCATTTTTTTAATAAATAAACAATTTTGTTTTAAAATTCATAAAATAGTTTTTTTTTTATTGTATTTAATATGTATATAATCGCTTCTAACTTGACCGTGACAAATCATCAATTTAAATGAAAAATAGATATGTGTGTTTGGTAATTAAATTAGATTTAGAAATAATCAATTTAATAAATAAATAAAACAAAACAATGAATAAGATGAGGTTGATTCAGTGGTAAGTTCCTCACACTTGCATTATAGATAGATGTCATGTAATATAATACTCTTCTCTTTTTATTTTTCATTTTTCAACTAAAACAAATTCATATTTGTTTGTAAAGTAGTAAAATAATTTTTTTTTTTTTTTTAAATGAACAATAACAAAACTATTATATATTAAAAAAAATAAAAAATAAAAACTCGTCTCCATGTCACAAAACCTCGCCAGAGGAAGCTAGGCCTCCTCTCCGACGTACTCCTTCATTTGTTGGAGGAGCGATGCTCTTGACGTCTCTTCTCTTGGTTTCAGCCTTTCAGAGTTTCAGGTACATATATATAGATGCCCAAACCATGAAAGAACATTCTATCATAAGCCTGCGTGGCCTTTTGACTCTCCGTTGACCAAAACTATCTGTCAACAACATATTCATTAAACTGGGTATATATATATATATATATATATACAAAAATTCTATTATTAGTTCGAACTGATAAAAGTTATATCAGTTCCTTGTATATGAGCCACTGGATTTAAATACTTTGACTTGGCTATATGCACTTGTCAGTCAAAGTATTTAAATCCAGTGGCCCACATACAAGGAACTGATATATCTTTTATCGGTTCGAACTGATAATAGAAAGACTGTATATATATATATATATATATATATATACACGTACGTGTGAAAAGTGAAAGACTTTAAAACATATGCCGGGAATTGCTCTCGTCCTTATGAGTATGAAATGCAATTAATTTGTTTGAGAGCACTTTGATTGACGGACACCAGATCAGGTGATCAAATACTTCAAATTAAAATGGTTGTGGCCAACTACGACTCTATTAAAGGATATCAAAATTAAAGAGTACATTATTTAACAAACTCAAAATCAATTGCTCTCGTCCTTATGAGTATGAAATGCATGCTATCATTTTTTTTTTTTATATATAAGTTTTTTTTTTTTCTTGTATTTTTGTTTTAAAAAAATGGTATATAAATTTAACTTACAGTAATTTTATTTAGATCTTAACAAACAAGTGTAGAACTTCCTGAGCATTAAAAAATCATAACGTAAAAGGTTTTTTTTTTTTTTTTTTTTCTTTTCTTTTCTTTTCATTTTAATCGTGGCTAGCTTAGCTAGGTAGGAGGTTGGGTTAATTATGAAATGGTTAAATAGGGAATATATTATATTCAGATCGAACAGCTAAGACTAAATTGGCATCAATTAAAACAGTTTAATTATTTCCCTATTTATTAAGCGGTTATTTTTATTTAATATTTATAACCTTTTACTTGATACTACAGCTACTACAAGTATCTGCTATATGAAATCTCTACAAATGTAACAGTAGCTAGGAAATCATTTGTTACTAAAAGAAGAAAAGAGAGAATTAAAAAGAAAAATAATACCAAATCTACACATCACTGATACACTGAGCTTCTAATTTATTAATTACGTTAAGAAACTGAACTAATTTACGTTTTGTAATTAACTTAATCGAAAATAACAAGTGAAAAATGAAACATAACGACATAAAAATAAAATATCGGGCGTCCTTTCTCATCTCATCTCAATAACATTATTGCTCATTATAATATAATATAATATAATACTATAAGAAACAAATCAACAAATTGATCATTTGACTGGTAGGCTGGTAGCTGAAGTAGGATCTCCCAAGTCCAAAGTCCAAACATCGTCCACACGAGCCAATAATTAGGTGGCAGAGTAGGTCACACATGTGTACTAACTACTGCAGCTGTAGTGCTCCCTGCTGTATAAGCATTTTAATTTTTATCTTAAATTATATATATTTTTAGTTTTGTCATCTACCTAAACAATACAGACAACTTTGACTTAAAAATGCTCTGGAGAGAGTTCTGCGGATCACTGCATTTTATCTGATTTTTTTAAAGTCAAGTTTGGACACACACCGAGAGAGAATTAATCATATAGAGGAAGAAGAAAGTAAAGATCGAGATCGTTGTGTTTCAAGTTTCAATTAACAACATGGCTGTAGGAGGTTTCGCCGTTGACGGACCCGTCATCGTCCTCTATGGAAAGATAACGGTGTCAGTGGTGATCACTTGCATAGTTGCTGCATCCAGTGGCCTCATATTCGGCTATGACATCGGAATTTCAGGTCTTTAATTCTTTCTTCCTAGCTAGCTATTCCATCTCCTTTTTCTTTCTCATATGTTCTTAGAAAATTAAATTTTCATTTTTATTTAAATTTAAATTTCAAATGTATTCGAAGTATTTTCTAATGCCTGACCAGGAAGTTTAAAGAATTGCTTCTTTTTTTTTTTTTTTTTTTTTTTAAAGGAGAAGAAAAAAAAAAGCTCCGTCACCGTCACGGTGCGGTTACCCTGCGGCCATTTTTTTAGTAACGGCAGAAAAGTGGCTGTCAGCCTGTAACGGAAAAAAAATGAAATAATAAACGTTGGTTTGAGTGCTCTTCCTTTAAATTCTTAAAAAAAAAAAAAAAAAAAAAAAAGCCTATCCCTTTACAGCATTTTGCTCGCTAGTACAGGGTTCTTAGTTCATATCTGGTTTGGTTTGTTTTTCGTTTTCGATTCTGTAAAAGATCTGCAGAGACATAATAAATGAAGTATGTTGTCAACGCTAGCTAAAGTCATCTAACTGGTAGAGAAACTACTAATTGCCGGAGCCCATAAGCTATAATGTAATGAAATTTTTATTATTAATGGATTTGGATGCTCTACTGATCTGATCTTTTTTCTGACTTTTTTAAAGCATGTGATCAATTGTTGATAAAGTGGTTTTTAAAACCAATCACATCTTAACCACACATTCATTGCAATGTTAATGTGTCATGAGATTAGATGAGATCAGGAAAAATATCAGATCAGTAAAGGTTTTAAATTCATTATTAATTTATTAGTTGATGTGATGTCACTTGTCAGTGTGGTGTGGAGTCATATATAACTTGTTTGATTTTTTTTTCTTACTTGTTCTTTTTCGGCCTTGATCTCTATGCGCATTGATTGGGAATTTTAAAATGATTAAAAAAAAAAAAGTTGGCCAAAAAATTACATTAAATCTGACATTTGTATTTTATTAATTAGTCTTTGGCGCTTTGATTCCATTTTCTTCAGTGGCTTGACTTTATTTAGCTAGAGCTAGATTTGTTTGTTAGCGTTTTGTAAATTGAAAGTAGAGAGCCACTATTTTGAAAGTATAACACGTCATGAAGATAATACGAGATTGATGTAAAAGTTAAATCTCATACCATTAAAGGGTTTGATTAAGGTCAGGTATCGACGTATTGTTAGTTATACGTATTTATCAACACATACATGATATTCAACTTAAAGTCCTTCGTGCCTATGTCTATGAGATTGTGGGTTACTGGGTTTGAAGCATACCCCTCCGAATTCTGAAATATTGAACTAACGAAGATTCTTTTTACCACCCTCAATGTGGGTTGATAGTAAATCGTGCTTATTCAGCTAATAATGTACCAGATTCAAGCTACACGAGTGTTAAGTCTCAACATCAATTTAGGACACCCTTTGAATGATAGCATAAATTTAATAGTTTCAAACTTCAATGGCTCATCTTGTTTACTAGATAGTTATCAATGGACACGTGTATTTTCTCATGTTGCTTACAACAAGAAACATGTAATAGTCACTAGTCAGCTCAAAACTATATTCGTAATGGGAATTTATATGTTAATTGACAAACTTTTTCTGTTGCTAAAACTAACAAATTTCTTGGAATTGCTACTACTTTACAGGAGGTGTAACAACAATGGTGCCATTCCTGCACAAATTTTTCCCATCAGTATTGAGAAAAGCAGCAGGGGCCAAAACAAACATCTATTGTATGTATGACAGCCAAGTTTTGACAGCATTTACATCTTCGCTCTACATAGCAGGCTTAGCTTCATCTCTTGTAGCTAGCCGCCTCACCAGAGTATTGGGCCGCAGAAACATAATGGTCCTAGGTGGTTGTACCTTCCTTGCCGGTGCTGCCATCAATGGCGGTGCTGCCAATATTGCAATGCTCATATTGGGTCGTATCTTGCTCGGATTTGGTGTTGGTTTCACTAATCAGGTATTAACTAGCTAGCTAGGCATTCCCAATTCAATGGTTTGTAAGGTTTTGACAACATTAATTAACATTTCTTCTAATGTTACAATGAAGGCAACTCCTGTATACCTCTCAGAGGTAGCGCCTCCAAAGTGGCGTGGCGCCTTCAACACTGGTTTTCAATTCTTCATAGGCATAGGCGTTGTGGCAGCCAATTGCATAAATTTTGGCACAGCCAAACACAGCTGGGGCTGGCGTGTATCGCTCGGCCTAGCCATGGTTCCCGCTGCTATCATGACAACAGGAGCACTCCTCATATCCGATACACCTAGTAGCTTGGTGGAACGTGGCAAAATCGATCAAGCTAGGAAATCTCTGCTGAAAGTTCGAGGAACAGACACTGATGTTGAAACTGAGCTAAGTGAACTTGTTAGGTCAAGTGAAGTAGCTAAAGCTGCAATTCAAGAACCTTTTGTGACAATATTAGAGAGGCAGTATAGACCTCACCTAGTAATGTCAATTGCCATACCGTTTTTTCAACAGGTTACTGGGATCAACATAATAGCTTTCTATGCTCCAGTTCTTTTTCAGTCAGTTGGATTTGGAAGTGATTCAGCTTTGATAGCGGCTATTATACTGGGGTTGGTTAATCTTGGCTCTATCCTTGTGTCTACGGTTGTGGTTGATCGGTATGGTCGAAGATTTTTGTTCCTCATTGGTGGAATTCAAATGTTTATATGTCAGGTAAGCATCACATGCATTTGTGACATACTTAACTATAATAATTTATAATTCTATAGTTAGGTCGGTCTGAAACAAATTTCAGGATTGAAGTTACGTTATCGTATAATCAGGTTGGTCCTAAACAAATTTCAGGATTGAAGTTACGTTATCGAACCGGTACATAACTTCGGTCAGACTAGGAATGACCCATTTAGCTATGTAAAATGGACAAGTAGAGCATGATTGTAGTGGGCTTAGGTCATTTTTAAAGAGCGGCCCATCTATGATATAGAATTTCATACTCATAAATCATATATAATGGCCCATCTATGTTGATTCATAAAATGTTATATATTCTTGAATAATCAATCAGCCCTAATTTGCTAATATGTACTTTGAAATTTTTTTGAAGGTTGGTGTGGCTATCGTGCTGGGGATTACAACAGGTGTTTCAGGAACCAAGCACATCTCCAAGGGATATGCAATATTAGTACTCGCTCTAATGTGCATGTATGCAGCTGGTTTTGGTTGGTCTTGGGGTCCTCTAAGTTGGCTGATTCCAAGTGAAATATTTCCGATGAAAATTCGACCGACGGGACAAAGCATATCAGTTGCTGTGAACTTCGGAGTAACGTTTATTCTGTCACAAACATTCTTGACCATGCTTTGCCACTTCAAATTCGGCACATTCCTGTTCTATGCTGGTTGGATTGTGATAATGACCATTTTTGTTGCACTTTTCTTGCCTGAAACAAAAGGGATTCCATTGGACTCCATGTATGCTGTGTGGGAGAGGCATTGGTTCTGGCGCCGTTTTGTTAAAGCCTAATTGGATAACTCTTTTATATATAATTAAATCTTGGCAGCTTATCTATATATCAATGTTGTTTGTGGTTCCCCCTCCACAACACATGCACGTAATGGTTTTTTTTTTTTTTGTTATTATCTATATATATATATATATATATATATATATATTGCAATGCACATATTAACGTTTGTCAAGTTCTCAAAATATTTTCTAATAAATATTAAGTGTTTAATTATACTTGAAATCTGAAAAACTTTTGTTTGTTTTTCATTAATATACTTACAAAAAAATAAAATAAAATAAAATAATTTTGTCTTGGCCAAGTTATGTCTTTTACACCTACATCAAAAAGGTTGTGGTTGGAATTGTGTCCCCACCCTTTAACTGCGAATTAAATAGAGGATTTACTGATTTAGATTTTTTGGGTCACATAAATATAGAAAAGCTAAATTATTAATTATCAGGTATGTATGATGTAAGATATGTTTAATTTGAGTTTTTTTTTTTTTTTCTTATAATTAATTGTTTACATATTATAAAGCCATTTGTTCATTATACTTTGGCCTTCCCAACTTCATTTTTCTTTTCAGCTACTGGATATCCCTATTGTGATTTGTGTCCACAACAGAGAAGAGAAGTCATGCCTAACATTTATTGTTGCCTGAAAACACTGTTTTGATATTTTCTTCTGAAAGTTAGCAGTCTGTTAATTATTTGTTCAAAGTTATGGCCTTATGGGAAAGTTGAACTTGGTTTTATATATCATCACAAATTCACAATCCTTGGAATTTGACTATTCCTCTTATAGCTGTCGTTTCTTTGGTATGCAATTCTGAAATTGGTAATACTATTTTGATCAATTAATGATAAACTCGTGACTTTAACCGCTTATTCAATATTCCGTCCACAATTCAGTTCTATGTTTTTGATTCACATCATTAATAGCTCTAGTTGCCTAATTCAACTTGTATACTTATAACTTGTATCAAGCTCCAACAACTAAAGTATTTAATGGGAAAAAAATAACAAGTAAGTCATTCATATATATACAGTCTTTTTACTGTCAGTTCGTTCTGATATAAAATATATCAGGACGAATAATTATGGAGAAGTTTTGATATTATTCTTCTGCTATTGTACGAATTATGATCCTATCAAAAATTGATATCCATACAAGAGGGTTGTGAAATATTGAACGGGAAATCTTAATCTAGGGAGTTCAAACATGATGAATCTATATGCAAGTTCGATTTTGAAACTTTTATAGTTATAAATTAATTTATAATAATAATAATGTATTTCATGATAAAACAAAATATTACATTTTTATTGACATTATTATTATTATTATTATTTATATACCAGGACATTTTCAAACTAAACAAGGGTTTTTCACCGTCAAACCACATCAGGATATGCTACGGAATTGTAGCGAGACATTTATTAGTTATTACAGTAGTTGAAATAATTAAACAAAAAGTATGTACTTTTTAAACCTAAATTTATATATGACGAATGAATGACGTGGTACACAAACAGAAATCGATCACATTGAGAATTTCCCCAATGATTATGTGAAGAGCCGTGTCTCTTTCTCTCTTTGAAAGTTCAATTCAAAATGGAGTAAATTAAAACGACGTTAACCGAAACTAATAAAATTGGTAAGTTGATGCTGCAAGACAATTTAAGCCCAACCATACACACCTAACAGGTTCCTTACATTTTCCCACATTAGAATACATTCCAGCTAATCTTTTATATATATCTTCTTTAAATAGTCAAATGTAATTAATATTATGAAAATGAAATTATCATATTTCAATTTCTAGGTTTTTAGTCTCTAAAAAACGAGTAAAATATACGAAATTCTACAGTTCACAATCGTTGAACACCAATAATTTTTTGATGCATTTAACACATGATGTGGATTTGTTTGAGCATTTATAAATAAATTTACACAGCCTTGGAATTAAATGCTCTGTCAAAGACAACTACTGTGTGGAAAACAATAAAATGACATGTACGATGCATACAAAGTTGTGCTATGGAGCATTTACACGAAGCAAAATGCATCGTTTTCATCATTATCAAATGTGGTTCGGTGGTAAAATAGACTATATCAACTAAACTATATTGTCATTTATATATCAACCACAAATTTTAAATTTTCAACGACAATTTAGATATATCTTATAGTGCCGAACATGATGGCCCGAATGCAATATATATAAGATTGTTGACTGCCTTAATTGATTTGGGCATTCAAATATTGGTAACATTAATAAAATTCGAATGAAATAAATGAGTGTTCTGACTTTGACCAAAACTCTATTTAAGTTTGACACAAACTTGTATGTTGTATGCATTTATACAGACCATGCGTGTATCAGTAGGACTTGGATCATCTACTAATCTGATCTTTTTCCTGACCTTTTTAAAGCTTGTGATTGATTATTGATAAAATAGTTGTGAAAACCAATCACGTCTTAGCCACACATTTATTGCAATACTTTTATGTTATGAGATTAGATGAGATGAGAAAAAATATCATATCAGCAGAGGAACCAAATTCATATCAGTAACACTACTATATATAGTACTATCATTGTTATCTAATATCTATGGATATTTGTTATAAATAAATTATATGTTTGGTGGGACTTATTTGTTTAAGAGTAATGTTACTTTGCCATATTTGGTGCCTAAATGACATGGCAACACTCTCATCCATTCATTTAAATCAAGCAAATCTAATACAATCTAAATGAATGGATGAAAGTATTGCCACGTCATTTAAGTACTAGATTTGGACATCAAATTTGGGCAAAGTAGCATTACTCTTGTTTTAACTTTTTCACAATACTGTATGTTCCAACCGTTTATTATTTTGTTTAATATTCACTTTGATTTATATATTAATTAAAATCTACAAAACAACAATCTCGAAGTTAAATCTCATGATTAGAGTATTCGTGTCAAACATTCTAATGTCATAGCAGCTTTGAAATTAATGTTAATTATAAATCAAGATACCACCACCGTACAAAGCATGAACTAAATATTAAAGTAATAGACTAGTCAAGCATCATTAGAATTGAGAGTTGAGACCAATTAAGCTTGTGTCTAAGGTTTCACCTATCCTGTACTTACGAAAGATATGTAGTACCTTTACAAGAAAACAAAAAAAAAAAAAAAAAAAAAAGATATGTGGTAAAATATGAAAAAAAAAAAAAAAAAAAGAGAGTTAACCTTAACTCTTTTTTTTTTTTTTTTTTTTTTTTAAGAATTACATTCATTGTCAACTTCTTGCATCATACCATTCATACGTAATAAAAAGATAATTAATTAAAGGAGAATTTGCGCACTAATTTACCGTAGCTTTTTTTTTTTTTTTTTTTTTTTGATATATTGAACACAGAACCAGTACAATTTACACAACATTAACAAGAACTAAAATCTAGCCAAAGAAATTCTCTAGATGACGAAAAAGCAGTAAAAGCAAGTTTAAGAGCTAATGAGTTTCCAGACTTGGAAACCGCTAAACACTTAGTAATGCCAACTTCATCAAACAACACTTTAATGTCATTTACAATGAATTTAGATTCCCCTACGAGAGGGACGGAATCATTAAGGATAGCAACCACTAAGGGAGAAAACACCTCAACCAAATCAACTGTCAGATTATAGAATTGAGCAAGAAGAAGGCCTTCCCTAAGAGCAATCAATTCCCCTATTTCTGCACTAAAGTTACCTGGTAGCTGGTTTGAACGAGCTACTACTACCAAGCCCTTGTCATCTCTGATTGCAACCCCTATACCTGTCGACAGTCCATTCTTTCGGAAAGCAGCAGCCGAATTGAGCTTTAGGCAGCCAGGCGGAGGGGCTAACCACACTTGACTACTCCTGATCTGGGCAGAAGAAAATTGAGAAGAGAGAGCCCTCTGAGAATTCAGAAATTCAGACAAGAGGATCAACGCACCTGGTATCACCAGTTCCGGAGGTTTACTGCTGCCAACATTATTAAATTTGTTTCTATCATCCTATATTGCCCAAGCAACCATACAAAATCTGCCCAATTCTTCAGCAGAAAGAACAGTAGAAACATATAAAAATACATCAATTGCTGGGAGTTGATTCACCTCTTCTAATGAACAAATAAAATCAGAAAATCTCCAGCATTTATTTGCCACTTTACACCAGAAAATGGCATGCTCAGATGATTCAACAGGGAGAGCACATCTATATGAGCACATCTATTACACCTAGGAGATTCCACAACCTTTCTTTTCCATAAATTTTGAAGAGAGGGGAAAGCGTTCCAACAGGCTCGCCAAACAAAAATTTTCACTTTTGGTGGAATTTTTAAACTCCACAATAGTTTCCACCATTTTTGAGACATAACTGAGTTGGAACTAGTTTCACTAACCTTCTGAGAAATGGCCAACTGATAACCACTTTTGACTGAGTATTCTCCATTTTTCTCAAAGTGCCATGCGATAGTCTTCACCACCTTGCCAACTGATCGGGATAGAAAGCACTAACTCCTTATCGCCTGGCAACAATAGTCTATCAAGTTTGTCCATATCCCACCACCGATTCCCTCTAGAGAAAAGTTCAGCCACTCGCAGGTCAGTTCCAGGATCAAGCGTCACAATCTTGAAAGAGATAGGATGGGGAATCCACCTGTCTTTGAATACGCTAATCTGCTGGCCATCTCCTACAACCCATTTTAGCCCTGTTGACAACAACTCTTTCCCCCACAAAATACTTCGCCAAATATGAGAAATTCCACTCTTTGCTGCCACCTGCAAAAAAAACCTCATGATTATAGTATTTCGTCTTCAACAACCTTGCGACCAAAGAAGCCGAGTTCTTCATTATTCTCCAAGCTTGCTTTGCTAGCAAAGATTGGTTAAAAGAAATTAAATCTTTGAAGTTCAAACCACCTTGACATTTAGGTTTACAAAGAGTTAACCATTTCACCCAGCTTATCTTCCTTTTACCCTCTTTGGATCCCCACCAGAATTTAGAAAACATAGCACTCAACTCCTTACAAAGGCCCACCGGAAGCTTGAAAATGCTCATCGCATAATTCGGGATGACTTGAGCCACAGCCCTAATTAACACCTCCTTACCTCCAAAAGAAAAATAATTCTCCTTCCAACCTCTAAGTTTTTTCCAAACCTGTTCCATAATATTGTTAAACAATAATCTTTTATTCCTCCCCACCAAAGTTGGTAAACCTAGATACTTGTCTTGATTTCTACATTCCTCAACACCAAGCAAATCATGTATATCTATTTTAATACAAGCAACCACATTCTCACTAAATGTTACCTTGCTTTTCTGAAGGTTAATTTGTTGACCTGACCCACTGCCATACACAGCCAAGATCTCTCTAATGGTAGCACTACATTCCTTCGAAGCCCTGCTGAATAAAATACTGTCGTCTGCAAAAAACATGTGGCTAATAAGTGGACCTCCCCTTCCACACCTGATACCCAACCCCTTGCCATTATTTTCAGCTCGCGTGATCAAGCCTGAAAACGCCTCAGCACAAAGAATAAAAAGATATGGGGACAGAGGACATCCCTGTCGAAGACCTCTGGAAGGTCTCACCTCACAAACCGAATTACCATTTAGGAGAAAACTAAGAGTAGTAGTACTAATACAATCCATGAAAAGATCTATCAAACTAGAAGGAAAATTCATTTTCCTCATAACAGCTGCTAAAAAATTCCACTCTACTCGATCATACGCTTTACTCATATCCAGTTTGATAGCCATCAACCCCTTGTTACCATACTTCTTCCTAGCTATAGAATGAAGGGATTCAAAAGCTATAATAACATTATCAAAAATTTGCCTACCAGGGACAAATGCAGACTGATTTGGAGAGATAATATCATTGAGAAACGGTTTTATTCTAAAAGCTATTGCCTTAGTGATAGTCTTATAAATGACACTACACAACGCAATAGGCCAGAAATCCTTAGGAGAAGTAGGATTAGATTACTGATTTTCGGAATTAAAACAACAGAAGTATTATTGAAATCCCTAATAGAGTTATTACCATTCAGAACACTTAAACAAATACTGGTAAAATCCTCCCTCAAAATATGCCAAAATTTCTGAAAGAAAATAGCATGAAACCCATCCGGGCCAGGAGCTTTAGTAGGGCTAAGATCAAAAACAGCTAACCTGACCTCTTCCTCCGTAAATGCCATATTTAGTGCTTCTCTCTGAGATGGATCAAAACCTGAGCAAATACCTTCTGTAGCTGTACTGATGTCAGACGGACTAGGAAAAGATGACTGGAACAGAGAATGAAAAAAATCTTGCACCACTCGAGCCATCCCTTCTTCTGAGTCTACAAGTATGATTATAATAACACTCACACATCTTCTGATATGTTGACTAACGGATCAATCGTTAGTCAATTAGGATAGAAGGGTAATATTGTCTTTTTACCCTTTTTTATTTATTTTTTATTTAAGAAAATATTTCATCCCCATCGCCCCTTTTCTAATTTCTCTCACCACCTTCCTCGATTATCTTTCGTGTAAAAAATAGGAAAGAAGAAGGAAACTTCGATGAGGTGGCAAAATTTGGAGTTTGTGGCTAGATGTTGCCTAAGGGTGTGTTTGGTAGGGAGGAAAGAAAATAGGAAGGATAGAAAGATTTAGAAGGGCAGAAAAACATGAGAGAAGGAAAGGAAAATAATTTTCCCTTGAATTGCTTGGTAAATAGGAAGGAAAGAAAAGATATCTTTTTTTTTTTTTTTTTATCAATTTTACTATTTTACCCTTACATTATATTTTATATATTAAAAAATAAATGAACAAATTTATAATTTCAAATCAACCTAAAAAGCATTCCCTCTTTCTCTCCATTTTCCTTCCACTTTTGGGAGGATTAAAATTTGTAGGTCCCACCTATAAATTTTTTCCTCCTATTTTTCCCTTCCTTCCATTTTTCTCTCCATACCAAACACATATTTCTCCATTTTCTTCTCCATTTTCCCTCCACCATTTTCTTTCCTCTCCCTTTTCATCTCTATCAAACACACCCTAAATTTGAGTTTGAATTGGAGAATGTTGAATTCATTGGGAAAAAAAAAAAAATTATGTGTGGCACCACACGGCTTAAACGCGGGGAAGACCAGTTTGTGGCATCATAAACTTTTTGTCACACACATTAAAGCAAGGGTGAAGCCAGTTTCGTCGAAGCTAGAGGGTATGAGAGGATCAATTTAAAAATTTGATAAAATTTTAATAGAAAATTACAAATAACAAAAAAGATTTAGTAAAATTTAAATAAACATTTAAAAAAAATAATTGTGATCTTGGGGGCCTGGGGTTAGAGGTGACCACAGTTCGGTTTGAACCGTCGGTTCAAATCGGAATTGTGAGCTGAAGAATCGAACCGGAATCGGAAAATCTATGGTTCCAGTTCGAAACCGAAACCGAAACCGAAACCTGAACCGGGATCTATAAGGTTCCATTTTCGGTTCTAAATATTTTGGAACCGGTCTAGAACAGTCGGTTCCAAATTGGTACTTAAAAATATATATATATATATGTTGGGGGATGCTCAGCTTGGTGGTCTTGTTGTTGTTGTTGTTGTTGTAGGTTCTTATCAGAAGAATCTGAGGTTGAGAAAAATCTAGGGTTTTGAAAACGAAACACATGTTGATGCATAAATTAAGAGTTGAGATCGATACATGATGAAGTTGACTGTGATCTAATAAGATGATTTAATTAGATGGCGATTGATGATGGGTTTTGGGTCTAGAAGTGGTTTGGATTCCAAAATTGAGCTGGGATTCAATGGAGATGAAGTGTAATCAAAGATATTGGAATTGAAAGAGCTAGGTTAGGGTTTTGAGAAATAAAGGAGGTAACAGAGGATATAAAAGATGAAGTGGAAGAAAAACATGATTGAAATTGTTTGAGGAGTCTGAGAGTGGATTGACGGGAAATAGCTGCTGCCATTTTTTGATATGATTGGAGAAAAAAAGAAAAGATCAAAGGATTGATTTGGGCTTGGTTGAAAAAGCTGATTTTGATCTTCCACAATTTCAAATCAAATCAACCTAATTCAGCTTTGCACACTTAACCAAAGCTATTGTGTTGCCTTCGGAACCGTAGGGAACCGGGTGAACCAGAATTAGAATCGGAACCAGTTCCCCTGCGGTTTGGTTTCAGTTCCTTAAGGAACCGGAACAGCTGGTTCGGAACTGGGACAGCGATCGTCACAGTCACCGCGATCTAGGGATATGGCCTCGCTACAAAAGGTGGCTTCGGTCATTGCATAGGAGAGTTTCCCCTGTTTGTGGCACAAACAGGCCATGGAGATTCTCCCATGTTTATGGTCTTCTTATTAAAAAAAAAAAGTAGCGTTAACTTGTGCCCTAAGGCATAACTATAAAAATAAAAAGTTATTCAACTCAATCACTGTATTTATTGTATTGTTTGTACCTTACAGCGATTGGATTTTCTTTTATTTTATTTTTATTTTTTTTGTATTAACACTACCCAAAAAGAAATTAGGGGGTTTCTTTGTCCCTTTCATGGACAAAAGGTCCCTGATATGCTCTTCTTCTTTCTTTTTTTTTTTTTTTTTTTTTTTTTTTTTAAATTATGTTATTTAAAATTTTAATTAATTAATAATTTAGGACTGACGTGATTCATTTTGATTGTACAATATTTTTTTTTATTATTTAACAACACTTAATAAAAAGACTATATTACCCATTTACCCTGACTAACGGTGGTCAACCGTTGGTCAATGGGGTATGAATGTTATTATGACCATAGTTGCTGCATAAGTGAAATTAGTGATATAGTTAGGATAAATTAGTGTAATTTATCCAAAATTAAATTCAAATAATTCTATAAAAACTTGGAAACGTTCATCAATTAAATTTTTTTCATTACAAACTCATTAATTGCATATATTAAAGGTGTCAAATTTCTGAAAAACAAGAAAGTTTGACAGTCAACAAACATTTTGGTAAGTGATTGAATCAGATTGATAAATGAGAGTCAATAGTTGTTCATCTACTATTTTTAATTTAAATTTATCTACCTATACTGAAAGTTGAAATATCAGAGTAAACCGATAAAAGTATGAGAAACCAATCAAACCATGCAATCTCACATATTATATTTAGTGTATTTTGGCAATCTCACATATTATATTATATCTACCTATTTTCGTTTATTTTTTATTAAATTATTTTATTTATTAGTGTATTTTGGCAATCTCACATATTATATCATGGGTATTTTTGTCTTAAACAATCAAACTTGGGTTGATATGCCACCGCAGCGACTCGAACTTGTAATATTGATCGGTTGAATTAGCACTCTTATCACTAAGCCACATTAGGTAGGTAGTTGTAGTTTAGGTGTTGTTCGCTATAATAAAAAAGAAATTCAGAAATTTTTTCTGATCTCTGTAGTAGTTACCCAAAAATTAAAAAGATTACATAAATGTAGAGATATACTCTAATATATGATAATGTAGTTTTCAAAAAAATATATGTATGATAATGTAGCAAGTTCTCTAAAAGTAGGAGCAATTCTTCTGCACTCAAAGGTTGATGTTTTCGTTTGACCAATCACTACGGCTATTTAATTTGAGTATGACCATCAGTGACCATTAAATTCCTTTAATGTAGAAATTATAATTATATTATTATCGTTATTTTCAATGTAGAGGTTGCGTTTAATTTGGATTATCATTCTTTTTTTCCTATTTGAAATTTTGAATACTTCAATCTACATCACAAGAGATAGCCTCTTTTCCTTTGATCTTGGATTATAGATCATCATTGCCAGTTTTTATTTATTTATTTTTAAGAAAAAAATTTGACAAGGTTTTTATTTTTATTATTTTTATATTTATTATGTATATACAGAAATTCTATTATCAGTTCGAACTGACAAAAGTTATATCAGTTCCTTGCATGTGGGCCACTGGATTTAAATACTTTGACTTGGCTGCATGCACTTGTCAGTCAAAGTATTTAAATCCAGTGGCTAAATACTTTGACTTGGCTGTATGCACTTGTCAGTCAAAATATTTAAATCCAGTGGCCCACATACAAGAAACTGATATAACTTTTGTCAGTTTGAACCGATAATAGAAAGACTGTATATATATATATTAGTGAACATATATACATATGAATTCATAAAAAAAAAATTTAAAAACAGTTTTCCATTTTTTAAAACAAAAAAAGAGCTTTGTGTTTGGTTAAACGTTTTATATAAACTTGTTCTTGAAAACAAAAAACAATTTTTTCAAAGTTACAACTAAAAAGTTAAAAATAATTTTTTATTGTTTTCTAAACAAACCACAACTTTTCCCTTCAAATAACTATTTTATTTATTTTAAAAACAATACCAAACATGTTTACATCGTTTTCTATTGTTTGAAAACTACTTTTACAAAATACTACCAAACACATAACATTTTTAAAACAATGTTTTTAAAACATATTTTCATTTTTAAAAATAATTTTCAAAAACACTATTTTAAAAATGATACCAAACGCGCCCTAACTTCCCTAGAATCTCTCTTCCATAATGGATGATGTGTGACCTTCTCTTTTACACTATGTTTGGTAGGAGAGAGAAAGAGTAGGAGGGATGGATGGATTAAGAAGGAAAGTGAGTATGAGGGATGAAAAGGATAACATTTATCCTTCATGTTATTTGGTAAGTTAGGAAGGATGGAAGATAAGTCTCGGTTCCTTTGTTTAGTATTGAAATGAGAGTTCAATGGATAGATTGATATATAATTGTAAATTTACTATATATATTGGTGGGTCATGAAGGAGCTAAAGTCTCTCATCCCTCTCATCTGTCCCATAAGGGAAGGATATATTTTGGTGAGCCCTGAGGGAACCGAGATCCCTCTTATTCCCCTCTCTTCTCTCTTGTCTCTCCAACCAAACAATTGATTGGAGCTCTCCTTCCAACTCTCTCCCTCCAACCCCCTCCCTACCAAACAGAGCCTTAATTTGCAGCGGAGATCATCTCCAAAAATCGATCAATATCAGCGTCCTTTACCAAGAATGTACACTGTTGGTGACTTGGTGTCCATAAAGGAGGAGACCGCCTTTTCCAATGAGGCACTATACCTCCTCTTGTTAGGGCAGCCATCTGCCTTCACGATGGAGGCCGGTTAGAGTCGTTAGAGCTTCTCCAACGGGAGCACCAATCTCCATTTTGCAGAAACTTTGGACTCCAACTATGCACCAATCTCCATGCCAAAATGCAGCCTCACCTTCTTCAACGCTAGATCTGGTGATGGCTCTGGTTCAGTGCTACTTTGTTACTAAAATAATTTTTATTTTTTTAAGTCCCTCAATTTTTATGTATTCACCTATTGACCATAATTAAATAAATCTATTATGATTGTATCCCTTATTTAAAAGTTTTGTTTAATCACAATTTTACCCCTATTAAATCAAATGTATTCCAATTGTATCCTTTTAATTATCTAATGCTTTTCGTTAATTTATATTTGTTTTAATTTAATTATTATTTACTAATTTGGTAATTTCATAACTTATCGTAATATTATGTTGATTAGGGAGTGAAATGTTAATTGTTGAGAAATAATAAAAAAGTGAATATTTAGGGAATATTTTTTTTAGAGTAAGATTTGGTGCAATGGGTTGGAGATGGTCTTAGACCTCTTATGATCTTTCAAAAAAAAATATCTATATATTTATTTTATTTTTTATGTTTTGCATTTAAAAATTATTTCATAAAAAAATTATTAAAATCCAATACTGTTGATAAACACCTCTTCTAACCTTAAAACTTAATATATATTTTTTAATGTATTATATATATATATATATATATATATATAGTCAGTCTTTCTATTATCAGTTCGAACTGACAAAAGTTATATCAGTTCCTTATATGTGGGCTACTGGATTTAAATACTTTAATTGACAAGTGCATACAGCCAAGTCAGAGTATTTAAATCCAATGGCCCACATGCAAGGAACTGATATAATTTTTCTCAGTTCGAACTGATAATAGAATTTCTATATATATAGTATCTAACTATCTATCTATCCACCTATTTAGACCAGATATTTCTTTAAAGATTTTGTTATTGGTAGAATTCGAACCGTTGACTTGAGAGTCATTTACCCAAATCCCAAACTCATCCATCTACCAACTAAGCTAAGCTATGTCTCTGGGACGATTATAAAATCTTACCAAATTAGGACGAATATAAACCTTATAAATTTATCTCATTCTACAATTTAGGACGAGTATAAAATCTTACCGAACATCATATTATACTAAATTAGTATTATATAGTGTCCTAGTCTTGTCCAACACAGTCCACCAAATAAATCCTAGAATATTTATATATAGACCAAGTCTTGAAGATGCTAGATGAAGTTTTTCTTGTGATGTTTTATGGTAATACTCAAACAAATGCCTCGGTAATTATGAAAAGTGAAGTGTCCTTTATAAATCTTTAATTTATTGATATTGTATTTTATTTAATTAAAATTTACCCCAACTATAATTTCTTATCAGAAAAATGTTTTGGAGACAAATAAAGCGTAATTAAGGAACAGTCTGGTATTGCTTTTGAAAAGTTAAAATTAGCTTATTTTATAATTTTGATATAAATTGATGTTTGGTAAAACTTTCAAAAGTGATTACTTGATAATCTTGTAAGTTTTGACGGTGATTTTGAGAAGTATGTAGGGGTTACTTTTGAAAATGATTATGAAATAATATATTGGGAAATTATCATTCCCACCTACCCCCCAACCCCGCCCCCACCCCCCCCCCCCCCCCCCCCCCCCCCCCCCCCCCCCGAGGTTTGCCATATTAGATGAACTAGTCCATCTAATTCCAATAATAGCCAATCAATCACTTGAAAAACAAAATATTGGTCATTTTGCCCCTTCTATCAAGTTTTGCATCCAAATTCCCTTTGACCGCTAATTGAAAAATTAAAACGCCTCCATCAAGGATTGAACTTTCAACCTTAAAGGTTATAAGCCACAAGTTTTAATTAGCTAAGCTACTCCAGCTCATTGTTAGAGGTTAACTGATTTAAATGTGAGTATATATATACAATTTTTTTATTATCAATTCGAACTGACAAAAGATATATCAGTTCCTTACATGTGGGCCATTGGATTTAAATACTTTGAGTTGGTTGCATGCACTTGTCAAAGCATCTTTTAAATCCAATAGCCCACATGCAAGGAACTGATATATTTTATATCAATTCGAACTGATAATAGAAAGACTATATATATATGTCGTTATATAATTTGTGTAAATTAATTTAAATATGTTTTTATATAATTTAAAATAAACTCATATATATATAATTTAAAAATAAACTCATATATATGATTTAAAATAAACTCATATTTAATAATAATATATAAAAATAGATTTATGAAAAAGGAAAAGAAAATAAGAAAAGAAAAGGAAAAAAATACAAAAAAAGGAATTTATTATTATTATTTTTCTTTCTTTCTTTTTCTTTTTTGAATTTTTTCCCTTTTCAATTTATAGGCTTTGATTTTCTGGATTTTATATCAAATTGAAATAATATATTTTTTGAAAAGGAAAAAAAAAAAATTACAGACTTTGATTTTATGGATTTTTTGGGTTTCCTTTTGTTTTCTTATTTTCTTTTTCTTTTTTCATAAATCTGTTTTTATATATTATTATTAAATATAAGTTTATTTTAAATTATATATATATATGAGTTTATTTTAAATTATATAAACAGATTTAAATTATTTTAAACAAATTATATAACTATATATATATATATATATATATACACACACACACACACACACACACACATTTAAATTAACTAAACTCCAACAACGAGCTAGAGTAGCTTAGTTGGTTAGAGCTTGTGGTTTTTGACAACAAGATCGAAGGTTCAATCCCTGATGAAGATGTTTTTCAATTAACGGTCAAAGGGATTTTGAATGGATATCTTGACAGATGGGGTAAAATGACTAATATTTTGGTTTTCAATAGGTTGACTGGCTATTATTGAAACTAGAGGGACCAGTTTATCTAATATGGCAAACATCATGAGGGAAAATGATAATTTCCCTAAACTATTTCAGCATTTATTTAATAAATATTGTAAAATATCATTAGTATCCTTATAAAATCAAGTTGAAATTGTTCATATACCTTATTTCATCTTAAAATTAAATATTGATTTGATTTATAAAATCTTTTTAAAAAAAATTATTGTTCTTTAATATATATAATTATTGAAAAAAAAAATGAAGGAGGGTTTTAAAATCATGTCTATTTTAGTTATTGTAAGTTTATAACTAATCCCAGTATTTTTGCAATAAAATTACCTAACATATATATACTGCTTTTGAGTTATACAATAGTTATAAAAGTATAATTAACCAAACATCTGAGAATTAACTTTACAGCTGATTATTCATTCAGCATAGCTAACAGTGATTATAATAAAGTTACAGCAGTACGAAATTGACCCTAACTTATAATCAATAACCACGAACAATAATAATATAATAAATTGATAAAAACAATAAGATTGGTAGGCTAAGTGGTAAACCCCTCACACCAACATATATCATGTTTTGGGTTCGAGACTTCGAGTCATGCCCACTCATCCAGATAGAAAGGGGTGAATTGGTGATGGTGATATGAATTTATAAAGGGACATATATCAAGTTGATTGCGAAACAAAAATTAAAAAGCACCACCAACCAACCGTGACTGGAAACTGCCTGGAAGCGATGCCTGCTCAGGTACTCTCTAGTTTATACAAAAAAGTAGGACCATCTTTTCGATCCAATATAAATTCCACCCAACATAACTGCTTCATCAAATTTAATGCTTCATGGCAGTTAATCGGGTGATCTTCCATGAATCCATGATCATCAATCCCTGAATCTGATGTTGTGGTCCTACCCACAAAAATCCTGTACTTTTTGTATACATGTTATCATCTATAATTCCTTCGGATAATATCTTTTCTTTTCTATTCTTTAATTAATGTTTTTCTATACCATCAACAAGTGATCATCTAGATCAAGGAATGGTGTACATGTGAACTAACAGTGGACGAAATACTGTGGTGCATGGCATCTTCTATGAAGCATTTGAGAGTCAAATAATCAAAAGTACATTTATGAAATTGGGTTTTGGAATAAAGTTGTCATTAAAGAAAAAAGTCGCATGCTATGATTCAATCAATATATGGATACAGTAGAGATATAAAAACTGTTGCTAGATTTAGACCTTGAAACTTTGAATTCACACCAAACTGTTGCGTGCTAGATATAAAAACTTTGTACAAATATCTTTCGTTGGAATCAATTATATGGAGATAACTAAGCTGCTTCCTAGTTAACACTTTTTCTATTCATACGAACCTTCACTTCATATATCAATGAGTAGATTGGTGGCTCCCTACACAATGTAAGGTCAATATATAACATCACAATCATGTAATAATACAACCGAAGCTTCCCCCAACCATATTGATATATACCCTTAATCGCTTATTTTCATCTATAAACCGGCTTTTGTGTTAACGCATTAATACCATATATATTTTAAATAGAATAATACTAGATTATCCAAATTATTTATCCAAAATCATGCCCAAATGATGTAGTACGTGAATTGTAAACATCATGTAAATCTAGAGATTATTGTGTAATTGATAGGATCTTGACGACTCACATACGGATCTTGACGACTCACATACCACATCATTTGGACGAATTAGGATCCTTTGCTGATATGATCTTTTTTCTAACCTCATCTAATCAAATGACACATAAACATTGCAATGAATTGGTGGTTAATATGTGATAGGTTTTCACAACCACTTTATCAACAACTAATTATATGCTTTAAAAAGATCAAGAAAAGATAGATCAGCAGAGGATTTAAATCCCATTTGGGCATGATTTTGGACAAATAATTTGAATAGCCTAGCATTTCTCTTTTAAATATTATCGTTGGCAGTTATCTAACAGGTTAAGTTTTTAAATTGTGTAGTTACTAGTTACAACTTATATTATCTAACAGGTTAAGTTATTGCGTAGTTACTATCAGGGACGGAATACGGTTTAAAAATTAAAATAATAGTTTAAAAATTATAAAATTACTCAAAAAAAATATGTATTTTATATAATATTGTTTATACTAATTTTATGTTTAATTTCGTTACAAGAAAATTGACCTATAGTGACAAAAATATTTGTCACTACAAGTGAAAAAATTGTCACAATTTCAATATTGTGCCAAAAAAAAAAGTGTCATTAACATTTTGTCACTTTTGCCCCGTCAATACAAGTATTTGTGACAATTTTTTGATATTTGTCACAAATTATAACCTCTTTTGACACATTATCACATGACCTTAATTAGTGACAAAGTAAAAATTATGTCACTAAATTTATATTTAGTGACAATTAATCGTTTGAAGATTTTGTAACTATACACATTCTTATTAGTGACAATTTGTTATTTGAAAAGTGTCACTATTCAAAAATCTAGTGATAAATAATAATCTGAAAATTATGTCACTATAGACAAACTTAGGGGTCGTTTGTTTTTTCCGCTTAAAACTTAATGGGTCTAAATCATAATTATTAAGTTGTTTTGTTTGTTTTTTTAAGTGATCAAACAACTTAAAAATATCAAAAAACAACTTAAAATAAAAAGTAAAAAATCCTGACTTTTCACTTAATTGCATTGAATGCAATTCAAAATCTTTTCTTCCGATATTATCCCCTACATATAACATATTTCTAATTTTATCATAATTATATATGGTGTAGAAATCTTTATTTTAATATATTAATTATTTTAAATAGCTTTAAAAAAATAAAAAAGAACCCTAATCACTTCTCATATTGGTTTTTAATATCAATACTTTATTATGATATTAGGGTGATGTGTATATATATATATATATATATATATATATATATATATATATTATAGAGTGTTTTGTGTGAATTTTCTTGCTGCCCCTTTTATTTAAAAAAAAAAAAAAAAAAAAAAAAAAAAAACCTTTTCTTTTCTTAGTCAAAATGAAGTTTGTTTGTAATCGAAGAAGAAGATCATGATCATATGTGTTGTATATAATTATTATTTTTGGATTGTTTTTACTCCATATTACATGTATAATTGTTTAACATGGGTATAAATGTAAAATTACATATTTTCAGACAATTTTACTTTTAAAAAACAAACGTGTTGACAGTACATTCAGATGTGAGGAAAAAACACACAAACATGTCATTCAGGTTCAGATTTCAGTCCTATTCAATATTTAGAAAAATTAAGGACTGTTCAGTCTTCAGACAAAAAAACAAACGACCCCTTAATAACAATTTAGTTAACTATCGCCAACAGGGGCGTAGCTCAGCTGGTAGATGGACGAGCTTGGGGCTTGGACAAATGACTCACAAGTCAGCTGTTCGAATCCTACCAATGGCGAAAGCTTTCAAAAAAAATACCTGGTCTCGAATTAATAAATATTGTTAAAAAAAAAAAAATTTAAGTTAACTATCTAAAAATTGTCACTATACACAAACTTAGTGACAGTTAACAATATGAATATTATGTCACTATATGGATACTTAATGACAATTTAATCAATTGTGAAAATTTAATATAAATTTAAATTATATCAAAAAAAGAAAATAAAAATATAATTAAATAAAACATATCACTCATTGAATGATATAGCATTCTATAAATAATTATTTCATTTAAGAATATCCAAAAACTAACATAATATCGTATTGTTACAAAAGTAATCCAACATCTTTCAGAGTCTACTACTAAATAACATATGTAAATCCAGCCAGTCTAAATTAAAAATAATTGTTAGGTCACACACTATATAACTTCCAACTCCATAAACATAAACTTGAAACTTCTGAGGTCTTGATTGTGAAATATTATAAGCCAATGATCCATTGTCGGGTAGCTAAAGAATCTTTAGATTTTGTAAAAGAAACCTTACATGAATATATGAAAAAAAAAATATAGTGAGAACAAATTAATAACGCCTCCAAAATACAACCGATGAAAAATGCAACAATATTAGTAAAACTTAGCACATGTATAAATAAAATTCTATATATAAGTTTGATATCCAAGTATAAAACAAGCACATTATGTTTAACCTAGCCTTACACAAACGTCGGAATATCACCTACCAATCCACCATCTCACATATGAGATAATGTGGGAAAGTGGGAAACATAAATTCTATGACATAGGACAAAAAATAACCATTTTCCACTCAACAGACGTGCCCAATCTGCTGCTATGGATAAAATAAAAAGGAGAATAAAGAAATATGGTGATTACATTCAACTAAAAAATTAAAACAAAGAAGAGACATTTTCGAGCATTATCGTCAACTCATAAAACCAAGCTCCAACATCAACATTAATAAAGAAAGATGGAAAAGTGTGAAATAACAAAATATAAAGAAAAATCATACCCTTCTCATGTAGTCTTTTGAATTGCAGATTTCCTCAAGGATTTGTATCTTTTCATCCAGTCCTCTGTCATGAATAGATATAAAATACATTTGATATAAGAAGCTGAATCTGCCGTTATATTCTTATTGCCTTTGTTTTATTTTTCCGTTACAACATACTATTCTTGAATCTTGAATTAGATTAAGTTACGAATATTTCAAAAAAAAAAAAAAAAAAAAATCCGAAATGTTTTTCATCTGATCCTCCGTGAATAGAGATAAAACAGATTTGATATAAGAAGTCGAAATGTCAACAACACGTGCTATTATTAATTCATCATGTCAGTAGAAGGAAAAAAAAATAGTAAGGTATAGATAAGTTTTTGACAATTGAAAAACTGTCCATCGATATCCCTAAATAGATATATAAAATTCTACATTGAAAAAAAAAAAAAAAAACCATATCTTATTCAAAAAAAATTCAACATATGAGATCTCGAATTTGAGTTTGACCCTGAAAAACAAGAACAAGAAAACAAACTCTAAAAAAATGAAATCAAGAGATGCTTAAATTTCCTATCAAGGCATAATTTTCTTTACAATGCTCTTAAAATAATTGATTGTTCCATAAGAATCATTTTATCAAACAATTGGTATGCACATTTAAATGTATTAACATGTACTGTGGAAATCTAAGAACAACACATATAAATCGTGAGATAATTATTATGGATTCCTTATAAAAATTAAAATCAAATTAAACTTAAGAAATATCCATAAAAAGATATATAAAATTACACATAAAAAAATTGTACCTTATTCAAAGAAACTTTCAATATATGAAGCTCGAATTTGAGATTTCAATCTAGAAAAACAAGTACAATAAAATAAACCCTAAAAAAATTTCAATTATCAACTATCAATTTAAACAATGCAAACATGAGAAGATAGATAATATATAAAATTTACTCTAAAATTAAAATATATAAATAAATAAAACCAGAGAATTATAAATTTTCAATACAATCTTTGTGACTTCTTCAATTAATCACAGTTTCAAATACTAAAGAGAAATTCTAGATAGCTGCTGAGAGACAAAGGGAAATCCAAGAGACGTGTGAAGAATAAGATGGTATAAGAAAGAAAAAAAAAAAAAAAAAAAAAAAACTCAACGTCTATGGTTTTTTTTTTTAATTATTTTTTTAAAAAGAAAATTAAATGTTTACGGTGCCTTTAAAAAACACCTATATATTGTATATATATATATACAGAAATTCTATTATCAGTTGGAACTGACAAAAGTTATATCAGTTCCTTGTATGTGAGCCACTGGATTTAAATACTTTGACTTGACTGTATGCACTTGTCAGTCAAAGTATTTAAATCCAATGACCCACATACAAGGAACTGATATAACTTTTGTCAGTTCGAACTGATAATAGAAAGACTGTATATATATATATATATATATATATATATATATATATATATATAAACTAATTTTATTATGATTTTAAATTTTTATACCATCAATTTTTTTATATAAAAAAACTAATTTTATTATGATTTTAAATTTTTATAATTTTTTTATATATTGTTATTTTGTTCAAATGCTCTACCTCATTAAAATTTCTGGGTCCGCCATTGACCGTAGGTCATTTTTTTTTTTTAGTTTTGTGATTTGCTCCCCCTAACTCTAAACTTATGGTTCCGCCCCAGGATACTGTCATATCAGAGCCATCCGTCTCCAATCTGCAGTCTATATATATAAAGCTAGCTTTCGACTTAACTCTTCTCATTTCATGCAAGACGAACTTTGTGAAACAGAATGAAATAATATTATTCACATTGCAAGCATGATCCTTGACAATATTGTAGCCGATTTGAAGGAAAAAATGAAATAAATAAAAATGAAATGATAGATTGGATCTCATTGTACAGGTGTGAGGGGGTTTACCGTAGGACCAACCTCATCTCATTGGATATATTATTACTTGAATAACTTTATACGAGTAACTAATAAGTTTACGAGCAGTAGTACTAGTAAGACAAATTTATCCAACCGACGGTCCAACCCATGATTACTACTCATAATTCCATGCATATATGCACTACATAATTTATCTTAAGTCATGAAGTCATGGAATTTATGATGATCGTCTCACAGTAGATTTAATAGCAGAGAAAGCAGTAGATTCTGACATTTATGAGATATATATATATATATATATATAGGAAGTGATAGAAAAATATTTATCAGACGAAGAAACAAGAGCATAAATGAAGGGAAGGAGAGGTGGGTTGAGAGCATTTAACAGAAGGTGAAACCGGTGGTGAGAGTGACGATGAAGAAAGATGTTGAAGAAAGCGAGGTGCTTCAATGGTCATCCTTGAATTCTGCATTTAAGTGAATTCAAGATGAGTTAATGAAGGCAGGTAGAGTTACTTCAATTTCCTTTCTCTCTCAATGTCTTTAATGGCTCTTCCTCCTTTCATTTTTATTTAATTTGAATAAATTGTTTTCTCTAGAAAAATTCCAATTTCAATATTTGGTGGCTACCTTACAAAAATACCCTTAGTTTGGAAAAAAAGAGTTTATGTTCCTTACTCTTTTGACTGATAAATAGCAATGAAATGGTGGGTTGGTATTAATTATATCATTTTAGCTGTGTAGTCTATTTAGGGTCCCTCACCAATTTATACATGGTTGGTGAAATTCGGCAGTTTACAGCCTTTTAAGTGAAACACTTGATTCATATGCTTAGATCTTTTCTCAAAAATAGAAACTTACCATAAAAATCATGTTTTTTAAACTTTCTTCAATTCCCTGCTTCACTCACTTTGATTATAATCAAGTAAAAATGCCATCAACTATGTGTCACGGGCCAAATCAAAAAAAAAAAAAAACTAAATGTCTAGATTAAATGATCATTAGATTCAATGAAAGGTTGTTAATTTTTAAAAAAAATTATTTTAGAAGATATATTAAAGGAGAGGATGAAGTGGGTACTTTTGGAAATGAATTGTGCAATTGATCAAAGTACATTCAATATATTTTTTTTCAAATAAATAAAATAAAAGTAAGTTGGAGAGAGAGAGAGAGAGAGGTATTAAATTTGAAGGCATGAGACATTAGTTGATTTTATAGCTGAGGGGGTGTTGAGAGCTTTAAAAGCAATTGTGTTGTAGGGAGAGGGAGAGGAGTGATTAAATGGTATAGGTGATGGGATTTAATTAATAGGAGTAGGGAGGGGGTGTTGAGAGCCTTAAAAGTTGTTTTATAAGTTTCAGAGTGACCCAATTGAGGAAGTTGGAGTTATTATAACACTACCTTCCCCTTCAACTGTGTACACACTTCCTACATTTATTGACCTTTTCCCTCTCACCGCCTCTATTAAGTTCCACCAATATTATTATTATGGCTTTTGGCTCTTTTGGCTTTTTGGCTTCTGGCTTCGTGGCTTCTGGCTTGGCTTAAAGTTTATTGTATATTGTGTCATGGGTCTAATTAAATTGAGGTTATGTAATATATAACGTGTGAGAAATTTTACCAAAGTTGGTTAGGATTTCACATCTAAGCTTTTAATAGCAGCTTTATACTTATTATTAGGAGGAGCTAGCTGGTGTGTGTGTGAGAGAGAGAGAGAGAGCCAAGTTTGAATATATATAATTCATGTAGGCCACCTTTTTAATTCTACCTTGAAATTAATTAAGTTTTAGCCTTTGTTAGATTCTCTCCCTTGCAGTTATTATATATATGTTTGCCTCCCCGTATATATTACCCAAACTCACCCCTATAAAACCACTCCCAACCATTTCCACAATTCCATCACAACTATTCACATATTTTGATCAAGGAAGCTATGGTTCCCTTTCAAGCTCATCCCCTGTCTCCAAATAATACCAGAAAGACTGCAATCCCAGATCATGAGTTTGATATTTCATCAAAGAAGCGAAAGTGGGACGATAAGGCCTTGCCAGCTGATCATCATGATCATCAAACTTTAGACAAAAAAACAAAATCAATCTTCGATATCGAGTTACACCTCGAGACTCCATTACCTTTAGAGTGGGAAAGATGTCTCGATATTCAGGTATATATATATATATATTTTTTTTGCACTCTTATATCTTTTCTATATCAACCTATATATAAGAATGTCTAGCTAGCTCTAATAACTCTGGTTTTCTTTTATGATCATGATCATGATCATATATATATATATATATACAGTCAGGGCAGATACACTTTTACAATACAAGAACCAACAAGAGGACATCTGGCGATCCAAGGATAAGCCCCGACCCGCCTGGTCCGGGTCATATGAGCTTAGACCTTGAACTAAACCTACCATGCGACTCGCAAAGGAAAAACCTATCCCACAATTTGACAACCCCATATCATCTGACCGATCTTTCAATTGATATCAACCACCAACAGCAAAAGAAGACTAAATCAGGAAACATAGCGCGTATACCGTCATGGTTGGCGTTCGAAGGCGGTGATGATGATCAGCTGCAGCAACAGAAAGAAATGGTAGCCACAGCGTGCATGAAGTGTCACATGTTGGTGATGCTCTGCAAGTCATCTCCTACATGTCCTAACTGCAAATTCACACACCCACCTGACCAAACTCCTCCAAAATTATTCAAGCAAAGGCTTAGCCTCTTGTGCTAGCTAGCTAGTTGGTTTTTAAAATTTGATCGATCGGATGCAATTTAATTAATCATGGTACGACTTGTTTTAAAGTTTGTTTATTCCGACTTGAACAAGTTACTACTACTTCCTAGCTAGTATCTTCCATAGAATTTTAGTTTCTTCCACGTCTGTTGAGAAATGACGAGTGCTGACAGAGAGCAAGAGACAGGGAGAGACTGACTTATTTAATGTACATATATTATCCAAGTGTTTTTCATTATAATATTCCTAATTAATTACATGTTTATTTGTGTGGTGAATTTCTTAATTATCCATTATATCTACAGTGTTCATGAAGGTAATTAAATATTAGAAGGTATCAGCTTCTGCAAGGGACATAAAAATTCTAAATTGAAGGACAAAACATTTTAAATACGCACACGGTAATCAAGCAAATATTCATAAACATCTGAACAAGCTAGATATCCTCTTTAGGAGAAACTTTAGTGCACCTAGTGTTTACACCCAACCCATTTAAGAGAAAATCTTCAATGGGACGGTCTCATGGTCTCATTGCCACTTGATGAGACCATCTAATGAGATTGTACTAAATTGTAGTTTAATAATATATATATATATATTCACACACACTTGGCCTCTTGCCAATGTGGCTGGACGCTCCCTCGTCCACCACCACAGTTCAAAGCCATGTGAGTGCATATATATTTGTATATATATTCTTTGTCCCACCTTGGCCTTTAAATCCCAAGTGTGGGTTACTCTCTCCCGGTTCTGGGAGCTCTCCTCTCTCCAATTGTGAGAGTAGCTGTATTCCACATATATCCTCTCCCCGATAGTGGGAGTAGCATTCCGGACTGTGCTTATAGAGTCTATTCTCGCTGGTCCCGGTAGTGGTTATATATCAAAAAATATATATATATATATATATATTCTCGAAATAAAGTATATGCAATCTCATTGGGACGGTCTCACAAAGTGGCAATGAGACCGTCCCATTAAAGATTTTCTCCCCATCTAAATCATGTTTATGTGATTATAAATTGATTCCACTTCAACTGCCCTATCGGTTTGTATTTATGGGAATGAATAACCATTAGCGCATTGTTCTGGTTCATGCAGTTTACCTCGTATTGCTCCACATCTAAAACCAGCATGTAAGAAACAATTATGTGAGAATCAGTAACTTCTGTAAAGTAAACATAGCAAGTTTAAATGTCAAAATTTGTGTTAGCAAGATGTGCTATGAGTCTACCACATTAGGTAATAAAAAAGGGACCCAAGAAAGGTTCCCAACTGTAGTCTGTAGAGATGATAATAATCTGATGCTATATATGAGATTACAGTATTGCCTGTTGTGTATATACTAAACTCTGTGTATATCTATATTCTATTCTTCATTGGTCTTTTGTAACTCTGTAACTAGTATCGGTTTAATGCTTTCCATGTGCTGCTGCTACCTGGTTGAAACCATGGCTGTCTCGGGAATATTGCTTTACTTGATTTCCTGAGGGAAGGACTAGGAGCCTCAATTCTGAATCTTGCCATTAGAGCAATATGGTCTGAGGACCACTGAGCTGAGGGAAGACCATGCCGCACACTCTCCATCTCACCGTCTACAAGCTCCAGCACACCAAGCAGCCTCATTTTATCCGCTACACGAAACATCATTTACATAAGATGCTTATCACTAGAGGCATATAACAATTTACTTATGGGGAGATATTTATTAGTCACTGAAACAAGAGGAGTCACTTGACATAGGGGTCACAATTTTATATATCTTTAAGAGTACCTGAATAGAAAATATAATCTAGAGTTCCAGAAAATCTTGGCGTATGGCGAGTGAACAGTGGCTCATATGTGTTGGGATCCATCTTCTTCGAATGCTGTTCCTCAATTCCTTTTGCATTGCATAAAGATGCATATGCACTTACCTGCAAATGAGATTTCCCTGCATCAGCAAGAAATGATAATGATGATAATAAGAGTAGCAACTACAATAAAAACAATTGTAGTAAGACCGTGCCCCAGCATCACAATCAATCTCATAAAAGAGTAATTGATAAAGCCGGTAACAAGCCAGCAGAATTGCAAATATTTCCACAAGGGAGAAAATGACTTCACCAGAACAAAGGGATGCTTAAGCTTCAGATGTTTATATAGGCCCAGAGGATCAGTTTCTTTAGTTGAACAAAGAGAACCAATTCCACCCCTAACTAGAAATTTATGAGGATCACTGCGACATTGAATCATAAAATCAGTAAGCAAGAGGAATTAAATCTATCGGAAGTTCTACATGCCCAAAATTATAACATTTCAGGAGTGAAGTGAAATAGTGAGAACTCTTCACAGTAAGCCCAGTAAAAAAAATTATGAACTTTGTGATGTGTGATCAGCAATAATACTGTAAGCTTAATACCAACACTGGCAAATTGTATCCCATATAACTTACCTGCACTCTTCCTCTAAAGCTTTGAAAATGTTAATATTCATCAATTTGATTTCTTATTTCAATTTTCACAAAATTATGTTGAATGCAGATAGAAAAAAATATAAAATATCAAGTTTCTTGCTACATTTCCTCATTGATTTTGTCTCTACTTCCTATATTGATATTCACAACCAAAGGAAATGAATCATAAATTGACAAATCAAAGACTAAGAAAGTTCTTTAATCTTTTAAGGAGCTAGAACAAGATTAGAAGAGAGTAAAGCGCATAAAAATATTTGTTCTTTCTTCATTAGTGTTACTGCAACAATAAACATCCGAGTTCTTTCAATATAAATGCAGAAAACTAACCTTTCAGGCAAAGAGTTCAAATCCGCACAAATCAGAAGAGGAACTTGGGATTCGACAATTTTTTCTAGTCCATGAACAAGATCTGCAACCTTAGGCCAGAAAAAAGGACAAATTCATATATATATATATATATATATATATATATATATTAGCTATTTTCTTTACAGAAAATTTAATGAAAACAAGATATTTAGATATTAAAATGCACCTGGCACAATTTTACATCCGGATGCATAGGATTCGCATGTATATGAGTATTTGCCTGAAATGAAAAGTATAAGTCGGTGCAAAATTCCCATAAATTGAAATTCAGAGCTCTTAATAAAATGCACACCGTACCACACATATTCTAGTTTGAAAGCCATCATCAGAGCAGCCATTTTCTATAGCTTCCAATACAACAACAATTGCAACGTTGTCCTGCAAAAACAAATTATTTTACGTGACACAGGAAACAATTAAAGTGGGAACAAACCATAATTCATGGTCAGGGCAGTTTACGACATTAGTACCTTGATCAGTCGGATGCAAGCTTCAGTTTTTTGTTCAGGTCCCAGAGCATCCACCAGTGGCAATGCTGTTTTGGCAAACTCAAGCTACATTCATCGATTCAGAATAATTAAACAACTTTTAATATATATCACATTATACACAATAATTACAGTTTCTTTACCTCATATCTTATAACTTCTTTGAATAGAAGATGGCGGTAAAACGTTGCACACCCTTCAAATATTTCACCCTTTTCTGTATAGACCTGCAAGACAACCAAAAATATAATTTTCTTAGCATATGTATAGAAGTGCATCACAGTCAGTAGAAATTCAGAATGAGAAACCATACGCCTTTTTTCTTTGCCTTGAACATAACTGAGTAGCCAAGTTTTGTCAGCTCGGGTTTGAAGAAGTTTTCAAAATGATCACTTTGTACCTGCCCAACCACAACAACGAACAATCTATGATCTAACTGAGATTTCACAAGACATGGCTGTACCGTTACTCGGATAACACATTCTAAAATAAATAAAAAAGCATGTAAACCAAAAAGTAATTCACCTCCTGAAGACAAATAATATCAGCATTATACTCAATGATCTCACTGAGCAAATTTTTCTGGCGGTAATCCCATGCAAGAGCCCATGTTGGACAGTAACTCTGCATCTCCGCACTAATACTGGCATACATATCGGCAAGAATATTATACGATAGCACGTTAAATGTTACATCACTGGAAGGACAAATTGTCCTAAATTTTTCAAGTTGGATCATACAACGAGAGAGTCGAGGAGGAAAAGTAATCACGGGATTAGTCTCCGCAATATTAATGGGAGACATAGGAGTGCCTGTCGAAAGATTTACTGCTAATGATTCCAGCCTCAAGCGGAAACCGGTGTCATCCTCTGAGGGTTCATAAGTTTCTGAAGAGCCCACTTTAACCCAATCTCCTTCCACCACCATTGCACTTCCCAAGTCAGACCAGGAGCCACAACTCCTGAGAATTTTTGTTTCTTGGTGATCACTGATTGCAGTGCTATTGATAGTTTCAGTCATAACACGATGGCATGCCAAATGTTCTTTCCACGCAGCTACAAAGCATTCTGGAGAGCAATGATAACTCTTCTTGAAAGGCATTTTCAGTTTCTCACAAGATATGCACTGTAAAGAAGCCAACACAGAATGGTGCACGGAACACTTAACTTGCTCTCTATACCTGCATATGCAAGAATTGAGATATTTATGTTACTCTGATACATGAGATCGAAGAGATCTACTGCCATGTTATTGGAAACAAATGAACATGTAAATTCTGATCCAGTAAAGGTCCTAAAGTGCATCAACTTTCATAAGCAAATACCATCGATAGAGTGCAAGGTAATTTCATCTTGATAATGCTATATTGAGTAGAAGTTGAAGAAGAGAAACAAGAGAACATAACAAATAAACTCCCTCTTAACACCTGTTTGATTTGAACACTATATCCTTGAAATGAAAAATCAAACCACTACACAATTCAGACATCTACAATGTGCAAAATGACTTGGGCAGTGGCAAAATTACACTTCAAACTCCTTGTTTTAGCATTTACTTTCTGCTTTTTGATTATTGAATATCAAATCCACAACTTTTTTCTTTTAAATTTGGCCTAAGGCTGCATTTGGAAATCAAAAACACCCCAAAATAAAATAAAATATAAAAAATGGATACCCATTGTTTGAGCTCTCTCTGCCAGGAAAAGAAAAAAAAAAAAAAAAAATCAACCCATGTAAGCCTTGTAAAACTGTGAAAAAATTGAAAAAATTTGGAACCCGGAAAGTCTGGAAAACATAAACATTATAAACATAATTGAATTTTTTTTCCTAAAAACTGCTGAGAAGAGTACAATCAAAGCCAGAACATGCCACAATGTGGGGTGCTTCAGATATATCTTCAATTTCGTTTCTCGTTTCAAGATTATCATTTTTTTCAATCGACTTCAAAACTAAAGAAATATGTATGAATATCCAAGAATCTAAAGAAATCCCACTACGCAACAATGCTTAACACAAACATATCGTGTGATTTTCATATTATTTCTTAGCATTTCCTCTGTTTTCTCATCAACCAAACAAACAAAATGTGCACAGAGATACGTGACATAAATAACAAACAAAAAAGAGAAAGAAAGATAGAGACGAACCAGGTACAACAGAGGGAATGTGGAGGTTGAAAAACGGACCCTTCAACTCTGACTCGAACGTTTGGTTTCACTGCACAGCCGACGACTGGAGTGTCGGAGAAGAAACTCACTACCACTTGGCATTCCTTGACATCTTGAGATTCTTGATCAGGACCCATTTCCATTTTCCACTTCAACAACTATAACAGTAGAGAAATACTTGAAACAGTGTTTAAACTTCTAAGAGGAGAATCGAAAAAAATAGAAAAAGAAAACGAGATACAGTGACAGAGATAGTTGAAGTTGGAGGGGGGATTTTTTTCTTGTTGTTTGTTTGAGTTAGGGCTTTTGAGTGAGTGAGTCAAGATTGTCAAAGGTTTCTGACTCATATAGTCATATGGAAAAGTTGGCTATTCGCCTATACATAAATATAATACATGGCTTTCTGGTGTGTGTATATATGTATATGATTTGTTTTTTCTAATATATATATTTTTTGAGAGCTTCTCTTTACGATCCACAAATTATCTATTCACACTCCAATTTAATTTTTTTATTAATAACAATTTTAACCTAAATTAAAATTACTAAAAAAGACAACAACAAAAAAATAATAAAGACATTCCAAACTAATTAAATAATTAAAAAAAAAAAAAAATCTCTCTCCTAAATCATTATATTAAATATTATGTATTAAACTCTTTCTCATATATCTGTTATTACCATATTAAACACTTTCTCATAATTAATCTCTCTCCATTTTTCAAAAAAATAAATAAATCATATTTTCATACTTTCTGATCAATCTCTGATTAATAGTTAAAAGAAAAAAAAAACTTATGAATATTTTAGTTTTTTACTAACAGTAATATATATATATAAGCTTGAATTGTTTCAACTAGATTCGATTAAACTCAGATTTCTAAGACCTAAGACTAATGAAAGAATTAAAGTTCTCTAGGCAATCACATACCTACAAAAGTAACAAAACATTTTCATATTTCGATTTTTTTTTCAAAAAAAAAAAAATAAGGTACTTATTTTTTGAGTTTTTTATTTTATTTTTAATATATATATACATATGATTCCAACTAGATTCGATTAAACTTAAATTTATAAAACTAATGAAAGAATTAAAGTTCTCTAGACAATAACATACCTACAAAAGTAACAAAACATTTTCATATTTCGATTTTTTTTTTTTTAAAAAAAACAAGGTACTTATTTTTTGAGTTTATATATATATATATTTTTTAATATATACATACATATGATTCCTAAAAATCAAGCTTATTAGTAATTTTTTTTTTCTTAACTGTTAATTTAGCTTGAGAAAGAATGGAGATAGAAAATTAGAGATATGTATTGGGAGAGAGAGAGTTTAATATAGTAATTAAAATTTATGAAAGAGTATTTAATATGTAATAATTAATCTAATGATTTAAGAGAGATAATTTATTTTTTTAATAATTTAATTCAAAAAAGATAAAAGGGATAATCTTGTATCAAATTGAAGTGTCTTTAGAATTTTTTAAAATTTAAATTTTGAGAATGGAGTGTTTTTAGAAAAGAAGTGAAAAAGAAAAAATTGGATTGTCAAAAGAAGCTCTCATATTTTTTTTGACAAGACTGTTTTTTTCTAATAATAGAATTATAATTTGTCAACTAATTTAATTATGAGATAAATCCGAACCCAATCAAACCTAAAACACGTGTTCAGGTCGACTCACCATATAAATATGAACCCAACCAGGCTTAGAACACATGTTCAGACCGACTCACCATGTAAATGTGAACCCAACTAGGTCTAAAACATGTGTTCATATTGACTCACCGTGTAAACGTTGGCTATATATGGCTTTCTTGTGTGTGTGTGTGTGTGAGAGATTTGTTTTTTCTTATATTATAATTACAATTTGTCAAGTAATTTAATTCTAAAATAAACCGAACTCAACCTAGCCTAAAACACGTGTTCAAGTCAACTCACACGAAAAAGTAGGATATATTTGGCTTTCTGGTGCGTATATGATTTGTTTTTTCTTATATTATAATTACAATTTGACAACTAATTTAATTATGAGATAAACCGAATCCAGCCAAATCTAAAAAACATGTTCAGATCAACTCACCGTGAAAAAGTTGGATATATTTGGCTTTTTGGTGTGTATATGATTTATTTTTTCTTATATTATAATTAATTTCAAGATAAACCGAATCTAACCAGACCTAAAATACATGTTCACGTCGACTTACCATAGAAATGTTGGATATATAAGGCTTTATGGTGTGTATATGATTTGTTCTTTCTTATATTAGAATTACAATTAATAAACTAATTTAATTCCAAAATAAACCAAACCTAAAATATGTGTCCAGATCGACTCATTGTGGAAGTTGTCTTTATAATTTGTCTATATAAATATATATATATATATGAGTATATGACTTAAGATAAGGATCCTCTGCTGAACTTTCTCACTGCTGATCCATGTTGTCCTTTTAAGGATCTTGTGACATGAGGCTTTAGTTAAAACATGTGGTTGAGATTGCTTTTATAATTTATTTAATTTTTTTCATTTACTCTATTTACTTTTTCTATACCAAAAATATTTTGACAAGTGGTAAAGTCATTAAAAAATTTTTACTCTATCTTTTTCTTCGGCTTCAGGCGTCTTTGCCTCTTCCTCAACAAAAAGAAAAAAAAAAATTTGTTTAAAGAACTATGAAATATGGACAACATATTTAGTGTCAACTTCAATTCATCTTCATCCACTTCTCACACAACTTCATTCAACAAATTTCATTCACAAAATCCAAAAATAGATCCAATATCCATATGCCTTCCATGATTTAACATAATTTAACCATACATATATAGCCAAAAAAAAAAAAAAAAACAGAGATTACACTGCTCTAAATATCATACTTCTTGTCAGACCCACCAAACACCAAAAGTAAAATAATCTACCTTCAAACCCCATTAGTTTATGGGTTTCTCAAATCAATTTTTTTTTCTTACACTTTAATAATCAATAATGTAAATTGAATTTTTTTTATTTT
This sequence comes from Acer saccharum, assembly GCA_030490815.1. NCBI lineage: Eukaryota > Viridiplantae > Streptophyta > Magnoliopsida > Sapindales > Sapindaceae > Acer > Acer saccharum. The sequence goes on from CM059872.1 coordinate 32,503,429, forward strand.
TATTATTATTATTTTTTTTTTAGCAGTTAGAACTTAGAAGTAAACCCAGAAACCAAAATCAAAATTTCTCATTTCACATCTCTAAAATAAACTAGCAACCTCAAATTGATTTGGTACAATACTACAATTTGCTTAACCAAAATTGAAGAGTGTATGAGATGATGTTCTTGAGTATGAGGTAAAGATTTCAGAAGTCAGAGGGAAAGAAAGAGTCAGATATTTGTTTTAATAATTTATACACGTGTCAATATGCTATTGATGAAGAAAAAAAAAATTTTAAAAGCAACCTCAACCACGTATTTTTACTAAAGCCACATGTTACAAGATCTTTAAAAGGACAGTATGGTTCAATAGAAGATCCTTATCCATATGACCTACTGGTGTCTATATAAATTGTTCTTTCTTATATTAGAATACAATTAGTAACTAATTTAATTATGAGATAACCAATCTAAAATATGTAATGATGTCGACTTATTATATTAAGGGCCAATTTGGTATTGCTGTAACTTTTATAATAATCACTGTTAGCTGTGCTGAAGGAATAATCAGCTGTGAAGTTAATCAGTAGATGTTTGGTTAATTATACTTTTAAAACTACTGTATAGTTCAAAAGCAGTATACATATGTTTGGTAATTTTTATTTCAAAAGTGCTGAAATTAGTTACAATGACTAAAATAGACATGATTTTAGAACCTCATTTTGTTTTTTTTCATTTATTATATATATTAAATCAATATTTAAGTAGAATATTTAAATTAGAAAACAAAATCCATAAGAATAATAAAAATATTTTTAAAAGATTTTATAAATCAAATCAATATTTAATTAGAATCTTTAATTTTAAGATGAAATAAGGTATATAAATGATTTTAATTTGATTTTATAAGGACAATAATGATATTTTGAAAGATTAATTAAATTCTGAAATAGATTATTCCATAATCACTTTCAAAAAGTAACCCCCTACCTACTTCTCAAAATCACTGTCAAAACTTGCCAGATTATGAATTAATCACTTTTGGAAGTTTTACCAAACATTATTTTATGCTAAAATTATAAAATAAACTGATTTTAACTTCTCAAAAGCAATACCAAACTGGCCCTAAAATGAGTCAATTCGATTCAAAAGAACGAAAACTGAGTTTATCCATATGTCAGATATGGTTTTGGCTTGACAAAAATCAAACCCAACCAAATAAACTTGCTAGATTATATTTTTTAAATTCCCGATATATATATATATATATATATATATATATATATATATATATACAGAAATTCTATTATCAGTTCGAACTGACAAAAGTTAGAACTGACAAAAGTTATATCAGTTCCTTATATGTGGGCCACTGGATTTAAATATTTTGACTTGGCTGTATGCACTTGTCAGTCAAAGTATTTAAATCCAGTGGCCCACATACAAGGAACTGATATAACTTTTGTCAATTCGAACTGATAATAGAAAGACTGTATATATATATATATATATATATTTAATACTTGGAGTAATTTGAATATATGTAAACAGCTTATAACATGTGAATATTTTATCAAATAAGATACTGATTATGGCCTAAAAGGTCCGTAGGATTAAAAAAATATGTAAAATGTCCATTAGATCCAAAAGACCCAAAACTGTATTAGATCATATTTAGGTAGAATCGAGTCAATCCGGTTAACAAAAATGAAAATCGAGTATATTCGAATATGAATGGAAAAAATCTCCAACATGCCCTAAAATGATGGGGCTCTGATCCGTTTGGAGTAGGTTTGAAGCATTTAAAACAAGTCGGGTTAGGACCAGGTCAAATATTTTGACCCGGTTTTGTAACCGGGTCGAGGATGGGCCAAACCATTATCCCCGACTTGCTCCGTTTGACCCAGTATTTATATAATTATTATTTTTAAATATTAAAAATATAAAAGGAAAAACAAAACATTTATTTTTTTAATTTCTTTACCTAATTGTATTTTATGCTTGAATTTATGGTTTATAAATTTAGATGTTATGTTCTATTAAATTTAAGTTCATATATGAATTTTAAGCTTTAATTTTTATTTATAGTTTTTTTTTTTTTTTTTTTGATAGTATCTTTATTTGTAGTTAATGTTTAAATTTAAGTGTATTTTTAAATTTAAGTATATTTTTTAAATTTAAATGTATTTTCAAATTTAATTGATCAATGAAAGGTATTTTCAAAACCGTATTTGTTCAATTCAATGGTAAAATTTGATTCAAAAGAACGAATAAATTCGATTCAATGTTAAAATGAATCAATTCGCTTCAAAAGAACGAAAATCGAGTTTATCCATATCAGATACGGTTTGAAAATACATTTAATTTACTAAAAAATAAAATTTGAAAATACCTTTCATTGAATTCAAATACAAATGTCCTAAAATTCAATTCAATAGTTAAAATTTATATATGTTAGACCATCTCTAATGCATGTGTTATTGTCAATGCCAAATTTGGTACAAAAAAGAGTAAAATACTATATTTGGCACATCAATCTAGCATTGTGCTTCAATGCACAGTTCTATTTAAAATCCTATTTTTATTATTTTATTAATTAAAATTATAAAAGCCAACACTTATCATTAATGCATTCATAGAATAGTTGTAGATGAAATAGATTTTGATTGAAATATCGTTAATGCACATTAAATTTAAAATTTTTAAATATTTAAAAATTATATATGATTGTATTTTTGTAATTGAAAAGAAGTATTTATTGTTATGCCTGGCACAAAGTATAGCATATGCTAAATTTATCACAACATTTAACACTGTATTGTAGTATGATTTTTATACCCTATGCTATATTATAGCATTCCCACAATAATTTAGCAAGGAGATGTTCTTATGATTTGAGCAATTTGTTTGTTATTGAATCTTGATTGCCACTTCGCGCTTGGCGCGAGTGATGATTGGTTGGGTGATGACTGAAGAGTAATGAATAATGATACGCAAATACGCGGGCTCGTGGGTCCAGATTACGTCAGCATATCACTGTTCAAAACTGAATTATAACAGAAAGCATCTTCTTTTCAAAAAAATAAAAACAGAACGCACCTTCCATTTCCCTCGCTTTTTTCAGTTCATCAAAATTCAAATATAAATACGTACCACAAAGTGAGACTTCTGTAGAGGAAAAAAAATGAAGATTGAAGAGGAATCCATGAAATCGCAAACTGCGATTCGTTGTGCCAAAGCAGCGGTTCTGCTATCTTCACTGTCGAATCGCAACATGAAAGCTACAATTAACAACGAAGAAGACGAGGTATAAATAACTCAAACCAGTCTTTCAATACAATCGAGTATTTGTTTTGCCTTCGAATTTCACATGTTCTTCTTGTCCTTATTGTTGCAGGAAAAGGAGACGATGGAGAGTGAAATTGAAGATCTGAAGGTGGAACTAGTGAGGGAGAGGATGAAGACTAAGAAAATCAAGCTTTGCGGTTTAATGGAGGTGGTTCTTGAGGTGATGGTGGTGTTCTTTGTTTCCAGTTTCATTTTAATGGTCTTCGTGTTCAAGTTTAATTGAAAGCTATTGCTAGTTGATACTTGTATTTGGTAGGATTTGATTTTCAAAAAGCTATGCATACTATATCTCTGTTTCGATTTTCAGTGAATATACGTTGAAATGGTTCCTTCTTTCTTCTCTCTTACCTCTTTATGATCGAGTTGGATTTGGCTTGGAAATTCTTGTTTATGTTATTTGGAGTTTTTCCTGTGATTCCATTTCCGCCTCTGAAAGGAGCGGTGGAAATAAATGATTCACTAAACGGCAGAAAATAGTGTCGTTTCGTGATTAAATGTTTCAATCCCTGCCAACTGCACTGGTCAATTCACAAGCTGTGAAACAAAACCAAAGTGGAATTTTGTATTTTGGGTTTTGTATTTTAAGTCTTTTCTCAGTGAAATTGTTATGCAACAACACTGTACCTGAAATTGTATTTGAGAAATTTGGAAACGGTGTTGTTCAAAATTGAGTAAATTTGAAAAGACCTTCCTCTTTCCTCTATCAGCACTGCTCATCCAAGAATCCTTTTATCTTCCTTAATAGTAGTATTCTGACTTTATCATTAATACTTGGACTCTCCGATATCAACCTATCTTATTAGACACTCCAAGTACAATACAAGCATGCTGATGGGGAAGCCTTTGTGGTATAACTGTTTATTAAAGGGCAACCAAGCTGTTCCTTCTCTCATCATCTATTCGTCTTCTTGAACATTTTTAGATACTTAAAGATGCTAACTTGTATCACCATTCACCAGAATCACCACCAGCCAGGCAGCCATTGCTGTTTTGACATTAAAAAAAAAAATCATTACAATTACAATCTTCAGATGGAAAAAAAGAATATTCTGGGTTGGGCATGGAATTTGTAATATCATGTTTGACTAAGTATAAATTAGGAGCTAAACTTAGAACCAAGTAGAAAAATTTTCGGTAAACAAGTTGAAAAATTAACAAATTGGGCCAACTAAATTAAAATTCCCATTAAGCACTAGCCGCCACCACTCCAGGTAAGCAGGTTGTAAAATGCTTCTCTCTCTTTTTTTCTTTTTTCTTTTTTTTCAGCAATAATGCATAAACTTCCTACTGAAAACAGTACCCTAAACCAGGTGAGGTAAATGTACATAAAAATCAGGCAATTTAACTATTCTAAAACAATAGCTTAAACCGGCTAAGCTAAACAATTCGATGCAGTCAACATAGATAAAAATCAAAAGATTAATCAGAAAACGGTACCCCAAACTGAATGAGCTAATCAGCTAAACAATCTCGTCAAGTAAAGGTAGACAAAATCAGGAGATTTTAGTTATTGAGAAAGCAGAAAAGTTTCTGAACCACTACACTCTCTTGCTATGACCTACATATCCTAATAGTCAGATGACCAATCATATCACAATTCACAAGTATTCAACAGTACTACTTTACATCATCTTTTACACCATTGCACAAACCAGAATCCTGTACTTTACAGATGCAGGCCAAGTTCAGCCAAACAATATGATACATTGGAGTAAAGCCTCCAGCTGTCCAGCAAGCTTATAAGAATCACAGGAAGACTTGCAAACACTGCATCTCTACTATCAGCCAAGCAGTTAAAATGACCTGGAAGAAAATTACAAGGTTGTTTTGTCAATTTCAATAGCAGCTGCAGCAAAAATAAAATTCTAATCAAAATCCAGCCGAAACTGAATTAGATAGAAATACCTACAATTGGCTTAACCAAGAATACCCAGAAAACCATTTGAAATGAACAACTGTATAGAGGGAATATTATTAGTCTTTTTATATAACTGTGTTGATATAATCTTGTGTCCTTTTTATGAAAAAAGTAACTTATTAGCCAAAATTAAACCTAATCAATGAGCCACACCATGTGAGCTGTCTGCTCAATCAAAAGGACAATTTCAGCAATACACTAAACTATGAGGTCTGTTATAGGCAATAGCTAATTTAACAGCCTCAATCGGAGATGATATGACTGAAATTCTCCTCCTAAAAATTTCATTAAGACAACAAATTTTGTTCCCTCTTTAGTAACCTAGGTTTGCAAAAGTTACTAATTCTGCTGTAGTTAATAATAATGAAAAGACAGTATTTTAGCTCTATGATTCTAAGTGTATTGAATATACCTCTAATCAAATGCATAAGGATCGTCTGTATATGGATTTAGCGACCCTTCTGAAAACAAATCACCTATGTTTGAAGGACGTGAATCATCCACTTTCTTGACACCCTGCATAAAACATATACACATGATGAACTTCAAACTTGCAGAATTAGTTTTAAAAGGAAAAAACTTTGCATAATGTCTTAGACTGTTTTGTGTATATATGTAAACAATAAACTAACACTGATCATTCTGACTTCAGAATTTTTAGGCAGGCCAACTTGTAAATTTGTAATTACTTACAGACTATAACTGTCTCAATCAAGAAAGGAAGCTAGATTTCCCGGTAACTACACATGACATATCTATAAAAGCCACTGAAAAACAAAGAGACAAAACCAAGAATGGGAGTTTCAATTACAATACTGTCAGCTTAAGATCCCTAACAATGTCATTGATGATAAGCTCTAAGTGGTGGGGAAACAAAAACAGTGAAAAAAAATGCAAAAGAGCATCTTTGATTCCTATAAGTCTTCTGACAGTTAGCTCTCTGACATCTTCATTCAACAAAAAGATATTTAAGATATCATGCTTATGTGGAAAGAAAAGTCCCAAACATTTTGACAAAAGAAACTATAGTTGGACCATAATACACAAATTACAAAGAAATTATAAAAAAAAAAAATCCTGAAATAATAGTTTAGTTTGTCTTACCTTGACAACACTTCTTGGAGTTTTGGCTTTGGGAGTGGTCATCTTCTTTTGTTTTCTTGGGGGCTGATGCAACACAGACAAGATTTGACATACAGAACATAGATATAAGGAATCCATGGTTCAAGTCACTCTCCTATCTTGCATACAAACATTGCTTGTGTATATAAATGTAGGCTATATGGGGCTTCAACATGATTAGCTAATACCTCAAACATAACTGTACTTCTCGTTTTTCTCCGTTTCGTGATTGTTCGTCCATTACTGGTTTCAACCTCATATTCATGGTGAGTAACCTGCCACAACATAAGTGAAAATTGGTTTGGGTGGGTAGGGAAGGATAGGTAGGACTTTATATGGTAAGCTCAATACACATCAAACACACTAATAATCCCATATATATATATATACATATCTGTTGCCTAAAAAAAAGTAGTATAAAGTAAATGACCTTCTTATGATGCTTAGGAATGCTGATCACACTTCCTGTATTTACATTTTGTAACATTTTTGACATTGGTGTTTGTGTCGCACCCAACAAAGGTGAATCCTATTAACAATACAAGAAGACGAACTTAAATGACTGATATGGTATCCTGACAGGACAGAGTATTTAAGGAAAAGCAAAATTATTCAAAGTTCTTTATCACCTTCTCTCCATTGTCAGCTCTTGCTGGAACATGCTGACTTCTTCTTCTACCAACATCAGGATCTCTCATCTTGATTGATGAAATGGAATAATCCTGTAATAAAATAAATTACACCAAGTAAATTGTGTTTTACATAGTTCATTGTGATATTGCAATTTCATTGTAATATATAAAAATAAAACAAGAAGTTCCACACAGCAAAAGTGCTCAAAGCAAACCCTGTACATATATATGCCATTTTTTTTACAACTAATATCATTCCAAACTGCTTACCTCCACCCTAACGGGCAAACTAACTGAAAAAAAAAAAATATTTTTTTGATATGTCCATACAAAAAACTGGGAGGGAAGAGAGAGGGAGTGACATTAGATAAACAAAATAACCTTTCTTGAGTTCACTTCTGGGTCCTCTTTCGGCTTATCACTCATCACCTTCCACTGAAGTTGCAATAAAGCTCTCTGCCTGTCTTCCTGAGATATATTAAAAGCAAAGTTAATTTGACGCATAGGTAAAGCAATTAAATGTATTAGTGAGTGGAGATTCGTACTTTAGATTTCTGGAGATCCAACTCTTCTAGAAGATTCCTGCTCTCATCTTCATGCTGGCATCTCAAAGCCTTCATCTGAACTTCATGTTCATTCCTGAGTGACGTAGTTTTCTAGACAAATTTATAAACAATTAGCAATTGAATCACATTTTAGTAATGAATGTGGACATCTCATTATTAAATAGGAAGCTATATGTACCTCTCTCAATTCATTTTCAGCTTGAAGTTGGACGCGCCTCAGCTCGTCGTTGTGATCAGCTTTGAGACTCATTTCTTTCCTATCGTGATCCTGCCGAATACTAATGACCTGTGGATCCACAGAGAAACATTTAATTACATTATGAAAAACTTGAGCTAAACATGAAAATTTTAGTCTGTATATTTCAAATGAAGATCAATGCATTGCAATACAATTAGATGCATGCAAACAACGTGAACAAGAAATCAAATTCCTCCCACTTAAGACAGTTGCAACTTCAAAATGGTAATGGGGTACACTTTCCATGAGTTCCTACCTTCTGCTTATTATCTGATTTCATGGTCCAAGAAATGTAGAGAAACTTATTTAGTTGGTTGGCTAGCATAAAGTAACAAACTTATTGATTGGTTGACATGAAAATTACGGAGTACTCAATCAAAATGGTGAAAGCTCTATTATCTTTAAAAAATACTATAACATCTGAACATCCGGGGAAAATACATAAAGAACGTGAGATAAATTAGTTCAAAAGATAAACTTCACCCTAAATCCCATAAAATAGCATAAAAAGATTACTTAAAGTACTATATACATAAATTGAATAACCAACAATTTGGAATTTTAAGCATATGATCCATACTAGAGCAGCCTGCTCCTCCTGAATAAGCATCAACTGCTGCTTGGCCTCCTCTTTGCATTCTGAAAGTTTTTGGTCACATTTTCTTTCCATTTCTCCAATAGCTTTGTCTGCCTGCAAATTCAAATGGATGAGAACTGTAATTTACATTTGTCAAGTTTATTGCAGTAATTTATAATCATGAGCAGCAAACCTTTTCTTTTTCTGCATTAACAATCTCCAGCTTCTCCACTTCGTACGTCCTCCGGATGTCATTAATTGCCTATTTAAATTCCCAATTTGTGTCAATTCATTGGTGCAAGCCAAATTGTTGATTTTTTTTTTCTTGAACTCAGGAAATCAAATTATGGACTGTTCATACAAGGTAAATGGTACAAGAAAATACCTGATCGTTCCTCTGAGATATTTCTTTTAAATGCCTTGATAACTCCAACTGTTTACTCTCTAGGATTAGATCATACTGCTTCTTAGCTTCAGCAAGTTTACTTTCAGCAGCAGTCAGCAATGCCTGATTCTGCAATACACAATATATAGGTTTTCAAAATACAAAAAAGGTAGAGAGAACTTCACGTGTATTATATCTGTTTCCAAAACCTCTATGATTTGATCTTCCAGCTTCTTATCTCTGTTTTTACACTGCACTATAAGCTGTTCCTTCTCCTCTAAAATGTTCTGAAGCTGTCCAACTTGTTTCTCCAGAGAAACTACATGCAGCTCATGTTTCTCGCACTCCTGTTGAAAATGAGCTGCTTCTTCTTCTTTTCTCTGCATTTCTGCCTGCAATTTCTCCATATTGTCTTTGTGCTCAACTTCCAATGATAAAATTTTTAGCGATAAGTCTTGCTGCAGGATGTAAGAAAATAGGTTTAGAATGGCAACATGATATCAAGTATGGAGTAGATAAATGAAAATAACTTGCAGACCGTTTTCTTCTTAGATGATCTTGAACTTTCTGATAAAATGTCAATTTCCTTCTCCAATTGGGAAACCAACAATTCAGTTTCACTCTTCTTTGAGACCAGAGCTTTGGCTTCAGACTCCAACCTCTGGATTTTCTCTCCAGCTAAACGACGTTCCTCTGACAGCTGTGCCATTATAGACTCCAGTGCTTTCTGAAGGTCAATCATCTTATTGTTTAACTCTTGGTTTACTAACAGTGATGCATCTTTTTCAGACGTTATGCACAACAACTTATCATGAAGTTGATCATATTGCTTTTGAGCCCACTTAGTAGCAAGGTCTCTCTCTTGTTGGACCAACATAAAGCCGGAGTCATAAAGAGAATTTAGCTGATTAAACTTTTCCATAAAAGTCGAACTTTGTTTATCCAACTCAACCAACTGTGCAGTCAACATATGAACACAGCCTTCGAGGTTTTTTATCTTCTGGTGTGATGAAACTAATTTTTCTGCTAAGTCATCATTGCCCGTTTGAAGACCACTCTTCTCATTCTCCAACTTTTCCTGAGTGATTAACATAAGTTTAATTTCATCTTCTTTTGTGGCCAGCTCAAGGTGCACATGTCCCAATTTGGAGTTCAAACTCTCTGTTTCAAGTCTATAAGAAGACACAGTTGCTTCAAATTTCTTTATCATAGAATCTGCAAGCAAAAAATATATATACATATATAAGAAGAATTCCTTTATAGGGAACCACAGCCCCCCTCAATCAATCATACATTATGATGAAAATAAAATGATAAGAAGATATTGCTCTACAACATTTATCTTTCTGCTTGTGTACATATGAGAAACAAATAATGATCAATTTCCATCACACAGCAATAAAGCATTTTCAAATTGAATAAGCATCTAATCCTAAAAAACAAAGGACTAACATATGAGTTATATGCGCTATAAGCACCTTCGCATCAAGTAGACCATAATACATGAAATTTGAGACAAAATTCAAATGTTTTCCAAATTACTAAATCCAGCAACATATTAATTAAGCTGTAATGAAGTTCTCTACAGATACTGCAATCTAAAATCGTTCACTTGTAATGTCATCTACCAACAGCTAGATGTATTGCAAATCTGGGAAATGAACCAACCATATTATCAGCCTTTTCAAAATCAAATGATAAATGAAACCTGCAATCTCAGAAAAGCAAAATGTTAACCTTTCTCCTCTATGAGATTGGCGGTTTTGCATTCTTCCTCTCTGTAAAACTTATCCGTTTCGTCTCTCAAAATCTTAAGCTCCTGCAGTTCCTTCTCACCTACAGTTGGGATTCAAGCGCATTACAGAATGGCAATATCAAAGTTCTGTGAATACAGAATCTTCTACTTCATCTCAAACCAATATATAATCAACACCTATATCCATAAGACCATAACACGAGCTTTGCATAAAACCAGATATGTACATCTAAAATGATCCTCAATAGAGAATTGTAAAGAAAAAATTTACGATTTCTAATAGTTTCCTCTGCAGAGCCTAATTTCAGAGATAGCCCATCCATCTGTTGCTTCAAACAGTCAATAGCTTTCGTGCTTGTGGATAATTTGTCTTCAAAAGCCTCCTTATCTTTTTCAGCTGTTGAAGCAAATTACAAATAAGCACAACCCTTAATTGCAAGGCAGATGTTATAATTCAAAGACCTCAAATATATAGAAACAACAACATACCATCCTGAACTTGACCAGCTAAGTGTTGTAAAGTATCAGTGAGCTGATCACAAAGAGTCTTAGTTGAAGAGAATTTAGACTCCAGTCCTTTCCAGAGTTTCTCATCTTCTTTTTGCTTGACTTTAAGCTTAGAATTCTCATTAAAAGCATTCTGCAGTTTTTCCTCTAAGACACAGATATCCTCCGTTGATTTCTTCAGCTTAGACTTCTACATTTATTGAATTTTATGATAAATCAACACTAAATTTTAAGTTATTCAAAACATATAATAGGAAAAAAAAAAAATTGAAATTAAACCCTAATTCACAGAAGTACGGCTATTTTACCTAAAATCATAAGGAAAATATTGTTTTTGCTTGTTCGTTCCTGCATTTAAGATACTCATACACACATATCATCTCTAACACAGACATCTCATCAAGATAAGGAAAGTATACCTTAATGGTCATGTAAGTACAAATTACTAGAAACAAGAAGGACGATGCCTCCGTGAATTAAAGCAGCAACACAGAGAGATGGAGAGATGCACATAGTATGGGGATACCTACATATTTTTCAGTATACACACACACATATGTTTTGCTATACCTATAGATAAACAAAAGAGAGATGCAGTTGTATTACCGTCATTTCTAGATCAGTCTTCACAGAAGCTTGTTCTTTGACCAATTTTTCTGCAATCAAAGAAATCAAAGCCTTAAATCATCAAATCGACCAAATTCTTCAAAGTACGCAACCAAAAAACCATGATTCACTAAAAAAACACCTGCAGTTAGCTTTATACTGGTGAAGCTCCCCGACGAAATCGAATCAGAAGACGGACGCGAAGAGAACGCGAATGATTTGGCGGATCCTGATAGAGATTTGAACTGATCTAAGCTCTTGATGCTTGGAAACCCTAGCTTCTTCATTTTCGAAATGGAAGATCGATTCTAGATACAAAATTCTAGGGATTTGGTTTTACGAATCTCCCTTTCTCTCTCCCTCTCCCCTCCCTCTCTCTGTGAGTTTGGTGTTTTTCAATTTCGAGTGAGGAGTTGAATATGAATTGGGCGCCAAGTGAGAAGTATTTATAGCGGTTCGATGAGCAAATGACTCTCACGTGAGGTAGTTAACCGGTTTAAGGGTATTGTTGTGTGCGGTTGGCTCTACTGTAATACATAAAAGCAGCCAATGGGTTAGGATTTTTCTTTCTTTGTTGCTAGCTACATTTGTAGTCGCACAATTCGAAATATCTATTAATTATTATTATTATTATTATTCACAATATCTATTAATTCGAAATCAGATATAATTCGAAATCAGATATATATATATATATACAGTGAGTCTCTCATGAGGGATCCTTTATTATAATTTTGGTAAGGACCATGATGAAAACAGATCGACTTTAATGAATTTTAATCTGAATTTTTTTGTGGATGATGATTTCAATGAAATCTACATACGAAATTTTTTTAAGAATTTTCCGAGTACTGGAACTATTTTTCTTGAATTTTCCTATATTTCGCCTATTTTCCGATGCCTTCGTATTTAACAAAATTTGGATAAATAGTTCTAGTACTTAAAAAATTTTTAAATTTTTTTAATATGCAGATTTCATTGAAATCATCATCCATAAAAAAATTCAGATTAAAATTTATTAAAGTCGATGTGTTTTCATCATGGTTCTTACCGAAATTAAAATAAGGGATCCTCATAAGAGACTCACTGTATATATATATATTTAAAGCTTTCACCATTAGTAAAATTCGAGCCGCTGACCTGAGAGTTATTTGTCCAAAGTCCAAACCCCAAGCTCGCCCATCTACTGGCTGGACTACGCCCATGTTGGTCTTTAACAAGATATTTGTATACTCACAAAACCCACCCAAAACTAGAAATTACAAAGCATCTCAAAAACCAAATATATGGTTCCTTTAATACATAAATCAACACCATTTTATCGGGGGGAAGCTTCAAAATTGGAAAAGCAAACTGTTGTCGATGGCGGGCAAAGAAGTGTTAATTATAGCAGTTATCCAATTCATTTCGACTTACTCAGTGAATTCGTTCAAATTGCATTTATCTCTGGTTTGCAGTCTTCATAGTATTATAACAAAATTTTGGTGGGGGTGGAAAGAACTCAAAGAAGAATAGGATACTACAATGGTGCTGCTATGAAACTTTTTGTGTAGGAATCTGGGTTTTTAGTTTTTATTATTATTATGTTTTCATTTTTTAAGCTATATTCTTTATTTTTGTCACGAGTCTAATTTTTTGTATTTTCTTATTTCTGAGTTTTTAAATATCAAATGACGTAAATATCTCTAGGTCCGTTAACTTTGACTAACATTTGATCAAAATGTGGACCATTTTCATACATTCTTTAAAAAGCGGGGACTAAAGAAGCTAATATACCAAACTCAAGTAAACAATTGACATTTCATAAAATATTGGGACCAAATTGAAAATCCTTTTATTTAAAGCCTAAAGGTATAAATGTCAATAAAAACACAATTCGGGCAATTTATATAAAAAAACCATAGTAGTGAATATCAATGCAAACGAAGAAGATGAACCAGTAAAAAAACGTTGAGAATAAACAAACAAAACAAATCCAGAAACGAAAGAAAAAAACGACTTCTACTATGAGCGGCGATGAAAGCAAAGCCAAATGCGCCATTCCATTATTCTAATATTCCCCTACTTACCTCAAAACATCTTCTAATCAAATCTCATACACAAACTCCCAAACCATCCTTAGCAGTTAGCAGTAACATAATTTTGTAACCACCTCCAATTTCACCGCTGACCACTTACAATGCCAGGATTTGACCTCTGGTTCCAAAATTCAGTTTCCGACGAGCAATATCATAATCCATTTCGCGACAATTCCGGCTCAAACTCTAGACTCTTTGTCAACGGTGGCTTGTTTCTGGAACCCAGAGTCTCTTCTTCGTTTCTTCATTTCATTTCGTCGAAGGCGTCTTCAATTAGCATTTCGTGCTCGGTCTCTTCTTCTTCTTCGAAACACGAGTTTTTAGGGATTTCGAAAAGTGTAAAGAGTGGTTTGTTTTTGTCGGTGAGTTTGAGAAATGACGGGAAGGTGTGTCTGGAGCAAATTGAGGAAAAGAGTCCTCTGGAGGCGACGAAGATTGAAGCAGACAATGTTGTTATTGAAACCAGTGTAAAGAAGAGCAAAGTTAGGGTACGTGGACGTGGTGCCATGAACACTACCAAACACTTGTGGGCTGGAGCTATCGCGGCTATGGTTTCCAGGTATTTGTATCTGTTTTTGTTAATGGACTGCAGATTTAAAAGCCTCTTCATGGTCTTAATTAGCTTGTCTTATACTAATTTACTACATTATCGTGTGTAAATGATTGTTGTGGTGCTAGAACTTTTGTGGCTCCACTTGAGAGATTAAAACTCGAATACATTCTTCGCGGTGAGCAGAAGAATCTATTTGAGCTCGTTAAGCAAATTGCTTCTAATCAGGGATTGAGAGGCTTCTGGAAGGGGAACCTGGTCAATATTCTTCGAACGGCTCCATTTAAAGCTATCAATTTCTATGCTTACGATACCTACAGGAAGCAATTGCTTCGATTTTCTGGGAATGAGGAAACTACAAATTTTGAGAGGTTCATTGCTGGTGCTGCAGCTGGCATGACTGCTACTATACTCTGCTTACCACTTGATACCGTAAGTGGACATTTCAGATGCTGTTCCTTTTATATTTTAATTTGTTAACTTATCAGTTATTACCTGCACTTGGGTTTGATATTCTTTGTATAAATAGAAAGTTTATGCATTTCTAAGTTCTATGCTATACATAGGGATTGAGTGACCCTATTCAACTTCCGATGATTAAATATTTTTAATGTCTACTATTGTCGGTGTTTTATGTAGAAAAAATTATTAAATTACCCAAGCAACAAATAAACAGATTTTGAGAGTATTGGTGTACTAGGAAGTTAAACCTCTTATTTGTTTTTCCATTATTGGACATGCTTGTTTGGTAAGTATACATTTCCATGTCATGTCAATTGTCATACATGTTTCCTACAAACTCGATTTTTACATTGTCATATATGAACGAGTATTCAACTTATTTAAGCTGTCTAATGAGTATATTATATTTTAGTTATGAATAATCCAGATGAAGAGTAATGGCCCTTAAATTATTTTGTATACAAAATAGTACTTTTTAGCTTGAGGGGTTCATTGGCTGAATGGATTTTGAGAAGTGTATTATGTTTGGACCTAACTGAATGTATGATAACCCTCCTGAGATGAAATGTTTTGTAGACCATTCCTCACCAAAGGGCTTCCTTGTATTATATGCTCGCTGATAACTGATTTCACCAAAGGAGCCTCATTTACTAATCAAAAGCGGTCAATTTGGTTTTAAGAAGTATGAGGTTCATTTAGGTTTGTTGTCCTGAAAGACATGGTTCCTATTTTTAGCTTGTTAAATCTGAATTTGTGTGATTTTTCTTTTTATTTTAAATTTGTTATTATTTTTTTAATTCAGTATTGCTGAACTGCAACTTGCAAGTGTCGTGCATGTTTCCTTGTTAAGAATGTCATGTGAGTATTACTGATTCTATGATATTTTTGGTTTTACTGTTTAAGTAACTATATTATAATTGTTATATCTTCCAGATCCGAACCAAGATACTGGCACCCGGTGGTGAAAATTTGGGTGGTGTAATTGGTGCTTTCCACCACATGGTCCAAACTGAAGGGTTCTTTTCTCTTTATAAGGGCATAGTACCCTCTATCCTAAGCATGGCACCTTCAGGTGCGGTTTTCTATGGTGTGTACGATATACTGAAATCTGCTTATCTGCACTCACCAGAAGGTGTGAAAAGAATTCATAAAATGAATCAGCAAGGGCAAGAACTGACTGCCTTTGATCAACTGGAGTTGGGACCCATCAGGACTTTACTATATGGGGCTGTTTCCGGTGCTTGTGCTGAAGCTGCTACATATCCCTTTGAAGTTGTAAGGAGACAGCTTCAATTGCAAAGTCAGGCAACCAGATTGAGTGCAATGGCAACCTTTGTCAGGGTAATTGAGCAAGGAGGAATTCCAGCTCTCTATGCAGGACTTATTCCTAGCTTATTGCAGGTATAGACCTTAAATTATAAATATCTTTTTGACTTACTCATGAAACCTTAATGGATGATTTAACTAATCATATGCTCCTGTAAAGTAGACATGCAGCATTTGATTATTATTGTAAATGTTGCAAAACTAATATAATTATTCACCTCAAAATCTTTGAACAATTGGTGCCTTTGATTTCAACTGGACTACGGAGCATATGTGATTGCCTGGATTGGGATTATGTCTTATTTAGTAAAATGGAATAACAAAATCAGGTTATTTATGCCTTAATTAATGAAACAACAAAATTATTTTACCCAAGCCTTAAATGGCACTGTGCAATCTGGCTGCCTTTGGATTTGTGGTGTTTACGATGGATGATTCCTAACACTGTAATTTTCTTAGACCTCCAATTACAGTGCATAGTGGTTCATCTGATGTAGACTTTTATGATTTTTGGAGATTATGTGATAGCTTGATCTTAACAATCAGAATTAGACCGCTGAATATATGAATGAGAAAGAATTGTGGTAGTTATAGCTGGTTTTGCTCCTCCGGTGGTTCTATCTTCTGATATCTTCATAATTTGCATTTTTCAGGTACTCCCTTCGGCTGCGATAAGTTACTTCGTCTATGAATGTATGAAGATAGTTCTCAAAGTGGAATGAACAAAGACACTGAATACTCTGGAGAAACTACTGGTAGTTCACATAAAAAGCACAAAATATAGATTCAAAATAGTGAGAATTAGTCGATTTATCACTTACATTTAACCATTGTTGATATCACCAACATATTTTCGTATGGTGAATTGAAGAAATAATTTTTTCCAACCTCCCCTTTTTGATTGATGCTCTAGAGTCTCATTAACATGTTGCATCCACACCCATTTAACAGTTGCCATTGATATTAACCTCCTTTTGGTTAATGTCTAATGTCAAGAAGCAGGTTTCCTTGCAAATGCAGTTGATTTTATGCCAACAGAGCATTATGTTTTGCAGACCCGTGTCCAA
Organism: Acer saccharum; assembly: GCA_030490815.1. NCBI lineage: Eukaryota > Viridiplantae > Streptophyta > Magnoliopsida > Sapindales > Sapindaceae > Acer > Acer saccharum. The sequence goes on from CM059872.1 coordinate 32,520,548, forward strand.
TGGATATTATCATTCTTCACTATCTAATTTTTCAAGGATTTGTTTCGAATCATCTGCTTGCAATAATTTTTTGCCGTATTCATCCTATCATTATTATTGTTGTTAAATTTCATACATTGCATGGCCAGTTGTTGCTTCTCACAAATTAAGTTGTAATTTGAAAATAATTGACCTGAGTCAACAGTTCATGCATTGAAATATATATATATATATATTTATAGGAAACTTGCCGTTTCCGGTACAAACTTGCTACGAAGCAATGATTGATTATACTAGTTTACTTTTTGTCTGATGAAATGACAAAAAGCATCTAAAGCAGCCATTGAAGTGGTTGGAAAACCTTGCTGAAACTTGGAACTTAGCATTTGAGCACGTTTTTTCATCTCATGATCACCCATCAGCTGCTCAATTCCCTTAACTAAATCATCTTTGTTAACCATCAGTGATGAATCGTCTATCACCCTATACCCAACTTTAAGATGACTCACTACCAATTTGGCATTGAAGTATTGGTCACCCCTGATGGGCCAAGCCAAGAATGGAACCCCACGACCAATCGCTTCCATTGTAGAATTCCATCCGCAATGTGATAAAAATCCTCCCGTCGATTTATGACTCAGTATTAACAACTGTGGTGCCCATCCGTATATTATCAAACCTCTGCTTCCAACTCTATTATCCAACCCATCAGGAACGTGTCCTTCTGACCCGGGTTGTACGACCCAAATGAACGCCCGGGTCGACTCTTCTAATGCGTTGCCCAATTGAGGATACTCCTCTGCAGCAGGGCCCACTTCACTTCCAAAAGCCACGTATATAACCGATCCACGTGGCTTTGAGTCCAGCCATTGGATCACCTCATCTTCTGTGAAATTCGATTGACGCTTTTGTTCGCTAATCTCTCCGTCACGAATCAACGACGACGTATTGGAGGATTTCCAATACTGTTCAGGGAATAGCGGACCCACACCCCAAGCTGGCATTCCCGTCTGATCAGCCATGTACTTGATAAATGGACCGTCAAGATCGTCACACGTGTTGAACATCAATGCTACCGAGCCTTCAATTTCCGGGACCCACGGTGGTCTATCACCCGGTTTAGGCGGACCACCTTTTCCACCACGTGGTGGTCCTGAAGATTTCCGTTTAAGATCCGAATAAGTTAATGCCATTTCTTCAGGTAATCCGGTAATTGTACGGATTTCACCGGGTTTGATATCGGCAGCTTGGCACTTCCATGCTCCCCACTCCATGGCGGCAGCACACGCGCCGAAAGTAAAAAGACTAATGACCGGGATATTAAATTTCCAGAAAACCCCTTTGGTCCAGCCCATTTGGAAATCAACGACGGCACACAAGGGCGTGAGTGAGCCAGGGTTTCGAGAGTGGTTTACAAGGTGGGCCTCGAGATCTTGCGCGGATTGCCGGAGGAGTGGATCGGATCCAGGCATGGGTCGACCCGAGGAGGTGATCTGGGCTGCTTTGGTGAGAGGATGCTGTGTGAAAGAGGAAGGGATAGCAGAAGCGAAAATAGAAGGAAAGATGAGGGTAGTATGATAATTACGAGAAGACAGATGATTGCAGAGCTGCATGCAGGGGTGGATATGACCTTGCCCATAACCTGTGACTACAAAGATCTCACCTTCCATCCTTTCTGGTCTGCTGGTTTTTTTTTTTCAAGGGATTTGAGTTCATATAATGAAAAGGAGAAGTGTTTGACTGTTTGTTACAGTTTCAACTTTCATCTTATCATCCAAAATCCACTTGGATGGGAGTGAGAGTTTTAACTTCTGATTTCTGACTGATAGGTCATAATAAGGAGAAAATCTTTGATGCACACAAAATAAAAATTCAAATGGAGGAATGAGAAATAGAAAAAATAACAGTGGAAAAGTATGAAAAACAAACAAAAAAAGCTGACATATGCTTAGGGGTATTTTTGATTTTTCAAACAAATAAGACAGTCGAACGATAAAATTAACCATTAACCACCAACGGTAGATATTTGTATAATTATAGGCAAAAGTTGTATATAAACTGCAATTACACCTAAATTTGATGTATGTTTGTGCAATTTACCCAAGATTTTTTTTTTAATCATAAAGAAAAGATTAATTTTTTTCTCAAGAAAAAAGATTATTGTTTTTTATTTGGGTAAATTGCAATGAAGTACGCTCACGTTTCGCCATACTACAGCCAAATCGTTTTTTAATCTAAAATTGCAATAAGATACCCTTGACCCATTTGACCAACCTTGGCTTTAACAGTAGTCCGTACCGGTGGCCTGGATCCATACCAGCGGTCAATCTACGGCGTCGGTTAACTCCGCCGATGGTTGGATCTAAAAGATCGAACGGCGATGAGTTCATTAGCATGATCAGTTTCGTCGGATTCACGATGGATATGCCCAGATCTGGCGACGACGGTGATGATGTCGACGGCGATGATGATTTCGAACGATAGTTTGACCACCAAAACGACTTCGTTTCGTGACGGTCTTTTTGAGAGATCGAACGGTCGGCATATCCCACACCTTCTGGTATAGGTGGTGTCGACTCACTCTCACCGGTGGTCGACGATCGACGAAGGTAACGGCTAAGAGTAACGGCGTAGGTTGGTCAAATGAGTCAAGGGTACCTTATTGCAATTTTAGATTAAAAAATGATTTGGCTGTGGTATGGTAAAATGTGAGGGTACTTCATTGCAATTTACCCTTTTTATTTTTTATTTAAAAAGTTACAATCGAACCTAAATATTTATTCTCCATTTTAATATATATTTTTATTTACTCCATATATATATTTTTAAATATTACAATTATTTACTCCATGTTAATAACAATTTTATCAATAATTAAAATTATTAAATATAACAAAACATTCAAAGACACTCAAAATAATACATCATATTATTCATATCTATTCGATCATCCTCATTTTAACATTTCATATAATATGTATATATATAGGGTGAACTCCATAACTAGCCAAAAAATTATGGGGTTTATTGTTTTTGTCCATGATTATTATTTTTATTGTTTTTGTCAACAAATGCACATTTTGGACAAGATTGCCCTTCTTTACAAATTTTTTTTTTCCTCTGTCATATTCTCACGCCTCCTTCTTATTTCTCTCCTTCTTCTCTCTTTCACGGCTTCTCTCTCTCATGGGTTCATCATCATCTTCTTCTTCTTCTTCTCTTTCTCTTTCTCTTTCTCCTTTTTTTTTTTTTTTTTCAGATTTTAAAAAAAAAATTCAGGTTTTTTTTTAAAGGAAAATTTTCAGATTTGGGAAATTTCTGAAAATTTTCTAGATTTTTGAAAAAAAATTCAGTTTTTTTTTTTTGAAAAATTTTCAGATTTAAAAAAAGGTTTGTATTTGAGTGTTAGTTGTTGATTTGTGATTGTATTTAAGTTTGGGTTGGGGTTGTTTTTATGAATGGTGGGAGTTGTGTTTAGGTTTGGGTTTTGTTGAAAAAAAAATTAGATTTTTCGGATTTGATCTTTTTCAAACAAACTTTTCAGATTTTATTTTGTTTAAACACACCAGGCCACGAATTAAACACACCAGGCAAACGAATTAAACACACCAGACAAAATGAATTAAACACACCAGACAAAATGAATTAAACACACCGGACTAATTAAACACACCAGACCACCAAACACACCAGACAAAAACAATTAAACACACCAGGGCAAAAAAAATTAAACACACCAGGCAAAATGAATTAAACACACCAGACCACCAATTAAACACACCAGGGCAAAAAAAATTAAACACACCAGGCAAAATGAATTAAACACACCAGACCACCAATTAAACACACCGAACTAATTAAACACACCAGGCAAAATGAATTAAACACACCGGACTAATTAAACACACCAGACTACCAATTAAACACACCAGGGCAAAAAAAATTAAACACACCAGGGTCTAGGGTGTTTAATTGGTTTGCACTGATGTGTTTAATTGATTTGCACTGAGGTGTTTAATTGGTTTGGCCTAGGGTGTTTAATTGGTTTGCATTGGTGTGTTTAATTGGTTTTTCTCTGGTGTGTTTAATTCATTTTGTCCGGTGTTTAATTGGTTTTTCTATGGTGTGTTTAATTCATTTGGTTTTTCTATGGTGTGTTTAATTCATTTTGTCCGGTGTGTTTAATTAGTCCGGTGTTTAATTCATTTTGCCTGGTGTGTTTAATTAGTCCGGTGTGTTTAATGATAATGTTGGTGTGTTTAATTGGGTTCTCCAGTATGTTTAATTGGTTTACACCTAGTGTGTTTAATTGTGTTGTATTTAATTGGTCACTAGTAACACAATTAAACACACCGGTCTGGAAAAAAAATTAAAATCACAACCACAACCAATACTCAAACCTATAATACTCAAACTTGAAATTTTTAAAATTTTTTTGAGCAAATCAATATCTGAATTTTTTAAAAACAAACAATACTCAAACTTAACCACAACCACAACTCAAATCCACACCTTTTTTAAATCACAACCACAACCACAATCACAACTCAAATCCAAAAAATTTTTAAGCACAACCACAACCAAAACTCAAATCCAAACCTTTTTAAAAAAATTTCAACAAAAAAAAAGAAAAAAAACTGAATTTTTTAAAAAAAATCTGGAAATTTTTGTTTAAAAAAAACCTGAAATTTTTTTAAAAAATCTAGAAAATCAACCACAACCATAACCTAAACTTAAAAATCTGAAAAAAATTTCAAAATTAAAAAAAAATCTGGAAAAAAACGTGAAAAAAATTCAAAATAAAAAAAAAAACTGAAATTTTTTTTGAAAAATCTGGAAAAAACATGTAAGAGAAGAGAGAAGAGAGAAAAGAAAGAGAAGAAAAAGAAGGAGGGACGATCGGACGACCGACGATCGAAAAACCACCAAATCTGAAAATTTTTGATTTGAAAAAATCTGATTTTTTTTTTTTAAATCTAGAAAAAAAAGAAAGTGAAAGAGAAGAAGGAGAAGAAGAAGAAGGAGAGCGAAAATGACGAGAAAGAAGAAGAAGAAGAGATCGGATGGAGGAGAGAGGAGGAGAGAGGAGGAGAGAAGAAGAAGAGAAAGAAGAAGAAGAAGGAGGCGTCAGACAGCAAAAGGAGAGAGAGAAAGAGGAAAAAAAAATTCTGATCTGGTGAAAATGAGAGAGAAAAGGAGAGAGAAGAGCTTTTGTAAAAAAAATAGGGGCAATTTTGTCTTCATAGCCCATTTGTTGACAAAAACAATAAAAATGATAATTGGTGACAAAAACAATAAGTCCCTATAATTTTTGGCTATTAACCCCTATTTCCTCTATATATATATATATATATATATATATATATATATATATAACTCTATTATTCTTTATCAGTTAATTTTTTTCTCATGGTACAGATGTAAGGGTTACCAGCGGAACAACCTCATCTCCTCACATGAACCAAATATTAACAATGTAAATATGAATAAATTTTCTTAATACGAATTATAATGATATAATATCCTAACATTTTCCGTTGCAATTTAATGTATACGACACATAACAATCGATATAAATTATGTAAATCCATTTGTCGAAGGACAAGTCATTAAGTATAAATACAAATTAAAATGCTTAGTGCTTTTGTTAAAGATTAATTAGAATAAATAATATATATATTGTTTTTTAAAAATAATATATATTTTTTTAGGAAATAAAGACAATTTTTTAAAAAGAACAATCTTTTATTTATTGAGTTCATAAATCTTCTATATCGTTACATTGCTTAAGACTTGCAATAAGTCAGAGAGCATTTAAGGTTATGTTATATACTTATATGACACTAAAATAAGGGATTTTCCTTTCTTCTTTCTCCGAATTCCGAAGGATACAAACCTTGCAAGCATCAGACTTTGAGTTCTGTAAGGTACCAAGCACTCCCCATTTCATTAATCCCTGCACACGATATTTGCAGAATTCATCTTAACTGGTAAAATTAAATCATTCAAACTTTGGTATGCACATTCAAAACAAACTACCGTACGGAAATGTCAAAACTCAAACACCAATAATTTTCTCTTTCACTGGTAGGGTCCTTCTAATAAATTTAAATCACATTCAGTTAAATTATAAGACTAGTGATACAAGAATATGAACTTCAAGATATCAAATCATCTCTGTGATTTCTCAGTCTTTAGCTTAGTTGCATCCTCGAGTTTATATGACAATCTGTCATCATTTGTTTGGTTGATTGCCTTAATCAACCCCCATTAAACAAAACTTACTACCAGCATAGATAAACAATAATAGCAGTTTACGGAAGCAACGTCATTTACAGAAATACTCACATCATCGTGTTCCTTTGCAAGAATAGCACTGCCAATGAAGTAAGCAGCTGTAACAATCAACGAAGCTGCGATGAAGATACTGTAAATGCATGATCTACTCAAGGGATCTGACAGTACAAAAGCCTGACAATGTCATGAGACAAAGTAGTACACAACGTTATAATCTAATTGAATTGCACAATGTCTGATGATTCCATCAGATAATCACCACATAATGAACGGCAGATGAAGTCAAATACTTGAGCTAGTAGACAATATTAAAATAAAACAATATAAATACAACATTTTTAGATTCCAATTGTCTCTCTTTTCATCAGATTTTCCCTGCAACCAAACAGATTTTTCCAGATAAGAATTCCACAGAAACCAAAAAATATTAAAAACAGAGAGAATAAATAATAATTAACAACACAGCATTTTCCACCAACCAAACAGCAAACCATTACCGTTTTCCCTCTTTTCCGTAATTATCATAAAACCAGAAAAGTCTAAAAAAACACATCAATCATCATTCATCATACACTATTAATCATGATAATAACAGTACTAATTAAACAAAAACAATGATCAATTTCATAGCATTTCCAAGTAGAATCACCCACCAAAATTCTTTTATAAAAACTGAAATATTACTTGAGACTGAGAGATAGCTTACACAATTGGGAGTCTTCATTAATGCAGGAGAACTTGAGAACAAACAGCAACAACAACGAAACAAATAAGTGCTTATAAAAAAAAGTACTTTTCTATTTCTTTCAACTCTTTTTAATAACTCACTTTTTTCAACAACAAAAAAATTTAATTGATACAGAGCAAGAAAATGTGTACAGTTAAACAAAGGAATGAGAGAAAGTTTCGAGCAAAAAAAAAAAGGAATCAAATGAATTTTTTTTTGAAAAAAGTTGACGTTGTGCCTCCATCTGAATGGTATTCAAAGACTGTTGTCCCCTTTGATGCCCTACAAATGGCTGCTGTCCTGCTGTCCCAACATTTGATTGAATCCGCTATTGGATGCAAAAGGCTGCTGCCCTGACGTTTGGTTGGGACCTAAAGACTGTTGTCCTGTTGTTAGAGGTGGTCCGGTCATTCGAGAGGGTGGACAAGGCGGAGCATACCTATCAGCATTTAAAACTTCCTCAATCTCCTCACCTCGCCCAGCTTGCCCAAAAGCCTCACATACAAAATCCCGCAGTGTAGGTGTAATACCAACACTCACACTCATCATTTGATCAATTGCATCCTTGCTCAAGTCTAATAGACCTTCATTCAACAGCCCTCTTACCACAACATCATAAATCAAAAAGTCTGGTTTAGGATCTTTCTCTCCCAGTTTAATTAAAATCTGCACACACTCTGCAGCCTTACCGTTGTTAATGAGCTCACTAAACACCCTAGTCCCAAAACTCAAGACCACCCTCATACCAGAGTCCGCCATCTGATTAAACAACCGCAATGCATCATCAATTCTCTCCGCCTTCAAGTAAGCATCAATCAATGTCCTAAAAGTAGTGACATCTGGTGTTGGAGTCATCCCTCCAAACAACTTCTCCACCTCCTCTAGCATCCCATTCTCACAAAGCCTCGCTATAATGTTATTGTATCCTGCAACATCCATTATTAAAGCCTTGGATTTTGGATGCGTCCCTACTCTCTTAAATGTATCAATCGCCTCTGAAAACTTCCCAAGCTTAAAACACTCATTCACCATAATATTAAATGTTTCCGAATTCACTGCTTGGACAGTTGGCGTCTGATGGTTATCCAACATCTGCTCAAACAATGCCCACGCCTCCTCCTTCTTCCCATACTTGAGCAAAACCTCCAAAAGCACATTACAAGTGGCAGGAATCATCCTAAAATTCTTTTCCAACAGTGACTTGTAAGACTCCATCGCCTCATTCTCCCTTCCTTGATTAAACCACCACTCCATAAAAGTCGCATTCACCACCCCATCGTAAACCAAACACCTCTCTTTTAACTCATCGAATAACTCGTTAGCCTTCTCCGAATTCCCAGCATTCAGAAACCCGGATATCAAATTGTTATAAACGAACGAATCCGCCCCTTGCCCCTTATTCAACATCTCCCTCAACAAATCCAAGGCCTTGTCAATTCGACCTGAATCAACAAACCCTTTCGTTAAATGCCTATAGGTAACATGACTAGGACTAAAAGGAGCAGTTTCAATAATCTTCCTATACACTCTCATCGCCTCATCTACCCTACCCTCATCACAATGAGTATTAATCAAGTTATTATACGAAACGACATTAGGCACGATTTCAAATTGTTCGAAAAAGTAAGCGAAAAGAGCGACAGCCTCTTTGTACCGTTTGGCACGATACATGGCAGCGATGATGGCGTTACAAGTGAAGACGGTGGGGCGGGTGTTGGAGAACACGGCCTGCCGCGCCACGTAGGAGGCGGCATCAAGGTCGTTCGCACGGATAAGGGACTGGACCCGGTTGTGGAGGTTCAGGCGGGACCCTACGAGCGCAGAGGTGGAGTCCGGGAGGCGAGGCGCGTTGGGGTCACGCGCATGAGGGTACTGGGGGTTGGGGCGGATGGCGTGGAGAGGGGGCTCGATCCGAAGTCGACGTTTGCGACGACGGCGCTCGGCGGCGGCCTCCTCGGCGGAGGAGAAGGCATAAGTGCGTGCGAAAGAGGGAGTAGAATTCGTATTCGGGCTGCTAGTGGTGGGATGGCGGGTGAGGGAGGCGGAGGTGACGCGGTGGTGGTGGAGGGAGCGGAGGAGTAGGCGGTAGAGGGACATTTTTGGGGATTTTAGAGAGTAAAAACGTAAAACCATATGGAAGCTAAAACCCTGAAAGACAGAGAGAGAGAGAGAGAGAGAGAGAGAGAGAAAAGGGTACTATTGGAAATAAATTTTTGGAGTGACCGTGAGAGTTAACTTATATGAGCTGGGCTCCAGAGAAATTGGGCTGGGCCCAAAAAGAAAATTTGTTTAATTTTTTCTTAAAATACTATTATTATTATTATTGTTTAAATTTAAGTGTAAAATGGTATGTTTGGCTAAAAATGTTAACAGATGTTAACAAAAGGTTGTTCTTTGCTAATAAATTAAAAAGTAGGGTGTTTTTTTTGCCAATATCAAAATTAGAGGGTGGTTTTTGACCAATAACTCAAACTACATGGATCCACTTCCACTTCCAGTTCAATTTTTTTTTTTTTCATTTTTTTTTTTCCAACAAACAGATGAGATGAGAGAAGAGATATGAGAGAAACAGATGAGAGAGGGAGGAGACAGGAAGAGAGAGAGAACGGTTGACTTGTGAGGGTTGAGGGAGAAATTTTTTTTTTTTTTTTTGATTTTTTTATATTTAACATTAAATGAATTTTTTATTTCATTTAATAATATTTTAAATTTACTCACTCCCCATTTACTATTATACCTTTCACGGTTTAACAGAAAAAATTGAATATCTGAACTGAAAACTAACGATAGGGCGTATTTTGGCTAATAAATCAAAAGGCATGGTAGTTTTTTGTCAATAAATTAAACTAGAGGGTAGTTTTTGGCCAAAAATGAAACTAGAGGATGATTTTTAATAATATTCCTATAATTTGGAATTTTGGGCTTTCTCCTTGGTCTAGTTGTAACAGGCTACAGTCTGAGAACTCCGACCACCTGGACCACCAACCTTATCAAACCCACAAAGACAGCTCCCGGTATCAATCTTGTGTGTGTCAGTCCTCTACGCTCAAACCCACTCATTGCATGACACATTTTATATTCACGTCACGTGTCACACAATGACTGGGCAGCTGACCATGAAATCGTTATATACGAGTTTCACTTCAATCTTGACTTGGTCTTGGCAGCACTTTATGATTTTACGTTACATTCCATAAAACTGGACCAGCTGATCTCTTCTTTAACTTGCTTTCCTTTGCCATTCATGCGAGATTCCACACGTTTTTTCCTGGTCCAATAAGGATCTGCCAATATGGTTCGAAATCCATCATCATAAGAATGGCTTGTACACCTTGAAAAGCAACTCCAACTACATGTGAGGGTTTTGGATTTCTTATACTTTATGATTTTATAAACAAAAATGAGATTCGAACCCTTACCACACAGATGATGAATGTGAAAGGAAGGTTTTGTGCACAACCATTTGTGGGACCAATGAATGTGCAAGATACGTGTATAGTTTGAACTTTGAAACTACACGAAAGGAAATAATTAATGCAACCTGACAACTATAAACTACTATTAAATGCTAACTTAGGTTAATTTCTATTTCAAAAATCAGCTACTAAAACTAGACGAGGTTGGTGTAGGTGTGAAATTGATCCGGTGGTAAACTTTCACACATGCACTATAAGTTGTGAGTTTGAGTTTCTATCCAATAAAGAAAATCTTGAATTTATGTAATACTGAAAAAGAAAAAGAATAAAAAACAAAAAATAAAATCCTCCCCTCATAGAGTCATAGCTCACTCAATTGCCAATAAAAAAAATCCTGAATTTATGTAATACTGAAAAAGAAAAAGAATAAAAAACAAAAAATAAAATCCTCCCCTCATAGAGTCATAGCTCACTCAATTGAGCAAACAGGTTAGTTAGTTTAAACTTTAAACCACACAGCTTAACAATTTAAAGACACGTGAATGTGGTCATCCAAAAACCGGGCAACAGCAGGCAAAACTGCCTCACACGTGAGAGTTAATCAATGCGATTTTAATGAACACTATCTCGCTCTTTTTCAAAACACACAAGCATATTCCCACCAAGTTTTTATTCGCCACAAATCTACTTCATCGTAGTTGTCGACTTGTCGTCACACTCGGCAGCGAAACCCTAACCTTTCACCACCTCCGCCATGCTGCCATCCGGAGACGGAGCCGTTACATCAGGTGGCTTCTGTTTCTGTTTATCCGGCGAGAATGGTGGTTCTTCTTATGATGATGATGATGATGCTATCAATGGATCCAGTAATCGAGGCTGCATGCATTGCAAAAGATCCGATCCTTCTTCTTCGTCTTCTTGTTATTCTTGTTCTTCGGTCTGGTTGGACCTTTTTCCGTTCAAGGACTCGGAGAAACTCCGGAGAATTATAGCTTCGTCGGCTAAAGGTTTCTCAATCGGAGCCGGTCTCAAAGGTGGCTTATCTCTTTTTTCTATTCTCGCTCGGCTTAGACGGACTCGATTATCGGCCTCAGTCAGGTGAATTATCTTTTCAAATTTTGACTTCTTCGATCTAATTATTTGAATTTCATGATTGGTCTCATGTTTAAAATTTATGTAGGAAAACTGAAGCATTTTCAAATAGTGAAGCAATTGCTTTGGCTGTAAAGGAGACACTTAGATACGGACTATTTCTGGGAACATTTGCTGGTACATTTGTTTCCGTTGATGAGATTATCGGTGCTTTGGGAGGTCATCGTAGGCAATGATCTACTTTACTTTCTTCAGTTTTATCACTTTTAATTTTTTAATTTATTGCTAGTTTAGTTCCAATTTAAGAAATTTGGTTTTATTTGTTAAGTATTTTTTATTGTTTAGGACGGCGAAATGGAGGGCTCTGCTTGCTGGATTGATAGCAGGACCTTCGATGTTACTCACAGGACCAAACACTCAGCACACGGGCTTGGCAATATACATTCTGATGCGCGCTGCTGTGCTGGCATCGCGTTGTGGAATAAAGAGTAAACGTTTTGGAAGAATTTGTAAACCTCTTACTTGGAAACATGGTGACATCTTCCTTATGTGTCTCTCTTCTTCACAAATTCTGTAAGTTCTTAACTTATCACTTCAGCTGAAATGAGTTGCTGGTTCTCGATTATTGCAGTTTCAACTTTCATCTATTTTTATGGGTGTTTGTTGATGTCCAACATAGTTAATTTTATGATTTTTTGTGTTGAATTGAAGAATGTTATTTGTTTTGAAAGTGGAATTGTATGTGAAAATCTACAAAATTGAAGGTTTACCTCTTTTGCTAATTCATGCTCACTTTTAATTTCTGATGATAGAACACTGGTCCTAAAGGCCTCTTTGGTTGGTTCACTATAAACCGAGTAAAGCACTAAAGCTACATCCGTATGAATTTAATCATGACATAGTTTAGAAGGCCAAACCTATCATAGGTGGTTAAGCCTTATGCAAACTCCTACAATTTAAGAAGTACCCTACTAAATTCTTGTGGTTTGATTTGATAATTTCTGAAGCCTTTATTGTCTCCTCATGGTGGTGTTCAAAGAAAGAAAAATATTACTTCTAACTTTTAATTGATTAGTTTTTAAGCTTTCTTACAAGTAGACAGTTAAACATTATATTTGGTCATAAGTTTTGCCATTGTATTTGTATCAAATTAGCCACGTGTTTGCATGTAGCTTGCCCAGAATTTTTTTATTGATGGCATCTAGAGGATCTGATTCTGGAAAGTTTGCTCTAATCTATATTCTTGAAGAGACTCCAAAATTCTGATTTCTCAGCCTATTTATTAAGTTGGAAAATTCTTTTTCCAGGTCTGCTTACATATTGAAACAAGATAGTTTGCCTCCATCTTACAAGTCCTTTCTCAATAAACATGGTGGAAAGGATACCGTCATCTTGCAAGGTGTCAAAGAGATTACATGTGGCTTGCCTTTTTCTAATTTGCAGGCAATAGAGAAATATTATAAAGCTTCGGGTGTTGACATCAAACTAGATCCAGAAATGGAAGTCCCTTGCTCAGTATGGTTATTGCCCCTCTCTTATTTTCCTTCCACCAAGTGATAATGAAATGCATTTTCTTCGACAATGTGTGCATTTAGCCCCACAGACATAATATTTTTGTCTGATAAAGAAGTTGATGTTATTGGACATTTATACTTTGAGGGTGCATATTATTTTTCAGTCTAAGAATGTTGATATTCTACTGTGAGTAGGCATAATTATTGATACATTTGTCCTTCAATACACATGTCTGGTGCTCCAATGATCTTGACAGCTAGTCCACTTCATTTAGAGCAAAGTACATGCTCACTATTTCATGCATTAAAGAAATGGAATTGTTGGGGTGTCTATTCTTTCTCTGTTTATTTTTTTTCCTTTTCTTTTCTTATAGAAAACCGAAAAGGACATTAGAAGTAGGTACAGAGAGGGAACAAGATTTGCACCAGGATTTCCAAATAATACTGTGGATAAAGAACAAAAAGAACATCTAATTAGATGCCGTAACATCTAATCTGAACACAGAGGCTAATTTAGATGCATATTCACTGAGAATTGTTTGGAAGAAATTCATCCAAATACTTAGACTTCTAGCCAAAGACAAACAATGAGCTTATTGTTATCCTGTCATTTTTTGCCAAAACAGTTATGGGTTTGTCCATCTAGTAATAAAGCCCACCTTTTTGTGAAAAATAACAAATAAAAAAGATGCCAAGTTTTCCTGTTGCTCCAAATATAAAGTTTAAAAGAAAAAGAAAGAAGAAGATAGAGTAGCAAGATATATGGAAACAGTAGAATGGCTTCCTTTGATTGTTTCATTTTATGTTGGTTTATGTCTTCTTGTTTTGAATTTGAATTTCACTCTTCTGTTCCTCAACAGGGTTGTTGTTTTTTTTTTTTTTTTTTTTTTTTCATTATCTTACTTAGCCTTGCAGTTCTAGAGTTTTAGATCTGAAGCAACGGTTATCAACTCATTAGGGATACGACTTCAGAAAGCATAGAGGCTGATAGCTAGGGAGATGTATGATATGTAAAATTTTTTGAGTTAATTAATTTAGGGAGATATCCAGTTTTACAAAGACAATGTTAATCCATATCATACTTAGCACCGAATCATAATTTGGGGGCTTCGCATGCCTTTATGTGATTCTGTGTTAGTAACTAGTTGCAGACATTCAGTGACTTGGGACAATTGAAACCGAACCCTTTTTGTTGGTCTAATAAATGCTTTCAACATTGAAATAGGTAGAATGCTTGCATTTCCATTATGCCTTATATTTACCCTTCTGAAGCTCTTAGGTAGAATGCTTGCATTTTCCATATGCCTTATGTTTACCCTTCTGAAGCTCTTGTATGAATTATTCTTCGTGTAGCCGTTGTTGGAAGTATATTACAAATGTTATAAAAGCAAATGAAGCATGGGAAATAGGTTTGATTACTCACAGCAGCGTTCTGTTACTTTCTGTGATCCAACTTGAACTCCAAATTTCATGCAGATCATACATGGAAATCAGGCTTGTGCTGCACACTTTGTGACTTTTCTTGTTCAAGCTTACAAAAGAGCCTTACCAGTATACCTTCCAGTTTATTTAATTCCAGCACTAATAGTTCATCGACAAGGACTCTTAACAAGGTAAGATTTATGGATTTTCCTGCTGAAAGGTATGTTAATTTCCATTCACATGCTTGATGAAGACATGTTACAGTATATCGTCTATTTGTTGAAATTGCTAGAAAGAAATGTTGTGGTGATGAGAGATATTAGTCAAAGGAACAATTATATAAGGTATTAGGCTAATTGACCATCATCTTAAGTTGTGTCTGTGAGCCTCTATTATTGCTGTGTAGTATAAGCCTTTTTATGGTTACAGTGTGCCGTGGTCTACTATGGTCTGTGAGCCTCTATTATTGCTGTGTAGTATAAGCCTTTTTATGGTTACAGTGTGCCGTGGTCTACTATGGTTGTTACCATGCGTGTGTGCTAATATCTGTTTTATATGCTACAAATTTTAGCATGATCATTTGTGATTTTTTATTTTCGTGTATATTTGTGGATAACTGACTTTTTCATTGAGTAACCTACTTTATAATCATCAGGATGAGAGTCCTTAGTGTATCTTTCCCCATTGTGTTTGCAGAGACCTTGAATTAGCATCTGCTGCTTGTTCTGAGGCTTAGCATTTCAAGTTTAGTACTCAAATTACATGTCTTAGTGTTCTTTCATTTTTCGTTCAAGTAATTACTATTGTTGTACATCCATAATTCTGCCAGTTGTAAAGAGAGTGATAGTTCTCAAGTGTTGGGATGCGAATTAATGTTCTGTAGGTCTTGTTGTTTGGGGGTTGCTCCTCATAAAGATTGTTCTCTGACATGATTTAATATGGCTTTATGTAGGCCTTGCACTATATTGGGGAAGGGTCTTCTTGGTACTGCAAGATCAAGCTTATTTTTGTCTATATATTGCTCATCTGCCTGGTAAGCAGTTCATTTTTCCAGTTATCTCACACAATGTTTTCATGTCATTGATCTTCTTTTTATCATGAAATTGTTTAGCATCATAAGTATACGTAGTTTAGTATACAACTGTGTTCTAAAGTTGTGTGCTATATAACCTTTTATGTTCATCAGGATGTGGACATGCCTGCTTTTTAGGATTTTTAAGACATGTAACATTCCAATGGTTGCAATGGCAACGGTACATACTTTATTCATCCCTTCACTCATATTGCAAACAAATGTAAATTTATTGTTCTGAATGTAGGACATCTATTTTTGCAGTTTCCAACCGGCCTGAGCTTGGCCATTGAGAAGAAAAGCAGGCGGATTGAGATCTCTCTCTACTGCCTTGCACGGGCTATTGAGAGTTTCTTTACATGCATGGCCGACATTGGATACTTGCCAGAGTCAAAGAATCTTAAGAGAGCCGATGTGGTGATTTTCAGCATATCAACTGCTATCATCATGCACTGCTATGCACAGGAAAGGGATGTTTTCCGATCTAAGTATTTAAATGTACTGGACTGGGTGTTTGGTGTGCCTCCTCCATCCTGCGAAACCCCAAGATGCAAAAATAGTTGAAGGAGCAAGCTCAGAAGAGGTTATGGAATGCTGTGGTTAACTTTTCTTCCACCAAAAGAGATGGATAGGAGAGAAATCAGCAAGATGCCTCTTTGCTTGTAATAATATTTAAAAGAAAAGCTTATTGCTTGTCAGCTTTAACTAAGTTGATTCACTAGTTATTATCATTCTTCCAAATGAGTAGAAGCTCATTATCATAATTCTTGCAAATAATGAGTAGAAGCTCAAGAATACAAGCAGTGCGTAGAATGCTTTACATAGTTTACACAGTAAATCTAATGGGTATGAATTCCACAGCGATTAAGCCCCGATTTCTTGAACAAAGAAAAGAAAACAGAAGAAATAAATGGCATTAACATTAACAAGCTCAAAATTCCAATCATGTTCCGAACAAAAACCCTAATACACATAAAAATCAGACCTCATCTTCATGAAGCAACATATTAGGGATTCCTTTATTAACCGGAAACTTTCTTCCGGTTTGAGGACAAACGAGAGCACCCTCTTCCAGATGTAGCTCGAGAAGCGCGTGGTGAAATTTCCTCAAGAAGTCGTCCGAGTCAATCACCGATGACTCAGGTGCCTCCTCCGGCAGCTCGTCGTATCCCAAGGAACGGGACGCATCGACAAGTGCCTTCCACTCGATTTTGATGAACATGTTTTTGAGAAAGTCGGGATTGAAATCGACCTGCTTTTCAATGACTTTCTCGACTTCGATTCCGAGAGGGAAGCCGTTGGTGACTCCCTTGATGTTGGACGATAGCATGTTGTGTGTCAGCACCCTCATCTCTCAACTCTGTATTCTCTCAAGTCTCAAACAAAGCGGCATATGTACAAACCTACTAGGTTGTATTGTGCTATGTTTGCCCTAATAAAATTAATTTGGGTAGTACAAGAAAATATTATTTTCATTATTATTATTATTATTATTATTTTTTTTTTATTGGAAGTAACAACGCGTTACATCAACTGGATACTATAGCTGGGACCATCGAGATTAGACATCGAAGCACAACCCAAACTACAGCTCCCACACCTGGGAGAGAACACCCAAATCCACAGACCCTCACAAGAGGGACTGAAACTAACCAAAAAACCTCTCAAAGAGGACCGAAATTAAACTAAAAAACTAACAAAACCTCGTAAAGAGGACTGAATCTAACCGACTAAACCTAAACCGATCAGAGGAGGAGGAGTCCCTTGGCTGCTGGCAAGTGTTCCGGCGGAGAGGATCGGGCCGAATGAACACCAAGGCCGACACCGATCAGACAGCTCACACTGAAAACACTCGAGATCTGGCCGGATCCTAAAGGATCAGCCGATCTAACAGCTGTCGGCATCGACTGGAAAAAAAAGACCTGCCTGGTGGCGTGAGAGGGTCGGCCGGACGAACACCAGGGCCGTCGTAGCAATTGCAGAAGGCTCCCATCTGATCGGGAAGGCCCAGCTTGAGGGAGAAGATCGCCCGAAGGAGCGACATCGCCGCCGTCTCCCACTGCCACATCAAGAAATCGGCGACGGACTAAGACGGTGAAGTTTGTGTTAGGTTGAGAGAAATTTCTAGATAGAGATAGAAGAGAGAGAGATCGCTATTATTATTATTTTTTAAGTATTACCTATTTGTCTTAATTAGAAATTTAGAATCATATTTAAGTCTTTAATTTACGTACATTGCAGAAAGCCTTAAATCCAAACATAAGTAACCCATCAACTATAGTAAATATATAGTAAATGAACCCTAAAAATATAATTAATACCCGTATACAAATGTGGAATTTCAAATTATTGATTACACATCTTACTTTATATAAGAATCAAGATACATATATATCCATTGTTAAAAGGGTATATACTGAAGAGTAGAATCGAAAATTTTGATAAACAATTACACATTGTATTCAATATCAGCATGACGGCATCTATTCCCATGCTTGGTATGGGCCATGGGGATAACACTTGAACCCATAGCTTCAACACCCACAAACACCGCCCTACACACCTAATCAATAAACCCTAATTGCATAATTCCATAATTCAACAATTAATGGCAAGTATGATCATGACTTACAAACAGCAAATTTCCTCCCAAACTATCACAAGAAATGGCTGCAAAAATTTAATTTGATACGAACACCCACCACTTGTACAATGCAAAGCCATAAATGGTGGTATAAGCAACCACCCTGAGAGGATAGATCCTATACCTGCACGTACACACAAGCAATTCTGTTAAATTGTGTCCTCAAATTGAAGACAAAAAATGAAGAAGAAGAAACAGAGAGACCTTTTGAAGAGAGAAGTGTGCCTTAGAGCAAGAATAGCGTCTCGCTCTTCAGTAGTAATTGGGTAGCACCATCTTGAATAACTGCGGTCGAAAAAATCCCAGTCAGGCAGAAACAATCCAGCAATCCCAAGAATACCAACCACATAAGTAACCATAATCTTCTTCCAAGAGTGTGTATACATCCCAACTATCACCATAATCACCGCCAACCATACCAATGATGATCTTAAAGCAACATCATTTGTTTGTGCCATGAATTAATGTATACACAAACACTTGTTTAGATATAATATAAAGTAAATTATATCAGTCCAAGAAGAAGAAGAAGAATGGAGTCAAAATGTCAAAAATGGGATGGAGATGGAGAATTGGATAGGGAGATGGAGAGAGTTTTGTTGAGCTCTGTTGGAATGCTTGAGGTAGGTTGGGTTTTAAATGTGACATAGACTGTCAACTGTTTCTTTGATTAATTTCTTTAAATTGGTTCATTTATTGCTACGTGGCATGCCAATCACTTGCCACATGTTTCGAGTGAATTTGGATCATCTGCTGACCTAATTTTTCTCTCCAATGACTTCTGTTTAAAATGCATTTTCTTTAAGGATCTGTCTTTTTTATTTTATTTCTTTAATAAACAATATTATTATTTTTATACAAACACCAATCACGTTCTATGTCATAAATGTAATTGTTGAGTAAATCATATTGAAAGTGTCCAACAGACCGTCTAAAAGTAGACAGTTGTGTTGATAGTGTCTTTTTTTTTTTTTTTTGCCACCTTAGCTTGACATTGAATGGAGAAGTATATTTGAACTCAGTGTCACTTTATCCTAGTTGGCATCCAATTTTTTCACAACCCACAACTACATTATTTTTTTTTAAAGGAAAAATTTATTACGGAAGCTACAGCATTACAAAGCATAATCATTTTGGATCGACCTCTCCACACACAGAGGATACGAATCCGACCAATAATGATTTCCAAGGTTGGAAAGAGCATACTTAGCAAGGTTGTGAGCCACAACATTTGCTTTCCTGGGGACAAATAAAATCGAATCAGTCCCAACATGCCTCATACAATCTCTGATATATAGATAACTAGGCCCATATCCGAGGAGACAAAGGTATCTGAATTGATTAGATTAACCACATGTTGAGCATCAGATTCAATGACCAAAGGGAGAAAACCTGACTCAATGGCGAAACTGATCCCCCGTAGGATACCAGTAGCCTCAGTAATCTCAGGGCTCAACTTCGATTCAAAACCTTGGGCACTGGTAGCCATAACATAGCCATTGTGATCACGAATAATCAAACCAAACCCACCATGTTTGAATGCACCTCAGCTGCTGCATCTGAATTTAACTTGAAACAACCCTCATCTATGGGGCTCCAAACTACAGGTTGTTGCTGCGCCATTGTCACCCTTTTGTTCTCATGGAGGTTAGCAATTCAAAAATCCTCCAAATAAGCCATAGACCAAGGAACAATGTCCTCCACCTTACCACATCTGCCATTATGGGTCAACTAGTTACGCAGGGACCAAATCCGCCACATAACAACACACAACAAACTCAGCTCATCATCTTTCAATCTATTAGCACATTCATCAAAAAATCAAGGGAACACCCTTTATTAACATCATTCCACCCCTTTAGCCACCCCAACATCTTTCGAACAGGTTTCAAGCGCGAGTAGCTCCACAACGCATGAATAGTAGTCTCAAAGCCAGAGGAACAAACCTGACATTTGCCACTAACAGGGACCTTCCTCTTAGCAAGGTTTACTTCCGTGGGGATCCAATCGTTACAAGCTCGCCAGATAAAGATTTTTATTTTTAAAGGTAGACCCATACCCCAGATTCTTTTCCAACAGCAGCTCCCTTCCCGATTACCAGAAGTTGATTCAAAAATAACAGTCGCAATACTCACCTTATATCTAGAGTTTACAGAATACTCGCCAGTTTTTGTAAAATGCAAACAATTAGTATCATCCCTACAGGATTGAATAGTAGGGATAGCCAATATTGCCGTAGCATCATCCTCAACGAAAAGTTCCTTAATCAGATGGTCATTCCAAGACCGAGTGATTGTTTTTAGCTGACGATCCAGGTGGTACTCTTCACGAATTTTAGGGCTAATAACCTTAAAAGATATCGATCTTGGAATCCATCGGTCTTCTAAAATTGAAATCGAACCCCACACCCCATCCGCCATCTAATCCCTTTCTCAAGTAACTCCCGGCCCCAAATGAGCCCCTTCCACAACAAAGAACCCCTGTTCGAAGTTTCAGCTCACAAAAAGGACCCACGCAGATAATAGCTGCCCTTGATGATTCTAGCAGCCAAAGTTTCTAGGAAATTCACTAGTCTCCAAATAGCAATCAGTGCCCTATTAAAATGGCCTAAACCCCTGAACCCCAAACCCCCATCCTCTTTCTGTTTGCACATCTTGAGCCACGAAGCCCAATGCATCTTGCAATCCCCATCCACACTCCCCCACCAAAATCTGTCAAACATTTTATGAATGTCTGAGATGAGACCTTTTGGGAATTGGAAAAGAGACATAGAGTAACACAAGGATCGATTGCAGCACAGCTTTAACTAGAACCTATTTGCCCCCAACAAACAATAATTCCCCCATCCACCCCTTTATCTTATTCTAGATCCTATCTTTAATACCATTAAAGAGCACCCACTTATTCCTTCTCGAGAATCCAGGCAAGCCCAGATAGCGTTCATGGCAATGAATGCGTCTAACACCAATGATCATAGCCAAACGATCTTGCTCAACTCGGGGCATCGAATTGCTAGCACACAAACTAGACTTATCGTAGTTCACCACTTAACATGTTGCTTTTAAGTATACCTCAAGGATATTGCAGATTGATAAGCAGTCTTTCGAGGTGGCACCTGTAAAAATAATGCTATCATCAGCGAATAACAGGTGCGAGACAATAGGCCCAGAACAACTACATCGGAAACCCGTATAATTATTACTTCTCATAACTGAACTAATCAAACGCGATAAACCCTCCGAAACCAAGAGGTATAGATAAGGGGACAAGGAATCTCCCTGTCGAAGCCCTCTCGTTAGGGTCACTAAACCACAAATATTACCATTAATGATGAAAGAAAAACTCACTGTCGTAACACAGCCCATAATTCGATTCACCTAGTTCTCAAAGAAGCCAAGCCGTAACATTGCTTTTCGGGGGAAATCTCACTCAACCTTGTCATATGCCTTGGACATGTCCAACTTTAGTGCAATCGAACCTTCCTTCCTTTTCCTGATACGAAGGTTATGAAGACTCTCAAGACCAATAATAACATTGTCTGAAATCATCCTACCTGAGACAAATGCACTTTGATTCTCTGAAATCACTTCACTAATCATGTTTCTCAACCTATTAGTAAGAGCCTTCGCAACTACTTTGTAGACCACATTGCAAAGGCTAATCAAACGAAAATCCACAATTTGATAAGCTGCAACACTCTTTAGGATCAGACACACTAGAGTATCATTGACCTTAGAGAATGAATCCCCTTTATTTAAGACCCTAAGACTTGCTTTCGTAACCCCACCTCCAACCATATTCAAAAATCTCTAGAGAACAAAGCGGACAACCCGTCCGAACCCGGTGCCTTAGAAGGCGCCATATCGAACAGGGTCTTACGAATCTCTTCAGCGGTAAAAGGCTTGTCTAAAAAATTACTAGAATGCTGGGAGAGACACAGTTGCTTGCATTCAATGACATGATCCATATAATTAGTAGCCAATTCTCTAGCCGAGAAAATATCAGAGAAGTAGTCAGCAACTACGCCCTCAATCCCTTACTGGTCCACTTGCCAAATCCCATCCTTATCATACAAACCATTGATTCTATTCAAGGCTTTCAAATGGAAGAAACGCGTATTACGATCCCCCCTTTAGCCAATCAATTTTTGCCCTCTACCTCCAATATTCCTCTTTTACAGCCAAAGCATTGTCTAGGCTTTTTTCCAGATTCCTAATCACACTCCTTGATCCCGGACGAATTCTCAAGTTCACAACCTCTATTTGTTTTTGAAGACTTTTGATTTCAGATTGAAGGCTTCTCCTATTCTTAGAATTCCAGGTTACTAAATGTTTCGTACAATTCGAGATAGCCCGTGGTAAGTGATTCATGGCTCCACGACCCCCAACTTGATTCTCAACCAGCTGACGGCAGTCATCCCTGTTTGATCAGCAAGCCTCGAAATGGAAGCGCCGTCTTTGCTTCCGGCCACCACTACTCCAAATAGCCGACTCCTCCAAGACTTCAACCATTATCGGATGGTGATCAAATGTCCAAAAATCCAAATGTTGCACAAAAAACTTTGGAAAGAGGAGATGCCAGTCATAATTCTGGACACCACGGTCCAATCGTTCTTGAATCATATCAGCACTTTCGCGTCTTGATCGTACTATTTTTATACCTATTTTTAGGTCCATAATTCCTACTTCTTGTGCTTGTTCCTTGGGTAAAACTGGGTATTTAATGTTAAAATAAGTTTTTCAGATATTTTTAGAGTTCAGGGGCATTGGCGTAATTTTGTAAAATGAGGGGTCAAAGTGAAAATATAGTGAATATAGTGAATATAGTGATTGTAATTTTCCAGCCAACGCACGCGCGCACGCCATGTCATCAAGTGAAACGGTGCGTTTTGGGCATGTGCGACTGACATCAGCGTGACGTCACGTTGTCTTCTACCTCCTTCGACCTGTTTTGTAGACTCGCGACTCGGAACTAACCCGACTCGACCCGGCTTCAACCTAGCGCCATTCTAATCGTTTTTCGACCTGTTTTTCGACGGTTTTCGGTCCAAAAGTTTGGCACACATTCCCCCAGTCCATTTGACACCATTTTCAGGCCTCCATGCAACGTTTTCCAATCCTCAAATCCTCCCAACGTCCATGGCCAACCAAGCTTGAAATGGTCGCCGTGAAGTTCGCCTCCTCCACCAGCCAACATGCCAGCGACCTTTTTAGCACCCAGGGGCAGTGATGTTCGCCCCCTAGCTGATCACCACCTAACAACGACTTTGGGGGCGAACTCCTCAACTCCAACATTCCAGAGATCTTTGCCCTCTCGTCGTTCGCCACCCAACAGCGACCTTTCCATGACTGCTCAGCAAATGACGAATTTCATACCTAATTTTTTGGCATCTATGTATATCATGTTTTCTTTTTAAAATCACACCCTTCTATCACATTTTACACACCTTACACAACACAAATCACATTTCAAACAAAACCCCCTCCTTCCATTCCACCATCATCACATTACACACCACATTTTTCGCAACCTTACATCAGATTTCACAACCCTTTCCACCCCTTTTACACACCACCTCATTTCTCTGAACCCAAGAGCCAAGAATATACTCACCCAAAAACCCATCACATTCCATCATCATCATCCACTCTAAATTCACCCAAGTTCCAACCTTTTTACTTTCTTTCATCATCTCATTCACATATTTCCTTCCACACACTCTTATCCATCCATCCTTGAGAGTTTTGAAAGCAAGAAGAAGAGGATTCTCAAGGTCACCTATGGGTTCTCTCTACTCTCTTGTTTTCTTCTTTCTTTTTATATTGATGTGTAACTAATCTTTTAGCTAGGGGATTGATGTAACCGTATTGGACTACTCTATGTAATTGATTAGTCTATTTCCTAATTAAATTCTATTTTAGTCTCAATTATTGTATGAATTGCTCTAATCTTTATATTCATGTTTTGTTGTGACCACAAGGAACATGAGTTGTGAGTTAGTGTATCTAAGAGGTTGGGTTTAAATGTGGATGACCATTCCATTTTCACCCAAGGCTTAGTAATTAGGAAGGTTGGTGTATGCATGACTATGCTATGTCAACTTGGTTTAGAGCTTTATGTTAAATAGGGGGATTGACCATTGCTTACTACATGACCATGTGTGAATAATGGGAAAGACCTAAAACTTAATGGATTTATCTTAAAACAAGCCCTAAAATTGGATTGAAGTGCTTAATGAGACTAAGTAAGAATATAGAGTGGTCTAAAAAGTTTGCATTGATTCCCTAGTGATTTATCTCATCTATTCACTACTTATGTGTTTGTTTGTTGTGTTTAATTTAGTTTTAAGTTTCAAGATTGCATTTTTATATTACAAGTTTACATTTTTAAGCATTTTCAAGAAACCAAATCACTTTTTCAAACCGATGCATTATGCAATTTAATTTTCACACACTTAGAGTAGATTTTTCCCTAGACTAAGTAGTTTCAACCGATTGAATCACCGATCTCAATGAACGAACTTTGATTTAAATTGAAAGTAAATCTTTACTGCATCACGCCTATTACACCAAGTGAAAATAGGCCCCTGGAAACCTAAATCCTCAAGATCACAGTAATCCAAGGCATCTTTGAAATCCTCCATCTGCCGCTGGGATCGTGGCACTCCACCCTATTTTTCCTCCCCAAGTAAGATTTCATTGAAGTCACCAAGGCACAACCAAGGCAACTGATTCAGACCATGAAGCCGCCGGAGCAGAGTCCATGCGTGGCACTTTTGGGAGGGTTTAGGATTTTCGTAAAACCCTGTGAGCCTCCACACCGAAGAATTCTGAGTAACTTTAACATCAATGTGAAAAAAATAAAAAGATAACAAATCAATCAAAACTTTATCAGACCAAAACATCACCAGGCCGCCTTTGCGACCCACTGATTCCACCACAATCTTCCCTGAAAAACTAAGCTTAATTCTAAGACCCTCCATAACTCTAAGACCTGATTTTGTCTCTATCATGAACAAAATGTCTAGAACCATATCCTGCATAACTCTACACAAGACTCGACCTGCCCGAGGACTCCCTAGTCCCCGAGCATTCCAAGCTATGTTTTTCATTGCATCCGGTCGGTCGAAGAATCCATGGCCACCGATATCTGGGTGTCAACAAGCACCCCTTGAACATTCCATTTTCCTCTTTTAGCACAACCACCATCTCAGCTGGAGAATCTATACCAGCAAGAATGTTGACCTAACATTTCCCCAACTCAGTCGAAACCCCTGAGGCAACAGTAGTGTCAATTCCTTTCGCAGTGTCTCAGGCTCGCCTTTTCCACCGGACCTTACCAGATCCCCCAAGATCTTCTTGATCCTTCTTCTCAAAAGACCTTGAGGTAACAACGGGTTCTGACTCACCTATCTTAACCCGAAACAATTTCTTTGTTAGATCAGTAGAAGTGCCTGACCCAATTGTTATTGATTTAGGATGGACCATTTGATCAGTACACCCCATGGAGTTGTTAACCCTTATATCCACCTTCTCTTTTCCTCTGTTTTTAAGTTTGGGCTTGGACACCTCATTTGGGCCTGGACACCTTATTTGGGCCTTCCCTGCTACCCGGTTCAGACATTTCCAGTCCATTCTCTTTACTTTGAAAAACAAAATCGATACCCTAATTTGTCTCTTTCCTTAAACTTCCCCTCCAATCATTGCTATTAGAATCCCTATCATTGACCTCATAAGTGTTGTTTCCATTAACAACACTACCATTGGCCTTAAAATCATGCTCAAGGTCCTTTATTCCATTCAGTTAGCAGCTATATCATTGACC
Organism: Acer saccharum; assembly: GCA_030490815.1. NCBI lineage: Eukaryota > Viridiplantae > Streptophyta > Magnoliopsida > Sapindales > Sapindaceae > Acer > Acer saccharum. Next base: position 32,546,535 of record CM059872.1, read on the forward strand.
CTATAATCATGCTCGAAGTCAACCTTTCCACTACTAACTCTATCATTAGCCCTATAATCATGCTCATAGACATTTTTTCCAATACTAACTCTATCATTAATCCTCTTAGATACTGCAAGATCCTCCGGCACCACCAAGGGCTGCTGTCGACCGGGTTGTCTAAATAGTAAATATGCATTTTTGAGTTTCTAAATAGTGCCATATCAGCATTTCTATTCATTATTGACCTACTTTTGAAAAAATTTTTTAAAGAAACTCATATTCACATATTCAATGCAATTATCTAAAGTCAAATATGCATCCATTTTATGACCAATTATAATAAAACAATTATTCCACTCTCTCTCCTCTTTTATTTTACAATTAATTGAGCTTTAATATTATTGGTGGAAAGAAATAGAAATCATAGTCAGCATTTCTAGGAGAATTTCTAGAATTAGAAAACCAACTTCATATTCTCTAACTTTTTTTTTTGCCACATCATCTCCATATTAAAGTTAGATAATTGCATTAGAGAGAGTTTTTCTAATTTTTTAACTATCTATCATATGTGTCAATCAATTTTCTCCAAACGCATATTTGCATTGGAGGTGCTCTTAAAGTTGCAACTTGCAAGTGATGTGCAACAAATAATGGGCCACTGAGATTCGCCAATTTGGTTGCTAAAATAGTGCGATGATGGCAGAGCCTTGATTGCTCTTGGTGACTGGTACAATGAGTGGCATTTTTGGCGAACACTATTACATTAGAGCATCTTCAATGGTAATGTGCCTTGCATTTGAAAAAAATGGTGATATGTCAACATTGTCAAGCCACTTGCTTCATATGTGGCATGTAACTAAACTTGATAGACATCCAAATGAAAAAGTGGTCTCCAATGCTTCACTTGTAAAATACATGTTTTTAAGAGCATCTCCAATGCAATGTTAAATCATTATGCTAATGCTATAATTTAACACAAAGTAAAAAAAGCATACTCCAATGCAATGCTAAAAGCTATGTCAAATTTGGCATATGCTATAAATTGTGCCAAATTTGGCATAGTGTATAGCATATGCCAAATTTGGCACAACAATAAATGCAGCTGTATTTGTTGACTTTTTAATTTTAAATAATAAAAATTTAACAAATTTGGTAGGGAAAATTGAGATTGAAACAATTATAACAAAATATTCAATACATTCATTGAATGCATTGGTTGTATTTGTTGACTTTTATAATTTTAAATAATTAAAAAATAAAAAATAGCATATCAAATAGAATTTCGTATTGGAGTACAATGTTAAAATGATGTGTCAAATATAACATTTCACTATATTTTGTGCCACCTCAGCTTGAAGTTGTACTAGAGAGGTTGCATTGGAGATGAATTTTTTAATAAGGTGGCTGTTCATCCTACGTGGCATCTAATTTTTTTCACAACCCACATTACCATTGGAGATGCTCTTAATGGTCATTCTGTCCAATTCCATCCGATGAGTGACATTTTGGTAAATAAGGGAATTAAATTAATTTATTTTAGATGTTTTTTGGAAATCAATTTTTTCTTTTGTTTTTTAAAACGAATAATTATATTTAGTGTGTGTATATACGTATAGCATATCTCAAACGAAATAAATTTCCCTTCAAATTAAGATCAATTGATCCCTAGACCCTACAGTTCCTGTTTAAGTGAAGAGCTTTAACCAATTAACTGGACTTATCCCAATTAAGACTTAGACAGCACACTAAATTGGATCCAATGAAGTAGTAGATATATGGAATATGGATATGTTCAGTTAAATTCAAGTGCATGAGAAGGAAGATGACTACACTTTCAATAGAATTAGGTCATGGGAACCACATCCAAATAATCCCTTGCCATTACCAAAAACGAACTATGGATACACCTTATAAAATCACGGAAGCAAGCAACAAAAATGGAAACTAGAAAAATAATTGCAACCTTAAATGAATCAGCAACTGTCACCGAATATTTTGAATGGGAATCACTGTTCATTCTTGAATTAAAGAAATAAGGATTAGAAATGAATAAAAAGTCATTAATATGTTACAAAAATAAATCTTTAAAATTGTTGTACCTAATCAGCTATAGACATGGCACCTTGAAAAGTCAAAATTGATTTCACCTTGGTCAAATGTGCCAACTTGGGGCCTATACCATGACGCCATCTCAAAATATGCAACTTGCTCAAATATGCCACGTCACCTTTAATATTGTAATTGTTTTTTTTTTTTTTTTTTTTTTTTGAAATATTATAATAACTTAGGGTTTTTAAGAAGAGACTTGAACCCACGACCTCGTGATATAAGTGTGAGAGACATACAGATACTACTAAACCAACCTCATATTGTCATCACCTTTAATAATGTTGTATCTAATTTTTCTATATATATTTTTAATTATCTATCTTATGTGTCAATCGATTTTCTCCAAATACATATTTGCATTGGAGATGCTCTTAAAGTTACAACTTGCAAATGATATGTAACAAAGAACGGGCTATTGAGATTCGCCGATTCATTTGCTAAAACAGTGCGATGATGGCGGTGGAGCCTTAATTGCTCTTGGTGACCGGTATAATTAAATTCAAAAGGGTCATGGTAACTTGCCCTATATGCGGATGAACAACCATAGAAAAGTTTCAATACATCTTGTGTGGTGATTTGTAATTACCATGCGACACGGAATAAATTTTTAATCTCATGTGATTTCTAAACAACTTATTAGGTGAGTAATGAGAAGTGCATTTTTTTGGGGTAGGTCATGTGGAATTTGGATTTTGCTTGCTCTTCACAAGGCGCATCACTCTATCGGAACCATCACCATCTCTGAAATTCTAATGCATTAGCATGGAATCCCATCCTATTTTGTATATAATTTCAAGATAATGAATGTGTTACAAAGTATATTATCCCTCGTAAATATATAGGAGTTGTCTACAAGTAATTTTCCCCCAATTTTTTTTTTTTTTACCTGGAGATCAGGTGGGTGGGCTAGGCAGGGATCGCTTTCACTTCTGTTGATGTGGACAAAATGGGCCTCCCATTTGTGGGCTTCAGATTTTCATTGATTTTATACGAAGTCTTGGGTAGTAAAATCTCACTCACAACAACGCCAGTGAACATGGTGGGTTCAACATAATTATCTTCATCCCCTAAAATTCTCTACCCACTTGTATAAAAATGCCAATCCAGATGTAATTTGGCCACCATAGAAATGACAAAATATAATGAGAAACCATATGGGTACCATTTTGTTAAACGTCTCAGTCAATCACACAAGTGGATATATATATATATATATATATATATAAATTGTTTGAAAATTATGTTCACATCAATTATTTGCACATTCTTTATAAATAATATTTAAGAAAACTATGCATATATATATATATTTATATATATATTTAACTTTGAGAGCTGTGATTATTGATGAATGAATACGGGAATACGGGATAGAGTATATTATTATACAACAGTTGAACACAGTATAAATTTAAAATTATACTCTACTTAAGAGTTATTTATACTGTAGTTATTTATAAGTTATAGCTCATGATATCATTGTAATCGTCATCAATATTGTCATCGATAGAGATGAGTATTTTGTTTTTTTTTGAACTATTATATATATATATATGGGATGCTCTTGTGTGCAACCTAAAAATATTTGACTGTTATTATATCTTTTTTGGTATGATCACATAAACTAATATTTAATCACATGCCTTAATATACGACAACAATAATTTAATTGTTTGATCACATACAATTCATATACGACAACATTATATATATATATATATATATATATATATATGTGTGTGTGTGTGTGATCATATACAATCATATGTGATCATGTACCGTTGCAATGTAGAATGGCCCCATATATATATATATATATATATATATATATATATATATACAGATTTTCTATTATCAGTTCGTCATGACAATAGATATATCAGGACGAAGAATGTGGACCACTAGATTTACATACTTTGACTCAAAATGTATGCACTTGTCAAAACTTCTCCATAATCTGTGGTCTACATTCTTCGTCCTAATATATTTATTGTCATGACGAACTGACAATAAAAAGACTGTATATATATATATATATATATACAGTCTTTCTATTATCAGTTCGAACTGACAAAAATTATATCAGTTCCTTATATGTAGGCCACTGGATTTAAATACTTTAACTGACAAGTGCATACAGCCAAGTCAAAGTATTTAAATCTAGTGACTCACATGCAAGGAACTGATATAACTTTTGTCAATTCGAACTGATAATATAATTTATATATATATATATATATATATTATATATACATATTTTTTGGTACGATCACATCAACTAATATGTAATCACATGCCTTAATATATAATTACAATAACTTAATTATTTGATCACATACAATTCATATGCAATAACATTATATATATATATATATATATATATATATATTATTTTCACTAGTCAGAGAGGTCATTTTCCAGATCCACAAATTGGAATCAAGTGACAATATTCTGAATTTCTGATTCATGTAATTGATAATGAAAATGGTTTAATTGCTTTCATATGGCTTTTAATTTTGTTTGAATCTGAATTTGGGGTAAAGCATCATGATAATTATACTGCTTTAAGTATGCATGCTTCACATAATATAAATCTCTTTTCTTAATGCAAAAATATGTTAATTCGAAAAACGTTTTGGATTTTTTTTTTTCTCTCATTTCCTACCACGACACGCTACGTATACAAATATACATTGAAGCTGGTTGCTGGTAGCATGTTTGGTGATCTCAAATCTTGTTTGTTTCTTCGTACAAGTAATTTAAATTAAATGTTAAAATTTGACTGATAATATATGAGAATTAATATATTATTGCAACTAAAATTTTTGTTGGAGTTGAATTGAATTATCCATTAAAATATTTGATATATGATATTTGTTAATCAACTATCAATTTCACTCCCTCTTTCTCGCTATAGCAGTGATGCCAATTATGACTAGGGTTGCACATTTTCCCCCGGATCCCCATTTCCCCACTTCCCCATCCCCATTTGGGGGAAATTTTTTGGGGGAAAATGGGGAAATGGGGGGGGATGGGGATGATTTTCATCCCCAAATTGAAATGGGGATGGGGATGGGGAGACCCACCCCCATCCCCATTTCCCCATTTTCCCCATTAATATAGTGAAATGGGGATGGGGGATTCCCCCATCCCCATTTCCCCATTTCCCCTAAAACCTAAAATATTATAAAAATAATTATATATATATATATATATATATATATATATATATTGTAATGCATTTTCTTTGACATTATTTTGTAATGTGTATATATATATATATATATATTTGACATTATTTTGTAATGTATTTTCTTTTGCATTTGTAATGGAATTTTTTATTTTATTTTAGTTTAATTTGTAATTTTCAACCAAATGGGGAGATGGGGGAATGGGGTAAACGGGGAAACGGGGAAAATGGGGAAATGGGGATGGGGATGGGGGGACCTCCCCCCAAAACTCCCCCATCCCCATTTTCCCCAAATGGGGAAATGGGGAGGGATGGGGAAGGGTTTGAGAAGTGGGGATGGGGATGGGGGGACCTATATTCATCCCCATTTCCCCAATGTGCAACCCTAATTATGACTAGGAGAGTGAAACCAACGTAAGAGCCGTAAGGATATGGATGTAAGAATTGAATTGAATTACTCATGTCGTTCAACGATATATTTTTAATTATATTCAACATAAATATTCGTCAACTTACACATGATATGCATTTCGGATGACATTTTCTCAACTTGCTAACTATTTTAGTGTTTTTAATCCCTATTTGTTTGCTTATATATTAGTTGAGTAAACCTTACATTAATTAATTAAAAGATTTCTAAACGAGCGAAATTCACGTGGAAATTTGAACATAATCTTTGTATTCTTTCATAATCAATGCCTAATGAAGAAATTAGGTCGATATTAAACCATCAATTTGTCCTAACTGTTTGGTAAAAACCGAGAGAATAGAAAGTTTATGTCAAAATATGTTAGGAGAAATTATTGGATACATTCAATGGTCTAAAGGGTCTTTAATTAATTCAATTTTGTATGGATAAAAATAATCACATTTGTTCTTAGATATACCACGTGACATGATTTGAATGGATGATGCACGATGTCTCGGAAACACCCAAGTTTCTCTTTTATTTTGAAACTCGTTATTGTTAAGTTGTATTTTTTTTTTAAATCAATTTATAAATAAATGTAATGGCATGTTTACTAATTGGAAAATGAAATTAGAGGGAATCAAGTTCCATGAGAAAGCTGGGAATCACGGAAGGGAACTTGATATATTCCTTTGGTGGGAGGGGGGAATCAAGTTCACTTTCCAATATGAACTTAATTCATGATTTATGTGTGAGGCTCATATAATCTGATTCCGAACTGATTTTAGTAAACACATGAATCGCAAACTAGCAATTAAGTTTTCTTTCCCTTATTAGGATTCCTTATTAATAAACGCACTATAAATATAAAAGCTCAATAATCCTTTAATTCTCTAATGATTGCGAATCCTTTATGTTAAGATCCGTGAGGACCATGATCAATGAAATTCTTAGTCCAATCAATTGATCAAATTTTTTCAAACATTATACGAGCAATAAACTAGTATATTTAAGAAAATATTTTGAAAAAATTTCAAGCACAGGGAAAAAAATTAGGATTAGAATGGAGGGAGGATAGATGGATTCTTGATATAAATTTTTGATTTAGTCTTTCAGATATGATGTATGTGTGTCAGATAGTATGCTACAATTGTTGTTTGATTCTTCTGTGGCTCATATCGGCTTGCATTTAGTTGTTAAATCGAGATATTTAGAGTTAATCCCTGCATTAAATTTTTATCTGAAAAAAGAAAATTAAATTATCTCAGCGCAATTCCTAAGATATAAAATTAATTAAATTGCAGGACATCAAGATTAACAATTTGAGATGATATATATATATATATATATATATACAGAAATTCTATTATCAGTTCGAACTGACAAAAGTTATATCAGTTCCTTGCATGTGGGTCACTAGATTTAAATACTTTGACTTGGCTGTATGCACTTGTCAGTCAAAGTATTTAAATCCAGTGGCCCACATACAAGGAACTGATATAACTTTTGTCAGTTCGAACTGATAATAGAAAGAATGTATATATATATATATATTCCAAGATCAGATTAGTTTATCTCATGCTTGAGGTATCTCTTATTTAAATATACACATACACATGTATTGGGTTAGAGCATCGCTAAGGTGTCTGTGACCAGACCCCTTAGCTTAATTAAGGGAGGAGCTATAAAAAAAATGTAGTTTCAAGAAGTAAAGGCACCCCCTTTAATGGGACTCTTGTGGAGCTCACTCCTTTAATTAAGGGGTGGCTTTAGCCTCCCTTAATTAAATGAGCTCTACATATAAATGAGTAATATAGTTTAGGAGCACATAAATAATAATAATAAATAAGTCAACTTCAAATAAAATAATAATAATAAATTATAAATGAACCTTTCAAAGGAGTATCATTGGAACATAAACCCGGCCCTCTTAATGGCCCCCTACAACAATATCCACCCTTAAATAAGAGGTCTTTAAGGGATATCCTTAAAGATGCTCTTAGAGGTCTACATAGACATAGTGAGATTAAACTTTAAAACATGACTTAAAATATAATTACCACAACATATAGGAAAAGATTTTCCAACACTTTACAAGCAATGGAAAAATATTTACAATACAAAAACATTTTTTTTTTTTTTTAATATTTACAATACATAAACTTTAACTTTAATGGGAGCTTCTTTGAAGGTCTCCAAGACTCCAACCACCAAGTTACTTGGGTCGTGGTCATATATTGGAATACATGATATATGCTATATAATATAGTAACATGAATCTCTCTGATCTGATCCCTCTCGTATTTTCGCGAAGAAATGGATTAGGTTGATTAGGTGGGTCCTACCTCTTCTGGAAGACAAATCATACAAGGATCAAACATATAGTAGTATTGAATTGATCTATAGAGTTCGACCCCGGCCAGTGAGTGAGCCCAACTACATATTTTCATAGGCTAATAAAGTAAAAGTCAACTAGGGTTTCTTGTAATTTCTTTTATCCTCCATAGTCCTAATTAGGTTATCCAAGAGCAGACTTGAACAAGTTTACTCTTCCTCAAACAACAAGTTCTAAGTTCTAACTGTCTCCATTCTCATTTCATCATCCAAGAGACAATCGTAATTTACAAGCCACTCCTATAGTTTGCTTGGTGAATAATACAACCTCAAGACAAAGGTTCAAGGGTTGTTTCTATTCAATCTTCATCTGTGAAAGTCGGTTCATATTCAGTTTTCAGTAAAATTTAACACTGTTCAGTTTGCAAAAACAATAAACGTCCCATTAAACATGATGTTAAAAATGAAACTTTAAATGTTAGAATCGTGTCTTTGTATCTCCTAGCAAGACCCCAATGTTAAACTATATAAAAGAAACATAGAAAAGAAAAAAAAAAAGACTGATTAGTTGAAATCATTAGTAATAAATTAGATTTCGTTTAATCCAAAGAGGAACAAAGATCTTTTGTGTGAAATGTGTGCATGCAGATAGAGGGACATATACGATTATATTATACGTGGCAAATGAAGATGAATAGTAAGTAGAAATGGAGATGAGGAAGGTCAGGTTTATAGATGTATTGGTTGGAAACCCAGTAAAGCAAGCAAATCAGTTGTTTAGCTGACACATTGAAACTTTACTTTATATGATGCTATATTAATTAAGATGTAAATCAAATTTTATGTGATATCACTTGTCCCTGATTTTCAAAACCATAGATGGTCCACTCGACAAGGAACCTTGGTTGAATTGAATTACCATACCCTCTCTCTCTCTCTCTCTCTCTCTCTCTCTCTCTCTCTCTATGTACCGTTTACTAACTAATTAATATAAGAAATTAAGGAAAAGGGAAATTACAGGACATGATATATTAAGAGGAAGCAATAGGGATATATATTATATATAAAGAAGAAAAAGGTCTCTCTCATTTCTCTGGCTGTTGGCAATTGACATCGACACTAATTTTAGTTGACAAATTTATTAGTAAAAATTTAGGTTTGAATAAACTACCTAGCTTATGAAATAAGGAAAAAACCACTCCTATTCAATAAATAATTGATGTATAGTCTAATCAAGTAATCACATACATCATTTTTATTTGGTGTAGGGTCCTCAATTTAAGCATTTTTGTCTTTAATAGAACTTAATATTAAGAGTTTCCAAGTTATAATTGGGTTCTTAACATGACAAAATTAGACGGCAACCTCTAGCACATGTGGTATTGGACTTCTCACCATGCATGTATATATTTTACAAATACGTATGATAAGTTTTTTTTCTTTCTAATACCATGAGATCCAGGGTGTACATATACGGTTTGACCTAGCTGACTCAACCAATAAACACAATGGAGGATACATCGCTGGCTTGGGTGGGCTGTAGCCTAGCCAATAATTTTGAAGAAAATTAAAATAAAACTAATCATAGTTTCCACTATTAATATTGTTAATTATTTTTAGTTAATACATTAATACTCCTAAACTTCTTCCATTATTCAATTAGCTTTCTAAACCAAAAATGTTAACCAGTAAATGAAACTCATGTAAGAAATTAAAAATTCTATTAAGTCTCATATCGGACATTACAAATATTTAATTGATATATATGATATGAGAATGTTATGATAGTAGACCCTTATACGATACATGCTTTCATTTTGTTCGAGTGCTACAATTTTAAAGTACTTTATTTTTATTTTTAATTTTTATCTTTCAATTTTGGATTTTAAAGGAAATAGTTGAATTATACTTGTTTTGAAAGATTTGATATTAATTTGTCAATTTCAAATATGTGTATATTTTATTTTAATTAATGAAAATTCTCTCATACTGTTAAAATTCAGAATTAAAATAAAAAATAATATTTAATATTGAATAGTATGACGGTTTACAAATAAATAAAAAAATTCTTAACAGCCTATCAAGAAAAAAGTTTCTGGTTTCGCCCTGAATAAACCATTTTAGGGAAACCAATCAACTGATTGATCAATTACTCAGCTAGAAGAAGTTTTATAATTACAGTAATTGTAAAAGCAAATACGATTTTGGTGTTGATCATTAGATATTAGAGTGTTTGGTTAGGTCAAAGAATAGAAAAAGCTAGGTGTCTTGTGCTACAGGATGACCCTCTACTTTACTAGTTGATTTAAAAACAAAAGGAAGAAAATGTTGAATAAAACAAGAAGAATGAGGACAAAACAATTACGAAGGCAATTAATTGAAATATTGATCATAAGCGTGTGAAGAATGTCATAAGATTTTCAAATTAACTGGTGGTTTAATTTTGGGGCGTTTGCTGCACCAACTTCCCTTTCAACTCACCACTACGGCACCACGTACCCTCCTGGGTCAAAAACTAATCACGTCCTCTTCTCATCTTCTTCTCACAATTATATATGGCAGTATTGATGGCACAGGTTAAAAAACACTTTATTACTATAAAGAGAAATAAAAACACATATCAATAACTGTATTTATTGTAAATACAGGGACTAATTTTTTTTCTTTTTATAGTAATAAATTAATTGTTATCCTATGTCTTTAGGGTACAGATTAACACTACCCATTATTATATTTATCTTTGCTATATGCTATATATCCAATTTGTTTGGGATACCATTAATTATTTAATTATTTGCATGTGTATTTTTATTGATAGAAATATTTCCTTTAAACTTATGATTTAGATACATAGTTCTCGTTAATTAATTGGATTGGTGGAACATGCGTGGTTAATTATTATTTTGCTATGATCTAGTGCAGCATATATATGCACCTGAATATTAATTGGGTGCTCGTTTGGACACATTTGTCTGTTTTGTAATAATAATTTATTTATTTTTATATAAAAAAAAAATACATAGGATATATAAGGGGTTTGTATTCTAATTTTTATTGTTGATTACTACTTCTCTATATATTTTTTTTCTTGTATGTTTTTGTCAAACTTTTATAAGTCTAATGCAACTTTTGACTTTTACAAATTCAGATATTACTAATGAATTACCATGAATACTTTTTATTAGCTGAGTGCCTGAGTCATATATCCTCAATGGACCAAATCCCATAAATGCCGACATCATTACGGTTTAAACATATTTATCAGTTATCACAGGGGACAGATATTGCCATCTAAAAAAATATTTATATATCCATTTTTTATGGACAAAGAAATCATAATGATATTAAACTCCTCTTGATCCGTTGACTAACATTTGGCAACCGTTAATCAATCATGAAAAAAGGAAAATATTTGTTTTACCCTTGTTCTAGTATTTTTAAATATTATATTAAATAAATTAATAAATTAAAAATCAGAAAAAAAAAATGGGTATATAAAAAAAATCAAATAACTGTAGAAAAAGAAAACATAAAATTTTGAAAAAAGAGATGTAAAAATCAAATAAGTAAAGAAATCAAAAAACTACTACAAAATCATATATATATATATATACAGTGGTTCTCTCATAAGGGATCCCTTATTTTAATTTCGGTAAGGACCACCATGAAATCATATCGATTTGAATGAATTTTAATCTGAATTTTTTTGTGAATGATAAATTCATTGAAATCCACCTATAAATAAAATTTGAGAATTTTTCAAGCACGAAAACTATTTTTCTTGAATTTCCTATATTTCGCCTATTTTTCTAATGCCTTCGTATTTAAAAAAATCGGTAAAAATAGTTTTCGTGCTTGAAAAATTCTCAAATTTTATTCATAGGTAGATTTCAATGAATTTATCATTCACAAAAAAATTCAGATTAAAATTCATTCAAATCGATATGATTTCATGGTGGTCCTTACCGAAATTAAAATAAGGGATCCCTTATGAGAGAACCACTGATATATATATATATATATATATAATAAAATGATCTCTCCAGAGTCTAGATCTCTAGGCAGATCAAATGGAGGAGAACTCGATCTCCTTTAGAGGAAATCTAAAATCTCCATTAATAATGAGATGGTATATCTCCATTAATGAAGATTTTGGTTAAGATCTTCTCCAAAAAGGAGGAGATCCGGATTCTCCATTAATAAATATTTTTGTTCCAGATCTACTACAAAAATGGAGGAGAATGGGAACCACATCTTCTCCGTGGAGAATCTCATATATATATATATATATATATATATATATATATATATATATGAGTAATGCTACTTTACTCATATACACTCTAATTTTTGTAAATAATTTTTATTGTTTGTGTTTTTGGATGAGATTGTGATGATAAAGAAGATGAAGGGTGGAGAAGAAAAAGATAGAGGGTGGAGAAGAAAGAAGCAGATGGATTTTGGGTTGCGATTTGCTTTGTATTGGATTGCGATTTGGTTTGTTTATGGCTGCGATTTGGTCTCTAAAAATTGAAGGAAAGGATGAAGTAGATTTTTTTTTATTAATATTATATTTAATTAATAAATTGTTACGGCTGATGTGGCGATATGTTATTGGACTTTTTTTTTTTTTACATTTATTCAATAACACTAAAAAATACCAAATTACCCTTCTCTAGTTTGTAGCTAATTGTTCTCAATGTTTAGTCAACCGTTAGTTAACAGGTCAAGGGTAAATTAGTATTATTATAAAAAATTTTATCGATTTGAGTGTAATTATACATATAACCAGTTTGTGTAATTTGCCCATAAAAAAAAGGGTGTACACATAATTTCTAATCATTAAATAAAAAACTCATTCAGCTTTTCTCCTAGTGGGCCCGAGCTGATGATTTAATCAGTTATCAATTTATATTTATTCGTTTTTTTAAAAAAAAAAATTGATTGTCAACTATATACCTAAGTTTAAAATATATATCGTATAAATAATGCTACTTTACTTAAATTTGGATGGAGTCTAAATAATGTGGTGTCTCTAAAATCGAATCATTTCAATCATGTAATTATAATACAAAAAAAATCAAGGATCCATATTATATAACCATCAAGCAAGTAACATTATTAATCTCGTAATATAAGGTTGTATGATATATTGCCACTCCACAGAGCACAGTACGTGAATGTGCTACGTACATACGTATAACTGTATAAGTTTACAACTTTACACTAAATACCAAAATTAATTATTTAAAAAATGGTACGTAGATTCCCAAGTTGCTATAAAATCCAAACGTAAGTAGTTAATTTAAAGCCATGCAAACGATGACGAGAGATCCTCTTTTTGCGTGCATGGAAATATGGAATGAGTTCCTTTGTCCATCAGTGACTTGCCACGTATTCCGCACAATCTGATTTGCCATTTTCAACTTTAGTTTATAATAATATAATATTAATCCCACGTTAATGTTCGACGATCCAGAAATGGTTTGACAAAATGAGGTTAATATAGTGGTTTACCCTTCACATCTTCGAGTATGTTCTCCTCCATAAATCCTAAACTATTGTAATATTTTTTTTAAAATAAAATAAATTCAGAAATGTCTTTCTTCAATTTCCTTCTGTGTCCCAGAATTTAATTTTCTACTTATTATTATTAGTATATATATATATTTTTTTGAATTATTAGAAGAAACAGAAATTGCCAAATTAAGATTAACTTTGTTATGGAGCTTAATGATGATGAGCATGGTCTTTTGTTTTTTAAAGAAAGATTTAGTTGTTGGAGACTTAATTGGGGTTAGCAGTTGATGAAGTGTTGTGTAAGAAACCAGATGTCTATGGAAAGTAAAGTGAGAGAACATAATGGTCAATTTCATAGAAGAAGATGGCTAAGCTAATATTTTAATGAGGCATATGACTATATGCATGTGAGAAAGTGTCCCAATCTTGATCAGCCAACAATAAGTGTTAAATAATTTTTTATTTGTGTGATCTGAGACAAGAAGCAAGACATAGAAGATTTGTATATAAATATAGAAAAGCCTCAGTTTTTTTGGCAAGGGCAGGGAAGCAATATTCAACCTACCTGATAGACAAAGAAAACCAAACAAGATGGGAAGGTCTCCTTGTTGTGATGAAAATGGTCTCAAGAAAGGCCCCTGGACTCCAGAAGAAGATCAGAAGCTTGTCGACTACATCCAAAAACAGGGCCATGGAAGCTGGAGAGCTCTTCCCAAGCTTGCAGGTATATATATAAATAAATATATATACACTTAGTTACAATATAATACAAACTACCTCTTTGTCTTTCTATATATCAAGTTGTGTTTTTAATTTCCTCATATTCTTGTTAATTTTTGTATGCAGGTTTGAACAGATGTGGCAAGAGCTGTAGGTTGAGATGGACTAACTACTTGAGGCCTGATATCAAGAGAGGCAAATTTTCTCAAGACGAAGAGCAGACAATTCTCCACCTCCATTCCATACTTGGAAACAAGTAAATTTTCATTCATCAAATGTCTATAATTCTATTTGTTCTTTTGTCACACTCTTTTTTAATTATATATGTATTTTCTTATTTACAAGGTGGTCAGCAATTGCAACCCACCTACCAGGCCGAACCGATAATGAAATCAAGAATTTCTGGAACACCCATTTGAAGAAGAAGCTGATTCAGATGGGAATTGATCCAATGACCCACCAACCCAGAACCGACATATTTGCCACCTTGCCTCAACTAATTGCACTTGCCAATCTCTTAGAGACTCATCAAATCGATGAACAAGCTGTAAGACTACAAGCCGAAGCTATTCAATTGGCTAAGTTTCAATACTTGCAAAGTCTTCTCCAATCTGCAGCTTCTATCACTACTACTACTACCCCTTATCATGACCAAAACAGCATTACAGATATTGAAGCTCTCAATTTGTTGAATTCGATTCCTTCTTTTAAAGAAAACCCAGTTTTAAATTCCTCATTTTCTGAGCTTGGAAATATTGCAACTTCTCAACCACTCCACCATCCATCAGCAGCTCTATTATCTGACTTGCCAGACCCACAAGTCCCTTTCAATTTCCAAACATCGTTGAATAATAATGAGATGGGCCAACCTCCTAATAATAACTTTAATGCAGTGGTCAGCTGCCAAGGTAATGCTAATGAGAACCCACCTGACTTTTCATGGCTTAATCTTCCTTCTCCATTACCTACTGCTCTTCCATCTTTAACTGATCATGATCAGACGTCGATTAGCAACCCGGGAGATGCCAGTAGCAGCTCTAGCTATGGTGGAGGAACTTGGCCTGAACTCTATTTTGGTCAAGATCCTATAAATATGCAAGAGATCATTTCTTAGTTATTTATTATTACAGTTTGAGAGAGGTTTGAAGTTGCATATCATATATGCATTTTTAGTTTTCTGTTTCAGTGTACTGTTAGGTATGTAAATGTACGCGTACGCACAGATGCTCTCCTCATACATACATGAGTATACTTTTATGCAAGTATATATCACAATTCACAGGTCGCAGGAGATATATACATACATATCATGTACATAATTTTGGGATTGTTATCAGTGATCTATGGTTTGAGTTTTTTCCTTCTTTTTTTTTTTTATTGTTGTTGTTAATCTCTCCAATAAAAGACAGTGTTGGATTTCCAACTGAAAATAGAGAAAAAATACAAGTAATTTGTCATCTTTTTTATTTGTTAATTAATCTGGTTGAGATCTTTGTAATTTGTGGTGTTACGCCATACTGATCAACAAAAACAAAAGCTCCATATTATAATGTTTGCTAGTTAAAGATGGATGATGCGTTATGTATATATCTTTGACAATTTTCAGAGTTTTGTGCAGTGCACGTACAGTATTTTCAAAACTTTGACAGCTTCACTTCCTATTATATTGTTTAGAATCGCCAATGATTGTTATAGTTGGGTCAATTATATGTAGGATGTATGTATATATTAGGAGTGTTTTAGAAAATATATACAGATAATGAAAAAAAAAAAAAAAAAGACTTTCTTTTTATTTATTTTTATAATGCAGGGTTGAAATAACCAATGGCCTCTTGTCAATGTGGTTGGACTCTCCCTAATGAGCCTATACCATCACGGTTCAATGCCTTGGTGTGTATATATATATTTATATATTATTTGTCCCTCCTTGGCCATTAATCCCAAGTGTGGGTGTGGGTGCTCTTTCCCCAATTGTGGGAGTAGTATTCCGGGTTGTGCTAGTAAAGTTTTATCTCGCTAGGTCTGGACAATTGTTGTAAATTCAAAAAAAAAAAAAAATGCTGGGTTGAAATAAATATAATGCTTTTTTAAAATTAAAAAAATTAAAATTAAAAAAATAATAAAAAAAAACTTTTAAAAAACCAAGAATTGTCATTGTCATTTACGTACGTTTTAGAAGAAAAAAAAAAGTGATCTTACAGATATGTAAAAGCTATAGGCGTTTATCTCAAGAAGAGGTGAATTATTTCTAATTATGTGAAAATGACCACTAATCGCCCATAAACAGGGCACCATATATGTCTCAAATCATATCCTTATATCTATTGTGAAAAAAATCTTAAAAAAATAGAACAACTGATATCAAAAGAAGTAAAAAAGTTTGACTTCTGCAAATATCAATTACTATATCAAAAGTTCAAAACAATGTTGACTAGCCTTCGAAAATTATATAACACCTTTTTTAGGTAGTATTTTAAGACTATCATAATTTAAAAAAACTAAGTTTAAAAGGCACATAAAATGGGTTTCTTTCAAAAATGCTTCCATAGTATTTTCACGTCAGCTATTTGTAATTTAATTTTCTTTTATATTATTTTTACTTTTCAATTTACTTTCAGTTAACAGTGAGAGAGTTTTGAGAGTAGAGAGAGAAAGTCACGTTGACAAATCGGCGAACACGCGAATGGCGATGGTCAACCACAAATACAATTACATCGACGACGTAGAACACGACCAATGACTGTAGCCAATTTTGATTTCGGTGAAAAACGAAGTATATGTAACTATTTCAATTTGATTTGATTTGATTGTGTTTTGTTAGGGTATTCATTCGATTTGTATTGTTGAAGTCTTAGATTTGTATTATAGGAGTTTGATTTTCTGAGTTTTAGGGATTGAATTTGGGATTTAAGATTGGGGAAGACGATGAACAGTTACTAGGTTTCCGAGACTTGGGTTAGTTTTCGAGACTTTTATAACATGTTCCGAGACTTTTTAAATACTGTCCCAAGACTTTTGTACTAGTGTCCGAGACTTTTATAGTATTTTTTGAGACTTTTGAAATACTTTCCCGAGACCTTTCTCCGATACTTTTGTATAAGCTTATATGATCCGAGACTTTTGTAACATTTTCAAGACTTTTGTAATAGCTTCCAAGACTTTTGTAATAACTTCCAAGACTTTGTTGTAAAGGATCTGTTTTTCTATGGTTTTGTTTATGAGACTTTTATAACTGATTTTCGAGACTTCTGTAACTGATTTTCGAGACTGATGTACTGTTTTATGATACTTATGTACTGTTTTTCAAGACTTATGTACTGTTTTCTGAGACTTTTGTATTGTTTTCCAAGACTTACTAGGAAAATATTTCAGACTTCTATTTTTAAATATGTATTGCCTGTGAATTGTAGATGGTGAATTTGAGGGACCGGTTAAAAACTTCCCAGAGTGACTGGTACGACGCAAAAATCACTTGCCACAACCACATTGAACTTCTCAAAGTAATCGAGGGTGCATTTAACTGAGTAGTAAAACATGGAACTGAGTCATGTTTTGGCCATTTTCTACACATGCATCGAGGAATGCAGTTTTCTGGTGGTGGTGTGCATCAATTGCTATTATGTGAGTTACACCATGATGGATCCATTGATGAGATGAGGTTCATGTTGGGTATGCATGTCATCCAGTTTTCTAGGGTCGAGTTTTATTTGATCATCGGGTTGAAGTTTAGAGTAATCCCCAACACGACGCTATATGAGGAGGTGGAGAATGGCATATACCAAAGGTATTTCGGTGGTCGAGATTTGGTCAGTTTTACCGAACTTCAAGCAAGGATTGAACAGGGTCAATGGCAAGAGCAATTTGATGCAGTAAAGCTATGTCTGTTGTTGATGGTGAATTGCTTTTTGATCAGATTGGATGAGAGAGATTTCATCCCTATATGGCAGTTGCACTTAGTTGATGACTTGGATGCGTTCAATGCATTCCTGTAGGGTTCACATGTGTACAAATACTCCATATATGAGTTCAAAAAGGCAATTGATCATAGGAAGGAGATATTCAACATTTAAGGGTTTGCTTATGCGCTATTGGTAAGCCTTTCAAACTTAATTAGTATCAATATTGTATTTATTGATTTTTGATATTTTTCAACTAACCAATTAAATTTCCATTGGATATTTTGTAGGTTTTTACTTTTGAAGTTATTTCAACCCCTACCACGCAATTCGCCTCTCGTAGGGAAGATGAACCCTTCCCGTATATTCTAAAGTGGGAGTTGACTCAACGACCCAAGGGAGAGAAACTGTTAAATGTTTTCACCAAAAAGGTAATAATCTATTTGTAACTGTCGAATATAATTTCTAGGACAAGTTTCTAATGTTATTTTTTTATGATAAAATTTCAGATGTTTATAGAAGCAGAATTGACCACCACGGAAGCGGTGAGGGGTAAATGGTATCACCAGGGGATAAACGAGGGAGGCAATTTATATCCTACTCCTGGTTTACGAGGGAGAAGGCCGAGGGAGAAGAGGACTTCAATGGGTTTCTAGGGTTGTCCCAACTCTTTCTGAGACTTACTAGGACAACCCTAGGCTTTCTATTTTCAATTCCAGTGGGTTTATAGGGAAATGAACAACCGGGTTTCTAAAGAAGACTATGTCAAACCAACCTACATACATGCATTAATTTAATATTCATGCAATAAAATGTCAATTCTCAAGTACGAGTACAACTAAGTTACAACATTACGAGTACAATATAGTTACAACGTTAAAGCCAACACAAAGTATGAGTACAAATAAGTTACAACATTAAATTCTTCATTCATTCTGGATTTCTAGGTCCTTGGATTTGTCTCCTTGTTTAGGAATTCTTGTTTGTTGTGCCCGACTTGGTTGCACACGCTACACTTGCAACGATATTCATCAGAGACAGGTTGGCTAGTACATCCTGGAAGCGCATGAGGGTTAGTACACCGCCTACAATTTGTACACATCGAGTACACACTTGTGTGGTTGGCCTATCTAAAACGGAGGGAAATCAATTCTCTTTCGGGCAACTGGCTTGTTTGCATTTTTTTTTTTTTTTTGTGTGTGTGGAGGTAATACTACACGTTGTCTTATATCATCAAACACTACCCAAGTATTAGGATGGCCCATCAGCATGATAGGCACTGAATATATGTCCACAAGTGTCTCTTTCTTATAATAGTCAACACATAGGGAAGTGTAATATAAGTTTCAATCCCTAAAATAATGAAAGAAAAAATGTTAAATGTTTCATAATAAAATATCATAAAATTAAAAAGGTTTCATAGGATCAAACTTACCTAGTCGTTGCAAATGGATAAGAACATGGTAGATAATCCATTTGGAATTTGTTACATGTGCAAGTCTTCTGCAACAAGTTAACCGTCCAATGCTCTCCTTTCAATTTAACCAAGAATATGTTCCAATCAACATGAGTTACGGTCATATAATTACATTTTGCTATACGTTTCATGATCACCAAGTGTGTAATGTTAGTTAGTTGGTGACGCATGGACTGTGCAACTCGATGATAGTCTTAAAACTAACATTGCAACATATTCCTTATGAACTCAACCAAATTCATCATTGTCAATTGCTGTGTTAATCTTAAGCATGAGTTTAGGCACTCAGCAACATTAGTCGTCATCAACTTAAACCTTCTTTCGGGACAATGGACACGGGACCACTTTTCTAGACTGACATTGACAACATAATCAAATGTATTGTTGTGGAGGTTACGTAACTCCTCCATGTGCCAGTTATAAACAAATTCACGGTATGATTTCGCTCCGTTCACCATTATGTTTGCTACATCCTTTTTATGGAAACGTTTCTTTATACTTTTAGAAAAGTGCCAACAACATATATCATGAGTTGACTCCATTGTATGAACATTTTGTTACTACTGCTGAAAGATGCATAATGTTGGGGATTTCTATGAAGATGGATGTCATCACCCATCATACCTCCACATATCCTTTCAATTAGGCTAACACTTACTTGAAGAATCACCCTAAACTGAACAATGATGTAGTGTGCAACATGTAATGCCTGGAACAATTGATATTGATTGCAGCTTAATATTGTATTTGTTTGAATTATATTGCATAATGGATTGCACGAACGCCAACAGTTCTTCGAAAGCCATATTCTTTACCACATATATTCTCTGATTATCAGAGCCAACAAACCTCTAGCTTCCATCCGGTAGTTGCTCTTATTGACTGTTATAAGATATAATTATTCTAACCTGATCCATTTTCTTATACAAAAATATCATATACCAAACAATAAACGACTATACAAAACATAATAACAGTCTAGATTATAATAAACATGATTTAAAAAGTTGGTATCATACAATAAGTCTCGGAAATAGGTTAAAAAGTCTCAGAAATATCAAAGAAGTCTCGGAAATATAAAAGAAAAGACTTGGAAACATAATGAAAAAGTCTTGAAAAATAAAACAAAAGTCTCAGACATTTAAAACAAAAGTCTTGGAAATTTACATATAAAAGTCTTGGAAATTTACATATAAAAGTCTCGGAAAACAGTAGCCAAACACCCAGTCTGTCATCCATTACCAGTAAGTCTCGGAAACAAATATAAAGAGTCTCAGACCCTTTATATAAGTCTCCGAAACAATCAAATAAGTCTCAGAAATAGGGGAAAATGGGTGCCTGATCACACTCCAATGAAGTTTCATAGATTGTGCAACTCAACCTAACTACCTCAACAACTTTAACAATGGAAGATTTAAAACCAAAACAACAAAAGAAATGGGATTACCCTAGCTTGATTTGTACACAAACAAAGAGGAGAAAAAGATGGACTTCGATTTTCAGCAACCATGGGTTGGAGAAGATGATGAACTTCGAACGAGTTGGAGAAAAAGATGAACTTCGAACGAGTTGGAGAAGAAGATGAACTTTGATTTTAGTTTACAGAGCTTTTAATGTTAGAGAGAGAAGTACATTTCAGATAATATAAAAGTAAGAGAAAAGTTAAAGTAAAAAATATAATAAAAAATATGTAAAGTAAGGGCATTTTTGGAAATCACTTACTTTGATGCCTTTAAAACTTAGGTTATTAAAGTAGTGACACTCATGAAACACCAACTCAAAAGAGTAATAAAACCCCCTATTTCCATTATATATATATATATATATATATATATATATATATATATATATATATATTCAATAGTTATGGCTGCTAATAATCTATAATATTATATGTACACCAAGCACTCTAAGACCATAGGTTATTAATAATTGCTTCACTACTTGCTTGGCTCGGTAGCAAAACGTTATTGTTAAATTATAGAGAGTACTAGAAGTTATTAACTATATAAAATTAATTATAATTTCTCTTGAGTTGGGGTGGGCATGACTTCTATTCAATAGTAGATATATAAGAGACAAAGAGAGTGATGAAAAGGATAGTGATATATTACAAACAATGACTTCTTGATTAATTAGAATTAGAAAACGTATACGAAGAAAAAGTCCCTACAATGACCAGGATTTTATAAACGTGAAGTTGCAACACTTGCAAGGAGAGGGGTCTGATTTCCATGAGTAGTTAGACTTTGTTAATATCTTTTCTATCAAGATATTGACGTTAATTACATCTTCCAAATTAACCCAATATTTCATTATCCGGCAAAGAAGCTTAAATAAGACACATGTCAATGACCCAATGGACTAGATAATCAAGTCTCTAGGGTTACTCATTTTTTTTCACAAAGTGTTTAATTAAAGTCAAGTTAGTCATGGTTGTCAATGAATGTATAATGTATTATATATATATATATAAATAAATAAATGACACAATAGGGTTAGGTTTCTTCTCTCCCTCATATCCTATTTTAAAGAGAAATAATGGCGATTTTCACTACCTAATCCTGCCCATTTGTTGGATATATATATATATTACTACTCAGTCTCAGATTCTTATGATATGTCATTGCAATTATGTTGTATATATAATTGTGTAATATTTTTGTACTAATTAAAGCATGTAATTAATTAGACCCAGGATTATTCAATCTGCAGGAGATCGATCATATCATAATAATGGCTACGAGTGGCAACATCAAGAAAAGGATGTTTTGTTAATTTTAAGGTACAGATACTGTAATCATATGCTAATTATTAAAATTCTGATTATATATGAAAGTGGTAGTTGTGTTTTGGGGACTCTAAAGTCTGAATACTGTGTGCTTGTTTTGTTTTGGTTCTTATTTAATTTGTTTAATTAAGTGTGTGCTTATTTATTAATCTGTTTGTATATAGCACGGTGGTGGCATTAAAGATTTAGTACTACCTAAAGTAAGCTTAACTTATTATGATTTCAATCACACACAAAAAAAATTAAAATTAAAAAAAGGAAAAAAACTTTGATGTACGTACTATTATAATTTGTTGTCTTGCATTTGCATACATCAATTTTATTGACCTTGTCAATTGTTATAATTATTAACTATTAACATAAATGAAGTCGGATTTAGATAGTTTTAAGATTTATTATATTTTTTCAAAATAAAAAAGTTTATTATAAAATTTAGAAAAATCATATTGTTTATCTGGCATCCCATATCCCTCAAGAAGGAAGAAGTGAAGCTCTTATAAAATCTCTCCTAGCCTCACTAATCACTAGTAAGACGCATTTTAGGTGAGGCAAACATACCGTGTGTCTGTTAATATAAAATGGACAATAATTCTTACTATTTTTACTATTTTGCAACAGTAAAGTTGTACAGTACTACAGTATATCACTCTCGTGTATGTATAGGACTACTTACACAAACCTCCTCCTGAGTTTAGGTCTAATTACAGTTAGATGAGCCTTTTGCTTAAAATTACACAAAACTCCCCTACCATAAGTTAACTTCCTTTAAACTTAACCATTGACTAAACTTTTAGGGTCAAATGACTTAAATGCCCCCATTTGTATTATTTTATTATCTAAAATAAATAAGTAAACAAATATTATCTAATATATAATAAAAATTTAAAAATTTAATAAAAAAGAAGAAGATAATGTTGTTATTTTTTTTCGATATTTATCATCCATTTTTCAGAGGAGAAAAAAAAAATGGAAAACATTTCTTTGTTGTCGACATCTATCACCAACCATTTTCAACTAAAGAGAAAATCATCATCATCCGAGCTTTTTTTTTTTTTTTTTCTAGGTTCAACACCCATTTTCAACAAAAGAAAAAAAAAATCATTCACAATCGAGCTTTTTTTTTTTTTTTTTTGGAGATTCATCACCCATTAAAAAAAAAGGGTCCATGAAAGATTTTTATAAAAAATGGGTGATAAATATCGAAAAAATAATAATAACAACATTATCCTCATCATTTTTATTAAATTTTTATTATATATTAGATAATATTTGTTTAATTATTTATTTTAGATAATAAAATAATACAAATGGGGGCATTCAAGTCATTTAACCCTAAAAGTTTGGTCAATGGTTAAGTTTAACGGAAGTCAACTTATGGTAGGGGAGGTTTGTGTAATTTTAAGTAAAAGGTCCATCTAGCTGTAATTAGACCTAAACTCAGGAGAGGTTTGTGCAATTAGTCCATATATATGATAATCTTCAAGAGCGCATTCATTTTTACAGAATCAACATACAATAATTACAAAACACATTGTTCCTTTGATATTCTATGAACCTCACCAACAACCAATTAAAAAAAAAAAAAAAAACTCAAAAACTTAAAATAAAAAAATTAATCTGTCTCCGTACTCAATTAAAGACACATAAATAATTGAATAATAAATGTCTAGGGCATATATACATATATGTACGTAGAGATTGATTGATTTTCTGGGTTGGGAAGTGGTTTATTGTGATGATTAAAGATGCGGTAACTTGTAAAATTGTAGGGTGAAGAATGAGAGATTAAATTGTTGTTGTTGTTGTTGGTGATTGAAACCGGAGAGTGGATAGGTCATAGGAGGGGGGCCATTGACTATTAATTGGCAACTTAACTACAAACAAATGCAGACGGATTGCACCCACATGGCATGTGCAATTTCTAACCAATCTTGCCTAATCATCTGTCTCTCCCGTACCGATCCTCCTCATCTCATCTTATCTCTATGTTTCCGCTTTTAGTCTAGATTAACTTAACTTAAATAACGAATATGAATTTCATTGTCACGAGTCTACCGAAAACTACTGAATTACTCTACATACATGTTTATAAAATGACCGATATGTTAGTATTCGAACCTCTCACCGTAAATAAGGAAGGAGTTCGAGGTGCAAGTATATACTAAAAGGTGATATGTCATGCCACAATTCTAACATTGAGCACTCTCTACTCCTTTATGAAAACAAATTATACTGTTTTCGGTAATGACATTTAGACATTACAATAATGAATAAATGATGCTTGATTAGCTTATCTTGGTCCGACCAGAAAATCATTGATTATGTTCACACGCACCGTAGGGAGAGAGACATCATAAATCACTTTTAACATTGACGCTTAAATGGAATCTGAGCTTTACGAAAAGCCCCAAAAAAGAAGGAAAAGGCCCACTTTGAAGAGAAAATGTAAAGATAAAAATAAAAAATAGGTCAAATCCCAACTAGTCAGCAATACCTATCTTTCCCATGCTTACTGTCCCCTTCCAATATCCCAACTTGAAGATAAAATTATACATTTGTAATCCTCCCAACTACTTAGAATCAGATGCAATGGCAAAGAAATCATACCCCCACATGTTAAAATCCCAATATGCCCTTGTAATATAAGTACAAATTTGATGTTTGATGAGTGTTATTGTGTCTTTTCACAATGAGAGTGTTATCCACCCATAAAACCAAGAAATGTCATGTCACGTGTGGTGCAACGATTAAAACCTGAATAACATTACAAGACCGATGAACTCTCCTTTTTATTAGAGCATCTACAATGGTGACAAAATGAGACCCACTTTAACGAGACCCACTTTAACAAGACCCACTTTGGAACCCATCACATTCTTCCACAATGGTGCAAAATGAGACCCAAAAAGAGAGAGCTAAATGTGGGGTCCATCCAAGTAGACCCAAATTGGGTTCCAAATTTGGAACTCAATTTGGGTCTTGCCCAATGATTGGGTTGGGTTTCCAACACTTCCCAATCATTGGGTTGGGCTTATATATATATATATTTATATAATTTAAATTAAAATATATAACTATTAATTTTAATAATTATATATAATGAAAAAATATAAATAAATTTAATATATATATTTCAATTATTTAAATGTTAAAATATTATTATTAACTTCAATAATTATATATATAATGAAAAAAATATAAATAAATTTAATTTCAATTATAAAATTTTAGTTCAATAAAATTAAAATAATTTGAATGAAAACATTAATTTCAAAACCGGAACTGGAATCGAAATCGAAATCGAAATCGAAATCGAAACCGAGACCGAAACTGAAGCTAGAATCGAAACCGAAACCGAAACTGAAACCGGAATCGGAATCGGAATCGGAATCGGAATCGAAACCGAAACCGAAACCGAAACCGAAACCGGAGCCGGAGCCGGAGCCGGAGCCGGAACCAAACCGAACCATCGG
Organism: Acer saccharum; assembly: GCA_030490815.1. Taxonomy (NCBI): domain Eukaryota; kingdom Viridiplantae; phylum Streptophyta; class Magnoliopsida; order Sapindales; family Sapindaceae; genus Acer; species Acer saccharum. The sequence goes on from CM059872.1 coordinate 32,572,436, forward strand.
AACCGAAATCGAAACTGAAACTGAACCATCGGAACCGAAACCGGATCGGAACCCAACCGAACTGAACTGAACTGAACTGAAACTGGCGCCATGTCTAATCTTATATAATATTTTGTTTTAAATATTTATTTTTATTGTTGATGTAATTCGGTTGTGAAAAAATTATTTAAATCAATCATAATTTGTTAAATAATTATTGAATATATATATATATATATAATATTTTAAAGAAGAGTAATGATTGTTTGAAAAAAAGTTAAAAAAGTTGATCCACTTTTACCTTTTTAATTGAACACCATTGTGAAAAAATGAGACCCAAATAAATAAGACCCAAATGGAAAGACCCATTTTTTACTATTCAAGACCCATTTTTGATGATGTGGCAATAAATGGGTCTTGAATAGTTGTGCTTCCATTGTGGATGCTCTTACCACCGAGTCACGTTGGACGGTGGGCCCAGAAATATAATTGTAATTACAATAATGGAGAATAATAATACAATGAAAGTAAAGTCTATGTTTTGTTTCAGTACTGTAAGTTTCCACCCTGTCAAAGAGAGAGAGAGAGAGAGGATTAGAGAAGGAACTGGAGAGGTGGGTAGTGTTTTGTTTTGTTGCATAGGATAAGAGAGAAAAAATACAAAAATCTAATAGAAATAAAAAATAAAATAAAAAAGTTGTGGTTGCAATTTGCCTATCAATTTGTTGCATCCCCACTCCCATTAACCAATCCTATTCACTCACTCTCTCAATGGGGGATGGCTTTTTGGTTGCACTGCACCACTTCCAAATTTACTAAAATACCTTAACACAAATAAATGATTAATAATTACAAGTAAAAGATAAAAGTGCATAATTAAGGAGACTTTTTTTCGTGGTTAGGGTCCAAATCTCCTACTGAAAGGAGAAGTATCAAACAATCAAAAAGGCAAAACAGATAAGATTAACTACAAAACTCCCTGGGTTTTGCTGAGAGAGAGAGAAAAGGAAAGTCATGGAACATAGCTGAGAGACATAAAAAATAAAGTGGGTGTGTTTTTGGAAATTTGATTGGTGAGTTTTTTTTATTGTTTTTTTTTTTTTTTTTTGTTGGAGATGTCAGGAGGTGGTGGTGGTGGTTGTAGCATAGTTTGGTTCAGGAGAGATCTAAGAGTTGAAGATAATCCAGCACTAGCAGCTGGTGTGAGAGCTGGTGCTGTGGTTGCAGTCTTCATTTGGGCACCTGAAGAAGAGGGTCCTTATCATCCAGGGAGGGTTTCTAGGTGGTGGCTCAAGCACAGTTTGGCTCATCTTGATTCTTCTTTGAGGAGTCTTGGTACTTATCTCATCACCAAGAGATCCTCTGACAGTCTTTCTTCTCTTCTTCAAGTTGTTAAACAAACTGGTGCTACTCAGCTCTTCTTCAACCACCTATATGGTTAGTTGTGCTTTTTTATTTATTTATTTATTTGTCTTTTCTTATCTCCCTGTCAAAAAAATTATTAATTATTAATTTTTAATTATTCTTCTTCATGGGAATACTGGATCATGTGGATTAATATTTATTTAGTATTCATTTGAGCTTTTTCCTTTTTCTAGGGTTTTCTTTTGTAGATTTTCATTCGTTTTGATATATCCATGTTTGGTTTTTTGGATGGTATGAGTATGTAACACTTAAATTCATGAATCATGCTAATGATGTACTAATATATCTTTTATGCTATTTTATCATTGGCTGTTTGCTCTGAAGTTGATTGATTAAAAGGTCATTAGTTTTTTGAAAGGGGACATATAAAATATTGGAATTCAGTATACTGACTCTTTCAGTTCTTTGCAGGTTATGTTGTAGTTATCAGCTTGATAGTCCTATTTAGATTGAACATTGTGTTTTGTGATCTGGCCTTGTTAAATGTTTTGAATGTTTCACATAAGCAATGATAATTTTGCAATTTGTCTGATATGTTGTTATATGGCCTATTTGTTGTCATCCCTTTATAAATTCTTGAAATCAGTTTAAGAAAAGCAATGAAGACAATTTTGCATTCATTTTGTGTCAATTCACTGTTTTTCCAGACCCCTTGTCGCTGGTTAGGGATCACCGAGCAAAGGAGCTTTTAACTGCACAAGGTGTAGCTGTGCGCTCCTTTAATGCAGATTTGCTCTATGAACCATGGGATGTAAATGATGCCCAAGGCCATCCTTTCACGACCTTTGCCGCTTTCTGGGAGAGATGCCTTAGCATGTCTTATGACCCTGATGCTCCGCTTCTTCCACCTAAGAGGATAATTTCAGGTTTGTATAGCTTGTGACCCCAATGCTGCATCTTTTATTTTCGTAAATGAATTTGATCTTTCTCAAGTATTAGGATCGAATGATTCGAATATTGTATTACTCAAAATCTCGAGCTTTTAAAGAACAGAATTTTCATATTTGCTAAACTTTTGGTGCATAGTGCTCCAAAGCATCTGGAAAAGTCCGTAGAAAGTCATATGTTCTATGAGAACTTCAAGAAATTTTACACGCAAAAAACTCGGACTATGATTTGTAGTATAACCATGTAAGTACATTCATTTAGGTGGTGACTGCTTGCTAGCCTGCTTAGAAGGCATACTGGATGTTGCAGGATGCCATTAAATTTTGTATATGTGTCGTATCTAATGAAATGAATCTTTATTAGGAGATTATATATTTTTCAGATTCTTTGGGAAATTAGCATAAGTATGTCTTTTTATGTTTTTCAATCTCCTATTAGATACCTATTGCCTTAGCAAAATTGCGAACATGTACTATTTTCTCATGGCATGCAGCATTTAACTTCGAAAATTTGTTCTGCTTAATTGATACAATACTAAAATTTGTAAGTTGGAGATTGATCTTTTGCCTCTATTTAAACTTGTCTGAAATTCACTGTTTGGTTAAAACAAAAGGTTCCAATATTTTTCCAACAAAGCTGCTCTTTTCAGGTGATGTATCTAGGTGCCCTTCAGATACATTAGTGTTTGAAGATGAATTAGAGAAGGGAAGCAATGCACTTCTTGCTCGAGCATGGTCACCTGGGTGGAGCAATGCTGACAAGGCTCTGACCACATTCATTAATGGGCCTTTAATCGAGTACTCTAAGAATCGTAGAAAGGCTGATAGTGCTACAACCTCTTTTCTCTCCCCGCACTTGCATTTTGGGGAGGTGAGCGTGAGAAAAGTCTTCCATCTTGTCCGCATTAAGCAGGTTTCATGGGCCAATGAAGGGAACAAGGCTGGTGATGAAAGTGTGAACTTGTTTCTTAAGTCAATTGGTCTTCGTGAATATTCAAGATACTTTTGTTTTAACCATCCATACAGTCATGAAAGGCCTCTGCTTGGGCACCTGAAGTTCTTTCCTTGGGTCGTGGATGAGGGCTATTTTAAGGCTTGGAGACAAGGTAGAACTGGCTATCCATTGGTGGATGCTGGCATGAGAGAGTTGTGGGCCACTGGTTGGCTTCATGATCGGATACGAGTAGTAGTTTCTAGTTTCTTTGTAAAGGTTCTACAGCTTCCTTGGAGATGGGGAATGAAGTATTTCTGGGATACTCTCTTGGATGCAGATTTAGAGAGTGATGCTCTTGGTTGGCAGTACATTTCTGGTACGCTCCCTGACGGCCGTGAGTTTGACCGTATAGACAATCCACAGGTGCTGATGATAATTTTAGTAGATCTACTGCAGCTTTGCTAAGTTGATTGGACATTTAGACACATGCTCATGTGAACATATATATATATATTTTCAAATCTTAGTGATGGAAATCATGTCTTGTTTACTCATAGTCTATACTTTTTTCTTCCATGTTTTGGTGTTTAGATATGTGAACACATGTGGAGATACCTCTGTGATAAGGTTTTCAGCGGCAATTTAATCTTGCTTTTTGAAGCTTTTAATACAATTTTTTTGTGAGAAATATAGATAGCAGTGTGCTTCCCTCATAGATTCTGCTTAGTTTTCTACCATTTCTGGTTTTTGTGGTTTTTAATGCATGCTTTTTTATTAGTCCCTTCTACTCTTTCTTAAAGTTACGTCTGTTTTTCACAAACTTGAGAAAGCTGTAAGCAAAATTCTAGAATGCAGCTAATATATTTAAATTTTAACTTATGCATCACCAGCTATTTACTTGTTAGTTTATAGACTTTCATTACAAAAGCATATTCTCACTCAGTATAATTTTCAACAGTTTGAGGGCTACAAGTTTGACCCCAATGGAGAATATGTACGACGGTGGCTTCCTGAACTTTCCAGACTACCGACTGAATGGATACACCATCCATGGAATGCACCAGAGTCTGTACTTCAAGCTGCTGGCATTGAGCTCGGGTCTAACTACCCTCTCCCCATTGTAGGGATAGATGCAGCAAAAGTCAGGTTGCAAGAAGCACTTTCAGAAATGTGGCAGCTAGAAGCAGCTTCAAGAGCTGCAATTGAGAATGGAACTGAGGAAGGTCTTGGAGAGTCCTTTGAGTCGGTCCCAATTGCCTTTCCTGAAGACATACAGATGGAGGAAAACCATGAACCTGCCAGGAACAACCCCGCTGCCACAACTCGGTCTTATGAGGATCAGATGGTACCAAGCATGACTTCTTCTCTGGTGAGAGTTGAAGAGGAAGAGTCTTCCTTGGATCTTCGAAATGCAGCAGAAGATGGCAGAGCAGAAGTGCCAAGAAATGTTAATGTAAATATAAATCAAGAACCTAGAAGAGACACATTAAACCAAGGGGTTCTGCAAACAGTTCATAACAACAACACTTTGCCACAATTTAATGTCACAACAGGGCTGGCAAATGCTGAAGACTCCACAGCAGAATCTTCAAGCACCAGTAGAAGAGAGAGAGATGGAGGAGAGGTTCCAGTTTGGTCTCCAACAACTTCCAGTTACTCAGAGCAGTTAGTGAGTGATGAAAACGGCATTGGAACAAGTTCTTCTTACTTACAGAGGCATCCACAGTCCCACCAAATAATAAATTGGAGGCGACTTTCTCAGACTGGGTAAGAACTCTTTGAAGCATTTGGCAAGTAAAAAAATTTGTCACTACAATTAACAGTGTTTCCCTGGATCCGTTCATCATAAATAACTGTCTATGAGTTCCTTTTGCCTTGGGAGTTAGATTGAAAATGATTGGTCTGTACAGCTGCTCTCTTTTACTGACGCTCTTTAAATTCTTCCTAGCTATTTCCTGAAGTATTGGACAGATTATCAAGCGAACACTAGTGTTATTGAGAGTGCAATCATGTTTTATTTCTATGGTTGGCTATTCTTGACTCTGAATCTTTCTTCTCTTAACAGGTAAAACATATGTACATGACACAGACTGGGAGCTTGGAAGCTGGAGGATGCAATGATGCTTAAATCTAAGGGCCATAGGGATGGTAAATTACACACATTTGTCTTTATCACTAGTCTAAACCGATAGGCAGTACACCTTCTATGTGCATGAAACTTCAAATTAGTCCTGGCAGCCAATCTGCATCCTTTTTCTTATTTCTTGTATCATATACATAGCTCTGCTGTATAGTATTTGTTGTTTGCATAGGGGAGAGAAGCCTCGTGGTAATTGGTAGGGATGTGTAGTCCTCTAATAAACACAGGTTTGTGCCTTTTCAGTTAATTGATTAGGCTGATAATTTAATGTAGTTCATGTTTATTTGATCTCCATTTATTTCCTCTCACTACATAATTACACATGCTGACTGAAATACATGAGTTACATTGAATTTAAGTAGTTCTCCCGTAGAAATAAACACGAAAGCAGAGAAAATCATACAAAAATTTCCCCAAGTTTGATATTTCTGGGCATCAGCAGTGACTCTCCAGAGAAGGGTTCTTATCTGTAAAGAGTGCATCTATGGATGAGGATGTAAATAAAGTTGATTGTATATGCTTCTTGCCTCTTCGGCCATTTCGGGTATTTCAGGCATTTCAGGCTTAGGTACCCTGAGTATTCTGTACACCAGGGCGGCAGCCATGGCACCAATAATGGGGGCTACTATATACACCCATAGATTCTTGTAAACACCAGAGACCACGGCAGGACCTATACTTCTCGCAGGGTTCATTGAAGCTCCAGTGATTGGCCTGCAGAATTCAATGTGTTGACAGGATTTAAGAAGTCTGTTAGGTTGCGCACAGAACTGAGCATACTAGTGGAAAGTAAAAATAATCGTGGGACTAGTGAATGTGTTCAGTTACCCTGAAATCATAACGTTAAACAACAGTGTAACACCAATCGCGACTCCAGCAAAATCCTTGCACTGTTAGGTCAGTCAAGGTTGAGATTCAATATTAGCATGACATTGGCTGATAAAAGAAACAAATGTAGATCAGAATATCATACCGCTCTGTGATCGGTAGCAACACCACAAATGGTGAACATCAAAATAAAAGTCATTATGAATTCCCAAGCGATAGCTTCAAGATCGGTGGTTGCATCCGAATACTGAGTCGTTATCAAATGGATGTTTTCTTTGTCATGAAACAATACTTTCAAGGTCAGGCATGCAAGAGTTGCTCCCAGTAGTTGAGCCAATACATACGTAGGCGACTTCATGAAAATTCACAACAATTTTCAGTTGACAAAAATGAAGAACAAATAAATTTTATATCAAACTTATTCAATTAAACTTGGTAAAACAAAACATCTAGTTCTTACTTGTTTCCATGGAAGTTTACGTGCAGCGGTAAAGGCAATGGTAACAGCAGGATTGAAATGGGCACCAGAGACATGCCCAACTGAATATATCATTGCCATCAAAGCTAGACCCCAAACAAGTGCTATTCCTACAATGGTAAGCTTTTGAACTTGGTCGACCAGAGCCGACCCACAACCCACAAATATAAAAATGTATGTGCCAATTAGCTCTGCAACTATCTGCTTACACATTACACATATAATAGACCTCTGTTAGAACTTGGTATGAGATAACAGTACTAAAAGTAGTTTCATGTTAACTGGGGTTACCTTCTGAAAATGAGATGGAGAAGTAGTATCGCTGACCGGCAATGACCACTGTCGAATACGATGAGCCTTTGCTTCCTCCTCCATGCCTGGGTGTTTATTTGACAGTTGATGCATAGGACTGAAATCTATGGTAATTGAAGGCGTACTAGTCATTGCTGCGACTAGAAACTAGACAACAATGGAAATTTGGTTTGAGATTTTTGTTTGTGGCATTTGTCACAGCGATGAATAATATATAAAGCTTATATTGGACTAGTTCAACTGACAACTGAAAGCTTATATTGGACTAGTTCAAGCTTATATTGGACGAGTTCAACTGACAAGTGTACTTGGAAGCACTATCTTAAGGTATTTTGGATTCATCTATTGGTATCTAGAATTCAGCATCATTAAAAATTGTTAACCAAAAAAGTTGGCATCATTAAAAATCGTTAACCAAAAAAGTTGGCATCCTCTCCAAAGAAGCATTTTCCTCGTAAAAAGGGACCCAGTACCAAGAAGGACCCGATCCAGTAAGGACCTAGTCCAGGAAGGGACCCGGTCCATCAGGACCTGGTCCAGCAGGGACCCGATCCTTGGAATAAGCCAGTGCATCGTGAGACCCGGTCCCAATGGGAACCCGACCTGACCCAAAGCAACCCCGAGTGTCACACCATTAATTAGGATCTGATGAGGATTTGGTTCCAAACAATATCCACCCTCCACAGGTGTCGGGCTAAAATCATTAGGCACGATCTGTCGCTTCCAGGGCCACAGTGGACAAGCAAGAACCAACGGTTCATGCCCACCCGTTCAACATTAGAGAACACAGGTGACCCCGACCAAACCTTCAAGCATCCTAAAGAACCTTCTAGAATGACCTAAACGCTTCCATCATGCACCAACCCTCGATTAGGATAGATGCCGACTATAGAACAAAGTCATGTGAAAGGGAAAAGGAAATGAGGCAACCTGCAAAGTTTGGACTGTGGACAATTAATGCTGGGGCAGCAAATATGAAAAGGGAAAGGTAGAGGATTAACAACTGAGATTCCCCAACAACCGTGCCTCAACAACGGTCATATCTCATCCCACCTAAGCCTTATTCAATGTTAACTATGCCATACATGAAGGGGGTAGCTGTGTTTTTTCCAGCAAAACAGGGGCAGAAGGTCTCTAAGGTAATGAAGGAAATGGTAGAGAAGGGCGCATTACAGTGTGCAGTGAGACAGGCACTAACGTTGTCTCCCGTTGGATAGAACAATGACAACGACATCCCTCGATAGCTAGGAACGTTTCCGGCCAATCCAAGCGGCGCAAATCGCCACTAAAGCGATATGTCAACCCTATTAAAATGCCTAAGGTAGAATAAGGCATAGGTGGAGCAATCACAACCCTCCAGAGCGTGTGTCGCCCGTTGACCTGGTTCGAAGCAACGGTGAGGATCCACTCCCCACCTTTCAGCCTAGGGACCAGGGCCTTCACCTACTTAGATAAGAACCAAACCAAAGGACACACCTATGTGGCATCATCTGGGACCTCTAAGCCTTGCCACCTTAGCATCTGATTCAAAGGAACAATAGGGATCGGGCCGGGACTTTCCCGCCTAAAAAGATGTCCCTCATCTACCACCCCAAAGGCCACACTATAAATACCCCAACTCACAAAAAGTAAAGGGTTGGAACCTTAAGCGAGAATACTCAAGAAAAGACCCTTACTTGGCTGTTACTCTCCTAGATCAAGCTCCATATTGCACGTTCTACTTGGCTACTACCCCTCCTAGATCAAGCTCCATGTTGTCTATTCTACTTGGTCATTGCCTCCTCAAATAAAGCTTCATATAGTCCACCTTACTCGACTGCCATTCCCCCTCCATCATTCCCGTTCGTGTTATTGTTGTAATGAGATTGTATGCCAAGAGGCAATGTATAATGTACCCCTACCCCCCATGTTGTCTATTTTACTTGGCCATTACCTCTTCAAATAAAGCTTCATATAGTCCACCTTACTCAACTGTCATTCCCCTTCCATCATTCTCGTTCGTGTTATCGTTGTAATGAGAATGTATGCTAAGAGGCAATTTATAATGTACACCACCCCCCACCCCCCTTGTGACCAATAAAGAGTATCGCGTGTTTCACTAAATCTCTCTAACCTACACTCAAAACTACCTCATCCTCATTCACATCTTTAGGTTCGGTCATGTGTATCAGCACCGATCCCTAGTAACTGGACCAAGAGTACCCCAGTATCTGCCTTGGTAGAACCGGGCTAACGCTCTATTCGGTCTGGGCCAACCGCGATACACCAATATACCGTGGTCAACTGGTATCTTGGAAGTCCTTGGTGGATTTTAGGATAACAAAAATGTTTGCTTAGTTGTTTTCTGTAAGGACTTGTTTGGAATGGCTTTTGGAGGTTTAAAAGAGCTTTTGGAGCTCATAAGTGGTTTATAAAGCTATTTGGGGAGCTCATAAGTGGTTTTTAAAGCTGTTTGGATAATACATATGTGTTTGGTATGACTTTTCTAGAGGCCAAAAGAGCTTTTAACATGAAAAAAGCTTTTTTGAGGTTTTTATTTATTTATTATTATTTGGCAAATCTCCAGAAAAGCTTTTTTAATATTAAAAAACCTATTTTTATGTTTATTTGGAGGAGCTCAAAATTTGGGCTTCTCTCAAGAAGCTCTTTTGAGATTTTTTTAAAACAAATAAATTGTCTTAACTACCTTTCATGAACTTTAATATTTTAATGTATGCCACTTTCATTTTAAATACTTTGCCACTGTACTTTTTTATAATTTATAACAACAAAGCTTTTTAAAGGCATATTGTCAAACAATTTTACTCAATAAAAGCTCAGCTTGTAAAAAATCTATTTCAGAAGCTCTACTTGAAAAAATCATTCCAAACACACCCTAAAATAGCTTTTTGAGCTCGTTGAATTTAAAAGCTCTTCTAACGAATTTAAAAGCTCTTTTAGAAGAAGTACCTCCCACCTAGCTTCTATTAAAAGGGATTATCAAAAAATAAGGGAAGCCAAAAATGAGCTTAATGGATTATTATTTTTTTAGTCAATTTTATCAATCCTTTAATAAATAACAAAATGAGATTGGCACTTGTATCATCCAACATTTTGTCGGATCATTCAGATAAACCCTAATATCTCTCTCAAATAACAAATGTTTTATCAAATCCACCCTTTAAACCAATGATCTACCAAAAAAAAAATTCTCATCTTTTCAATGGCTTTAAGAACCTGATAACCAACCATAACCATATCACCATTTTTCTCCACATCTTCATTCTCAGTCAATCGAACACAAACTCTCTTTGGTTCACCGGTTCGTGGATTGATCGCATCCTTAGCTTGATTGATTTTTTATTTTATTTTTAAAAAAATAAAAAATAAATAAATAAACAAGAATGACAGGGTTTTTATGGGTCTTGGGATCTGACTTTAAATCCATAAACTCTTCAGAATTTAGTAATGGGTTGGGTTGTGTGAGAGTTGGTATAGATATTTTGCAGACTTAGTTTCAGTTTTGAAGAGAAAATGAGATTTTTCTAGATTTCCAGATATGCAATGGAGATTGAGATCTTTTATATATATATATATATATATATAGAGAGAGAGAGAGAGAGAGAGAGAGAGAGAGTTTGTTTTTAATTTATTTTTTAATTTCCAAAATTATTAAAATGAGATGATTTGTTTTTTTTTTTTTTTCTAGATTTCCAAATATCAAATGGAAAGATTGAGATCTGATATATTTTGTTTTTTGTTTTTAATTTCTTTCCCCAGATTTCCAGATCTCCAAATGGAGATTTGGACTCCAGTTAGAGATTTTTGTAGGTAAGAGTATTTTATTACAATTAACCCGAAAAAAAAATACATATATTTTTCATTCCAATTAAGATATAAATGTCTTAGAAGAGATTTTAAATTGTTACAATTAATAAATAAACTCAAAAACTATTTCTAAAGGGTAAAAATGTCATATCATAAATAGAAAAGATTTAAAAATGTTCGAATCATTCGGTCTCAAAAGCTCTCCTAGATACAAAATTGTTTTAAAGTTATTATCTCAAGGCCTATGTAATAGGGTTATTGAATGACAATGATCGAGAATGATGTTGTATAAAATGGCATATGAAATTCTTATATCAATTCTCAGCAGTCTGCAAATTGACTCTTAAGAACTAAAATCCAATTATTATTGACTCTTTCTCAATAACATATAGTTCGTGGCCTCATTTGAATGATTAAAACTTGTATTATTAAAAAGATATTCTCAATAATATTTTTTAATCTGAATATTTATTAATTGAAGGAATATTAGGCTGATTCGTACTAAAGTTCATTGCACAAGACATAATCTGGAGATGCTAGATTGTTTTGGTATACTTTGAAGTAGACATAAAATAATAATCTGAACCAGTCTAACAAAATCTTAAGTTGGATTGAAAGGATTTCCAACTTGGACTTATTCATGAGACTAAAAATTGTCAATTCTAGTGCGAATCTTTCCAATTTCAATCAATGTTATATGACGGTAATTGAGATGGTTTAGGGGTAAATCTCACCAGAATCAATAAGATTGTAAGTTTAAATCATTTCCTTTCAATCAACTCTCAATTTTGTAATAGTTAAATGATGTTGGGAATTAAATCGATAAACGCGGAAGCGACATGCCTAATATTCACACATAACAAATAACATCTACTAGCAAAAAAATAAGAAGAGAGAAAATAAATCAATCACACACATACAAGATATACGTGGAAACCCTAAATCAGGGAAAAAACCACGGGCTGTCACAACAACAGAGAAATAATTCACTATGTAGTAAATTTGTACAACCACACACTCCATGATTCTCTCTCTAACCCCAAACCCCAAACAACCAAGCATTACTGAGCCCCAAGCTCACAACCGAGCTTACATCTTAGCTCTAAGCTCACAACGCTCATCGAGTCCTACCCCGAGTATACCCCCAAATATCCCCTAGGTCTCCCCTGAATATCTCTCCGGATCTCTCATCTAGATCCCCAGATTAGTGGAGACAAAATGGGCTTGGCCAAGCAAGCCAAGCCTGGCCGGCCCACCCCACCCCACAACTAGGTCGGGCCTATCACGGCCTGGCCCATAAGCAGGCCAAGCCAACGCCTATATAAGGCATAGGCTAGACCATGTCTCATGTATGAGGCCTACAGGTCGGCTCGGCCCGGCTTGTAAGGCCTGCCAATTTTTTTTTTTTTTTTTTTTTTAAAGACTTATTAAATAATATATATTAATATATGCATAACTAAATAGAGCTAAACTTGTAGTAAAATGGTTAAGTCAAACAACCTTTTTGCTAAGACCATGTTCGATTCCCATCCATATATATATATATATATATATATATATATATATATACGGTCCCGTACCTATCAGTGCATCATGATATAATTTTATCAGGATATTGAATGTGAGCCACTCATTTATAACAGTGATTTGACAAGTGCATACATACCAAGTCAAAGTATGTAAAACGAGTGGCTTACATTCAATATCCTTATATAATCCTATCAGTGCGCACTGATAGGATAATTTCCGTATATATATATATATATATATATATATAGTCTTAAAAGATGATGCTAAAAGATGATGCTTTGACAAGTGCATGTAGCCAAGTTAGGAATGGCAAAATTCCCCACGGGGACGGGGCCCCGTGGGGATCCGCACTTTTGGGGTGGGGATGGGTTTCAATTTGGTGGGAATGGGGCGCGGATGGGGATAGATAGTCTAACCCGCAATGGGTATGGGGTGGGGATGGGTTTTATACTCCCCACCCTGCCCTGCCCCGCTTAAAATAATACTTAGTTAAACTACGTAGTTTCAAAGAAAATAAATATATCTATATATAAAAAAGAAAAAGAAATATATATATATATATACACATTAACCGTAACTTTACATCTCTCCACTGTTATTTAACATAAAGTGGACAAAACAAAATACTATTAAAAAAAAACCCTAGCCACTAACTTCAACTCTAAGTCTCTAATCCTCAAACAACTCGAAGTTCACTGTTCAAGCTTAAACCTAAAACACAAGAGGACATACAGTAAGTTTCTTTCTTAAATAACTTTTAAAATTAAAAGTTTAATAACAGTAGTTTTTTTTTTTTTTTTTTTTCAAGTTTCTTACTTAAATAATTCTCAATTCTTAAATTAAATTTAATTCGTTTATCCCTACTTCAAGTAGGCACAAACAAATATGTCTACAGATGCACTAAAAAGTGAAGATCTAATACTGGTGTCATCAAGAGAAAAATGTGTAAACATAGAAGAACAACATGGGGTGGAAACAAACCCAATTGAATGTGAAGACGATGGCAACAAAAGAAAAAGAAGATGCACATCAGTTATGTGGGAGCACTTAACTGATAATTTTTTTTTTGAATATAACTATCATATTCAATAGTTATATATTTGTTATTTAAATAAATAAATAAATATAAATGGGGTAAATGGGTGGGGATGGGGAAAGCACTCCCCGTTGTACCCCGCCCCGCCCCAACCCGCTCCATCTATGGTGGGGTTTTATGAGGGGATGGGTTTTTAAAAAATAAATGGGGTGGGGTGGGGTGCGGGGAAGGCCACCCCGCCCCAAACCCGCCCCATTGCCATCCCTAAGCCAAGTCAAAGTATTTAAATTCAATGACTCACATACAAGGAACTGATATATCTTTTGTCAGTTCGAACTAATAATAAAAAAATTGAGTCTTTCTATTGTCAGTTCTTCCTGACAATAAATATATACATGCATACACTCTGAGTCAAAGTATGTAAATCTAGTGGACTATGGTTTGATTCCCATCCATATATATATATATAGTCTTTCTATTATCAGTTCAAACTGATAAAAGTTATATCAGTTCCTTGCATGTGGGCCACTGGATTTAAATACTTTGACTGATATCAGTTCCTTGCATGTGGGCCACTGGATTTAAATACTTTGACTGACAAGTGGATTTAAATACTTTGACTGACAAGTGCATGCAGCCAAGTCAAAGTATTTAAATCCAGTGGCCCACATGCAAGGAACTGATATAACTTTTGTCAGTTCGAACTGATAATAGAATTTCTGTATATATATATACTCTTTCTATTGTCAGTTCGTCCTGACAATAAATATATACGTTTGTCCTGAGAATAAATATATAGATATATAAAGAGTAATGCTAGATGACTAGCTCTCTTTAGTGAGTGACTCTCGCAATAGCACGAGGTCGGAGAGTAGTGTAACAATGAATAAAATTCGTTCTCACAGGGATTGAGTAACCAATTACCGAAATTGATTAGTTCCAAAGCTATTTAAACAACCGATTATGAAAAATTTCCAATCTAAGTGAATTAACTAAATTAATCTAAATGATTAATTCTAATGCAATAATGAAATAACAAGAAAGTAAACTCGAATGTGATAAAATATAGAGAGATATGCTAGAATTTGAATCCACCCCACCCAACATTTAATGCCCAATTTAGACTCAATTACTCCAAAACATACTCATGCAAATTTGTAGACTCATGCACCATATCATTAACCTACAATCTTGGTCAAGCAAAGTAAGTTACACCCAAATTCATACCCAAGCCTATCTTTCGATTACCCGGAATATATGAATGAATTCATTAAACTTATTGGTGCACTAAATGAGTCCTATACGCTAGCCTAAGTAGGTCTACTTTTCTAGACATGCATAGAGGGCATTTTATCGAACACGTGGTATGCGTCATCGGTCGGTACGTAACACACCACAATAAATCATTCAAAATGGAGATCAATCACTTGAAAGCATTGTAAGCATACAAAAACACCCATACAAATCGCACTTGCATATAATAGATAAATAAGAGTCAATACATAATCCAATTCATGGGTGGGGTTTCAATCAAATCCTAGCACTAGAAGTTTAGCTCATCATATTACACATAATAGCCATACAATAGATTAATTCAAATAAAGACATGGCTATGAAAAAGAGTAAAAGAGGAAGGGTTTAGAGAAAACTAATGGAGAGCTTCTCTTCTTCCTTAGGTCTTCTTCTCCTTCAATCTTTCTTCAACTATCTCCTGCCCAAAAGATGGATTGATGGTGGATGTAGGAAAAGTGAGGGTGAACTTGTGTTTGGATGGTAAAAAGGGAGTGATCTTTGTGGGTTACAAAGGATGGGATTGGTGATGTAAGTAAATGGGAAAAGATGTGTTCTTGATTTAATTTGGGAGAGAATGTTGGTCCAGCTTTCAGAACAAGGACTGCAGAATATATAGTTGAGCAAATTAGGGCAAGGGCAAGAGAGTAAATTCCTTGCTGAAAAGCACATTCTGGGCGAAGGGCGAGCTCGGGGCGAGCTCGGTGAGCTCGCCCTGGGGTCGCCTAAGGAGGCGATCACTTTCTGGACCAGAGAGCTTAGCGAGCTCGGGGCGATCTGCTTGGGCTCGCTTTGGATTTGTGCTGAAAAATCCCGAGAGCTTAGCGGGCTTGGGGCGAGCTTGGGGCGATCTTCTTGAGCTCGCCTTGGGGTCGCCTTGGTTGGAGACAACTGGTCCTGGCCTGAGAGCAGAGCGACCTCGAGGCGAGCTGCCTGAGGTCGCCTTGGGGTCGCCTAGGAGCAGGAAGTTCTGCTATTTGCTTCTTTTTAGCTCCTTTTTTAGTGAATGGCTAACATAACATCTTGCCCCTGCACAACTCATTTAAAGTGTCAAAACCACGGCTTTTACTCGAGAAATGAACACAAAACGATAAGAAATTGGGGCTACACTATGTGTAGAACTAAAGCAATCAACACCCCTAAACCTATCTTTTGGTCGTCCTCGAGCAAAACCAAAACAAACAAACAAACAAACAAAAAGAAAATAGACAGCTAAGGAAAGCAAAAACAACAAGAAATAAAACTTCCGGATAAGTCTTTTAAACCCCTAGGTGATCCCTAGTGGGACGAGTGAAGTCTCGTGAGGGTTTACAGTACGACACCCACAAACGTCATTCCTACTGAGCCAACTAAAGATAGAGATGCAATAATGGTGAACTGAATTGAGACACATGCATGCTAAGACCCCTAAGAAAAGGCTTGGGAAGCGAAAGCTAAGGTGCTACAACAAGAGAGATTGCAATTCCATACTTCTTAGTGAGCAAAGCTTCAAAAAGCATCGAACACAAGAGTCTTATGATAGCATTTCGCCTCGACTCTATACCTTTCCGGATCTCTCTCATTTTACCACTCAGAACCTAGGCTCACTCAACAAACATATATGGTTGGAAATTAGGCACAAGAATTTTCAAAAAACAAGCATATGACGCTTTTGAGAAACCGCTAATGCTTAAATGCAATTGGACCACAAGAACGAATTTGAACATTAAGAACAAGAGCAAAACACCATTTGATGCCATTATCAACAAGCTAAACTCCTCCTAAGGATCAATTAGGACTTCTTTAAAGTTCACGAGATGCTATGATGAGATGGTGGTGGAGAGACTTGGTGGGTATGGGATTATGGGCTAGCTACTAATTATTGTTAAGCTTTCTATGGCACACTCTTCACCATATTAGCGTCTAGGCATGAGTTATTTAATTAAGACATCTTGTGCTCATTTTTAAATTGCTTTTAGATTTTAGCAACTTTTACACTTTAGAGCTTAGAAGGCTAATTACTTTTTTTTTTTTTTTTTTTCATACAAATCAAGCCTTGATCTTTGCACAATTTTCACAGCCTAAGTACACGCTATTTTACACTTTTGATTTTCATTATGATATGGTAACAAGCTATAATCGTAGCAAGTGGGATGGTCAAGTGTTTATGTAAGATTGTGATGATATGTATGATATGGGAGGATATAGTGATGGGGTTTAGTGTGTAGGTCTACATAGATAGGACAATTAAGCACACACACAAGGCATGGGACATGTTTGGGAAATTTGTAGTGACTTAACACACATTGCCTACATCATCTCTATAGGCACAAGTGAAACAAGCAAACAAAGGCAAAACCATGGTGATGCTCTTAAATGGCGCTCTTTTAATGTCCAAAGCATGGAGTGAGGTCCTTTTTATATTTATGCTTAAATATCTACAAGAAGAGTGTATAAGATGTAATAAAGAAATAAATCACACTCATTAAGGACGCTATATAGGCTCTGGCCTCACACGGGTAGTCTCCACTAATGATCTAAACATCTTAAGTGCGATACCCAATTACTTAGACACTTTCGAGTCTGGTAGGGTACGTGCAAGCAATGTGGTGTAGCTTTAACTAGCACAACCTTTGCTTAGACTCAGGGAATCAACACATGCAAAAAATTGCCTCAAACAGCACAATCCAAAAGCATCTCATTAAAGCAAACTAATGCTCCAAAATTTGGCTTAGAACAGGAGAACAAGACTCTAAACACATACAATCATGCAAGAATTTTAAAAAAAAAAAAAAAAAACATAAAATAAGCACACGCAAAAAATCAATCTTGCAAAAATGGTCTTAGAGTGGCCGCACCCCCAAACCTAAACGAAACATTGTCCCCAATGTTTGCACAAAAGCGGATTGGACAATATAGGCTTAGAAGCGGGAGGGAGGCCAAACGCAACCTAATAAGCACGCTGCAAACCTAAAAACTAGGCACAATACAACGCCACACTCTTAGACTATGCATTCTAATTAAAGAGAAAAGCAAAACTGAAATAAATAAATAAAAACAAAAAAAAATAATCCAACAAGCGAAATAATATAGAAAGACAATAAATAGTAATAGTTAAAAAGTTTTAAGAATTCGAGCAGGAAAATAAATAACACAAAATAAGATAAGTGCGGGTGATATAACTATGGATCCTGATGTGGATGGCTGGGATCCTGAGGTGCTTGCTGTGAACTGCTCCCTGACCCTCTGAAAGGACGCCTACTCTCCCTTCGGTATACAAAGGGAATCTCAACTCCTCTGCTGACTAAACCCCTCTGGAAGGCATCCAACCGCTCATTTATGCTGGCAAACTCATTTATATAGGTATTGTGGTTGGAGGTCATCTGTTGGCTCATCGTCCGTAAGCACTGGGAGTTGAGCTCTAGCTGCTCATTCATCCTCTGCATCATCTGGGCCATGGTAGGTTCCTGAGCACCTGTACCTGTACCTGTATCTGGACCACCCCTTTGGTGTTGGCCATCAAAATCTGTGTTCTCTGGGTCATCCACTTCATTCAGGCCCAGGATGTCGTCTTCATTCAGGCCTAAGTCATCATCATCTAGATCATTGGCCCCTATTGGCCTGCCCCCTCTCCGCCTTGCAAGCTCATTGTAGGTCTTCTTACCTATGTCGGATGTCGGGGAAATCGTATTGTCACCGGATCTGTCCCACTCAATGCCCGCCTCCTCACAGAAATGAGTGATAAGGTAGAGGAAAGGGAGTGGCCCTTTTGACTTCGCACCCTTATGAATGTGCTGCACACCAATGTCCATCTGTAGCCTGTTTCTTGCACAGAACAAGTAGCGAGCAGTGTCATACCCCAGATCAGTGCGGTGTCTCTTGGGCGCCAAGGAATAATCAAATAATAGGTTCCAGAATGCCGCATCAAGCTTGAGCTCATTGAGTAACAGAGGACTACGGTATTCATTCCATAGTGGGCTGCCGTCTATCCTCAAATCAGCCGTTAGAAACCCGTTGTAGAGCTCGAAGAACTGATGGTTCGGGAGGCCGTCGACATAATCACCAAGATTCTCGGGCGCCCCAAACCATTCATTTATCCTAGTGGCAGTAATTCGGACCTCTCGCCCCCTAACTACCACTGGTCTGCCCTGAGAGAAGTGGTGAGGCACCATGGCATAATAGAACTCTCTCACCAAATCAAGTGCTGCCATATTTGGGGTCCTCACAAAACCCGTCCAACCTAATGTTTCGACTGCCTCTGGGACAAAAGTGGTGCCGAAAACTGTCAAATTAATCCCTCTTTCCGGCCATACCCTCCTGTTAGCAAATAGAGCCCACTTTTTCGGGTTGTCTGGGTCTGGGGGTGGTGAGATTGTCTCCTTTTCCTTTTCCTGAGGGAGGGGGAATGATGGGAGGGTTTGATGTCTCTCCTCTACTCATAAACCGCTTGGTTTTCTTTCCACTGGCCATATTCACTTCAAACTACTCCAATCACAGGGAAATCACACCACACTTAAATCTAAACAAATCAAAACTACCAAACCACACTTCCAAAGACAATGAAATGATCATCCAATCAATAAATCTTCAATTCAAACAACACACTTCAAAATAAAACTCCCATATCTTCTAACAAACCCTTCTCAATTGAAGCAAAATAGAATGTAGGTAGGAGAAAAGATCTAGATGCTTCTTTCTAACAAAAATGGAGAAGGTTAGGGCTAATTTACCTTAGAGAGACGCCCAAAGCATGCTGCAGCAGTTGAGAGGAAATTTTTGGGGAGAAATTTGGTGAACTGCAGCTTCTATCACGACCTAGGGTTTAAATCGCAATTTTTGTTCGTAGGCGAGCTCAGGGCGATCGCCTTGAGCTCGCCTTGGGCTCGCCCTTGCTTGAAACGGCAGCGTTTCGCTTGTCTGCTTAAGTGCACAGGCGAGCTGATGGCAAGTGTGGTGAACTCGCCTGAAGCTCGCTATCGCCTCGGGTCTGACTTCTCACTTTGCTCCATGAGGCGAGCTTAGGGTGACCTTATTGGGCTCGCCTTGGGCTCGCTTTCGTCTCGGTTTTGGCCTCTTCCTTTGCTGCATGAGGCGAGTTCAGGGCGACTCTCTTGGGATCGCCTTGGGCTCGCTTTCGTCTCGGTTTTAACTGCCTATATGGGCTCCTCCAGGCGAGCTTGGGGCAAGCTTCTTGGGCTCGCCTTGAGCTCGCTAATCTCTCTGCTCTGGACAGTGTGAGTACCTTCATGGGTGACCTTGGGGCGAGCTACTTGAGCTCGCCTTGAGGTCGCTATCTTCTCGGTTTTGGGCACCCTGGTAGATCTGATCAGCTGGAGAAAAATAAAAGTATCCTACAAAATAAACATAAACAACTAGCACACCACATCAAACACGCCTAATCTATCAAATTGAGCTCAAGTAAGTTAATGCGGCTGCAAAAACTAAAAGGAAAGAAAACGAAAGCAATTAAAACTAAACTAAGAAAATTAAAAAGAACAATTAAAACTAATATTTACACAAGGTGGTACCTCCCTTGGATTTCTTGCTCATGGTGGCTCGTGGAGATGTATCACCTCCTTGGGTCTCGGGGCTTCAAGTTCCCAAAAGACTTTTAACCGTTGTCCATTCACCTTGAATTTCTCCCTCTTTTCATTCTCGATCTCAACTGCCCCGTGAGGAAAAATTTCTGTTATGGTATAAGGCCCCATCCATCGGCTCTTTAGCTTACCCGGGAAGAGCTTCAACCTTGAGTTGAAGAGGAGCACCTTCTGACCTACTTGTAGCTCCTTGACCTCTAGCTTCTTGTCATGCCACCTCTTGGTCTTCTCTTTGAAAATCCTCGAATTCTCAAACGATTCAAGCCGTAGTTCCTCTAGCTCACTCAATTGGAGGCATCTCTTTTCACCGGCCTCTTGCATGTTCATGTTGAGTAGCTTAATTGCCCACCATGCCTTGTGCTCAAGCTCGAATGGTAGGTGACAAGCTTTCCCATATACTAACCGGAAAGGGGACATGCCAATGGGAGTTTTGTAGGCTGTTCGATATGCCCACAATGCATCTTCTAACATCTTGGCCCAATCCTTCCTTCTAATTCCCACGGTTTTCTCCAAGATACTCTTAATTTCTCTATTAGAGACTTCGGCTTGTCCATTGGCTTGTGGATGGTATGGGGTCGTGACCTTGTGCTTCACTCCATATTTCTTCAATAAGGCGTTAAACCTCTTGTTGCAAAAATGAGAGCCTCCATCACTCACTATTGCTCTTGGAGTGCCAAAACAAGTAAAGATGTTTCCTTTTAGGAACTTGGTCACCTCTTTGCCTTCACATGTAGGGGTGGTTATCGCTTCAATCCATTTAGACACATAGTCTACGGCAACTAGGATGTACCTCTTCCCAAAGGACATTGGGAATGGTCCCATGAAGTCTATTCCCCAAACGTCAAAAAGCTTCACCTCTAGCATGACATTCATCGGCATCTCATCTCTCTTGGATATGTTGCCGGTTCTTTGGCACCGGTCACACGCCTCCACAAAGCTCCTTGAGTCCTTGAATAGAGATGGCCACCAAAAGCCCGATTGGAGGACTTTCCTAGCCGTTCGCGAAGCACCAAAGTGACCTCCACACTCCTTGGAGTGGCAACGACCTAAAATATCTAGCATCTCCTCTTCGGGAACACACCTCCGAATTACCCCATCTCCACAAAGCCTAAACAAGAGAGGCTCATCCCAAAAGTAGAATTTTAACTCGGCAAAGAATTTTCTCTTTTGGTGCACATTTAACTCCGAGGGCACTATGTCACTAGCTAGGTAGTTTACCACATCCGCAAACCATGGGATTAGTAGGCTTTGCAACTCAAAAAATTGCTCATCGGGGAACTCTTCTTTAATAGGCTCATCATCCTTTCCACTATCTTCCCTCTCAAGCCTCGAAAGGTGGTCCGCAACCACGTTCTCGGTCCCCTTCTTGTCTCTAATCTCAAGGTCAAACTCTTGAAGGAGAAGTACCCATCTAATAAGCCTTGGCTTTGCATCCTTCTTTGCTAAGAGATACTTAATTGCGGCATGGTCCGTGTAGACAACTACCTTGGATCCCACCAAGTATGACCTAAACTTGTCAAAAGCGAACACGATAGCCAACAACTCTTTTTCCGTTGTTGCGTAGTTGACTTGTGCTTCGTTTAGTGTGTGACTTGCATAGTAGATGACATGTTGACGCTTATCATTTCGTTGACCCAATACGGCGCCCACCGCATAGTCACTAGCATCACACATCAACTCGAATGGTAGATCCCATTCTGGGGCTCTCATTATTGGAGCTGAAACAAGCTCCTTCTTCAAAAGTTCAAAAGCCTCTAAACATGCTTCATCAAACACAAATGACACATCCTTCATCAAAAGGGAGCATAAAGGCTTGGCAATCTTTGAAAAGTCCTTGATGAACCTTCTATAGAACCCGGCATGTCCCAAAAAACTTCGGATGCCCTTCACGGATGTTGGTGGTGGCAACTTCTCTATCACCTCTATTTTTGCCTTGTCCACTTCAATACCTTCGGAAGAGATCCTATGTCCCAACACAATCCCTTCTCTTACCATGAAGTGGCACTTCTCCCAGTTGAGAATAAGGTTGGTCTCTTCACATCTTTCAAGCACCTTCCCTAGGTTCTCTAAACAACCATCAAATGATGACCCGAAAACAGAGAAATCATCCATGAAGATCTCAATGTACCTCTCCACCATGTCAGAAAAAATGGCCATCATACATCTTTGGAATGTCGCCGGGGCGTTACAAAGTCCAAAGGGCATTCTTCGGTAGGCAAACGTTCCATATGGGCATGTGAACGTTGTCTTCTCTTGATCTTCGGGGATTATTGGAATTTGGTTGTAGCCAGAGTATCCGTCTAGGAAGTAATAGTACTCGTGCCCCGCTAGCCTTTCTAGCATTTGGTCTATGAAGGGCAAAGGGAAGTGATCTTTCCTTGTAGCCGTGTTGAGTTTTCTGTAGTCAATGCAAACTCTCCACCCTGTGACGGTCCGTGTTGGAATTAGCTTATTGTGCTCATTGGGTACCACGGTGATTCCACCTTTCTTAGGGACCACCTGTACTGGACTAACCCATGGACTGTCTGAAATAGGGTATATGATACCCGCATCTAGAAGCTTTAGGACCTCGGCTCTAACCACCTCTTGCATGTTAGGATTCAACCTTCTTTGGTGCTCCACTGTTGGTTTGACCTCCTCCTCCATCAAGATTTTATGCATACAAATAGAAGGGCTCAAACCCTTAATGTCGGAGATAGACCAACCAATGGCTTTCTTGTGGCTTCTTAGGACCCTCAACAATTTTTCTTCTTCAACCTTTGACAAAGAGGCTGAAATTATCACCGGTAGTGATAGTGACTCACCAAGGAACGCATATCTCAAATGCACCGGAAGTTGCTTCAACTCAAGCTTTAGAGGTTCTTCAATGGAAGGGGGTAGTCTAGGCTTTCCCTTTCCTAACTCCTCGTATCTTCTCCTCTCCCTAAACTTCTTCATTGGTTGGGAATTCAAATGGAGGGCATATTCCGCAACTTCCTCATCTTCATCTTTTTCAGTGGCACCCCAAACTAAACAAGCCTCCAAAGGTTCCTTGGGAGTTCGTTTCCTAACAAATTCTTCAACTAATGGCTCCAACAAGTCAACCTTCCAGCAACCATCTACTTCCATCAGTCTCTTGGTTGCCTTTTTCATGTTGAATACCACGTGTTCATTTCCCACCCTTAATGTCATCTTATCCTCCTTCACATCTATCAATGCTCCGGCTGTCTTTAAGAAAGGTCTACCTAGGGGTAAGGGTATTTCCACATCCTCCTCCATCTCAAGTATCACAAAATCTACCAGGAAGTACAAGTTCTCAACCTTGACCAAAACATCTTCCATGACTCCCTTTGGGTATTTAATTGACCTATCGGCTAGTTGTAGGGTGACATGGGTAGGCTTCACTTCCCCCACTCCCAACTTCTGATAAACTGAGTATGGCATCAAGTTTATGCTTGCCCCGGAGTCAATCAATGCCCTTCTAAATTCCGTTTGGCCAATGGTGCATGGAATAGTGAATTTCCCGGGATCTTTTAGCTTTGGTGGAAGTTTGTTTTGTAGGATTGCACTACATTCTTCCGTGAGCGCCACCGTTTCGAATTCCTCTAACTTTCTTTTGTTAGAGAGTAATTCCTTAAGGAACCTCACATAGGTGGGCATTTGGGCAAGTGCTTCGGCGAAAGGGATATTAATGTGAAGTTTCTTGAACACCTCCAAAAACTTATTGAAGTTGTGAGCATCCTTTTGCTTCTTCAATCTTTGCGGATATGGGATGGGAGGGACATAAGCTTTTACTTGGGGTTGTGGAGGAGGATCATTTGGTGTGGTAGGCACTTCATCTTGACTGGAGTTTTTCTTCTCTACATCAACATCTCCTTCACAACCGCTCTCACCTTCAATAACAACTCCTTTCCCCTTTCCAAAGTCATCCGGCAATTCCACCTCTTTACCACTTCTCAAGGCAATGGCCTTGCATTGTTCCTTAGGATTAACTACTGTGTCGCTTGGTAGAGACCCTTGTTGTCTTCCTTGTTGCCCTCTAGCTAGTTGACCGACTTGCGTTTCCAAGTTTTGGATTGAGGATTGTGAATGTTGAGCAAGTTGATCAATTTTTGTGTCAAGCTTCCTCAAGGCCAAATCTTGGGTCTCCATTCTAGTGTCAAGCTTGCCCATGTATCTAGAGAACATTTCCTCTAGGTTAGACTTTCTTTCTAATTGGTTATTTGGGGCTTGGTTAGGGTAGTTTTGTTGGTGAGGTTGTGGGAATCCAGGGGGTTGTCTTTGGTTGAGGTTTTGTTGTTGTTGGGGTTGGTTGTCCTTCCATGACAAGTTTTGGTTATTTCTCCAAGGTGGGTTATATGTGTTTTGGTAGGGGTTGTTTTGGGGATTTTGGGTGGCATGGTGTTGTTGGGGTTGGTTTTGGAAGTTTCGGTTGTAATTTACAAAGGAAACTTGTTCTTGTGAGCTTGAAGCAAATGGGTTTCCAACTTGACAATCCATGCTTGAATGCGGCCCCAAACACCACTCACATTGGGCTACTTGCACATTACTCGGCTCCGCACTCATCTTGGAAAATTTATTTTGAAGGGCCACTATTTGATGATGTTGACTTGCTAATTGAGCTTGAAGACTTGTCCTCTCATCCACTTCTAGCACACCCGGAATCTTCTTCGGTACTTGCCTTTGGCTTCCCCATTGGCTATTGTTGAGTGCCATCTCCTCTAGGAGTTCATTGGCCGCATCCATTGATTTGCTCATTAACGAACCTCCAGCAGCCGCATCTACTAGATTCCTTGTAGACACCGTGAGCCCTTGGTAGAAAGCTTGCAAAGTTTGCCATTTTGCAAGGCCATTGTGTGGACATTTCCTTTGAAGCTCCTTGAACCTCTCCCAAGCTTCATATATGCTCTCATTCTCAAATTGTTGAAATGAGAGGATCTCATTCCTAAGTCGAGCGGCCTTCCCTGGTGGAAAATATCTATTCAAAAAGGCTTGGGCCAACTGATCATAGGTAGTGATCGAGTTTGGTGATTGGGAGTTCAACCAAATCCTTGCGTCGTTTCCCAAAGAGAATGGAAACAATTTCAACTTGATAAAGTCATCGGGAATCCTGTTGTACTTGAAGGTTTCGCAAATCTCGTTGAATTTCTGAAGGTGTAGGTTCGGATCATCATTTACCAAGCCATTGAAAATACAGGTAGTGCCAATCATCTGAATAATGGACGGCCTGATCTCAAAGGAATTTGCTGCAATTGTTGGCTGCCGAATGGATGACTGGTGCAGCTCGACTCTAGGCATTGTGTAATCCCGTAGAGTACGCTCATCTCCAAGGTGAGGCAACCCTTCTTGCACTGGATTGGCTTAAGGAGGCAATTCCCCTTGATTTTGATTTGCCACATTTGGCACTCCCATGTGCCCTAACTGTGCATTCTGATCACCCATCTCTGCTCTTCTCCGAGCTTCGCGTCTATTTCTTCGAGCTATCCTTTCAATCTCCGGATCAAAGTTCAAGAAGTGAAGATTTTGGCTCCTTGTTCGTGGGTGCATGCAAGAGCAATGGTACCTATCAAGAAAAACAAACAACTAAATTAAAAGGTTCAAATTAGCAATAAACTAACTAGTATCGATATCAATCATCCGCTCAATCCCCGGCAGCGGCGCCAAAAATTGACTAGCTCTCTTTAGTGAGTGACTCTCGCAATAGCACGAGGTCGGAGAGTAGTGTAACAATGAATAAGATTCGTTCTCACAGGGATTGAGTAACCGATTACCGAAATTGATTAGTTCCAAAGCTATTTAAACAACCGATTATGAAAAATTTCCTGAGGTCGCCTTGGGGTCGCCTAGGAGCAGGAAGTTCTGCTCTTTGCTTCTTTTTAGCTCCTTTTTTAGTGAATGGCTAACATAACATCTTGCCCCTGCACAACTCATTTAAAGTGTCAAAACCACGGCTTTTACTCGAGAAACGAACACAAAACGATAAGAAATTGGGGCTACACTATGTGTAGAACTAAAGCAATCACTAGACAACCTAAAAATTTAGCTCAAATTTCAACCCAAATGATGTGGCAAATTAGTTGTCATCACCTTACACAATATGGGATAATGTGGTTAATGAAAAAATCACTTGCCATATCATTTGGGTTGAAATTTAGGTTAAATTTTTGGGTTGTCTAGCATTAGTGATATATATATATATATATATATATATTCAAATATGCATAACCCTGGTCTGTTTCCCACCTATAACAATTTTACAAAAAATAATAATAATTTAAAATTACCCAGGACCAGGCCTACGAGCCAGGCCAGGCCCCCTGGCCTTAACAGGCCATGCTTAGGCCCGGCCTGTTAAGATGGCTAGGCCTCTTTAGCACGGCCTGTTAGAAGACCCGGCCGGTGGCCGCATGGAGTTCCACCTCTGTCCTAGATATTCTCTGGATCCCTCCCCAGATATTCCCATGGATCTTCAGGGGTCTCACTCCACACAAATAACCTAGCAATTAGGATATTAACCTAGTATTTATATTAGTTACATGGAGTTTAAGCCCTACACGAAAACTCTTTTCTTTTACACCTAAGACTTCCTTGTTTCATGCAAAGTCCTACTTCTCTATGCACGAGAACTTCCTATTCCATGTAAAGTCTCTTTTCCTTTGTGTACAAGAACAACCTTTCCTTTTTCCGCACAACTTTCCAGATCAGTGCAAAATACGCCTTTACCACGGTTTGCAACCCGCGCCCTAAACCACAGAATGTCACTAGAAACGACTGCTCGGAATACCGTGGTCTGTGTATTTGCCTCCGCCACGGTCTACACCGCGCTGCATTTGCTGAAAGTCTAAAATTGACTGTTGTCTACACCGCTGTCTATGCACTGTGCCTACGTCGCTGTCCACGGCGCGGGTCCTTCCGGAATCCGATTCTTTAGTTTTTCTTCTGTTTTCAAACCTCCCTCAAACACCATCTCCAATTTCTAAACGTTTCCCATGCAGGGGCAGATCTAGAAGGGGGCCGACAGGGGCCATGGCCCCCCTAAGAAATTTCAAAAAAAAAAAATCAGTTAATAAAAATTTGCAGAATAAGAACTTTTGAGAAGAAATTAGAGAGGTTAGAGGTGAGATTGTGAGAGAGGTTAGAGGCGGGTGATAGGGAGAACTTGTGATTTGTGAGAGAGGAGAAAGATAATATTGGGAAGTGTGTCTTTGACTTTTATTTTTTAAATAAAACTTGACTTTTTAAAAAAAAAAAAAAAATTTTAAATTAAACTTGACTTTGTGTTTGGCCATTGGATTATAAGTTTATAACCCATTATTGGAAAGAATAATGCTTGGTACTGAACCGTTCAGTACCCAAAATACTGACATCATCAATGGGAGTGTAGTACGTGGCCCAATTTGTGAGATAAATGTAAAAAGTAAAAGAAAAAATGCCGCGTGTTACAACGTGATACACTCCCATTGGTGGGGTCAGTATTTTGGGTACTGACCCACGTGATACACTCTCATTGGTGGAGTCAGTATTTTGGGTACTGACCGGTCAGTACCCAAACATTATTCTATTTGAAATACACTTAAAATGCAAGATCACTTATTAGTTTTTATTTAAATTTATTTAAAATTATTTTAAGTTAATTTGATTTGAGATGAATATTATAAAACTAAATTACAAATATTTAAATATATTAACAGTGGTATTTTAATATGTTACGAGGAATATATTTGTTTTATGTCTCTTGTCATTTAAATTATTGAATATTTATTATCAGTACTTTTTAATGTTTTAAAAAAGCTATTAAAATTTATATTTTATTCGTTGGAAATTATTATAAAAAATAAAAAATAAATAAAAATAAATAAAAAAAACTATTCTCAACTATGTTAAGATTAGACATTGGTTTTGTAAAAAGGAGAAACTAAATCATTTTTTAATTGAAATGAAAATCGAACTGAAAATTTAAATGATTTTCAAGATATAAAACAATGACCAATTACAATTTGTCTTGCATGACATTGAATATTAGTTTTTGTCTTGGCCCCCCTAAAGCTAAAATTCTGGATTCGCCCCTGTTCCCATGTCTCTAGAAAGTTTCACATCAGTTGAGTCTCATTTGGTTAACATTGGGTTCACTTGGGAATACAAACCAAAACCTAACAAATGACAACCGTAATAATTCTAAAAGACAAAAATATTGTAATAATGTTTACTGTTTGGCTCATGAAAAGTCTCTCAGCCTCTCAATACTTCCTGGATATCAGGATTCTTCGGGCATCAATATTGTATTTTCTAAGTTTTACTTTGCAAGACAGTAACAATTTACTGTAAAATGTTAATTTTCTCATAGAAAGTATTGCCAATTTGTTGTAAAACCACATTTTCTTTTACAATCTGATGTCAGATTCCATTAAACACGTCTTATCAAAACTAATCTTCACATCTCAAATATTCAAGTCTTTCATGATCTTATTTTTGACAAATTGTGCTTAAAGGTTGCCCAAAACGACCAAGAATTTAGTGTTTTGGCCCTGACGATACTATTTTCCAGTTCTCCTGTCTACCTCCAAACGAAGCATTATTGTAATACAAGATATTGCTTGTCAGATTCATCCAATAATGATACTGAATAGATTAGAACAAGAAAATCTAACATGTAAATTAAAAGGACGATACACAGCTAATGATGATATGACACTTTGCAGACTATATAACAGGTGGTCCTCTGATGAATAATAACACATTATTACAAGACAGAATTACAGAAACCATATATGAACCTGCCATGTCCTTGTAAACTTGTATCATTCTTTAGTTCCCTAACTTCCCTAAGTTTTAGGCAACTTGCACATGTACGGTTTGAGCTGCACATATACTGTTAGATCTCGGCAGGTTCCGGCAGACCCCTGATTAAGAAACAGGAAATATACTTGTCTTTCAGGGGATAAAGCCTATATTCATAATTGGTCAAGTTAATTGAGTGTTTAATTTCTTTGTTGCACAGAGAAAGAAAGCATCAACAAAAGTACTGCAATTTTAATAAGAGGAAAAGCATTGGATTCGATTCTGGGACCACTGTGCAAGTCAACACTTCTAATGTTATCTTCAAAACAGAGAATCAGAGATTTATAAGAAATAATTAAAATCAGTTAAGGAGTCAAAAAGATTTGATGAACAAGGGCATAAAAAATGGCCTGTACGAGATTGGGAAGAGTTTGGAAGCTTCAGCTTTGAACTGGAAAGTTATCAAGCTACTTGTTTAAAAAAAAAAAAAAAAAATGGTCACTACAATAAAGGAGAAGGATTTGAGTGGTACTTCTGATTATAAAAACACAAAGATAATCTATTAAATTAAGTTGATGATGTGTTCCACTAATGATTCATTCTCACTGCATTGGAATTCAGATTTCACTATTTTACGATATCATATTTTTAATAGAAATGAGGTTTTTTTGTTATAATCCAACGTTAATTAAGTATGAGATTAGTTAAGGGTATATAACTTATTGGACACCCTCTCTTTGCAAACTGGTTTTTAAAGGTGAGTTTTACCTAATGAGTTCGTAACCTTTAAAGGAGAAGATTAGCTTCAATAGTAAAAAAAAAATAAATAAATACAAGAAGATGAAGAAGAACTATATAACACACAAACCAAAATCCACCATTTTTTTATTTTTTTTTTATTTTTTTTCAAATCATGAGGTAATCAGTATTATTATGATATTTTTATCAATTGTAGTGCAATTATCCGTATAATTAAGGTAAATTAGTGCAATTTGTAAAAAAATAAAAATAAAAAATAAAAAAACCTTTATGAGCTTATTTGATTGGACTTTTAAAAAATCTTTAATTGTAAAAGGTCTAGTTATAGTAAAACTGTTATATATATATAGTTGTGAGTAATTTTCTAATGAGGATTTTTACAATGCACACTTTAAGCACCTTTTATGAAATTGCATGGAATCAAATGTTTTTCAATGAGATTTTTAGTATGCATCCTAAGAAAATTAAAATACATATTTGGTAAACATTTGGAAATTTTTTGGATTTAAGAACTATTTTTCCTTATATTTCCCTATTTTTAAATGTTTTATCTTCAAAAAATCGAAAATATTAGTTCTTGCACCCTAAAATTTTATAATTTTTTTACATAAATGTATTTCAATGTTTTCACCATCCATACAAAAAATCAAATCAAGATCAATATATTCAATACAATTTCATCAAAGGTACTTAAAGTGTGCATCGTAAAAAGTCCTCATTGAAAAATTACTTATAATTGTTTGATTTGTAGACTTTTAAAAAAATAAATAAATGCCTATTTGGAAAAGCACATCCCCATGAGTTTTTGTCTATTAGAGATTTAAACTCTACTGGCCTCTAAATTTTCTATTGAATTTAAAATAAATAATCTCAAAAGTCTAACCAAACAACTTTAAAAAACTTAAATAAAGGTTAGAGGAGCTTTTGAGGTAGTAGAAACTAGAAAGTCCAACCAAACAAGGCACTGATATGGCTTTTTCACGTAAATACATAATAGTGTCAACCACAATTTTTTTGTATTTATAAATGTTTAACAAGAAACTTTCTTAAAATCAAATAATGTAATTCATGTTCATCTTTAAAAAAATAAAAAAATAAAATAAAAATAAAATAAAAAATAAAAATAAAATAAAAAAACCTCTTACAAAATGTCATAAAACAAAACTAAAAAAAGTTAAAAAAACCGGTCTGAGAAGAGGACTAAAGGTTAAATAGGCTTATTTTCGTTGTTTTTTTTTAATATTATATATTTTAACTTATTTATTTAAAAGAAACAAAGAAAATTAAGAAAGGACATGAAGAATGTGATGCAGATGCAAAGACCTATTCAAGCTCAACAATATTGAAGTCGGTCGTTTGTTTATTTATGTGGAGACCGAATAGTACTGAATTTTTTAAAGACTGAATAGGAACTGAAATCTAAACCTGAATGACATGTTTTTTTTTTTATATTCTCATATCTGAATGTACTGTCAATATGTTTTAAAATTGTCTGAAAATAAGTAGTTTTACATTTATATCAATGTTAATTCCCATGTTAATTAAAAAAAATAATTTAACATGCACCTTTTTTTTTTATAAGATTGCATGTTCTTATGCAAACAAAGTTCAATTTATCAAAACAAAAAATTCATCTAAAAATATTATTTTGCATGTTCTGCAACACAAAGTTCAAGTTCAATTTATTGTTAAAAATAAAAAAGTTCAAGTTATTTTGTATGTTATCCACATTTCTAGTGTATATAATTGAGGCAACCATTTTTGGTTTTTAATTTTGGTTTCCCAGATCATATGCACCAGAAACCAAATAAAAAAAATGGTTATTGATTTTTTATTTTTTATTTTTAAATAGGTTCCTCCATTATATACACAGTCTTTATGAGAAGTGATTATGGTTTTTTTTTTTTTTTTCTTTTTCTAAAAGCTGTTTAAAATAAGAAATATGTTTAAAAAAAAAAGAATTATACACTATATGAAATTAGGATAATTTTAGAAATATATATTCTTTGGGAGGATAGACTTGGAAGAGAATATTTTAATTGTAGTGATTTGGAATTAAATTAAAAGTCTAGATTTCTTTTATTTTAAAGTTGTTTATATATATATATATATATATATATATATATATATATATATATATATATATAGAGTGGTTCTCTCATAAGGGATCCCTTATTTTAATTTCGGTAAGGACCTTCATGAAATTGAGTCGATTTATATGAATTTTGATCTGAATTTTTTTGTGGATGATGAGTTTAATGAAATCCACCTATCAATAAAATTTAAGAATTTTTCAAGCACTACAACTATTTATCATGATTTTGTTAAATATGAAGGCATCGAAAAATGGACGAAATATAGGAAAATTCAAGAAAAATAGTTGCAGTGTTTGAAAAATTCTCAAATTTTATTTATAGGTAGATTTCATTGAAGATATCATCCACAAAAAAATTCAGATCAAAATTCATAGAAATAGATGTGATTTCATCAAAGTCCTTACCGAAATTAAAATAAGGGATCCCTTATGAGAGAACCACTATATATATATATATATATATATATATATACAGAAATTATCCTATCAGTGCATCCTGATATAATTATATAAGGATATTGAATGTGAGCCACTCGTTTTACATACTTTGACTTGGCATGTATGCACTTGTCAAATCACTGTTATAAATGAGTGGCTCACATTCAATATCCTGATAAAGTTATATCAGAATGCACTGATAGGATCGGGACCGTATATATATATATATATATATATATACATATATATATATATACAATCTTTCTATTATCAGTTCGAACTGACAAAAGTTATATCAGTTCTTTGTATGTGGGCCACTGGATTTAAATACTTTGACTGACAAGTGCATACAGCAAAGTCGAAGTATTTAAATCCAGTGGCTCACATGCAAGGAACTGATATAACTTTTGTCAGTTCGAACTGATAATAGAATTTCTGTATATCAGTCTTTCTATTATCAGTTCGAACTGACAAAAGTTATATCAGTTCCTTGTATGTGGGCCACTGGATTTAAATACTTTGACTGACAAGTGCATACAGCCAAGTCAAAGTATTTAAATCAAGTGGCCCACATACAAAGAACTGATATAACTTTTGTCAGTTCGAACTAATAATAGAATTTCTGTATATATATATATATATATATATATATATATATATATATATATAGTTGTTTGACCACTTAAAAAAACAAACAAACAAACAAAATAACTTTTCTTTTTAAGTTTTAAGCGGAAAAAACCCTAGGTGATTTTATCACTTAAAAAATCATACGAAACAACTTTGACACACTGACACACGTTAAGTGTCATTAAATGTTAATTTAGAAAAATAAAATGCCCTAGGATTAATATAGTCATGGCAATGCGCGTGCTGCCGCCTGCCTCTATAGGGCTCCTTGAACAGAAACTTCAACGGAATTCAATGTTGGACCATTTCAATTTGTATCCATTAGTCTTTTGTTGTTGGGTGTGTAGGATATTTATAAATCGAGTGATGTTTTGATTTTTTTCAACATGTGTATTTGCTAGAATTTCAAAAATGTGTGGAGCTTAGGATTCTAATGATTCAATCTTAGGGGAGAAACAACACCCCCGATGGATAAATACTCATTTTAGTATATGTTCTAGTAGAGGGAAGGAAAATCAGATAAAACAAAAGAAATGAAATTAACCCATCAAATGAAAAATAAACGGAACGTCTTAATAATTCAATTCTATGTATAAAGAATCAAAAAAGATATAAGATGTAAAATTTGTATTCCAAATCATACTTGTAGTGATTGATCTCGTCAGATTCTGACAGACATCTAATTCAATTTTATATTCAAAGGATCGTATATATTTTGACCCGAACCACAAGAATATCTAGCAAAGTCCAAGCATAGAAAATCTACCAAACTCAAAATCAAAATGGCCGGTGGCGTCGCTAGCCGAGGGCACACGGCAACTTGTGAAACATGACATACTGAAATTAGTAAAAAAGTAAAATTTGATTGAACAGCAATCACACATTCACACAGTTTACAATTTACATTCACTGCATCCATGTAGGAGGCATAGTCTGAACTGCAGAGTCAATCAAAGTTTGTTGGGTCATGGTCAAAATAGGCACAATTGATAATCCATCAACCTCTAATGGGATTTGTTTCAAATATTTTTTTGATAATATTAGATCAATTATTGAACCTATAATTTATAAGTGATTTGGACTTTGAAAACAAATTATGTGATCTAAACTTGTAATGTGGAGTAAGGTAGGGTCAGTCATTCTATAATGAAGTTAGTGTGTCATAGATTTGAAGGTGTCAAGAAAAGCAAATTTACCCTTTTAATAAGCAACCTCTCTGTATTGGGTCCCCATTAAAGAAATTAATATCCAATCAATGGTGTTGACTACTTAAATTTCCAACCTTCTCTCTTCTCTCCTCTCTTCTCTCTTCTCTCTTTCAGGTCAAAACTTCTCCCTTTTTTATCAACATCCCTATATGTTTTTTACAAGCTTAGGGTTGGTGAATAAAATACAATCTAAATTTTACATGTCCAAGATTGTGGATCTTTTTCCTTACTCTTTAATCTTAGAAAACAATATTCAAAATTATTTCTAGAATAATGATATTATTTTATTTTATTTTAAGTGGGTTTCCAAGTAGATTAGCTTATAGTTTATGTACCGTAGTGCATTTCCCCTTTCATTACTAACCGGGTTCAAATCTATCCTACACATTTTACATGGGTCTATTGATCTCTATGGGTCTCGTAGATTGTTTGTTTGATCTCGGCATATTGATAGACTGTCTGTTTGTTCGATTTCGGCTGGTCCCGACAGATCCTGTGAATCTGTGAATTCTAAAGCAGGAGTAGTGTTGAGCATGATAGAGGTTAGAAAATGCAGAGGAGTGCAAGTGGCTAAGGTTATGTAAAGAGGAAGACTCTGAAGAGCCAATTAAAGAAACAGAGTAAAGTTTACAAATTTACAATTAAAGAAACAGAGTAAAGATTTACAAAGTACAAACACCAAAGTCAACACCAAACAAGTCTGCTATTTTGCCAGCTTTTTTTTTTTAATTATTTTTTTGTTGAAAAAAAAAAAAGATTATAAATCTCTTTTTCACTGTAAAGACTCCTGAAACGGTTATACAAATCATCAAATTCATAGCAATTCTCTATCTCTCTATCTCGATTCCTTCTCTCAAAGTCACAAAGTCACACAATCGAATTTTCTTTAGTCTAATTATTAAATTGTTTTCTTTTTCTCCTTTAGAAAAGGTTTCATATGTTCTCCTTTCTCCTTTTCCTGCTTCCTTCTTTTTCGTAATTTCTTATTCAATTGCTTGCACAAACAAATAAACACCAATAAAAAAAAAAAAACCCACCCAACAACAACAACAACAACAACAGGAAGCCACAAGCTCTGCTCTTTTTGAGCTTCTGATTGATCATATATAGGTAATTCTCCCATACCCACTTCTCCTTTTAACTTGCTATTGGCTTCTTTTTTTTTGGTGGCTTCTTGGGGGGGTTTTAGGGTTGTCTTAAAAATATTTTATTAATGATGGGGTTCTGGTTTTGATTGTGCAGATTGTGAATTTTGGGAGCTGGGATTGGTTTAACATCTAGAGTGGAGGTGTTTACAAAGAGTGGATGTTGAAATTTTAGTTAAACAAGCTGATTGTGTTTTGCAGAATTCTTATTTTATGGATTGGTTATGCTGTTTTGGTGCTTCTTACTCTAAGGTAAACATGTTCCTTGTACTATTTTCTTGTGATTTCCTAATTGGTTTTATGCTTCTGTTCTGTTGTATTAAAGCTTGCTTACTAATTGGATGATACATGTGCTAATACTTGATTATTGGGCAGTTTTTTGTGCTTAGTGGGGGATTTTTGATTTACTGTTGACTCGATTTTAGTAG
Source organism: Acer saccharum (assembly GCA_030490815.1). Classification (NCBI taxonomy): domain Eukaryota; kingdom Viridiplantae; phylum Streptophyta; class Magnoliopsida; order Sapindales; family Sapindaceae; genus Acer; species Acer saccharum. The sequence goes on from CM059872.1 coordinate 32,608,118, forward strand.
GGGTTTTGGTTGGTTTCAAATTCTCTTGTTATATTAGATAATTTTTTCCCCAGTTGAGGGAATTCAATCATTATTCATATGAAATGCGTGCTGGTTTCTTCTCCTCCTCCTCTATCTCTTAATGCTTCTTTGGTGATCTTTTGTTGATGGCTTCATGTTTATTTGGTATATTAGTGCTTTGAAGTGTGTAATTTTTTTTACTCTGTTTATGGTTATGTTGAACCTTGATGCCTGGCTTGTGATGTTTATAATATAATTAAGTAGTTTCTCATCATTATAATACTTTAATAGAACCTTCTTAGTCAATTTTAAGTGAATGTGCAGAGTAAAGTGAAAAATAATTTACTTGGGAGTTCAAAATATAAATTCTTCTATCAAACCTTCAAACCTCTTCCTAACTGGTCTCTATAATGCCAGCAATGTCCTGTCTGTGAGAAACAGGGAGAGTGAAACTGTGGAAGAGTGAGAGTAAAATTCAATGCTTCATTGGTGTAGAGTGTTGTAATTGATTTTTATTTTTATTTTTCCTTTCCGCCCCTCTGTATAATGTCATTGAGGCTGTCATATGCAAGTTTTTGGAAAATTGGAATTACTTGGTGCTTTCTTCTGTTTCTGTCTGTCTAAACTATGTAAGATCTGATTGTTGATATTTTTGCCATATAGCTTGCGGGAGGACGCTCGTCATCTACCTCTGGTAAAGGAAGAAGCCATGAGGGTCTGGTCAAGTTTGGCTTCAGCCTAGTAAAAGGGAAAGCTAATCATCCTATGGAGGATTTTCATGTTGCGAAGTTTGTGCAGATTCAAGGACATGAGATAGGGCTGTTTGCTATTTACGATGGCCATTTGGGAGAAAATGTGCCTTCCTACCTACAGAAGCATTTGTTTTCAAATATCCTAAAGGAGGTATGGTGTTGCTTTAAATTGTAATAACTAAACATTTTTGTTTAGTTAATTGACATGAAATCTGGGATGATTTATTCTTACATTTTCTCTACTAAACATTCTAGGAAGAGTTTTGGGTTGACCCCCGTAGATCTATCTCTAAAGCCTATGAGAAGACAGACCAAGCAATTCTCTCTCACAGTTCTGACTTGGGGCGAGGTGGCTCCACTGCTGTAACTGCACTTTTGATAAATGGTCAAAGGCTTTGGGTAGCCAATGTTGGAGACTCGCGAGCGGTTCTTTCAAGAGGAGGCAAGGCAGTACAGATGACTATAGACCATGAACCCAACACTGAACGAGGCAGCATTGAGAACAGAGGCGGCTTTGTCTCAAACATGCCAGGTTGTTAACTGCTGCCATTTTTTAAAAAGTTCATTACTTAAATATCTATTCGTCTTTCCGCAGGCAATAAAACAGATAACAGATAACATTTCTATTTGAAAATTAATATCCAAATGTAGCCTATGTAACATGCCAAAGAACAATTTATTTAATATTTGCAATCACTTGCAGCAGCTGAAAATAATGAAGAAAAACTCACATAACCCCAAACCGAGTATTGAAGCCTTTTCAACAATATTAGACTATTTGCATGAGATACTATTATGATATTATCTACTACTTCTGCATTTTGGAAAATATTTGTTGTAGGATCTTAAATTGATTTTCTATTAATATATAGTTAAACTCAGTTATGCATATTAGTTTAAAAAGGCCCGGCTAAGTGAGGGAAGGAGCAATTTTGTTTTATTTAATATTTTACAGGCCTCATAAATTTTGTTGCATGAGAAAATTATAGTTGTCTTGGCCCAAAGTGAATTGAGTTTAAATAAAGTATAAGAATTGCTCTAAGCACTGTGATCACATTCCGCTACTTATTTTCGGTGTTTCTCACCAAATTCATGCATGTTCTTAATCAGTTTTTGTTTCCCTTACATAATTACTTGAAGAGGCGTACACTAGAATTGACTTATTTGTTCTAAAGCACACTGTAAAGTTGTTTATTATTATTTTGTTTATATAATGCCCTAATGGCACTAAAAACTGTCTTTGACTTTTTCAGATTTGACTAGCACCATTATTTGTTACCTTTGTAGCTTACTGCCACCCATCAAATGGTCCATTATTTCTGTTGTAACAAGAATGTTTTTGAATTTGTGATGTGCATCTTTCCCTTCTTCCCTACCAAACCACTTTAGTACTGTTTATAAGACTTGTAAGTAACATTGGAGTCTCCCAGATCTTGAATGGTTGATTTTGTTTCCTGCATGGATAATGAGAGTAAAATGTTATCGTGCTGGATGTTGGCCATTACAAATATGGCAGCGTTCATTAATATCTATTACCATGATCTACTTTGAATGAGTTGGTGATAGAATATAGTCATATACAAATGTATAGATTTTATTGTGGGATTTAAAAAACAAGTAGTTGCTGTAGTGCCTTCATCCATGTTTCATTTTCTATTCAGAATTTCAGACTATTTAATTTTTTGGGTTAATTGGGGTTCTCTGTCAGAACTCGCTTTGTAGGAAATATAATTTGATGTTGCCTTTTCACGATAGATCGTGTTGCATATCCTGGAAGCAAGTAATAGCAATTACTCATTTACTCTCAGTTCTATTATCTCCTTGTTGATGGTTGATTTGTACTTTCATGTTAGATAACTCTAATATGGTACCAGCCAACTTCCTTAGGATGTCCATATACAGCCTAAACTTTTAACTAGACATTAGAATATATCAATCGTTTCTTCGTATGTACAAATTTATGCTTGTTTGTATGAATATTTCTTGTTTTATGAGGTAAATTGTGCATGTTGTATGCCAAGCTGATTTGCTGCATAATAGTTTTAATTAACATGAAAACTGCACAACTCTATATCTTTAATAGGGCCGCACTACACCTCTTCTGTGTCCTTTTTATGTTTAAATTTGAATCTTAAATTCTTTATCCTTCTTTTTGCATTGATCAGACAAGGAGGGCAATTGGTTTAATCTTTACTTGGTGTTAAATTTGCCACTTTTTCGTCTTTATCAGGAGATGTCCCCAGAGTTAATGGGCAGCTAGCAGTTTCTCGTGCCTTTGGGGACAAGAGCCTTAAATCACATTTGCGATCAGATCCTGATATAGAAGATAGCGACATAGACCACCATACTGATGTCCTCGTCCTTGCAAGTGATGGTCTCTGGAAGGTAAACCATTTTAGACTCAACTTTCTCCCGTTGATGACCACTGTGTAACCCATGCATGCAAACTATTGTTGAGGTGATGCTTATGAATAATAAATTCATGGAAATTATTTCTCTTTTTCATGTGAATAATTCAGGTGCTGAGTAATCAAGAGGCTGTTGATATTGCAAGAAAGTTCAAAGATCCGCAGAAGGCAGCCAAACAATTAATAGCTGAAGCATTGAAAAAAGACAGTAAAGATGACATATCTTGTGTTGTTGTTAGATTTAGGGGATGAATATTTTAAACCATATTGCTGCGGAGGTTCAGTATATACCTGAAATAAGAGTTTCTTTACGTGGGATACAAATTTGTGAGTAGACCATCCAGATAATGATTAAAAAAGAAGAAGAAGAAGAAGAAGAAGAAGGTGGATAATTTGTCGGGATAATCCTCGTAGTGGTGCAAAAATTTGGAATTTTCCAGAGAAACATGAAAAATGAAGGGTTTCTGCTATGTAAGTAAATTTATGTTATTGATTAGGTTCAGGTGTTTGATATTGTTTGATTTCTTTACAAAAAGGATTTAGGAGTCTGATGTATATTATTTTCTGGTTTGAACAAAAAGACCATGAATCTGTGTGTAGATGGAGAATTCAAATTTGATTGTGATTGGAAGAACTTTTGATGGTGAAGTAGGGTGTAGTTTTGACCCTTTATATGATGTCAGATTGATCATTGTTCAGGGCTGTCTCCAATAATTCATACTGGAAGGCATGCACCTGGTTAATTGATTGATAATTTTGCTTAATTGACAATGATTTGTCCTCCAAATTTATTAATTTAAAGACAAAACTCAGTTCCAGGAAGTTATTCCAATCTGAATCATGCCTAATCAAAACTGTTTAAAGCATTCATTCTATTTTGATTGTTCGATTTAAAAAGGAGTGAAGTGAAGTCTGACTTGAAGTGATGAGCCATCAAAATTGAAATTATTTAAGTGAACTGAATAATGGTTGGGTGCTGATCGGTCGGCACCCAAGCGCATTATTCTTAATTTATTTCAAAGGAAGCTGCTTAAATATGATTTTGTGTGATTGATTATTTCTGTCACATGTTAGGATGTAAATGGGTTGGCCGTATACATCAGGTGCACTAAAACATTTCTAGACTTCCATGTATATATACTTTTTTAAATATTATAATAACTCGAACCCATAAACTCTTAGTGTATGTATGACAGACATATCACTGAGTCAATCTCATTTTATCACTCCTTTGTATGGTATTATAAAGTCGTCTAAAAAAGCCCCCATGACATAGTTTAGTTGGTAGATGGATGAATTTGGGGCTTAGGCAAATGACTCGTAACTTCGTAAGTCAGCGGTTCGAATCCTACCAAAAGCAAAAGTTTCATTAAAAAAAAAAAAAAACATGGTCAAAACATAAAGTGGTCTAAAAAAAAGGAATTATAAAGGAATGTGAAAATAACAGTGAATGGGCCTTATAAGTGGTAGAGGAAGAGCAGGGCCTAGGCCCAGGCCCAAATTTAAAGTGATAGAAAGCTCAGCCGCTCCTCAGCTACTTGTTTAGGGTTTCGAACGAGAGGTTGGTTGTTGCCTACTTGCCTATATATTGCCTTCATTCTTCTATCAACAGCCGTATCTCTCTCTGCTCTCTGCTCTCCGCTCTCCGCTCTCTAGTTTGCTTAGTAGTAGTAGTTGGTATTGATAATAGGTAAATGCCTCTCCTTTCAGCTGCAAGAGGTCCATTTCTTGACGGCTTTGTTCTAGTGGCATATATTCAATCCACAGGTTTGGGGGTCTTTTTTACCAGATTGTTTGCATTCTTTGCTTCTCTGGCCTCCCCTTTCTTTGGTACATTTTTTTATTCACTTACAAATACTTTATTCTCAAACTTTGGTACAACAAATATACCAAAGTTTGAATATATCATTTTTATTGTAAGAAGCGTTCGTTGTTTTTCTCCAGACTTTTCTAGCCATATTCGTTGCCGTTGTTGATGATTCAACTAGCTACAAGTCTCATTTATTGTCAAAATGAGACAGTAGGTTTACATTTTTATTATTATTTTTACCAGATTACGTATTTTCCGAAAAGAATTCCTCAATCCTAACAAACCCTAACCCTAATGTAATTCAGATCATTGATATGAAAGGAGGCAATTCTGCGCTGAGCGATAAACACATTAAATTTGTTCCATTTTTCAAAAAACAAAAACAGAAACGCTGAAATTGATTTATCTTTTTTATCCATTTTTATTTGAAAACATGAAATTAAAATTAATTGATTGAGATTTTACACTGTTTTTTTATTTCATTATCTGTAATTCTGTATTCTATTAAAAGATAAATTAAAATTATGATTTATTATTTTTTTTATTTCTTTTTAAAGAAAGTTATGATTTGAAAGAAGAATAAAACAGATTAATTTATTTGACTTTAAAAAAAAATAATTAATGGGTGGGTTGTATAAAAATTAAAACAAAAATTTGAAAACATATTAGTTATTAATTCATCTTTTCAAATTTTTGTTTTTGTTTTTATGGGGCCTGCTAATTATTTATTTTTACTTTTGTTAAAGTCAAATAGATTATCGACTGTTTAATTTTTTTTATATTGTTAGTATTAATTGGGTACACCCAAGATGGGTACAAACCCAACTACATGGCCCTGGCCCATGAAGCCTAACCAAACACCTGATAATAACTGTTGTAATAGTTATTGTAGATAACTGCTTGTGCAGTTATTCTACTGACTCCACTAACACATTATGTGAGATAATATAGTACTAAGTCATATATGAGCAATAGTGTGTGCAAGTGAATTAATGTGAGTGTGTGTATTACGTAAAAAAACATAAGAAGAAAGAATCACGAATTGTACATTTCTTTGGTTCTGGATAGAATACAAAAATGTTTCACAGGTCAGGAAAGAGCCACCAATAAATTGGGACTCAAACTTAAACCACAATATAAGAGTACGTTTGGGAGAGCTTCTCAAATAGATCTTTTTGCAATAGATCTTTTTGTAGTAGATCTTTTAGAGGTAGAACTTTTAAATAAAAGTCGTTGATCGTTTGGTTGTCAATTAAAATAGAGCTTTTTTAATGATAGAATTATTAAAATACTCTAGCAAATATTAAATTATAGAGTTATATAAGAGATTTTAGTGTTATTTAAAAAAACTCCAAAAGATCTACTTGGAAAAGCTTTAAATTTGGGTTTTTCAAAGTAAATGTAAAACAGCTTTTTTAATCATCTAAAAGCTCTACTGGGTGACAACCAAACGATATAAAAAAAATTGAAAAGAACTTTTTTAATTAAAAAAGCTCTTTTAGCCAGTAGACAAGCTCTCCCAAACGGACACTAAGTATCCTCTCTTTACAGTTTCTCTCTTCTTTGTATTTCACGGTATACACATTCACACTAATTCACTTGCACACACTATTGCTTATATATGACTTAGTCCTATATTGTCTCACATAGTGTGTTAGTGGAGTTAGTAGAATAACTGCACAGGCAGTTATCTACAATAACTGTTACAACAGCTATTATCAGGTGTTGGGTTGGGCTTCATGAGCCAAGGTCATGTAGTTGGATTTGGACTCATCTTGGGTGTACCCAATTAATACTAACATATATATAAATTCATAATTTTATCTTTAAAAAATCATAATTATTCGATTATGAAAATGAGATAAAAATATTTCCTTTTGTAATAAAATTTAAATCACTGATGAATAAAATGGGAGAGAAGAGAGAATATTATTACCTGTTAAAATTCACTTCACTATTTCTCTATTTATAAACTTGGGAGTTGAGAGACCACTTGCTTTGCATGGGTGTGTTTGGTATGAGGATGGGATTAGGGATGGGCGTGGGGCCCAATGGGGTGAGGGAGGTTCCCTTCGCCAACTACCTCCCTCAAAACCCATTTGGGGTGACTAGAGATGAGGGTGTTTTGGGGGGAAGTTACCCCTCCCCCACCCTCAAACCCTATTTCTTCCATTTCTTTTTATTTTCGATTCATAATTCGAAAATTGGAATTTGGAATACAATCATTCAAATATTTAATTGGCCCTGTTAAAATATTCAATCCAAAAAGTAATTAAAATATTCGTTATAAAATATATAATTAGTTTAAAGAAATCCAAAATAAATACAAATACTTCTAATAGAATATTACAAAATAAAAGTCAAAATAAATCAAATACTCATGTACTATGAGTATCACCAAAAGACTCTTCTATTTTCACTCTTCAAATGTCTATTTACTAATCTATGTGGCAATTTGATGAGTGAAAAAAGAAAGGTCCTTCCAAAAGCCTCTTCAATTAGAAATAGGTTTATATTATTTTAATGAAATGTTCAACTTTTCAAATACTCATACATGTGAAACAAATATTATTTTTAGGTGATATGAAAATCATTTAAATGACCTTTCAAATTATTAATATATTATTATTAAATATTAATTATTAGTCTCATTTTAAAGATCTAAATGAGACATTTCTAATGGTATAATTTTTATGATGATAAAATTTATAAATTAAAACTTATTATATATTAATTGAATTTAATTAAAAAGATAAAAAGGTTATAAATGTTAAATATTAATGATGATGTGATATAAAAAATACAAAAATAAAAAAATAAAAATAAAAAATTGCCAAATCAAGCCAGATAGATTATGAGAAAATTGTTTTTAGCCTTCTTTCATATTTTAATTGTTTATAACCATTTTGCAATAAAATCTTTCAATCCCTAGCCAAAATTACAAAAATGCCCCAGCCAATTAATTTTTAATTTTTTTCCCTTTACTCTTCTTTTCTTCCACGACCTCTCTTCTTTCTTCTTTCCTGCTCTTTTTTTTTTCTTCTTCCCAGTCTTCAACTTCTTCTTCTTCATCTCATCTTCTTCATCTCTTCATCTATTCTTCTTATTAAATTAAAAACTAATATTAAAACACACACACACACACACACACACACACTGAATGGGGATCCAGTGATGGGTCTCTATAGCAGATGAATGGACACCCAATGTGGGTCTCCATAAATCGGCAAATCGCCGAGGAAGGAGACTCGTCGCTCCTCGGCGATTCATCTCCATCGTGTTCGAAGGATTTGTTTTTGAGGTGTGACGTTGTAAGGTTAGGGAATCGATGGTAACGAGGATGATGGGGTTGACTTAGTGATGATGATGATGGGGTTCGAAAGAAGAAGTAGACGATGTTGATGATGATGGGATTGACTTAGTGAACTTGTAGAAGAACAGACGTTTCTTGGGATGCTTTGATTAGGTGAATTTGCAGATGAACAAATCTATAAAAGAACATAAGTTTTAATTAGGAATAATCCAACGCATGTATATATTATTGGTCTTGGTTTTTTTTTTTTTTTTGTTCCTTTCTTTTTTGGTTGTTTTTTTGAATATTTTTTTGCAGATCTGTTGATTTCAAATTATAGGGAGGAGGAACAGCTTCCTTTGTTTCTCTGTGTGGATGCCTAGAAATTGCAAGAAAGCTTAAGAAACCATGTGGGGTGTTGGATGAGATTCCAGCTCTTGAATATGGATTATTGGATGGAATTCTAGCTGGAGTGTTGAATCTAGATCTAATGAAAACTAAACTCATTTTGTCCGATAAAAAGATAACGTTAACCTTATGAAAGTTTAAGGCGCATCCTATAAGTGTTTTTCATTTACTGTTTTTTGAAAATAAAAACGAAAAACGAAAATGGTGTTTTTGTTTTCAATTTTGAAATCCGAAAACGCGTCTAATAAAATATGTTGAAAGCTGTATTCTGAAAATAAAAACATTAAAAATGCATCTGGTAGGTTAACCAAAAATATCAAAATTTTGACAATAATTCTTCCCAAAAAATTATCAACTAAGTTAGGATTTTTTATTTCACATTATAACCTAAAAACAATTTGGTTAAACATTTTATTTAACATTAATTTTTTTGGAAAATCACAAATTATCAACTAATAGATTCAACACTAAACTCATAATTAAGAAACAAATATTAATTTTTATTAAAATAATAATAATTTTTTATTAAATATAAATCACATTGAAAATTTTAAAATATATAAAAAAATCAAAACAAAGGAGCGGGTTTGCAGATTTGATGGAAGGGCAAATCTGCTCCACCCACGCTAGAGGAGGTGAATTTGCTTCATGGAGAAAATAGGAAGGAGAAGTAGAGAAGTAGAGAAGAAAAAGAAGAAGACGACGAAGGTTGAAGATCACGATGGAAGAAGTAGAAAGAAGAAGAGGAAGGTTCTGTCAAAAAAGAAAAAGATGAAGGAAGAAAAAAAAAATTGTATGTTTTTTGTTTTTTTTTTTGAAAAAAAAAATGACAAACATGTTTTCCGTGTTTTCAATTTTAAGACTGTTTTGTTTTCTATTTTATTTTTTTTTTTTGAAAACAAAATGAAAAAAGTTTAATAAACGCGATTCAAAATCGTTTTCGAAAAACAAAAACAAAAACAACCCAAAAAATGGGAACCAGACAAGCCCTTAAATTTACAAAATCTCACTCTCAATCTTTCTCTCTCTTCCTCTCTCTACTTTCTTGACGTCTATTTTCTTGAGCTCACCTTCTTTCTCTATATTTCTTTACTACTTATAAGCCTAAAAAAGATTTTTGATTTTTTTTTTTTTTTTTTATATACTAAAACTCATTCTATAGGCTTTAAAAAATAAAAATAAAAAAGCAACTCATTAAAGGAAAGAGAGAACATGCATTAGCATGGGCAATCAACCAGGACCAAAGACTCCACAGATGGAGGACAAAACTCAAGCCAAAAACAATCATTAACGAATGACAAAGCCAACTTAACTAAATTATGAGCGACTACATTCGCTTTCCTACAAACAAACAAAACAGAAATAGGTTCACTTATAATTAACAACAGGATATCACTAATGATAACCTCCACATCAGACCGAGGCGCCACCCCTGACTTTAGTAAATCAACAGCAAACTTAGCGTCAAATTAGATAACAACACGAACTAACCCGAAATCAACAGCGAACCTAATTCCTCGAAGCATGGCAATAGCCTCAGCCACTTGAGGACAGAAGCAAGCAATGATTGACTGAACAAATGATCCTATAACTAAGCCTTCATGGTTGCGAACAATAATGTCAACACCAATTCGGTTATTAGCCATATCAGTAGCTGCATCGGTATTGACTTTATAGCTCCCCACCACTGATTTACACCTTTAAATGGCATGACTATGAGCCATCCTAGGCTTCTTTAAAGTCTTAGAATTGGATGAACGAAAATCATCAATAAAATTCGATGACCATCCCATTATATTCTCCTCACAATGTCAAATATAATATATTAGATTTTTTTAAAAAAAAACTTATTAAAACTTTAGATATAAATTAAAATTAAAATTATATATATATATATACATATATATTGGGGGAAATGGGGGAATGGGTTTGGGGGAAGGTCCCCCCACCACTTCCCCCGTTTATAAAATGGGGGCCAAGTTTGCCCCCACCCCCAAAACCCATTTGGTGGAAAATTTTGCCCCCAAAACCCCATAGTGGTCTATGGGGGATGGGGCTCCATGGGGAAATGCCTATCCCTAGATGGACAAGACGGTACAGAACATGCAATTGTTTCGTATTGTGTTTGGAATCTCTAGACGGGACAAAAGGTTCAAATAATTAGAGTGCCCCTCTTATACATACATATATATATATATATATATATATATATATATAATCTTTCTATTGTCGGCTCGAACTAATATAAAATATATCAGTTCCTTGTATGTGGGTCATTGGATTTAAAAGATGTTTTGACAAGTGCATGCAATCAAATCAAAGCATTTAAATCCAATTACCCACATGCAAGGAACTAATATATTTTATATCAATTCGAACCGACAATAGAAAAACTGTATATATATATATATTCAAGAATAATTTACTTTCAACTCGAACTCAAAGCATTCATGCATGCAAAAATATATATATATATAAATGCCAATAATACTCTTATTTAAATGAATGTTTTCACTTTAATACAATTTATTGATAAACCCTCATAAGTTATTAACACACCAAATTTCACAAATGATAAATTCTTAATTTCTCTAGAATCGAAAACACAGTATGGAGAATTCTTAAATTCTTAAATTTCGAGAAGCTCTACTTTAGGTTTAGTTTATATAGTTATGTTCTTAAATTCTTAAATTCTTTTCTTTATACCCACCTACGGTTATGTTCTAAATTATCTAAAGCCAATTAGAATCTAGATTTTTCAACTTACATTAAAAGGAATGTTGGAAAAATCTATCAGTTACATAATAATTAATCAAATCTTTGTCTTACAGTCATTATAATCCAAAAATTAAAAAAATAATAAAAAAGTTTAGTATTTAATTGAGAGTTTGAAGGAAGGGTGGGTGACCATTCCCGTTTTGGTGACCTAAGACTTGTTTTTCTCTCACAGGTTGCTTACAATCCAGTCTACAATGTTTTCAAAAGGGATATGCCGTAGATTCTCCCCACCACACCACCCCTTCAAACAAGGAGATTTATTTATTTATTATTATTATTAATTTAATCTAATTATTTATTTTAAATATCGTCAATGTACACTAAAAGACAACAACAATTTTACCTCTTTTTAATAAAAAATTATTAATATTATTATAATATAATATTGCATACCAGTATACCACCCATATGGAGACCAATATATTTTGAAGCCAATTCTCTCATTTTCTTTATACCAATAAATATGATACTTAAAATAGAATTAGGGTTTATTTTTTTTTTTTTTTTTTATTTTATTTTATTTTAATAAAATGGTATAGATGAAGATATGATTGTACATAGTATTTGGTTTATTTTTAATTAAACTAATTTGTCCTTATCGGAAAATTCCTATTGGGATATTTTTGTAATGAAATTTTTTATTAAAATATAGATGTGTTTATCATATTTATGGGTGTCAATATCGACAATCATATATATTAATATATAATATTGTATTACTATATATAATAATAAAATATTATATATAAATATAATATTATATATAAATATAATATATATATATATATACAGTGAGTCTCTCATGAGGGATCCCTTATTTTAATTTCGGTAAGGAACATGATGAAAACACATTGACTTTAATGAATTTTAATCTGAATTTTTTTGTGGATGATGATTTCAATGAAATATACATATGTACAAAATTTGAGAATTTTCTGAGTACTAGAACTATTTATCCAAATTTTGTTAAATACGAAGGCATCGGAAAATAGGCGAAATATAGGAAAATTCAAGAAAATAGTTCTAGTACTCGGAAAATTCTCAAATTTTGTACATATGTATATTTCATTGAAATCATCATCCACAAAAAAATTCAGATTAAAATTCATTAAATTCAATGTATTTTCATCATGGTCCTTACCGAAATTAAAATAAGGGATCCCTCATGAGAGACTCACTGTATATATATATATATATATATATATGAGGTTTTCGCGTTTGAGGCCGAGCTTCTTTTATCTTTTATATATATATAGATATTGTCTAAGGGTTTTTCAGCATATGATCCCTTGTGATATTTTTTTCCCTTAGGTCAGTCAGTCCAATATTATTTTATATATATTGCACAGTTGGAATTACATGGATGACATACATATATTGCACATGGCCGGGGTGCTTTCTTTCAAGCCTGTTTATGTGGATCCATTGTCAATGATGTCAAGGCTTTTTTCTAAATGCCAGTAACAGACTAACAGGTCCAGGAATGTGTATTTGTTGGCAATTACTCTAAAGACGATAATAATTGGCTTGTGTGTGTATTGTTTCCCTTCTTTAATGGTTCACTTTGCAAAAACACACAACGCAAAATCCTAATATTTTTTTGGTTCCTCCAACGGTTACATCTAGTGAAAACAATAGAATACAAAATGAAATAGTATTCAGTATCCACCTACATTCATTTGGGATTGATTGTCTTTTTCAATTGCCCAAGGCTAGATTGTCAATTGCCACCAACATATTTGCACAATCCATGTACCCCTGCAAAATGTTACAAGAATGGATGAGTCCCAAGTTCTAAATGGCTGCATTTTGAAATCAATTGCATAAATGTTATATTTTTAATGAAAAGTGTTAATTGGCCATTTACTCAATTTCCTTCATAGCAAAAAGAGTGTTGATTGGTCATGCATTCAATTGTCTTGTAAAAAGAAAAGTGTTAGTTGACCATTTATTTGATTTCCTTCAAGTTTCAAAACAAACTCTTATGTTAAAATAAACTAATCAAAGTTTGCACACGCAATGGGAAAACACTTGCCTGAAGTGTTCGAACAGCAGCAAACTTGTCAAGAATCGTCTCTAACGTTTCTTGAGGCAGACCCAACTGGTCTACTAAATATTCAGCATGATGCTTTAATACAATATCCACATCCTATCAACACAGAGAGACAAAAATAATGCCTTAAAATGCTTGGCGTTTTCGTATGCAAATTTCTGACAACAAAACCAGAAAAACAAAATTAAGCCACACCACCGATCTATTAATCAGTATACCACTCTCTGCATGCTCCATGTTTAAACTATTATCAAGTAAAAAGTGTTCAATTTTTTCCAAATCTTTCTACACATACCTTTGATATAATCCTGCCATCCCAATATGCATACTTTAAACTTTCAAGTTTTACCGTTTTGCATAGGTTGTCAATGAAAATCTGCTCCGATACACCCTAATCAAATAAAAAGTAAAATGATATAATTGAATCACCAAGCAAATGAGAGAACATCTTGAAAATTCATGGCATGAAAAACTCACTTCAGATTTCTCTATGCTTCTAATATACCGATAGCCAATAATGCAGCCCCCCAAATTAAAACTAGAGATCTGCAAAAAAAAAGGGCAAAAACTTCAACAACACCATATTAGATATGTTCCAACATATAGCATACCCAGTGTTGTTGTTCCAATAGTTAGTATCTGCAACTCACTTCGACCAAACACAATTGTAATACACAGGATACATGATTAGCAAAAAAACAGAAAACATCTAAAACACAGAAAGAAAGAAAAAAAATAGAGCAATCGCAGACTTACGTGCTTTTGCATTGAATCTGCAATCAAATCAATACTGAATACTTCCCTATCCATAAATCTGCAGTGTTGACAAAATTCACAATGCACAGGCATACACTGAGAACCCAATCAAAAACAGTAAATCATCTAAATTCATTTACAAAATATAATTCAATTTCTAACAAACAGCTTCTTATTAATCCAATACCAAGGATTATGAGAAAAAGTTAAGAGCTAATACTAACCCTCATACACAAGTACCAAATTATAACATTTAAATAGAAATTCTATAACATCCTCTATTCCTCTTGTTCTCTTCTGATATATTCACTAAAAAACAAAAATATTGTTTTGCTTTTTTGTTAAAAGTGAAGAACATCTTGTAGGAAGTTTGATGCGAGAATATCTCAATTGACTTAATAATATGAATAAGAAATATCATACTCTAAAGGCACGGCAGTTTTGCTTTCCTTGTCCGACATAGCCAAAGAAACATACTTATCACCAACATGCAAACCTAGTAACCCATGGCGACGCCGATATGAAGTTTTTCTCCCCAGAAAATGCTTCAACATCATGGGCTTGACAAACTTCATCTACCACCCAATCAATGGAGTGAAATTTTAGGAAATGGGACGACATACGTCGGGAATCAACATCAGAAAAGAGAAAGAGAAGGCAGCTAGATACTATATAATCGGAAAAATATAAGGAATTCAAAAAAGAAACAATGAATAGCTAAACATACCTTGTGCTATTCTGCGCTGCGTCAGATCCAAGTAGGTGGCAGCTGGGTAGTGACTAGCGAGCGGCGAGAGGTTGACAGTGTAAATTACAAGGATAGGGTTTCTTGGCCTCAAATTTATTTACTTTTAAAATTTTAGAAGGGATAATTAACCCGGCCCATAAGGGTACATTATATTTTTTTTATCTGGGTTTGAGTTTCTAGGATTTGTTGAATGTTGATTGTTGATGAAGGTGGTGTAGATTTCCTGGAAAACTGAAGAACTGAAATGTGATTGATGTTGAATGTGGTTTGGTGTGGGTTTGTGATGATGGTGATTTCTGGAAAACTGGAGAGGTAGTGTCTGGTTGTGAAGAAAGGGAGATGAGAGGGAAGTGGGAGATCGATGATGGTGATTGGGACTGGGTTTGGGTTTGGGTGGTTGGATTTGACTACTTGAGGGTTAGGGTTTGGTGATTGGAGATGGATTTGAGGGTTAACACTTTTTCAACGAAATTTTAACAGAAGGATTAAACGAGATAACACTGAAAATCGAGAGACCAGTTTGGCTATTAGATCAAACTAAAGGGACGAAAATGAATTTAACCATAATATTTAATATTTAAAGTACCGTTTAAATCCAATTATTCATATACAAGGAATTGATATATTCGAACTAACAATAGAAAGATAATGGATAAAATTTATAAGTAACCATAAAATTAGTAGCTTTTCTAAATATACCCGAAATTAGTATTTTTATTGTTTATAATTTATACCATAAAACTCTACTATTGAGACAAAAGTGCTCATCAGTCAAACTCTACTATTGTTTATAGGTTAACTTCGGTGCTAGGCCTGGGGTAGGTGTGGCTAGAATTTCAGGTGTCTCTTGGTGCCCCCCTGATTCTGGCATCTTCAAAGTAAATATGGATGCTGCGGTTGATAAGAATGTTGGGAAGATTGGTGTTGGTATTATTGTTAGAGATTCTAGAGGTAAGGTTTTGGCCTCCAGTGCTCAACCGATCTCTGCAGGTTTCTCCCCTGACATTGCAGAAGCTTTGGCCATCCTTAGGGGGCTGTCTTTTGCACGTGTTTCTAGCCTGTTTCCTTGCATCATTGAATTGGATGCCCAGGTGGTGATTTGAGAAAAACTTACCTGTACCCGGTGCAATAGTCAGCACATGCTGAGTGTTGCACCCCAGCCAATCAAGTGTTGACACCTCATCCAACTCATCCAACTCAGCCATTCAACTCAGCCATCTAACTCAGCAGACCACCCAACCCAGCAGCAGAAGACGACGGCGAGATCCAAGATCGGCGGCAGCGTGAAGCGACGACAGCGACAGCGACGGCGACGGCGACGGCGACGCCAGACGTGTAGCGTCATCGTCGCTGCACATCCGTTGCCGCCGTCGCCGTCACCGTCACCGTCACCGTCGTCTTCTGCTGCTGGGTTGGATGGTCAACTGGGTTTGAATTTGTTGAATGTTGATTGTTGATGAAGGTGGTGTAGATTTTCTGGAAAACTGAAGAACTGAAATGTGATTGATGTTGAATCCAGGCAGGGGCGTAGCTGGAAAAAAATTTCGGGGTGTGCTAATCTATTTTTTTTTTCTTATTTAAAAATCCTAAAATTTTGAACTAACTACTAATTAAGTAAAAATTTTCTTTGTAAGAATCAAACCAAAACAATAAGAGAGAAATTTCATTAAAATAAATAAATAAATAAATAAATGATATACTTAGTAAGAGATAATGGTAACACATAATAAAAATTTTCAATGTATATTTTTCTTTTCGATTCCCAAAAGTAAAATAAACCTTAGCTTTCCTAAGATTTTTCTTCTCTTTTCTAACTTTGCTATACCATAAGAAGATGCCTTAAAATACAAAACCTAAATCTCAATAATAAAATACAATACTTAAATAACAATCATAAAATACAAAACCTAAAATCAAATTCATTCTAAGTAAATAAATAAAAAAGATTAAATTTAGGGGTAATTACCCTAATGGCCATCAACTTTTGCCACCACTATCAAAATGGCCACCAAATGGAGAAATGGATGGAAAATGGCCATTTTTGGCAAACATTGTTACACTAATGGCCATTCCATCCAATTCCATCCAATAAGTGGCATTTTGGTAAATATGAGGATAACATTAATTTATTTTAGATAATTTTTGGAAATCAATTTTTTCTTTTGTTTTTTGAAACAAATAATTATATTTAGTGTGTACATATACATATAGCATATCTCAAACATATATATATATATATATATGTATATATATACATATATATTTCTTTTCAACTTATCTCAAATATATTTTTTAGAATTTTTAAATTTTGTAACCTTAATCTTTTCAAAAAAGAATATATATATATATATCTTTTCAACTTATCTCAAATATGTTTTTTAGAATTTTTTAATTTTATAGCCTTAATCTTCTCAAAAAAGAAATACACACACACACACATATATATATATATATATATGTTTGAGATATGCTATACGTATATATACACTAAATATAATTATTTGTTTCAAAAAACAAAAGAAAAAATTGATTTCCAAAAAACATCTAAAATAAATTAATGTCATCCTCTTATTTACCAAAATGTCATTCATTGGATGGAATTGGATGGAAATTGATGGAAATGGATGGAATGGCCATTAGTGTAACAATGTTTGCCAAAAATGGCCATTTTCCATCCATTTCCCCATTTGGTGGCCATTTTGATAGTGGTGGCAAAAGTTGATGGCCACTAGGGTAATTACCCCTTAAATTTAAGGGAAACTTTCAAATTGAGAGATTTAAGAGAAGAGAGAAGTTAGAGTATGGGATTTGGGAAAGTGGAAAAGAAAGAAAAAGTGAGTAAAGAGGTTTTTTTTTTTTTTTTTTACTGATCTATTTTAATAAAGTTTTTGGGCTAGTAGGACATATTTTTTTTAAGGTTTGTTTATTGGGCTTTAGTAAGTTTAGAGTTAATATTAAACTATTATGGGCCAAGCAAATATTCTAATTTGGGTATAACTACTTTTTTATTTAATTAACCAAAACATAAAATATTTTTTAAAAAAACTTGGGTGGGCTGTCCCAAGCCCTTGAAGAGCTCCACCTATGAATCCATGTGTGATTGATGTTGAATGTGGTTTGGTGGGGGTTTGGTGGGGGTTTGTGATGATGGTGATTTCTGGAAAACTGGAGAGGTGGTGGCTGGTTGTGAAGAAAGAGAGAAGAGAGGGAAGTGGGAGATCGATGATGGTGACTGGGTTTGGGTGGTTGGATTTGACTATTTGAGGATTAGGGTTTGGTGATTGGAGATGGATTTGAGGGTTAACAGTTTTTCAATTGAAATTTTAACAGAAGGATTAAATGAGATAATACTGAAAATCGAGGGACCAGTTTGACTATTAGATCAAACTAAAGGGACGAAAATGAATTTAACCATAATATTTAATATTTAAAGTATCATTTAAATCCAATTACCCATATACAAGGAATTGATATATTCGAACTAACAATAGAAAGATAATGGATAAAATTTATAAGTAACCATAAAATTAGTAGCTTTTCTAAATATACCCGAAATTAGTATTTTTATTGTTTATAATTTATACCATAAAACTCTACTATTGAGACAAAAGTGCTCATCAGTCAAACTCTACTATTGTTTATAGGTTAACTTCGGTGCTAGGCCTGGGGTAGGTGTGGCTAGAATTTCAGGTGTCTCTTGGTGCCCCCCTGATTCTGGCATCTTCAAAGTAAATATAGATGCTGCGGTTGATAAGAATGTTGGGAAGATTGGTGTTGGTATTATTGTTAGAGATTCTAGAGGTAAGGTTTTGGCCTCCAGTGCTCAACCGATCTCTGCGGGTTTCTCCCCTGACATTGCAAAAGCTTTGGCCATCCTTAGGGGGCTGTCTTTTGCGCGTGTTTCTGGCCTGTTTCCTTACATCATTGAATTGGATGCCCAGGTGGTGAGTTGAGAAAAACTTACCTGTACCCGGTGCAACAGTCAGCACATTGAGTGTTGCACCCCAGCCAATCAAGTGCTGACACCTCATCCAACTCAGCTATTCAACTCAGCCATCCAACTCAGCAGACCACCCAACCCAGCAGCAGAAGACGAAGGCGAGATCCAAGATCGGCGGCAGCGTGAAGCGATGACAGCGACGGCGACACCGGACGTGCAACGTCATCGTCGCTGCACATCCGTTGCCGCCATCGCCGTCGTCTTCTGCTGCTAGGTTGGATGGCCAGCTGAGTTGGATGGCTGAGTTGAATGGCTGAGTTGGATGAGTTGGATGAGGTGTTAACACTTGATTGGCTGGGGTGCAACACTCAACATGTGCTGACTGTTGCACCGGGTGCAGGTAAGTTTTTCTCGTTAACTTGATCAACTCGGATAGTATTCCCCTGTCAAATATTGGCTTAATTGTTCATGATAGTGCCCAGGTCTTAGTTTGTTTTCCTTCTTGTAAGGTTGTCTTTGCCCCTTGGTTGGCTAATAGCACCGCTCATAGCCTAGATAAGTTTGGTCTCTCTCTTGTTAGCGATTTATTTTGGATGGAGGAGTTTCCCTCTTGCGTTGCTCCGCACCCAGCTCCTTGTAATCCTTTTTGCTCTTAATATATCTTTCTTTGGTCCAAAATATATATATATATAGTCTTTCTATTATCAGTTCGAACTGATATAAAATATATCAGTTCCTTACATGTGAGTCATTGGATTTAAAAGATGCTTTGACAAATGCATGCAACTAAGTCAAAGTATTTAAATCCAATGACCCACATACAAGGAATTGATATATCTTTTGTCAGTTCGAACTGATAATAGAAAAATTATATATATATATATATATATCATATTTATATAAAAAATAAAAAATACAAAAATAAAAAACCCTAATCACTCCCCATAGAGACCGGTGCATAGAACTCATTTGAAAAAAAAAAAAAAAAAAAAATCAGTTAACTTTTTTTTTAATTTGGTTTCCAGTGCATATGATCCAAGAAACCAAAAAACCAAAAATAGTTTCCTCACTTATATACACTGGAAACGTGGACAACATGTAAAATAACTTGAACTCTTTTTTTTTTTACTATAAATTGAACTTAAACTTTGTTTGTAGAACATGCAAAATTATATTTTTTGATGAATTTTTTATTTTGTTAATTTAAACTTTGTTTGCAGAAGAACATGCAAAATCTTATAAATAATGGTACATGTTAAATTACATCTTTTGATTAGCTTGGGTATAAATTTAAAATTACTTATTTTCAGACAATTTTATTTTTAAAAAACAAACATGTTGACAGTACATTCAGATGTGAGGAAAAATATATATATATATATATGTCATTCAAGTTCAAATTTCAGTCCCTAAACATCCAGGACTATTCAGTCTTTAGACAAAAAACAAATGACCCCTTAATGTTTTTCAAATCTAAGTAAATGTATTTAATTAATATATATATATATATATATATATATATATATATATATATATACACAGTCTTTCTATTATCAGTTCGAATTGACAAAAGTTATATCAGTTCTTTGTATGTGGGCCACTAGATTTAAATACTTTGATTGACAAGTGCATACAGCCAAGTCAAAGTATTTAAATCCAGTGGCCCACATGCAAGGAACTGATATAACTTTTGTCCGTTCGAACTGATAATAGAATTTCTGTATATATATATATATATATATATATATATATATATATATATAATTAATTAATAAAATTTTATCCTACAATGCATACTTTTCAATTAATAAAATTGTATTCACTAAAAAAATTGTAAAAATTTTATCTGTTGTAGAAGAAATTTAATATATGTAGAATATAAATAATGAAATTGTTTCATTATTTGGCAACTTAGAATCGAGCCTAGTTGTTTAATAAAAAAAAAAATAGAGAAACGAGCCTAGTTTGGCTACAGAATATACCAAGGTTTTGTAAATTAGATTATGCTTGATCTTCTCCTGGGCAGCAAAATGCTTCACATTAAACTGAATCTTGATTCTTTGTTCAAGCACATACATCAAAATAATTAGGACAGATATTATGTTAAATAATTGTGCAGCAATTGGGTGAAAAATATATTGAAAATTCAAATGTGTGATGTGTTTTCAAGACAGAGAAAGTCTGTGATACATGGAACAAAAACTTATTCTTTCATGTCCTGACTCACAAGTGGCAAATCAATTAAACAGGACAGTATACAGCAACATTAAAAAGACAAAAGAAAACAAAAATCTTAATTGTTGGGATTTTCAAGTGAAAGATGTAAGAAAATTGGTGATCCAGATTCCAGCAGGAGATGATTCATAATCATTGGTGTTTTAGCTGCTGAGAATCAACTAAGAAGGATTTTAAGTGGTTGTAGTACACCTTTGGCTTCTCTACATTGAAAGCATGTCCTGCGTTCTTGATGATTACAAGCTCAGCATTATCCCCCAAATGCCTGCATTTCAACCAAACCAATTTCATTTGCTCTGCTTCAGTAATTACAAAAAGTCACACATTCAACTATATATCTAGGAATTTACCTTTTGAGTCTGTGACCCAACTCTAATGGAAATATTTGATCATATTCTCCCCACAGTATCATAGTAGGCTGCATCACAAGTGAAAACCATTTCGCTTAATCACGAGAAAATACATTAATGTTATTGAAAGAAATTCCAAAATCTACCTGACAAATCCTGGAAATTTTAGACATGTTTCTGTCTCTGGGTATAGCTCGGATCAAGTCCCTCTTCTCTTCTACATACTCTGTACACATAACCTGCACATGTGAAACAATCACTAGCTAGAACATAATTAACAATAACAATGATCACCAACAAAAGTGTTCTGAGAAATTAACAATATTTTCATACATGGATGAAATCGGCGAGCAAGCAAGAAGGCAGCAAACCCAGAGGAGGCGGCTTGAAGAAACTGTAACTTATCAATTCTCTAAGCTTCTCAGGCGATTGAGGCACCAAAATACTTGAAGCCTCTTCCAAATCCGAAACACGAAACATCCCATCTCTCAAATCTTTCTCTTCCATGCACACACCAGAACTACATATCACAACTCTCTCTACATTCTCCTTAAACTGCGCAGCCATACTGTATGCAACAAACCCACCATAACTGAGACCCACAATACTCATCTTCTTCACCGAATTGGCCTCCATGAGTTTCATCAAACACTGAGCTTGAAAAGACTCACTACGTTCAGGGCTAGTGCTGTATGAGTCACCGAAGAAGATCAAGTCAGGAACATAGACATTGAAGTAGTGGATTATGTTGGGGATTATATTAGCCCATTGCCATAATGCATTGGCACCCAGTCCATGGATCAGGAGAAGATCCGGTTTTGAGTCGGTTCGGGTCTTGGGGACCCAACAGTGCATTACAGTGCCGTCTTTGAGGTCGGTTACTGTGGATCGTAGTCCTGATTTTGTGAAAGTACAGGATTGTAAACACCAGTTCTTCACTTCCGTGAAGCTAAAGCACCTTGGCATTTGATAATTGAAAGTGATTTGTCAAGCAAATCAGCAACTCAGTTCATTTGGGTAAGATGGATCTGATTCTGGTTATGGGGCTTAGGGGTATGTTTTGTGGTCAAAAAATAAGGAAGAAAACAGAGAACCAATCAAGAAGATCAAGTTCAATCAAGAAGATCAAGTTCTACCGACTGCTTTTTGCTTTTGGGATTTTATTAATCAAAACACAAAACATTTTACAAATAATTTATAATATAAGAAAGTCTCACCGTATACATTTTATAATTATGCTTTATATTTACCGATTGATCTTGATAGGTCCCGATCAACCATTTACCCGTTTATTTGTTGTTGGATTTTATTAAAATACATTAATACTATTAGTTAAGAAAAATAAAATGATGTAATATAACCAAAACCATTCTAATCACGCTAGTGGCGGACCTATGAATTTTAACCAAATGGGTAAAATAACAATTATATTAAAAATTAAGATCATAATAAAATGAATTTCTTTTACATAAAATTTTTTTGATGATAATATATTGAAGTTTAAATAAATAAAACAAAACAACACCTATTCAAGATGAACTAAATAATCTTACGTTTTAAAAAATAAAAGCAAAACAAGAAGCACAACATTAAAATTTAAATAATAACAAGAAAAACAACATAAACAATAAAATTGCAATATTTATTCTTCTTAAAATAATAAATTACAAGATAATTTTATAATAAGAAATTTTGTTTTATAGTTACAATGAATTCACTTAAAATTTATACAAAAATAATCGATTAATAAATATTACTAGATATGTTTTTGATTATTTTTTTTTTTTATTCTTCTAATTATTGGTAAATTATTGATTTATTGATTCGAAATAAATTAAAACTATAAAATAAAGAAAAATGCCAAGGATAAAATAAAATGAATCATATTAATAGATGGACTACTTTAATATAATAAATTAAAATTTGAGATTTTAGGGTTTATTTATTAGAAACTAAAATTATTAGAAATAATAAATGTTCAAAATAATAGATAATTTAACATAAAATAAATTGAATTAAGTAATCACAAATTGAAAGTAGCTAAGAAGTTGACAATAACAAAAAAAAGAAAATAAATTGTTTTGTTTTAGAATAAGATGAAAATTTAAGAAAAAAATTAGAAAAGATGGTAAAATAAAAAGGACATAAAAAATTATTAAAATTATATTATAAAATTATATTTATAAAATAAGATATATATTTTCCTTGAAAAAAGTAAATGATGGGACCACCAATACAAAAAGCGATAGAATACCAGTTTTAGTAAAAGGTTTTGCTATATTATTGTTATTTATTATGTATATATATACATACAGTCCTTCTATTATCAGTTCGAACTGACAAAAGTTATATCAGTTCCTTATATGTGAGCCACTGGATTTAAATACTTTGACTGATAAGTGCATATAGCCAAGTCAAAGTATTTAAATCCAGTGACCCACATATAAGGAACTGATATAACTTTTATCAGTTTGAACTGATAATAGAAAATTTCTGTATATATATATATATATATACGGTCCCGATCCTATCAGAATGCACTGATATAACTTTATCAGGATATTGAATATGAGCCATTCATTTATAACAGTGATTTGACAAGTGCATACATACCAAGTCAAAGTATGTAAAACGAGTGGCTCACATTCAATATCCTTATATAATTCTATCAGGATGCACTGATAGGATAATTTCCGTATATATATATATATATATATATATATATAATTGAAAGCAAAATCAATTTTTTTTTTTTTATAATTTTGAGGTAGGGGTCCGCCTCTGATTATTTATTTATCACGCCATTAATATATATATATATATATATATAGCCCTTGAAAAGTTGTTTGGTTTAATTTAAGGATTAAGAATAGCCCTCGTGGGTGGTGATGATATGTTGAGATGAAGTTTTTTTTTTTTTTTTTTTTTTTTTTTTTTTTTGAAAGAGAGATGAAGTTTTTATATTTCTATTTGTTTTCTAGAATTTAAGATGGGCACGCCGCACGTGCACGTGGTTGGTTGCTGTAAATTTACAGTCCATTTATTTATGGAGTCTCTGAAAGTTAGGTAGATAGAATTTATGTGTTGGTTAATGATCCGAGTCCCACTTGATAGTACCTTTTAATTATGATTATAACCCTAATTATCCTATAATTTGCAGAACATGATGCAAAGTAGCAAGTCACTCAAGGTTGACCGGAACAATATTATTTTACAGAACACTAGGGCTTTTTGTACTGTTTATTTATTTTACAATTTTAGAATATTTGTAATTTAAAAAAAAAAAATGTGAAAAGCGTGCAAAATATGATTTTTTTTTTTTTTTTTTTTTGGACTTTTTGAGTCTCGTCTCAAATAATTTATGTCCACTGATTTTGTACAATCATTTTTATTAGATGTTTCTTTGCCTTTCTTATCTTGCCCTTTTGTCTTATTTAAAATTTTTTGAAGAAATATAATATATCATCACATCAAAACGTTAGGGATGAACGTTGTGGTCCAATGGGGCGGGGAGGGTCCCCCCACCCCCATTCCTCAACCCTTCCCCCACCCCTCATTTGGGGGCCCATGGGGGATGGGGCCCCATGGAAAACGTCCATCAGCACCACACACTCAATAGACATGTTTCTAGCATGAGACATTTTCAATGGTGGATGAACATATGAATTATGATGGTCCAAGAAGAGATAGATACAATGGCAGTAAATTAACCATGGCAACTGCCATTAACAGTCGCTTATAAATAGCCTTGCCCATGGCCACTCCAATGACATTCCAAATGGTGGGAAACTCTCAAGACTCATATGTGAAGCTGTATGTGACTTCGCTCTTTCAGTTATTAGAGAACCTACATACAAAGCTATAAATGATAGAATCGTATTATACCCTTTGAATTCTCTTGCCAACAATCTCTCTCTACTAATAATTTTCATTAACAAATACTAGATTAATCTGCTAATATTGAAATAACTTATATGGAAATCAACGTACCCAAATAAATTTTACTAATAATGTTCATCATTAAAAACTAGATTGGTGCTAATATTGAAAGAATTTACATTTAAATCAACAACTCAAGTTGAAGCTAAGCAAGATGTAGAATTTACTAATAATTGTCGTTGTTGTCGTTGTTGCCACCCTTAAAAGCTTTGAAAAACATTGTGATGACTCTCAATATGGACCTTTTCATCCACCTCAAACCTCTTTTAAGCAATCTGTTTGGCACATTTTCTCCAGCAGCTTTCCAGTAGAAAGAAAAACCAGCAGCTTTACTATTGTTGGTGATTAGATGATCTTCATCTACTGAATTGAAGCACATTTTGTAAATATCTTCCCTGTATGTTTCGATCAATAAATGCTCGATGCTCTCCGGTTCCTGTTCTTCGATATCAATGTTGCATTCTTGGTAATCAGCACCTGCCATTGCCAATGCTTCAATTGAGACTGACATCTATCTCTCTTTCTTGACAAACCTCCCTTGGAAAAATATTTTGGTGTTGGTAAAGTTTTGAAGGAAAACATGGAATTTATTTAGTTTTGAATCCTTAGAATTTTAGTTGAACTCATGGTAATAAAAGAGATAAGTCTGCTCTTGAGTTCTGGTCTATCTTTTTCAATTAAGATTAAATTTTAAAATTTTCAGATTATCTTGAATTGTATCTCTCTAGTCTAGTCTCTATCTTATTCAGAAGTATATCCCATCTATGATTCATTATCTAGATTACATTACATGAGCTTTAAAATAGGTTTGGGTCCTATAAAAAATCTACCTAAAAATTAAATGCAACTCTCTGTGCTTATCGTTTTTTTTTTTTTTTTTTTTTTTTTGAGAATGGTAGTTATAGTTATAACCATATTATCAATACATGATTATCACCATATAGGCATATACAGTACCAAATTGGACTATTTGATTATCACAAACGGTATTTAGCTACCATACAAAACTTGTATAGATGTTGGAGGTATTTTTTTTATTCACCACTTACGGTGATGGCCATTCGAAGATATTTTCAACTTGAATGAGCACTCTTCACTATCAAATCACATTGCACGGTGGTGGTGTTATTGGAGTATTTATGAGAGAGATTTTTTTTTTTTTTTTTAGTTTTTTAGTTTTTTTTAAATGAAAATCTTTGAATCCAATAACTAACAAATAACGGTAATTATACTGTAACTGAACCAGGATATAATAATTAAATGGCTGCTAAGAGATTTTTAAATATCACAAATGCTAAAAAAAAAAAAAATCTTTTGTAAGCAAACGTCTCAATTCAAAAGAGTCTAATGTTAAACGTCTCAAAAGTAAACATCTCAAAAATAAGGTGTTGATATTGTCACCCATAAAACTAATTAATACATCAATATTTTATTAAAAAAATAATAATTATAAAAATATCCCAATAGAAATTTACCAATAAGGACTAATTATTTTAATTAAAATTAAACCAAATACTATATGCAATCGTTAATTACACACATATCTTCTATATCTCTTTATTTAAAAAAAATATAAAAAAAACCCTTATGATAAAACCTAAATTACGATAAAACCTGATTAAACTCTAATTTTATTTTAATTATCAAACTTTCTCATCATCACATTATTATCATACAACAAACTAATGGAAAAACAATTTTTAAAGGACTCTGATCCATACTGAGGTATTTATTTCTTTACTTTATTTTTATTTTTTATGAACTCAATCAATAAGCAAAAAGTGATAGAGTAGGTTTTTTTTTTTTTTTTTTTCTTTTCTAAAATCATCTTATATAGCTATCTTTTTTATTTATTTTAAAAAAAGATAGTTGTATAAGAGGATTTCAGATTAAAGATCTATTGGCCTACATCTTCACAGTTCCAACGGTAAAATGAACCATCTTGATTCCAAAAGTAATATGATTTTTTATATATATATAAATTGGATGTCTTAATAATTTAATAGAGTTTATAAATAAAATATATTAAAATGAATATATTCATTTCAATAAGATACTATTGGCATTAGGATATTTTTAAATTTTAGACATAAATATACTAATTAATTTTATGGATGGCAATATCGGCTCCAAAAACTTAATTATTCAACCTTTTTTCAAGAAGAGTTCCGATTAGACTTATGAGTATGACTAGTGTACGGTGGACCCAAAATATACAATGGTACTTGCATTTAATTAGATTTCGAAACAATCTTTGATTAGGGTTCCAAAAGTATATTATAATCATAGACGGAGTTTGGTTAGTTTAGTTCTTGTCCTTGTAGGAAACTTTTTCAACATCATGTATGTCTACAGTTAACTACTTATAGTAAGCAATTTAGCTCCACCATTCAGATTTCAATTTATTTCACTACTACGTTTCATCTTGCTTATAGTTTTTCTGCTTTTGCTTCTAGTAAAAAGATTTTTGAGGGGGCAACAATGTCCATAGAAGCTCTGGCCATGGCCGGTGTAGACTACCTTGACTGTGATATCGACATTAGCACATCGTTTGATCATATTCCTCCTTATCTATTGGTTAATGGAGGAACCGAAGATGAACAATATCAAAACTTCTGCAAAGAGTTAGACATGGCCATAAGAGGTTTACGAAAAGATGATGAAAATCTGATCAACCTTTGTAGATCATCAGATCATATTACGAAGGAGGCACCACCGAAGATGAACAATATCATAACTTCTGTAAAGGGTTGGACATGTCCGAGGTTCACATAATGATGATAAAGACACATTAAAGCAAAATTGACAGCAAGGAAGCAGGAAGGAGCAAGGTTCTTTATCCATCTTTCACAAATTCTTTATGAGAAACATATCAAAAGCTAACAGTTTGTCTTTTGGCTTTAGAGTGATATTGATGTTAACAAATTCAAGAATTATGTATACTAAACAAATCGAGATCAACCATTTATGAAAACTAATTCTGATGAAATAAAGCATTATCTCATTGTCTTATATCTATTTTCTCTTTTGGTTGTTTATTAGCATGAAAACATATACCTATTATTGATTTCTTGTGAAACCCCCATTCTGATTTTGCATGTTCTTGAACGCTAGTTATTCCCAACAAAAACGAGACAATCCTTGTCCAATTGAATCACAAACCATTAAATCATTTTAATCATCAACAAAGATATGGCATATCATTAATGAGCAAATGCAAGAGCTAGCACAAATTAATCTCACAGCTACAACTCTAAGCAAACCTTTTTGAATACTAAGCGCTGAACACGACCATGGAACTAGAAAATTCAATTATGTCCCAAGAGAAAATAAGACGGTCATAGTCTGAAACCATCAGTGAACAGATAGATACATGCAAATGGTCTTAAATCCCTATACTACTACTACATAAAGGGGAGTCACTGTAGCACAATTACCTCCCTTGATCCTCGTCCATCTCAACTAACTCTGCAAAATTTAACACTCATGAGTTGGTTGACAGTTAAATTTTAACAAACCCGCTGTAACTTAAGAAAACCCGATGAAAACTCCAATTCTAACAATCAATCTTTGAAAAATACTCAACAAGCTTTAATTACTTACCTCTGCATGAACTTCATCACCTTTAGATTGCTCACCTACCAAATCAATAACAAAATTAAAAGGAAAGCAATAATGGGTATTGTATCGTGGAACTTGAATTAATCTGTTAAAAGGTAACTGAATATACTAAAAGAAAGATAAAGAACCAGCAGAATATGAGGGTGCACAAATGCCAAATGTAAATCATGACTTCTCAACCTTTGATTAACACAAATGTGCTCTGCAGGTGATAAAATTAATATGTACAAAAGCTTCTTCTTTTGAAGAAGGCTTTTTTTATCGAGATATCCAGATTTAAAGCATGAAACTAAACTTAAAAAAGATGCATCTCTTAAACCGACCATGCCTCAAAAGCCAAAACAAAACTAATTCTCAAACTGACCCAAGAATCATTAACCCACAGACACACTGTGAGACAAAGAGAGATGAATAACATTACCTCCCTCTTCTGGCAGATCAGACGTCCATAAAGTGAGGTTATCCCTAAGAAGTTGCATAATGAGGGTGCTATCCTTGTAGGAATCTTCGTTGAGACTATCAAGTTCAGCAATAGCTTCATCAAATGCTTGTTTGGCCAGGTGGCAAGCCCTGCATAAGATAACATGGTTTCACGTAGAATAAGTTAGCAGCTGCTACCACTGCAATAGCATCAGGAGTGCAATGCTTAACCTAAGAACATATAGATAATGAACCCTAAATGAGCAATATTCCAAAATGAGTATTAAAATAAAAAAATAAAAAATTAGCATCAAATTTATCCCCATATATTTACTCTTCGACTAGAAAATAGGTATGTTGAGAGAGTGAGAAAGGCAGAAAGAGAGATATGCATGTTAACCTCTCAGGTGAGTTCAAAATTTCATAGTAGAAAACAGAGAAGTTCAGAGCCAGGCCAAGTCTGATTGGATGGGTAGGGGGCAACTCTGAAGTCGCTGTAGTGGTGGCGGCCTACATCAATAACAGAAGAAACACTCTAATTCATACTCAACTAAAGAAAATAAAATCAGTTGAGGAAAAGATATTCTTCTAGACAGAAGGGATCGCAGGAGAAGAATCAAATGGACCTCATAAGCTTTAAGAGACTGATCTGCAGCTTCTTTACGATCCTCACCAGATTTGAACTCTGCTAAGTAACGATAATAATCTCCTTCCCTGTCAGGCAAAGGAAAAACATAAGGATCTAAGACACACAACATCATACAAAATCAATAGAATCTACAGTAACACAAAAACATTCCACAACAACCATACATTTCTCATCTTTCCTATGCTTATTCCAACAACAATGTTTTGGCAGAATGGGGTTATAAGTGCCAGTGCCATACAATTTATTCTGAAGCGATACTTATTGAAAGTTTATTCTTGAACGTGTAAGTCCTCAAAATTATTTTGCTTTTCCATCTGACAATCAAGTTTTTTCTTATTTGAAAACAATTAAACTTATTTCAAGGGAATGAATGCAGTGCAACAATGCTCACATTTTATAGTAAAAAACAGTTGATTCTCCAGATGTGGAGGATGGGATGAGGTGATTGTCAATGACTGACAATATGTCATTGCAGATTTTTGCAAGTTCGTCTTCAACCCTCTGCCTGTAATCCTTAATCCTCTTCACATGTTGTTCGTTCCCCTTGGCCTCCTCCTTCTGTTCAATGGAAGACAAAATTCTCCATGATGCCCTTCTTGCCCCAATCACATTCTTGTACCCCACAGATACCAAATTTCTCTCCTCCACAGTCAGTTCCACATCCAACTTGGCAACTTTCTTCATGGCTTCAACCATCTCTACGGTAAGAAGATTTGACAACAATTGAGATGAAATAACAGAAAAGAATGACAAAATTAAAAATTGGAAAGCGCTAAAAATGATCCCCGAGATGAAGTATAATATATATAAGGGCTCCTTTGGATGTCCCAGGAACAGAAAAGTTAAATTTTATCTTTCAAATATGATCGTTTGTATAATTGAAGCAATTACTTCATTTGAACAGAAATGACATCACAAAATGAGTCAAATGTAAGAATTGGAACCGCTCATATAAGATCCAAAGAATCAATACCAAAAATACACTTGAGAAAATGACAGATTGGCTCGTAAATAAACCAATATGATAAACAATTACGAAGTATGTCATTCACATTCAAAACCAAAACAACATAAAAACATAAAAAAATGTGAAGTTTCTGTGTGACGCTGAAAATTGTAGAGTTTAGAATGCAGGAGAAACTGAACTAGTCCAATCTTAGTAAACAATTTCAATCGCTCCTTGAAATAGAAATAGAACAATAGACAACTGTATACTCATCTCTTCAAAAATAAATTGTTAAAAGTAATGTAATTGTATAGATCTTCTGTATCAGCATCCAAATCGGAGACAAAGCCCTCATTAATCCACTCAAAGCAGCACATAATCACTTGAAGTTTAAAAAAAAATAATGTTTATCGAATAAAACAGAAAAATGAAAATCGCAAATAGTTAGAACTCACAATACTAAACAATTAAACATATCAACTACATGCATCAATCAAGTAATTACAGCAAATACAAAACATAACCACACAGCAATTACAAGTATCAATCCACAAATCATGAAAAAAACAAAATAGAAATTAGTTTCTAGACCATATAAAGAGATAACAATAAATGGAGAAATAGAAAC
The DNA here is from genome assembly GCA_030490815.1 of Acer saccharum. Classification (NCBI taxonomy): domain Eukaryota; kingdom Viridiplantae; phylum Streptophyta; class Magnoliopsida; order Sapindales; family Sapindaceae; genus Acer; species Acer saccharum. The sequence goes on from CM059872.1 coordinate 32,639,851, forward strand.
CAAACCGTCATATCTCTCGGCTTGCTCTGCAAGTCTGGCCAAGTAGACAAGGTGCTCTCTCTCCTTCTCCATACTCTGTCTTCTCTCTATCTCTCTCTTCTCTCTGAGTTTTGTTGCTTTTGCTTGGTAACTGCTTGTTATCAGATATGGCGAACTATGAGGATGGGCCGTTGGATTGGGGTTAACGAGGGTTACAGAGTACGATCGACGGCTTTAAATGAGTTTTGGGGATTTGTGAACCACTTTTAATGATAGTGAAATCTGAGCCGCTTATTTGGGAGAAAATGCGTGCGTTGTATGTAAAATTGGTCACATGGGGAGTGAAGTTGACTGGGGAGACCACTGACGGCTCTGCTGATAGGTGGTATGGTACTGTGGGTTCCACTTGCATTACATGCCTTTATTAGTACTTTACTTTTTGTACAATTACGTACTTGTAAATAACGAGAAAATCTTCGGTGCATCGGGTGCACTAGCTGAGTGTGCACTCGGCCACTTATATAGTGACATATATATATATATGTTATAAGTGGTGCTATTGGCACACCCCCTACTGATCTATTTATGCCCCACTTGTTTAAATTTTGATTTAATTTAGAAAAATAATAATGATATTAATATGAATATAGATAAAACAATAAAATAATTGTGAAAATTTAAGAAAAGTAAAAAAAAAAAAAAATTGACCAGTTAAATGGTGAATCTGATGCACTAAAGATTTTCTTGTAAATAACTTGCTCACTTCACTCCTACAGTCCTACGGTCCTACCTAGGGGTGGGCGTTTAATGGATCAGTTCATTCGAAAAGTGACTCGATCCAATAAAATTGAAAATTGTGAACCAATCAAAAACTGATTGAACCGATTCGATCGGTTTTTTCGGTTTTGAACCTATTGGGCTTTAATTTTTAAATTTGAAAAAACACAAATTTTTCATTGAAGTGAGACATCAGACAATACAAGATCCACACATAAACTGTTAGTAACCTGACTAAAAGCATACTGAACAAAACAGTAATTTGAGTTAGAGTATACTGAGTAAGACCAAGAGCTACCAAATTGACACTCCTAGAACAATTGACATACCATGAAATTATTCAAAGTTTCTAACTACACAGAAACTGTTAGTAACTTGAGTCAGAGCATACTGAATAGGATCAAGAGCCACCAAATTAACAGCCCTTATAACAAATGAAATACTAAGATATTATTATAATCTTCTTAAAAGTTAGGCTGCGACAGCTTTAAAAGCTTAAATTTATGTTTTTCATTAATCTTGGACCCCATCTTACAATATAATATTCATTTTTTATAATAAAAATATGCCCAAGGCGGTGGCACCTGCTTAGGGTCGTACTGGGTATGGTTGTAGGGTGTAGCTAGAGAATTTATATAAATTGGACTATATAATTTCTCATTTTAATTTTTAATGTAGGGACTTTTGATTATATACACCGGTTCTCAGTTCGGTTCACCGGTTCAAACCCTTAAACCGGAAACTGAACCGGAATATCCAGTTTTTAAAAAAACGAATCGAATCGAACTGGTTAACAATGAAAAACCGGAAAAAAACTGATTGGACCGGTTCGGTTCGGTTCGGTTCACTGGTTTTTTGCTCACCCCTAGTCCTACCTAATACTAACCAAGTTTTTCTTCGTTTTATTCTATTTTTCCTCCTAATACTTCAGTTTTCCTTGTAATGTTTAATTTATAATTTTAATTGTAAAAATTTAGAAATTCTTCGGATTTGTGAATGTTTCTAATTAATTTTTGAGTTAAAACACTGCAGTGTGGTATTGATAATTTTATTTTGACTCCTAAAATTGTAACAAAATCCAAGTATTATTTTAAAACATCCATTTTGAGAAATTAGATCTTTGTATATATTTATTAAAAAAAAAAAAACATATGAGAATTTCTTGGAGTTTCAATGTTGATTGTAAAATCTATTGTTGCATCATCTTTATATTATATTAATTGTATAAATATGATGTACAATCAGGGGCAGAGGTGTTTGTAAGTTAGTTTGGGCTTCGGCCGCCAGCTTTAAAAAAAATGAAAAAAATTAAAATTAAAAATTTAAGTGTTTGTTTTTTGTTTTTTTTAAATGAAAATATAAATGAATAATATTTACAAAATGAATATTGCTTGATAATTTATACAAATGGTCTAGTTTATAATTTAATTTAATTGAGATAATCTCAATTGATTTATTAGACTGATATGCTCATTATTTTATTGTCACTCAAACACTTTAAAGTTTCTATTTCCTCTCCATTCCCTTTCGTTGGATGTATTTTTTTTATGACACATGTACTAATCAGGAATTGATGAAATCGGAATCAAGTTCCACTGGAAAGAGAATTGAGAGGAATCGGAATCAAGTTACTAAATTACATTCCAGTGTTTACTAACAATTTAGGAATCGAAAATATAATCAAAATTATTTTATTTTAGTGTTTACTTAAACTAAGGAATCGGAATGATACATAATTGATTACATAAATACCTTAAGTATAAACATGATGAAATATTTTTTTATTAGTATGAAAAAATATATTTTATATTGCTCATAACACTATAATTATAATAATTAATATATTTATATTGTAATATTTAAACTGATTAGATAAAGAACTATAGAAATAACTTGATTAAAAAAAAAAAAAACAAAGCTGCAATAACATATATATATATATAGATAGATGAATTTTTTAGAAATCACACGGCTAGAATAATATAAATTATTAATTATGTAAACTAATATGAAGATTTTTAAAATAAAAAAAAGTAAACCAATATGATTTACAAAAATAAAAAACAAAAGTAAATAATCATGAAGAAGATTTTTTTTTTTTAAATGAGGATATTTTAGTAAATATATCATGAATTCTTTTTTCAATCAGGAAAGGGAACTTGCTTCCTAGGGTGAGTTAGGGTGAGTGGGAGGAATCAAGTTCCCTTTCCATCAGGTGATCATGAACTTAATTCTTGATTTGTGAGTGGGGTCCACGGAATTTAATTCCCTAAAAATTTAGTAAACAGTGGAATTCAGAAATCAGGAACTTAATTCCCTTTCCTAAATATGATTCCTGATTAGTAAACACACCATTAAGTTATTTTGAGGTTTGTACTTTGTTTATGTATTTAATGTTTATTGTTATATTAAATTTAAGAGTAATTGGCACAAATCCCCCCTCGAGTGTATATAAATTTGCATGTTGCCCCCTAAACTTTTTTTTTTTAGGCATGTTGCCCCCTGAACTATCACTTTATTTGCAATCCTTTGGTTTTTTCCCCCCTGAGGGGGCATTTTTACTCTTGTTTTGCCAATAAGTGATAGTTCAGGGGGCAACATGCCTAAAAAAAAAGTTTAGGGGGCAACATGCAAATTTATATACACTCGAGGGGGGATTTGTGCCAATTACTCTAAATTTAAATTTATGTATGAATTTAAATGAAACGGGTTGGGTTAAGGGCACCCCATATCAATCGGGTTTGGATTTGGGGCTAAAATTGAAAACCCGTTCGAGACAAAGTCAGATTTAGGTCTGCTCGTTTAAATCAGATTTCAGATTTGGGACATGTTGATCCGTCCCAATTTGACCCAATGCCATCCAAGGTTGTTGATCTCTTATGAGGAGGAGATTGTATGAGATTGCCGTGGATCTCCTCCATGAAACGGTGGAGCTGTCTTTTTTTTTCTTTTTCTATTTTTAATGAAGAGCTGTGTCTTTTACTCTTTTTTAAAAGAAAATATCATTTTTTTAATTGATTAATTATCTTTTAATAACAGGTGATTTAGTATTTTCCCTTCTAGTGTCAAATTCTTAATTATTGTGTTAATGCTAGAATTTAGCACAGAGTACAAAAAACATACTCCAATGCAGTGCCAAACGCTGTGCTAAATTTGACATATGTTAAACTTTGTGCCAAATTTGGCATATACTAAATTTTGTGCCAAATTTGGCACACACTATAACATACGTAAATTTTGGTACGGCAATAAATGCTTCTTTTTAATTACAAAAATACCATTATATGTATATATATATATATATATATTTAATATATAAAATAATTTAAATTTAATATACATTAATGATATTTCAATCAACATCTATTTTATCTATAGACAATGCATTAATAGTAAGTGTTGACTTTTATAATTTTAATTAATAAAATAATAAAAACAACATTTTAAATAGAATTGTACATTGGAGTACAATACTAAATTGACGTGCTAAATATAACATTTTACTATTTTTTGTGCCAAATTTTGGTATTGACATAAACACATGCATTGGAGATGGTCTAATGATCCAGGGTTTTTAGTGGTATGAGTATCCGTGTAATTAAAGGATTAATTGGCGGGCAGTGCAATTTTGTATATATACAGGGGAAGCCAGTGCAATTTCCCCAATAAAAAAATGGGCCGATTATACAAGTGAAGTGGACGCCACATTTTCCCGCCACTCGATCACAACTTTCCTCCTTTTGTCACAAGAGAAAACCAATTAGGGTTTTGAAAAACCCATTCTCACAGAGGGCGAACCAGGTAATATCATTTTGCTCCTTTAATATTGTTATTAGCTAGAAATAAAGGGTTATAATCGGTATTGGTGCAGGATGGCCAACAATGGCGAAAATTTCTCTCAATTCGACATATCAAAAGAGGTGACTTTAGTTTTTTTTTTTTTTTTTTTTTTTTTTTTTTTTGTGATTTTCAACATCACTCAAATTAAAAAAGCTTTACTCTACATGCTATGATACTGATATGGGTTACTGTTGTGTAGGAAATAGAGAAGCTTGTGTCGGAAGTTGTTCGCTATGTCATGTTTAAAAACCATCAGAATTCTGGATGCCCTATTAAGAGGGAGGAGCTTGTTCAATTAGTTACCAAAAACTACACCCAGCGTTCTCTTCCTGCTTTTGTCATTAATGCAGCCAAAGAAAAGCTCTCTAGCGTTTTTGGCTATGAATTGAGAGAGCTTCAGAGACCCCGCCCTTCCTCAACAAATCAAGGCCGTGCTTCCCAGAAAAATAGTGAGAACTTATTGTCTTCTTTGATTTATTTCTGATTGATTTTCATGGTTGTCTAATGTCTAGTTTTATCTATTTTACTTTTAATTTGTTTTAATTACCATAATTTTATGGCTATGCTCTATCAGTAATATGATCGGATATACATAAATGATAAATCTTGTCAAGTACATGATGATGATGTTGCATAATGCAAGAGGATTTATTCATTTACGGATGTATGATTAAGTCCATAATTTCTTGTAAAAGTAGTTGTGTAGTTTTTTGACTGGATCGTGATTTGGTGTTTCCCTGAATCCACCGGTTATTTGCTGCAAGGGTTGGTGAGATAACGCTACTTGGTTGTTGCTGCTGCTAATCATACCTTGTCCGACACTTACACTAGAAGCCTATTACCTCCTAAATCCCCTCCATTTTATTTTAGATAACCCTGAGCTACCATCATTATCATCACCTGACACCTGGTTGGTCCAATGAAACACTCTTGATTGCCTACTTGCTTAAATAGACTCGTGTTCTACATTTTCTGTTTAAAAATGAGTTCCTAACAGAATAGGTGACCAAGACATTCTCCCCATTAGGCTTATTGACGCTTATTTCAGTTAGGAACTGTTAGGATTGAACGGTGCGTGGATTCAGTTGTTTACATAATCGGGAGGTGGTCTTCAATTTCACATCTTTTTCCTTGTCCTTAGCTCTGGCTGTAGCTTTAACATTGCATTGTCTAGGTGTTTCTGATGCAAGATCCTATATTCTCAAAAGTGAGATAAGTGAGCAACGTCCTGAAGTGCATAAAAAATTTGTTGAAGATCCAAATGCAGAACCTCTAGCTGGTTTTACATTTGTAATACTTAGCATTGTGCAGCTTGCTGGGGGTAAAATTGCAGAAGGTACGTTTTCTTGTTTTGTTTAGTATTTATGATTTCATAGATTGAAAATTCTGATGTTTCATCAAAAGCCTCGGGTTAAAATGAATGTTTGGATTGGAAATAGTTTTTTCTAGTTCGTGATTAAGACCAATATAGTTTTATATATTTGTTCACCCTTTGTTTAGTTCCTTTCATATAAACTTTGTCAATGATTTTTCTTCAAGAGCAATATATCAGATGGTTATAAACAGCACAGGGGTTACATTCAACATTTAACTTTCTACAACAAAATTTATGTGTTATGTTATTAATTCATGTTTTTGTAACATAATTCATACCATTATTGTGCAGAAAATGTTTGGCATCATTTGAAGCGTATGGGATTGAGTGAAAGTGATACAAACCATCCGGTACTTGGGAATGTCAAGCAAGCTTTAGAGACACTTGTCCAGCAAAGGTTAGAATTGCTTCATGGGATGAAATATGTATCATGATTGCTTTTATCTACAACAATTATTTCCTCTAAACAGGTTTTAAGCATTTATACTCCTTTATGTTATGTAGATATTTGCAGAAGGACAAGGTTAGCGGCCCTGAAGGTAATATTTTGTTTTATGAGCTTGCTGAGAGAGCTCTAGATGGACCAGTTAATCAAAAGATTAAAGATTATATATCAAAGGTATTCATTAGAGAGTAGAGACAAAGTTCAATGGTGACTTTTTTTGTTTTTTTAATCCCTTTTTTTTAAGTTTACAACTCTATATTCTCATGCATGTGCATACTAAGTTCTCTTTGAAGGCTATTATATCCCGTTCTAGAAAAATGTTTATGGTTTACTTCATTAATTTAAGTTATTTTTACCACGAACCAATTAAAAAACTCAACTACATTACGATGTTGACGTATGAGGGAATTTTTGTTGCCAGATCGTGAAGAAAGATCCCGTCCCTGTGGATGTTGATTAGTGTCCCGATGCTAATAATCCTTAACTCAATGGAGGTATGTTTTGACAGTTCTTGTGGTTAGATGACCTATGAATCTGAATTGTGGAGAAAAGTTGAGATACTCATATCAGATGTTTCATCTTAACTATGCAGGCTGGGAATTTCAAAGTATATGTTCTGCAGCAAGGGTTTGGTAAATACTATTATAAGGATAAGCTCCAGGTTGATGAGTGTTTTGAACAGATTTAGGTAAGGCAACAGCCGAAATTTCCAATACGATTTCAGGACCGGAAGCTATTTTATGCTGCTTTATTGGAGACCTAATACTAATTAGTCATCATTAATGTAATTGGTAATCGGTGTAATCTATATTTTATTTATCACGACGGTCGTAACTAATGTTGATGTTTTCTGACCTAAGGGAATAGCTTGAGAGTTGAGACTCTTTGCAAAAAGTTAATGAAGGTGATTAATTTTTTGCTGGAGAAAAAATTAGGCTGACTCAGGATCTTATAGGGCATATTTTGTCATTTATAGACTGCAAATGAAATGAAGAATGTGGTAAATATAATGGATGCTTTTAAAATGTTGTTTATTAATTACCATATAATACCCAGTAGATAACAATTGTGAAGGACAATTTCTGTATCCCGATAAAATTTATATTATTATTAGAATATATTAACCAACTTAAATGGATATTAAACAAATGGCTTGAATACAAGATGTCTGCAACACTAGTCAATTTATTAATAACCTATTCACATGATTATTGTCCAAAACAAATGTCAAGTAAATCGAATTCTAAATCATATAGACATGAAAATGGATTACTAGAAAGTCTTGACCTTCGTCTTACAATATTTGACCCTAATCCAGAATATATCAAAAACCTTCCGGTGTAACATATTCAAACCTTCAATCCCATCAGCGGGATCCCCTGCTGGTACTCGCATCCCCAATTGAAACTGTGGCAAGGGACTTGGAAGCCCATGCCCTGGCATTCAATGCTCCTTCCTGCAAGTTGCTTCTTTTGCAAGGTTCCATTAGAGAATTAAACAACTGTATTGCTCGATTAAGATACGCCCGCGGATGCTCCAACAAGCTTTCTAATTTTACATTCTGGATCAGACTTCTCCAAGTAAATTGAGCAAATACAAGCAAAGATGGAAAAAATAGGTACAGAAATCTCAAAAGTACAAAGGCGCTGGCCAGAGCCAAGTACGTCTCTTGTCGGAGCAAATGCTCTGGTGATTTTGCCCATGAGAACGGGCAGCTTTCCTCCTCCATATAGTTATGCTTCTCATGATTTGACGGGTGCCCAACTTTGTTCAGGGATACTTTACCCCATGATTCGTTAATGCCTGTACATATGCACAAAGTTTTCGATCCCGAAAGAGGTTCTTCAATAAGATCATATAATTACTATATAACACACAGAATAATAAGTTAATAACATATATTCTTTATAGTATATATTGACATGTAATGAATTTAAGGATGCATCATTTAGACAGAATGATACAAAATTAATCAATTAATTAAAATGTTTCAACTTGTTCTTATAAAAAGATCAGGTGTTTTCATTTCTATATATAAAAGACAAGAAGTCGTCCAGAATTAATAAAATAAAAATAGCTGTACCAGTTTTATCACCATAGAAAGCAACAAGTGAACCAAGAGTCCGGGAGCCATGATGTCGCATACGCATTGAAGAATTTATCAGGAAAAGAGTAGGAAATCCGTGAACTCCATACTTTGATAATGTGCTGCAGATATTAATCAAAAAGTTATGTTAACTACTAAATAAGACCTATTCACAATTGTGCCAACAAAAATAAATAGTCATTTGCATACCTCGGTCTGATGGCTGATTCTTCAATTGCAAAATGAGGGATGGTGGGGTATAAAGAAGAAAGGATTGAGAAACCTGGTCTGAAAGTCCGAGAGAACGGACACCAAGATGCATAGAAAAGAACAGCTACATATTCATGGCTATTCTTGTGAACCATGTTCAGGGCCCTCTGCAATGAAACTTCATCTCCCTTCACAAAAATAAAAAGCACATTTATTAAACCTATAATATCAGACTTTAAATGGTAAAACAACTTCCCAACTTGAAGACATTATAAATTAAAACTATATATCCAAACGACCAGAAGAAGAATATTTCATCCTAACTGTGGATACCCTTTGTTTTACACGAGAAGAATGAAGTCTAGCCAAGAGTAAAACGAGTTCTAAGAAAAATTGTATAATCACGAATGTCCTTCACAGAATGTTACACAAATATATAAGAGTAAGCAGTCTAATAGAACCCCTAATATCCTGATTCATTGGTCAAGTTTCAATTAGTCTTAACGCCATGGTTAATACTTAAGATTCACAAGTTCTAGAAGGGGGATATATCAATAAAATGAGGAAAGAATTTTGTGTTCCTCACAAAGTTATTCTTTGTCCTTTTTATCAAATGTTAGTCAAACAACAAATCGTGGTCTTGGCAAGTTGATTTTTTTCTTAGAGTCACCTTAAAGCTGTTTCTTTTCCCCTTCAACCTGCAACTCACTACTTCCATCACAATCATCTTGCCCTTATGCAAATTAATTCTAATGGTTTTAGGATTTTTTATATTTTTTTCAACTTGTTTAGCTCTAATTTCAATTACAAATGAGACACTACCACTAATAACCTTAACAAGGTGGTTAAGCTTTGTCACCAGGAACACCAAGGCAAAAATTTCTATGAATTACAATATCACAAAAACCAACATTATAAAAGAACAAACACAGCGACAAGTAATGTTTTGACAAACAAGATAGTTAAACCAATCCCTTTGAACTGCTACAAGATACAAATATCAACCCTTTTCTTCGAAAGGTAAAAATGCAAAATTTTAAATTTCTCTCAAAAACATGTTGAGCCATCTCAGATGCTCCTTGATGTAGAGAGCCAAGCCAGCTGACAAGATCTTAAAACCATTTAAATTTATTTGCACAGGAGCAAAACGATAGAGATGAAGGACATTGTGAATGGTGAGATGTGAAAAGACATGCTTTTTTTGTTGGCTCTGAGAAAAAACTAGTTCTCGGGGGCCACACCTGACTAATCTCCCCTATGAACCAAAAGGATGAAGAGTGACTTTGCAGTTGAAACGCTCTCCTCGTTTTATCAAAATCTACTGCTAAGAACCTGTGAATCTTAATCATAGCATTTAGGCCAGGTGAAACACTACAAGTGAACCATCTATAGGACCAAAAAAAACTAGCTCAAAAGAAGAAGAGCACATTCACGAATAAATTAACTTTGAGGCCTGTTAACCATATCAATTAACGAACTCTAAGGCCTGTGGGATCAAGTTATGTAATGGATAGATTGTTTCTATCCAAGATTGTACAAAATCTATACAACCACTCACAATGTGTAAAAAAACTTATAAGAGACACTTGTGGATGAAAGAATTTACTATCAAGACTTCATTCTTCATGTGAAAAACAAAAGCGTCATTCATTTTCCACTTCTATCCGCCAAAAAGGAGCTTTTTCAAACCAAAATCAAAGTCCACCCAAGGATTTGCTAATTTATCGCATTAACTACATCTCATCAAAAGTTAGGCTACAGTAATAATATTTGTCAACAATTATCCCTAATTTTGCTGCTTTGTTAAGGTTGGCAAATTTTTCCCAGCTAAGCAGTGAAACTACTTGCAACTGTGAACTACAACGCCCATGTCTTTATAGAACTTCAAAGTTCAAAGACTACTAAATAATCAAGTCCTCTCTTCCAATATCTAGCTATGTAATCAGTAATGCCTACAAATATCCAGCTTTAACATTTCACATACAAAGTGATTAGAAATTCACATCAGACCCAAACCTAAGAATTCTATCCTAAAACGGAAATGATATCAAGAACAGAAATTTCAATTTCATGTAAAGAGTCATAGGTACCTCGATAACAGCGACGATACCGTGAGAAACAGTACCGCTATTTATAGGACAATTGGAATCTCGAAACCCTAAGATCGAATCCGTAGCAGATTCTGTTGGACATGTCGAAGTCCTATCCGTCGCGATAGCGCATGTCAGCCTCCCCCACAAGACCAGCATCACGATCACCGTCTCCCAGACTCTCGTCTCCATCGATACAATCACCAAATCGGGAAAAAAAAAAAAATTAACCAAAAAAAAATGAAAAAAGAAAACCTAAAAATTAAGAAATGGAAGGAGAACAGAGAGGGGAGGCCGGCGCATTCTAGCATAAACAAGTTGTCATCGTAATAAATGTATGCGTAACAGTGGATTTTTTTTATTGATGGAAAATAAAGAACGGCTTTTTTGTTAGGATATTTGTTTTTGTTAATTTTCTGGTGAAGAAGGAGATTGAAGATAATGAAATTGGTTGGCTTTTTTGGTTTTCAAACATAGAAAGAGACGTTTTTACAAGGGCCCCTTTCCTTTTTTTTTTACTGTCCGTTTCGGTTTTCGTTTCGGTACATGGATTGGTGCTGACGTGCTGTCGCAATCTCACAGTCTCGATGTCTCCAACGGACCAACCCCTCAAACATATAAGATGTAATTACACAAATTTTACTTGATTTATGTTTATTTACATACCGAAACAACCTTTTAGAAAACTAACATTCATCTCCTTTGATATTAGTTAAATACTTAAATTTAGTCCAACTTAATTGCTGGAGAGGTGTTTTTGTCCTTAATTGGTGGGGGCAGTGGCTCCCCCTCGCTCTATATTGGCTTCGTCCCTAGCTATGAGTACAGTTTGGAATACAACTCTCACTATGAGAGATGGATCTTCCTATACTTTATGATTTAATAGACAAATATGAGATTTGAACCCTTATCACGAAAGTGAAAGGGAAGTACCCAATTGTTTTGCTAAGAGTGATTGTGCTTTAAAAAAAAAAATAGTGTGTGTTGTGTGAAACTGAAAATTCATATTCATATTCAATATTTTCAATATTCATAGCAGAAATTGACGGAAACTTTGCATGCAAAATGGCAAGCTCTTTGATTCTTTTAGTATTATTATTCCAATGGTTTTGATTATCTAAAAGCATGTAATCATTAGTTTATAGAGAAAAAAAAATTTTTGCGCTGCCAAAATTTTGACAATTTGTGTTCGCGTGCTAGAGTTGAAGATTATAAAGTTAAATATAATAATCATTTATTTTAATATATATATATATATAATTAAAAATTGTAAAGGATAATCCTTTTCTATTAAAATCTTTTAAAATTTTCTACTTAAGGTATGGATAATGCTGACAATATAGTTATGAGTAAAGGTTTGTCAGAATCTATCTGTTTCGTGTATAGAGTTGACAATATAGTTGTTAATGTGGTTGACATATAAATATATCTCAAGGTGGTTTAATGGTAAAAAAAGGCCCAATCAGCCGGACAATATTTTAAGTTCGAATCGCCATATAATGAATTTGTTATGTTATTAATAAACCCATATTGTATTGAGAATGCATACCCATATTGTATGGAGACTGTATTCCATTTGTAAAACGTGTAACTCATGGTGAAAGATTAATGAGAATCCTAGTTCATTTCCCATTCGTATGTAATCAATTTCGACCACCACCAAACTGCACCATAACATCCAATACTTAGTGTCGTGACCGATCCTATCACGGCTAGTTCTAGTATCTCTGAGAACCAGTCCGGGTAGAAGCTTGGTATCGCCTGGTCCCCTACAACCTAGCAACCTCGTCAATGCCATTTAGCCCGGTCCTAGTACCGTGCCACCAACCGCAACCTAGCTCGCCATTCCAGTCCATACTAATCTTTCTTTGACCAAAACCAAACCCACCTGAAGCTTTAGTTCCCCACTTTTGGTGGAAACGACTCCACATGATGGATATATAAAGTCGAATAGTATTTTAAATTCAAGAACATTGATGCACATCAGAAAGTTCATCTCGCCTCCTTCCAATTGGAGGGGATTGCATGCCTTACAGTGGCATCACTGGCTGGCGAAATTCAAAAGTCCGTTAACTTGGGATGAATTCACCCATTCAAACTACTCCATCATCAACGAAGCGCATTACGAACCAGCTTCTATAAAACCAATTACCAAAATATCTTTTCAGAATATATCTCGATTTTATCCTTGCGGACAAGGAAAATATTTTATCCTTGCGGACAAGGAAAATTCAAGAGGGGAGGAATTATATGTGCATGAACCAACATCAAGTCAGAAGACCATGTCAGAGTCAGTTATTAGACTAAGGGGGGTGTATTCAACCCAGATTTCATTGGAGTTTGATGGATTTGTTTTAAGTGATGAATTTCAATGGAATTCACAAATCCCACGGATTTCATTAGATTTTGTAGGAATTGTGTAAAGAGTTTGTTGAATTTTGTTATGTAGAATTGGATGGATTTGGATGGATTTGTCTTAAAATAAAAATAAAAATTTGAAGTTTAAAATGAATGGATTTGGATTTCCCAATTGGCCCAAGTTTGCTGATGACCCAACCCAACAAAGAGCTTCAATACGACACCGTTTCCAGTTTTATAGACAAAAAATACCCAAATTTCATATCCAAATCCCTAACTTCCTTCATCTTTTTCGACTACCAAAATCCCAAATCTTCTTCTCATCAACCAAATTTATGCACTTTCTCATCAATTTTCTGCACTTTCTTATCAACCAAACACAATAGATTTCGCCAAATTAGTTTATATGTATATAAATAAAACAAAACCTCAAAATCACGTGTAAAAGAAAGCAAATCATGGACAGATTTGCTAATACGAGACCTTGAAAATCATCGGATTCAGACTCAATTTTCTCCACTTTCAGAGAGTGGGTTGTGTTCTTGAGCAGAGAGGAGAAGAGTGTGTTGTGTTCTTGAGCAAGAGGAGATTCAGAGCAAATCCATCCAAATCTTTGCATAAATGGCAAGATTTGGAAAATACCTCTTTATTTATATTTTTCCCTTCCAAATCCAAACAAATCCAACCAAATCCATTGGATTTCCAATACACCCAGGTTTCGTTGGATTTGTTTGGAATCCAACGAAATCTGGATTGAATACCCCCAGACTTTGTTGGATTTCAAACAAATCCAATGAAATCTGAGTTGAATACACCATGATTTCTATCCAACAAAATCAAATCAAATCCAACAAATTCCCAGTTGAATAACCCCCCCCCCCCCCCCCCCCCCCCCCCCCCCAAAGTCAGAATAAGTTAGAGTCAATTGTTAGGTTCAGTTAATGGGTGTCTTAGTGTGTGTTCCACTACTGCACCACTTTCCCTTTTTTATTGCATTACTGTGTCTATTTTCTAGCTTTAGTGGTTTTATGATTTGTTGTCAATGTAAGGCTTATAAATAGCCAAGCAACTATTGAATGAAGAATATTGGAGTTATAGACCAAATTATCCCCTTCTTTAAATTCTTCCTCTATTATTCTCTTTTTATACCTCTGAGTTCTAATAATCTATTTGATACATATCATATCTTAATGCCCATAATTTGTTTATGTAAGGATATTTTCTCCCCTTGATTGTTGTATGTACGCCCTTTTAATTTATTTACACTATCAAAAGTTTTAGGTTGTTTATACACTCTACTAATTACCTAATATATCATTTTTTTTAATTTTTAAAATATACCAAAAACTAATATATGTTAAAATAATTAAAAGACAAAAATAAATAAAAAGAAGGGGAGGAGGCGCATCTCCTCCTTCCATTGAAGAGAAGATGTTCACTCAACATAAACACAGTCCTTCTTTGTCGTAACTTCCTTCTGACATCCTAATCTCAATGAAATCATAAATCAAGCTAACTTGTGATATTGATAAAGAAAACACAAAATACATATATAAGTTCATGTAGTCGACAGTTGAAGTTATTGTATTGATTCCTAAAACACTTATGTGCATGTGTACCCAAATTGCGTGATTATTGAGTCACTAGTAAAAATAATGTGACACAATTACAAATTATATGTGTGGTTTAATTAATTAGTTCTATGATTATGCGACTAGTTTAGCAGGTTATTACAAATAAATTGCGATGAGATATTTAAAAAATAGCATCTAACATATTAATGGTTAAACAACATTAGAAGGTTGTCCGCCGGATTGAACAGGCTCACAATGGAACTCCTCTTTTCACCATGCAGCGTGAAAAAACAAACACCACTATATTCGTCGGCAAAGGCTTCTTTTTCAAGCTAAACTAAGGAACCAAACCCTTGCTCTTCCACTTTCAAAGACACTTTGTTTGATTGGCCATGATTCTATATTCTAGTATAACAAACTCAAATTTAAAAGTTCTATCCACCAACTTTGATTTGTTATAAAGCTAGATTTTATGAAGAAAATTATATCATATTGTATTAGATGGGCTCAAACTATACTATGATAGATAAAAATCAGCATTAATTGCATTGTTACTTTTATTGCATTACGATTTACTTCCGATGTGGTTTGATGATAAGAGAATATATTCAACCTGTCAACATGGGCGAAACCAGAAAATTTTTTATGGGTGGGCTGTGGACAATTTCATATAGATAAAAAAAAAAAACTATACTATATGATAAAAATAAATCATTTTAATTGTGAAGTATAAAAGAGAATTTTCATTAATTAAAATGAAAAAGTACATATAGTCAGAGGACATAATGAACATTTCCCCCAAATACATATTATAACCAAGAAAAAAAAAATAGAAAGAAAATACGCATGTAATGTAAATACAATAAGATCGTACCTAAATTTTGACTTTTGAGACTTCAAAGATGCAAAAACATCTATTATTGAATCTGAATAAATTGTATCAACAAGTTATCTTTCAATATATACAATCATACAATTATCAAGAAACTCGTCATCCATCTTATTACGTAAGGAAGTTTTGACAAGTTTCATCACCGAAAATGCACATTATGCACTTGCTGTGGAAATAGGGAGAGCTAACACCAAGTGAATCAACCTGTCAATCAAGAAATATTGTTGCGATTTTCTTGTTGCACTTAGCACTTGGCATAATTTAGAGAGCGAAGTCATATTTTGAAATTTTGCATGAATGAACACATCATTCTTATAATGTTGCAATTGTCGTCTCAACATATCAAGATCTTTTTGAGAAAAATCACCATGGTAGTAGTTCTCAGCAAGACTACAAATATCATCAATATTAAATGATTCAAAATTTTTGGTAGGATCCAAAGCTGAACTCAGATTAAGAAGTTCCATTGTCTGTTCTGGAAATCTGGTACCTAATTCCATCAACTGAAAATCAATTACAGCATTAAATACATCAACATGGTAATAATGATCAATTGTATCATGATATTGATGTTGACACGAACGACCTGTACCCTCCATGTAATGAGCACTCATATCTGGTATATCAATTCCTTGTCTTTCACAAAAGGATACCAAAGTACTGGAAAACTTACCCCAACCATCTTGTCTTAATTCATGAAGAATGATTTTTGTACTTCTCACCAAATTTAGTGCATTCAAGATGTCTTGAGATTGACGTTGCAAGGCTTGACAGAGTATATCAGTGATCCCCATAACTTCATTCATCAATTGCAAGATGAAAACAAATTCAAAATATCTTAGTGCTTTTAAAGCCCCATTTGCTTATCTTGAGCCCGTTCTTAATCAAGTTTTTAAGAACAATACAAGTTGGACCAAACATATTAATTAATTTGTTGACATAATCAAAATGAGAGCTCCATTGTGTTGCTCCAGGCCGTGTTAAAGTACGAATCTGATTAGCTCCAATACCAGTCTCAAGTTCTCCAGAAGATAACAATTATGCTATTTCAATTTCCCGAGCAGATTTTAATTTAAAATGTCGCTTAGGTGAAACACTAACAAGATTGATTATCAAATTCAACTTTGAGAAAAAAAGCTAGACATCATACAATTGATGAGCAAAACAATGGATGTAATAAGCATATGGACAATCATTCAAAAACAACGATTGAAAACCATTCCAAACACCACACATGTTTCTAGCACCATCATACCCTTGACCCCGCATATCTGCAATCTGAAGTTTATACTTAGTAAGAACTTCAGTTATATGAGTTTTAAGAGTTCAAGTAGTGGTATCTTCAACTCCAACAACACCAAAAAAAAAGGCTCTCGGATAAATCCATTATAATCAACAAATCTTAGAATGATAGCCATTTGCTCTTTATTTGATTCATCAAGTGCTTCATCAACAATAATGCAATATTTAGCATCTCCAACTTCCTCTCGAATTTTTCTCTTTATTTTATCTGCAAGAATCTTCAAAATCTCTTTTTGAATGGCTGAAGATGTGAACTTGGAATTTCCCGGAGCATTTGTCAACACAACTTTGTTAATGTCTTCATTAAAACATGCCAAAAATTTGATCATCTCAAAAAAAATTCCACGATTGGATGAGGTACTCGATTCATCATGGCCTCTAAATGCATATGCTTGCTTTGCAAGCCATTTAACTGTCTCTATCGAAGTCTTAAGTCGTAAACGATTCTCTATGACTTGTTGTGAAGATTATGCAATCATTACTTGATCAATTTGTCGAGAAGGACATTTCAAATTGTCCCACTTTTGCACATTCAGTTTGTGTAGTGAATTATCTTCTCCTTCATGGTGTTTAAATTTACACAATTTTCCATTGTTAACTCTCTTCCAATTATTAAAACCATCAACCGTAAACACCTTAAACTTTGATGAGTTCCTATCAAAAAGGAAACATGGAAAACAAAAGACTTTGTTTTTTGCTATAGAGTACTCTAACCAAGAAAATTGAGCAAACCAAGGATACTGAAAACGACGAAATTGATTTCCATCCCAGATCTTCTCGTACTCATCTAACTTAGGTTGACATGGTCCCATGTCAATATAGGCTCTTCGAGCCTTATCTTGTTGATTCACATCATACATCCATATTGGTTTATGTAATCCCAGATCACGTGTCATATCAAAAGAACTAACATTAACTCTTCCAGTTTCAACTCTTTGAAGCTTAGAACTATGCAACTCATCACAACTTGTTTTATCAATTGGAGTATTGCTCGTTGATTGGTCTCTAAGTTTGTTAAAAAATGAATCAATGGTTTTGTGTCTACTTTTGGTAGTTTGACGATGATCAGACATTATAACTTATTATAGAAAAATTTGTCATAGATAGTAAATTAAATTCAATACTTTGATAGTTTCAAAGAAAAAAAAAAATCAATACTTTAATAAAGTTCAATTTAAAAAAAAAAAAAAAAAAAAATCACGAACCAGTATTGTCCTTAATGCCAATAATGTAAACATAAAGAGATCAAACAGACATGGAATAGCAAAATGAGAAAATATGGGTTAAACACATGACGCTGGTTGGTGATAAAGTGATAAACAAAAGTTGTGTGAGGGGTACAATTCTTTTATAAAAGCAAGTCAAAGACAATTAGATAAACAAAAGCTACAGCCTACAAACAGGGGCACAATTGCACAAACACACACCCTGCCCAAGATGCTGCTAACACGGTAACACCGCAAGAAACCACAACTCTACAACCAAACCACCCAAAAAAATAAAAAATAATAAAAAAAATAAAAAAAAATACAGAGACAAAAGTCACGAAACAAAGCAAAAAAACCAAATAATTTTCATCACAATTAATTAATCATCAACGTAATCACTTGGGTTGTTCAACATAATCACTAAAAATCAAAATTATCATCACAATTCTACAATTAATTTTACAATATAAACTAAAAGATAAAAATAAAACAACTTACGGGTTTTGCCGACGTCTGTATACCTCTACAAATCCAAAAGCTTTGAAATAAAATTGAAATTCTTGGAGAGTGGAGACCGGAGATAGTTGGAGACTTGGAGAATATACGTTAACTGTACTGCCTTTGCTTTTGCTTAATTTTTACTTGTTAAGGGTTTAAATTTTCTCATTTGATTTTTGAGTTATTAAAGGCTTAAAATTCTCAATTTGATTTTTCACTTGTTTAGAAAATCTGATGGGCTCGAATGGGTTTGATGGATCATTTTTAAATTATTGGGCTATTAATAAGATAAGGAAAATATGGTTAGTTAAGTACTTAAGTTAGAATTGGAATTGGGCTGAGGTATAATTAGAACTAAATGGGCTATATATAGAACTATGGAAAAAAACTTTTTTTTTTTTTTTCGAAAAACTAGGGCCAGGCCCAAATCCGCCCTTGCTTGTCAATGTATCAGGTCTGAGACACTGTTACTATATCTATTATTATTATTATTTTTAAATTAATAAACACGTTGTCTACGTCAGACTTGATTTGCTATATGATAAAAATCTGTTATGAATCCCGGTGCGAGTCCGGATTAGTCGGGGTGTGGTCTGGGCTAATTGCACCGTATGGTGGATCCGCCCGGAAACCGGATGGTGTAAACCAAAAAAAAAAAAAAATCTGTTATGAATTATGCTTTATATCTTCATTAAATTTTTTATATGATCGTCACTGTTCTTGAAATTTTTTAAAGAATAAATTTTAACAAATGACAAACAACTAACCTTATAATTACAGGAAGCTAAACCTTACTGTTGTACATTAAATTGAATGAGGGACTAATTGCACAAACCCCCCTAAGTTTAGGTTTAATTACAGTTAGATGGACCTTTTGCTTGAAATTACACAAACCTCTCCTACCATAAGTTGACTTCCGTTAAACTTAACTATTGACCAAACTTTTAGGGTTAAATGGCTTGAGTGCCCCCATTTATATTATTTTATTACCTAAATAAATAATTAAACAAATATTATCTAATATATAATAAAAATTAAAAAAAAATTTAAAAAAAGATAAGGATAATATTGTTTTTTTTTTTTTCCGATATTTATCACCCATTTTTCAGAAGAGAATAAAATGATGAACTTTTCTTTTTTGTCAACATCTATCACCACCCATTTTCCACTAAAGAGAAAATCATCATAAACCATCTTTTTCTTTTCTAGGTTCAACACCCATTTTATACAAAAGAAAAAAAAAAAAATCATTCACAATTGAGCTTATTATTTTTTTTCTTTTTCGAGATTCATCACCCATTCAAAAAAAAAAAAAAAAAAAAAGGTCCATGAAGGATTTTTATAAAAAAATGGGTGATAAATATCAAAAATAAATAAATAACAACATTATCCTCATCATTTTTATAAAATTTTAAAAAAATTATTATATATTAGATAATATTTGTTTAATTATTTATTTTAGGTAATTAAATAATATAAATGAGGGCATTCAAGTCATTTAACCCTAAAAGTTTGGTCAATGGATAAGTTTACCGAAAGTCAACTTATGGTAGGGGAGTTTTGTGTAATTTCGAGTAAAAGATCCACATAGCTGTAATTAGACCTAAAATGAGGGGAGGTTTGTGCAGTTAGTCTCTGAATGAGAGAAAACAGTTGAAATTTATACAATCTGTCCAACCTTGGAAATCGTGTTGAACTTAGCTGGGCTTTAAGTTTACATGTCAAGTCAAAGCCAAGCCAAGCCTAGCCCATACCAGGCCTGGTAGTACGGCCTCAAAAGCATGGGTCAAATACACTAATGAACAAGGGCTCTTCCTTCCGATACTTAAAAAATGATGATTTTGTGAGACGGTCCTCTGTGCTCCCCAAGTTGGAGCACAAGTCCCAACCAACGCTTGTTTCATGTTAGTGATATGAATAATAACTCATATTTAATTTTATATCATATTATATGATATTAGCCGTTGAAGTTGTTAATAATATAACGATATGAGATTGGTTCAGTGATATATCTCTCATACCTACACTATAAGGTTCTAAGTTTGAATTCTCCCCTAAAAAAAAACCCTGGATTTATGTAATATAAAAAAAAAAAAAATGCTTAACAATATATTTCACAATAGTTTTTCTCCCAAAATGGGATCCATTAAATTCCAACTTATTTGCTTTTACCACATGCAAGGAAATTGTCGTAAATTTTCATGTAGTGTTAATAAGGGTGTATTTGGTATGGCTTTTCAAGTAGAGCTTCTAGAGTAGATCTTTTTGCAGTAGAGTTTCTAACAAATGAAGAAAAGAAAAAAGATTTTGGTTGTATGAATTACAAAAAAGGTGTTGACAATATTTTTTTAAAAAGAACTTTTGGTTGTTTAAATTACAGAGAAGGTGTTGACAATATATTTATAATGAAAGAGTTGTATGGTGGTATCTAAAATTTATAAAGGGTAGTTGAGACAATTCATATATATATATATATATATATATATATATTTAAAAGCTAAAAAAAGCTTTTTTGGGAAAGCCTAAATTTTGGGTTTTCCTTGTAGACATAAAATAGCTTTTATAAAGGGTAGTTGAAACAATTAATATATTAAAAAAGCTATTTTGAGTTTTGCCAAACAACAAAAAAAAAAAAAAAAAAACTTCAAAACAACTTTTAGCATTAAAAAAAACCGTTTTTGATCCTTACAAAAGTCATACCAAACATACACTAAATATATTATAATACACAAAGAAATGAAAATGAAGATAAAATGCGACACAAAAAAGAAGAGAAAAGACTCATAATAATGATTGTGCCAAAATAATTGAAGCAAGTGATCGATCACGATGTGAAGCAAGTGATCGATCACGATGTTTTAACCCAGTAAGTGAAAAGCACATTTCAATACGAAGATTGGTCATGCAAGTCTAAATTGGGGTCTAATCAAATAACCTAAGAGCATCTCCAAGAGTCTCCCGTGGAGACCCCCTTATTTAAGAGTGGATGTTGTTGTAAGGAACCATTAAGGGAGTATGTTTTCCAACAATACTCCCTTAAATGATTTATTTATAATTTTTTATTATTATTTTATGTGGAACCCACTTACTATTTATTATTATTTTATATACTCATTAATTATATTTCTTCTTTATACGTGGAGTCTTGAAGCCACCCCTTAATTAAGGGAGTGAACTCCACTAAATTCTAATTAAGGAAGTCATTAAGGGATCTCTTGAAACAGTAAAAATTACAGCTTCTCCCTTAATTAAGCCAAGGAGCTTGATTAAGGGATCTATCGGAGATGCTCTAATTACCCAATTATGTGGTTTGATATGACATCCTAATTCATAATTGTTTGGGCATATATGCAAGATAGGACATAACTTTGAAAAAAAATAATGAATGGAATCATTAATGTCTGTTCAATAACAATCAGAGATTTGAACGAGGAAGCATATCTCAAAAGTTGAGAGGCTTCTTTTGTTTGTTTGTTATAAATCTTTTTATCAGAAGAAGTTGATGATCCTGATTTATAAATAAAATCTGAAACGACTTCTCATTTTCTGAAGAGACCTTCTTGTTGAGTTGTTGTGAGATAATAATGGCAACAAGGCCTGGGAAACTCGTTAATGAGGAAAAGGGTTCAAGTAATTGCTCTAAAAATTTTGTGTGTATTCAAATGGATATTATACATCTGAATAAAATTTCGTTAATATTAGAAAAGGCAAAGGGTCGAAGTAGTGGTTTTATTTTTTATAAGGTCGTTGGTGATTATAATTAAAATCATAAAATGAGACATGTGTCAACACCACACTCGTAAATGTCTTTAGCATTTGCCACGTGTATATATATAGTCATATTAATATAGTCTTTCTATTGTTAGTTCGTCCTGACAATAAATATATCAGGACGAAGAATGTGGACCATAGATTATAAAGAAGTTTTGACAAGTGCATGCACTTTGAGTTAAAGTATATAAATCTAGTGGTCCACATTCTTTATCCTGATATATTTATTGTCAGGACGAACTGAAAATAGAAAATTTGCATATTAATATATATAATTATATATACATCAGGCAACTTGAAGGCGACAGCCCTTTTTATCAAAGTTAGTATAAATTGAATGAGCATGCATGGCTGCTTTTGTGGGTCTTATTAAAATCGGATGTGCCAACAATTTCCATATCTTTTTTTTCTAGACTATTCCATTACATGTCTATTTCACATTGTCGCCTTTGGGATAAGATGAAACTACACGTTTTTGTTGAATTGCCAGTCACTAATGAAAACAAATCTTTTAAAATCTTTAGTGCAAACAATGACAAGTTTCAGATTATTTTTGATGAAAATTATTTTCTATATGAAAATTTGAAAGTATTTTTAGAAAAGTGTACACCAAATATTTTTTATTTAAAAAATGTTTTGTAAAATAACTATTAATTAAATATTTGAAGAAATACTTTAGATATTTCTTGATTTTAAAGAATAAATCTTAACTCTAAAGCATTGGCAATTGTTAGAATATACAAATAAATAAATAATCAATTTGAGATTTGATGGTTCTGCCAATTAAAATTAACAAGCAGCACCAGAAAAATTAGAAAAGTAAAAAAGTAAAATTATCAGGTGAAATATTGCATGTGATGTGACTGTCACGGCCCATGAAAAACCAACTCGATTTGAGGTCAAATTCAAAATGGCATAATTCTTCAAGAGACAGAGACAACAAAGACAGAACTTTTTAGACAGATTTGATACTTTGATTCGATTATGAGACACATGGGGTCACTAAAACGAAAAAGAATTTTGCGATTCGAAATGAAATTGAAATTGCACTCAAAATGGAGTGAATTTATTTCGATTAATTTTGATGAACACGTAAATATTTAATGGGGGATCGAATTCCAGAAAAGTATAGACTAATTTTGATCATTCTGCTCTTCAATATTCTTTTGAATTGATGTTGACAAGAATTTGTATATGAATCTGAACGTGGCCAGTTTATATTCCACACAAAGAAAATCAACTTTTTCAAGATTCTTTTTACAATTAAGATCGATTGGTTAAAGAATTTGAGACTAGTGGTGTTTTCAGAATTCAACAAATCTCTTCCACTATGAACAAATTGACATATCTCCTCATTACAATTCTTTTATTATTATTATTATTATTTATAACTTCTCATTTTGTTTTAGTTTTTTAGTAATTAATATTATACTAATGTTAGACAACCCAAAAAATTAATCAAAAAAACTAACTCAATTAATGTGGTAAGTTATTTTTTCATTAAAGCATTACTATACAACACGAATAATTAACCTCCAATAAATCACTTGCCACATCATTTGGATCGAGTTTTAGACTAACTCACTTACCACGTCATTTAAGTTGAATTTTAGGTTAATTATTTAGGTTGTATAGTATTACTCTAAATATTAATAAGATATGTAATATCTATTTTATTTGAATTAACTGATATTTTATTTTGGATCAAGCTAAATCAACTTGAATTTATGATTTAGTATTTTTACTTTTTCATCGCAACCACTCATGTTCTCTCAATCCAATGGTTGAGATTTGAATATATTTATAACTCTTAAATTAAAAGCAGATGATGATTTAGATGTTGAAATCAAAATTTTAAGTCACAATATTATTTTACTATGAATGACATAAGTTTTGGTTGGAATACTAGAATAGTATATTTCAAATATGAAAAATTAATTTGGTTCAATCCCAAAAAAAAAGAGTGATATTTTTTGAAACTAACACGATTCCTGTCCAAAAATTTGGCATGACATATTTGAATGAGAGGTTGCAAAAAAAGTTTTTGTGATGAGTTGTAGGGTATAAAATTACGGTTACAATTAGAAAAAAGACAATGCGAGGTTGATTAGGTGATATGTCACTCACATACCATATAAGGTTGTGGGTTTGAGAATCTCACCTAATCCCGAATAATTGTAAAATTTTTTTTGAAAGAAAGGAAAGGGGAAGACGTTAGCTGTGACATTACTTAAGAGAGTACGGGTGTCAATTTACGGTGACATGTACGATACTGAGTACGACACCCAACAACCCCACGTCCCCACCCATGTGGCCTCCTATCCTATCATTTTCTTCCACCTTTAAAACCAAACTAGGCCACATTCCTCTCCTAACAACCCTCTCTAAACTCTACACCATTCCACATTCACCAATAATTCTTTGCCACGTGTACCAGTTTTTATTTTTTATTTTTTATTTTTAATAAAAAAATTCAAATCAAATTACTTGATATACCTACTCTTTACATCGAGAAAGGCGAGTTTATTTTTCTCACCCTCTTACCCCTCCTCATTAAATGATATGTGTCCCTAAGTTAATCCAAGGTTAACAAATATTCTTATAGGTAGAAATTTCATTAAATAAATCAGGGTAGATAGATAAATCTGTTTTTAAAATGAAATTAATTTTTTGAAGAGATCTAGAGAGGTTTCCAGATCTCTTCAAACAAAATAAAAGAAATAAAAAAAAATACTTTTAAAGAGTTGTAATAAAAAAAAAAAAAAAGTAATGCTAGGCGTTTCAAATTTTTTTCCTCAAATTTCTTCCCAAATGATGTGGCACGTGAGGTGTCAAGTGATGTTGACACCTCACGTACCACATCATTTGGAAGGAATTTGGGACACCTAGCATTACTAAAAAAAATAAAATTAAAAACCTTTGAAGAGATTTGATTTGTGATATCAATGCTTTTTGTGTCCACATATTTGGACCACTTGAAAAAAACTTGGAGCAGCAGATCTACAAAATAATAAAAAAAATATATTGAAAAAGTTTGAAGGAGCATATTGAGATGAAGTTGACTCCATCACTCCATCTCTTTAATGGAATCACCTCCATCACTCCATCTCCATGATTTGCCTATGTTTGGTATTACTTTGATTTTTTTTTTTTTTTTTTTTTTTTTTCAATTTTACTTTGAATCTAGTGTTAAATGGAGTTTTTGGTGGGGAGTTGGTTTTGTTTTCTAGGTGGTGTGGTTTCCTAGTTTCAGTTTCTGGGTACGGGGGTGGTGGTGGTGGTGTTGGTATTGGTGGTCCATGGGAACCGGTGGTGTTGGTTGTCTTTGGGAGCTGGTGGGAAATGGGTGATAAGGTTTATGGTTTTCTTCCGGAAAATGGTGGTTGTTATAGGGTTTCTAGGTTGAAATCCGGAATGCAATCAAAAAAATTTGGTTTTAGAAAATGGGTTTTGATTGTGGTGGATTGATTTTGAATATTTGTTAACCCTAGGTTAACTTATCGGGCTTAAGACATGAGGTGGCACGCCTATCCAATAAATTTTCAACACATCATTTTAATTTAAAAACACCACAATTCTCACTACCATGTCATAAAATAATTTACCACATCAGAAATCATAAGCCCTAAACCTAATTCTAATTTCACATGAACTCTCATGTTCGTCTCTACAACCTATTCTTTATAACAACCTAAATCTTATGATTTTCAATGTCTATTTTGTTTCTCCCTTCATCTCGCAATCTTGCTTTCATTTTCATCATAGTGTCACTTTTAAGATCTCATTTTGGTTCCTTCTAAATCAGAAGAATCGATGTTATAATTTGTGACTTCAAGAATTATTGGCTTTCATTTATTTGTGTATAAAAATGGAGACCCAATTTTCATAATCATAAGAAGAGAATGGATTGAGTTTATGAAGTCTGGTAAGGTGGGTCGGAGTTTAATAGCTGCTACATGGAAGAAAAAAAAATAATATACGATTGTAGAAGTGATGACTGAAAGAAGAGAGAGTTTTTTTTTTTTTTTTTTTTCTGAAACAGAAACAATAGTAGATTTGATTTTTGATAGTTAAAGAAGCTTGAGAAAAAAAGAATGAAATTGTTGCAAAGAAGCCATGAATGGAAGAAGACGTGAGTTGTTAAATTTTGACCTGTCAATTTTTTACAGTGTTCAAAAATTCGGTCTGGGCGGCCGCCTAGACGCTGTGCGGCGGTCAGCCGTCCCGAGGTGGCCAAAATCGCTGGAAAAAATCGGTCAACGGAAAGTCAATAGTCAACGGTCAACGGTCAACGCTTAAAACTCAGTCGCCTAGTTCGGTTCAGACCGATTAATCGGGTCCAGGCGGAGTCAAAGCCGTTGACTCCACCTAGACCCTTAAAAAAAAAAAAAAAAAAAAAAACAAACAGCTTCTTCTCTGTAAAAAAAGAGGACTTTGAAAGGAAAAAAAAAAAAAAAAGAACTAGAGGAGAAGAAGAATCATGTGGAGAATCAGATCCGGTTTCTCTGTCTCAAAATCCTATTCTCTATCTCTGTCTCTCACTTTCTCTGTCTCAAATCAATTTCTTGATAGGCTGAAATCAATTTCTGTTTAAACGAACCCATATGAGCAAAATCAACACACAAATTAGATTCAAGTGCTGTTGACTAACAAAACCCACCAAGATTTAATGAAAAATAACTAAAAAATAAGCTTTAACAGAGGAGTGAGAAAGCTTGAATGAAGAGAAAATGGTGGAAGAAAAGAGAGAAGAAAGCTGAAGGCGTGAAAGAGAGAGGTGAAAGAGAGAGAAGAAGATTTTTGACTTTTAAAACACATTTGTAAAATTACAAAAGATACCCTCTTTCAATACAAAAATCTAAAATATACAATAAAAAGTAAGACTATATTAAATAGGTATAAGAGATACAAATAATAAGGGAATTTATGTTGATTTTATTATAGTTTCGTCATAACATGAATTTCGTCATAATTGGTCAACGAAAAAAGTCAACCACCTAGAAATCCACCTAGGCGCCGACTAGGCCACCTAGGCGCTAGGCGCTGGTCCACCGCCCGACTAGCGCCTAGCGTTTTCTAGAACACTGATTTTTTATGATATGGCAATGAGAATTGTGGTGTTTCGAAATAAGACAATGTGTCAAAAGTTCATTGGGTAGGGGTATGCCACCTCATGTCTTAAGCCTAGGGTACTGAAGTCTTTCTTCTTTACATCATCTATATCTATACTATAAGGTGGTGTGAATTTGGGTAGGAAAGGGAAAGGGAATCCTTTTCCATTGTTTGTTTTGCCTTAATTAACCATGGAATCATGATTCCATCAAATTGGCCGCACTGGATTCCAACCTCAAGAGGTCGGAATCCGGATTCCACCTTCCTTGAAAATGTTGAAGTTACCATTTTGTTCTCAAATAAAAAAATTCAAAACTAAATTTGAAAATGAAAAACAGAGGCCATTGCCGGTGGCCTCTTTCGAAACCGATGACGGTGAGGCCCCCAGTCAAGCCTTGTTGATGCAGTCTCAAACCAGCATGCAGCTTGTAAGCTGCTTTGTCATAAGCCAAGGCTGCTTCTTCAACTATGTCGAAGGTGCCTAGCCAAAGATGGGTCCGAACATCCGATTCTTTGAAATGTTAGGATTATGCTCAATAGCAAGAGTGTAATGTTGTAATTAACAATCTTTTTCGTATTAATAAAGTGATTTCTGGTTTAACAAATGGTATAGCATTTATAGTTTAATATTATAATTGTCAAAGTAAATAATCATAAGGTCTAAAGATTATGGGAAAAGAAGAATTGTTCGTACATCTAGATATGTATGTGGTAGACACAATTCTTTAGTTAGTCTTGAATAATGTTCACAACTTAAGTTAAAGGTTGGGCACCTTTATCTTGTTAAAGTTGTAGAATTCTTTTGCTAGCATTTGAGTGGGATCAAATGAGATATGATGAGTCTAAAATCATCGGAGTGTCTTCGAGCAAAAGGATCTAGTGCACTGGGTGCATTGAACTGGATCACAATGAAATACTTTATCTATAACCGTCAGTAGATAAAAGTCTTTTCATTATCAAGACAATCGGAGAGTCTATCTTAATCCTGAGATAAATGATGGACTTATGGTTGCAAGTGATATCATTTGAGTTATCAATGAGTACGATTATATCGCATAGTCTATCCTCGATAGTTTGGTGATATTCATTTGTTAATCGATAGAGGACTTCATTTATAGATATGGACATCGTGGCTCCATTTAATAAATGAGAGTATAATATCATCATATGGATGTTTTGAGGTAATTGGATATTAAATCTCAACGTTGAGTTTTCGATAGTGTCTATTGAAAACATGGCTTCTGGACAAGTCAAAATATCTAAGTTCAAAACGTGGTCATATGAGTAAATATGGTAACTTGGAGAGTTATAGGCGGTCTATGAACTCTTGGCGATTACTGATATTAATCACGAGGATACACTATCTCCAACATGATTGTCTAGGGTATGAATGAGGAACATCTTCCTTTTCTATCTTTATTTAAGAGTTCAATTTTAGCTCTTTAGTGGAATGAGTTAAAATTAATGGATCGGACCTAAGTGAATCATTTGTTGATTGTGATTAGGTTGTGTCTATTGAAGCTTAAATTTAGATAGCCCGCCAAGATCCCCAATCCACACGGACTTGCATGGATCACTTGATATATTCTACCGGACCAATTTATGGGTCCATCTAGAATTGCATTTAATATATTAAGAATATAATTTGCACATTATTTATTTAATGGGCTGCTCAATTATATTAATATATTAATGAAAGGCATGTGGGCTTGTTTCTTTTAGTAAGAATGGGTCTGGTTCACATGTGGGCTTTTTATTTAAAGTCCAATGGATTAAATAAAATAAGAAAATAATATTGAGCCCATATATATATGATGTGGGCAGCAAGGCTAATTTATTAGTCTAATATATTATTTTATTTTATTGTTTGATTAAATGAGAATTAATTAATTTATTAATTAATTATTTAATTAAGAAACAAAATCTTTTTCTGATCAGGAAATATGTTTCCTAGAGTTATACTATTGGTAGTAGTAAGAAAATAAATAATAAGGTTTATTTATTTAATCAAATAAGGAAGTCTTTTATATAGTCACAGATACACTAAAGAGTTGGATTAGGGTTTGTATATAATATATGTGCATGCGGAATATATAGAATATATATGCATGAATGCATGCATGCGGAAAAATATATGCATGATTAAAGTCATGCGGATATATATAGAAATATACATATAATATATGCATGATTAAAGTCATGCGGATATATAGAAATATATAGTATATGCATGCATGATTAAAAGTGGTGCAGAATTATATACATTACATATATGCATGTTGAAGTTATGCGGCAATAAATATATATTATTCTTGAAACCTAAATGGGTGCGGCAAGAAATATATATTATTCTTGAAACCTAATTGGGCAATACATATATATTATTCTTGAAACCTAAATGGGTGCGGCAACACATATATATTATTCTTGAAACCTAAATGTGGTAGCTGCATTATATATATTTATAAAGAATTCGGCTAACCCTATTAGTAAGGCTTGAGAGTTTTTCTTTTGCTTAAAAAAAAAAATAGAATCCAACTCTAGTGATTAGTGTGTGTTGATTTCGACTAAAACATAAAAGAGTGAATAGATTATTCTTTGACGGTACACTAATTGCTTGTTCATCAATAAGCTTGTGTGTACAACATCGATTTAGGTTCACGCGAGTTTCAATCATTAGATTGAGAACTCAAAAGTGACCGGAATAATCTTAGTCTTCTTTTGATTGTTTTGTGACTAACAAAAGAAAAAGAAAAATTTGTTTGTCCATTCTCAGGTTTGCAATTCAAAGAAAAGGGAGACCACGCTCCTAGGTGATTCACGTTCGTGCTAGGATTGAAGATCTTGCGGATTACCATCGACGTAAGTCAATCGGATCACGCGACAAAAGGTATTCTTCTTTTGTTGATTATATATATGTTTAATTAATTAAAGGGTTAAGGTTCATAAAAAGGAAATTTTTTTAAAAGTCACTAAATCTAATTTTTAGTATCGCTTCCGCTGCGTGTACTACTTTTGTTATTTTTCCCTACATGAAAGTCGGTAACCCATTTGCCCCAATGTCGTTGTCTCACTCCTTTGTAGAGTTTATGGTGGGTTTGGAGGAATACCCACTTGCTTCATTAGACGGGTTTCGGAGAAAGGAAGCTCATGCTATGATTTTGTGGTGGTGGTTGTTGTTGTTGCAGCTGTTGCTGCTGCCAAAACAATTGGGTTTGGGGTTGGGTCTGGTTTTGGAGCCGGATCTGGGTTTGGATATGGTGGAGCTAAAAAAGGGGTAAGGTTATTCAACCCGATTTGAGAACCCGATAGCTGCTGGAGACCACAAAAAGGATCTTGGATCGAGAACCCATTAGAAAAGAAATGGGTAGAAGAGTGGAGCAAGCATATGGGTTGAGTTTTCAAAAAAAAAAAATATATATATATATATATATATATATAGGGACATTTTGGTCAAAACAATGACGATTCCATGATGAATTCCATATGACAACCAAACAAAGGAAATTGATTCCTTTCCTACAATGAGTCCATTCCTACATGGATTCGTTTCTATATGGTTTCCTTTCCACGAACCAAACATGACCTAAGATTATAGGTTTAAGTTGTATCCCTCTCCAATAATTCCAAATTTATTATAATAGTTAAAATAAAACATTAATTGGTTGAATAATTTATATAACAAATAACATGTTAAGTGATCCCTAATTATTAAATAAATAATATGATGGTGGATGGTTTGGTCTTAAATTTGGAAGTAAGAGTAGTGCTAATAAATGAGTATAAATGAGTTTAATGTCAGTAGGGTACACTAATTGATATATTTTGGGGACCATCAAGTTTCAGTGTAATGACATTGATACATATTAGGGAGAATCGTATTTTAGTCCATGTAGTTTGCCTTAATCTGCGTTCAGTCCACGGTTTTTTGGGAATTGTAAATTTTAGTCCATTATTATTCTGACAATAGGGATTGTAGTCCCTACCGTTCAATTCCATTAGAGTTTCATTGAATTCTGTGAAGTCAATGAGGGTAAATAGGTAAATTAAATATTAATAAATGAAAAAAATTAATAAATATTATTAAATTAAATAATAAATATTTTTTTATTGAACTAAATAATAAATAAATATTACAAATAAAAAATGAAAAATGAAAAAATAAAATAAAATCTTTCTCTCTCCTCTCTCTCACGATCTCTCGTCATCTTCACCAAAAAAAAAAAATTCCTAGAAAAATGTAATCAAACCCAAACCCAAAAACACAATCTCTCTAAGACCTAGAACCAAAGATTCAAATAACCCAAATCATTTTTAAATACTGAATGAACGCAGATTGACTAACTACACAAAGATTTATCATATCTTCATCCATATGATATCTTGGTGGAACTTGAGAACAAGGCAACGGCAAGAAAAGCACAACTACACAAAAACATAATAGCATAAGGATAAAGATGAAAACTGCAACAAACACAAGTCACCAAACAAGCCTAAAACCCCAACACCATTCACCATTTACCATTCACCATCATAAACAATATCAAAGCCAGAACTTCCTTTGAAACCCAGAAACTAAAGAACAAAACACACCGCTGCCATTACTCGCTTGTTCTCAGTTGTTCAGCTGCCATTCACTTCGCGCCACCTCCTCCATTGACGGCTTCATCGATGAGTTGAATCAAAGGAGCACTCCTCCATTCTCCATCGCAAATCACGATAGAGGTCAAACCCAACTTGTTTCTACATCGCAAATCGGTGGGCCTTGCAATTACTTAGTTCAAGTTTCTAACCAGACCCAACTTGTTTTTGCCATCGGGTTCTTTTCCTGTCCTGTTCTTCTTTCCATTTTCAATCAGTTCGATTACCAATTTTGAGATATATATTGTTGTTCTTGATTTGATTTTGGGATTTTTATTAGGGTTGGATTGGAGGGAGATAGAGAGAGAGAGAGATTTGTTGTTGTTCTTGAGGGATTCGATGATGAACGAGAGAGAGAGAGAAATCAATTGTTGTTCTTGATTTGATTTTGAGATTTTAATTGGGGTTGGATTGGAAGAAGATATGTTGTTGTGTTATTGGGGTTCGATTGGATTTGTCCTGGTGTAGAGAGAAGGGTATCAGAGTCACCAACACTTATCTGGTTTTGTTAAAACAAAATTTTCTAGATCAAATTGATTTTGGTGGAGATGATGGTGGTGAAGGTGAGTTGATGATTGAGAGAGTGATTGCGTGAGAGAGAGAGAGATTAATGGATGGTGAGAGAGAGATGAGTTAATGTTTGATTAGTTTTATTTAGTCTTATTTATAAATTTAATTAGTTTTATTTATAAATTTAATTATTTTT
Organism: Acer saccharum; assembly: GCA_030490815.1. NCBI lineage: Eukaryota > Viridiplantae > Streptophyta > Magnoliopsida > Sapindales > Sapindaceae > Acer > Acer saccharum. The sequence continues at coordinate 32,672,715 of CM059872.1, forward strand.
ATTTATTTTTTCATTTTTTAATTAGTTATATATATATATATTAATTTTAAATTTAATTAGTTTTTTTTGTTTAATTAATTCAAGGGGTATAATGGTCATTTTGCCTTCTGACACAACAGAATGACAAAAAATTACAATTCTAAAAAACCGTTGACTAAACACAAATTAAGACAAACACAAGGACTAAAATACAATTCTCCTTACATATTATAGTAAATAAATTTAGTAGAATTGAATGATTAATCAAATGAAGAAATGTATGTTGAGATAAAATAGTGAAGAATTGTAAGAGCAACTCCAACCAAACACTAGGTTGGAGCAAAATATAATTCCCTAGATAAAATATAGAGTTCGGTGAACAATAGCGTGCTAGGATTGATGTGCCTTTGTTCACCGAGCACTAATTTTTAATTTTTTTTTTAATTCCTAATTTAACATTTTTATATTTAATTAAAATTATATATATATATATATATATATATATATATATATCATTAGAAGAATATTTTTTTAAAGATACTTTATGATATAAAATTTGGTATGAAACGTAAGAGTGAAAAGAAAAAAAAAAAAAGTTTGGTGTAAAAATATTACTCAATTGGTGTAAACTGTAAAGTTTAGAGCATCCACAATGGTGGAGACCTAAACACAAGACCCATTTATGCCACATCATCAAAAATGGATCTTGTTTTTAAAGAATGGGTCTTCTCATTTGGGTCCTATTTATTTGGGTCTCATTTTCCCACAATGGTGTTCAATTGAAAAAGTAAAACTGGATCCACTTTTTTAACTTTTTTCCAAACAATCATTACTCTTCTTTAAAATATTATATATATTCAATAATTATTTAGCAAATTATGATTAATTTAAAATAATTTTTTCACAACCGAATTACATCAACAATAAAAATAAATATTTAAAACAAAATATTATATAAGATTAGACATGGCGCCGGTTTCAGTTCAGTTGGGTTCTGGTCCGATTTCGGTTTCGGTTTCGGTTTCGATGGTTCGGTTTCGATTTCGGTTCCGATGGTTAGGTTTCGATGTTTCGGTTCCGGCTCTGGCTCCCGCTCCGGCTCGGCTCGGCTCGGCTCGGCTCGGCTCCGGCTCCGGCTCCAGCTCCAGCTCCGGCTCCGGTTTGGAAGGTTTGGTTCCGATTCCAAACCTTCAAAAAATTAATGTTTTCATTCAAATTATTTTAATTTTATTGAACTAAAATTTTATAATTGAAATTAAATTTATTTATATTTTTTTCATTATATATATAATTATTGAAGTTAATAATAATATATTTAAATTTAAATAATTGAAATATATATATTAAATTTATTTATATTTTTTCATTATATATAATTATTAAAATTAATAGTTATATATTTTAATTTAAATTATATATATATATATAAGCCCAACCCAATGATTGGGAAGTGTTGGGAACCCAACCCAATCATTGGGCAAGACCCAAATTGAGTTCCAAATTTGGAACCCAATTTGGGTCTACTTGGGTAGACCCCACATTTGGATCCCTATTTGCATATTGTGGAAGAATTTGATGGGTTCCAAAGTGGGTCTAGTGAAAGTGAGTCTCATTTTACAACCATTGTGGATGCTCTTAGTGTTGCACATGAGAGATGGCCTAATAAGTAAGCACATTGAGAATGATGGACGTGAGCTACAGTTGAAAATAAAGAGAAGAGAATAATCCAATAATATCCAAATTCGTTAAGTGAAGAAGCAAAATTGTACAAATCTGAGTCTGACATGTTGTCGATTCTAGTCAGTACTTAACCACCGCTATTTCTACAATCAAGTGCCGTAACATGTGTAGTGTGTACCACCTGCACTTGATGTAGACCCTTTTTTTTTTCGTGAAAATAACCAAAAACTTGTATGAAATATTAAAATTTTCAATTTCTTAAAAAAAATTAGAGTGGTGTTATTGACACCCAACTACTGAACTATTTATGTTCAACATTTTAAATTTTTTTAAAATTAATGGTTTTATTAATTTTTTATTTTTTATTTTCAAGATTAACCTTTTACTTATTTTTCAAACTTAATACACCTCATATCTTTTTTTAAAAAATAAAAATAAAAATACACTTCATATCTAATCTTTATATACAGTTTTCTTATATTCTTTCGCAAGACTTGTTTTTTCTTCTTATTTTATGGTGAAACCATCCTTATTAAATGTAATTTTTTATTTTTCTGTAGTCGATTGAATTACTGGTGGTAGATTGTAAATACCATTCTTTCAACGATATGAATACCCAATACTAATTAGTTTTGAGATATTTAAAAAAAATCATTAATTTTGGATTCCTTTCCTTCCCAAATTTGGGTGGAAACCAAATTGGGTGAAATAAGAAGAAATTATTCTTATTCCCTCATTTTCCTTCATTTTCCTTTCATTTCTATCTCATTTAATAATCCAAATAAGATAGTAGAAATCCATCCAAATCCTTTAATTTATTTTCTCTTATATTCCATCAAACCAAACATAGTAAGTAATTTGATAAACGAAAAAAAAAAAGAATACTAAATAGTTTAAAAAGTGGGGTATAAATAGTTTAGTAGTGAGTATGACAATAGCACCACTCAAAATATTATTTTCCTTGTCAATTCTTTTTACAAAAATACCCTTAATGAATTGCTTAAAAAAAATAAATTCAAAAAATCAATGTTATATGGCACTGAAACCAATATTTGAAGCTAGTCAAAACAAAATAAGTTATAATAAATTTACCTAACATGCCAAACAAAATCAAAATTACATATCAGTCGAGAACTAATTTAAATCAAAATAAAGAGGTGTTTTTATCACTTTAGTCATAAAATTGACAACAAACCACAATTGGAAATGGATAAAAATAAATAAAAATCAAATTATTTTCTGGCTATATATAACTATTTGTCTATTTCCTCGTATATAAAAAAAATAAAATAAAAATAAATTAATTAAAAAAAAAAAAAAAAAAACCTATTTCCTCATAACTTTATTTAATAAACCCAAAATTTGTTCGGTGTGAACAAAGCTTCATTTCAAAATAATTATCGGATGAAACTATTGACCTCTAAAGTATCTCTCCTAAACAAGCATAAACTACTTGAAATAAAGACAAAAAAAAATATATCACTTATAAATTATTCGGTAAGTGCCTAATATAAGTATAAAAAAATAATAACCCAGCTCTATATTGACAAAATTTTATCAAATAAACAATTATTTGTATATATATATATATATAAACAGTATTTCTATTATCAGTTCGAACTGACAATAAATATATCAGGATGAAGAATGTGGACCACAGATTATGGAGAAGTTTTAACAAGTGCATACACTTTGAGTCAAAGTATGTAAATCTAATGATCCACATTCTTCGTCCTGATATATTTATTGTCAGTTCAAACTGATAATAGAAAATATATATATATATATATACTAATCCTTTTTATTAGGAACCACTTTGTAGTCGATTTTAACGTTAAAGTGATTTCCAAAATTACGACGAGTGATTCAATTTGATAACCGGGTATATTAGCCAAGCCCATAAATTTGATAGGTAGGGCAGCAACCCGAAGCTCTAACTATAGTCATTTTAATGATTATTTTTTTTTTCAGAAAGATTGCATACGTAACAAGAATGTGTAAAATTATTTTTAGTGTCTCAACTCTCGATTCAGTCATAGGTATAAAATAGTACGCATGTAACCTACACCATTTAAAAACATTTGTTGCCGTCAGTTATCAAATATTAATATTCTCATTCACCTGTGATCTATGATGCATGATTAATTGATTATATAATAAAAATTTGTTACTGACATAATCATTGTATTTGTATATTTGTATGTCAATGTATAATTTAAAAGTGGGAAGCGCGTATCCTGCGTGTATGTCGCGTCGTGTTATTTGATATTTGTATTAAACAATACATAAATTGGCTATTTCTAATCGAACTCACAACCACATTCCAGATTCCAGTCCCAACCAAGCCAACCTCTATTTTTCTCCTTTCTCTCTCCTTGTCTACATCATTTGTGATTTGTTTTGCAAAACAATCTGGCCAACTCCACTCCCAACAGGTACGATTCTCTCCTCCACTTCTAATTCAATTTCTAGATAGAATGGTTGTTCTCGGTAATTTGATTGGTTTTGCCCAGATAAGATTTCAGAGTAAATTTTCTGTTTTTGTTTTTATGGGGTTTTTGGAATTATGTTATTTTACATGTGTATGATCACAGAGACAAAAGCTTCACAAATGTCATAATTTTGTTTTAGAATGGCCCTGACTTGGGTGATCGGTCCATGTTTTTTTGCAGGAGTGTTTGGAATACACACATACACCGTGAAGCTTCTGGAGAGAAGCTGCTGTCTATTTAACTCTGGCCGATACTCTGATCATACATTCGCCAGCCGGAGCAGGAGACAATCCTCTGTTTTCCGGTCCTCTAATCACATGGTCATTGGTTTGGCGCCTTCCCGTTGATTATGGCTAATTTTTGATCCAATGTGATCCCTGCTATTAAATGTTATATAGTTGTTACAAATCAATCAGCAGCCATAGGAGATGTGAGCTTCTTTTCGATTAATTTGAAAAGCTAAGAAGAAGAAGAAGGAGATAGACAAATAGATATATATAAAAGTGCATTCATTTTGAGATTGTTTTGAGGTATTGAAGTTTGTTTGATTTTCGAAATGGGAAAATTCATGTGCTTCACTATACCGGTTGGCAAGAAGAAGAAAGCTGCTAAGGTGAGAATCAAGTTGGTTTTTTCACACAACACAAACACAAATGAACTCGATTATCATTTTGCTTTATGAAATTTTCTTACCTTGTTGTTTGCCTTCACTTGTAGGGGGAAGATGAATCTTCGAAATCCGATGAATTCCAGAAAGGCCTTAGAGCCCTGCAAATTAATATCGAACACCCGGTGAAACCTTTTGAGAGCGAAGAGTTGAAATCAACATCCTTTACTGTCTCGGTACCTTTCGACATCCCAAATAATACTCCTTGTAATGTAAAGGTGATGAGCCACGAGAGTCCTACTGGTGTTGAACTTGCAGAGGTAGCATATGAAGGGGAAGATGAGCATGAAGAGAACACATCCATTAAAAGGGACTTCTCCGATTTGGATCTCCAAGCCTGTGTAGCTAATTCAAGCGAAGAATTTGATCTTAGAAACACAAAGTTTAGTTTCTTTGATTCAATTCATACAGAGGTGAATTTACAAGTTGAGAATAAAGCTGAGAAAGATGGTGTTGATATGAACCAAAGTGGCCATGTTAGTGATCCGGGGATTGGGAGGGCCGAGTTTTGGGCATCACCAAAGCTCCAGCGTTCTTGCTCTAATTTGGAAACATGGGTGGTGCTGAAAAATATAGTGGCTCAATTGTCTCCTTCAAAATCTCAGTCTTTTGAAGAATTGCAGGACTTAACTGCGAAGATGGGGGAGAATATTTATCCCAGCAGTCCTGGCTCTATGACGAGCCATTTCAGTGCTGATAAAGTGATGTTAAAGAAGCATTCTTCAAGCCAAATTCTTCCTTCAAGGAGTAGAAAGTTGTGGTGGAAATTGTTCCTCTGGAGCCACAGAAATCTGCACAAACCATGGACTTCAAAACCACCATCACATCCTACGATTACTGCTTTAAACCAGCAAGGTGGATACTCTTCAGATACGCTTGAACCAAATCAAACCATGAAACTGACCAACATGGAATCACCTGGATCATTTAGTGGAAAATCATTGGAGAAAGGTAGCACTAGCAATTTCTATAATGACAACCAGAGTTGGGATGGTTTTCATAATGGAGTTTCCGCTTTATGGCCCCAGAACCAATGGGTTGCGTTTCCAGGGGAATCATCATCTTCATTCAAAAGAGTAGATGAGTGGGTGAAAGATTTGGAAATCCAAGCCCCAGTTTCATTTAATCACAATGAGATTATTGAAGAAGAAGAAGAAGAAGAAGAAGGTATTGTCTTTCCACCCTCTCCTGAGACTGATAAGTCCCCAAGAGGCACTGCCCACTTGACTCGTCGTTCAGATATCAATATTTCGGAGGACATTTTACATGCCAATGGTGCCATCCAATCCCTGAATTCTTCCTCAACTGTGGCTCACATCGCTGGTATAGGCTTGAAGGCCATCCCCACAATCTCACATTTCTCTAGTCTTCGGTCTGTCAACTTGTCTAACAACTTCATAGGTATGCTCTTAGCAAGTGAAGAAAAAATTGCTCAGTTTGTATAGATAATTATTTGTACTAACTTAGTTGCCTTCCTGTATTTGCAGTCCACATAAGTGCAGGATCACTTCCAAAAGGTCTTCACACACTCAACTTGTCTAGAAACAAGATCAACACCATTGAAGGACTCAGAGAACTGACCCGACTGCGACTACTTGATCTCAGTTACAACCGCATTTCTCGCCTTGGACATGGTAATAATCTTAGTAACTGGTTTTCTAGCTATTGATTAACCAATTTAATTTTAAATTTCCCCGACTAAAAGATATTCTCCTGAAATAAGTTGCGTAATTCTAATGGTATCAGGTTTGTCGAACTGTACGCTAATCAAGGAACTCTATCTTGCCGGAAACAAGATTAGTGATATTGAGGGGTTGCATAGGCTCTTGAAGCTGACTGTCCTGGACTTGAGCTTCAATAAGATGACGACTACAAAAGCTCTAGGTCAGCTAGTGGGTAACTACCAGTCATTGCAAGCTCTGAATCTGTTGGGTAATCCGATTCAAATCAACATCAGTGATGATCAACTGCGCAAAGCAGTTTGTGGTCTCCTACCAAAGTTAGTGTATCTGAACAAGCAAGCCATCAAACCACAGAGAGCACGAGAGGTGCTCACAGATAGTGTTGCCCGAGCTGTCCTTGGGAACGATAGTCAGAGCTCCAGGAGAAAAGCAGCAAAGAGAACAAGCCGAAGTGGATCATCACTACTATCCGGCAGTCAAAGGAACACCGTAAGCAGTGGACATAAAAGCTGGAGCAGGTCAAAGAGCCAAAAACCTAACCGGTTGTCCTCAAAGACATTACTTTCATCAAATCCTTCTTCTTCCCGTTAAGAGACTATGTTCTCCGTATCTTTCTTGATCTCTAGATGTTTTCTCATTATTGGGTGCCTATCTTTCCTTGTTTGCATTGATATTCAGCTTGGGACTGTTTTGCTTTTCTTCTTGTACGGAGTGGTTTGATAATTCAATTTGAATTCATTGTGGTTTTGTTTAAATTGCCATTGTTCACTAGCAGTATTAGATATCAAGAGATTATCACTTCTGAACATGGAACCAGTAGCCATGTCCTGTTAGGAGATTTTAGATGCTCTTTATCTCATATTCTCATGTGCCAACTTTTATGAGTTTAAGAACATCCAACAAAGCATATCTGTTGACCTGTTATTATTGTGGAAAGACAGATCTCTGTCTCGAAAGGGGCTAAAACTTGGGTACATCGGACGCACGGTACATTGCCCACCCTGATGCTGCCATGTCAGCAACTTTACTAATGTGACAGCGTCAGGGTGAGTGATAGACTGTGCATCACGCTGCACCCAAGACTTTCTCCTCGAAAGGACACTCTTTATCAGAAATCTAGCTGCCTATCTAATTGTAATAAGTATCTCCTAGCTTGACAAGCATCAGAATCAGTTAGCCGTTAAGTCATGCCAGCTGAACCTAACTTGTCAGAACAACTGAGGCCACAAGTTTTTGATTTTTTATTTTATTTTATGATCATCCATGTCATGTGTATAAATTATATGGTCGCTCTATTTTATACATTATAGATTTATAGATTTTCCAAACTGGGGCCATGAAAGTAATGGGAATCGTCATGGCAGAAGTGAAATGTGTGCCCAACTTCATTTGAAGAATAACAGGCAATCAATCATTCATTATCCACAGGAAACAAGAAGATTATATAACCAACATAAAGAAGCTAATTGGAAATTATGCAGCTAATTGAAAAGAAAACTAAAAATGATATAACTTCAAAAGTAGAAAAGAAAAAGGAATTAATTAATGATAACCCAATAGAATTTTTAACTAATCAAATCGATTCATTGGGTTATCAGAGCAATTGAAACGATTTAAATTACACCACCAGGAGCCTAGTCAGGATTCATATCATACATAAACTGTTAAAACCATATCCACATTTGCAGAAGATTTCTATTCTTTATATTGACACCATTCCGGCAAAAGTTCCATCTTTGTGGTAAAAAGGTAAAAGTAAAAAACTAAGAGATTAATCAATCATGACATCCTAGAAGGGATAGTGATAAAACGAGTCGACAGAAGAATTGATCACAAAGACATATAAAAACTGAGCACTGATATTCATGTCGCTGTTAGCAACTCCAAAACTAATTGAGTAGTAGTGTCACCACAAGCAGTCAACAACCGACAGGAAAATGAGACAAATTGAATTTCATTGATATTTAAAAATCCATCAGATATTTGCCAATGCTTACATAACTTCTTCCAATTCATTGATCAGACTGCACTTCACCACACAATTGGCAGCTAGGATAGAGCATGTCTTCCGCAATCACACTGCACACAAATACACAATAGAGGCAAATAAATACGGATGAATAAATACACAAACACACACACACAGAGGGAGAAGCAAGGGAGGCAGATGTCTAGAATCATACTGCATAAAGATGATGATTTGGCAAAGGAAATAGCAAGGCATTTGCAGAACAGCTATTCCAATAGTCAAGCCTACTTTAAGCCAAACGTCTGTGAATATAATCTTTAAGGACACATCCCCAAAGGCATAGTTATTTCAACGACAAGATAAATTGTTATTCAGTCAGATACCACAAAGTTGTATATCACACTGACAAATTACTAAGCTTCCAAAAGTTTTAACTAAAGGTACAAACTGTTAACTATTCAATCATCAAATCACAAGACTTGATTTCTTCCCTGAAAAACCAACTGAATGAAATTTTCAGAGGAAGAAAGTTTTGAACATATGAGATACAAGCATCATACAACACTAAAACGATTATATTAACTCATATCATTCCGAGAAGCAAAGCACGAAATTCAACCATGCAAACTTACTTAGTACAACAGATAAAACACAAAAACAATATAAAATAATGTCATTTGATTAATAAAAGATACCTTAATTCTGTACAATGAAACATTGAGCTAGATCCACCAGATTCTCCTTCTCCCTCCAACATTCTTAAAAAGACAAATATCCAAATCATTTCTCGTCAATACCAGAAAACACTTCCCGTTGCTGCATTTGTGCAAAGTTATATAACTTCTCGTCGAAAATCACCTGTGGGTCCTTATCAATCAAAGCACCATTTTCATTGTAAGCATCCTTCAAAAACACCGCCCAATTCATCTCTGTCCCCGCCAAATAAAAAGTTCGAGGCTGCTTCTTAAGCATCTCATAGGTGCGCCTAGTTAAGCTAAACTCTTCCTTAAACTCCACAATATTATGTATACTCGCCCTCTTTTCCACTGTCAAGTTCAAAAACTCATGCACAATCCCTACCCTGTACTTCTCTGCCTCCAAACTCCACATATCCAATTTCCACCCATCACTATATGGGGACACCAAAGGCAACGTGTTCAACAAATTAAGCTTTCTAGTATCGTTTTCGTCCAAACCCAAATCCTTTCCATACTTAACAGGAAACTTAAAAGCTTTAACGACCGTATCCTCACTAACAACAAATTGCCTCTCTAATTCACTCACTGCTAAAGTGGGATCCCAATTAACCAATTCAAGAATCCTCTTTCCATCATTTTCAACAACAATTCGAAAATACTCCGGGTACTTGGCAACCCGGTCTCTAAAATCTTCAGGAATTCCAAACAATAACCTGTTATGATAAATCGTACTCAAAGGAATCCTCTTATCTTTCGACATCATCAATAATTTTCTAACCTTTTTGACTCTGTCAATCTCCATAGCATCCATGATCGAGCTCTCCTCTTGCAGTAACTCCTCTGCAAAATCAGTGAAGCCGAACCACATCTTGTTATCCACGTGGCGGTAGGTCTCGAAGATGAGCGGGTGGCGTTGAATTGACTTGAGGACTTTGCGGCCGCGGGGGAAGCCGAGTTCGCGGTGGAGCTTGCCGGCATCGTCGAGACGGAGGACGCGTTGGGGCTGTTTGGAGAGGAATTGCTTGGTCCTGGTGAGGAATCTGAAGGTGGAGTCACGGGTAAGGATGGACTCCAAGCGAGAGTGAGTGGAGGCGTGGGGCTGGACGGGCCTAGTGCGGGCTGATACGGGTTTTTTGTGTTTTTTGCGGAGCTTCTTGGGGATTTTGGTGACGAGAAATGAAGTTGAGAATTCGCAGATTCTTAAAATTTTAGGGTTTGGAAGGGGAGGTGTTAGGTTTAGGGTTTTGGACAAGAAAAGGCGCCAAGCCATTACACTTTTCAGTTTAGATTTGTCGATCAAAACCTTAATAAAGCAATTTGATCAAAACCTGTCAAGAAATTTGAAATATATAAATTAATATTAAAAAAATTTAAATATTAAAAAAAAAAAATCCGACCTGCCGGATTCGAACCAGCGACCTAAGGATGGCTTTCAGGCTTTTCACCTACTACAGTCCTCCGCTCTACCAACTGAGCTAAGGTCGGTTGTTGAAATATCTCTACATGCATTTTATAAAACCCCAACAATAATTTGCTTGGACTTTAGTGAAGATGACATTTTCAACTCGGTGACATAAAGTACACTTCTTTGAGTTTTCTCTATTTCTGTTGTAGAATATCTATCAAAAATTCCAATTTACATTCCATATTCCACACGTGAAATTGACCAATTCGTATGTTCTCCACACTTATATCATAAAATTGTGGGATCGAATCATACACATTTCTCAAAATCCTAAATTTATTATGTTCAAGTATCCATTTTCTTAAATCTCGAATTTATTGTAATAATCCAATATATACATACACACGTGTGAGAGAGTTTTTGTTACAAACCCTTGGAGATTTGTTTATCTTATCACAAACAAAACAAAATTCACTACTATGTAAAGGAAATTTGTTTTATGCTTTTCTTTTCATTAAATACTTTATGGATTTAACAATAATTATTTTACTGTAAATCAAAAGTTGACAAACAGAAGATATCTTGTAAGCAAGCAACAAACTTTTCATATAAGTACCACTCTATTTTCCTGAGCATGAAACAAATATTGCCGAAATTTAATTTCAAATAAATAATAGTCAACTGGACCTTTAATTCCAAAGAATGTGATTCTTTTGAATGCAAAAGCAAGAAAATGATTGAAGATGAAGAAAATAAAATTCCTTCACATGAATTGAGTGACCTGATTCTTTTTTGTAATATAATACAGAAAAAATAATCCTTATTTTGTAATCGTGTAGTCGTATGGCTTTAATGAGACATCACACGGGAAATTAAATTTAATCCTATAACTTGTAACTTGCAGGGCGCCTGAATTTTGAGTAATTACATGGCCCTATGTACGCCTTACGGCTCCATAGGAGTTGTGGTTGGTTCCACCATGTGTTTCATTTCTTTTTTCACTCTCCTCTGTTGTTTTCTTCTTTCTCTTCAAAATTTCTAATCTCCAATCCTATGGAGAAGCTTTTATGCTGTGATCAAATAACGTCCAACGAAATGAATATAATAACCATCATATAACTTATCGAGCTTTCTTCAAATACTCAGAATTAGCTTGATTGCTTCTTAAAGAAAGGTTTCTGGCAGATAAGAAGTCGCTCGTCACTGTTACTCTCGATCTCTATGATCCGTGCTTCCCACTTCAGCCTGGTAGTTAGAGCTCTTGTTGATTCAATAAGAGGAGCTGTGTCACGGATTATTACCCAACCCTGCAGTAGAGATCATTATTAGCATATATTGAATATCACAGCATAATGCATAAACCATCGGTCACAGAAATTATAGTGATCTTCTGTGCCATGGTGGCATTCGAATAAATTAAATTTCTCATATCATCTCTCGTATGCTGATATGGCAACGAGAGTTTAATTAGATAACTGATTTTAATAATAGAATATACTTTAATGCTAATGTATTTGATGCACTACCTAAAAATTAATTGCAGATGTCATTAACCGGATAGGACTTCACTGGTTAAAACAAAGAAATCTCCAAACTACTTTAGAAGGAAGAAGATGATCACCCACCAGGCATTATAAACTATTCTGATTACATTAAGAAGAATGTTCTTAACTACATCAGCTTAAATATAAATGTGCATGTTAATCATATATCAAAAATGAAAAGAGGACAGTTTGATTTGGTTACCTCTGGACGAAGTATACGATCTATCTCGGTGAATATATCGAGTGTGGAGCACCTACGCTGCTGGCCTGATTCAAGTGATAGAAGCCCTTCAGCGTGCACCATATCATAGGTTCTAGGGTATGTCGGGAATGCTTCACACCTGAAGGGATAAAAGTCATACAAGAACATAAGGTTATTTGAAAGGAAACATTGTTCACAATTGCAATCAAAATCATCATAGGTCATATAAGAACATACATTTTGAATACGATGTATATTAATTTGAGCTTAATCACTTAATATAATCAAGTGGAACAAGAATCTTTGACTTTCTTCATTAAGAAGATAAACGAAAATCTATTCCTTAGTATAATCCAAAAGTCACATCTATCCAAAATCCAGGAAAAGGTTACTAAACTTATAGCAGAATTTTCAAATTAAAAATAAAACAAAACCTATATTTAAGCATGCATTGCTGATTTTGCTTCTATTGAAGTTCTAATACATCTCCAATTAAAGAAATACTTTCATGTTTATCATATTTTGGTTTCTTTCTCTACGTCCCTCCAACTCAAATACACACTAGTAAGTAGTAACATGGATAAATTCCCAAGGTTCTCCAATTAAATTTGCTGGACAACTCATCATTATTTATAATCAAAGAATAGCAACAACAGTATAACATTGTATGTGATAGAACTTTCATATTTCAGGTGAAGCAAAGAAATCATAACGGTAATGCGGTAACATTAAAAGATATTTAAAGGAAGAAAACAGGCTGCGGAAAGAAGAATTACCAATCATGCAATACACCGACAAAGCCCCTATCAAGAATCATCGGAAGATAGTTGGTTCCTATTGTTGGGACCACATTCATGACCCATACAGACTTCCCTTTTTCCAATAATGCAGAATTAAAGCCACCAAAATGAGCATTCATGTCCAGCACATTTCTGACCATGTTATAAGGTGGTGAAGGATCCTCATCACCAGGTCTCTTTGGATGATCTGAAAATATTACTGGTGACAAAAGAGACCAATAGTTACCGACTGCTGTTTTCCAATTTTCAGTATCCTCAGCAAAGTCTTCTGGATGTATACCTGAAAGAACACTCTTCTTTTTAGAAAATTAGAACAGGATAAGGCATATAGATATAGTGGGTAAAATAATTTCATAGCATGTAATATCTTGTGAATCGAGCTACTTTAACCATCTTAAAGAACATAAAGATTACCATATACTGCAAGTTCTTTCTTGTTTAAATTAGCCCTAGAAGGCCAGTTTCTCCTCTCTTCAATAGGAATCCATCGGCGGCTCTGTGTTCCTCCGATACAGCCTTGTAGAGGGCGATAATATGGAGATTCAACATCTTGGCCTTTACTGCAGAGAGAAAGACCAGAACCAGGCTTCCTAGACATACAACCAGTTGGTACCAAAATTAGCACCTCCAAGTATTCTCAGTACTAAACAACCACCATGCATATGATTTATAGTCAATTCAGAATAATTTCATTTTAATAGCTAAAATAACATGGAAAAAGTAAACAAAACAATCACGATTGTTTCCTCACCGAGAACTATAACAACTCTTTTTACTATTCTTTTTCCATACAACAGTTTCATCTTGTTGTGACAGCAACTCCCAACAGAGATTTTCTGCAAAGTCATGAACAAAGATCCATCTTTTTTTATTATTCTTGTTACGAAGGAAACCCTGAGGATTGGTTAGTGGTGAAGTCCAGACAAAGTATCCACCCGGCTTCAAAACTCTATCAACTTCGATCAAGAGAAGTCCATCTGTCAAGTACAACATAAATCCAATAAAAGATTAATTCAAATATGGGCATATGAACGAAGTAGTCATGACAGGGACTTAATTTATATAATAGAATTCAAGAAAAAGACCAAGAATGATAATTGCAAAAGACACTAGTCAAACCCACAAGCCAAAATCAAGCTTTAAGAACCCTTGAAAAGTTTTACTGAGCTCCACTAATAATGGAACCAAAATTGAGATTATGAATAGTGATTGGTCAAAATAAACAGTTTAATCAAACAATTATCCCATATTAATATGTGGGTTTCTAAGTATAATACATATCCTCTACAATAATCACACTCTTGATGGACAGTGCACATAAAAAAAAAATGTTAATTTTATTGATCCATATCTAGATATTCTTCTTCGAATCTTTTGCACTGTCACACAACTACCTTAAAATGAATATATTCACATCACACAACTACTGAAACAAAAGACTCCAGAAATAAAGTTGATATCTGACTTCTGTAAACTCTTCAATTGTTAACTATTTACTTCTTGCACAATGGGCAACGAATCTTCTTGCAAATGATCCATAAAAGGTAAAAAGGAAAAATACACCATACATTTCCACAGCAGATAAAATCAAAAATTAGGTCTTACTTTCTTGATTAGAGGGACAAAAGAGAATATGGTGCAGATTATATTAATATTACTGCCCACTAACTTTTAAGTTTTAACATGTACCTTTTTGGTCCCAATCAATGCCGCAGCGTGCACAATGCAACATGTCAAAGGAAAGTGATGGATATGGCAACTGCTTTGAAGTGAAAGAGCCAATCATAGCAGGAATCCCTCTTTCAAGAGTTAGTTGAACTTGACTGCCTGAGGCCTCATAGTTTGCAATGCACATGGTTAAGAGCTGATTGGAAAAGAGGTGTGCTCCAAAGCTACCATAACCACATCCTATATCCAAGATGGTTCTAACCTGCAAAATTTAAGTTAAAACTTTTACTTATCAATCATCATATAAGAAAAGAGAAGTGTGATAAAAAAATATGTTGGATGTCCAAATCTCAAGCTTCGCTACAGGTAGACTGTATTCAAAATACTGATGCAATTGTCTATCATGTATCTGCAACATGATCTGACATCTATCATCAATCATTGAATGGACATGGACATGGAAGCAACTCATTAGGTCCTTAGTGGGTTGGTTTTGTTTTCCAAGATTGTAGGAATTAGCAACTACAGATAATATATTGCCAGGGTAATGTTAACCTGGAAAATTAAAAAGCAAACTAGCTCTACCTAGCAAGATAAAAGAGAAAACTTCATCAATTACAACAATACGTGCAATATCACCTGAGCTAAGAGGTAATATAAGCGGAACAAGTTTTGAATTAAAATTTAAAGAGAACGCATATATAGAGCATTGTGTTCGAACATTGACTAGACGTCAACTTACCCCAGCTTGTATCAAGTTAGATTCATTTCTCAGCCCAATCATTTCCGCAATCTGGTGTGAGTAGTCTTCCACCCCATCAAACATAAGCGAGGCTGAGCGAAAGGAAATCTGCTCATCGTCCAGCATCATCATTCTGAAATAAAATGTAATTAATAAAGGAAACAAAAATGGAGAGAGCATTAGTTTGCTAATATTATAAATCTTGCCCACCTCTTGGTAAAGCTGCCAGAGGAAAGTACCTCCTCTGCAGTAATTTTAACATTTGCAACCCAAGTAACATCTCTTCCGGTTGGCCACCTAAGTGGAATCTTATAATTTACTGGTGGAACAACTAAACAATTTTGCCTAAACCCACGTATACAGTGTCGATCATACTCATCGCCATTAGAATAACCCAAAGCAATATTATCTGACACGTTGAAGCAGGGAACATAATTTTCAGACTCCTGAGAACAAAATTCCAATTCTTTTGTTCTCGAAGAACCAACAGAAATCTCCCCAATATCCCACAAATCCGATACCAATTGCTCCTGAAGCTTCCTGTAGCCATGATATATACGACCTCTTGATGAGGTAGATATTGAAATTGTCCACC
This sequence comes from Acer saccharum, assembly GCA_030490815.1. Classification (NCBI taxonomy): domain Eukaryota; kingdom Viridiplantae; phylum Streptophyta; class Magnoliopsida; order Sapindales; family Sapindaceae; genus Acer; species Acer saccharum. The sequence goes on from CM059872.1 coordinate 32,688,838, forward strand.
AAAACGATCCCGTAAGAGCAAGAATTACAATGACAATGAAACTGCACTTCAATAGTTGCATTATCAAGCTGTGACGGCTTCTTGGAGTTCCGATACTGAAAGGATCAGAAGCAAAACCATTTTCACTAACACCGTATTTGGAAGGAGAATTACTGTTATCATGGAAAAGAAACTGAAAAGGAAACCTCAGAGCCAAGTAGCTTTGATCAGAAGAGTGATTTTTATCCAAATCTTCCTTTCCTGTTCTATCTTTCATTTCTGAATCCCATAAATCATTGCTGTTTCCAGAGATCCGAACCACGCCTCGATGAAGAGGCCTCGGCATTTTCTATAACCTGGAATTCCCGCAACAAAAAATAGAAAAAACAAATTTACAAAAACTTAAGAATCTGAACAACAAATCAAATCACAAAACTAAAATACTACAAGTAAAATTCTATGAAGCAAAGATATCTATCTATAAAAGGTTTTATTATTTCTCTCAGACGAGCTAAATCCAGAACTGATTGCCATTGAAAAACAGTTAAATCATCACAGCAATTAAATCATTCAAGCAAATAACGACACATTACAAGGATATCGCATAAATAAGACCAGTCCCCAGTTTATGATATTAGATCCATTTGCACGGCGCCACAGGAGCCCATCAAGAAAATAATATTGAACAACAACTTTTGGAGAAAACAAAAACACTCAAAATTTGATTTGGAGAAAATAGAAAAGTGAAAGTCAAGCTGCAGACACACTTCAAGGCAACAAAACCATAAAAACCGCTCTCAGTGATTTCCAAGTCCATTTCCAGTGGAATTCACTTCAAATCAGTTCCAAATACCAAAATCTAAACAAAACCCAGAAGAAGAAAATGAACAAAAACTCACTTCAAATCAACCCACCATGACAAACAAATCTAGCAGATTAACACAACTATGGAAGTAGCAATTACAGAACAAGACACTACCTTTGTAAAGATAGACGAGAGAGTGATAAACAAAAGGCCCAGAAAATCAGCGGATCATTTTCATGAAAATGGATTAGCTAGGCCAACAAAGAAGGCAATAGTTATTGTTGTCGCCGTCGTAGTAACAGTAGCTGATTGAGTACTTGATCTTGTCGTCTTTTTTTTTTTCTAAGCTCCGATTAGCTCTCTCTCGCTCAACACTTATATTTTCCTTTTTCTCTCCTTCCTTACTAAGAGAGTGAAAGTAGCGATTTTGTATGATCTAACCACGACACAGCTCCTTAAAAAAAAAAAAAAATTTGAATAGTACACTAGTAAAATTAGTAATTATAGATTAGTAAATGAAAAAACCAAGCATTGACACTGCAAATTCTGCTGGTTAACTCACCACCGTCCACATTATAGTTTCGTCCTAGCTGTAATTCTCAGGTACATTTGATGCAACTTCATTTATTTTCCATTAAAAGAAAAATATACTCTCACTGCCTCACTACTCTCGTGAAATTACAAATATGGCAACCGGTAAATATTTTAGGGTTTGTTTTATTAGATTTACTGGGATTTACTTAGATCTGAAGCGGTAAAAAAATGGGTTTGTTAAATAAATTTAATAGATTAACATTTGACTTGCCTTGGACATAAAATATTATTTATCTCTTACTAGTTACTAGAATTCACTAATTTGGTCAGCATGTCACCTCTTCTCTTCTCTGGCTCCCACCCATATTTTGTTATATTCGTCACTCACACGCACTACTCATTCTCTACACGGCATTTCCATGTTTCACTAGAATGTTATTTATTTTTTCTCTTAGCTATTATTTTTTTTTTCTTTTCAAGTTGGTAAAATGTGACCGATTGAGATTTTAAATGGGAACGTGATATAAAATATTCGTGTCACGTAGTGTAAATGTGTAATATTATTGGTCCTCCGGGATTGTTGAAGTTTTTGTTGATATATTGGTGTGCTTTATGGGGTCCAAATTGAAAAAAAAAAAAAAAGCATAATCTAAGGACAGATTTTCAACCCGTAATTACTGACAATGATCATTTCTAGGCCAGGGTGAGGGTGAGACCTTGAGAGTTACCACTAGGTCTAGGATCCCAATTGCTAAAGCCTAAATTATTCTATGTTTCTTCTTTTACATAAATAATAATTATTGCAATTAATATTTAAAAGGAGATTTTGATAAAGAAAATAAATAAATAATAATAATAATAATAATATTGTGAGCCCCCTTGACAGCTAGGTTGGACCTGTTGGAGAAAAGGATGATTTTGCTCAGAGAATCAGAAGGGGAGTCTTTCTATACATAGAAGATTACTAGTGTTATCTTTGACTCGCCTATGACGTTGAGCTACGAGGGTAATATCGTCATTGATTAAATGACGTGGCGGATTTTGATTGTTTAGGAATTGTATAGGATCAACAGTTGGAAACTGAAAATTAATTATTTTTATAATTTATAATTTGAAACGAGCTCTTCTAGTCTTCTGGAGACGTAATATAATAGTAATACTACCAGTTCATGAATAGATCGAAAGAGAAGGCTCCAAAACAGAGATATATAAAAGAATGGTATATATTTTAACGTATTAGCACATGCAACGCGAGTCAATTTCGCCTAAGGGAAAAGTCGAAGGTCAATTACGGGGCCAGAGTTGCGCGTTGATTAGTCGGTGTAGGTGAAATAGCGACGTGTCGAAGGGAGATGGAGTGGTGTAGGTGTGGTGCGATTCAGAGGATCAGGTTGATTATAATATTATACTAAGGATTTAAAGGTGACTCGTGATATATTCGTTTGTTTTGTTGTGGACTGTCGAGAGTGGAGAGTGGAGAGTAGTGGGCAGGTGTGATGGTGGAAACGCGGAGTTGAAATTCTTGACGGTGTTTTCACTTTTCACGGGACTAGATTTGTTTGAGGTGGGACCCGAGTCCATTTGTCACGGGCCACATTGGAGTGTGAGACTATCTCTGCGTTTCTTATAGACACGCTGTCTCCTTTCCCTACACGTGGCGGACATATACAACATCACATCATGCTCATCGTGGGTCCTACCACCAACCCATCGGATTTTTCCCTTTTTCTAGTGGTTTTTTTTCTTTTTTTGTTCGTTTTAATTGAATTTTTCACTTTCAGTAATATTCTACGACCAAGATAACAAAATCCATGCAAGTAATAGGAAAGATGAAGCATATCTACCACAGTGCAACATCAACTAACGCGACAATATTAGGGCGGTTGTGGATTTAAATCGTACATCCTTCTCAACCCTAAATTATTAAATAAATAAAATTTAAAAAAAAAAATTGACTAATACAGAATGGAAAGGCACTACAGAATTAAAGGAGTGGATGATATTAAAACATCAATTCAAATGAAAATGATATTAAAGCATCAATTCAAATGAAAATTATTATAAGGTTGAATTGATGTGTTTGATAATCAAATCAGCTAAGGTATTTTCTTCTTGTATGGTGATTCAATCACAATACTTTTGGTCCAACCACCAATTTGTTGTTATAAGCCACTATGATGGAACACCTTGGGTCTATAAGATTAAGACAATTCAAGGTTTTTTTTTTTTTTTTTTGAAAGAAAGAAAGTTCCAAATAGATTCGAAGATAATTTTATTGAATTTGGAGGGTTTTGTGGGTTAATTAAAAAAATAAATAAAATTTTAATAGAAAAATCTAAATAATAAAAAATAAATAAACTTTTTAAAAATTTGTATTTCTGAATTAAACCCAAATTGGTATTTCAGACTTTTCAGTAGTAAATAGTAATCATTTTCCCAACTTCATTTTTTAGCTGGAGATCACATGATATCTATAGATCTATCACTATTCCATATACACGTTATTAAATAAAACATTATCTTGTAAATAAAAATAAATGATGAGCAGGTAGCTACCTAGTAATGATGTCATAAAATGGCAGTAGATTCTTACTGTTTGATTTAAATTTCCAAGAATATAAATGGTCCACATTTTTCACTTCATTCCTAAAGGAGGCCCACCAAACACTACATTTTTGGCAACAAGCACTAAGTCACTAACCTCTTCTCTCGATGTGTACGAAAAATGTTCCCACAGTGAAACCTGCATGGCTGCACCTTATCGGTTCGAATCCTTGTTCTATCAATATTCATATCCACTGTCTTATTACACTACAAAAGCTGCCATTGTGGGGCACTTTCCCTTTCATAATCTAAGCTGATGTATTAAAATACAATAATGCTAAACATCTCATCTAAAATCCCACCTTTTTCATCCCATTATATATGGTATGTGAGATGTTAAATTGTGAGTGGATACACATTAATGATAATTTATCTCACCTACCCTATGTATCCACTTACCATTTGACACCTCACATGCCACGTGTAGTGGGATGAAAAAGGTGGGATTTTAAGTGGGATATATAACATTACTGATTAAAATAACATAGCTAACAAGTAATTATAATTTATAAAAGACATTATTTAATTTATAAAAGTCATTAATTTCATTGTGAATTTAACTATAACATTATCTGGATATCTACTTTTATAATCGAAAAAGTCGACTCTCAAAATTGGGAGAGTTTCCTCACACTTAAATTTTATTGGTAATATTGAAACAATATATATAATGCGTTAAAATTTAAATATCGATGTAGATTGTGAAGAGTCGTATAAAACAAGTAAAATCTCATATCATGTCAGCGCCTGCTGTCAGCTTGTCACTTGTGAATATATAAATGTCATTAATTATTAATTTTTAATTACAACAGGACTATAATTTAAAGCAAATTCGAGTACTACACAGGTTCACATTCTCTACCCTTTGACTCCAATTCTTATATTATTAATGATCCCGTTAATCTATAATTAGTTAAAATAAAACAGTAGTTAATGGGCTATTGTAAGAAAATTAATCGAATGAAATCGATCTGAGGATGGGATTTAATGCTTATGTGAGAAGTCAAAACAGATAGCATGTGAGGTCGGTGTGTGAGATTAACACATAAGCTATTACATTTACAAATTACAAGACATGTTGCCTCATTTTCACCCGCCTATAATCGTTAACGGAATCTAATAACAAAGCTAATTAAGGATAATTATGGATTAGTGTCGGCATAATAATCAGCTTTTGTCCACCGACACAAAGTCCAACTCTTTACTAGTCAGCATTGGCTTTGTAGAATTCCACTCCCTTATGGCCTTATGTAAAGTAGGGGATGCTACTAAATAATCAAATCTCTTTATATTTATTTATTTATTTATTTGTATTTTTAAAAGAGAAAAAAAAAAAACATTTAAAAAATAATAATAATAACTGAGAGAAGGACTTTTGGGCCTTTAGCCGTATATAATTCACGAGACATGAGTCATAGAACTGACTTTTAATCACTCGTGAACCAGAATTTTCATTAAATTGTATGTGGAAATTAATGCAAGGAATTTGATGTAGCTACATCTTCCAATTCTTGAAATTTTAAGCGTCATCTTCCCATAAATATAAGAAATTAATTTCCCAGACTGAAATTGTAAATTTGTGCGTGGCATTAAGCCATTAAAGAGAAAGGGGTTTGTTATGGACTGGATAGTGATTTCAAATAGGGTTGCGGCAACTTGAACCGAAGATATTATCGGACTGAATTAACATTTTTATCATCGAACCTTATTGAACGGTAGTTGGAATGCATTTGTGATTGTTGTAGCTTATGACATAATAAACGATTATTTCATTAGCTATAAGTGCCTATAACCAAAAAGTTGTTTGGTAAACTTTCGTAAAGTTGTTTATTTCATAATCAAGTATTATACTATTACATAAATTTGGAGGTTTTTTAGAAAGGAAATGACTAAAACTTGCAACCTCGTGGTGCATATGTGAGGAATTTTACTAATTGACCAACCTCGTCTCGTCATATTTATCATATTTTGTAATATATAATTATTATGTCATTTGATTATTTTCCATATTGTTTAATGTTGTCTATTTTAATCACTTTTCTAAAATACATTTCATTCATTTCCAAAAGCAAATCAATTTTAAAATTGAGTTTACCAAATAAATACCTACTTTTACTTTAGCTAATTATTTCTTAAGAAAACTATAAATTTATAAGTAATTATTTTTAAAGTAATAACTATTTCATTGTTTACTCTTATATTTAAAGAGAGTTAAAATTTGATTATTTATTTATTTTATATAAATTTTGATTAGTTTATGTAATGTCAAGTATAATAAAAATTTCCTTCAAAAAAAAAAAAAAAAAGTATAATAAAAATTAATCACTTGTAGTTTTCTTAAGTGATATAAGTGATTAATTTTATTTTTCTTTTTAAATTTTTGTTTATTATTATTTTATTAACAATTCACAAATTCAAAAACAAATAACAAGATGAGATCGGTTAAGTGATATGACCCTCAGGCTTATATCTTTGCAGTTGTGAGTTCGAGTCCTCCCCTTCATTAAAGACCCCGAATTAATTGTAATTGATAAAAATAAATAAAAAATGAAAATAGGGCTAGATAAGGAAATAATCCTTATCCAATGCACACACTAAATGAAAAATGCATTTATTTTCAAAATGGGAAAGTGCCCACAGAATTAAAAATACAGTTGCGTTGTTTCAACTGTCAACCCCCATTTTCCTCGCTCCCGCCCGATAAAAAAATAAAAATAAATAAATAAATAAACTCTATTATTTATTTTTTTACAAAGAACAAAAAAAAAAAACTTGTTTAAACAATGGAAGGTAAATTTTGAAAAGTTTATTTATTTATTTTTACAAGATGAGGTTGATCTCCCTCGCAACTACACAACCTACACCACGAGTTATGGGTTCGAGTCATATTCTCTTCTCTAAACCTTGAATTATAGTAAGATTTATAAAAATAAAAATTAAAAATGAAAGTTTTTCTTTAAAGAGAATAAATATTTTTATATTAAAAAACATACCATCACAATTCACAAATTCATAAATGGTGAGATTGGCCTCTGCAACTCAATTAACATAATTGATCATGACATGTTAAAACGACGTGTGCTGATACGAGAGTAACATGGACTCGTCACTTCGTCAGTCTGTCCCCATGTATACTCTCTCGCATTTACTAGAAACGGTGTTCGTTCTCATATTTATATTTAGGGGGCTTTGGTAATATATAGGTTAGGATTGATGCATCATAATTCATTACCTATAAAAAAAGGTTCATAACTTTCTTTTTTCCATTTATTATTATTATTATTATTATTATTATTATTATTATTAGTATTATTGTTTCTAAGAGGTCCATATCTTTATATTGTTATGTATATATATTGGAAATGTAAATTGTTATATTTTAGTTAAATGAACTCAGTTATTTTTATGATATAAAGATCATTAAATAATATAAAGATCAATAGAGACCTTGCCACTTTCAATCAAGCCATGCTTGTGAAACAATGTTGGCGATTAGTTTTGAATCCCTCTTCTTTAGAAGCTAGAGTTATTAAAGGTAGATATTTCCCAACAAGTTCCTTTCTTCAGGTTGATATTGGCTATGCTGGTTCCTTTTTATGGAGAAGTCTGTTGTGGGGGCGTAATTTGTTGGAAATTGGTTTGTGTTGGAGGGTGGGCTCTCATTCCTCGATCAGAATTTATGGAGATAGATGGATTCCTCTTCCTCACTCTTTCTCCATTCAATCTCATCCGGTTCTAGGTGTTTCTTCTCTGGTTAGCAGCTTTTCTCTCCTTATGGGGATTGGAATGTCCTTTTAATTTCTACCTCCTTCCCTTGTGAGGAATCTGAGGCCATTCTGAGTATCCCTTGTGGGACTTCTTTCTTGGAGGACTCGTTGCTTTAGCATTATTAGAAGGATTGGGCATATTCTGTCAAAAGTGGTTACAAGCTAGGTAAATCCCTTCAAGAGAAGAATATGGCTTCGGTTGCTTCTCAAAATGTTTCGTGGTGGAAGTCTTTATGGAAGATTGGGACCCCTCCAAAAAGTGGATCCTTCATTTGGAAGTGCTGCCTCCATTGGATTCCTATGAAGTTCAATCTGGCTGGTAGAGGTGTTCCAGGTGATGTTTTCTGTCCCATTTGTTTTAGATGCCCCGAAACTACTACTCATGCTCTTTGGGGTTGCAAAAGTGTGAGTTATGTGAGGTCTTTTTTAACAGCCCTGTCTTTGGGGACAATCTCCATTTTCAAGACCTAATGGATTTCCTTTTTCGTTCCCTCAAGTCTAATGAGTTGGAGCTTATTTGTGTTATTTTTTGGCGCTCCTGGTTTTGGAGGAATCAAGCGGTGCACTCCCCTAACAGCTTGCATGATGAGGATGTGATTTCCTGGTCTATTGGCTTCTTGGAGGAATTTCGGGGTGCTCAAGTCAAAAATCCGTCTTTGTCCTAGAGTAATGTATGCTCGCTGGTTAAGTGGTGTAAGCCAGCAAATGGTGTCTTTAAGATTAACTCTGATGCAGCTTTCAATGGTGCGATTCAGAGGGCTAGTTTAGGCATTATTATCAGAAATTCCTCTTCGCAGGTGTTGGTTTCCTCTGTGCAACGTATCTCTACTTGTCCTTCTCCCCAAGCTGCTGAAGCTTCCACTATTTTGTGTGGGTTATGTGTGGTTGTGGAGGCTTGTCTTCTTCCGGATGTGCTGGAAAGTGATGCGAAGTGGGTTGTTGATGCTATCAATGACAGTAACCCTTCTTGTGCTGATATTGGGATTATTTTTAGTGACATTGTGGGTGTTATGATAGAGTTTGGTATCTCTATGTCTTTCGTTTCTAGGAAGGCTAACAAAGCAGCCCATGGTCTGGCCAAGTTGGCTTTATTAGCTGATAGAAAGTTTACTTGGAAGGAGGATTTCCCTCCCTGTATTAGCTTTGTAATCTCCTTAGTTTCGGTTTATATGATGTTCCATTTTCAAAAAAAAAAAAAAAGTGATTTGTTCTTAATTATTTTAATATAAATATTGAATAATGTTTCCAGTCCTTCGATTCTTTCGAAAAAGGGTGGTTATGTGGCTGTTCAGGTAGATCCCTTTGCTTATAAGTCTAGATTGGAGGTTTGTAAGTTTTCTCTCATTGGTAGAGTTGTCTTTTCTAGTGGTGAGAAGCCTTGGAAGTTGGCTGATCTTAAAGCCAAGATGCAGTCTATTTGGAAGTTGAACTTTGTTTGAAGGCTGATTTCTTTAGGTAAAGGGTACTTTCAGATTCTGTTGAATTCAAATGCTGACAAGAATATGGTTTAGAGTTTTGGGGTCTCTTAATCTCAAACCAAGTGTTTTACGGCTTTAGCCTTGGATTCCGGATTTTAATCCGGCATTACATAAGTCTTTAAATGCTCAGGTTTGGGTCCGTTTTTATGATCTGTCATGGGAATATTGGCATCCGAAGATTATTTCTGATTTAGCTAGAGAGATTGGAGTGCCTTTACGGCTGGACAAGGCTACTGCGGAGGGTGATTTTGGACATTTTGCACGTGTTCTGGTAGATATTGATGTGTCTACTGTGCCTCCGTCTTCCTTGCTTATTGAGAGGGATGATTCTCATAGTTCTTTCATTTCGGTGGAATATGAGAATCTCCCAGCTTTTGTTCTACTTGTTCCTCCATTGGTCATTTTCCCAATGTTTATCGTTGGAACAAGTCTGACAAGGGGATTCCTCTTAGTTCTAGTAAGCCTGATTCGGCTAGAGATGGTTCGGCCACGGTTGTTGCAGATGAGGGGTTTCAGGTTCCTCACAAACATGCTCATAAATTGGTTTTTCCTCAGGCAGAAGTTCCAATTTCTAATGTCTTTACCCCTATTCAACAGGATTTAGGGTCTTTGGATTCAGTTGTGGTTCATTCTTCGGTAGGTTCAAATCCAATTTTGGGTATGGTTTCTTCTGCTAGTCTAGTTGATTCGCCATGTTTAACTTATTTAGTGGCTCCTACTACTTCGGTGGTGGCTGCTCAGGTCTGTCGATCCCAGCAGGTGGGGCGGAGTGAGGATTCTCTTATTGGTGTCTCTGTTCATTCCTCCAGAGTGGGAGCAGTGCTTGTTTCTTCAGAGGGCCCTTCTTCAATTCTTGATGTTTCAGCTGTTTCTGTTGTTTCGATCTCTTCAGCTGTTTCGATGGTTGGGCAGGGGTCGAAGGTTGGTAGGGATTCTGTTTCTCCGTTGGTTTCTTTTGCTCAACCCATTGTTTCTTCAGTGGTTTCAGTTGATGAGTTGGATGATAGGGTGGGTATAGTTTCTCCTTCGGTTGAAAGGGTTGTTTTGAGGAATGGATCTGGATATTCATGTTCCCCTATCTTGGATGTGGACTCTGATGTTCAGGTACAGGGTCCTGAGCGTCCGTTGTCTGATTCCCAATCTGAACTTCGCCCCATTGCTGATTCTTCCTGGGTTGACCGGGTTGAGGAAGAAGAGTTAGATGATACTACTACTATTACTCGAAGGTCTACTAGGATTGCACACAGACTAGCTCCTTATAAGTCCGGGTCCCGGGCTTTTTCGACGGTTTCTAATGATTAGTGTCCTATATTGGAATTGTCGTGGGATTGAGAATGGTTCTATGAGGCAGGTTCTCAGAGATCTGAGTTGACTGCATGGGTCGGGAGTCTTTTCGTTTTTCTTGTTGTTTTTATTTTCTTGTGTGGCATGCGCGCCGCTTTTCTAGTTGGGGATTTTGCTCGTGGTGTTTTTGTGGTTGGTTTGGCCTTTGCTACTTTTTGTTCTTTTCTTTTTTTATTTATATAGTTTTATTTGATTGAAAAAAAATATTGAATAGTAGGGCATAATAAAAACAAATCAATTATCATGTATTTTTAGTTATTTTTTGTTTGAAAATTAACATGTTCGATATAGTAGTTAAATCCTATAATAAAAATAAAGTTTGAAAATTATGGATTAGGCTGTTACATAAGACTTGTATAGTATTAGTAACCCACCAATTAAGAGCCGTAAGATTTTAATCCAAGTGTTCAATAAAATCAAAAGTTATAAGAATATATTGAAAACAATTAAAGATTAGAAATTAAAAGAAATTATAATATCTCTAATAGCTACACATTACCAAATCCATCGATGATTTCCTCTTCACAAACCTTGAATTATTATAGAGTAATGCTAAGTTTCCTAATTTTTTTCTTAAAAAACTTTCCAAATCATGTTGGCATGTGAGATGTTGATGAGGGATGTGATGTTGACAACTTATATACCAACATAATTTTGAAAAGTTTTATGGGAAATTTTTTGGAAAACCTAGCATTACTCATTATTGTAATATTTAAAATAAAATAAAAAACAGTGGAAAACAATCCTTAAAAAAAAAAAAAAGAGAAGAAAACAAAATAAGATGGACTGGGCCCAGGAGTCTTAAAAAGGAAACTTGTTTGAGCATTGGGCTTTGGATGTGTTTTTTTTTTACAAGGACAATTGTCTAATTTGATTCTTATTACTTGCTGAATACTTATTTGAAGAGACGAGGTTGGTCAAGTTGTATATCTCTCACGCCTACACCATAAGGTTATGGGATTGAGTTGAAACTCATAATTTATTGTAAACGGTTACGGGTTTTGAAGATAGTGGAAAAACCAGTGCAAGACAAGCTGGCCACCCACTTTCTTTCCATTTTACATGAGAGTAGGTAGAAAAAACACTACTATCATTGAATGATTTGAAGGCAAGGGAGCCCACCCCCCACAAGGCTTGGTGGAAATTTGGTAATTATCCGCTTGATAACCTTATTGCTTCAAATCCAATACATTAATATTAATAATTGAGCAAATTGCAAACGATAAGGCCCACTCACCTACAAGAGCCTCAACATATCACATATCAGATTTCACATTGCATGTGATGTGTTCAAAGCCAACATCTCCTTCTCAAACAACAGTCGAAAACTCGAAATCATTTAACATATATGCATGTGACCTATCAAAAATTGATTCGGCTGCTCACTTCTCTTTTATCGGCTCCATTAATTATATATATATATATATATATATGCCCACAATGACTCATAGTAAATGTGCGTGTTTGATTTGAGATCTACGTGTAATAGGAAAAAAAAAAAAACAAAAAAACAAGTAAAAAAAGACAAGATTAAAGTGCGAGTCATTAATTGGATTTTGGCACAATGTTAGTATTGAGTGGTGGTGGGCCACAGATTATAAATCAACGCTAGACATATATATGAATGAAGAATTTGAAGACAAGTGGCTGTTGTTAGTGTTGTTGTCTTGTTGATCGATGTGCCAAAATATCATAAATGTAGGCGTGGTGATCATTATGCAGAGCATGCATTGCATGGATGGGTCTATATAATTTCCAAGTACTGTTTTCAATAATCTATCGTTATTGTGTTGCAACTGTCAGTTTCCAACATCAAATTTAAAGCATGAAAAGGAACCATCATGCCGGCTAAATTAAACCCTTGTGTGAAAATTACTTTAGCTTTGAATTTCAATCAAATGAATTGACCAAATTCAAGCACAATATTAATCCAATTATACATTTATTGAGTTCTCACAATGTGTATGAATCAAAAATTTAGAGAAAATCCGCACTTTAGTGTTTGGTAGGGACGTAACCAGGATTTAAGATTATGGTAGGCTAGATTTTTTTTTATTTTTTATTTTACTGAACATCGACATCGCTTAGTTAGGGGGACATAGTGAGATGCCCCCCGTAAAATGTATATTATAAATAAATACTTTACAAAATTTTATTTTATTTTTTAAAAATCAAATTAAATTATAAGAGAAACATGAAACACGAATGGGAACATTAATTAAATTATACAATATTCTTACATTAGTTTGATTCATTCTAAATATACTAATAAAATGTTTTGAGAAATTTAATGAAATTCATTTAACAATATCGTTACTTTGTAAATTTAAAATTGGATTAAATAATAATTGGACTACTCCTAAAATCTCATTATCTATATTTAACAATAATACTAAAATTTCAAAACAAAATAAAATAAAAATTTTAAAGTAACAAAAAAAATATATTTAAAGTCATAATATTTACTCAAACATATATAAATGTTGATGTTGATAAATAGATTGAACCAAGTTTGAAAAATGGGGAGAAATAATTGTTATTATAAAAAGAAGAAAAGGGAAAGAAAGATTATATTTTTCACTCTGATTAGGATTTAAAATTATTTTTTTAATTATTTTTTTTTCTTTACTAATTTTTTTTTAAGCGGTCTAGGGTAGGCTTGATCCCACCCTAGCCCCCAAACAATTTCGTCCTTGGTGTTTGGATAATGTCAGGAGTTGGGACAGAAAAGGTTGAAGATTTATCATCTGGTCTAAGGATCAATCAATACTTTCTCTGATTCTATTATAATCAAAACATATCAATCAAATTAGTTAGCCTTTCCATTATATGCAAGTAATAAACTTCACAAACTCGTGTGAATTTACATGCAGGTTGATAGCTACATTCAACCAACCTCATCACTCATATTGCTTCTAGCTATTTCTGGCTAAGGTTGCACATGTCTGTCTTTTCAGGATCTAATTAACCATCCAAAGCATTCCAAGGCTTGCAAATACAAATTGTGTAGGGCATGTTTGTTTATATACATCGTATTGTATAAGAGAATTAAAAGTATTAAATAATACGATACATGTGTTTGGACAGTGATTTTGTATTGGGTCAAGTAATGTGAACATTTACTCTTAATACACATTTCACTCTACTAACTAATATATAGTCGAGACATGGGTTTAAGTTGTATTAGCTTATGAATGAATTTTTTTATTTTTATTTATATATATATATATTAGAGATGTTCCACTCTATAATTTAAAGCTATATTTTAAAACCTCTCCTCATAATACAATAAAACATTTTATGAAAATATGAATATGTTAAATTATTAATAATGTTTTATATATTACTTAGTTTATTAATTATATATATTAAAAAAATAGTATAACAAATATACAGTCTTTCTATTATCAGTTCGAACTGATATAAAATATATCAGTTTTTTGCATATAGATCATTGGATTTAAAAGATGCTTTGACAAGTGTGTTGAGAATTTATAGCAAGTATAAATCCTAAAAGACTAATATTAATATCTCTAAAACATGCTTAGCAAGATTCACTTACTAACAGAGATACTAAACAAAATTATCTAGTAACCAAACTTAGTAATATATATTTCAGATATGCCAAGAGCTAACAACAGATTCAATATAAGCCTAAAAACATTCAGATCTAAGCATATATATGAAGATCTAAGTTACTCATGCATCATCTAACATACTACAAGAAATATATCACCTATACATGCAAATCTAACAAGATAAAGCAGTATATGAAAGACAGTAAAGTAAATGACACAAGATCTATAGTGGTTCGGCCAAGAATAGGCCTACATCCACTTTTGAGCCACACAGAGGAGACTCTTTCACTATATGGAGTCTTTACAGCCTTAAACAACACAGATCTCTTTGAGATCAGCCCTCAAAAGGAGCACAGAAGCCCTTACACAACAAACACTCAACCTCTGAAACCCTAACCTCTCAACTCACTTCTGACAACAACTCAGAAATACACAAATATGGTATTAGAAGAATCACAGTACAAAGATCTCTCTTTTTCTCTTCTAACTCTCTCGCAAATTCAAAGCAGAGAACCCAGATATTCAAGATGAATACCAAGAACACGAAGAACATTCGAGAGAGAAAAGAGACTCTGTAAAAAATCAGAAAACCTAAAACGAATGATCTGCCTACTCTCTCCTCATCTCTTCATTTATATAGTGCTTAAGAGATAAGGTACACATCAGCTAAGAGAAACCAATCACAACGTGCTAGCTCAAATGGAAATCCTGACTCAGCTTCTTCAAGTGATCATATAACATAAGTGAAACGGCAGAGTATTGGTACTGGGCCAAACAGGGAGCATTTGGTACTTGAGCTTCTTCTGGCTTCAACCCTTCTTATCATTGGGCCAGATAACAATTGATGGGCTAACAAAACTTCACAAAGTGTATGCAGCCAAGTCAAAGTATTTAAATCCAATGACCCACATGCAATGAACTGATATATCTTTTGTCAGTTTGAACTGATAATAGAAAAATTGAACAAATATATATTATATCATTTTTATTTTAATTGTTATTTTTTTTTAATATAATAATGTAATACAATGCAATTCGGTTATACATCAAACATCATGTAACTTAAATGTTATTCTAATAAAATGTTATTCTACTAGTATAAATATTAAAATTTCTAAGTTAAATAAAATATTATAAACAATTGTCCAGTATTATTGGAATTTGTTATGTAAATAATAATTTAAGTAATAAAAATATTAATTATTATTTTAAAAAATATAATACAACAAATGTATATTTTATAATATATATGTTTTTTATTCTAAAAATATTTCAATTTATTAGTTAACAAAATACTTATAAAATAAAAACCACATCCTAATATTCAGGGGCGAAGCCAGGATTTTAGTTTTGGGGGGGCCAAGACAAAAACTAATATTCAATGTCACGCAAGATAAATTATAACTGGTTATTGTTTTATATCTTGAAAATCATTTATAACTAAATCTATTAAATTTTCAGTTCGACTTTCATTTTAATTACATAATGATTTAGTTTGTGATAAAATGTTTTTCTTCTTTTTACAAAACCAGTGTATAATCTTAACATAGTTTTTTTTTTTTTTTTTTTTTTTGTTTTTTTTTTTGAAGAATAATCTTAACATAGTTGAGAATGGTTTTTTTTTTTTTTTAATTTTTAAAATTTTTTTTTTAATAGTTTCCAACTAATAAAATATAAATTTTAATAGCTTTTTTTTAAAACATTAAAAAAGACTGATAATAAATATTCAATAATTTAAATAACAAGAGACATAAAACAAATATATTCATCATAACATATTAAAATACCACTGTAATATAAAATCTTAATTTTTTTCTTCTCCTAGGGTTTTTCTCTGAACCCTAGCGTGGAAGCAGTGGGTTTAGTTAGGGTTTACAGCCGGTTTTTTCTTTCTCCCTCTTGTCGTTCGTCTTCTCTCTTATGGATCCCGAGGAGATTTCTAAGCTTTGTGCTTCCCTCTCTATTCATGGTAAGGAAGAGCGGCTGTGGAGTGTCCAAGAAAAATTGAAGGTTTCAGCAAGTAGGAAACTGGATCTGTGTTTGGTCGGTAAGTTATTCACCAATAAGCATGTCAATAGGGAGGCTTTTCGGGCAGTTATCCCGAAAATATGGCAGACTAAGTTAGAGATAGAAGTGGTACAAGACAATACGTTTCTTTTCTATTTCCGCAATCAAGGGGACAGATTCCGTGTTCTAGCAGGTGGTCCGTGGAGTTTTGATAACAGTCTTTTGGTCTTAGAGAGGATTTCTGGTACTGGAGATATTGCACGGTTGAGGTTTAACAAGGTTGTGTTTTGGGTTCAGATTCCGAATGCTCCTTTACTCTGTATGACTAAGGAGATGGGTGAGTTTCTGGGTCAACTTATCGGAGAATTGGTTGATATTGATGTGGGTGTTACAGGCGAATGCTTCGGGAAATACTTGAGACTCAAGGTGGCTATTGATATTTCTACACCGTTAAAACGATTCCTGCGGCTAGAACTGGTTAAGGGTGAAGAATCTATTCTTCTTCTTCAGTACGAAAAACTTCCGGAATATTGTTTCCATTGTGGTTTGATTGGCCATTCTCATCAAGAATGTTTTAATAAGAAAGAGGATGTTGTTAGGGTTTCAAATATGGAGTTTGACTTTGGTCCTTGGCTTAGAGCATCTAATCCACCAGGACAACATAAACCTGGCGGACAGAAATTTTTTCGGGCGGAGAGGCCTCAGGATAGGTTTGGGGGTTCTTCAGAAAAATCATCCGGGAGTCCAGGTGGTTCTGATGGTCAGTGGAGATTGCCTGTGGACCGTGATGGGGGTGGAGATTTAGATAAATCTTCACGTGTAATTAATAATACGCCTGTGATAGAGGAGCCGACCGATTGCTCTACAGGGGTGTTTACAGGTGGGCCTTCAACGACAACTGCTATTCTTTCGGCGGAGCCAGAGGGTGATCAGGTTTTCAAGGATAAGTTGAAGGTGTCGAGGGTGTTTTTGGATGAGGTTCCCGACCCCATGCAACCTGATGATTTTCGTCCTCGTGGTTTGCATGGTAAGCTTCAGGTGGCTGACGTGGTCTCTACGGTATTGATGGATCATAGTGGGTTGGCTGCCAATATCTCGGTTTCTGATGCTATTGCCTCTGCACCGAATAAGAGTAAAGGAAAATGGAAGAGAAGGGCGAGAGAAGGCAGGAGGCCAGTGTCTGATTTGTCTGGTGAGGCGTTAGGGGCTCAGAAGAGATGTGGTGCTGAAGGGGTTCCTTCTTCAGGTTCGGTTTTGAAGAAACAATGTTTGGATGTTGCTTTTGACTCTGTGTCAATTGAGATATCGACGAGTCGGGAGGATTCCCCGGCTTGCCGGACTCAATGAAAACCTTCTTTTGGAACGCTCGGGGTCTTGGTGGAAGTCGAGCGTTCCGTGTCCTGCAATCGCTCTTGCAGGATCATCGTCCGGATATAGTTTTCTTGATGGAAACAATTTGCGATCATAGAGTCATGGAGATTCTTAGAGTTAGGTTAGGTTTTGATGCGAAATTGGTGGTCGATCGTGTGGGAAACAGTGGTGGCTTATGTCTTTTGTGGAAAGTGAATGTGGACGTTTCATTATTATCGTATTCTCGATTCCATATTGATACCGTTGTTACTTCTCATAATCACAAGTAGTGGCGTTTAACTGGTTTTTATGGCAACCCGATTTCCAGTCAACGGTGTCACGGTTGGACTTTATTAAGACGGTTGGCAGGGTTATCTTCTCTCCCTTGGTTAGTGGGAGGAGATTTTAATGAGATTTTGGCTCTTTCTGAGAAGTTTGGTGGGGGTGGTCGTTCGGAAACTCTGATGGATAATTTCAGAAATGTTCTTGATGATTGTGGTCTCAGGGATCTTGGTTATTCGGGCCCTAAATTTACTTGGAATAATAGGCGAAGGTCCGATGAATTAGTTCAAGAACGGCTCGACAGGTGTGTGGGCAATGAGTCCTGGTTTGCTCTCTTTCCGGATCATTCTGTGGCTCACCTTGACTTTTGGAACTCTGACCATCGACCTATTGTGTTGGATTTGAAAGACAGTGTGGCTGTGCGGCATAGGGGCCGTCGGTTCCACTATGAAAATGTTTGGGTGGAGAAGGCTGATTTTCCAAGTTTGGTGCAGGTCTCATGGGTGCAAGCTGTTGGTGATAATCCTTTGACGACAGTTGTCAACAAATTGGCCAATTGTGCTGGTATTTTTCAACGATGGAATGCGTTGGGTAAGAAGGAGTGCAGCGAGGTGTGTGGCTGAGAAGAAAAGGGAGTTGGCTGATTGTCGTGAGGTTGTTGGGGGGAGACGACAGCAGATTGAGTCTGAACTTGATATTCTGTTAAAAGAGGAGGAGATTCTCTGGCGTCAACGTTCTCGGGTTACTTGGCTTCGAGAGGGTGACCGTAATACCAAGTATTTTCACTCTAAGGCAACTGCTAGACGGAAGCGAAATCTTATCCTCGGTTTGTTTGATGAGAGAGGCACTTGGACGACGTCAGAGGTCGGGATTGAAGGGATTATTGGCAATTATTTTTCTTCTCTCTTTGCTAGTTCTAGGCCTTCGGGTGTGATGGTGAATGCTGTGTTAGATTCTGTGGAGTCTAGAATCCCTTCTCATTTGATGGCTTTTCTTGATGCTCCTTTTTCTGCGGATGAGGTCAAGGTTGCGCTTTTTCAAATGAGTCCTTCAAAGGCTCCCGGGGAGGATGGGTTTTCGGCTGGTTTTTTTCAGAAATTCTGGGACGTGGTTGGGGAGGATGTTACAAAGCTCTGTCTGGATTGTCTTAATGGGGGTCGTTCAGTCGGGATTATTAACCATTCCTTACTTTGTTTAATTCCGAAGGTGAAACACGTGGTTCGGATGGCTGAGTTGAGACCGATTAGTTTGTGTAACGTTGTGTATAAAGTCGTTTCCAAGTCCTTGGCGAATCGTCTCCGTAAGGTGCTTGATAGTGTGATCGCAGATACGCAAAGTGCGTTTATTCCTGGCCGTTCGATTACAGACAATGCTATGGTGGGTTTTGAGTGTTCGTACGCTCTTAAGAGAAAGGTGAATGGTAAGAAGAAGGGGTTTATGTCTCTTAAATTAGACATGTCCAAGGCTTATGATCGGGTGGAGTGGTGTTTTGTTGAGGGAATGATGAGACGTATGGGATTTTCGACTGCTTGGATCGCTAAGATTATGGACTGTGTTTCCTCAGTGTCTTATTCTTACATCCTTAATGGTAAGGTCAGAGGTTTTGTTAAGCCGACTAGGGGGCTTCGACAGGGTGATCCCCTCTCTTCGTATTTATTTCTCATTTGTGCCGAGGGCCTGTCGTGTTTGATTGCAGCTGCTGAGAGACAAGGTCTTTATTCGGGGTTCAGGTGTAGTCGTTTTGGCCCTAAAATTACTCACTTATTTTTTGCGGATGATAGCCTGCTGTTCACTCGGGCTACTCTTGAGGAATGTATTCTCATTAGGAAGCTGCTTTTTGATTATTCGCAGGCTTTCGGGCAATGTATTAATTTTCATAAGTCTGCCGTTTGCTTTAGTAAGCAAATTTCTGGTCCTCTTCGTCGTGACTTGGCAGCGGTTTTAGGGATGGAGGTGGTTGAGCACCATGAGAAATATTTGGGTTTTCCGTGTGTCACTAGTAGAAGCAAACGGGCTCTTTTTGAGAGTGTTAAGGTGAGAGTTCAGAACAAGTTACACAGTTGGACTAATCGACTCTTCTCCAGTGGAGGTAGGGAGGTCCTCCTCAAGGCCGTCATTCAGTCAATCCCTGTGTATACTATGAATTTGTTCAAGCTCCCTGAGTTCTTCATTTCGGATTTACATCGTATGTGTGCTAAGTTTTGGTGGGGTGGTGGCGGTGGGAAGCGGAAGATGCATTGGTGCTCCTGGGATTTTTTGTGTAAAGCTAGAGGTGAGGGAGGTTTCGGTTTTAGGGACTTGGGGATCTTCAATAAAGCTTTGCTTGCTAAGCAAGGTTGGCGTATTATTAATCAGCCCAATTCCCTGATTGCTCGGGTCCTGAAAAGTTGCTATTTTCCTGATTCCAGTTTTTTGGATGCTTCGAGTTCTAAGGCTGGCTCCTATTTATGGAATAGTCTTCTTTGGGGGAAAGATTTGATCGAGCAGGGCTATCGTATTAGGATTGGTAATGGTCGGTCTACTTTTATTTACAAGGATAGGTGGATTCCGCGTCCATCTTCCTTTCAAGTTTTTTCTCCTCCGGTTCTTAATGAGTGGGCTACGGTCGACGAATTGAAAGCTTCCCCTGTCTCCTGGAATGAGCCTTTGATCAGGCAGTGTTTTTTCAAAGAGGAGGCGGACGTAATTTTGGGGATTCCGTTGAGCCATGTTGATCTTCCTGACAGTGTTTTGTGGCATTATGATAAGTTTGGTGTTTTTTTCGGTCAAGAGCGGCTATTGGCTAGCAAAATCTGTTTCCTCTAATCCTAGCTGTTCCGGGTTGAGTTCTTCGGTCTCTTGGTGGAAGTATTTCTGGAAACTAAATCTCCCTTCTAAGATCAAGAATTTCATGTGGAGGGCTTGTAATGGCTGGCTTCCTACAAGAGCTGTTCTGGTTGCTCGGGGTATGAATGTGGATGCTGCCTGTCCTGTTTGTGGTCGCAAAGAGGAGTCGGTTTTACATGCACTCTGGCGTTGCTCTGCTCTCAAAAATATCCGAACTGGTTCCATTTTATCTGGTAATGGTCGTGTTTTAGACTCTTCTTCTTTCTTTGACTTCGTTACCTCTTGTAAGGTTCGAGTGGACCAGAAGAACTTTGAGATCCTCTGTGTGGTCTGGTGGAGAATTTGGTTTCGACGTAACAAGTTGCTTCATTCTTCTGAGCTGATCGATGATGGTGATATTCTTGTTTGGGCGTCAAATTTTTTGAGGGATTTCTTTTCTGCGAATGTTGTGCAGCGGGTTTCCCCTGTCCAGCAGCGTCCTTCTTCTCAGTGGACAGCCCCTCTAGAGGGCTTCTTCAAGATTAATACCGATGCGGCTCTCAGTAATAGCTGTTCTTCTTCGGGTTTTGGTGTTGTGATTCGTGACAGCAAGGGTTGTGTTATGGCTTCTCTGTGTTTTCATTATGGGGCGCGTCTGGATCCTCAGATTGCTGAAGCCATGGCGATTCTTAGAGGTTTGAGACTAGCTCTGGAAACGGGGCTTGTCCCTGCTGTGTTGGAATCGGATGCTAAGGTTGTGGTAGATCTTTTGAACTCTAATTCGTTTCCTAGTTCGGAGATTGGTGTGGTGCTCCACGATATTAAGGCTTTTGCCGATCCTTTCTTTTTTAAGTCCTTTTTATTTGTTCCTAGAGAGGCCAATAAGGTCGCTCATAGTCTTGCTAAGTTAGGTGTTTGTAGTGTTGGCGAGTCTGTCTGGTTGGAAGATTGTCCGCTGTCTGTGGAGAGTCTGGTGTTGGGTGATTGCCCTTCTGAGTTGTAATTTTTCTTCGTTTAATGAATTCCTTTTTCCTCAAAAAAAAAAAAAAATACCACTGTAATATTAATATATTTAAATTATAATTATTTAAATATTTGTAATTTAATTTTATAGTATTCATCTCAAATCAAATTAACGTAAAATAAAGATTTAAATGAAAACTAATAAGGGATCTGTATTTTAAGTCCAAGAATGGGTGATAATCCAGTCAAGTTTAATTTAAAAAATAATAATAATAATAAAGTCAAGTTTTACTTAAAAAATAAAAATTAATGTCCAACACTCCATCTATCTTGTCAGATACACACTGCCCAATATTCTCTTTCTTTTTCCTCTCTCACAACTTAGTGACTCACAAGTTCTCTCTGTTAATTTTCTCCATTTCTTTCACCGTCTCTAACCTATACTCCAAACTTCTTCTTCTGTAATTTTTTTAACTGAATTTTTTTTTTGAAATTTCTTTGGGGGGGGGGGGGGGGGCATGGCCCCTGTCGGCCCCCCTTTAGATCCGCCCCTGCTAATATTATATAACTTAATACAGTCTAATATGAAATATCACCAAACATAAGATTATAGAAATATAATACATTCCAATTCAATTCAATCTAATCTAACACAATATAATATAATGTGAAATAACTCTTGTTCGGCCAAAAATAAAATAAAATAAAAAATACAGTACAATACACTGTGCAGCCCATTGTAGTCTTATTTTCGTACGTGTTCATTTCGGCTTGTATAATAGATCAGATCCAGTAAAATATTGAAATGACTATTTGTTCGGCCAAAACAAACCATTTTGAATTGGTAATGATACGAGGGACGGGACAACTTTGACAGGTAGCATTTACTGAAATATGTCTTATCACATGTATTTCAAAGCTATCCACATGGGACATATTGAGAATTGAGATCATCTGCTCGGCTGCTTCCTCATATATTAAGGTATGTGAATACAAAATAATATTACTGCTTTGTTATGAGAACAAAAAGAGAATAAATTCAGATTCAAAATATTTGAGAGCAACTAAATCATTTAAGTACTGCAACAACTGCATGCATGGTCCACATGTAATGTCATCAATGAGAAAGAAAGACCGGAAGAGATCGAGGAGAAATTTAGAAGAGAGAAAGAACGAGGACTACTAACCTTGTCTGTGTTTTTTTTAAAACTATTATAATTAATAATTCGGGTTGTGGTCAGAACAAGATTCAAACCTACAACGTTAGCTATGAGAAAGACCAGATATTACACAAAGTAAAAATATGTTACTGTAACGAATTTTTTTTTTTTTTTTTTATTTGATTGATATAAACCAAAGGCTTACAACACCTGAAATTCAGATCCAGGTCAGGAAACATGAAAAACATGTTTACAACTACAACTGGGACTCTTCAGCAAATGACACATAAGCACAGCCTAGACGAAATTTCCACAAACGGGAAAAAACCCACACACAAAGGTGGGACTTACACCCTCACTAAGAGGGACTACAAACATACAAACCATGGCACTCTGGTGTTGGAGGGATCCAGTAGGAGGGCCAAACACACGGGCTAACAACTAGCAACCAAAACGGTTTATATAAGAAGTAACTGTACAAACCCAAAAAAACCTTAATTAAAAGGAATAAAAGCCGATCTGAATGAGGGAAACCAAGGCAGCCGGAGAAGACCAACATCAGGACGCCGCCGGCCAGGGATCTGCTGGATTGAGATAGATCTTGATGGAACGATGATGAACGGCCCGAGCCATAGGCCTGCCGACGACGACGGAGATGTCGACCTAGTCCCGGCGCTGCATACCCAAGCAAACCACCACCTAGATCAGGAAACCGTCGCCGAAAAAGCAGTAAAATCCATCGGGAAGCCGCAAAGAAGATAGAGAAAACCTCTGCTAAGCTCACCGGACCACCGACTATCCCGCCGACATCCCTTATAGTGGTAGGATGTCGGCGGTGAACTGAGAGCAAGGTTGTAGGTGTTTCTGTTTAGAGAGAGGTTAGAGAGAAAAATATCTTCTCTACATGTAATGTAAGTTTTTTTTTTTTTTTTTTTTTTTTTTTTCACACTAAGACCTATTATCTATCTACCTCTTATATTTTAAATTAAGATAAATCTTTTTGTTTGTTTTTTCAACTTATATCTTATTTTAAGATATATATGTCTTTTAAAAAAAGTATTTTTTTTTTTTACTTTTATCTTATTAAAAAAGTACTACTGTAGAGTTTTTTTTTAGTAAATTTCTACAAATGTCTTATAACAATTCATACATTTACAATTTTATCCGCACATAATAAAATCCTAAAAATCAATTTTCCAAAAAAAATTAATTTTGAAGAAACCTTAATACAACCTAATTAGTTTTACATTTGTAATAAGTCATCCAAATGATAAAACAAACATATTATAGTATCTTAATTTGTAAAGACATCTCCAACCCGAATAGTGCTTTTAAAGCAACTTTTGCACTAAAATATTACAACTTTCACACTATTTCACTATTCCATCTCCAACCCATTGCACCAAATTTTACACTAAAAAGAATATTCCCTTTCTTTCCCTTTTTTTTTTTTTTTTTAATATTTCTCCACAATTAACATTTTACCCCATAATTAACATAATATTGCAATACAATAATAAATTATGAAATTAATACATTAAAATAAATTGCATTAATTTTTTTAAATTATACACTTCATTTTAGTTTATTATAAATGTTAATATCAATAATAATTAAATCAAATCAAAATCATTAAATAATAAAAAGGACCAAATTGGAATAAATTTAATTGATTAAGGGTAAAACTGTTATTAAACAAAACATTTAAATAAATGATATAATCAGAATAGATTTTAATAAATAGGGTTAAACCGTGATTTTATAAAAGTTGAGGGATGGAGAAAAAAAAATGGGACCCAATTTTGCACAAAATGATCAGTGTCACGTAATATATTACGCGAACATTGTGTGACACTATTCATCAGCACACAGATGCCGCAAAGAATGGAGCTGGGTTGGAGGGAATTTCTACTGCAAATTGGAGATGGCGCAAGGTTTTGCGCAGGGTTGGAGATGGTCTAAGACTTATCTATATGTCTAACAAATTAAGGTCTTATAAGGCTTTAGATAAAAAAAAAAAAAAAAAAAAAAAAAAACAGCACTAAGTGTTTACATACCACTTGAAGTACTATTACAATTACTTGAAAGATATAAATGGTTACTGAATACCATTGAGTTGGATTTAAATTAAAATAAAAAGAATAAAGATGACAGCATAAACACAAGCTGCACATAAATAGGGTACAATAGGCTAACAAGTAGCAACCACTTCAAAATGCATTACAGGGGTCATTTTCACAACAAAAATAAATGTTCTGAGATTATCTGTGCCAAATTCAAAATAAATGTAAACAAACATCAGCTCAAAAAAGCTCAAAAAGGAGAAACTGAATTCAAAAAAAGGTATTGTGGGGTGAGAGAGGCTCGAACTCTCGACCTCAGGATAACTCAGAAGCTATGAGACCTACGCGCTAGCCAACTGCGCCACCACCCCAAGATGCTATCGATACACTTTTAATAATATAAGAACGTTACCTCATCTACATCATCTGCATATTTAATCCTTAAAAATTTTCTAATCATACATACTCATTATATGCCCTAATTTTTTTTAACACAGTCCATTTTTTAAAATTAGTAAT
The DNA here is from genome assembly GCA_030490815.1 of Acer saccharum. Lineage (NCBI taxonomy): Eukaryota > Viridiplantae > Streptophyta > Magnoliopsida > Sapindales > Sapindaceae > Acer > Acer saccharum. Next base: position 32,714,076 of record CM059872.1, read on the forward strand.
GTAAAAGGGGTTCATTTTAGCAACCTATGACATTTGATGTTCTAAATAATTTGCTAAATACAGAAACTCCTTTTCTGTATAGTCTAAAATGTTTTGAATTTTGATGCATAAAATGAGTGTGCCTTTAGAAATTGATTGAGTGCATTGAGTAGCTTTGTTATTAAGCCTACAAGCAATGAAAATGTTAGATAGTCCAAGCCCATGCATGACCCCATCCCCGTGATAATCTTCACGACTGATCGTGTTAGAAACTTTAAATATTCAATATGAACTTTTCTACCTTCCTTTCTTTTTTTGACAAAACTTTTCTATCTTCTAAAGGAAAATACTATATATATATATCTGATAATATATCACTGTATAATTGTATATCAATAAAATAATGATAATAATAATAATATTTTAATGGATTTTAATATTATTTATTAATTATGTTATTTAAAATAAAATAAATAAAAATTCCTCAAGAGGAGGCCAAGCAATTTCGATTTTTGAGGAGGCAGCATGCCTCCATTAAAATGACTGGGTCTCCTCCTTGAAAGGAGGTTGGCCAGCCTCCTCCCGTCCAACATAGGGAGAAGCCCGGCTGGTCTTCTATGTTCACGATTCATGGAGGCGGTGCCACCGTCTCCTCCTCCTCCCATGAAATTGAATTTTAGGGTTAGAATTAGGGTTAGGGTTTGATAAAATTGGAGATTTTTTTTTTCTTATCAATGTGATATTTTTGATAATAATTTAATTACATTGGGTTATTTTAGTAAATTAATGTTAGAGTAATGCTAGGCATTCTACAATTTTTCCCAAATTTTTTCCCAAATGATGTTGGCATGTAAGGTGTTAACATATTATAAATCATGAAAGTATGTGGTGAGTGATGTGATGTTGGCATTTCACATGACAACATTATTTGGGAAAGAATTTGGAAAGTTTTTTGGGAAGCCTAGAATTACTCTTAAAGTTAATGTAATAACTACCACTTATTCCATAAATGAAAAGTAAAAAATTTTAGCTTTTTAATTTTAGACATTTTTCACTTAATTCAAGTTAGAAGTTGAAAAACAAACGAACAAAATTCACTTAAATAAGACTTAGGGGTTGTTTGTTTTTTTATCTGAAGACTGAATAGTCCTGAATTTTATTGAAAACTGAATAGTGACTGAAACCTGAATCTGAATTACATGTTTGTTTTTTATTTTTATCACCTCTGGATAGAATGTCAACTTGCTTATTTTTTAAATATAAAATGGTTTAAAAACAAGTAATTTGACATTTATACCATTATTATTATTAATTATTATGTATTTTCATTTTATATGATACAAACAATTAAATAAAAATAATTTAACAAATTTTAAACCATTTTTATGTAATAATTACAATATATCATTCATGACTAAGACATGATAAATAATTGTTTTCTTAAAAAAAAAAAAAAACAAATAGGATAAATAATGATTTAGAAATGATTTTGATTTAAAAAAAAAAAAATGAATTGAAGGTTCAACGATGATGTTGAAAGTGATGATGTGCTTTGTTTATCATAAGTAATAGGTTAAAAGAAATAAATTTATATAATATAAATTTATGATAAAATTGGAAATATGTTATCTTTGGTCGGATAATCTTAGAAGAAGATATATAAAATGCAATTCAGTGATTTGAAATTAAGTTAAAAGTCATGATTTCTTACTTTTTATTTTAAGTTGTTTTTGGGTATTTTTAAGTTATTTGACCACTTAAAAAAACAAAAAAAACAACTTAATAATTTCTATTCAGATCCAATAAATTTTAAGTGTAAAAAACAAACGATCCCTTAAACTTGAGGTATAAAAAAATAAATAGCACCAGAGTGTTACATATTTGCCTTCGCTACCTAGTACATTAGCGAAGCATATGAGACTATCCACACAGCTTTTGAGATGATGCTTAGCTTCTTAGAGATGTTTATCGATAAAAACTAGACTTTGAAGCAAGTTTTTTTTTTTTTTTTTTTTTTTGGGTATCGAGGATCCCGGATTTCATCCAGGCATCTATCAGCCTGTCCTCCCCAATTGCGTGACTCGCTGTGGCCTGTGTGTTGGATCGTGGAGTAGGACAAATAGGAAACAATGAACATTAGATAAGTTGAGAGATATTGAAAATGATTGCAGTGTTCCAACAGGTAGGGGATTTGGGTGGGACCTACAATGCAATAGTTTAAGTTGAGGACTAAAACTTGGGTGCAGCGGGTTGCAGCAGGATGCACCCAAGAACCTCTCCAAGTTGAGAGAGGCTCCAATCTCAATCATCTCAACATTTCAAATTTTGTAACTCATTACACAAACTAGATTTTACGTTGACTGAAGTAATGACTGAGCTTTGGCCTTTGGGCTACAAAAGCAATTATGATGGATCTAAGTACCCAGGCCCAGGAAAAAAATTGCTTCTATTTTGAAGGTGGTTCAAACTCATAAAAAGAAAAGAAGCCCACAGGAAATTATTTCTGGTGTGGGACGAAGGTGCATCGGATGATTAAGGGCCCGTTCGGTAACCTTTTCGTTTTTTATTTTCTGTTTTCCATTTTTGTTTTTTGTTTTCTATTTTTTGAGTTTGAAAACGCGTTTGATAGCAATTATTGAAAACAATATTCAGAGAATGAAAACATAAAAAAAAAAAACGTGTCTGGCAGAATACTTTAAAATGAGAAAACAGTGAAAATGTGTCTGGTAGAATTAATTTCCAAAATCATTTTCAACTAACTCTAACCATATAGTCAAACATTCAATAAGGTTTATTTCAATTTTTCTTTATATATATATATATATATATGGAATAATTGAATTTATTGATAATAATATCAATAAAAACAGTAAGTAGACATGACTACACTACAACTTTAAAAAAATCTAATTACTTAGTCTTTAAAAAAATATGATTATTAGTAGATATAGAATATTATGTACGCAATAGCATGGGGTGAAGTGAGGAAATGATATTTGTCCTAGGATGAGATAGTGTAATTCTTTGATTTGTTATTATTTCTTTTTGCGGATTAATAATATGAGCAAAGGTTGGTCTTTATATATAAAAAAAAAAAGTCTACATTTTAAGAAATAAACAGCAATAATTAATTGGTGAAAAAAAAGCCTTAAATTAAAAAACTGATTTTATTGTTTTTGTTTTTATTTTCTTGAAAACACGTGCCGTACAAGATTTTAATGTTTTTTAAGTTCAAAAAACAAAAAAACTGTTCTTGGTAATGATACCAAACGGGCCCTAACTATTTAGTTTATTTAGCAAAATTATTTATTAAAAAGTCTGTTCTAGCGCATATTACCTTTTAGTAAAGATGGTTGTGCACCTTCCTTCCACATTGATGGTCAGGGGTTCGAATCTCACTATTCACATTTTAAAAGTATATGTAAGAAGTTTTTTCCCAATTTATGGGGAGTAAATATCTAGGCATACTTCCAAAAAAAAAAAAAAAAAAAAAAAAAGAGGCCGTTCTAGCACGGGAATACCTTGGCCCATAAACTACAGCGAGCTTCTCTTCTAATTGAGATCTGTTGCGGTAGGATATCTGTCCGGTTGTTTTGAATTCTTTGATTGTTTTGGTTTTGTTTGTTATAAAAAAACAAGGCCGCTCCAGCTTTAGGTATAATTCATTCCATTGAAGTTTTTTGGTGATTGATTATACATATTCTTGTATAGTAGATTATGGAGCCACCGATCATATTTGCAATTCTTTGTGGGGGTTCAAGGAAACCAAATTTTACTTTTAAAATTTGGATAAAAAGTACAAATTGATTGATAACTTGAACAAAAGAAAATGTTGAAAACATATGGGGAATTGCAAACCATTCTCTTGCCGTCGATTCTTTGTAAACTTTTCAAAATCAAATGATAGTGTATCCTTATATACTAGATAGGAGCAGAACCATGTTCAATAAATGAAAAGCTGGGCCCTTTTACCAGAAAGGATTTTGAACACTCAACATAGGCCCCTTTCCATGTGTCTATGGTCCTCCATAATTAGTGGTCCAATTTTTAATTGACATTAATGACATTGTTTAGCATCAACTTCCATCATCAGTGTCTACTGTCTACTTATAATTATTTTCTTTTAGGTGTTCAAAGGTTTCGATCAATAAATTAGTTTATCAAAATTCAGTGTACAATTACCAAATAAGTCCTAGACTTTCTTCCTAATTTCAAGTAAATCTGTAACATTTTCGTTTTTAACAAATCGATCACCAAGTTTTTTATGAATACTAAATTGGTCGCTCTTACTTACTTTCGTTTGTTAACCTTAACCATTGTTGGGGTAAAATTGTGTTTTAATTCAATATGTCAACTTCATTACAAAATTGTTACATGTACGATGTTTGACATGCAAAAAGATAAAAGCAATCGTTGAATTTGGTATGTTAATTTTTTATCTAATATTTTCAATTATTTTATTAATTATATTTTATTATAATTTTATATAAAATTATTATAAATATTCATTTATATTTACTGTAACTTTAAATTATTAATTTTCAAAAATATTAATATTTTTTTATTAAATATCAAGAATATTATTTTATCCATTATTTGTATTAAGTTTATAGTTTCTTATTTTTTTATACTTATTTTACTTAATTTTTTTAAAATTACTCAATTTTATTAAACTAAAATAAATTAGCTGCATAAATATACTTTTACAAATTTTTTTAAAGTCAAATGTTAGGTTTAACTGTGAAAGAGACCCATTTGATATCTTCTAAAAAGTCAGAGATTTATTTTATACTTGTGAAAAATATGAGAACCAGTATGTTAAAAAGAAAAAGTCTTAAACTAATTGGAATAAAGATAAAACTACTAATTTTTCTTGAAGAAAATCTGCTCTTGAGTAAAATAATCTGGAGCATAAATATATTGGTCTTCTTCAAGGATGATAACTTCGCCATTTATAATTTTCTTGGTTTCAAAAGTTTGAGTGACTATTGGGGATGACGATTCAAGAACTTTAGATAAAAGTACTTATTTGATAATTGTCCAATTTGAGTTCATTTTACATTTAGATCAAAGGATCACCGATATCATCTTGCGCTATAAATATTTCACACCATCTCATATGAATTGGTTGAATGTCTGTCATTAACTATATACAGTATATCATAAATCCTGTAAGTTAAATCAAGGGTCCATTGCTTTGGTGGTTGGAGAGTTCAAAATGAAACTCTACCACCCGTGTTCAAACATTGATATTGTAAATATATGCGCACCTTTGTCCGGTCTATAGAGTCTAATGTCGTCATCAGGTTGTAATTTTTGTAAAAAGGTTATTACAAAAAAAAAAAAAAAAAATTCAAAATTTAGATTTTCTTTCCTTTTCCTTTTTAGAATATTAAGATCTTCAGTTTTGAAAAATTGAACTGGATTTTTAAATTTAAATTTAATTAATGAGTTTGATAGGGAAGACTTGGCACATTAATTGATTAGGATTTTCACATAAATTCCCATCAAATAGCAATGAGTAGAATCAGATTAGGGTAGTTCTCAAGTATTACTATTCAAACACAACAAATCAGTTTTACAGTTGGGTGGAAGCCAATTGATTGCTTATAGACTATAGAAGTATAGAGTCAAGAGGCTTTCAATTTCTTACCTGTCCATTGTAATTACTTGCAATGTCAAACTAACTATAAACATATATTCCAACAACTTGATTTAAAGTAATTAATGATATGTCATAATACTACTTATCATCAGTACTCACCAAATTAACCCATTTTTTTTTAATTTTTTATTTTTATCATGATCTGGTGCATGTTTTGGTAGGTCAAATAAATATCTAAATATTAGGAGAAAAAGAAAAGGATGTATCTTTTGAAAAAAAAAAATGCAGCTTTAGAATCATATGATATCATATATGAGACAGCGGTGCCTCACAACTCAAAAGATGGATTTTGTATTGGGGTGTGAGAATTTGATCGAGCATGGCATGAGACTGATCAGACCATAAAATGAGAGAAAGCAAAGTCGAAGAAATGTGGCAGGATTTTAGGCTGCAAATGCTCAGAGAAATTGCAGCCTTAAATAACCATTCATTGGCAGTGGCGTGTGTTGGTTGATCGATGCAGCTAGTGGGTGGGTCTCATCTCAGCATTATATATATATATATATATATATATATATATGATCAAAATCACATAGTCATAGAGAGATATGAATATGATAATATAGTAATTAGTGTAAAAGAAAGAAAGAAAGTAGATGAAATCCAGCTCATAGTTGTCACAAAATGATATGACCCCACGTGGAGAGGACTGCCAGTTCATGGAGCTGTACACTACTGCTGATCATATATATATATATAAACCTCTCCTACTTATAATATATAGCTGTCTCTCTTCGTCCCTAACGCTGGCAACAACCTAAATTATTACATGGACTCTCTCTTTCTCTCTTTCTCCTCTTTCTCTCTTTGTTTTTGTGTGCGTGCGCTTAGCTAACTGCTATCATCACAAAAAGTCATTTTGAAAAAAGATATAATATCTTCTTTTTAAAAAAAAAAAACTAGCTACGACATGGACATGGACATGGACATGACAAACATGTATTCCAATCATCAATGTATACAAGAATCCTTCAAACTCATAACTGCTCTACCATTTGTAATTATGGTCTTCCATTAACTTATCATAATTAAGTTTGACCAGATAGGGAAGGAAAAGGATACAACTGTTAGCAAAATTACAATTCTACAGTTTTACTTTTAACCACCGCCCATTGCCGACCATGGTTTTGTTTTGTTTTTGCACATGATTTTCTATCTTTTTTTTTTTTTTTTCATTGATGATATATCAGGAATTATATATATATAGATTGGTTTACGACCGATGGATCCTAACTGTTTATATATATTCGTTTCTGTTTTGTTGTTTGGTAAGTTGGGTCTTGGAAACAGCTCATGATTAGAACATGGGTTCATGTGGTAATATCTCTTGTCATGTTAGCAAAATTAAGCATTACAGAATCTGCTTGGATGTTTGATGTTTCTACACATATACAAACAAACCAATTTCAATATTTATTTTAAACCATAGATAGAAAACATTAAAATACATTAGCTGTTAATGGAATATTCAACAAGTATATATGCAAAATAGAAACTATGATCAATTTTGATGCAGAATGACAATGATCATATATCATAGGGGTCCATGACAATGTTGGTGATTTTATATATGTATTAACTATTAATAAAAGAGCAAACACAGCTAGGTAATTAAAAATTAAAAAAAGTAATTTAGAGAAGATGATAATTGATTGGATGGTGGGAGGGTATATTAATGCTAACAGAGAGGACGGATTCATTCAAGAATGTGTAGTCACGCACGCAGCTGTCATTCGATATTACAAATTAAGCCACTTCTTCTCTTTTATAGACAGCAAATTAGCGTTTGCAGCTGTCGGATTTCTCTCTCTACCCTTTATTTATTTAATTTTTTTCTGGCCTTTTCTTTTACTGTGACCAACCCCATTTGTTCCCAAATAATAAATAACAACAACAATATCATAATAATAATAATAATATAGCTAGCCTAGCATGATCCATCTCCTTCTCTCTCCCTCAATTCAATGATATTCTTTATTTGATATATCTGTTGGTAAAAAAAGGGTGGATGGATATTATTCATATTATAGACGAGGCAGCACATGGAGCAGATCAAACCCAACAAGAAAAAAATGCATATGAGGTGGTGATGATCAAACAGAAGATACAACAACAGAGCTGCAGCTTATTATTATTAGTCAGTACTCTTTGTCAACATCATATCTGATTCTCTATTCCCAGGAGATTGATCATCACTTTAATATTGCATATACAACAACGACAACAACAACAACATTAACAAGAAGAAGAAGAAGAAGAAGAAGAAAGAAGAAAGAAGAAAGAAGAAAGAAGAAGAAGGGTTCTTATAGATATATAGGTAGAATTTGTGATTTTAATGATTTAGATATATTCCATGGCCTATCCACATTACCGATCACAGTTCGGTGACACAACATTTACAAAAGTTTTCGTTGGGGGATTAGCATGGGAGACACCAACTGAGGAAATGCGTAAATATTTCCAACAATTTGGAGATATTCTTGAAGCTGTTATCATCACAGATAAGAATACAGCAAAATCTAAAGGATACGGATTCGTAAGTTGTTTATCATCATATCTTCATTAATTAATCCTTATACGACTTTTTCTTTAACTTTCATTCGTTTGATTGTCATATATAGGTGACCTTTCGTGATCCTGAATCGGCGAGGAGGGCATGTGAGAATCCAAATCCAATGATCGACGGAAGAAGAGCAAACTGCAACATTGCTTCATTGGGACGCCCTAGACCTTCACCGCCCCGAGGTCCTTTTTTCTCATTTCTTATATATACAGATGATATATACAGTACTTCAATATAATTGTTATAATTCTAATGTTTTTTTTTTTTTTTTGGATTTATCATACAGGAAGAATGCAAGGTGGCAGTCCATATCAGGGAGGAGGAGGAGGAGCACCGTCGTACGGTGGGGTGGCGGCGCCGTTACATCCGCCGCCTCTGCCACCACCACCGCCTGTTATTTATCCACCTTATGGGTATGTTAGCTTTCCGTTTTACTGATAAAGCTGGTTAATATTGTCCACATTACTTATAGAAAATGGTCCATACGTTAAAAATGCAGTATTTAATTAGTTAAAAAAATTTCTCTTCTTTTTTACCAATCCGTACAGTTGGAATGAGACAACAAATAGTAAAGTAATTTAATTGACTTGGTTGTTGTTTCAAAAAATATATATAATTGACTTGGTAGTTGGTACTTGGTAATGACAAGATTCAACAAATAGAAAAAGTAAAAGAAAATGAAATGACTTGGTAATACAAAGTTCAAATGCTTTATTTTATTTTATTTTTTTTAGAGTTTTGGGTTCGAGTCTCTCCCTTCTTTAAAACCTCAAATTATTGTAATATTTTAAAAATAAAAATGTTTTTTTTTTTTTATATAGTAACAATAATAAAAATTGGTTGTAGGCAATGCACAAATATACATAATTGATCAAAATCTAATTATAATATAGTTAATTTGAAAACTCTTACTGATTACAACATGTCAAATATACATATACATATAATCTATTTTAATTTTAAAATTAATAAATTTGAATGAAAATCTTATAAGATACACACACATATATTCATAAAGGACATCATTATACAACAACGTGGCCACCTGCCACCTAGTCTTGATGAACAAGTCGCTTATGCCACATTTTGAGATTAGAATGGAACTTGTCAAATAAATTTACTTTCCTCTTTTTTGTACCCTCCTTTAATTTAATTTTGTACATTGATTAACATATAGGATTGGACTATTAGATAATTTTATAACAAATAAATAAATGTAAAATTCATTAACCTTCCATCGGTTTTTAATATACTACAAGTAGCACGGTCTCATTTAAAAATTAAATAATCTAATTTGTTAATATTTTTCCATGACGTATGCATTTTAATTTTGAGTTTTGACAAAGGTAAAACTACAAATATAATTTAACGTAAATGTTATGAATTTTAATACCAGTTTTGTAACATTAAGATTAAAATTAATTAATTTTAGTAGCAATCTAGCAATCTAGCAATCTAGCATAGCCAACATTAGCAGTTGCTATCGTGGTAGGACCTATTGAGAGGTTTACATTAATAATTTGACCAAATGCTATACCAATCAGCACTGCCGTTACTTCACATCACATGGATGGTGATATCATTTATCATCAGATTTGGTTTTAATTTTCTTTTTTTCTTTTTCAGGTACCCAACCTATAGTGCCACTGATTATGGTTACCACCAAGTTAGTACCATATAATATCTTGTGAATTTTAGGCTAAGTAATAAGTAATAATGATTAAGATTTGATTACAATGAATTGATGAATGGATAATGAACAATTTGCAGATGCAGGGAGTGTATAACCCACAAATTCAACAGGCACAATACTATCAACAAATGTACGGAACAACATCATCTACACCTATGGGGTCACCTTATTACTATGGTTATTCCATACAATCTCCAAGTCCAAGGGGAACATATTCACAGCCGCAGCATCAGCAGCCGCAGCCGCGAATAGCCGCCGCACCCTCCTATCTATACTATCACACACACATGGATGGTTCCTTCTCCGCCTATCCTCCTCCTCCTCCTCCCCCACCACCTCTTCAACTACCTAGGCCTTTTTCTTCTGGTAATTAATTTCACTCACTACTCTTTTTTTCACTCTTGCATTTAAGTAGGAACGGAGCTATGAGGGGACCTGCAGGGACCATGTCCCCACAGTCTCTCAGAAAATTCATTTTAGTCCTTACAATTAATTGATTTTTTTTTTCTTTTGCTTCTAAAAATGAAAATTATTGAGTTTGCCCTCTCTTCAAACTTGACGAAACTTGAAGTTCTGGCATTGCCCCAGCATTCAAGCAAAATTCCTTTGTCAACCGTGTCTAAGGTGTCGAGAAACATATACGTAGCATCCTCATTCCTCCCTCCACATAAAAAATAAAAATAGAAAATAAAAACATATATGTAGATTGGGGGCCACATTGACAAAGCTAAACCATGTGGAATGAGCTGTCTGGTTATTGCCGTGACCCGAATGATGGGTCAGTAGGAAAGTCATGACAGAGCAGCATACTCTGTAAATTAATAGTCACTGCATGTGGATGTGGTTCCTGTTTCCTTCCACATCATATGCTTCTTTCTTTCTCATGTCAAGCCCCACACCTGCTTCTTATGCACCCTCCAATTTCTTTTTTTATTTTTTTTTATTTTTTATTTTATTCCAAAACCTGACCATAGAACTCTTATCTTATGAACAAGGGATTTTCCAAAGACTGAATATAGTCTCTAGATTCTTTTACCTGAAAAATCATAATCAGCTTCCAAGATAATTAGTCTGTGTCGTTTTATGGTTATCTGTCTTTGTTTTGGACCCAAAAAAAGACCATACATGAAAATGCCCCTTTCCATCCAATTTATGGCTTTAGTTGATAGATGCATAGAGTGAAAGGTTGCCATAGCCCCACAAGAAGCAAGCATTGCAGTCTTGCAGATATGCTTCAAAGAGTTATGGATAATTCACAGTGAGACAAATGACAGGAAAATATGTCCCGTCAAAAGTGGTATTGGGCTTAACTCAAGACCAAAAAGCCAGCTCATAGGGTGAGGGTTGTCCTCACACTTATCAATTATACTTCCCCTTATTTCTCAAGTGATGTGGAACTATGATTCACACCCTCTTTCACGCTTAGTGGGATGGGTATATTTAGCTCTGATACAATGTCAAAGTGGTATTGGGTCTAATTCAATCCCAAAAGCTAGCTCATAAGGCGAGGGATGCCCTCACACCAACACTTGTCAATTGCACTTCCCCTTAGTGCCTAAGCGATGTGGGACTATGATTCACAGTCCAATGGACAAATTGTATCGAAAATTCATGCTTGAAAACTTTATTATTGTTATTATCTTTCAATTTTAAGAAAATTGATGATAATTATCCCTATGATTTCTGGACTAAAACAACTAGAGACCCACTTTGTTAATCTGGAAGTTACTCTGTACACTTAATATTAGACTGTTAGATTCTTTCATTTGATATCTAATTGCTTATATTTGTACTACATTTGCTCATCAGAATTTCATCATTTGATTTATGGTTTCAGATTCACAGACTCCACAGCATACCCCTGCAGAAACAGATCAAGGCCGAGCTATTTCTTCAGAAAGTCCTAATACCTAAGACAACAATTCATCGCCATAAACATGGTCCGGAAAAAAAAAAAAAAAGTTTCAACTGTATAATCTTGATATGTTTACGCTCTTCTTATCACTCCAATACTCAACCACTGATATATTCTTTTCGGTCCAAAGCTGTAGCATTTGGTGAGTAAAGCTTCAAGAGACAACTACTACTTGTATTCTCCACAGCTACTGCAAGAAAAAAAAAAAAGATGGACTAATCAGCAACCTTATGCAGAATTTTCTTTTTTCTCGAAAATTCTCAGAACGATATTATTATTATTTATTATATTTATCATTATTCTATTGTTTCCCAATTTAATTCGAGTTCTTCATTCTCTTGAGTAGAAGAAATTAACATCCTTTAGAGAATATGTATGAAATGTGAACAAATTAAAGGTGGGAACTTCATTTCCTCAATAAAATTTTTTGATATGTTATATGCAGGTTTTCAGAATTATGTTTTCTTTGTTTTCTTTGTTTTCTTCAGGGGAATTCGTATGATAAACAAAAGTTCATATAATGATACTCTGACAGAGACGCGCAAACGAAAGCTTGTTCATTGAATTATTATATGAATCTAGTAACTTTAACTAGCATACATATGGCAGTAATTGTGCATTGGTTAAGTTTCATCACTTTTGTTGTTAGGATATGCATGTCTGTTGATCGATCTCGAATAGTGCTTGAAAGCAACTGGCTATCTTACATAAAAAGGTTAGCTTTTCTTCAAGAAATTGTTCTAATTAAGTAAGACAAAATTTGAATAAGTTGTCCAGAAAATTTGCTAAAATCTTTAAAACTTGGACAAATTCAATAAACAGATATTTGAAATGGAGAATGAATGGTTCATGGAGTAGTTGAGATACCATTTGGTCCATTTCTTCCTCACCAATTGATCACAGGAGGCTGCAGAAGTGATTTTCCATGCAAAGCACATCTTTGTTTTCTTCTACTGTGGTGATTTTTCTATGTAATACAAAAACAAAAATGCTGATCAGTATGGTGAAACTGAGTACCCTTTTTTACTAGATTTTTTTCCTATGTTACATTGAATGCATATATATATAAACAAAAGGTCCAAATCAAAATCCTTTAATTGATTATCTCAAATTCTCAACCCTGCAGTGCAATCTGTCTCTCTCTGTGATTGTGTGTATGGTGAATCTAATGTCAAAGTGTTAACCAGAAAAATATAATGAATTGCCATATATTTTCATCCTTCTGTAGTGCAATTCTTGCCCAAGTAAGAAACCATGGGCCACAGAATTAAAGGTATTTCCTTTCAATACCCAAACTTGATAAACAAAAGTAACAGAAGAGATTTATGATCCCCTTGACAAAGGTTGTTTTCATTCAACAACAATATTCTCCAGCCACTCTACAATCTACATCCATCTACTCTCATTTCTCTTACCATTAATTGAATCTTATGATAAAAACCACTTAAAATCTCATTCTTCATTCTTGTATTCTCCTTATTCATGGAGCCTGATCCTTCAGATATTTCATGTCACTTGAGTCTCCTCAGTACTGCTTCGTCTACAAACCATGTACATACTGAACCACTTGATCTCTTTCCAACCGCATCGAAAACTTCCCGCGAGTCCATTTCACTGCTAAGCTGCTGCTTGCATGGCTCGGCCGAAGAACCATTGAATGGAAAACCTGAAGCATGCAATGAAGCAAAAGACGATGTCACGGTTGCGTTACACATAGGCCTTCCAACTTATTGCAATGGGAAGGGAAACGCAAAGTTGGAAGCTGAGCAATATTGGATACCAACTCCTGAACAAATACTCATTGGTTTCACCCAATTTTCTTGCCAAGTGTGCCTCAAAACCTTCAACCGCTATAACAATCTTCAGGTTTTTTCGTGCAATTTATGTACTCTGTATAGTTAGAATTCATGCATTACTCTTGGTTTGAAGATTAAATGTTTTTTTTTTTGTGTGTGAGGCAGATGCACATGTGGGGTCATGGATCACAATACCGTAAGGGGACTGAATCGCTGAAGGGGACCCAACCACGAGCAATATTAGGCATTCCATGCTATTGCTGCGCAGAAGGGTGCAAGAACAATATAGAGCATCCAAAGGCAAAGCCACTCAAAGATTTTCGAACATTGCAAACACATTACAAGAGAAAGCATGGGTTGAAGCCTTTTATGTGTCGCAAGTGTGGCAAATTCTTGGCTGTGAAAGGGGACTGGCGAACTCACGAGAAAAACTGTGGAAAGCGTTGGCTTTGTGTCTGTGGATCTGATTTCAAACACAAGAGATCACTCAAAGATCACATTAAAGCATTTGGCTCTGGCCATGGCCCTTTTCCTCCTCCTAATTTCGATGGTGTTGACGTACTCAGAGATGATGCTTCATCTTCACTTCTTGTATGAGATTTCTACTAACTAGTCTGAATAAACAAATCGATCTTATGCAAATATAACTACATAAGGAATTATATATAGATGTTTGATAGAAAAATGAAGATGTTCAGTAAAACGCCTCAAGGGAGTTTCTATTATTGGTAATTCGATTGGCTTGAATTAACAAGTTACTGCAGCCTGAAAGTAATGAGCTAAGGACACATGCATGGAATAGTTACTTTTAATTTTTAAAAATTTCACCAATCTTTAACGATACGGCTGAACAAAAGCATATCATCATGGTTGGTTACCTAAAAGTAGAATTTGTCCCCGTATATAATATTGAATGATTATTTCAATAATTATTAAAAAGAAGATTACAATTTACAAAGAAAATATATATACAGAAACCCAACTGGAAACAAGCTAGAGTACTTGGTATAAATTAAAAACTGAGGTAATTAAGCAATGCAACACAACTTTCACAAAGTAATTCAACTTATTTATTCAACAGCTTTTATTTTATATTTCCAGGTACACCTTATTAAACTTTATCTCTTTAATTTTTCTAACAATGAATTTATACAGGTACAAATTCCCAGAGAAACAAAAATAAAAAATAAAAAATCAGTAAAACATAATTTCAATTTTTAGTAAATTTGTACGAATATAAATTTACTGATAAAAGAACGTGCACGCGCGAGTGTCCCAAAAAAAATCATTATGCAAAATCAAGCTTCAAGCTTCAAGCTTCAAGCTCCAACTACTCACTTATTCTAGGTTTCCTTCTGTTTTGCCACCTCAAATTAACATACACTTTGAGTTGAGCAGCCTAGACATGCTAACATTTTTAGAACAATTCCTTTTAGATAGATGTAAAATAAAATATAGACAACAAGTAGTGTCAATTCATGTGTAAGGCAAGAGGAAACGGTAGGAAATGACACTCTTTTCATGTTGAATTTTGAGAGTATCATTAGATTAATAAAGTTTAAATGGAACCAAAGGACTAAAACCCCATCTCCTTCTTTTATTACATTTGTGTCATTTTTAGTTTTTTTTTTTTTTTTTTTTTTTTCAAAAACCTCCATTGACTCCATCAATGGAGGTCGAAATCGGCCTCCAATGGAGGTTTCAATGAAGAAGATGACCAAAAAAAATAAATGGAAAATTTCATTTTTATCTAGAAAGTCTTGGAAAATACAAAAAAAAAAGTCTCGGAAATAGCAAAATAAGTCTCGGAAAACACGAAAAATAAGTCTAGAAAAAAAAAAAGTGCGAAACTTATTTTTGTGAATGTGTTTTAAGGATATTTTTATCAGATCCACACTTTATGAGCTATTAAAACTTAACTTATTAATTTAGTGAGTATTAAAACTCACTCTTTAAATAATACTATTAAATTTTTGAACCCTTCATGTAATATATATTAGCAATAAATAGATAGAATTGATACCTAATATAAGACCGTCTCCAATGCATGTGTCAATGCCAATGCCCAAATTTGGCACAAAAAGAGTAAAATGCCATATTTGACACATCAATTTAGGATTGTACTCCAATGCATAGTTCTATTTAAAATGCTATTTTTATTATTTTATTAATTAAAATTATAAAAGTCAACATTTAGTATTAATGTATTCATAGAATAGTTGTAAATGAAATAGATTTTGATTGAAATACCATTAATGTACATTAAATTTAAATTATTTTAAATATTTAAAAAATATATATAATAGAATTTTTGTAATTAAAAAAAACATTTATTACTGTTCTAAATTTAGCATATGCTATACTTTTGCTATACTATACCAAATTTGACACATCATTTAACACTGCTTTAGAGTATGATTTTTGTGCTCTATGCTAAATTATAACATTGATATAATAATTTAGCACAACATCGGAGATTCTCTAATACAGATATTTACTGTGCCCTGCCCACATTACTTTGTCTTCTTGTTTCTTGGATTCTTTTTTATTCTCAAAGGAGAACCCGTGAGTGGGGGAAAAAGAAATAGGTGATGTTGGGTTCAAGAACTTCAACTACATGACATGGTGATGGTGCCCAAATAGTCGCTGCTTTGCTTATATAGATTGAACTTCTTGCAATGTAATGTAACAAACTTGCTTGCCGCATTCTATTCTTTGCCGGTTTGGTGATGTCTTTTTGATTGGTATTCAAGGCTTCTGGACAACAGCTTCCTGTAATTTCTCTTTCCCACGCCATTCTCACTCTCAGCCAGTTTAAAGAGAGAGAAAAATTAATTGATCAAAGAAAGAGAGAGATGGGTTCTTTAATTACCGCGGAAAAAACCTCTTCCTCATGCAGTTTGTGCTCCCTTCCCAGCTCAAGGCCACGTAAATCCTATGCTTAGACTAGCAAAACTACTCAACTACAAAGGCTTTCATATAACCTTTGTAAACACAGAGTACAACCACAATCGCCTGCTTAAATCCCGTGGACCTGACTCTCTCAATGGCACTCCCACCTTCCGTTTCGAGACGATTCCAGATGGCCTCACTCCGTCTGACGCTGACGCCACGCAAGACGTCCCAACTCTCTGTGACTCCACCAAGAAAACTTGCTTAGTTCCCTTTCGAAAACTTCTTTCCAAACTCAACAACACATCTTTGTCAAATGTTCCTCCAGTCACTTGCATTGTATCTGATTGTGTAATGAGCTTCACTCTCAAAGCTGCTGATCAACAGCTAAGCATCCCCAACGTGCTATTTTGGACAGCAAGTGCTTGTGGCTTCTTGGCTTATGTGCACTATAAATCAAGGTTTAATTGAAAGGGGTCTTGTTCCTCTCAAAGGTACTCAATCCTCCTACATATTATATTTAATTGATACATATATGACTAGCATAAGTAGTTTGTGTTCAACTGTTTTTATTTATTTTTTCTTATAAAATTTGTAGATATGAGTTATTTGACAAATGGGTATATGAATACTGTTATCGATTGGATGCCTGGCATGGAAGGTATAAAGTTGAAGGACCTACCGAACCTTATTAGAACTACAGATCCAGATGATGTTTTGATGAATTTCGCCATTGGAGAAGTCGAGAATGCTCGTAACGCATCTGCACTCATTTTCAATACCGTTGATGATTTAGAGCGTGAGGTTTTGGAGGCAGTTTATCCCACTTATCCTCCTATCTATACCATCGGTCATATTCAGCTTCTCTTGAACTGTGAAATTCCACCTAATGATAACTCTATGAGTGCCATTGAATCAAATCTGTAGAAAGAACAACCTGGACGTTTGGAGTGGCTTAATACAAAGGAATCAAACTCAGTTGTTTAAGTTAACTTTGGCAGTATTACTGTCATGACAGAACAAAAACTAGTTGAATTTGCTTGGGGTCTTTCAAACAGCAAACAAAACTTTTTGTGGGTAATTAGGCCTGATCTAATCATTGGTGAATTGGCCATTCTTCCTCCAGAGTTCTTTTCAGAAACCAAGGAAAGGAGTCTTCTGGCGAGTTGGTGCCCACAAGAACAAGTACTAAACCACCCAGCAATTGGTGGGTTCCTGACACACAGTGGTTGGAATTCGACCATATAAAGTTTGAGTGGTGGTGTCCCAATGTTATGCTGGCCATTCTTCGCTGAGCAACAGACCAATTGTTGGTTCTGCGAGAACAAGTGGGGTGTAGGCATGGAAATTGACTCCAATTCTAATAGAGATGAAATTGAGGGATGGGTTAGAGAATTGATGGAAGGAGAGAAGGGAAAACAAATGAAGAAAAAAGCAACGGAATGGAAATCATCGGTAGAAAAGGCCTCTACTGCTCCTAATGGGTCGTCTCACCTGAATCTTGAGAAGATGATAACGGAAGTGTTGCTCACTTCAAAAAATCATATGGGTTGACATGTGTCACTGTGTCAGTATCAAAAGTTTGTAAGAATAATTTATTCGTAAAGTAAGATGCTGTGACTCCTGTGAGCCTGTGAACCAAATAATAAAAGGTGGTTTGAATGCCATCCAAAAGAAAAAATTCTCTCAACACTAAATTTTCTCACTATACCGCCCATATAAATTAAAGAATATAATAATCTTGTTGTACAAATTAATAATGGTAAAATAATTAATTGTTATGTGTTATATTAAAGCCATTTTGTTGGCTAATTGGCTTGAACCCACCCATTCTGGAAGCATGGATGATGTTCCATCATCTCCTCCTTTGTGGCAAGAAAACATGCAATAAGTGAGGTGCCTCATCCTTCGGGCTTCTTGAAGATGAATGTTGATGTTGCTTTAGGTGTTGAAGGGTCTAATTCGATCGGTGTCGGAGTTGTTCGTGATCACTTAGGGTTTGCACCGTACAGGGTCTTTTACTTTTGATATTGAGGAACTCTTTGCTCTTAAGGAAGCTTTGGTTTGTCCTGTAGATGTGGGTGTTTCTGTTAGCTTTTGGAGGGTGATTTTATTTTTGCTGTACAACATATAAATAAGGTTCTTCCTTGTGTAGATGGGCGATCTATTGCTGTTGACATCAACAAACTTTTTGGGATGTTAGGCTGTGTTTTTTGCACTTACATTCCTAGAAAATGGAATATGGTTGCACATGTGTTGGGATAAATTTTGGTTCAACTATTGTCCAAGTTTTATCCTTCAGTATATTCACTACAAGAAATTTGATTTTTTACAACATTGATTTTGGGGCGTTTGGTACTAAATGCTGCAATTAGTAGCAATTACAGGATTTTTATGGAAAATGTCGCATAAACTGTGTTAACATGACTTAATTCAATAAATTATGCTGGTTTTTGTTTTGTTTTGTTTTTTATTTCAAAAAGAAAAGAAAAGTGAGGAATGATATGAAACTTGGCTGACCATGCATGCCTTGCATGCCAATGCAGACAATAGAAGACATTTGGGGGTGCACGTGTGTGGAGACCAGGTCAGGAAGGGTCGTGGGATGCTATTCAAGTGCTATGGGTGGTTAGGAATTTAGGATTAGATTGAGTTGTTTTAATTAGAGGAAATAGGGGTTTATAGTACTTTTTAAATTTTGAATTGTACAACTATCAAACTTTAATAACTCTTGTTTTAATAGCACTAAAAATGGAATTTGGACAAAATACCCCTCAGCTTCTTTTCTTTTCTCTTGTGTGTCCTTCACCTTCTTCTTCCTTTTTCCAAAACCTCCATTGATGGAGCTTCAATGGAGGTGCCACCGCCAACCGGCAATTTGACCGGTAAAACCACCGGAAAAACATTCGTTGAGTGCAAATAATTGTAACCGTAGTGATCGTTTTCATTTTTGAGTTGTGTAGAGAGAGAAACGAAGCAAAACCCAAATCGTCGCGAATCTTCATCGTCCGATCTATGATGATCTGTCGCGAATTTGACGAAACCGATGACCCCAACAAACTCGGCATCGTTCAATCTTCCAGATCCAACTATTGCCAGAGTCAACCAGCGCCGTCGTCGGATCGTCACTGTCACCATTGATGGAGGTCGAACAGAATAAGTCCCGAACAAACTTGAATTAAGTCTCGAAACGCATAAAAAAGTCTCGAAAACGCAGGAACAAGTCTCGAAAAAATCATGAATAAGTCTCGAAACTGCAAATAAGTCTTGAATTTTTGAGAAAAAAAATAAAAAGGAAAAGAGTAAGTGGGGGTATTTTGGTCTCATCACCTATTTTGGTGCTATTAAAACAACACTTATTAAAGTGATGTTATTTGCACAAGCCCTCCCCCAAAAAGTGCTATTTAATTTTTGAACCCTTTTAATTAATAGTTGTTGAGTCTGTTAATAATGGCAAGCAGGTGCTCCCGAAATAGTGGACCACTTTAATTGCTTTGCTATTTTCTTGTTGTCATTTGATTATTGTGTAAGCTATATAATAGCCAATTTGAATTGAATAAAGCATTATGAATATTAAACCCACAATATCTCCTTTCTTCTATCTGTTTCTATCTTCTACTTCTCTTTCATAACTCTGATCTCAGTTTCTTCTTTCACACAAAATTAAACCTTATCAGTGGTATCAGAGCTTCACATCCATGAAGACTCACGCTAAATCAACTACAGAGTTCCGCAGCGAAATTCACAAAATACTGGCTAGCCACGAAACTAGGTTTGATGAAATCATTGCCAACCACAAATCAAGGTTCGACCAACTCATCATCAACAACGACACAAGATTCAACCAAATCATCGCCGAACTGCAGGCCTTGCACCTACAATCTCCTCAACCTCATCAATCCCCTCAACATGTACGACCAAACAGTCACCGGTCAATTTCGCACCAACAATGAGAAAGAGATTGATGCAGCAGCAGCTAAGGCAATAGAATACATAGAGCGGGTGGCGAATTTGTATTTGGGTCGTGTAGACCAACCAAATTCGGGCTGAAATTTGTGGACCTCTACAAAGGGCATATGGGGTCGGATCGTCTATTATAATATATTTTCGAAAAGCCCAAGACGAGCCCTACAGATATTATGAAGACTCGGTTCTCCGTAACAGATCACAATAGGCCCAAATTCGACCATCTATCTTGTTGCGCGAAGACTTAAGCTGGACGTTGTTGAGTCCTTGTTAGTTTCATTGCTAGTTTCCTTTTTAGTTTAGGATTGAGTCTTAGAGTCCTTTGTATATTTCTGTTATTTGAGGAGTCTGAATCCGTTTAGGATTCAAGGTTTTGGATCTTTTAGGTTTAGTTTATTTTCCTATTTAAATTCATTACAATCAGTTGTTTGTTTTTTAGTTTCTTGAAGATTAATAAAATTGTAAAGAGAGCATTCTCTTTTTATCCATTTTCGGTATCTTTGCGAGGGTCAACGAATTTGAAACCTATTATTCTGGTATCTGTGCGCGGATCAACTGATTAATAGTAGAGTTCGCTTCTGGTATTCATGCACGAATCAACAGATCCGAATCGTTTATCCTTTCTTTTATCGATTGTTGTTTGTGTTGAATTTCCCGCTACCTTAGTTGGTATTTGAAGCCTATTATTTTGGTATCTATGCGCAGATCAACAGATTAATAGTAGGGTTTGCTTCCGGTATTCATGCATGAATCAACGGATCCGAATCGTTTATCCTTTCTTTTATCGAATGTTGTTTTGTGAATCTTCAGTATCCTTTATTTGATACCAAACTAATGCAACGGAAGATTCACAAAACAACAATCGATAAAAGAAATGATAAACGATTCGGATCTGTTGATTCGTGCACAAATACCGAAAGCGAACCCTACTATTAATCTGTTGATCCGCGCATAGATATCAAAATAATAGGCTTCAAATACCAACTGAGGTAGCGGGAAATTCAACACAAACAACAATCGATAAAAGAAAGGATAAATGATTCGGATCTGTTGATTCGTGCATGAATACCGGAAGCGAATCCTACTATTAATCTGTTGATCCGCGCACAGATACCAGAATAATAGGCTTCAAATTCGTTGACTCTCGCAAAGGCACTGAAAATGGATAAAAAGAGAATGCACTCTCTACAATTTTATTAATCTTCAAAAAACTAAAAAAACAAACAACTGATTGCAATGAATTTAAATAGGAAAATAAACTAAACCTAAAAGATCTAAAACTTTGAATCCCAAACGGATTCAGACTCCTCAAATAATATAAATATAAAAAGGACTCCAAAACTCAATCCTAAAATAAAAAGGAAACTAGCAATGAAACTAACAAGGACATAACAACGTCCAGCTCGTCCAGCTCTTGTCCAGCTTAAGTCTTTACGCAACAAGATAGATGGTAGAATTTGGGCTTGTTGTGATCTGTTACGAAAGACAAAGTCTTCATAACATTTGTAGGGCTCGTCTTGGGCTTTTCGAAAACATATTATAATAGATGATCTGATCCCATATGCCCTCTGTAGAGGTCCACAAAGTTCAGCCCCGATTTGGATTGTTCACGTGACCCAAATAAGAATTCACCACCCACTCCATGTATTCCATTGCCTTAGTTGCTGCTGCATCATTCTCTTCAGATTGGAGAAAATTCATCCTCAAATTTTGACTGCCTTCATCCTAGAAACATGTATAATTTTTTTTTTGTGCTAACAGTCGAGATCTCATACAATGAACTTTAAATCCTTCGATTCTTGTCATGATGTCCATGGACTCCTTTTCAGATATCTCTTCATCAAAGACCGGTGGTAGATCAAAATCAACAAAACTTCCGCCGATACATATGTATCATTGAAAAACATCGAAGGATAGGAGGCTAGTGGCTAGTTATGTTTGAGGGTTCATGGAATTGTTTTTTTTTTTTGTTTTTTTTTGTTTTTTTGTTTTTTGATACGAGTGGTCCGTAGACGCTGAGCCTAGCACAACGGTAGACTCGGTGGCTCTGATACCAAACTGTTGTAGCGGAAGATTCACAAAACAACAATCAATAAAAGAAAGGATAAACGATTCGAATCTGTTGATTCGCACACGGATACCGAAAGTGAATCCTACTATTAATCTGTTGATCCGTGCATAGATACTAGAATAATAGGCTTCAAATACCAATTGAGGTAGCCAGAAATTCAACATAAACAACAATCGATAAAAGAAAGGATAAATGATTTGGATCCGTTGATTCGCGCATGAATACCGGAAGCAAACCCTACTATTAATCTATTGATCTGCGCACAGATACCAGAATAATAGGCTTCAAATTCGTTGACCCTCGCAAAGGCACCGAAAATGGATAAAAAGAGAATGCTCTCTCTACAATTTTTTTAATCTTCAAAAAACTAAAAAACAAACAACTGATTGTAATGAATTTAAATAGGAAAATAAACTAAACCTAAAAGATCCAAAACCTTGAATCCTAAACGGATTCAGACTCCTCAAATAACATAAATATAAAAATCGACTCCAAGACTCAATCCTAAACTAAAAAGGAAACTAACAATGAAACTAACAAGGACTCAACAACGTCTAGCTCACCCAGCTCGTCCAACTCTCGTCTAGCTCAATCCTAAACTAAAAAGGAAACTAACAATGAAACTAACAAGGACTCAACAACGTCT
Organism: Acer saccharum; assembly: GCA_030490815.1. Taxonomy (NCBI): domain Eukaryota; kingdom Viridiplantae; phylum Streptophyta; class Magnoliopsida; order Sapindales; family Sapindaceae; genus Acer; species Acer saccharum. The sequence goes on from CM059872.1 coordinate 32,737,262, forward strand.
AGCTCACCCAGCTCGTCCAACTCTCGTCTAGCTCAAGTCTTCACGCAACAAGATAGATGGTTGAATTTAGGCCTGCTGTGATATGTTATGGAGGACGAAGTCTTCATAACATCTGTAGGGCTCGTCTTGGGCTTTTTGAAAACATATTATAATAGACTATTCGATCCCATATGCCCTATGTAGAGGTCCATGAATTCAGCCCGGATTTGGTTGGTCCATGCGACACAAATATGAATTTGCCACCCACTCCATGTATTCCATTGCCTTAACTACTGCTGCATCATTCTCTTCAAGTTGGAGAAAATTCATCCTCGAATTTTGACTGCCTTTATCCCAGAAACTTGTATAATTTTTTTTTTATGCTAACAGTCGAGATCTGATACGATGAACTTTAAATCCTTCGATTCTTGTCATGATATCCATGGATTCCTTTTCATATATCTCTTCATCAAAGACCGGTGTTAGATCAAAATCAATAAAAACTTCCGTCGATACATATGTATCATCGAAAAACACCGGAGGATAGAAAGCTAGTTGTGTTTGAGGGTTCATGGAATTGTTTTTATTTTTTATTTTTTTTATACGAGTGGTCCGTAGACGCTGAGCCTAGCACAACGGTATACTCGGTGGCTCTGATACCAAATCGATGTAGTGGAAGATTCACAAAACAACAATCAATAAAAGAAAGGATAAACGATTCGGATCCATTGATTCGCTCACGGATACCGAAAGTGAACCCTACTATTAATCTGTTGATCCGCACATAGATATCAGAATAATAGGCTTCAAATACCAACCGAGGTAGCATGAAATTCAACACAAACAACAATCGATAAAAGAAAGGATAAACAATTCGGATCCATTGATTTACGCACGAATACCAGAAGTGAACCCTACTATTAATTTGTTGATCCGTATATAGATACCAGAATAATAGGCTTCAAATTCGTTGACCCTCACAAAGGCACCGAAAATGGATAAAAAGAGAATGCTCTCTCTACAATTTTATTAATCTTCAAAAAACTAAAAAACAAACAACTGATTGCAATGAATTTATATAGGAAAATAAACTAAATCTAAAAGATCCAAAACCTTGAATCCTAAACGGATTTAGACTCCTCAAATAACATAAATATAAAAAGGACTCCAAAACTCAATCCTAAACTTAAAAAGAAACTAACAATGAAACTAACAAGGACTTAACAATGTTCAGCTCAAGTCTTCGCGCAACAAGATAGATGGTCGAATTTGGGCTTGTTGTGATCTGTTACAGAGGACGAAGTCTTCATAATATTTGTAGGGCTCGTCTTGGGCTTTCCGAAAACATATCATAATAGATGATCCGATCCCATATGCCCTCTGTAGAGGTCTACGAAGTTCAACCCCGATTTGGATTGTCCACGCGATCCAAATACGAATTTGCCACCCGCTCCATGTATTCCATTGCCTTAGCTACTGCTGCATCAGAGTTCAACCCATTTGAATTGGGAGAAGCATCACACAGCAGCCTTGCTGCTCACAACCACTCCAATTATGATCGGAACCACACAAGCTTGAAACTAAACTTTCCAACATACGGGGGTGATGATCCTACGAGATGGATTTTCATGGCCGAATAGTACTTCAAATTCAAAGTTATTGCTTCCCAACAACAGTTACAATTAGCGTCATTCTACATAGAAAAGGTAGTGCTTCAATGGTATCGATGGTACACCAAATTCTGAGAACCCTTGAGCTGGAATGAGTTTACCAAAGTTCTTCTCCATTGATTTAGACCAACCGACTACGATGATCCTTCGGAGGCCTTGTCACGTCTCAAACAAACAACTTCGATTACTGTCTACCATGAATCATTCGAAAAATTGTCACATAAAGTGGACCACTTACCTGAAAAATTTTTAGTTGGAAGTTTTATCGTATGATTGAAAGACGAAATCAGATTGGATGTCTACGTTAAACAACCGAAAAACCTTTCAAAGGCAATCAATGTCTCTCATTTAATTGAGGAGCATAATCTTCTTCAGCAGAAACAAGTCACACCATTCCGACCAGCAGTGAACGCGACACATCCCAACCCCCAACCGAATTCTGTAGCTGGTCTCCTTGGACCTCCTCCGCCACAACAAGCTAACTAGGTTACAAGAAATTTCTAAGCTCCCATACACCGGATCACTAGTCAGGAGGCTCGCAACCTGTACACTACTGCTTCGGACCACAACTCTTTATGATAGAGAATGTACAACTTGATGGCGGAATCGAAGATGTAGATATGGAACTCGAGTCTATACCCAATGACAATCACGTTGACAAATCGACCTGATTTCATCCATGCGGACAAGGATGATTTTAGGGGGGGTGGAATGATACGAAACTCGGCTGACCATGCATGCCTTGCATGCCAATGCAGACAATATAAGACATTTGGGGGTGCACATGCGTGGAGACTAGGTCAGGAAGGGTCGTGGGATGCTATTCAAGTGCTATGGGTTGTTAGGATTAGATTGAGTTTTTTTAATTAATAGTTGTTGAGTCTATTAATAATGGCAAGCAGGTGCTCCTGAACTAGTGGATCACTCTAATTGTTTTCCTATTTTCTTGTTGTCATTTGATTATTGTGTAAGCTATATAATAGCCAATTTGAATTGAATAAAGCATTATGAATATTAAACCCAAAATATCTCCTTTCTTTTATCTGTTTCTATCTTCTACTTCTCTTTCCCGACTTTGATCTCAGTTTCTTCTTTCACACAAAATTAAACCTTATTAGTGTCTTCAAGCAAAGGAATGGGGTGGCATGAGTAGCTTCCTTCAATGTAATGTGGAGCTTAAGTGTCATCCGATGGAGGTCATCACTTGCCTGTAAATACCAGGGAAGTAATGCTCCAAAATCACTCTAAGATAATACAGAATTCATTTTTAAGATCTCTTGTAATTTTTTCAGTTTAAGCTATTCTTGAGATATTTTCTCCTATATTGAGAGAGATTCTATTTTCTCTACTTTTTTTTTTTTAAATAAAAAAATATATTGATGCAATAGATATGGAATTATCAAGCCATGCTCATGGTTATTAGGAATAAACCAGAGACTTGACACAAGTCTGGTAAAAAATTTATCAGCAAGATATCAACTATATATAGTCCCCTAATAAGCCCACTACAAGGACCCTTTTTACAAGCCCAATTCAACATTATAAATATGAAAAAAAGAACAAATACTAATAAATCTCCTTACATTAGTTCACCCCTTCTTTGAAAAGAACTCGACCTCGAGTTCTGTTGAAACACGCAAAAATGAACAACTTATAGCAAGTGACACAACCCATGAAAATGAGGAATGAAGGACACTCTGAAAAGTCAACGAAGAGAAGACCCTTAGTCTTTTTGTGGGTGTGGTAGACCCCAATTGAAAAGTCTCTTCGTAGCTCGGCCCAAATTCAAAGTGGCACCAAAACAATCGTCCAACGAAATGCATAAAATGCCCAAGCTATTCGCCATTGGTGTCGCCTAGCCCATTTGGTCTTGAAATTCTCAAATCCAATTCCAAGTGTACCAACAAATTGGCCAATGAGAACATGAGACATCAATACAAAATCTTCAATAACAAAGTTCTCACTTGTTGGCTCTTCAAGTTGTACTTTAACTGTTTTATTTCCTTCAACAACTTGATTTGTAGATTCAATGTGAGCTTCCATGACTACCCCAAGATCAAATTCTTCTGCCATTGGTTGGATAAAATTATTAGAAATTGAAGATTCAAATTTATCATTCCCTCCTCATTTTTAATCACATTAAGGCAATCCATAAGCTTCTCTTGAACACTACTGCAATCAATAAATCTCTCCCGATGCATCACAAGAAACATCTTCATTTTCCTCAAAATCAAAACACTCGGCTACAAATTGCATCATATCTACTAAGGTCGTGGGTCGATTTCCAGGCAAAAAGGGTATGGGTTTGAAATTGGAGTTGGGCCTTGCCAAATTATCACGGGTTTGACCCATTTGTGGACTAAAACTACCATTGGGTTTGTGAGGGGGGACAAACTTTGAAACTGGATTACTTTTGGACTGAATAAAATGATAAGAAATATTAGTGAAGTCTCTCAAACATACAATTCCCTCTTGTTGATCACGATTTTCTTCTTGATTGAAGATCCAAATCAAGCAAATCTCCTTTCTATGGACTTTGAATTTTCTTTTAGGTGTCATGGGTTGAAGCCGAATTCTATAGGTAAATAATGGTTTTGGTGGATAATGACTTTGTTTTGGTGGATTGGGTTTCACAGGTAGGATTGATTGAGTTTTTACGGTCATGAAATTGATTTGGTTAGTGGGTGATGACGTCATATCTATACTTGTTTTATGCCCCATTTCCTATTGCTTGCGCTTGTTTCTTAGGTATTTTTGGTATTTTAATGTGTTTTGAGAGCCTTGTGTAGCTGATTATCCCTAAACAAGGGGTTTGAACTTATTTGAGAGTTTGGAGGTAAAAAGGTGGAAAACGGGCTGAAATTGTAAGGGCTATTGAAGAACGACCAATATGTGGAGGCCTTAAATCTCTCCACAAAATGAACTTGGTTTCATGCTACATATATTCGGAAATCCTTGGATGTCTAGTTTCCAGCAAAATTGTCGGTTTGCAATTCCAAATGTTTTAGAGGGAGTTATGCCTATTTTAGTGACTGATGGTCAATGTTGAAAAAGTCAACCGTGATTTTGACGGGTCAACTTCGTCATTTCACTATTTTGAAGCCCTAATTTCGTGCCTAGCCTATTTATACCCCATTTTGAGTCCTAGAACCAGCCACCAACATCCAAGACCTCACCCTACACAATTCTCTTTTTCATCTTCTTCCCCAAATAAGAGAGAAGCTTCAAGCTCCCTTGAAGGTTTTCCTCTATGGGAGCATACCACACATCACCATCCACCACCTCCTACACTTATTTCACCTATCTTAGAGTAGATTACAAGGAGAAATGAGGGCTCTAAGGATCAATTTCAAGTCATGCTTGTATCAAGGAAATTAAGAGGCTTTGGAGGAGATTTCTTTAAGGGTTTTCTCTACAACTCATTTATTTTTTGTATTTCTTGTTTTCTTTGATGTGTAATCCCCGTTTGGAAACTTTGTAATCCTACACTTGTGTTATTTATGTGTGGTTGTTCTTAAATTCATTTGGGTCTTATTCTATTATTTGTTATATCTTTAATTTAAATCTCTTATTGTGACATGCATGTGTATGGAGGTTAGAAATTGATGTGTATTCATAAATGAGATTAGGGGTAGAATAACTTAATTTAGGAGTAGTGTAATGTAACATCCCATGATTGTTGTATGTTGATGGATGATTCAAAATGTCATGTTTATAAAGATTTGAGTGAATGAGAGTTAGGGTTGTGCTTTGGGCATAATCTTAACTAATTAGCTCCAAAGAATGGAAAAAGTTTGGTTGATGAATGGACATGCTAGATTAAGCTTTGGTTATATATTCTTCTGCTTAATGGGTCTTTGGTTTAAGACACAATTGCAAATCTCATGGCTTTGGTTGAGTGATGAATTGATTTTGGTAATTTTCTTAATCAAGAGAATGAATCATTTAGTTGAATTAATCATTTACTTTGTTCCGAAGATGGAATAAAGTAAGTTTTATATATGTTTTTCTCAAAATAAAAAGAAATGGATTTAATTAAGATTGCACGCATTAGAAACTTTAAGCATCGTTGTGTATCCAGGAGATCAACGGTGGTATGAGGATGTGAAATCTGTTTTAATGGATATCAACAACTTGATAGAGTTAAGTTCTCTCTGTTTTCATTTCCCTGAAGTAGAGCTTCTCAAAATTTAAGAATTTAAAAATTCTCCAGACAATGTTTTCGAGCCTGGAGAATTTAAGAATTTATCATTTGTGAAATTAGGTGTGTTAATAACTTAAGAGAGTTTATAAATAAATTGTATTAAAATTAAAACATTCATTTAAATAAGTGTACTATTGGTATTAAGATGGATGTTTACAGTAATATTTTAATTTTAGACACGGGTGTACTTATTAATATAGGTTTGCTTATCATATTTATGGGTATCAATATCCGCACCATTTTGAAAAAGAGCACATAAAAATTCATAATGTCTATTAATGGACTTTTTACTTGACAACAAATATTTTCTCAATTCAGCTCACCAAAAAAATGCACCAAAAAAATGCATCTATAGATGTTCGTGTTTTCTTTGTAACTAACCCAAAATCAATATCATCTTTAATTTTTTGCAATGTATACACCTCATTTGATATATATATATATATATATATATATATATATATATATATATCATTTTGTAGCAAGTAGTGATTTAAGGTTACTACTGTTTGAACTTTGAAATGCCTCTTATGAAGAATCCATTGTTAAAACACAACTGTCATTTGGATCACAATCATTATTAGTTGACGTATTCATTACCCCTTGAATAATCTCTTCATCGGTAGACAATTTCATTACTATATCATTTTCACTAGAATAACCGAACATGTGCTCAACATCTATTACATTTCTATAGTTTGACACATTGACTACATCAATTGTTTTTTATTTGTAAGTCATACACATATCTTGGTAAAAAAAAAAAAAATGAGCATTTTATTGTGCACCAATATATGCACCGAGACCGATACACTAAAGGGACACAAAAAAAAAAAAAAAAAAAAAAAAAAACATGAACAAGTAATAAAAATATTAAACTCTTTTTAAATTAATAAATTACTCTATTAATTTATCAATAAATGAATAACCCCTCTAAAATACTAATTTTTTTTAGTCCCAACGATATTATTTTATAAAGGTTTTATTATATTTTTATAGCAATGAATTTATACAGGTATAAATTTCCAAGAAGTAAAAATAAAAATGAAAGTAAAAAATGATAATGTCATTTTTTTTTTTAGTAAATTTGTACAAATATAAATTTACTGTAAAAAAAAAAAGGTGCACGAATCTCAGAAAAAAATACCTATCTTTGTTATAATTACTTAAAAGACAAGAATAATTTAGATGGGATGTTCAAGTGTTCAACCTAGGGCACCCAAGGTGACTGAGATCAATATACTATAATTCAATATTCTATATATATATATATATAGAAATTTGAAAGGTTAATTCGATGAATAGTTGAACCCGTATGACTTGACATGCTATGATCAATGAGTGGACATAGTTTTTGTAGTTATGCCACTATTACAATTTTTACTTGCCAGTGCCTTGGCAAGTACGTAGTTGAAATACATTAAAGCTAAGTAGTATATATTTCATACGTGTAACAATGAAAAGATCAGAGTTTCAAAAAAAATAAAAAATCATGAAGCTAAATTTGAGCATTTTGTGTGGTAGTGTGTGGAAAGCCGATGTGTTCCACCGAGAGAATAAAAAAAAACAAAAGTGATCCATGGTGATCCATTAAAATGGAGATTACTTTTGCTGCATATTTTCGAGGTAATGGACGTACATGCCTGTTTTGGTCGGTATCCAATTAGGCTTGGTGACAAGTGACAACTAACAAGTGACAACAGCTTCCGTCAAGGGGTGGAGGTATTTGTAAAGCCCAGCTAACTTTTTTTTTAAAAAATAATCTGAGTTTTACATATTTACATTTGCTTACCCTTCTTTTTTTTTTTTTTTTTTTTTTTTTTTTTTGACTGCTCCAAAGAGCCATACAGAGAAACAACAACCCCCAGCTACTGGAATACAAATCCAGAGCAATTACAACCGGGACTCAGCAGTATGAATACATAAGCACAGCCCGGAGATGAAGCCCCACAAACGGGGGAAAACAACGCTTGTGGAGACACAAGCACAGACCAGAAAACAACCCCACAACCGGGGGAAAACCACCCACACACAGATGGGAAACAACATACCCTCACAAAGAGGATTGAAATCCACTGGAAACCAAAACAACCTCACAGAGAGGGAGATCACAACTAATAAACCAAACAAACCTCATAAAGAGGATTAAAACAACTAAAACAACCTCAGAAAGAGGAATGAAAGCAACTAAAAATTGAAAAAAACAACCGACTGAGCCATCGATCAGAGGAGGATACTTCCTTGGCTACCGGCGAGTGTCCGGCGGAGAGGATCGGGCCTGACGAAACAAGGGACACCGTCGCAGTGCACACCGGAAAACCACTCTAGATCTGGCCGGATCCGGGTGGATCGGCCGATCTAACAGCTGCTGGCGTCGACTGGGAGAAAAAGACCCGTCCAGTGGCGCGAGAGGGTCGGCCAGGCGACACCAGGGCCGTCGGAGCAGCCACAAAAACCTCCGATCTGACCGGGGAGACTCAGCGTGAGGAGGAGATCACCCGGAGAGGTGACATCGCCGCCGGCTCCCGCTGCCACAGCAAGAAACCGGCGACGGACCGAGGCGGCGAACCGGAGGAGAGTTGGAGACGGCGGTATTATATTTTACCCTTAATTTACAATTATATTTACCAAACTAACATAACTATACACAAAAAAGTGTCATACACAAACAAAATACAACTTTTGAAAGCTAAACACGTTCCAACAAGCAGGAAAAGTTTCACTTCTATAGTTTTATCGTTCTACGTTCTCTCAAAATTTGTTAACATTGGGATATTTCGAGATTGTAATGGAATTACATTTTTTTTTTCTTTCCTTATCTAGTCGTTATCTTTTAAAACAATTTATGTGTTTTGTTTATAATATGAATTTTGAGGGGTACGATTCATTATATTCTCTCCTATCTAAGTGTATTTTAAAATTCCAATCGATATAATTTTCTTGTATCGCTGAAGTTCGTTTAAAAAAATTATATAATTAGATTAGCCATCTCTACCTTAAATTATATAATTTCCTTATCTAGGCGCTTTCTCCCACTTATCCTCCTATCTACACCATCGGTCCTCTTCAGCTTCTCCTGAATGAGGTTTCACCTGAGAACTCTCTGAGTGGCATTAAATCAAATATGTGGAAAGAACAACCTAGATGTTTGGAGTGGCTTGATACAAAGGAATCAAATTCAGTTGTTTATGTCAACTTTGGCAGTATTACTGTAGTGTCAGCACAGCAACTAATCGAATTTGCTTGGGGTCTTGCAAACAGCAAGAAAAACTTTTTGTGGGTAATTAGGCCTGATCTAGTTATGGGTGAATCGGTCATTCTTCCTCCAGAGTTCGTTTCAGAAACCATAGAAAGGAGTCTTCTAACAAGTTGGTGCCCGCAAGAACAAGTACTAAACCACCCAGCAATTGGTGGGTTCCTGACTCACAGTGGTTGGAATTCGACCATCGAAAGTTTGTGTGGTGGTGTGCCCATGTTATGCTGGCCATTCTTCGCTGAGCAACAGACCAATTGTTGGTTCTGTCAGAACAAGTGGGGTATAGGCATGGAAATTCACTCCAATTCTAATAGAGATGAAATTGAGAGATCAGTGAGAGAATTAATGGAGGGGGAAAAGGGAAAACAAATGAAGAATAAAGCGATGCAATGGAAGTCATTGGTAGAAAAGGCCACTACTGCTCCTAACGGATATGTTGATGGATGGATGTATGTATTGTATATTTGACAAAGACAAATGCATGGATTATAGTTGTACAAAACACTACCTTTTTCAAGCCATAACTGTAGTAGAAGGATATTAGGCCCGTCAATCAATTGAAATGAGTTGTTTGTTTGATGTTATTCGTATATTCAACATTTTGGAGTTGAAAGGAGATGTTCTATTTGTATGCAACCTCAGTTGCACATTACTTTGGTCTTCTTCAAGCAAATTTCATTACTTATCAATTAAGGCATGTACCCTTTTTATAAATTTGATAGTATACTTCACTTGTGTATCCTTTCATCAATTACCATGATTGTTAGCTTGAAGCAGGCACTTATGTATTGTTGGCAAATTCTACTTATGCAACTTGGAATCAAAATCTTACTATCATCCCCAAAAACAAATGAAAAGTCTATGCTGCACAATTGACTTGACCTATCAACCTTTCAAGTAATCTCAATTTCGCGTAAGGCCAACTAGCACTGCACAAACCACTTGCATTACATTGATGCATTGTTCTACCTTTTACATCAGTCTTCATCATGAATAAGATCTTTCATTTGTAGAGACCATTGTTTACACGGAATTTAGAAAACGATTTTTGAATTGTAGAGACCATTGTTTACACGGAATTTAGAAGACTAACGTTTTTGGGAAGTTCTACAGATCGTGACAAATTTGATGCTAAAAGTATTCTAATATTACTTGTCTATGGACCACAGAGAAGTCACACTGATGTAAGCTGAAATTAGCAGCAAAAACAGAAATTCTATACTGAAATAAAGTCAAGAAGAAGACAAATTTTGTGGGGGGGGGGGGGGGGGGGGATAAAATTGTCCAATAAAATTAAGCCAATGGAAAGACTAAAGAGCCAGCCACATGAAGGAAAATATATTAACAAGGAGGAAAGTTCCCTAGCGATCGAACAAGGAAGGCCAAGAGTTTATTTGGCATCTACTTCATGAATTATAGATCATGGATTCTTCAGATAATGACCTTAAAACAATTTCGGTACATTTGAATGGTTCAAATTATATGTACCGGATATTTCCAATGAAAAATTTTCTTGTTGGCAAGGAGTTGTGGATTATGTCGGTGGTAGTGTGACTTGTCCAGAGTAAGTTGAATTGTAAACGGACTACCAATAATGCAAAGATTATGACGCAAAGGGGTATGGCGAAAATAAGAATGATCACTTCGTCGAACCCTGAGGCACACTCAAACGAACATTGACGTAGCAACCGGTAGTTACCCAAGCATGGACCGCCATGTAGGGGCCATCATTCTCTAATCTTTGTTAGAAAATGGTGCTCTCGAATCCTCAAAGAGCATGTCGAATCCACGACAGATAAATATTCCAAAAGAATGATTTATTAAAACCAATCAAAGGTTTAAAAGTTACAATAATTGGAAATAACAAGACTATTTATAATAATCTAATCCTAATACAACTCGAATACGACATTCCTAAAAGACTAAAACAGGAAAAGATCAAAACTAATCAGAATCTTCTAAGATTCATGACTCCTAACTTAACTGGAAAACAAAGATCAAATCTTACCCAAAAGGTAAGTTTGATTTTTTTCCAAATCCTAAATTAATCAAACTAAAATAAATAAACTTGCTAAACAAGAAACAAAGACCCAAATTAATAAAATAAACAAACACCCAAAACAGTCTGAATCTGAAGTTAGGCACAATCTGGGCCGCAAGACACGCCGAACACACCGACAGATTATGACATGGATGCATGTGATTATCTTGTCATTATGTACAATCAATCTAAACAAAGTGATCCATGTCAGAAGTTTAATTAAAACAGATCTTTGGAAAGCAAAACAGAGTGATAGATGCATTATTCAGTAGTTTAATTACTCTTATTTTACTGAATTGTGGCATTAATAGATTCTATTGACTTGGCAAAAGACGCTTCTCGCCTAAATCTACTTGAACAAACATTAGTGTTTCAAAATCCTGGAAAATAATGACAGTTTTAACTGTCAAGATGTTTTTATAATTTTTTTTTAATATTTATTATTTAATGTTCAATTATAATATTTAATTAAATAACTTTTTTTTTTAAACCACCACCCAGCTGTCGCTGTCGGACCACCGTCGTCCGGCCAACGCCGCCGTCGCCGCCGGACCACCATCATCTGGCCAACGGGCGCCCCTACCGTCCGGCCGTCCTCCCTGCCATCGCCAGACCTCTGCCGCCGTCCGGCACTCAGCCATGTCGACCCTCCACCGCCGCCGGGGCCCATCGCCGCCGCCGCCGCCACCACCATTCGGCACCACCGCTGGGGCCCACGACTGCCCCACGGTCCGGCACTGCCACCGCCGGGCCTCCGTCGTCCGGCCCTTGCCTCCGCGGCTGCCTGACCGCCACCGTCCCGCCCTGCCCTCTTCTGAAAATAAATTGTCAGTAGTAAGGATTGAACTTGAGACTTCAATCCAAAATTTGTAACCCTTGACCACCTGACCACAACATTGAATGCATTATATATTGAACAATATTTATATATAACCTATATTAGTTGTTAGAAAAAAAAAAAAAAAAAACCTTTTTGGATAAATTTAAATTTATTCAACTAATCAAAATTCTAATTTCTACGACAAACATATATTAAAAAATATTTATTGAAACTTTTAATAAAATTATATTTTTTAAAACATATATAGTCGAGTTATTGGTAAATACTCTATGGTCACGTTTGATTATATGGTGAAATGGTAATCGGAATGAGAATGAGAATGGAAAGGAAAGAAAAACTAAGTTTTTTGTTTGGTTGGAACTTTAGAATTAGTCTCTGAATCAGTATTATTTTGTTTGGTTAACAACGGAATAAAATGGGGTTAACTGTATTTTGACCAAAATAACCCTAATTATAAAACATTCATAATAACATGATATATTATGGATAATAATAATAAAATATAAAATTATATTATATATATATATATAATATAATACATATAATAACATATATATATATATATATATATATATATATATATTTTTATATATCATTAATATAATATATAATAATAATATATTATTTTTAGAATGAGGTTGGGGCATATGAGGGTATTTATAGAATATAAATTTTAGTTTGGAATGGAAGGGTATTCCATTGGTTTTTTGATGGAATGCCCATTCAACCAAAATGGTGGAATCCTCATTCCAATAGAATCACTATTTCATTGCATTTTAACAAACCAAACGAATGGAATGACTTTTTTTTTTTTCCATTATATTCCATCTCATCCAATCAAACATGGTCTATAGGAGACTTGTGACATCAATTGTAATAAGAATGACTTAGAATACAATTCTCACTACATGAGAGATATTTCTCAACATGCATCTTGCAATTTAATGAATAAATGTAAGACTCAGATTACTAATTTATATGGACAATTGAATTATTAACGCGTTTCTTAGTATGAAACAAGAGGGTGCAAAATAAATAAACAATTTTTTAAAAATTATTTTTTTGAATTTTTTAAAAGTAAATTTATTAAATTTAAAATTTTACTTATCCAATATCAGTTTACCCAAAAACCGATATCTTACTGTAAAATAAATCCATATCGGGATTTTGTTTAGTGTTGAAAATAGGAAGTAAAAGTTTAAAAAAATTATTAAAGATAAAAAAAATATTATATATTATGAATGTTTTATAATATAATATATATATATTATATTTATAATGTTTATGTATTATATATATATATATATATATATTTATAGCAAATCACATCTAATAATATAATAATAATATATATTTATAATATTTATATAATATATATAATAATATATATTATATATTAAATTATATATTATAAAACATTCATAATATATAATTTTTTTAATCTTTAATAATTTTTTTAAACTCTTACTTCCTATTTTCAACATCAAACAAAATCCCGATATGGATTTATTTTATAGTAAGATATCGATTTTTGGGCAAACCGATATTGAATAAGTAAAATTTTAAATTTAATAAATTTATTTTTAAATCATTTGCTTTTAAAAAATTCAAAAAAATAATTTTAAAAAAATTGTTTATTTATTTTGCACCCTCTTGTTTCATACTAAAAGACACGTTAATAATTCAATTACCCATATAAATTAGTAATTTGAGTGTTACATTTGTTCATTAAATTGCAAGATGCATGTTGATAAATACCTCCCATGTAGTGAGAGTTGTATTCCAAATCATGCTTATTACAATTGATGTCATGAGTCTCCTATATGCCATATTTGGTTGGATAGAATGGAATGGAAAGAAAGTCATTCAATTCATTTGGTTTGTTAAAATGCAATGGAATAGTGATTCCATTAGAATGAGGATTCCACAATTTTGGTTGAATGGCAATTCCATCCAAAAATCAATGGAATGCCCTTCCATTCCAAACTAAAATTTATATTCCATCAATACCCTCATATGCCCCAACCCCATTCCAAAAATACCCTCCTTTCCAAAAATAATATATTATTATTATATATTATATTAATGATATATAAATATATATTATATATATATGTATTATATATTATATTATTATATATATTATATATATTATTATTATATTATTATAATATATAAAATGATATATAAACATATATAATATATATATTATATTATATTATTATATATTATTATATATATTATATATAATATATAAATAAATAAATATATATTAATAATATATATAATATATATGTATATATTATATAATATATGTAATAATATATAATATATATATTATATATAATAATATAATATATAATACATATATATAAAATATATATTTATATATCATTAATATAATATATAATAATAATATATTATTTTAGGAAAGGAGGGTATTTTTGTAATGGACGGAAGTAGGCGGTGGGTGGCAGGTAGTGGGCAGTGGTCCGGCGGTGAGGGAGGTGGTTATTATAAATATAAAAAATGTTGTTTAATTAAATATTATTATTAAATATTAAATAATGAAATTTTAAAAAAAAAAATATTAACATTTCTTGACAGTTAAAAACTGCCAAGAAATAAAAAAACTTATAATTAATGACAGTTTTTAACTGTAAAAAAAAAAAAATTATGACAGTTTTTTAAACCTGTCATCCAAAAACTGTCATCTTTGTTGGTTTTTCTAGTAGTGGTAATAGTACAATCACAATTCACAGGTAAGGTGGGGAATTTAGTAATCAATTAATACTGTCGAACCCAAGCAGTTGGCTTAATTTCAAGACATACATAGCTAAATCATTAGGACTTATCCTAGCTTACTTGAAGATGAGCAGCCCAGTAGATTTCTGAAGTTGACAGAATCAGCCATTGCCAAGTCAGGGGAATTAGACACTCTTCAATTAGTGAATCACAAGACATTGAATTATTTGATGAGCCTGAACCTTGGTAATATCACCCACATAATTAACCATTTATGCAAGTTTTAATAAGTGTTTTCATTCCCTGAATGTAAACATGAAGATTGGGATGGTACAAATTAAAGTAGCATTTTTGGAATCATTAGACTTCATCAATGGAATGCATATTAAATAGCATCAGGCCACCATCAGCCAACTTGCAGGTTTCCAAAATGACCTTTCAGCTAGTACCCCACATACAAATCACTGTCTTCATCAAGGAGACAACCAAACTAGGTAGACTTGACTCATATGGCACCAATTTTCCGGTCAATTAACGAACCACGGTACTAGGGATGGGTTAATGCATAACTCAGATCAAACAGTTTTTCCCTTTCTAATTGCTTATGAAGTGAAACATACGAAGTGCAACATATGGGGGTCATGTGTTGTAGTATTGTAGCAGAATAGGTATTGTTATGCTAGAGTTGTGGATTTCAACACTGTGAAGCAAGTTTTTGTAGCTAGTAAACATAACATTATGTAGTAGTGATATTGATAATCCCAAAAGGCTGTAGTGTTCATCCAAAAACCATATTTGATAATGTAATGGAAACTGTACGTGTAGGCCTGACTCAACATTGGGTAACATATTTATCGAAAATTTAAAAAATAAAAAATAAAAATTGAAAATTGAAATCCATGCAATACCATTTTGAAATAACATAAAACCATAAAACCCTTAAACACATAACCATCCATATTCTGATACTTCTGCTGAAGATATCAGACCATAAACCATCCATAAATAACCATAACCATACCATAAAGACCATCAATAAACATAAATAACCATAAACATGAAAATAAAAACAATAGAAGAGAGTTTACAAAATATTTACAGAAACATTTATCTTTCCATTAACCATACATCACTCTCTATTTTACTTACACTCTCTTACAATTTACAATGCCCAAAGGGGGGTTTATATACAAAATACAGAACAATGTGCGACCATTAGATTGCACATCATTGCCATCCAACGGTCGAT
This sequence comes from Acer saccharum, assembly GCA_030490815.1. Classification (NCBI taxonomy): domain Eukaryota; kingdom Viridiplantae; phylum Streptophyta; class Magnoliopsida; order Sapindales; family Sapindaceae; genus Acer; species Acer saccharum. Next base: position 32,753,247 of record CM059872.1, read on the forward strand.
GTGCTACAATGAACTAGTACTCTGCCAGACGTGATTTACATACATAAGGACTGGCACAGCCAACAACAATATCTGAAAAATCTAAAAGTAAATCTAACACATACCAAAGCAATCTAAAAGAATCTAAATAGTACAATCAATTCAATTTGAACTAAACTAACATAACCATAGTTACATCATAACTTAACCATAATTAAACCATAATCCATACAATAACTAAACCATAGTTAAATCATAACCATAAAGTATTTTAGAAAAATTTCATATTTCCAACAATATTTATCAAATAGGTCATTACAGATTGTCACTTTTATGAGTAATTCAATTAGCATGTCAGCAGGTAGATAAGGCATAGTTCATAATTTCATATGATGGAGATCAATGATCTTTATACTTGTCTAATACATATGTTAAGGAGAAAGATACATATCATCAAGTAGGCTGCTACTCACTTGAATATGGAGAAAATGATTAAGTGTTACTCACTTCAAAAAATCATATTGGTTGACATGTGTTGGTATCAAAAGTTTGTTAGAATAATTAATTTGTAAGGTAAGATGTCATATTGTTAACCAAATAATAAGAAAAAAAATGTCATTATATATATAAAAACAAATATATAAAAATTGTCATCATCCAATATGGTTTGGTGGTAAAAGGGTTCATTTTATGTGGCAATGTTTCAGGTTTGAATCGCCCTTACCACGACGAGACAAGGTTGGTCCGGTGATATATCTCTCACACCTATATTATGAGGTTGTGGATTTGAGTCCTTCCCCTCTCAAAAGAACACCAAATTTATGTAATACTCAACAACAACAAAAAAAATCGCCTCCCACCGTATATTTTATATATAAAAAAAATCTCACATGGCTTAGTTATGTTTGTAGCAGTTATATGTACATAGTTGGCAAGATCCAGTGGTAACATAATCGGGTTGGCTCGACACGATAACAAACCTAGAAATATAGTGATGTAGGCGGAAGCGATTTGAGTCAAGATATTCGCACGCAAGCAAGCAACAAGTTTTGTCGTCCATGTTGATTCAAAGAATGTTAGTAAAAAGAAGAATTTCAGAGCGAAAGCTCAAAGGAAAATTTTATTCAACTAATCTGATTTGTAAACCCTAATACATCTATTAAATAGGGAACGAAATAAACTCTTAGACTCCTAAAACAACTCAATTAAGTCGGGAAAAGAATCCCAGATAAAACTAAAAACAAACCCTAAATCTAATCCTAGTTGAAAAGGTAAAAAAAAAATCTAATTGTTGAGCAAGAATCTTAAAGTGCCTGCACAATAAACTAAATGGCCTTTTTTGGGCCTCTTCCAGGCCTGATCACGGGAAACGAAGTTCTCTTGATAAATTGTAGAGCTCGTTCTGAGCTTTCCGAAAAATATTATAATAGTAATTCTGAACCCGTATGCAAAAGTTATGCCCCTACGAAGTTAGACCCGTTTTGGGTGCTCTAAGCAACCTAAATATGAAAGTGAAATCTGTTCCGTATCATATAGTAAAATCAAATATGTAATCTTGTTGACGGTTTATAATCTTCCAAGGTGGCGGTTTCGTGGGTGAACAATGATGGTTTCGGTTCAATTAAACATGTAAATACTATCTATGACATTCATCGTAGGGCTAACTTGCGTGGCAACGTTTCAATCATCTTCAATCCTAGAGCTGCAAACACTTGTGCGGATATGCTGGCCAAGAAAGGGTCGAGTTCTAGCGGGGATTTAATTGTTGGGGGTGCTATCTGATGCTCTCTTTGTAGAGTTTTTTTCTGGTCTGTTTGTTTTGGTGCGAGCTCTGTTCATGCTCTGTTTTGCTTTGTGCCTCTGTTTTCTCTTGGTCTTCTGCTGTGTGGTGTGCTTTTGTTTTCTCTTTGGCTTTTGCCTTTGATCTTGATAAAGTTATGCCGTTAAAAAAAATAAAAAATAAAATAATTATTATGTCTTTTACCAAATTACAATATATTATATACTATTGACTCGTTGAAATTCTTTTTTGAAATCAATAGCAGAGCCGATAAATATTATTGAATCAAATCGGCATATATGCTCAATCAGAGTTGGACAAACATGAACCCAAACTTTATCAGGCTCAGAATTAAGGCTCTAGGAATAAAAATGCAGTTAACATTGCCGTGAGCAGCAATTAAAAACCGAATATCCTCATTGAAATTCTTTTACTAGTGATTTCATTAATCCAAGTGAACTTATGCACACGAGTTTCTTTTAATTTTTAAAAATTTCACCAATATTCTTCAACGATACGGCAGAACAGAAGCATATCATGGCCGGTTATCTAATGTAGAATTTGGCCTCATATATATTGAATGATAATTTTAAGACTGATTAAAACGGAGATTACAAAGAAACAAAACCGAAACCCTACTAGAAAACAAGAGTGGGTATAAATTAAGCAATGCAACACAACTTTCACAAAGTAATTCAACTCAAATTATTGTAATATTTTTTTTTTAAAAAAAATTCAAACTAATTTTTCAACAGCTTTTATATTATATTTACAGGTACTCCTTATTAAACATTAGGGTGTTGATATTGGCCCCCATAAATATAATTTCCACGCCCATATTTAATTATAAAAATATCCTAACTCAAAATGACCAATAAAGACAAAAATATTTTAATTTAAATTGTCTATTTACATCCATTAATTACTCAAAAATATATTATATTATAATGGATATTAATAAATCAAATACTACTGTAAACAATTCAATAACTCAAATTACTCAAATTATTACCCTGTATCCTCCTCTATTCATCATCGCAGACTTAGGTCCTTACGCATATGTTGTGCCCTCTCATAGGCTTTGAGATTGGAATCGACCTCTCTAGGACAGTAGCCTCTTTAATCCTCCCTTGTTTCTATTAGGTTTTGGCTCGTATTTCCAAGTGAACCCAATGTGAACCAAACGAAATTCAACTGATGTTAAAACTTCCTAGAGACGTGGGATACGTTTGGAAGTTGGATATGGTGTTTCTAGGAAGTCTGAAGACCTTGAAGAATTGAAGAACGGAAGAATGAAGTAGACCGCTGTGGCTTGCATTGTACAAGGGACAGCGGTTCCCACAGTGGTATTGCGCTGTGTGTTTTTGACAGCGGTCCTTGTTCCAGAAGTTAACGTTGTGGAAAGCCTACAGGTTGACAACGGTAGAGACAGCAGTCCTCGTCAAGTGTGTGTGGATCGCGGTTTTCTGAGCGGTCTAATTCTAAGTGACTTGTAACGGTGTAGGGTGCGGCTGGCCAACATATGACCCGAACCGTGTCAATCATAATCTTGTGTGGAACGGGAAATCTTCAGTAGAAAATGAAGTAGTTGTTTTTTTAAAGTTCTTGTGTTTGAAGGAAAATGATTTCTCTTTACAAGAAGACTTGTCATAAAAAAGGAAATAGTATTTATGTGAAACAACTCAAACAAGTAAGTCTTGTACGTGTAGGAGATGGATTTCCTTGTAGGTTTAAACTTTATGTAACTAGTATAAATAGAACTTTGTAACTAGGTTATTTGTGTGGAGCAAAAAGAACACCATGTAATATCAGAGAGTATGTGAGATCCGGGGGAGATCCCAAGGAATATCCGGAGAGGGATCCAGGGAATATCAGCGAATCAAGTTAGAGATCCGTGGGTGATATTTAGGGGAGACCTAGGGGATATTGGTTTGCAACACCAGCACCCTCACCGATCCTCAAAGATCTGCAACACCCGCACCATTACCGATCCTCTAAGGTTTGCTAAACCCATAATCCATACCCCATCATCAACCCTAACCAACACCAACCAACCCCACCATCCACCACTACCACCACCACCATCATCAAGATCAAACCCATAAGCACCAGTTCATATTAAACCCACCGTCAACCGTCCACTACTACCATTTCCATCAGTTTTCCAGAAGCACCAGAAATCAAACCCTAACCCTTAAATCCAACACCCATCGCCAAATCAAACCCATCCACCTCCAAAACCTAAACCCACCACCATCCATCTCAACCCTAACCTTAACCCTCTTTGTCTCTCCACCAAAACCCAAACCGCGAGGAGATCGGCCATCCCTCTGTCAAGGGAAAGAAGAAGGGGAAGAAAAAGAGAAGGGAATTGACGGAGATCGACCTTGAGAGAGAAAGAGAGAGGGAGAGAGCACCACAGTGGCTGTTGTGAAACTGGGTGGGTGTGATTTCGAGCTTGAGAAAGAGAAGGGGATTGGTGGGAAAGGGGAGATTGAGTGGTGTTATATCGGTGGGTTTGATGTTTAGTGGTGGTGGTGGTGGTGGTGGGTTAGGGTTTGGATGTTGGAGAAGAAAAAGTTTGATAATAAAATTAGAATAAAAAAATTATATATTAAAAAAATTAATTTTAAATGTGGAGATCTAGATTGAATCTACACCTTAAAAAAAAAAAAATTATTATTTTTTTTTTAGGTGGAGATCTCGATTGGATCTCTATCATCCGTTTTAATAAGATGGATGGTGGAGATCCAATCTGGATCTCCACATTTAAATTTAATTTTTTTAAAAAAAAACATTATTCCAATTTTGCCCTTACTTAAAAACACACGTGAGGCGCACGTGTCTAGTTTAGAAGACGGAACAAGGGTTCCATCCCCATTTCATCATTGATTGCCAATTTCCATGAGTTTAAGGGGTTTAACGCCTAAAAAAAAACGTTCAGGGGTAAAATGCAAACTCGCGTAAAGTTCGGGGGGACTAGTGCTAATAACCTTAAAAAAAATTTGAAACCAAAATCTACTAATTGAACAAGAAAATTGAAAGATAAATGGACTAAAAAGCATTCGCGGTTAAACACTTAGGGCCACCCTGTAAGCGTTTTTCAGTTGTTTTTTGAAAAGAAAAATGAAAATGAAAATGAACCCCCCCCCCCCCCCCCCCCCCCCCCTTTTTTTTTTTTTTTTTTTTTTTTTAGTTTTGAAATCCGAAAACACGTATGGTAGCATATACTGAAATCCATATTTTAAAAATAAAAAATGGAAAAAAAATTTCTGGTAGGCTAACTGAAAACTATCAAAAATCGAACAATTTTTACATTTTATTTAATATTATAACAATTATAAACAAATTGATTAAATAATTAACCAATAAAATTTTTGTAATGTAATTTATAAATTAAACAAAAGTAACACAACACAAATTGATCCAGATCGGTTGAGAAAGAAGAAGAAGAAGAAGACCAGCTGAAGAAGAGCAGATCGGCGATGGCGGCGGCGAAGAAGACCAGATCGGCGGTGAAGCAGAGCAGAGCAGATCAACGACGACGAGCGGCGAAGCAGAGCAGATAGGCGGTGAGGGAGGAAGAGCTGTCATTGAAGAAAGAAGATGAAGAAGAAGAAGATGATGAAGATGGGAAGAGAAGATTACTGATGAAGAACTCACGTTCAAGAGAAAAAAGAAAAAAGAAAATGTTAATTTTTTTGAAAAACAAAAACAAAAACAAAGAAAACATGTATTTTGTGTTTTTCAAATATTTCATTGTTAACATTGGTTTTGTTTTTCATTTTATTTTTTGTTTTTTGAAAATAAAATGAAAAACGGTTAACCAATGTGAATTCGAAATCGTTTTTGAAAAACAAAAACAAAAACAAAAACGGGTTGAAAAACAGTTGTAGGATAGGCTCTTATATTTTTCAGAATCAAATGAAGATAGAACTTTCAAAATACATTTGGCGAACCCAAATGAGAATGATAGTGAGTGAAAATCGTTCTAAATTTTTTTAACTAAAAATACATACTTTATGGTTACATTCAACTTTATGAGTGTTTTTTTAATAAAGATTTTGTGTTTTAAACTTAAATGGTGAAGGTGAAGACAAGCAATGTTTTTGGGTTGAATAGGACATTTTTATCCCAAAATTTGGTTTGGGTGGAGAATGCAAAACTTTGTGCCGGGGAGATAATTTTGTAATTGGAATATTTTTTTGGGTATTTTTACAAAATTCTCTTCTCGTTGCTGTGAATAGTTGGATCAATTTTCAGTCTTTATATTTCAATCCAAGGGTGTATAAAAATTAAAAATTAAAAAAATAAAATAAAAATAAACCAACTCCCCTCACGAAACTGCCCCCATTTATTTATTTATGATAAATTATAAAAAAGGTAACTAAAAAATAAATAATACTTTAGAAACTATACTTTTCGTTCTGATACGAAATGAACCAGTTGCAAGTTGCAACTAAACATTTGATAACTCACTGTATAATTTTATAATCCAATAAATACCTCGTAACTCACGGGCCTATGCTAAAAGTCAGGGCCTATGGTCTCTCAAAATAAGACAATAGAAAAGTTTCTTGGTTTGTTCAGTAAAGAGGAATCCTTCCTGTAGTATCGGCCAATTCCATCATTTTCTAAAGTATTTTTTACAGCTTTTTAACACTTTTATTTGGATGAATTTTTATTCTCTCTTTACCTCATTTTTTTTTTTTTTTTTTTCCGATCTCACTTAATTTCATGACACATAAGTATTACAATAAATGTGTGGTTAAGATGTAACTGGTTTCAACAATAATTTTATCAACAACTTTAACCAATCATATACTTTAAAAAGGTCAGAAAAAAAAAAAAAAATACAGAGGTAAGGAGATGATCCAAATCCTATTTGGACATAGAGTGAAGAGTTATTTTTTTTTTTTACTTAGAAAATGGTGGAGGGGGTTCTCTCGCTTTTGGCATATAAAATGTATTTTTATAATAATATATTTACAATATTAAAATATATTGGACCAGGATCCTCGGCTAAACTTTTTTTTGGTTTACACCATCCGGTTTTCGGGTGGGGCGGATCCACCATACGGTGCAATCAGCCCAGACCACACCCCGACTAATCCGGGCTCGCACCGGGTCGGCCCACTAAGGGGTAAAGTGCTCCCAACATGTGTAGCTCCGTTCACAAGGAGAGTTGAACTCAGCTAAACTTTTTCTCTGTTGAATTGTGCTAAATTTTCAAGGATATGACACCACGTGTATTGGATGGTCTAGATTAGTTTTAGTTTATTTTTGGGATACTTACCTCAGTGGCTATCAATTTAGAACACTATTATTAAAATGACCATTAGATAAGAAATTGGTTTTAAAATGACCATTTTTGACGAATCATGTAACACTATTGGCCATTTTGTTATAACTCCGTTAACTTTTTTTCAAGAACTACTCTAGTGACCATCAATTTGTTCACTCAGTGACTCGGTATCAAAATGACCATTATAATCATTTTTTTTTTCCGTAATTACTCTAGTGTCCATCCATTTGGTCAATTGGTATCAAAATAGCCATTAAAATTGTCCAACTTTTTCTAAAACAAGTGTATGGGCCATTCATTTGGTTAATTTGTATCAAAACGATCATTATTTGTAGGGTAATTGCACAAACTTCTCTGGAGATTTGACATAATTACACAAATATGACACTTTTGGGTATATTAACAGAAAACATACACGATGTTTGATAAATATTGCATAGACATCCTCTACCGTTAGTTGTCATCCATTAAAACTAATGGTCAATGGTCAATGGTATAAAAATGTCTAGAATACCCTTATATGTAGTTTTAAAAATTAAAATATCAAATAAATAAAAATGGAATATTAAAAAAAATCTTTTAAAACAAAATTGAATGTATGGGATCTAGACAATTTCCACCATTAAAAAATATATTTTTAAAAAACAAAAAAGTAAAATGATTTTAAAAAATTTTGAAATCTGGAGAACAATAAAACTCATAGATCTGGAAAAATAAAATACCAAAGATTGATTTGTTTTGGTTTTTGACTAGTGTACAGTGGCTCACATTTGTTGCTTCATCTGAAATCAGATCATTGAAGAACGCCAACAAAAATTATTATTTTCATGCTTAGTTTTTAAGCTTAATTAGATTAATTTTAGTTTATAATCTCAAATCTTTATCATAATTCGTAAGTCATCAAACCATGAAGTACGGCGACCGCAAAGAGAAAAAATTCTAGCGCCCAGATCATTTTGCTTTTGGGTAATTAGAAAGCATTTTATTTTTCTTTATTATTTTACCAGATCTCAATTTTTTTCACTTAAAGTACATGAATTTTGTTTTTCTTTTTTGAAAAGCACATGAACATTGGGTTAAAGATTTGAATAAAAAAATTATGGTTGTGATTTTTTTGATGGGATGATGTTTGCGGAGTGAATGGGAAAGTGAGTTTTGTGGGTAAAGAAACATAAGTGATAGTGAGACGGTATACAACTTTGATTTGACACAAACTACAATTGGGTTTTGCTTTGGGTCAAATATCTCTGGTTTTACTTCGGATGATAAGAGACCACAGTACAGTGAATCAAAATGAAGGAGATAGGATTTGGTGATAACAGCTGTCGTTTAAAAGTAATAAAGGGAACAAAATGAGAAGTGCTAAGTTTATTAAGGCTCATCAAACGATGAGTCATTATTGTTTTTTTATTGAAGGAGACTAATCTGGACCGTTTAATACACGTGATTTTATATCTTTGAAAGTTCAGAAGAGCTCAGTAGAAAAGAATCCCAACAGAAGATTAAGGATGGCAATGGATCGGATCGGGGATGGATACCCCATTATCCATCCCCGTATCCGTTTGAAATATGTATATCCATCCCCGCATCCATCCCCGCATCTAAATGAACGGGGCGGATTCGGATAATCCACGAATTTAGATAACGATATCCATCCCCGCTCCGTCTATATCCGTATCCAATGAAATATATATAGTTATAATTTATAAAAGAAAAATGTAACTAACGTGTATAATGATACCTTTTATCCTATTTAAAAGGGAGAAACAAGTACATCCAATCCAATAAAGTTCAAATAACATAAATTCAACAAACGAAAAAAAAATCACATAAAACTTTACTATTTAATTTTCTCCAACAACTTAATAAAAAACCATAAATATTCTCATTCTTCCATCACCACGGTCCATACAACAATCAAGGTAGTCTCAACTCTTTAGGTTTTCGGCCGCTTACTTTAGAAAAATAGCTTTTAGGGTTTTGATGATAAAAAAATTAATAATAACTTATATAATTAAAATTAATAATTATATTTCCTTCAAAAAAAAAATTAATAATTATATAATAATTTTTTATATTTTTAAAATATTAAAATATTAAAATATACAATGGATCCGGATGGGGATGGATATCCATAGACGATATCCATCCCCATATTCGAAAATTAAACGGATATTAGAATTGTATCCATCCCCGCTCCATCCCGTAATAATAGTATCCATCCCCATTATAAATGGAGCGGATTCTTTCGGATATCCATATCCATGGATAATTTTGCCATCCCTACAGAAGATAAAGAAAATGGTGGAGGGGACCTCTCTAGCTTTTGGCATATGTACAATATTAAAATAATTTTTAGATAGATAATAATACTAAAATATTCAAATAAATAATAATATATAAAATAAAATTGAAAACAAGAAGCTGGTAGCCGTACGTCACTTGAATTCACAACATACCGACAATTTTACGAGTTCATTTTTCTCACCCCCTTTAAAGGGTGAGCATTATCCTCCTCCCAAAAACATGACATGTACGTATGGAAGGGTTAAATTTATCAAAACTCTTTATCTTTTTAGACAATTTTACCTCTCAATAGACACATATCATGTTTTTGGGAGTGGGGTAATGCTCCAAAAATGGACTCCAATTTTACGGGTTTCTATCATGACTCATGAGTTGTAAGAAACACTTGTATGATACGGTTTCACTGTCACGTGGTGAGATCGTCCAATAAAAAAAATATCATTTATATTAAAAATATGAACATATATTTTTAAAATTACCATATAAGTTTTTCTCCATAAGTCATAGCTATCTCCTTAGATCAGAGGATTTTTTTTTTTTTTTTTTTTAATTTAATTTAATTTTAAAAAAATAAAACTAGATTGGAGGTTTTCTAGAGGCATTTTTGGGTGATGCATCTGGACACTAAAATTTTTGTTTAACTATTTTGTTTTGATTTTCAAACTTTTACTTTCTAAATTATTTTCAAACTTTGACCACGGACCACGGACCACCAAGGCAGCCCCCTTGAGGTTCTCGGTCTCTCTTTCAATACATTGATATTTTTTATATATTTTAAGGTGATGTGCCAGCTAGGTACATCCAAGATTTTCTCGACACAAAATACAACGATCTCATGCTATCCAAGGTATGGGCAGCATCCATCTATAAAATCCTGCTATTTATTTGCCTTGGCCAAGCAATCCTGATTCCTGAGAGAGCTAGCTCAGAGATAAGGAAAGATTAATCACAAAAGAGAGTGAGAGTGATATGGATTCTTTGGTTCCCGCAGAAAACTGTCCTCATGCAGTTTGTGTTCCATTCCCAGCTCAAGGCCATGTCAATCCTATGCTAAAACTAGCAAAACTACTCAACCACAAAGGCTTTCATATAACTTTTGTAAACACAGAGTACAACCACAATCGCTTGCTTAGATCCCGTGGACCTGACTCTCTCAATGGCACCCCCACCTTCCGTTTCGAGACGATCCCAGATGGCCTCCCTCCGTCCGATGCCAACATCACGCAAGACGTCCCATCTCTCTTTGATTCCACTAAGAAAACCTGCTTAGCTCCCTTTCGACAACTTCTTTCCAAACTCAACAACACATCTTTGTCAAATGTTCCACCAGTCACCTGCATAGTATCTGATTGTATTATGAGCTTCACTCTCAAAGCTGCTCAAGAGCTCAACATACCCAACGCGCTTTTGTGGCCAGCAGGTGCTTGTGGCTTCATGGGTTTTTTGCACTATCGAACTTTAATTGAAAAGGGTCTTGTCCCTCTCAAAGGTACATAACCCTCCTACATGTTATATTTATTTGACACGACTTGCATAAGTAGTTTGTGGCTTCAAGACACATTTATTAACTGTTTTTAATTTATTTTTTTCTCATAAAATTTGTAGATCTAAGCGATTTGACAAATGGGTATTTGAACACTGTTATTGATTGGATACCGGGCATGGAAGGCATAAAGTTGAAGGACCTGCCAACCTTTATTAGAACTACAGATCCAGATGATATTATGATGAATTTCTGCCTTGGAGAAGTCGAGAATGCTCGTAATGCATCTGCACTCATTTTCAATACTATTTATGATTTAGAGGGTGAAATTTTGGAGGCAATTCCTTCCACTTATCCTCCTATCTACACCATCGGTCCTCTTCAGCTTCTCTTGAATCATGAGATTTCAGATGATGATAATTATTTGAGTGCCATCAAATCAAATCTGTGGAAAGAACAACCTGGATGTTTGGAGTGGCTTGATACAAAGGAATCAAACTCAGTTGTTTATGTCAATTTTGGCAGTGTTACGGTCATGACAGAACAACAACTAGTCGAATTTGCATGGGGTCTTGCAAACAGCAAGCAAAACTTTTTGTGGGTAATTAGGCCTGATCTAGTAATTGGTGAATCGGCCATTCTTCCTCCAGAGTTCGTTTCAGAAACCAAAGAAAGGAGTCTCCTAGCAAGTTGGTGCTCACAAGAACAAGTTCTAAACCACCCAACAATTGGTGGGTTCCTGACACACAGTGGTTGGAATTCGACCATAGAAAGTTTGAGTGGTGGTGTGCCCATGTTATGTTGGCCATTCTTCGCTGAGCAACAGACCAATTGTTGGTTTTGTCAGAAGAAATGGGGTATAGGCTTTGAAATTGACTCTAACTCTAATAGAGATGAAATTGAGAGATCGGTGAGAGAATTGATGGAAGGAGAGAAGGGAAAACAAATCAAGAAGACAGCGATGGAATGGAAATTATTGGCAGAAAAGGCCGTTTCTGCTCCTAATGGGTCATCTAAGCTCAATCTTGAGAAGATGATAAAGGAAGTACTGCACACTTCACCAGAGACGGAGCTAGCCGCCTAGCCCTGGACTAGGGTGGGCTAGTCTTCTAAAAAAAAATTGAAAAGATAAAAGAAAAAAAATTTATGTTTGATATCATAGACAGTCCACGAGACAAAAGAGGGTTCAGAATTCAGATATTATATTTTGTTGTTTTCCTATTTCTTTAATAATTATTATCATCTTTCCCAAAAAACTTATATTACTGAACACTCCAATAATTCACAATTGTTCTCTTCCGCAATTCACTCTATGCCCTTCGCAGTTCGCACTTGATATTTTTATCTGTCTCTGCTCTCCATTTTCCTCATTTTCAGTCCCGTTTCAATCGATTTTGCCAGCTCCGAGTCTCCGACCTCTTCCTCTTTTGTATTCTTATTCAATTTATATTGGTATGTGAATATGTGATTCTTCTCTCCCTCCTCTGTTTCTCTTTCTGGGTATTGCCTGATTTTCATGTTTTATCGATGTGTTTTGTTTTTGGGTTTTGTATTGGATTGAAGAATTTGGATTTTTGTTGTTGACTTGTTTTTGTTTGTTTTTTGTGTTTTTGTTTTTATGATAGATGATTGAGTGAATGATATAATGATTTTGCTTAATTTCCCCAAAGTTTTGATCTTTTTGGGCTTAAATGTTGATTTTGCTATAATGATTAATGGGTGAGATTAGGATGTTCTCTGTTTGGTTGCTGAGAAAATTTAAGGGTGAAAAGGGAAGTTGAAGGTTTTTATATCTTAATGTGAATGTCATTTTGGTTTAAAAGAAGAAATTTGCCAAATCTATTGCTAAAAATACAGTCAGATTCATGGAGAACTTAAATTTTAGTTCTATAATGTTGCGTTCTCCTCATGTATATATATAAGTTCCGTGTTTTTGTTTTGATCTAGAATTACAGATATGTTTCTATTGATAGAATGGTCTGGTTTGATTTTATGCTATTCAGTTATCGACATTTCTTAATCCTATTTTTGATATGCTCACTTCCTATAACAATTGATCCAGGCATCCAGCTTAATGTTGAACCTTATCCCTTCTGTTTCTTAGTTTTGTGATTGTATATTTGTATGGATGCTTAGAGAATCTTTAATTTAAAACTCCATTTTAGGATGGTGATTGCTTGCTTGGTTGACCACTTGACCTTGTATATTTGTATATGTAAATAGTTTCTTATTTCTTGACATATATATATATATATATATATATATATATATATATATAAGTAAGAGTAATGTTAGAGGACCCAAATTTTGGACCCAAACCTACGTGGCAACATCACATGGGATCTTTGGGAAGAGTGGGAAGAGTGATGTGGGCCCATGTTGGAAGAGTGGGAAGAGTGATGTGGGCCCATGTTGTGTGTGATGTTACCATATAGGTTTGGGTCCAAAATTTGGGTTACTTTTTTAGGTCCTCTAGCATTATTGTAGAAGTAATCTTCGCTATGTCTTCTCAACTAGGTGTATCTTTATTTTTAATTAAGACAATTTTCTCGTATTGTTAATGATCAGAAAAAAAAAAAAAATCTAGCCTATCCTAATGTCTAATCCTGGTTACGTCCCTGCACTTCACACATCTCTACCATTTGATATGTACTTGTCATAAAAGACAACTACATATGCATGTAGGGAGATGTCCATTTGTGGACAAAATAATAAAAAGATGTAATTGTGTGTAGTAGAAATCCGTCCGTATAAATTAATTGAGTAGGCATTTGCTACAAAAAAGTACTGCAAAAGCAATCGAAGGATTCATGTTAGTACTTGTCCTTTTTCTTCAGAGCATCGTTGCATACTTGTATGCATGGCCAAATTTGTTTTGTAAAAACCTAACATTTCAAAATAATAGAATTCTTACGGTCTTACTTTGGGTTAATTGCACTAACTCACCCATAGTTTATTAAATCTAACAAGATTTCAAAAGGATGTCTTAAATGAACACAAACACCCTCTACCATCAAATCAATCCGTTAACTTTAATGGTTGACTAGCTTTGACAATTGGAAAGCCAAATATACCCTTGCCACATCATCTTGAACATAAAATATTTTTTTATTAAAATTAAAAAAAAAAAACCAAGATAATTTACTAGCAGTAGAGCTCCACCGTCGAAGGAAACAATCTATCTTTGACGATCTCCTACTTATCAGAAAAGATCTTTGCCGATCTTAGAGATCGACCTCCTACAGTTCCCAGAAAGGGCTCCTCCACGAATTGAGGATGTTTCCGTAGACGGCCGACATATTATCTTTTTAAAAAAAAAAAAATATTGATCAACTTTTAATTAAAAATATTTTATGTTTGGGATGATGTGGCTGTGGTATATTTGATTTTCCATAGGTCAAGGTTAGTCAACCGTTAAAGTTAACGGATTGACTTAATGGTAAGGGGTGTTTGTGTTAATTTAGGGCATAATTTTAAGTTATATTAACATATACCTTAGAGGGTATGTTAAAAAAAAAATAATAATAAAAAATAATATTAATGTGTATCAATTGATACATTATTAGTTGAAATACAAGTTGAGATATAGAGTTCAAATGTCCAAAATTAAACTAATTAAAATTTAAATTGTACTCCTAGTATTTTTATAACATCCAATTTTTATTTTTTATTTTATTTTATTTATTTTTTATTTATTTATTTATTTATTTATTTTTGTTGTTGTTGATAATATCTATTAATTCAGGACTAGATATTTTTTTGAAAGCTTTTACCAATGGTAGGATTTGAGCCGCTGACCTGGGAGTTATTTGTCCAAGCCTCAAGCCCTAAGCTCGTCCATCTATCACCTGAGCTACGCCCTTGTTGGCTATCCAAAAACTATTTTAATTTTTAAAAATGATAAAAGTTTGTTTGGTAAAATATGTTAATAGTTAAATATAAATTATATAAGTTTGGTTGACATGTTTTAATTGTATAAGTTAACACATATTGATTATATTAAAATAAATAACATATCATAAGTAGTACATGGTATTAGGGTGAGATAAGTCACTACAAGAAAATTGATCATTTACTAGGGCGATGCCCGTAGTGGATGCTTATCGACTACGGGCATTGCTCATTACAACGCCCGCTATATGCGACGCTGTGATGGAAAATATCACGTTTCGACTACGGACACTGTCCGTGATAAAAAAGCTCAACTACAACAGGCATTGCCCGTAGTGAATCACTTTTCGACTAGGATTATGTCTGTGATAAATAAGCTCAACTACAACAATATATGCCCGTAGTGAATCACTTTTCGACTATGGATTATGTCCGTGATAAATAAGCTCAACTACAACAATATATGCCCGTAGTAGATGATTTTTTTAAAAGAAAAAAAATATTTGATTAGCCACCTATTGATTTTGGTGTATATATATAATTGTAATTTGAATTTTTTGGAAACTATTATTACATTAAAATTGTTATCATTCTAGACATGGATCTTTTGATAAAAGTCTACATATATATATATATATGTATATATATATATAAAATAAAAGTAATGTTACAAAAACATTCAACTAATTACAACATAGTTAAGTGTTTGACGTCCTAAAATTATGTGCAGTTAGGCTTGGTATAATGGCTTCACGGGACCTGCATCCCCTCACTACAACTTGTTCTCTTGCTGCAGGGAACAACAAGCTTTGATCAATATCAATTTCTGACAAAAACTATAGGAAATAGTTTGTGTAAAAGGGCACTGTGAAGGTATTATACTGACCTCATTGTCATCCTCAAAGTAGTTGAGAAGGTGAAATGTCCAATGAGGTTGTACCTCAAACCATTGAACTGAATCTACATCATTGTAACGTGGCATCACCCATATTTTTGCATAGCCATCCTTTTGGAACTTAACAAATCTGCATGTCAACATGGACCAACTCAATGAATTTGATGTTATTTTCCCATGATATATAGATTACTTTAAAAAGAAGTATATAAACTCAAGAACTCTACTTACAGTCCACCCATGAAAACCCACAAAACTGTACATCAAGCACACTAAAACAAAATAACTCTAATTTTCTACTTACAACACTCCAGAAAACCCACATTATTCATAATAAAAGCAAAATTATTGAATTCAAACTACCCCTAATAGCCATTATCCACATCAAGCAAGCTAGATAAAACAAATACCTTTGATTTCTAACAATTACAATACCACTGTCAACTATTCCTCTTAGTAGTTCACTTAAACTTTTATTCTCTGCATCCCCAATCATGTAGCTACAACATAAGCCTTGAGCCATTAATGACCCCAAAAAGTGATACAGCTTACTACATTACAGTTATCAAAAGACATCCAATAGTGAAGGAACATCACGTTGATCCAACTTACATCCACAATACAATAAGCCAGCTTCACAACAGAAAGAACCTCATAATGCAGCAGAAAAAAACAAACAAAGAAAAGGAATAAATCACAGATGACATAATTACCTTTTTCATTGCGTCAGTCTCTTGAAAAGAGATTTCATCGTCATAATTGTCATCATCAATATCATTTGCAAAACGAAAATGGTCTTGTAAATTGATAAAAGACCAAAAGCTACATTTCTTTTCACTTCACCCAACTAGCACAACCGCTACGAAAGAGAAAAAAGCTACAGTATTTTCTAGTACGACACTAATACAAATCCTAACATACAGAATATTCGGCAATTCAGGCGAAGTCCTTTGAAGTTTAATTTCACGTTTCCAGTTCAGATATTATGATTTGTGATAAGCGAAGAGAAGTTTAACTTTGGCAAATCTTCAGGTTGCAGAAATTTTTTAAAAAACTGGATCAGATAGAAATTACTAGTACCTATTTCTATTCTCTTCTACTCTTACTTCAAAATTCGAACAAACTTGCTTTAATTATCATTTATGAAATCGATAACCTCTACGAAAAAAAATAGACATGATAAGAATCTCATAATAAAAAATGAAAAGAAAAGAAGGGAATATGAACAAGGAAACCAGCTGCTTTATGAGCATATTTTGTTCAAAGCAGCAAGCATCAATGGAATAAAAATTAAAAAAAAAAAAATCATTGTTTGATGTGCTGATAATCATAACACTGACATTCCAGATACACAAATCTCAGTTAACCCAATTCATTAATTACAAATGTAACTAATGATGCCACATATCAATCCAATGTGCTTCAAAAAACACATCCAAATTCAACGACCAAAATTAAACCTGCAATTCCTGAGAAAACCACTATAAACCAATCCATTTGACAACCACTAGCCTTCTATAAAAATAATTTGAGTTAAAGATATTTATCAGCTAATCATTAGCTACTAGCCAGAAAAACATAAACAATAAAACAATTGCTGTCAAAATCCTAATAATTTCAATACACTTTCCATTTATGCTAAGCTCAAATTAACATAACAGATCCAAAAATAATAATACTAAGTTTTTCCTACATTTTCCTCAAAACCAAATAGAATCTATAAAGACGAAGAAAAAAAAAAACTTGCAGAATTCCTCAAAAACTGAAAAGCGAGAGATTTCGAAAACTGACCGAATCGCTGGCGACGAGGCAAGAAATCTGATCGGAGACCTCAAAGGCATGAGGGGAACCGGCCCTAGACGATCTTAAGCTCGTCGACATCGAACTGCGCCTTGCTCCTCTCATCGGCCAGGTAAACAAACTTGAACCAATTTGGGGATTTAGGGATTTACTTTTTCAGGTAGAATGATTTTTAGGGCTTTAGGTAAACATGAGAGGGATTTTGGCAGAGAAGAGAGGAATCCAAATTGATCGATCTAGGGAATTTTTGGTAGATTAGCGGGATTTATTTGTTTTCCCTCCTAATATAATTACTTTCTAGTACATGCTTTGCCCGTAGTGAATAACTTTAATGACTACGGACAAAGCCTGTAATACATACATTTTTCACAACGAGCCCATTTATGCTCGTAGTAGATAATTAGTATCCATCACGGGCTTTTAAAGGCCCGTTGTAAATGATTTTATAAAACAAACTTTACTATGGGCTTTTAAAGGCTCGTAGTCAATAATGGTTTTCCATCACAAGCCTTCC
Source organism: Acer saccharum (assembly GCA_030490815.1). Taxonomy (NCBI): domain Eukaryota; kingdom Viridiplantae; phylum Streptophyta; class Magnoliopsida; order Sapindales; family Sapindaceae; genus Acer; species Acer saccharum. The sequence goes on from CM059872.1 coordinate 32,771,201, forward strand.
AAGCCCGTAGTGAATGTCCTGTAGTAGATGACCAGTTTTCTTGTAGTGAGTAAGATTAGAATAGAGAACAAAATTATTTGAATAGAGAACATATATGTTATAAGAGGAAATATGGGTATATATCACTTTTTCAAAATGGATTTGTGTAACTACAACCACTTTAATAACTCATGGTTTATTAGCACCAAAGTAGGTGATAAGACCAAAATGCCCCCACTTGCAAATTTTTCTATCTTTCTTCCCATTCTCTCTCTCTCTCTCTCTCTCTCCCTTCTTTCGTTGTCTAAAGAACGAACACTTTGACAGGGTTGGGTTGACGATTCGACGAACACTTGCGATTTTGGTTGACAATTTGATCGGAACGATTTATACACCTTTTGAGGTTCACATTCCTTATCGTTTGTTTTCGATTTCGAGCGTTTTTATGAATATAATATGTTTTGTGAGCCTTGTGCAGGTTCATTTTGTATTGGGGATGTTATCGTGCGGCAACGGGGTATTTCTAGGCCAAAACACATCTCAAAAGGGTAAAAATAAGCATTTTCACGGTATGCATCGTCAAAGCGTACCGCATCAGGCCAAATAACGTACCACATCAGAATCGCAGAAAAGCAATGTGGAGTTTCTGGGAACTTTCACGGTACGAGTTGTTAAAACGTACCGTGTCAGACCAAATGGCGTACCGCGAGGCTTTTAAAAGGCATAACGTGGTACATCTCGTCAAAGCGTACCACATTACGTGCTGCGAAACGCACCAGACTTGCATTTTTCAGGGTATTTGCTGATGAGTAATCTCATCTTTTCACCCCATTTTCGTGCCCTAACTCCCCCTACTATAAATATCCCCTATTCTCTATCTTTTAATCAGAATCCCTCACTCCATCTCTCTCTCTCTCTCTCTCTCCTCTCTCTCTCTCTCTCTTCTCTCTTTCACGCCCAAACACATCTTCTTCATCTTCTTCATCTTCTCCACTAAATAAGTGAGAGACCTAAGCTCCCATGGAGGTTTTTTCTCCATGGGAGCTCACCACACATCTCCACGACCCCTTTTATCACTTCCACCATCCATCTTAGACTAGATTGCAAGGAATTAGGAGCCAAATCCGAGCTAGGAAGGCTATGAGCATCTTTGGAGGACTCGTTTTCAAGGGTTTGCTCTTATTTGCTCATTTCTTTGTATTTCTTGCTTCTTTGATGTGTAACCCTGATTTGGGGAATATTGTAAACCTCACATGTGCAATATATGTATGTTTGAGTTTAAATTCATTTGGGTTTTGTTTTACTCTTTGTTAATTTCATGAATTTAGCTTTAATTGCAATATCCATGTGTGTGGAGTTCTGAAATTGGCATGTATGCATGATTGAGATTAGTAGTAGAGTAATTTAGAGTAGGATTAGTGTAATTTAGTTCCCATGATTGTTTGTATGTTGATGGATGACCAAAATACCATGTTTAGAGTAATTTTGAGTGTTAGAGAATTTAGCTCCAAAAAGTAGGAAAGACTTAGTTCAGGCATTTAGTTACTAAATTAGCCTTGGTTCATATTCTTATGCTTAATGGGTCTTGTTATCAAGACACAATTACCCATCCTTGGCCGAATTGGGTGATAAATTGATTTAGGAAAAATTCCCAAATCAAGAGAATGAACCCTTAACCTAAATTGAATATCCTTAATGATAAACTACCAACTATTTGCACATTAGTGTTAGGTAAACTTGTTTCTCATGTCCAGCTATCTTAGGGAGATTGATAAAACCGAATCCTTATCTAGAGTAAATACCATTGAATTCCTCTTGTACTCGTATAATTATAGGGGTATTTCATTGCTTAATGCTTTCACTCGGTTGGCCATATTATGAATGATATTTAGGTTGTGTCTTATATATCGCGTGGTTCGCATTAACATGCTCAGCGTGATATCCTCTACATTTGACCAGAAAGATAAGAGATCATTAGGTTGGCGTGTAGAGCTCGTGTGTCTGTCCCATGATCCTTAATGAATCCAAGCATTTATGCATGGATGTAATCTCTAAGACATCGAGAGAGATTAGAGATTAATTAAGGGGACACGAGCATATAACATACGTGTTATATGGGTATCCCATGTTCTTAATGATTTCACTTGGTTGCCATCCCGTATTTGGTTAGCCTTATGGATGAATTATTGGCTATAGTATGGCCCATGCGGTTGCGCATTACATGCCCAATGAAATAACCATTGTATATGACCAGTGAGGTAGAGATACGCGAGGCTGGCGTACAGGGCTCGTGTATGTGTCCCACGATACTTAATAAATCCACGCATTGTGTGGATGTGATTTCTAAAACCTCGAAAGAGATTAAAGATCAATTAAGAGGACACGAGCCTATGATATACTTGCACATTGAGGGACTAAGTGAGTTTAACACTTAATTAGGAGGATTGTTACGGTTGAGTCATTTCCTTAGTGTAATCACATTTCATGCCACATCTCTCCATTCCATTCTATCCATGTTTATATTATTGTTTATAATTTATATTCTTTACACACATAACACACAAGTCCACTTGGAGTGTTGTCTAATAACGCTAGAATTGGTGACGGTCGACGGATTCCACCTCCCTACGGAACAATACTCTCACTTGTTGCTGTGCTAGTCTCTATGACTTGCACGCTAGGGAGGTCGAACTTAATTGTTCATCTTTTGACGACACTGCAATGATGTGTCATCATGATTTGATGAACGAACTAGGCTAGGTTGACGATTTGACGAACGAACTCAATTTTTTTTGTTGATTTTGTAATATTAATTTCGTTTTCATTGATCTGTGAGTTTTTATTGTGATTTTGTTGTCAATTTTGATGTGAATTGTGAGTTTGTTGAATCTGAATAGGTTGTTTGAATCTTGAATTGGTGGGTTTAGGTTTGGGTTTGTCAAATCGGAGAAGATGAACAGTAGCCGAAATTGAGATTTTTTTTTAATTTCGAGACTTATTTATGAATACTCGGGACTTGTTACGATTATTCGAGACGTAATTTATGAATACTTGACACTTATTACACTTATTTGAGACTTAATTTATGAAGACTTATTTTGCTCCATTTAAAGACTTATTTTATGAATACCTGAAACTTATTCATAAGTTTTCGAGACTTATTCATTCGTTTTGAGACTTAATTCATGAATTTTCGAGACTTATTCTGTTCGACCTCCATCAATGGTGAAAGTGACGAGCAGACGATGGCGTCAGTTGATTTCGGAGATAGTTGGATCTAGAAGATCGGACGACGCTGAGTTTGTTGGCGCCATCGGTTTCATCATATTCGCGACGGATCATCACAGATCAGACGATGAAGCTTCGACGACGGTTTGGGTTTGGCTTCGTTTCTCCCTCTATAGAACTTGAAATAGTAAACAAACACTTCAGTTACAACGATTGGCACTCGACGAACGTTTTCCCGATGGTTTTGTTGGTCAACTCGCTGGTCGGCGGTGGCAACTCCATTGAAGCTCCATCAATGGAGGTTTTTGAAAAAAGAAAAAGAAAAAGAAAAAAGAAAATGATTGATAAAGGAAAAGAATAGAAGATGGGGGTATTTTTGTCCAAATACCATCTTTGGTGCTATTTAAACTAGTGTTGTTAATGTGGTGCTATTTGTGCAAGGCCCGACCCAAAAAGTGCTACTTAATTTTTGAATCCTATGTTATAATTAGATTATATATATATATATATATATGTAAGATACTTAGAAAGAAATACCATTTGAATATATATATATATATATATATATATATATTTATGTGATTTGAATGAAAAAATATTATGACTTTAGACATTAAAAACCAGCTCTAAATGTCTAATTAATTTATAGAAACATTAGCAAATTGCTTCAAAAAAATTAATATTAGAAAAAAAAAAAAAAATGAACTAAGGTTAAAAGCATAAATAATATCTAAAAATTAAGGATTTTATAAAAAGTGACATAGTCAAATTTGTAAAATTTGAAAACTTCAGGGGGGAAGTGGCTCCCTTTGGCTCTATACTGCCTCCATCCCTAGGCCCAATGGTTAAGCCATTCACACCCACACCACGAGGTTGTGAGTTTGAGTCTCTTCCCCACCCTCAAAAACTCAAATTATTGTAATATTTCAAAAAAAAAAAAAAAAAAAAAAAAATTTAAGATGTGAACTTAAAGGTTAAGAATAAATAGCTATTTAGTCGGATGATAGTTAAAATAATTTAAATTCTGTAATTATAGGGCAGAAAAATTATATAGCATTTTTGGGAATGACTTTTGAAATTAACACAACTTTAATAATTCTAGTTTAAATAGTGTAGTTGATTGGATCTACAATTGATTTCGATTGTCGAGGTGGGCACTGACAACCTGTAGAACAAAAAGAAAATAGAGCGGTGGTGAACCACATGAGGGGTTGTTCCCTAGGGGGGGGGGGGGGGGGGTGGGACATTTGATGCTCAAGTTAGTATTTCGTTCGATATATGAAGCAAAGAATAATAAATGACAAACTATATTGTTCGATGTGTCGAGTCGAGCTATGGATCGACCAGGTTTGGTCGACTTTGGATATCGAGGATTTCAATGAGACCCCCTGGGAATATTGGGTCACTATGGGTCGAACAAGGATTTGGTCGATGTTTGGTTGTCGAACAGTTTGGTAAGTCGATACCTTGATGAACTCTTTCGTTCGACTTGGGTTGATTTTGAGTTGGATCAATTGTTGTTGGAAGATGGTTGAATTGACCTCGATCAGATGGTGGATCAACAATTAATGCTTGATGAGAACCACCACAATAAATGTTACAAAGCTAAATTGAGCAGAAAGATTTGAGAGATTATGAGAGCTTTCGCATGTGTGTTAAGAGTGGAAAAGTCTGGACCCTTACTCTGAGAAAGGGTCTGGCTTTTATAGCCAAGCCTCAGAGTCTTCAACGTTTGAGCCTGTAAAGAGGACGCATATCACAGGTCTTTAATTCGTCCGTTTTGATTCATTTTTGAATCTGACAATAAATCTTGTCAGACGTTGGGATTTGTGCAGTGTCTGACGTGACTGCTATTCAAGTCACCTTTTGACCACGTGTTTGATTAGGTTTGATCGGTCCACAACCACACGGTGTGACTCTCGCAAGTGTACGAGGTCGGCATGCAATATAATGGCCAAGTAGGGATTCGTTCCCACAAGGACTAAGGATTGATTACTGGCTTTTATCGGTTTATATACTATTTGAACAATTACTAATGATAGCTTTTAGATTTCTAACACTAACTTGAATTCTACGAAAGCAAGTAAACACCAACCACAACTAAGATGAATGTGAATATATAAGGAAAATGTGCTAGAACTTGAATTCACCTCACCTTTCTAATATGACTCTTGACTTAATCTCTCAATTATGCAAGTATGGATTATAGGTTCATATTCCCTCAAATCAACCTCTAATCTCTCTCGATGTATTAGAGATTGTATCCAACATATAAAATATGCATGAACTCATTAAGATTAATGGAATACATACATGAACCCTATAAGCTAGCCTAGTGTATCTCTCACTTTCTAGTCATTTATAGTGAATGTTTTGCTTATCTATTGATCATTCAACAAGGTAGCTAATCAACGTAAAAGCATTAAGCATACAAAACATTCATATAACCATACAAGCACTTGTAGAGAAACTAAATAGTCATTATCAATAAATCAAGGTTTTGGTTTCATCTTTGTTCTAGCACAAGGATATTTAGCTCATATTACACATTAAAACCATACAAAATATCCAATGAGCATAAATCATAACAAATACAAGAAGAGAAAGAAGAGTTATAGAAGTAAACTAGAATGATGATCTCCTTCTTGCTATGCTTGGTCTCCAATGGTTCCCTTCCTCTAGAATCAACTCCTCCAAGCTCCAAAGATGATGAAGAAGCTTCAAACTTCAGAGAAAAGTGTGTGTTTTCTGCTGGAACAAGTTGTGGTCGGAATTGATGGGTAGTGAATGAATGGGAGCTCCTTTCCCACATGCATAATATCTCTCCAAAAGACAAAAATCCCCTCCTATTAATTGAAGAGGGCCCACCAAGATTTCCAATCATCACCATCCTCTCTCACAGCCCACATAAAATCTCAGACAAAGTCTGAAAAATCCAAGCTTAGTGGCTCAAGAAATCTTCTTGAAAAGACAGAAATGGGCACCTGACGAGCTAAATCTGCGCCCTGTTTTGCGCCCTATTTTGCGCCCTGTTTTGCACTCTGTTTTGCGCCCAAGGGCGCAGAAATGTGAAATAGGGGACTTCTCAGATCAGGAATCGGCGCCCTGTTTTACGGACCATTGTAAGGATTCCCGTTGTTTTTAATTGGCTTATTTCGTGATCAAATCATAAATGGGGATACTTTGTAAGGGTAGTTTAAATGTTGTTGTTAGTGCATTAGGCCCTTTGAAGACCTCATAATTGACAAGCACCAAAGGTAATATTCTAAGTGCTTTCTTGTCTTGAAGAGATAGTTGCACACACTCACAACTCATGCATATGTTTAATCTTTGTATGTTGTGTTTCTTTTTGTTGTGCATAAATGATTATTTACATCTCTTCTTGCTTGATTTTATGATTGCATCTTGTGTTGAAAACATCATAGCATTTAGGCTTTTAGGATGCATCTTGTTTGACTTTGCACCCCTTGCATCATTGCATGTGGGATGCAAATTTTGGGGCTGTGCGCTGGTCCACCAGCGCCGGTCGACCAGCGCCGCTCATCGGCGCAAATCGCCCAGTGGCGCGCCGCTGGTCGTGCGCTGGTGTGGACCAGCGCCGGCCACCAGCGCCGATCGCCCAGTATGGTGCCGCTGGACTGGCGCTGGTGGCAGCGCTTGACGTCCAGCGCTCAAGCCAAAATTGGCTTGTGCGCTGGTCCTGCGCTGGTCCACCAGCGCAGGTCCACCAGCGCACAGAGTATTTTTCTGGCGAGTTTTCAAAACGACCTTACTTCACTTATGGCCTCTATATATATGCTAACTTGATTTTAGGTCATTTACAAGAGTTCTTATTCATGCTTCATACTTAGGATATTTTTCAAGAGAAGAAAAATACACAAAGAACTCATTTTTAATTACTCAAACACAATTTCATGATCATCAATCATCATCTAGCATCATCTTAGATCATCTAGATGTCATCTAGCATGGAATCTTCATCATACTTTGCTTGGTAAGCTTTTCACTAATATCTTACATATTTTGTGTTTAATTTATCTAGCAAATCTCAATTAATTACTTGATTGTTATTTTGTATGCTCTAGATACAAAATTGAGATTAGTATGATGTATGTTTGAGAAGTTGTATTGTGCTAGCATATTAGGTTTTATACTTGATATTGATTAGCTTAACTATTTGACATGTCATTTAGTTTTGATATCTAGGATTGTTCTTAATTGCATATTAATCATCTTAGATAAGCATATAGGGTTTCCCTTGCTCTATGTTGCATTTTGGATATTTTCATATATTCACTTAGGGTTGTATTCTCTTCAAGAGAAGCTAAGTCTTGTGTGTAGCAATCGGGATTAGGTTGCTTAGATCGCAAGCAAATTGGACTAGGTTCACTCATACCGGGATTAGGTAGGTGTGTGATTACTTCCGGGATTAGGTTGTAATCGTTTGCACATTTAGTGGATTCGAGGTTCGAGTGTGGCTTACTTACATAGCCCGTGGTTTTTCCCGTGAGGGTTTCCACGTAAAAATTCAAGTGTTAATTTAATTTCCGCACCATATTACACTTGCTTGTTTATATTATCTTGAGGGTAATTTCGTAATTTTGACTAACACGAAAAATTGGGTAAAAAGCGTAAAATCTATTCACCCCCCCTCTAGATAGCTTTATACACACCGTGGTATATTTAGTTTCAATTGGTATCAGAGCGGGTTCCTAGACATACATAGGTGATCCTTGCTTTATTTTGGTGTGTTTTGCATTTTGTGTGATTTTTGATTATTCATACATTTGCATTCATTTCATTCATTCATAAACACTATGAGTGGAAACGGTGGAAATGGTGGTGGCCACGAAGGAGCTTCTAGCACAAGGCCTCCACTTCTTACCGGTTTGAACTATTCCCAATGGAAAGGGAAGATGGAATCCTACATATGCCAAATTCATGACCGTGCATGGATGGCGGTGGAAGACGGATATGATCTCCCTATGATGACTCCCGCGGGTGGAGGACAAGATGTTTTGAAGCCTAAGGCGCAATGGAACGCGCAAGAGTTTGAGGCTTCTAAGTGGAATAGGAAGGCGATGCATGCCATTATGTGTGCCATGGATGAGAATCAATACAAGCTTATTCAGAATACTCAAATTGCCAAAGTGGCATGGGACATCCTTCAAGTTGCACATGAGGGAACCGAGGTGGTGAAGGAGTCCAAGCTTCAAGTCCTCCAAACTCAATTTGAGTTACTTAGGATGGGAGAGGATGAATGCTTCAACGACTTCGAAATCAAATTGATGGACATAGTAAATCAAAGCCATCAACTCGGAGACCCGTATTCGGATAGGAGAGTCAAGCAAAAAATTATGAGATCTCTCCCCGATAGGTTTGAATCAAAGGTGACGGCCATAGAAGAAAATAGCGGCTACATGGATATGAAGCCAAGTGAGGTAATTGGGCGTCTCCTTGCATATGAGTCTAGGAAGGCTCCTAGCAACACTACTCCTCCTAAGAAGTCTAAAGGAATAGCTTTGAAAGCATCTAAGGATGAAAAGGAGGCAAAGCATGAATCGGATGAAGACCTTGCCTTATTTGTGAAACGGTTCAACAAGGTTATGGGGTTCAAGAAGAAGAAGGGATTTGGGTCAAGAGGACAAGATTTGAAGAAAAAGAGTTCCTTCAAGAAGTTTGAGCCTAGACAAGAGAGGACCGAAAGGAAAGGGGTCCGATGCTTTGAGTGTGGTGGGATTGGTCACTTTGCCCCCGAATGTGCGAATCACAATGAGAGGAAGAAGGGTAAAGTGATGGCCGCCACATGGAGTGGGAGTAGTGATGGTTCCAATGAGGAAGATGAGTCTTCAAGTGAGGAAGAGCTCATGGCTAACTTCCTAGCTTTTGCATCTTCTCACAAGAGCAAAAGTGCTAGTGAAAAGGAAGATTTGAGTCAAGAGGAAATTGACTCTAGTGAAGAAGAAAGTGACTCCTCTTCTAGTTCCAAGAAGAAGTTTGTGGAGCAAAAGGTGCTTGCTAAATATCATGCCGAGTTCAATGATTTAGCACTTAAAAGCACAAGAAAGATTGAGAGGTTGAGAGAAGAAAACCTTGAACTTTCGGCTCACAATGACCACTTAAGTGAACAAGTGGAAAGATTGAAGAGGAGAGAGGATAAGTTAATTGAGGAGTTAGACTTGTCCAAGAGAAAGTGAAGAAGGCTTGAAGAGGGAACTTGTAGAAGCTAAAGGGTCCTTGGCTAGGATAGATTCTAGCACCAAGAAGCTTGATCATTTACTTGGTGTTGGAAAGAGTCCAAGTGACAAGAGAGGTCTTGGGTATGAAGATGGCAAGAAAATCTCAACCTCTAACAAGACCATATTTGTCAAGAGCTTGAAGAATGAAGAAACTTCATTTGTGCAACCTCCTAAGAAAAAGTTAGAAATAGGACAAAGTTCTAATGCACAAGTGAAAATGGGGCCAAGAAGGAAATCTCAAGCTCAACCTCCTAAGGTTCCTCAAGCCAACACTCCTCCCAAATTGGCTCACAAAGGAAAGAGACCAATCATGCAACCTCAAGCTTGGAAGCAACCAAGACCGGTTCAACAACGAAGATGGATTGAACCCTCATATCCACAAAGACATGGACGTACTCAAAGGCGAGGTATGATTCCCTTTTTCATTCCTATTTGTCACTTTTGTGGTTGTGATGGTCATATTAGACCAAATTGCTTTCAATATATTAAAATGTGTAGAAAACAAAGCATGATTGAAAAGAGAAAGAATAGAGCCAAGATGCATGTTTCTAGGAATGAAAATGTTGATTTGCATGATCCTAGAAATAGTAGAGCACATGTACCAAAGGCCACTAAGAAAGCTAAAATTGTTGCTAAGTGGATTAGAAAGAATGAAAATGTTTGCCATGTTGCACAAATAGCCTTGAAGGCAAATTCTTCTAATTTTTGGTACTTGGATAGTGGGTGCTCTAGGCACATGACGGGAAACAAGAGTTTCTTCGAGACTCTTGTTATGGAGGAAGGTGGAAATGTCACTTTTGGTGATGGATCCAAAAGAAATGTTATAGGGAAAGGAACCATTTCCGTTCCCGGATTACCCTCCTTATCCAATGCTTTATTTGTTGATGGCTTGAAAGCCAATTTAATTAGCATTTCACATCTTAGTGATGAAGGATATTCCGTCTTGTTCTCTAAAGATTATTGCTCTATCCTTAAACCCGATGGACAAACCTTGTTGAAGGGCATGAGATCTAGCGACAATTGTTATTGTCTTGAAGCTAGAATTGTATCTAATCATGTGTCCATGGATGAGCAAATTGAGTTGTGGCATGAAAGACTTGGCCACATGAACTTTAGGGATCTACGGACCCTTGGAAAGTTCAATTGTGTGCGTGGCCTCCCTAAGCTTGGGAAGAAAGCCAATGGTATTTGTGGACCTTGCCAACAAGGAAAGCAAACCAAAAGCATGCACAAAAAGGGTAAGTATCTCACCACCAAGGAGCCACTTGAGCTTCTCCACATGGACCTCATGGGTCCCATGCAAACCGAAAGTTTGGGTGGAAAGAGATACATTTTTGTTTGTGTTGATGATTTCTCTAGATTTACATGGACATATTTTCTTAGAGAAAAATCCGAAACTTTTGATAAGTTTAAAATGCTTTGTACTAAATTGCAAAATGAAATGAATTCTAACATTAGAAGCATTAAACGGATTAGAAGTGACCATGGGAGAGAATTTGAAAATGCCACCTTTGAAACCTTTTGTGATGGTTTAGGCATCTCCCATGAATTTTCTGCTCCTAGGACACCTCAACAAAATGGAGTTGTTGAGAGGAAGAATAGGGTCCTCCAAGAGATGGCCCGTGTGATGTTGCTTAGCAACAATGTCCCTAGGAACCTATGGGCCGAAGCCATTAACACGGCTTGCTATATAGGAAATAGAGTGTTCCTAAGGCCCGGTACTAGAAACACCTCCTATGAGTTATGGAAAGGCAAGAGGCCAAATGTTAGCTACTTCCACACTTTTGGAAGCAAATGCTACATTTTGAATGACCGTGATCAACTTGGCAAGTTTGATGCTAAGAGTGATGAGGGTATTTTTATTGGCTATGCCTTAAATAGTAGAGCCTATAGAGTTTTCAATTTAAAGACTCTAAGTGTTATGGAATCATCCAATGTCGTATTTGATGATACTAGGCTCAAGTCTAATGATCATGAGGAGGAGGTTATTTTTAGTGATGATTCTCCTTTGGAGAAGGTTGTGGTGTCGCCTAATGTTGGGACATCTAATGTCAACAATGATGGCACACAACCTATTGATAGAGTTCCTCTCTTGGACTCTAAAGAACCCGCTCCATGGGTTAGGAAACTCCATGATAAAGAAGATATCATTGGAGAGGTAAATGAGGGTGTTAGGACTAGACGCCAACTTGCTAATCTTATTAGCTATACATGTTACACCTCTCAAATTGAACCCAAAAAGGTTGAAGAAGCCTTAAATGATGAATTTTGGGTTCTTGCCATGCAAGAAGAGCTAAGCCAATTCGAAAGGAATGAGGTTTGGACTCTAGTTCCTAGGCCTAAGACCACTAATGTCATAGGCACCAAATGGATATTTAGGAACAAATCCGATGAGGATGGCAACATAGTGCGGAACAAGGCTAGACTTGTAGCACAAGGGTACTCTCAAATTGAGGGTATCGACTTTGAGGAGACTTTTGCTCCCGTTGCCCGCTTAGAGTCCATTAGGCTTCTCTTGTCCATCTCTTGTGTGCACAAGTTCAAATTGCACCAAATGGACGTCAAGAGTGCCTTCCTCAATGGCTTCTTGCAAGAGGAAGTGTTTGTTGAACAACCTAAGGGGTTTGTGGATGCACACCACCCCAATCATGTCTATCGCCTCAAGAAGGCACTTTATGGGTTGAAACAAGCACCGAGGGCTTGGTATGAGCGCCTCACTCAATTTCTTGTTGACAACAACTACACAAGAGGTAGTGTTGACAAGACACTATTCATCAAGAGAGACAATGATGAGCTTTTCATAGCTCAAATATATGTTGATGATATAGTTTTTGGCTCCACCAACAACACCAAAGTCCAACAATTTGTTGATGTCATGTCTCTTGAATTTGAGATGAGTCTTGTTGGTGAGCTTAGTTACTTCCTAGGTTTGCAAATTAGGCAAATGCATGATGGGATTTTCATAACCCAAGCCAAATATGCTAAGAACCTAGTGAAGAAGTTTGGTTTAGAGAAAGCCAAACATTGTGATACACCCATGAGTACCACTTTGAAGCTAAGCAAGGATGCTAGTGGTAAAAGTGTGGAACAAACTCTATATCGTGGCATGATAGGTAGCTTGCTTTATTTGACCGCAAGTAGGCCCGATATATCTTTTAGTGTGGGTGTGTGTGCTAGGTACCAAGCGGATCCTAAGGAGTCCCACCTCTCTTCCGTGAAGAGGATCATTCGCTATGTGAATGGGACATCCAACTATGGGATTTGGTACTCTTTTGACACTAATGCTAGTCTAGTTGGCTTTAGTGATGCGGATTGGGCAGGAAATTGTGATGATAGGAAGAGCACATCGGGCGGTTGCTTCTTTCTAGGCAACAACTTGGTGTCTTGGTTTTGCAAGAAGCAAAACTCGATTTCCTTGTCCACGGCCGAGGCCGAGTACATAGCCGCGGGGAGTGGATGCACACAACTCCTATGGATGAAACAAATGCTTGTAGACTACGGATTCAACCAAGGTACTCTCACTCTCTTTTGTGATAACATGAGTGCTATTAATATTTCCAAGAATCCGGTTCAACATTCTAGAACTAAGCATATTGACATCCGCCATCACTTCATTAGAGAGCTTGTTGAAAATAAATGCATAGTACTTGAACATGTAGGTACTAATGATCAACTTGCGGACTTATTTACTAAACCCTTAGATGCTACTCGATTTAAAACTCTTAGTAGATCTATTGGGATATGTCTTGTGGAGTGATGTTCTATGATTGACCCCATATGGGGAACTCAAGCAAAGAGAGCTATTTTGCATTCATGTAACTTGCAAAAAATTTGAAATAACTTATGCCTCTTCTTTTGATTGCTTGAGTAAGCTTGGTTGTACATATGTATATATGCTTTCAAATTCTATAAGTGTGAACCTTGCTTGTCTACAATCCATGTCATATTTATGTTCAAACATGCATTTTTGGACTAGGAGATTTACATAGGAAGTATGATGTGAATGACCTATAGTTATCTCCATGACATGATGTTTCTTAAATAACATGCTTATGCTAAATGAAAAAGCATGAAATTCATACAACATGCTCACATGAAAAGCATGAATTGATGATTGCATATTCTTAAAAATGCAAAACTTGTGTGAAAGCTAATGAGACTCAAAATGAATAAAGGATCTTGTATCCGTTCAAAGGAATTTACATTCCATATGTCTCTCTTTCTTTATTAGTTGAACATGGTTACTATCATACGGATTTCTTATCCGGAAAAATCAAATAGGGTGCAAAGTCGCTCATGCCATGTTTCGCTTATAAAGTTGGATATAGTTGCTCTTAAAATTGAAATCAATAATCTCTATATCCTTGCTTTTCCCATGACATTGGTGAAATTGGTTTGAATTCTTATTTGAAACCTTTGTCATTTGCTTTGCCAAATACCATTGTATTTTGGACTTGAATGCTATATGTCTTGTATGCAAAGCATGTTGGATTCACACATTTTCTCAAATAAATCTCCTTGTTTCTCTCAAATTGATTGAAGTGCATAACGTGACTTATATGTATATGCATATCTTGCATGCTTCTATCTCTCGTTGCTATGAGTGACCCGGTTGGGGACTACTCCTTTGCCTATATCATGACAAAAAGGGGGAGTAGGATATTGTAAGGGGAGTTGCAAAATAGAGAAGCTATTGTGCACTTTGGGGAGATAAAACATTGAGGGGGAGTAACCCTTTGAGGGGGAGCATTGCATTTATCATACATTGCATACATTTGCTAATGTTGTGCCTAAATTCTAAAAATGCAAATGCTTGGTATTATTCTCACATGATTAATCTCACACTTTACTTGAATTGGAATATTAGAAACTCTTTTCAGGGATTGATTATTCTACAAGAGGATTGAAGACTTCAAGTTGCATTCTCTTATCTCTTTGTAATGTAGAATATCATTGTAATCCCATAGTTTCTATTTCTTTTGTGAGGATTTAATATGAGTGATGGTTTTGTCACGAAATAGCCAAAGGGGGAGATTGTAAGGATTCCCGTTGTTTTTAATTGGCTTATTTCGTGATCAAATCATAAATGGGGATACTTTGTAAGGGTAGTTTAAATGTTGTTGTTAGTGCATTAGGCCCTTTGAAGACCTCATTAATTGACAAGCACCAAAGGTAATATTCTAAGTGCTTTCTTGTCTTGAAGAGATAGTTGCACACACTCACAACTCATGCATATGTTTAATCTTTGTATGTTGTGTTTCTTTTTGTTGTGCATAAATGATTATTTACATCTCTTCTTGCTTGATTTTATGATTGCATCTTGTGTTGAAAACATCATAGCATTTAGGCTTTTAGGATGCATCTTGTTTGACTTTGCACCCCTTGCATCATTGCATGTGGGATGCAAATTTTGGGGCTGTGCGCTGGTCCACCAGCGCCGGTCGACCAGCGCCGCTCACCGGCGCAAATCGCCCAGTGGCGCGCCGCTGGTCGTGCGCTGGTGTGGACCAGCGCCGGCCACCAGCGCCGATCGCCCAGTATGGCGCCGCTGGACTGGCGCTGGTGGCAGCGCTTGACGTCCAGCGCTCAAGCCAAAATTGGCTTGTGCGCTGGTCCTGCGCTGGTCCACCAGCGCAGGTCCACCAGCGCACAGAGTATTTTTCTGGCGAGTTTTCAAAACGACCTCACTTCACTTATGGCCTCTATATATATGCTAACTTGATTTTAGGTCATTTACAAGAGTTCTTATTCATGCTTCATACTTAGGATATTTTTCAAGAGAAGAAAAATACACAAAGAACTCATTTTTAATTACTCAAACACAATTTCATGATCATCAATCATCATCTAGCATCATCTTAGATCATCTAGATGTCATCTAGCATGGAATCTTCATCATACTTTGCTTGGTAAGCTTTTCACTAATATCTTACATATTTTGTGTTTAATTTATCTAGCAAATCTCAATTAATTACTTGATTGTTATTTTGTATGCTCTAGATACAAAATTGAGATTAGTATGATGTATGTTTGAGAAGTTGTATTGTGCTAGCATATTAGGTTTTATACTTGATATTGATTAGCTTAACTATTTGACATGTCATTTAGTTTTGATATCTAGGATTGTTCTTAATTGCATATTAATCATCTTAGATAAGCATATAGGGTTTCCCTTGCTCTATGTTGCATTTTGGATATTTTCATATATTCACTTAGGGTTGTATTCTCTTCAAGAGAAGCTAAGTCTTGTGTGTAGCAATCGGGATTAGGTTGCTTAGATCGCAAGCAAATTGGACTAGGTTCACTCATACCGGGATTAGGTAGGTGTGTGATTACTTCCGGGATTAGGTTGTAATCGTTTGCACATTTAGTGGATTCGAGGTTCGAGTGTGGCTTACTTACATAGCCCGTGGTTTTTCCCGTGAGGGTTTCCACGTAAAAATTCAAGTGTTAATTTAATTTCCGCACCATATTACACTTGCTTGTTTATATTATCTTGAGGGTAATTTCGTAATTTTGACTAACACGAAAAATTGGGTAAAAAGCGTAAAATCTATTCACCCCCCCTCTAGATAGCTTTATACACACCGTGGTATATTTAGTTTCAACCATGGCTGCCGATTAGGGCGCCAAATTGAGGCAAGAAAGGGTGACATTCTGGTCCCTTTCTGCGCCCATTTTTGCTGCCCCTTAACGCAGAAATAGGGCGCAGAACACCAAGTTTCTGAAATTACGCTTTTGCCCCAACATTTCCATCTTTTTGTAAATAAGCCCTTGATCTGGAAAAATTCCTGAAACACTTATTTTAGCCATTAAAAACCCGGTTTTACCTGAAAAATAAGCATAAAAGATACAAATAAGGGGGAACACTTCATGAATAAATAAGAGTTATCAAGGTTGAATCCTTTGATGGGTCAAGTCCAGTTTTTTCGGATTTATGTTGGTTTTAGCCCATTAGGCTTTTTTAGGCCTCGTAAAGCTATTTTTGTGTGCTTAACGCTTCTTTTTATCAACTGTTGTAATGTGGGCCTGTTTGGTTGGGCCATATGCATTTTTGGCCACTATAGTTTGTCTCCCACTCTTCATGCTCGAAATCTTTGAGCTAGAGAGTTGATGAATTTTGATAGTTCATATCGAGTTGGGTGGGGAGGTCGATTGGATTGATTTTACATTGTAGATTAATCTACATAGCTTTCAAAAACAAGTGACCTTTCTATTAGGTTGATATTTTGTTTCAAGCGATTTCAAATGTCATTGCCCTCTGAGATTTGATTGATAGATGATATCGAGCAATACGTGATCGAGTTTTCATTAGTTTCAGGCTTGTGTCTGGGCTTGTTGAGCTGAGCTCAGTTGTTTTATAGAGTTTCTAGGACTGACGTGGCAGGACCATTAAATAGGCGCATTTATAAAAGTTCTTTGGAATTCGAATTGGCACCTTTTGAATTCCAGTGGTGTTAGGCATCTTTTCAAGTTACGCCAGTTATAACGACGTGCCCCCTTGATTTGCGACAAGTGTCTTTTTCCACAATAGCATGTCTTGTTATTGTGGGACACGTGTTCGTTAGAGTCAATATATTTCAAAACCCTCTTCTCTTTCTTCACTTTTGTTGAAACTTCTCTTTTACTCAAGTTTTTTCGTGTGCCTTAGTTTTGAAGTGTTTCAGACGTTTTCTTTAATTTCTTCAAGTGTTTCCGGTGATTTTTAGGTGGTTTTTTTTTCAACTTTTTTTGTTGATTTCCGATAAGTTTCTTGTTTCTCACTTTTGTTTTCTGTTTTTTATGTTCTTTGAGTGTATTTGTTAAATTTATGGAAAATTGCTTGTTTCTGTGTTTTGTTTTTAGAATGGTTTATGAATTTCCTCTAGTGTTTGATCCGTTTGAGTGCAAATTTTGCTTTGATAAAACTGTTCGTGAGGTATATTTTCTAAGTAAAGAGAATAAAGCCTTTAATTTTTGTAGCAATGGCGACCTAAGGTTTAGATTTACCTTGACCGTGATGCTTAGGTTATCTTGATTCCCTAGGCCTTTGATTTAGATTATCAAGGTCGAGTAGTTTCCAGATAGTCGATCGATTAGGTTTTTCTGATAGTTGTAGTTGCCCTTTTAAAGATAGCTCGATCTCATTGGGTTTTTCTTGTTCGACAACATTTAGAGCTATGTCGAGTCGAAGCGAGGACTCGTCGAACCCATCACTAGAGAAGGTGATCGACGACTATCGGGGCGACTCGAGCGAAATCGACCTCAACCTATCAGATTCATCATCTGACTTGAGCCATCATGATGGCGTGTCAATTCCCCTGGGCCCCCCACGGATTCAAGTGTTGATCTTAATCAATCTTCAATTGAATGGGTAAAACTGATCTTAGCATTGACTTATACAAGTAGGTTTTGGTTCATTAGTTCTTGCACTTAAGAGGTTCTCAGTTGTGGTTTGTGCCAATGACTTATGGGTAAAATATAATTGAGAACACTTGGTTCATCCTAGGATCATATTGTAATAATCATACTTAAGATAAGAACGAACCTTTAACTTGATTAATATCTTTTATCAAAGTCAGTTCGAAGCACTGAGTAAACATAGTTGGGGAGCATTGATGACCTACTTCTCTCACCTCTTGATCGCATTCACCTATTCTTGTTAAATTGCTTTCTTAGTTTAATTTAGTTTTAATCCAATCATCAACAAAATCTCTTGGTTACTTTTAATTGCTTAGCTTTAATTATGATTAGTTTTAATCGATAAATCATTTTTCCTCGTGGGAACGATCTCTACTTACCGCTGTACTTATCTCATGATTCGTGCACTTGCGAGTTCAGTTTTTATAACACGATTTTACACATCAAGTTTTTGAATTGTGTTTAAAGAGTAGAAACAAATAATCCCTCATATCATGTCATTTATGTATGCTTTTTAGCTTAGTGACTTACAAGGGTAGTCTCCACTATTAATCATGACAATTCAACTAAGCACCCTATCTACCATCACATCAAAAGCATGTCATAAAGTTTTGAAAATGCATGCAATACCCTAAATGGCAAGATGTTAGTGTAAACTTAGTGATTAATGCATATCATCTTTAAGGCACACATCAAAGTATCTCATATTGGTAAACGCAGGAATGACAGACTCTAAAAACAAAATAAAAATTTGACTCAAGACTCAAGACGTCAGGTAACAATTTCACTTATAAAAAATTTGGGATGATATGTAACAATAATATTGTAGTTTGTAACTACTTTTTCACAGTATGTAACTACTCATTTTATATTACTAAAATAATATGAGCTATCATGTTGTGTTTTTATCAACCTAAACACGGTCCGTTAATTTTTAACTCAACCCAAGCACGGTCTGTTAATTGTATCGTGTCAGAAGTCGAAACCTAAACACGACCCATTAAATTAATGGATAATGTCAACTAAGATGTGTGATAAATCAAAATTCCATTAATTCACTTACCTATTTAAAATTTTAAAGTAGTATAAACATTTTAAATTTAATTACATAATTCAATCCAATAAATAAATAAATAACAATATGAAAATACCGAGAATGCCTTTTATTTGGATTTTGGATTCTTGATCTTGAAGCTTTGATAAGTAATTAACTTAGAAGTAATGAGTTTATAAAATTTTATTAGTCGACAGGGTGAAGAGAGAAAGAATTTAAATATTAATATTTGGTAAAGTAATTTTAAATGGTTAGCATTTCTTTAGTTTATAATTGAAAAAAATCAAGTATTCTTATAAACTAATTAAAGAATTTAAATGTTTAAAATTTTGAATTTTGATCACAAAAATTATATTTTGATAAAAAATTTAAACTTAATTTGTTTTATCATCTAAAAAAATTAATCAACATTTTAAATGTACAAACACGGTCCGTTTGCTTGGCGAGTTTAATGGGTTGACCCATAAGTGACCGGAATCCAATAAAATCTAACTCAAACCGGCAAATATTGTATCGTGTCAATAGTTGCCACCCCTACAAAATATTTGTACAATGTAACAAATTTTGCATCAAAAGATGTAATTGAGACATATGCGGTAAAATTTTCATATTGGTGTGATATGTAACGATAAAGATATAACTCATAACAATTTTATCATATTATGTAACGACTCATTTTATACGATTAATAAAATATTCATGGTATTTAGCAAGTTTCGTATAGAAAGTTGTAATTAAAACATGTATGGTAACAATTTTATGTTATAACAAATTTAGTATGGTGTGTAACGATAAAATCGTAGCTTGTAACAACTCTATATATTGTAACATATAACAACTCTTTTTTAATTTTTTTTTTTTTTTTAATGTGCAACTAAATATTTATACTATGTAACAAGTTTTGTGTATAAAGTTGTAATTATAAGATCCGTGGTAACAATTTCACATTGTTACAACTTTAGCATGGTGTATAACAATAAAACTGTATTTTGTAACAGTTATGTTGTATCATATAACAATTTATTTTATATGAGTAATAAAATATCCGTACTATGTAACGAGTTTTGAGTAAAAAATTATAATTAAGATGTTAGTGGTAACAATTTAACGTTGTAACAAATTTGACATGAATGTAACAATAAAATTGTACCTTGTAATAATGTTGAAGTATCATGTAACAATTCAATTAATATGGGTTACAAAACATTTATACAATGTAAAGAGTTTCGTGTAAAAAAAATTGTAGTTAAGATGTTTTTGGTAACAATTTAACATTGTAACAAATTTGATGTGAAATGTAACGATAAATATGTACCGTGTAACAATGTCGAAGTATTACATAACAACTCATTTTATATGGGTAATAAAATATTTGTATAATGTAACATGTTTCACGTATAAATTTGTAATTAGAATGTATATGGTAATGATTTAATGTTATAACAAATTTGATGTGGGGTGTAACGATAAAGCTGTATTCTGTAACAACTAACTTATGATATGAAAAAAATCAATTTTATGTAGGGATGTCAATGGGGCAGGTACGGGGTGGGGATACCATTCCCATTCCCCAAACCCAAATATAACTAGGATTCCCGTTCCTGCCCCATTCCCCAGTTGGGGCGGGGACAGGGAATCCACATTTGGGGAGAGGGCTCCCGATACCCGCACCACCTTGCCTTGTCCCGTTTGATTAAGACATTATTAATAATTATATACCTTATATTTTAAGCCACAATTACAAGTGTCAATCAGCCTTTAAAAATATTAAATGATTGAAGAAAAAAATTAGTTAAAAAAGTAAATAAACTCTAATTCATAGTAAGTTTATCGCAAACTAAATTACCAAATGTATGAATATTACACCGTTCTTTTTCAATAAAAATGAAATTGAAATACAAAATCATCATAATTAAATCTGCCAAAAGAAAATAAAGATTGAAAGATTAACTCCTGATACTTGTCTAAGAACAAGTGCTAATGACAAAAATGTGACCATGCATTTTCCATCTCCATGTATAATTGTATTAAAAAAAAAAAAAAAAACATTACATTTGAATTGTTTATAAGAAAAAGGTTTCTTCCCAATTATATTTATAAAGTAAATTGAAGAAAAAAATTGTAACGTTTATAACTGTGTTTCTTGTTTCTTAATCATCCATGCAACATGTTAATTGGGGTATGAGGCGGGGACGGGGACGGGACGGGAACCAAAATACCATTCCCCGCCCCAAAATTAATTGGATTTTAAAATCAAATCCTATCCTTTCCCCATACCCCAATTAACATGTACCAAACCCGTCTCAAACGGGGTGGGTCCCCGTACCCATGGAGATTTTTGACATCCCTAATTTTATGTATTAATGTGGTAACATGTGCAAAAGGTTGCAAGTAAAGGAGTTATTTAAAAACTTTTTCCTTTTTCTTTTAATTACATCCACTAGATTTTCTTTCATTTAATCCAACGGCTCTTATTTAGTCCTATAACATTACTGTTCCAATAAGGTAGTATGACCCTATACAAAATTCACTGCACCTTTGACTGGTCCTCACAAAACACATTAAAAAACAGAAAGAAGTCACAGAAGTTGTAAAAAGGTTAGAGTCCTAAATCAAAGTGTGCATGACCTTTCTTAAGATAAATGTTATTTCTTCCAAATTTTATGGGTATGTATCATGGCCATCTCTTTAGATCGGAGGTTTTTGAAATGCCTTTTTTGAGAGGGATAGAAGGAAAACTTATTAGGTTCTATTTGGATCCCTTTTTTAAAAAATGTAAAACAAAAAACAGTTGTTAAGGGTGAGTCATGTAGGCGTTTTTCATTTGTTGTTTTTCAAAATCTTAAAACACTTCTGATAGCCTATGCGGAAAACAGTATTCTAAAAAAAAAAACATGTCCAGTAGGCTAACTAAAAAATTTCAAAAATTGGAATATCATATGTTCATTTTATTTCACATTTTAACCAAAAAATAATTTAATTAAACATTTTATTTAACATTAATTATAAATTATAATTTTTTATTAAATATAAGTTATAAGAAAAAGATTTAAAATCTTTAAAAAAGAAACAATAAAGAAAAAAAAAACATGAAATTAGCAGTGGATCTTCTCTTGGAGGAGCATATCCATGGCTAAAACGTCGGAGGAAGTGGGATCCTCATCCGGCGACACCGATCTAGCCAGATTGGCGTTTGCAGCTCCAAATTTCCTATGAAGAAGAAAAAAAAAAGGGTGAGTTTTTTTTATTTAAAAAAATGAAAAACATGTTTTTTGTATTTTTCAATTTTAATAATGGTTTTGTTTTGTTTTTTTTTTTTTTTTTGAAAACACAATGAAAAACGGTTAACGAACGCGTTTTTGAAATTGTTTGTTTACTTGTTTTTATAAAATCGTTTTTGAATATGAAAAACAATTTTTTTAAATTTATAACTAAAAAGTTGTTAAAAATAACAATTTACTATATTGCATCATTTTCAAAACAAGTTTTCAAAATAAATCACAACTTTTCTCTTTAAACAACTATTTTACCTGTTTTAAAAAATAATATCAAACATGTTTACATCATTTTCTGTTTTTAAAAAAACTACTTTTAACCAACGTTGCAAAACACATTTACATTTTTAAAACATAAAGTGGTTTGTAAATTAGGTTTCAAAAACATCATTTAAAGAAATGATATCAAATGTGTATTAAAGGCAACTAAGAGCATCTGTAATGTAAAAGTGGTTTTTATACTGATAATTGTCGACATGTCAACCAAGGGCGGACGGACAGGAGGGCTAACTTGGGCTATAATCGGATCATCTTTTTGAAAAACTAAAAAAAAAAAAAAAAAATCTCTAAATTAGCAAACCAATCCAACCTCACGTCAGTACATCACATCAGACCAAATCACACCAGCCCTCCTCTGCTCTCTGCTTTAAATCCCTGTCCCACACTTTTTTTTTTTTACAAAACCCACGCATCTTCTCTCATTTTGTCAAGTGTTATTGTGTTAATTAAAAATTAAAATCTCAAATTATAAGACAACATTGCAACAATTATCCATCTTCAATCCCAAAAGAAGAAGAAAAAAAAAATGCATACTTCGTTCTTGCACTCATAGGCCATTTTCTTAATTTTTAATTTATTTCTAATTAATAAATTAAGGTTTTAAGTTTGATATTTCTAATTTTGAGTCCATATTTTATCACTTCTAATGAAACCCTACTCAAATTTTGTATTTTTAGACACCGTGATTAACCGGCTAGTGATTAGCACAATCCAAAATATTTTACCTTTTTATTTTTTATTTTTTATTTTTATTTTTATTTTTATTTTTTTTTTAATGTTATCTTATCGAAATTTTATGTAATTTTATTTAGCATATGCATTTTGAGGTGTAAGACTTGTTCTGTCTCCTTATATAAGTGTACTTTGCTTTTTAACTAATGTAAGTTCTTTCTAAAAAATTGTAGTTTTGTTTTAGCCCACCTCAACAAAAAACCCTGAGTACACCCCTAATGTCAACAATGTCAAGAGACTTGTTTTCTATGTGGCATAAAAATAGACTTGATAGATAATCAACTCAAAATTTTGTCTATAATATTTTTGTTTAAAGAGAAAATCTTCCATAGGTTCGTCTCACCACCATTAGCCATGGGACGGACCAATAAAAGAATGACAAATAGGACAAGGGATACTATAAAAAAAAACCCTCTAGTTTGGGTTTTTGGTCAAAAACCACCTTCTAGTTTAGTTTTTAGCCAAAAACCACCCTTTAGTTTTTAATGGCCAAAAACCATCCTACCATTAACATTTCTAGCCAAAAATACCATTTTACCCCTATATTCAAACAATATTAAATAATATTAATTTAAATAAAACAATTATTTGATAAGAAACTAATATTAAATAATAAAAAAATCAAATACATTATTTTTTCCACAATATATTAATTAAAAAATAAAAATAATTTCCTCTTTTTCTCCATTCTCTCTCAATGGAAGGAGAGAGAAAAAGAATATTTTTATATATTTTTGTTAATTAATATTTTTTAATTGAATATTATTATTTTTTGTTTAAATTTGAATATAGGGGTAAAATGGCATATTTTGTTAGAAATGTTAATGCTAGGGTGGTTTTTGACTAATAAATTAAAAAATAGGGTGGTTTTTGGCCAATGAATTAAAAAACAAGGTGGTTTTTAGCCATTAAAAAACTAGAGGGTTGGTTTTTGGCTAATAACGAAACTAGAGAGTGGTTTTTGACAAAAAACCCAAACTAGAGGGGTTTTTTATTTTTTATTTTTTTATTTTTTTTTATAGTATCCCATAGGACAATCATAAATCATTAAAGCTATACATTCCTTTCTTTCCCAATTGCATTTCTCTCCTCTACTATACAAAATAGTGAAACACAATGTTCATTACAAAAATAATAAGGGTTAATTGCACAAACATACTCTCTATTTATCTAATAAAACTAAATTTCAAACAAATGCCCTATTCAAACACAAACATCCCAATTGGAATGTGCTTGGGGTATGGGAAGTCAATAGTGCCCTTGGGTAAAAGGTAGAGGTTATTTTGGTGGGTAAATTTTACAATCAACCCTGAATTTAGGTGTAATTGTATAAATATTTTTTTTCTAATAATTATATAAATATACCCTACCGTCATTTGACTTTTGTTAACTTTAACCTTTAACCATATTTGTATCCCAAAATGATTAAACTACATTTGAAAACTTATTTATCTTTTCTTTTATTATTTAAAAATATTAAAAAAATATTTACTTAAAAATTTGAAAAAATCATCACAATTTTTTTTTTTTGTTGCTTTTATTTTCTTTTTCTTTCCATCATTTTTTTTTTTAATACATTTTCCATGTCCCCAAACACCAAATTTTTAGATTTCAAAAAACAACTTTATCACCAAAACATTCAATTTCATACTCATCAACCCACAAACAATTTCATTTCACCAACACAATCAAAACCCACGAAACACAGCCATTTTTCTAGTTTTGTGGGTTATGATCGTGTTAAAAAAAATGATAGAAAGAAAGCAACAAAAAAATTGTACCGATTTTTTCAATTTTTTAAGTAAATATATTTAAATATATTTAAATAATAAAAGAAAAGATAAATAAGTTTTCAAGGGTAGTTTAGTCATTTCGGGATACAAATGTGGTTAAAGGTTAAAGTTAACAAAAGTCAACTGAAGATAGGGTATATTTATGTAATTATTAGAAAAAAATGAATATTTATACAATTACACCTAAATTCAGGGTTGTTTGTAAAATTTACCCACCAAAATAATCTCCACCTTTTACTCAAGGGCATCGTTGACTTTCCATACCCCAAACACATTCCAATTGGGATGTTTGTGTTTGAAAGGGCAATTGTTTGAAAATTTGCTTTATTAAATAAACAGAAGGTATGTTTGTGCAATTAACCCAAATAATAATAATAATAATAATAATAATCATAATAATAATCACCTTTTCTTTCCCCGATTGTAAATTTGTAATGTTCCACGTGCAAACTCATTTAAAATTTATTTCTTCTTTTTCAACTTTCTCACATGTCTTACACCTACCGCGGTCGTCTTCCCAAATTACATTTCCCTCTCTTACCATACAAAGACTGTGGTCAATGCACCCAAAAAAAAAAAAAAAAAAAAAAAAAAATCCCTTTTCTTTCCCCAATTGTAATATTCCACATGCAAACTCATTTAAATAGTGGTTCTCTCTTAAGTGATCTTTTATTTTAATTTCGGTAAGGACCTTGATGAAATTCCATCGATTTTTATGAATTTTGATTATTTATTTATTTATTCTTTGTGTGGATGATAAGTTCATTGAAATCTACATATAAAAATTATTTGAGAATTTTTCAAGCACTAAAACTATTTTAAAAAAATTCAGATCAAAATTCATAAAAATCGATATGATTTCATCAAAGTTTATACCGAAATTAAAAATGTCAAATGAGGAGTAGGGTGTTGTCAAAAAATGGGCCTCACAATTTTTTTAATATATTCTATACATATAATTAAAAAAAAAAAAGAATTGGGCCCTTCAGAGTCACAATTGTTTTTTGAGTGACGATATTGGCACCCCTCTAAAATTGTATGTGCACCCCTCAATCAGTATGAATGTACACAAACGAAGTTAAATTGCTTAAAGCATACCTAGAGGGGGGGGGGGGGGGGGGGTGAATAGGTTTTTACACCTTTTTTCAAACCCTTGAACAAACATCCGTTTGTCCCTCAAGGTAGCCTTACACACAACACAATAAGCCAAGGTAGACATACATAGACAATACGATGACACAATCATAAGAGAAATGTCTAAGTATATCAACAAGTCATGTGAGGTAAAATATCAAATAAACATAACAACAAAATAAGCTTGTATTTCATAAGATGTTCAATGTGTTACAAGAGTGAGCAAAATGTCACTAAACAAATATTACAATATACAAAAGAATCAAAGATACAAATTGATCTATAGAATGAATACACTAATCACACTATACAAAGACTTGGTTCACAATACATCACAAGTGAATATTATGAATCAAGACAATAAAATATACAATTAAAATATAAGAGAAGAGATAGAAAGAATTAACACAAGGGATTTTTTAACGTGGTAAAACCTCCAAGGAGGAAACATCCACGGGTTGAACTACAACCATTGGGTACTATATTATTGGAAAGTAAACATAGAACATTCACAAAGTGACCAATCTTTAGCTCACCCAACCTAGTGAAGTCTAAGCCTACCCAACCCTATTGGAAAGTATGAAATCCCTCAATGATGCGGAACCACCATATATTGGACAACACACTCAACCAACATCGATGGAAGATTAGAAATTCCTCAAGAGTGCATACACATCCCGTGTACCCCGCTCTATCGGAGTCTATGTCTAACCATACGCCTAGGCCTACCAATATGTTAGCCAACTCCCTATCCAAGGCACTCTTGCCTCTAGGAAGCCTCCCATGCATGACTATCCGAGTCCTCCCGACTCTAGCCATGACTCCTTGCTTACCTATCCGAGTCATCCCGACTCTAGGCAAGTCTTCTTGCTTGGCTATCCGAGTCATCCCGACTTTAACCAAGACTTCATGCCTTTTACAAGGACTTCCTAGTGTGATCATGTGAATGCAAATGATGCAAACATTCATTTCAACATAGAACATGTGATCAATACATTCTATGGCACAAATAGACCTAAACATGTGAAAACACAATTAATCAAGTCTAGATGCAAAAATACATGAATAGAAACCTAAGCATGTGAAACACCTAACACATACACTCAAAGTCTCATTCACACACATAACACTTGAATCACAAAATTTTCATTAAGTCCTAATTCAAGATGCTATCAATATACAATCAAAGACTAGATATATGAGATTAAAATCAATCAGTATACTAGACAAAAATATAGAGCAAGGTTTTTAGATTTACATCAATCAAAACCTATATTCTCTAAATCACAAACAAATACACAAATCCTTGATTTCTTCAATCAAAGGACCAAATCAAATCTCAAAGTCATTTTAACACAAAATTAATTCAATTAAGTATCAAACAACCTAAGATGCCATTCTAATCACAATACAACTCACAAACAAATGTAAAACCTAGAATCATAAAATCTAGTCAACATAAGTCCACAAATTGAGATTCAATTGGAATGATAATCAAGCTACCTTTTCAAATAGCTTTCATAAAATAATAACATAGATATAGAAGAAGAAACCCCAAGCATTTGGAAGGTCAAATAACAAGAAATCCCTAAGATGAGACCATTACCTCGGATTTTGAAGCTGGTTCGGAATTCAGTGATCAACCACTGGAAATCACGATCAAACAGCTACCAAACCACTTGGAGATGTTACAGGACTCAAATACGAACACTCTCCAACTTGAATCACTCAAATCCGACTCCGAATGAGGAAGATATGGTGTTTTGAAGTTTGGAAAAATTGGAGAGAATGCCTTACGGGAAAACCAGAATTTTTCTTCTTGGAAATTCAAAATGAGAGAGAGAGGGAAGAAATAGGAGGAGAGAGAAAAGATTTTTCGGCCAATCACGTGGTGCCACATCACCCCCAGGCCGTGGGGGGCGCGTGGCCCACACGGGAGCAGAGGGTGCTCCAGGCCGTGGGGCCCACGGCCTCAACCACGGCCAGCCCATGTGGCCCACGGCCTGGGCTGTCCTCTCCCGCGCTCCCTCGGTTCGTCGGCCCGTATCTCGGGCGTCCGAACTCCGAATTCGAATCCATTTTCGGATTACGAACCGTGACTCTCTCATGCAAGAAAACGACTATACAACTTTGAAAAACGGTTGAGAAATCATCTCGGAAATCATCGATGAAGTCAACACAACGTAAGAGAACGTAAAGTGGCATAGTCAACACGTTTGGACTCGAAACCTTATGAATGAGTAACCGAAACGACCGGAACTCAATAAGGCATTGAATAAGAACATGTTCAAGTCCTAAACACAAAATACGGAAACATACAAACACAAATACACACACATATGCTAGTTTCCGGACATAGTCCTAGAAAATGCAAAACACAAAGTTTATTAACTAAATGTGAATGCATGAGCATATTTTGCCAAGTGTGTGAAAGTGAAATGTAAATGAAATAAAATCATGAAGGGACACACAAGAATGATATGTGTGAGTGTGTGCCTAGCCTTGTAAGAGATAAGAGGTCTTTGAATACCTTTGTAGACCGATAATGTCCGAAACTCTTAAAAGCCGGCAACTTGAACGAATAATGGTTGAGACGTCCTTCGTCTTCGAAATCCTTCATTTACTAACCACTAAACATTACAAGTAAAACACGTTTTGATATGGAATTAATGCCAACACTAATTATCAACCTAACAACAGTATATTTTCAAAATTACAATATTACCCTTATTTAAAATGATTAATATAATTATATGGTGTACCATATTAAAACATTATTTAATATTTTGAATATTTTAACATTTATTATAATTAATTAAAAAATAAAAATGATAGTGATTATTTAACTAATTATTATTATTGTTAAAAAAAATTAAAAAGAGAAAACCATTGATTTAATTTAAAAAAAAAAAAAAAACTAAAATGAAAATGTTAAAAAAAAAAAATGGAGGTTGTAGCCTCTTCGGCTCTTCCATCCCATGATTCCAAATAGTCAAACACAGATAGAAAAAAGGAAAGGAAAAAAAAAAAAAAAAAAAAAAAAAACTAGTAGCTTTTCGAAATATTGAATTAAAAAAAAAATTGAAGAACTTCATTCAACAAAACTGGAAAAGGATATATATATCATCATCTGTAAGCTTATAAAGCCAACCAGTAAAAATGTAAAATTAACAATCCAAACAATAATACATCATGAATTTGAAGGACCTGTGCTCTTTCCTTTTTGTTATTATTATTATTATTATTTTTGCATTTTAATTATATTATAAGTGATTAATTTATCATATTTTTCAATAGAAATTAAAAGAAAGGGCATATTTGGTAATATGCGGGGTATGCTTACAAATTATAATATTTCGAAAATTGTTAATGGGGTGTAAATACAAATAGGGGTGCACATGCAGATTTTTAGGGGTACAAATATCGTTACTTTTTTTTATTATTATTATTTTTTTAACATATTTTATACATATAATTAAAAAGAGTGGCGATAATGACAACCCTAAAAAACTGTATCTACACCCCTTTCGTAATCACACCCATCAAAATTATAAAAAATCACTAATTTGTAAATAAACCCCGCTTAATGCCAAAAATACCCTTTCTTTAATTATACTTATTGTATTTTTGTAAGTACACACCACCTATGACTATTACTATTTTATTTAATCAACTTTATTATTATTTCAAAAAAATTTGTTATCTTTAATTCTCTTACTATTCTTTCTCTTCCCTACTTTTTTTTTTCTCTTCTTGGTTTTTTCAAAATCAAACTCCATTTTTCATTAAAAATCCATTTAAAGATTTTTTTTTATATGTATATTGGAGAATCACTTTCTGTTTGAGAGAGTTGTAGGAATACAAGATTTGTGTCATCTCCCAATTGATGTGAAAGTAGATAGGTGTTAAATGATATTTCAAAAAAAAAAAAAAAAAGATAGGTGTTCGATGAAATTGAAGAACATCTAATTTTTTTTTTTATTTTTTCTTAACAAGAAAGAACATATAATATTGATAACTAAAAATAAAAAAAAAAGTTTAAAGCGTGTTTGAAAGAAAAAAAAAATATATATAGATAATTTAAAACTTTTACTTTTTTCACACCCAAATTTGTCTCATGATTTTGATTCATTTTCTATACTTAGCAATCAATTTGTATTTTCTTAAAAGAGATTGAAAATATATTTAAAAGAGAATCTAGGGTTTATTAAAATGGAAAGAGTTTTTATGATATATATTAATATCAAACCATTAATAGGAAAAAAAAAAATACAAAAGATTAAAATAGGAAACTAATTAATAATTATTGGTGGGTGTGCTAACAAACAATTAGTCCTTAAGGCTATTATTGGATTTTTAAAAAATATACTAATTTAGGGTGTACATATGATTTTTAAGGGGTGCAAATATCGTTACTCAATTAAAAAAAAGAATTGGGTCATTTAGAGTCACAATTCTTTTTTCTATGAACTATAACAACTCACAATAGGTATAAACTTATATACCTAAAACCCAATACTACATATTAGCTTTAATAGAAAAAAATTGAGGCCCAGGGCGGTTGCACTTGGTACACCACCCCAGGGCCGGCCCTGGTAAACATCATTGGGAACTCAGATCACAAACTCAAAAATATAGAAAACTCATATTTTCTACTGTAATAAAAAAATTTGACACCAAAAAGCAACTGATTGAATAAGAAAATTGAAAGATGAATAGATTAAAAAGAATTCGCAGTTAAACACTTATATTTTTCAGAATCAAGTGAAAATAGAACTTTAAAAATACATTTGGTGAACGCAAATTTGATGGTGGTGAGTGAAAATCGTTTTAAATTTTTTAAAGTAAAAGATCACTAAAAACACATACATTGTGGTTACATTCAACTTTATGAGTGTTTTTTTTAATAAAGATTTTGTGTTTTAAACTCAAATGGTGAAGGATAAAGACAAGCAATGTTTTTGGGTGGAATGAAAAACTTGGTTTAGTAGAGAATGAAAAACTTGTGCCGGCGAGATAATTTTGTAATTGGAATTTTTTTTTGTGTGGGTAATCTTACAAAATTCTCTTCTTCTTGTTGTTAACAGCGATGTTATTGGATCAAATTTCGGCCTTTAGATTTCAATCCAAGGATGTATAAAAATTAAGGATTTAAAAATTAAAACAAAAATAAACAAACTCTCTCTCACGTAACTGCCTCCACAAGGCTAAACCCTTAATTATTTATGATAAATTATAAAAAAGGTAAATGAAAAATAAAAATACTTTAGGGCCTGTCCTGTAACGTTTTTCAAAGGGTGTTTTTGTTTTTGGATTACGAAATAAAAATGAGAATGAAAACAGTGTTTTTGGTTTCAGTTTCGAAATCCAAATACGCGTCTGGTAGCAAATCCTAGAAGTTGTATTCCGAATATGAAAACGTAAAAAACGCGTCTGGTATCATTTTACAGGCCTAAATTAAAATTAAAAAAAAAAAGAAGCCTAAATTAAAATAAATTAAAATGAGTTGATTTTTTTTTTTTTTTTTGGGGGTCAGTTATGGGCAACGCCCAGAGGGAGAGAAGAATTTCTCTGAACGCCCTTGCTGCCATTGCCGCCACCACCGAACGGCCACCGTAGCCACCGCCTTCGAACGGCCGGTCATAGCTTCTGCCGCCGAGGAACCCATTCGAACTGGATCTGACGATCGCGCCGCCTTCGTAGCTTCCACGATCACGCCGTTCCTGGTCGAACTACATTTGACGGACGGCGATGCGACGATCGTGTCGGTCGGGAGGTTCGCGGCGGAGATCGGGTAGTGGCGGCGTCGGAGAAGGAACTTCGCAAAGCTAGGGTTTGAGTGTTGGCAACTGTGACGGGAAGAAGAAGAAGAAGAAGAAGAAGAAAACAGTGAGAGATTCGAAGAAGAGAGAAGGAGAAGAAGAAGAACAGTGACAGATTTGAAGAAGAGAGAAGGAGAAGAAGAAGAAGAGGAAGAAGAGGAAGAAGGACATCGGTGGAAGAAGAAGAAAAAAAGAAAAAAAGAAAAAAAGGAAAAAAGAAAAAAAATTTTAGTTTTTTATTTAGATTGAAAAACAAAACGAAAAACAAAATGAAAAACATAAAAAAGTTGTTTTGGAAATTTTTCACTTTTAACACTGTAGTTGTTTTTGTTTTTGTTTTTGTTTTCTAAATAAAATGGAAAACAAAATGGAAAACGATAACGAACGCGTATTCAAAATTGGATTTGGAAAACAAAAACGAAAACAGCCCCTGTAAAACGATACAGGACAGCCCCTTAGAAACTATATTTTTCCGTTTTTTCGTTCCGATACAACAGGAACCACTTGCAAGTTGCAAATAAACATTTGACAACTCACTGTATAATTTGATAATCCAATAAATTCCTCGTGACTCACGGGCCTGTGCTAAATGAGAGAATAGAAGAGGTCCCTTGTTTGTTCTGTAAAGAGCAATCCTTCCCATAGTATCGGCCAATTCCATCATTTTCTAAAGTATTTTTTACAACTTTTTAGCACTTTTATTCGGAAATGGAGTGTACGGTACTTTTTATTTTACTTAAAAAATGGTGGAGGGTGCTTCTCTAGCTTTCGACATATAAAATGTATTTTCGTTATAATATATTTACAATATTAAAATATTTTTTTAGAGATAATAATATTAAAATACTAAATTAAATATTTTTTTGGACACTGAAATATTTGTTAAACTTTTTTGTTTTGATTTTCAAACTTTTCCTTTCTTAATTATTTTCTTCCTCTCCCAGTCTCTCTTTCATTACATTGACCCTGGACCACGGACCACTAAGGCAACCCCCTTGAGGTTCTCGGTCTCTCTTTCAATACATTGATTTTTTATATATTTTAAGGTGATGTGCCAGCTAGGTGAGCCAGGTACATCCAAGATTTTCTCGACACAAAATACAATGATCTCATGCTATCCAAAGTATGGGCAGCATCCATCTATAAAATCCTGCTATTTATTTGCCTTGGCCAAGCAATCCTGATTCCTGAGAGAGCTAGCTCAGAGATAAGGAAAGATTAATCACAAAAGAGAGTGAGAGTGATATGGATTCTTTGGTTCCCGCAGAAAACTGTCCTCATGCAGTTTGTGTTCCATTCCCAGCTCAAGGCCATGTCAATCCTATGCTAAAACTAGCAAAACTACTCAACCACAAAGGCTTTCATATAACTTTTGTAAACACAGAGTACAACCACAATCGCTTGCTTAGATCCCGTGGACCTGACTCTCTCAATGGCACCCCCACCTTCCGTTTCGAGACGATCCCAGATGGCCTCCCTCCGTCCAATGCCAACGTCACGCAAGACGCCCCATCTCTCTGTGACTCCACTAAGAAAACCTGCTTAGCTCCCTTTCGACAACTTCTTTCCAAACTCAACAACACATCTTTGTCAAATGTTCCACCAGTCACCTGCATCGTATCTGATTGTATTATGAGCTTCACTCTCAAAGCTGCTCAAGAGCTCAACATCCCCAACGCGCTTTTGTGGCCAGCAGGTGCTTGTGGTTTCATGGGTTTTTTGCACTATCGAACTTTAATTGAAAAGGGTCTTGTCCCTCTCAAAGGTACATAACCCTCCTACATGTTATATTTATTTGACACGACTTGCATAAGTAGTTTGTGGCTTCAAGACACATTTATTAACTGTTTTTAATTTATTTTTTTCTCATAAAATTTGTAGATCTAAGCGATTTGACAAATGGGTATTTGAATACTGTTATTGATTGGATACCGGGCATGGAAGGTATAAAGTTGAAGGACCTGCCAACCTTTATTAGAACTACAGATCCAGATGATATTATGATGAATTTCTGCCTTGGAGAAGTCGAGAATGCTCGTAATGCATCCGCACTCATTTTCAATACTATTTATGATTTAGAGGGTGAAATTTTGGAGGCAGTTTCTTCCACTTATCCTCCTATCTACACCATCGGTCCTCTTCAGCTTCTCTTGAATCATGAGATTTCAGATGATGATAATTCTTTGAGTGCCATTAAATCAAATCTGTGGAAAGAACAACCTGGATGTTTGGAGTGGCTTGATACGAAGGAATCAAACTCAGTTGTTTATGTCAATTTTGGCAGTATTACTGTCATGACAGAACAACAACTAATGGAATTTGCTTGGGGTCTTTCAAACAGCAAGGTAAACTTTTTATGGGTTATTAGGCCTGATCTAGTCATTGGTGAATCGGCCATCCTTCCTCCAGAGTTTGTTGCGGAAACCAAGGAAAGGAGTCTCCTAGCAAGTTGGTGCTCACAAGAACAAGTTCTAAACCACCCAGCAATTGGTGGGTTCCTGACACACAGTGGTTGGAATTCGACCGTAGAAAGTTTGAGTATTGGTGTGCCCATGTTATGTTGGCCATTCTTCGCTGACCAACAGACCAATTGTTGGTTCTGTCAGAACAAATGGGGTATAGGCCTGGAAATTGACTCTACCTCTAATAGAGATGAAATTGAGAGATCGGTGAGAGAATTGATGGAAGGAGAGAAGGGAAAACAAATCAAGAAGACAGCGATGGAATGGAGATTATTGGCAGAAAAGGCTGTTATTGCTCCTAATGGGTCATCTAAGCTCAATCTTGAGAAGATGATAAAGGAAGTACTGCTCACTTCACACAGCTCTATCATTTGACATGTACTTGTCATAAAAGACAACTATATATGCATGTGGGGAGATGTCCATTTGTGGACAAAATAATAAAAAGATGTAATTGTTTGTAGTAGAAATCCATCCGTATAAATTAATTGAGTAGGCATTTGCTACAAAAATGTACTGCATAAGCAATCGAAGGATTCATGTTATGTGTTCAAGAGTGGTCCTCTTTCATGTGTTGTACTTGCCCTTTTTCTTGAGAGCATCGTTGCATGCGCGGTCAAATTTGTTTTCTAAAATCCTTACATTTCAAAATAATAGAATTCATACTGTCTTACTTTAATTGGGTTCTAAACTGTAAGCGCTGAACTGCCTCCATCTTTGGGCCGTCTAATGGTTAAGCCCCTCACACCCACACCATAAGGTTGTGGGTTTGAGTCTCTTCCCCACCTCCAAAAACTCGAATTATTGTAATATTAAATAAATAAATAAATAAAATCTTTAAGAGGTGAACTTAAAGGTTAAGAATATATAGCTATTTAGTCGGACACTAGTTAAAATAATGCAGATTCTGTAATTATAGGGCAGAAAAATTATACAGCATTTTTTGGGGAATGACTTTTGGAATTAACACCACTTTAATAACTCTAGTTTAACTAGCACCAAAGATTGATATCGGATAAAAATACCGCCCACTTTTCTATAATTATCTCTTACCAGTCCTTTTTTCTTTTTTCAAATACCTCTAATGATGGAGAACTCAAAGCTCCATCAATAGAGGTTAAACAGACCTCTAAAATCACCATTGTCATCTTCGTCGAACAGCTTCTCGAGCCTTCGTCGTCTAGTAATGGCGTCGTCTTTGTCGTTTCACATGACAAAATCCGGAGACTAAATCAACTTGAAACGAAGGCACGACGAACTTAGATGAGTAGTCACCAGCGACTAAATCGAGCCTTCGTCGCACCTTCTCGGGCCTTCATCTTCAAATTTTGTCGAGTTGTTGTTCCGAAGACGAAGGCTCAAGAAGGCACTCGCACGATGAAATCCAAAATTAGATGAGAAGCTGTTGGACGTAGCCTTGAGATGTTGAAATCCGGAGACTAAAACGAGTGTTCGTCGTCTGAAAACGGGATCGTTCTCCATTGATGGAGATAGGTCGACCTCCAATGATGATGGATGCAAAAGACAACCTACAAAAAGAAATTTAAAAAAGTCTTATTTTTCCCAGTAAAACTTGAATTTGTAAAAATGCCCCATAAGTCGCGAATATTCAAAATAAGTCTCGAATTTGCCCCAATAAGTCTTGAATTTGCCCAAATAGATCTCGAATTTACAAAACAACTCTTGAATTTTCCCAAATAGATCTCAAATTTACTGAATAAGTCTTGAATTTTCCCAATTAGTCTCAAATATTACCTCAATAAGTCTCCAATTTTACAAAATAAGTCTCGAATTTGTAAAAGAAAAAACAAAACAAAACAAAACAAAATTTACAAAGGAAAGAACGAAGTGAGGGCATTTTTGTCTCAAACCATACTTTGGTGCTATTTAAACTTAAGTTATTAATTTGGTGCTAGTATGAAAACCAGAGGAGTAAAGAGTGCTATTTACACCCATTTTCTCATAATTATATGTCATTGTTAATTAGGTCACATATGCATTCTTATTGATATAAGAATAATTACATATTTACATTGAAACACCTGCTATTTAACTAAACTATTCGATCGTAAAATGGGATTGATCTAGAGGTAATTCCGTGTGACACACACATCAATGACGTTATGAATTTGAGTCATGTTGATAATTAAAAGATAATAACATAGAGTTTTGTCTTTTAATTACAACAAGATATGACTTTTAAAATAATATATATATATATTTTATGAAAAGTAATTATTAAGGTAGTGTTTGTTTTTTTTTTTTTGAAATATGAATCGATCTAAACTTTACTTGTTTATTTTTTATTTATGAGGTTTGAATAACAATATATGAAAAGTAATAAAAAAAACACTTATACCCTTAACATTTATTAATTTAAAATATTTATATTTAAAATAAAGTTAATGAAATTTAGTGGATGAGCTGTTGACTCTTTAGCGACTTCATGTCTCTGGTTGTCCTTCTAGGGCTTACGCATTTTAGAGGTTATTTGGCGTCCTCTTTGCCCGGTTGTCTTAAGGCTAACATTGATGGATCTGTTTTTGGTAGTCCTAGTCTTGTGATTGTGTAGGGGTTTTTCATACTTGTAGAGGCTTTGTTAAGGGCTGCTTTGCTAAGTTGCTTGGAAATCTTGTTGTAGGACTAATGATAGTGGTGGTCTTGGTGTTAAAGACCTTGGCATTCTTAATAAGGTCATGCTTAAGAAGTTCACATATCTTTGGGCTCGTTTTTTCACCTAGGATCACAGACCTAGAACGTGGTATGTTGTTTCTTTTGTTTGGCCAGGGCTAAAATTGCATTATACTCCCCTGATGCTTGAGTCTAGGTGGTTGGTTGGTCGTCACTCTAAGGTTCGTTTTTGGATGGATAACTAGTTGGGAGATCCATTGATTGATCTAGTTGAGGATAGATCATCATTACAACCTCCCCTGGATTCTGTTCTGGGTGCTATTTATTCAAATGCTACAGGTTGGGATATTCCTTCTTTTTTTCACATTTATCACCCAGATGTTGCTTATGAGATTGAGAAGGTGGTGGTAAACATTGACCCAGACTCGTTAGTTTGGACTTGTTCCCTGGATGATGTTGTTTTTTGTAAATCTACTTATGATTCTCTTTCTGAGGTTATGAGTTCTGTTTTTTAGGGTAAGCAAATTTTGGCGTCTTTTATTCCTCTTTCTTGCTTTATCCTCGTTTGGCGCTTGTTTCATAGTAAAATTCCTACGGACATTGCGTTGCGTGCCGGAGGTTATATTTCCCTATCTCGTTGTTGGTTTTGTTGTGCTGCAGATGAAGACTTAAGACATATGTTTCTTGACTGTCCTTTTGTTCGTGGGTTGTGGGATGTTGTATCCTCTACATTTGGTCATAAGCTTAAGTTTGATGGTACTTGTTTAGACCTTTGGCAGAAGGTGATGAGGGTTGTTTTTAGCACTCAATTAAAAGCTCTCTGACGGGCTTCTATCATCATGATTTTTTGGGTGGTGTAGCTCCTCCAGAATCAATCTACCTTTGAGGGTGGCAAACCTATTTTTACTGATGCTCTTTCCTTGATTTATCGTTCCGTTCACGAGGCAGACTCTTTTCAGTCTGGCACTATGAAGAATTCAGTGGATGAACATCAGTCTCTTTAACGGTTTCATGTCTTTGGTTGTCCTTCCAAGGCTCCTTGTATTTTAGAGGTTAATTGGCACCCTCTTTCGTCGGGTTGTCTTAAAGTTAACACGGACGGGGCTGCTTTTGGTAGTCCTAGTCTTGCTAATTGTGCAGGGGTTTCGTTAAAGGTTGCTTTGCTATTCCTCGTGGTCTCTGCTTTGCTTTTGAGGCTGAATTGGCTGCTGTCGTCCACGCTATTGATTATGCTTGGACTTTTGGATGGCATCGGTTATGGTTGGAGAGCGATTCGACTTTTGTAGTGGATATCCTTCGTTCTAGATCTCATATGGTTCTTTGGCGTGCACCCTGCTTAGGATAGATGTTTGAGCTTAATCTCTCAAATGAACTTTGTTGTCACTCATATTTATCAGGAAGGTAACCAAGGTGCAGATAGTTTAGCATCGTCTCTTCTATATGGTGGTGGACCGCTCCAAATTTTTGCAATTCCTTTATTTTCAATGATTTTTTTAGTAGACCTTCTTTTAGGTTCTATTGATCTGTTTTCTTCTTTTGTTTTCTTTTCTCTGTTGTTCTCTTTCTTTTTCTTTAATAAAATGTTAGGATGAGGTTGATTTTGATCCCCAACAACCTTATATATATAGGCTGTTTTGCTATTCCTCTTGGATTCTGCTTTGTTTTGAGGCTGAGTTGGCCGTTGCTGTCTATGCTATTAATTTTTCTTGGAACTTTGGCTAGCATCAGTTATGGTTGGATAGTGATTCAGCTTATGTGGTAGTGTCATCCTTCGTTCTAGGTACTATAAGGTTCCTTGGCGTTGGCGCCCTGCTTGGGATAAGTGTTTGAGATGGATGATGGTTACGAAATAATTATTTTTTTTAAAAAAAACACATAGATAAAACATTTGTTTTAAAATATCTCCAATCGTCCATCATTGTGATGGACAGTTGGGATTAAGAGAAATTATTAAAAAAAAAAAATGGGTGGAGATTGGATCTCCATCGTCCATCATGACCAGATCCATGAAGATCTCCATAGATCTCCACCACCCCCACCGCTGTTCGCGACACCCACTCAAATCTAAGTTCCACCTTTGCACTTGCACCGTACCGGTCGATTTTAAACAAGATAGATATACAAAAGGGTATGGCTACTTTGTTTTTTTCAAAAGCAAGATTTATTCAGCCGAATCACGACAGAAAAACTAAACAACAAGGGACAGACCAGGACAAAACCCACAATAAACCAAAAACAAGAGCACCCACCGAGAAAGAACAAAACAAACAAAGCACCAAAACAGAGCACTAAAAAAAGAAAGACCAAATAAATAGCAAAACACAAAACATAGCACCCTTAATACAGACTCCAGCTAAGAATATTCCCTTCACCACTTGAGCCTCTTTTGGCTAGAGAATCTGCGAAAGA
This sequence comes from Acer saccharum, assembly GCA_030490815.1. NCBI lineage: Eukaryota > Viridiplantae > Streptophyta > Magnoliopsida > Sapindales > Sapindaceae > Acer > Acer saccharum. The sequence goes on from CM059872.1 coordinate 32,810,638, forward strand.
ATTGGAGACTCTAGACCTGAAAACCAAGTTGCCTGATCCATACTGCTCAAGAAGCAACGAATGTCCAAAATCGACTACAGGTGCTTCAGATTACCCAGGTTGCTACTATCAATCCATGAAACAGTCGTCTTAGAGTTGCTTATAATCACAATTCTCTTACCCTCCAATTTTGGTATGGAAACACACAAATAGCACGCTTTAAAAATATCTTGAACTTCCGTAAAGATGGCCTCTTGAATACCAACATTAGCCGAAAAAATACACAAAACTTTTCCATTATGATCACGCAAGACACCCCCAATACCTGCTTGACCTGGAGAGCCCCTAGTCGACCCATCAACATTAAAACTCAGAACTTTCGACGGCGAGGAATCCAATCTTCCAGCTTGTAACAATAAAATTGTACCTTGTAACAGTGTTGAAGTTTCATGTAACAACGTAATTAATATGGGTAACAAAATATTTGTACAATGTAACGAGTTTCGTGTAAAAAATTGTAATTAAGATGTTTCTGGTAACAATTTAACATTGTAACAAATTTGATGTGAAATGTAAGGATAAATATTTCTGTGTAACAATATATATATATTGATTGAACAAGGGAAACACAACAAGGGAAAACAAAACAAATAGAAAAGCAAAGAAAAAAACAAACAGCAACACAACAATCTATCTAGGCTTATCAGCCAGCACAAGAGCATTAATGCAAGAAAGGAAGTCTTCCATCCAAAAGGTGTTCTCAGCAATCTCCAGCGCATGCTTAGCTAAGATTTGGGCCACACCATTAGCTTTCTTGGAGGTGTGAACAAATTTTACATTCCTCATGTTAGAACTTAAGGACCTGATGTCATCCAACAGCACACCATTTTCAGAAAAGTTATAATGACTTTCATTAATCCATTTTACAACCAGAGCTTCATCCATCTCAAAGATGCATAGGGCCAAGCCACAATCCACACTGAAATGGACACTTTTCAGCATAGCAGTGAGGTTGTCTGATTTGGAATTCAGGTTAACTAGAAGAGTTTAGGCGTAGGAAGTAAGGATATCGCTATTAGAATCCCGAATGACCACCCCAATACCAGTCCGACCACCAACTCTATCCACCAGAGCAGTACAATTAGCCTTATAAACCTGTCCACATGCGGAAGCCATCTACCCAACACTTGGTTTCTAGTAGGCAACAAATCCTCACCATTATTTAAACTGGCATTGATAAAATCATTCAAAAAGGCCTTGCTCCAATTACACACATCATCCATGCTCCCCAGTTTGGATCCATGAGCAATAGAGTTTCTACTATACCAGATTCTCCAAACCACAACACAAAATAAACCAACATCTTTCCTATTCGCAGGAGAGGCACGATCCACCATAAACTCAAGAAAATTGGCAAAACGACCAATATGCTTCCCACTCAAATTGAACCAGTCCTTACAGATATTCTTCAGTTTAGTGCACTCCCAAAGAGCATGAAGGGTGGTTTTAATACTGACTTTACAAGCATCACATATGCCACTCGTTTGAACCTCTCTACGTTCAATATTGAACTTGGTAGGGATCTAGTCATGACAAGCTTTCCAAATGAATATCTTAACCTTCAGAGGGATCCCAAGCTTCCATAAGAACGTCCACTAGGTAGTAGATGGATGATAGTTCGAGGAGCTTGTGCTAGACATAAGGTTACGCGTGATCCAGTAGCCACTTTTAACCGTGTAAGATCTTTTCCCATCGTAGTGCCACATAATGGCATCTTTCCTATCACCATTACCTATAGGAATCTGGGTAATAACATTCACATCACAAGGGATGAAATGATCCTTAAGCATCTGCATATTCCATCCACCAGAAGGCGTGATAAGCTGACAAACCTTAGCCTCAAGATTCAGCTTGGGGGGCAAGATGGTTTTTAAAGTGGAAGGTATAGGAATCCATTTATCCTTATAGATGAAAATAGAATCCCCATTTCCCACACGCCACATGATCCCAACATTTAATAATTCTTTGCCCCACACTAGACTTCTCTAAACAAATGAAGCATCAGTATTACACTTGGCCTCAATGAAATTTCCATCTTTAAAATAGCACCCATTAAGCACCTTGGCAGCTAGAGATTCAGGATTTTTGAGGATCCTCCAACACTGTTTGGCAAGGAGAGCTCTATTCAAAGTTTCTAGGTCTCGGAAAACAAGATCTCCCTCACTCTTAGCTTTACACAACCTATTCCAAGTGCACCAATGAATTTTCCTATGATTATCTCTAGTCCCCTACCAAAACCTCACACATAATCTATGAATCTCAGTAATTAAGTCTTTTGGAAGACGGAACATGCTCATGGTGTACATTGGAGCCGCTTGTATGATAGCCTTGACAAGGATCTCTTTCCCATTGGTTGAAAGTAGTTTTTCACCTTACCCTTTTATTTTATTCCAAACCCGATCAACAATAATCGCAAATAATTTCCTTTTGTTCCTACCAGAGAAACACAGGAGACCCAAATAGCTCTCATGGCAATTCACCAACTTGATCCCAATCAAAGCAGCAATTCTCTCCCTCTCCCTGGCTGAAAAGGACGGGCTAATGCACATGGCTAACAACAGCCTGTCCCGAAGCTTTCCCATAATCTTCCAGGATAGTTTTGACAGCCAAACAATTCCTGTCATTGGCCTTGGTGAAAATTAAGAAGTTGTCATCAAAGAAAAGGTGTGTAATGTTAGGACCACCTCTACTGCAACTAAAACCAGAAAAATCACCCTTTAATTGAGCCATTTGAATCAAGTTGCAAAGACCTCCAGCACAAAATAAAAAGAGGAAGGGAGATAAGGGGTCTCCATGCCTGAGACCTCTAGTAGGCTTAATGTTACCACAAACTTCTCTATTAATACTAAAAGAATATGTCACCGAAGAAACACACCTCATTATTAGGTTAACCCATTTATCTGAAAAACCAACTTTTCGTATCATATCCTCCAAGGAAACCCATTTCACCTGATCATAGGCTTTAGCCATATCCAATTTGATAACCATAGAACCACGCTTCCTTTTCCACCTCTTCAATATGTGTAGGCACTCAAAACCGACAATAGTGTTGTCCAAAATAAGGCAGCCAAGAACAAACGCACATCGCGTCTTAGAGATTAAGCTGTCACGAATAGTTTTCAACCTATTAGTCACAGCCTTAGCGATAGCCTTGTAAATGACGTTGCAGAGGCTAATGGGTCTATAATCTGATATGAAAATCGGGCTTTGGATTTTTGGGATGAGGGATATAATTGTATTGTTCATCCCATCAATAGAGGCACCATCATTAAGCACACTTAAGCAAGCATCAGTCACACACTCTCCAACTGAATCCCAATATCTCTGGTAAAAGATGGTAGGGAGACCATCACTTCCAAGGGCTTTGAGGGGATTCATATCAAATATAGCCCTTCTAACCTCATCTTTAGTGAAAATGGAATCCAATCGACGAGAGGAACAAGCATCCAAACGTGGGAGAATGCCATCAAGCACCTTATTCATATCTTGTTGCGTAGGGTTGCTGGAATTAAAAAGATTCATGAAATACTAGCTAGTTATCCTAACGATGTCCTATTTTGAATTTCTCCAAACTCCCCCATCATCCATGAGACCCGTGATTCTATTTCTAGCCTTTCTAGCCTTTCTAGCCTTTCTAGCAGAGGCTTTAGAATGGAAGAAACGGGAGTTCTGATCCTTATTCTTGAGTCAATCCATTTTCGCTCTTTGTTTCCAGTACCTTTCTTCAATATCAAGAACCTCATCAAAGTTAGCCTCAAGCCTATTCATAAACTCCCAGGATAGAGGCACATCAGCTTTGCAAGCAATAGACAAGGCCTCTCTCTTAGACTTAAGATTTTTCCTCATCTCGCCACGCTTCTTAATGTTCTAGGAGGAGAGAAATTCTCCACATCTCTCAATTTTACTCAAGATGTCATCAACTTTATTGCTTCTAGTAGCCTCCTCCAAACCGAGTTCACAATTCCTCTGCATTCATTATCCTTAATCCAGCATTCTTTGGAAAAAAAAAACCTTCTCCCTTTTCTAGCTAGAGGTGGATGAATGGGCTGGGTACTATCAATGAAACCAAGCACCAACGGCCTGTGATCCGAGCCCTAAAATTCAAGGTGGTTAACCAAAAATTGACTGAACAAATTCTTCCAACACCAGTTACAAAAACTTCTATCCAGTCTTTCCATTATTCTCGAAGATCCATCCCTCTTGTTGCTCCAGGTAAATTTCGGTCCGGCCCCATGTCCTTAAGCTCACAGTCTTCCAAGGCTTCCCTGAAATCAGATATGGCTCTCCAATTTCTATCAACTCCACCACATTTTTCACTGTCACAAAGGATTTCATTAAAGTATCACGTAACAACTCATTTTATATAGGTAATAAAATATCTGTAGAGTAAATTGCAGCCAACCTCCCTGAGGTTTGGCCTTTGACAACCAAAAACAACTTTATCATTAATTGATAATGACCTCCCCTACCATTAGTCAAAGCTAGTCAAGTTTAACCGTTGACTAGATTTGATCGCTCCAAATACCTAAATGACCATGAATAAAAAAAAAAAAAAAAAAATCTGATTTTAAAATATATAAATATATGAAAACAAATTTGGATCTCTACTATAATTTTTTTTTTTGAAAATTACAAATTAAAAAAAAAAAAAACATGAAGACATAAGTTGTATCTCTATATTTTTCTTCAAATTCAAATTCTAAAAAATTAATCCAACAACCTTTTCTTCAGATAATTTTTTCTTATTCCATATGGATTCCCAAAATTTTCTTCATATTCAAGTTTTTTAGATTTTTCAAAACTAAAAAAAAATCTGGCTCATCTAAATCTGATCTAACAACATTCTCTTCTTCTATTGATGTATTTCTAGATTTTTTTCTTCAGATTCAAGTTTTTTAGATTTTTCAAAAAAAAAAAAAAAAAAAAAATGTGGCCAAGATGAATGGTGAAGATTTAAAACTTTTAAATCTATTTTTTTTTTAATAAATAAAAAGGCTTGAAAGGGTGAAAATACCCTTATCTCTGTTAGGTTTGACTAACTTTGACTAATGGAAGGGGAGGTCATTGTCAATTAAGCATAAAGTTGTTTATGATTGTCAAAGACCAAACCTCAGGGAGGTTGGCTGCAATTTGCTCAATATTTGTACATTGTAACAGTTTTCACATATAAATTTATAATTAGAATGTATGTGGTAACGATTTAACGTTATAACAAATTTGACGTGGGGTGTAACGATAAAGCTGTATACTGTGACAACTAACTTATGATATGAAAAAAAAATCAATTTTATGTACTAATGTGGTAACCTGTGCAAAAGGTTGCAGGTAAGGTATTATTTAAAAAAATTTTTCCTTTTCTTTTAATTACATCCACTAAATTTTATTTTATTTAATCCAACAACTCTTATTCAATACTATAAGGGCCTGTTTGGTGCGTAGGTTTGGACTGAGATTGGACTAATTTAGTCCTAGTCCTGCGTTTGGTGATTATCTGAAGCATTGGACTATTAATCCTAACTTCAAAATAGTCCCATGATCATAGGATAAAATAAACCCACCCTCACCCCCACCTTTATTTATCCCATGATTATTTACATGTGGAACCCACTCATTTATTTCATCTCACCAACCCACATCCACAGTCTCTTTCATTTGTATCATCTCTCTTCACTTTTATTTCCTCTCTTGCTCTGAAACAAGACCCAGAATTCTTCCAAGACTTCAACCTTTCCTCTCTCTCTCTCTCTCTCTCTCTCTCTCTCTTTCAACCTTTCGTCTCTCTTTCTTCAACCTTTCTTTCTCCTTCCGCCATCGCAGCCTTCGTCTTCGTCTCCTTCCGCCGCAACGGCTTCATCTTCATCTCCTTCCGCTGCCGCGGCCTTCGTCTTTCTCTCTCTCTCTCTCTTCCTCTCACCAGATCTTGGGTTTTTTTTTTCTTTCTTAACTTTTTTTTTTCTTTATTATGATGATAATGATGGCCGTGGATGGTGGTTGTGGTGGTGGTGATGATGATAGTCCCGAGATCTAGTGGCCGTGGTGGTGATGATGATGATTATGGGTTTATTGTCAAATTCGTATATGATCTAGGTTTATTGTCAAAGAGATCTGAGAAACGAATTTGAATGGAGAAGAGAATGAAAATGGAGTTTCTACTTTATTTATTTATTTGTTAAACTGAAAATCAAGAAAAATCAAACAAGAGGCTGCTCTCGAATTCGTTAGATTATAGAATTCTTATTTATTTGTTTGCTTCCTCTTCGTAATATAAATTCAAGTTCATTTATGATCTGGGTTTATTGTCAAATTTTTTGCTTGATAAAAAATTGACTATTGTTTAGTTCTCGTTATTTTGACAAGATAGATGTTGAGGCTAAGCAAACCAAATGAGCAAAAACAATATAATAAATGACTGGGTTTGTTGATGAAGATCGATGATCTGGGTTTGTCGATTTTTTGGAACTGGGTTTATTGAAATAACGTGTTTGTATTATCAAATTAAAAATATTATTATATTTTCCTTTAAAAAAAATTATTAATTCAGTCCAATCCGATGTTTCACCAAACAAAACAAGGTATTAATTCAGTCTAGTCTCATGTTTCTCCAAACACAGTATAGTATTAATTTAGTCCAGTCCAGTCCAATCCAATCTCATTTAATCCCAGTCCTATCTTAATCCAATCCAATCCCATGAAATTGTCCAATCCAATCCCACGCACCAAACTGTGCCTAACATTTCTGTTTCAATAAGGTAGCATGACCCTTATATAAAATCCATTGCACCTTTGACTGGTCCTCGCAAAACACATATAAAGACGGAAAGAAGACATAGAAGTCGTAACAAGTTTAGGAGAAAAACTTGCATGGGACGGTCCCAGTGACGTGGATATGGGACCGTCCAATCAGAGTACGCCACAAGTGTGTCACATGTGTGCCACATATTCTCCAAATGTATATGTGGCGTGCTCTGATTGGACAGTCCCATATCCACGTCACTGGGACCGTCCCATGCAAGTTTTTCTCCAAGTTTAGATATGTTCTTGAAAGAGACATTATCACACGTGAGGGTTTTTATTTAAAAAAAAAAAAAAAACTGCTCGAGATCTCTGTTGCAAATATGAAAAAACGAAAAAAGCTTTTGTGGGTTGGTTTCGTTTCATGTTCTCCTGTCATATATCTTCAACATTTCAGAGCTCAAAAGCTTCTGGGTATGGATTCAAATCTCAATCTTTATGATCTGCTAAGTGTTTATTTTTTTCTTTTTACTTTTTTTTTACTACTTTATATTAATTTTATTTTGTGAAAAATAAAATATTTTTATTTATTTTTATTTTATTGACCTGTTGCATTTTTTATGTTTAAAGACAAAAATACCCCTAGAACCGTTAAGTTGGACTAACAGTTGAATAACAGAATGACCAATTTGATACATTTTTGAAAAGTAAGGGACCATGGGTCCTACAAAAGTAAACACGTTTACAAAGTGATCTTTCACCAAAAGTTAGGGACTAAATTGATAATACCCATTTGCGTTGGCCAAGCAAACCTGAGCTTATAAATAAAGAAAGATTAATCACAGAGACAGATATCAGAAATGGATTCTTTGGTTCCCGCTGAAACACCACCTCCTCATGCAGTTTGAGTTCCAGCCCCAGCTCAAGGCCACGTCAATCCTATGCTAAAACTAGCAAAACTACTCAACCACAAGGGCTTTCATATCACCTTCGTAAACACAGAGTACAACCACAATCGCTTGCTTAAATCCCGTGGACCTGACTCTCTCAATGGCACCCCCACTTTCCGTTTCGAGACGATTCCAGTGTTGGAAGTAACAAATCAAAAAAATCATGGGTCACGTGTCAAAGAAGAAGTCTTCTAGTAACAATAAAGTCTGATCTAGCCTGGTCTTGAGTATGACCGATTCCTCTGCCACCTCTCTGATCTTAGGCCTGATCTTTAGGTGAAATTTGTTTTTCAGTTTGTTTGTTTTTGACAGCTATTTGTAAGCTCTGTGTTTCCCTATAAAAGGAGATCATGAGACTCAAATAAATTGTATCTTTTTTGCCTGAGTAATAAAATTCATTTCACATTTTTCGTACAACTCTTTCTCTGTTTATCTTGTTTCCTTTTATAAACACCAACATAGTGGTATCAGAGCCTATTTGCCTCACAGCCTTTCCTTTTCTTTGCTTGTTCACGACCATGTCATCAAACTTGGTCCAGCTTTAAGTTCCCAAGTTAACAAAAGAAAATTTTGAAAAATGGTGCATCCAGTTCAAAGCACTGTTTGGTTCATAAGATTTGTGGGAGATAGTCAGTAATGGCTATATTGAACCAAGTTCAGAGGAAGAAGCACTTTACACTGCTGAACAGAAGACCGTTCTCAAAGATCATCGGAAAAAGGATAAGAAGGCTCTCTTTCTACTGTATCAAGGATTGGAGGATGATACATTCGAGAAAATTTCAGAAGCATCAACAAGCAAGGAGGTCTGGGACAAATTGAGCACAATTTTCAAAGGTGTTGACAGAGTAAAGAAGGTACGATTACAAGCTTTAAGAGGTGAATTTGAAGCAGCTCGCATGACAGAAGGAGAGACAATCTCGGATTATTACTCACGGCTGATTGCGATTGTCAATCAAATGAAGAGAAATGGTGAAAAACTTGATGACGTTCGTGTGATAGAGAAGATACTGAGATCTCTCACTCACAACTTTGAGCATGTGGTAACAGCAATAGAGGAGTCTAAGAACTTGGAAACTATCAGTACAGAAGAACTTTTAGGTTCTCTGCGAGTTCATGAGCAGCGTATTCTGAAGAATACTCAGAGCACTATCACTACAACAGAGCAAGCACTGGAATCAAAGCTCACACTGGAGAATTCAGGTGGTGATCGTGAACATGGCCGGGGTCCTTCACAACGTGGAGGCACATCCTATCGCGGACGAGGTAGAGGTCGCGGTAATTATTCTCAAACTGGATATGGTGGTAATTATTCTCAAACTGGATATGGCAGAGGTAGATCAAATGTTCAATGCTTTCAATGTAGAAAATTTGGACACTATTCATCTGATTGTTCAAATAAACCTGAAAACTATGCCAACCTAGCTGAAGCTTCTAATGATATTACTGAGGAGCCTACTCTTCTTTTAGTCCACAATGACTTTGTTGGACAAAATAATGTCTGGTATCTTGACTCTGGTGCGTCCAATCATATGTGTGGGAGGAAGGAATATTTTGTGAACCTCAAAGAAGAAACTGGTGGATCAGTAAGTCTTGGTGATGGCTCTAAATTACAAGTCGCAGGGAGGGGACAAATCCAAATTTATCAGGAGGATGGACAAGTTAGGTACATTTCTGATGTCTATTATATTCCAAATATGAAGAGTAATATTCTCAGTCTTAGCCAGCTGCTTGAAAAAGGAGATATTATTCACATGGAAGACAATCAGCTCTATCTAAAAAATGCGAATGGACAACTCATTGCTCGAGTCCAAATGTCGAAGAATCGCATGTTCCCTCTGCATTTGCACACCACAAATGAATCATGTCTTCTCGGATTAATTGAAAGTGAGTCAGGAAAATGGCATTTGCGATTTGGGCATCTTCATTTTAATGGGCTAAGGTTGTTATCTTCGACAGGCATGGTACATGGCTTACCAAATATTGAACTATCCGACCGTGTATGTGAAGGATGTGTGATTGGTAAGCAATCTCGTCTTCCTTTTCCCAGTATTTCTTTTTGGAGAGCAAATTCACCCTTACAATTAGTACATACAGACATTTGTGGACCAATAGAACCTTACTCTTTTGGGGGAAATAAATACTACATAACCTTTATTGATGATTTTAGTAGAAAGGTGTGGGTATTTTTTCTTAAAGAAAAGAGTGCTGCATTGGCTGTATTCAAACAGTTTAAAGCTCGTGTAGAGATTGAAAGCAATTATAAGCTTTGCACATTAAGGTCTGATAGAGGTGGGGAGTACCAATGCCTTTCAAGTGTTTTGCAGGAATAATGGTATACGACATCAACTGACAGCTGCATACACTCCACAACAAAACGGGATTGCTGAAAGGAAGAATCGTACCATACTTGACATGACAAGAACACTGCTTAAAGAGAAGAAATTACCAAAACGATTCTGGGCTGAAGCTGCTGCATGTTCGGTATATCTTCTCAATCGGTGTCCAACGAAAAGTGTCAAATACATGACACCACAGGAAGCATGGAGTGGACACAAGCCTGGAGTGGGTCATTTGAAAATTTTTGGGTGTCTTGCATATGCCCAAATACCTGAAAGCAGAAGGAAGAAACTAGATGATCGTAGTCAGAAATGCATTTTTGTGGGTTATAGTGAAGAATCAAAAGCCTACAAACTCTACAATTCACTCACCCAGAAATTAGTGGTAAGTAGGGATGTAGTCTTTGATGAAGCAGCAACATGGGACTGGAGCAATGACAAAGACATGAGTGAAAGCAGTATTTTCCATGAGGATGTAGCAGCTCAATCTCCTACTACTGCAGTTATAGCAAATCCAACATCTCCTACTGCCACAACTACCACAGAGTTATCATCTACAACACAGACTTCTCCACAATCAGTCCCACATTCTCACAATGCAAGTAGCAACAATTCATCATCAAGCATTGGAGGCAACAGCAGTTCACCTCCACCCAAGATAAGAAGTCTTCAAGATATCTATAGTGCTACTGAAGAAGTAGAAGAAGAGGCAACAAACTTATTTTGTTTGTATGCAGATCATGAGCCTATCAATTTTGAACAAGCTGTCACAGAAGATTGTTGGAAGACTGCTATGGAGGAAGAAATGATGGCTATCAACAAGAATGACACATGGGAGTTATCCAAACTTCCACCAAACCAGCAAGCAATTGGAGTGAAATGGGTATACAAAATCAAGCGCAATGCAGATGGTAGTATTGCCCGCTACAAAGCAAGACTTGTAGCCAAAGGTTACAAGCAAAAATACGGGATTGATTATGAAGAAGTATTTGCTCCAGTGGTCCGATTCGATGCAGTAAGATTACTCATCTCTCTTGCTGCATCTCATAGCTAGAAAATCTACCAACTTGATGTCAAGTTAGCCTTTCTTAATGGAGTTCTTGAGGAAGAAGTATATGTCCACCAACCAGAAGGTTTTGAAGCAAAAGGAGAAGAATACAAGGTTTACAGGTTGAAAAAAGCTTTGTACGGTCTCAAGCAAGCTCCACGAGCTTGGAATGCACGCATAGATGGTTATCTTCATCAAACTGGTTTTGTTCAATGCCCATACGAACCCTGTGTGTATACTAAAAGTAACACTCATGGTGAATTTTTAGTACTCTGTTTATATGTGGATGATCTTTTGTTTACAGGCAACAGTGAAAGGTTATTCATGGAATTCAAGCAAACCATGTTTGATGAATTTGAAATGACAGATAATGGACTTATGTCTTTCTTTCTTGGCATAGAGATTCGACAAGATCAGAATGGGATTTTTGTATGTCAACAAAAATTCACAGAAGAGCTTCTGGAGAAATTCAAGATGAATGGTTGCAACATTGTCACAACTCCTGTTGCTGCAGATATTCATTTAACAGAGGAAGGTGATGGTAAACTTGTTGAATCAACACTATACAAAAGTCTGATTGGGAGCCTCAGATATCTAACGGTGACAAGACCAGACATAGTCTATGGAGTTGGTCTTCTTAGCCGTTATATGGAAATGCCAAGAGAATCCCACTGGCAAGCAGCTAAAAGGGTTTTGAGGTATGTTAAAGGCGCACTTAACTTTGGTCTTTTTTATGCTTATGGAGAAAACTCAAAACTCATGGGATATTCGGATAGTGACTGGGGACGAGATCCAGAAGAAAGAAAGAGCACGACAGGTTACGTGTTTTATTTTGGTTCTACAGCTTTTACTTGGACATCGAAGAAACAACCGATTGTGGCCCTATCTTCATATGAAGCTGAATATGTAGCTGTTTCTTTTACTGTATGTGAAGCTATTTGGCTAAGGAATTTACTTGCAGGACTGAACCACATACAAGAAGGTTTTACGGTAATATATGTAGATAACAAATCAACAATTAAATTGTCCAAGAATCCTATCCAGCACGGAAGAAGCAAGCATATTGACACACGTTTTCATTTTCTCAGGGATCATGTGAAGCAAAAGACAATTGAACTACTTCACTGCCATACAACAGATCAAGTAGCAGATATTTTTACTAAACCATTGTCATTTGAAGTCTTTAACAGATTAAGAGCTATGCTTGGAATGAGGCCATTTTGATTTGAAGGGGGATGTTGGAAGTAACAAATCAAAAAAAATCATGGGTCACGTGTCAAAGAAGAAGTCTTCTAGTAACAATAAAGTCTGATCTAGCCTGGTCTTGAGTATGACCGATTCCTCTGCCACCTCTCTGATCTTAGGCCTGATCTTTAGGTGAAATTTGTTTTTCAGTTTGTTTGTTTTTGACAGCTATTTGTAAGCTCTGTGTTTCCCTATAAAAGGAGATCATGAGACTCAAATAAATTGTATCTTTTTTCCCTGAGTAATAAAATTCATTTCACATTTTTCGTACAACTCTTTCTCTGTTTATCTTGTTTCCTTTTATAAACACCAACATCCAGATGGCCTCCCTCCGTCCGATGCCAATGTCACGCAAGACGTCCCATCTCTCTGTGAATCCATTAAGAAAACCTGCTTAGCTCCCTTTCGACAACTTCTTTCAAAACTCAACAACACATCTTCGTTAAATGTTCCGCCAGTCACTTGCGTAGTATCTGATTGTATTATGAGCTTCACTCTCAAAGCTGCTCAAGAACTCAACATCCCCAACGCGCTTTTGTGGCCAGCAGGTGCTTGTGGCTTCATGGGTATTTTGCACTATCGAACTTTAATCGAAAAGGGTCTTGTCCCTCTCAAAGGTACTCAATCCTCCTGCATATTATATATTTACTTGACACATGACTTGCATAAGCAGTTTGTGGATTCATGACACATTTAACTGTTTTTTTTTCTTATAAAATTTGTAGATCCGAGCGATTTGACAAATGGGTACTTGAATACTGTTATTGATTGGATTCCGGGCATGGAAGGCATAAAGTTGAAGGACCTGCCAACCTTCATTAGAACTACAGATCCAGATGATTTTATGATGAATTTCTGCCTAGGAGAAGTCTTGAATGCTCGTAATGCATCTGCACTTATTTTTAATACCATCTATGATTTAGAGGGTGAGGTTTTGGAGGCACTTTCTTCCACTTTTCCTCCTATCTACACCATTGGTCCTCTTCAACTTCTCCAAAATCATGAGATTCCACCTGATGATAACTCTTTGAGTGGCATTAAATCAAATCTGTGGAAAGAACAACTTGGATGTTTGGAGTGGTGATGCAGCCGTCAAAGACGATATGGCAAACAAAGGTTTGGATTTCATGGAGTGGAGGAATCGACTCAAAGACGAAGGGTGCGGAAAGAAGGAAGCAAAGACTCGGAATGGTTTTAACTGTCAGAATAGGCAAATTTCGGGGAGCTTTTCAGAGGGCAAACGAACTTCAAATCAACATTATAATATGTTTCCGGAAAGCCCAAGACGAGCTTTACAAATGTTATGAAGACTCCGTCCTCCGTAACAGATCACAACAGGCCAAAATTCGGCCATTTAGATTATTGCGCGAAGACTTGAGCTGGACACAGTGGGCTGGACGAGATGATCCGGGCTGAACTTCGTGGATCTCTACAGAGGGAATATGGGATCGGATCATCTATTATAATATGTTTCCGGAAAGCCCAAGACGAGCCCTACAAATGTTATGAAGACTCCATCTTCTATAACGGGCTCCAGCATGTCCAAATTTGGCTGTTAAGTTTCGTGCGCGGCAAGACAATTGTTGCTTTAATTATTATTTCCAATTATCGTCATGATTTGATACATTTATTTTATTTCCTTTTAGTTTATATGTAATTAGGTTATTAATTATTTCCCTTTTAGATAGGTTTTTAATGTTTTAGAATTCTTTTGATTTTAGGAGATTTGATATCTTTTCCATTTATGATTCTTTTCCGTTTGTTTAGGATTTTCTTGTTAGTCAAGTTTTGCAATTCTATTTAAGTAGATTGTATTAGGGTTTGAAAGGGAGCTTTTGATTAATAAAAAAATACCAGAGAATTGTTTCTCAATTTCCAGTTACTATTCGTAATTGAAGCCTTTTAACAATCCTTCGTGCGCGAAGTTGAATGTTATCAGTAGCCTGATATTCTGGCATCCGTGCGCAGATCAACAGGATATTAGTAGGTTGTTTTTAATTGTTTTGTGTAGGTTTTTCTCGACAGAGCTTCCGCTACATCAAGTGGCTTGATACAAAGGAATCAAATTCAGTTGTTTATGCCAATTTTGGCAATATTACTGTCATGACAGAACAACAACTAGTTGAATTTGCTTGGGGTCTTTCAAATAGCAAGGTAAACTTTTATGGGTAATTAGGCCTGATCTAGTCATTGGTGAATCAGCCATTCTTCCTCCGGAGTTCGTCGCGGAAACCAAGGAAAGGAGTTTCCTAGCAAGTTGGTGTTCACAAGAACAAGTTCTAAACCACCCAGCAATTGGTGGGTTCTTGACACACAGCGGTTGGAATTCGACCATAGAAAGTTTGAGTGGTGGTGTGCCCATGTTATGTTGGCCATTCTTTGCTGACCAACAGACCAATTGTTGGTTCTGTCAGAACAAATGGGGTGTAGGCTTTGAAATTGACTCTAACTCTAATAGAGATGAAATTGAGAGATGCGTGAGAGAACTGATGGAAGGAGAAAAGGGAAAACAAATTAAGAAAAAAGTAATGGAATGGAAATCATCGGCAGAAAAGGCAACTACGGCTCCTAATGGGTCATCTCACCTCAATCTTGAGAAGATTATAAAGGAAGTACTACTCACTTGACGCAGCCCTAACAGTACTTAGAAATGTATTGGTCATAAAAGACAACTATGCATAAGGGGAGATGTCAATTTGTGGACAAAAATAAAAAGATGTAATTTGTGTGCGTAAGTTATGATGTAATCACTCATTCTCATGAAGGAATACTTTTGTAGACTTTTGATTATATTTGAAGGTGACCATGTTTGTTATTTTTTATTAAAAAACAAGAGTCGCTCATTCTCAACAAATGTTTGAATGAAAAAGGTATTCAAAGTCTTTTATAGATGTAATTCGTAAAAGATATATGTAATCACTCATTCTCATGATTATGTTCAGAGTCACCATGAGATAAGTTTGAAGGTATTCAAATAAAAAGGTAATCAAAATGTTAATGAATAATATAATCAAAAGTCTACAAAAGTATTCATTAACATTTGAATCCCTTCAAACTTTTCTCATGACTTTTATAAAATTTTCAGAAGTCTATAAAAAAATATATTAAATACGTACGTATTATAGAGTTTTAAAAGTCTATTTTAATGGCTACATGGTTCAAAGTAAATAGTACACTTGAGTCCTAAATCATAGTGTGCATGACCTTTCTTAAGATACATGTTATTTCTCCCAAATTTTATGGGTATGTACCATCGCCATCTCTTTAGATTGGAGGTTTTTGAAATGTCTTTTTTTGAGAGGGATAGAAGGAAAAGTTATTAGGTTCTATTTGGATCCGTTTTTTGAAAAATGTAAAACAAAAACAATTGTCAAGGATGCATCATGTAGACGTTTTTTATTTGCTATTTTTCGAAAATAAAAACAAAAATGAAAACATTACTGTTTTTTTGTTTCAGTTTCGAAATCTGAAAACGCATCTAATAGTATATTCTGGAAACAGTATTCTAAAATAAAAACACATCCAGTAGGTTAACTAAAAAATTCCAAAAATTGGAATATCATATGTTCATTTTATTTCACATTTTGACCAAAAAACAATTTCGTTAAACATTTTATTTAACATTAACTATAAAATATAAGTTTTTATTAAATATAAGTTATATTAAAACAATTTAAAATCTTTCAAAAAGAAACAATAAATAAATAAAACATGAAAGAAGTAGTGAATCTTCTCTTGGAGGAGCATATCCACGGCTCAAACGCTAGAGGAAGTGAGATCCGCATCCGGTGACACCGATCTAGCCAAATTGGCATCAGCTGCTCCAAATTTTCTGTGAAGAAGAAAAAAAAAAGGTGAGTTTTTTTTTTTTCTTTTTTTTTTTCAAATGAAAAACATGTTTTCCGTGTTTTTCAATTTTAACAATGGTTTTGTTTTTCATCTTGATTTGTTTTTTAAAAATAAAATGAAAAATGGTTAACCAATGGGTTTTCAAAATCAGTTACTAAACCAATCAATTACCTCTTCTTTATTTCAAAGCTTTACTCATACCAAAACATACAAACAACACAACAACCATAACCTATAAAAAAAATCAGGAGAGACTTACCATATTGTGGTTGTCCCTTGTCGTGTTTCCTTGGTTTCCATCATTTTTCCACCAGCATTAGTGCGTTACCTTGCTTCTCTAAACCCTAACCTCACTATAATTTTTTGTTATCGAAACTACACGAAACAAACCTTGATCTAGACAATTTCTAGGTTAGATCAATAAACCCTAGCTTTTGGAACGAAAGTAATCGATAGTAGTTGCGAATTCGACAAACCCTAGTTTTTGGGTGATTTGGGGAAAAAAATTATATCAGATAAATTGCACGTTGCCCCTCGATTCACGACCTAGAAAGACTGAAATGCCCTTCTGTAAACAGCATGTGAGGTGCACGTGGGTTTAAAATGAATGGAATCTCACTTCCGTTACATTTCTGTTAGCTATTGCCAATTTATTATAGTTCAGGGGGTTTAATGGCGAAAAAAAAAAAGTATAGGGGGTAAGGTGCAAATTCGAGCATAGTTCAAGGGGCATCAATGCCAATTAGCCTAAAATTTATTTCTTCTTTTTCGGCTTTCTCACATATCTTACACAGTTACACCCCACTGGTGATCTATCCAAATTACATTTCCCTCCTTTACCATACAAATCACGGTGGTCATTGCAATTTTTTTTAATTAATTAATTAAAAATTCCCTTTTCTTTCCCCAATTGTAATATTCCACGTGCAAACTCATTTAAAACTCATACAGTAGTTCTCTCTTAAATGATCTCTTAATCTAATTTTGGTAAGGGCCTTGATGAAATCTCATCGATTTTTATGAATTTTAATCTAAATTATTTTTGTGTGGAAGTTAATCATGAGTCAATCACGTAATTAATGGAATAGTGAATAAATTCTCTTAACCAATTTCATAATTGAATTTTAATTATTAATTTTTTTAAGTATTACATTATTTGGTAAGTTTAAAAGACATGCCATAATTATTTTCCCAACAAGCCATAAATTCGTATTAATTAGTTTTTTTTTTTTTTTTTTTTTTTTTTTTTATAAAAAAAAGTATTGTTAATTGGTTGTAATATTTCAAACAAAATATTGTTAATTAGTTATCTATATAATTTACAATTAAGTGTATTAATTTTTAATAAATTTTTTTTCCTAAATAAAAAATCTATAGGTAATCAAGAGGCAATCACACAATTAACGGGATAGTGAATAAATTCTCGTAATATTTCAAACAAAATATTGTTAATTAGTTATCTATATAATTTACAATTAAGTGTAATAATTTTTAGTAAATTATTTTTTCCTAAATCAAAAATCTATAGGTAATCAAGAGGCAATCACACAATTAATGGGATAGTGAATAAATTCTCTCAACCAATCTCATAATTGATTTTTAATTATTAAGTTCTTTTTGAAGTATTACATTATTACATGATCTGAACATCACATTGAGAATGTAGTTACGTACCATTACATAAAAAAATTTAAATCAAACATGTTTACTCCTTTAGTACTGTATGAACATTTCAATCACACACATGACACATGTTCTATATGCTCATGTCATATATAATACCATAGTATTTGTTGACGGTGATTTTTAGATTTCGGAAATAACCATGTGTCCAACAACGTTAATGCGATTAACAATTTTATTGTAAGGTAAAAATGTAGAACTCAATCATGCAAAA
The DNA here is from genome assembly GCA_030490815.1 of Acer saccharum. Classification (NCBI taxonomy): domain Eukaryota; kingdom Viridiplantae; phylum Streptophyta; class Magnoliopsida; order Sapindales; family Sapindaceae; genus Acer; species Acer saccharum. The sequence continues at coordinate 32,828,734 of CM059872.1, forward strand.
CACAAAGTTTTATGTGGAATTGAAAACCCTAAAGGGAAAAAACCACGGTTGCCAGAGACAACGAGGGAAAGATATTATTATATCTATATGCTAATAGTATGAACAAAAATATTTCAATCAAACACATGTTCTATATATGCTAATCAGCTAATGTATGGATATATTATTATATATAATACCTTAGCATTATAATGATTCTCCAACCTTATGTTACTGCACGTGTACGTAATTGGACATAATATCTTCACGTAATTCTACATCATGTAGTCTTCGATCTTATTCATCTTCAGCTTCGAAATCTGTTATTCATATCCTTATTTACTCATTACTCATCACACTAATCACATCAAAACTCTTGAATAAGGGATGAGCATTTACCCCATGGGAGCCATCCCCATTTGGGGGCAAATTTCACCCCCAAAATGGAGTTTGGGCCCAATTTCTGAATTTCCCTGAAATTATATAAATAATTTTATTTTCTTTCCAAAAAAGAAATTTAACTCTATTGTATTAGTTAATCTAAACCACAATAGTATTTCAATTTGTTTTGAGTAATGCTAGGTGTCCCAAATTTTTTTCCCAAATGATGTGGCATATGAAGTGTCAACATGTATTACTAGCATTATTCAATTTGTTTTGACTTTTATCGTGTAACATTGTATTACTAGAAGTATTTGTATTTATTTTGGATTAAATTAAATCAATTATATATTTTAGATTGGATATTTTAATTATTTTTTGGATTATATATTGAAACAGGGTGAAATGAAAAATTACAATGATTGAATTTCGAATTCTAAATTTCAGATTTTGAATTGAAAATTGAGATTGGAAATAAAGGATGGGATGGGGGTGGGGGAACCTCCCCCCAAACATCCCATCCCCAATCCCCGCCCCATGGGCCTCTACGCCCATCCCTACTTGACATGTTTTGTGCATAACATTCGACAACACTTAGACTTAGTGAGCCAATAATGTTAACTAAATATTATAAGCCATATTTTAAAGGAAAACGTAGTCTCATATGATCTTCAACTCGTAAATGTAAATCAAGTTGAGGACAAAATTCTGAAATTTTTCTAAGACTATGAGATTTTTTTTTTGGAAATGATATATTTGAATTCTAAATATGTAGGAAAATCACAAAGGAATTCCAAATTCTAAAAGTGCTACTAAATTATTAAGGAAAATGACAATGAAGGCAAAGAAATTCATAGTCATGATCTTAGCAATTCTCCCGCTGTCAAGGAAACTCAAATCAATTCCTATGATCACGGAAAGTCAATCATAATTGCACAGATTACTCCAGCCATCAAGGACATGTTCTTCATTCCAAAAGTCAAGAAATCAATTCTCTGAAGGATAATCTTTCAATAAAAATTAACGCTTCCTTCGATCTATAATTTGTCAGAGTTTTTTTTTTTTATATAATTAACAAAAGAGAATTGAAATCTGATAAATAATATGACTGAGCAAAAGCAGAGAATTGAGTCTTTGAGTCTTTGAGACTGACCAAAGAAATGTCCGTCCTTCTTACCCGGTCACCCTCTCAATTCAAGCGGAGTGGTTTATACAATTATACACCTCTCATCTTAGGATGCCGATATGGTCACCTAAGAAAATGATTTATACACTAAAATAATAGATAATAAATACATCCACCAATAGAATTTAAAATTAAATTTCTATTTTGTACACCTAAAATATCCCAAAAATGCCCTCCAAATTGAATTTGATTGGAAGCCTTATTAATTAATTGGAAGCAAAATCTCAATATTTTATTTTAGCATTTTCAAAAATAAAAAATTAACTTAGACTATTTGATTTTTTTTTTTTCTTGAGATAGATATTGTTGTTGTATTAGAAAAGATGAAGTTAAGTCGGTGTCAATTTGTCCTTAAAAATAAAGACTAATTAAGTTTAGGGGTAATTTTGTAATAAATTAATTTTAATAAAAAAAAATGGATGTACAGATAATTTGTTTTGTTGGTTGGCAATATCTACTCCTCTTATCTTATATTCTTATCTACACATTGTTTCCTATTATATTCTTTACAATTTGTTATTTGTTAGTAATTTAAAGACTATATGCGGCTGCTTGCAAAAGGAGATGTTGAATCTTTGCATGAAATACCGAGAGATGATCCTCTAATCTTGTTCACAGCTACTCTTTCAACTTCAGACACTCCACTACATCTAGCAGCACTGCTTAATTGGCCACAATGAGTTTGAATTGCATGTAGCAGTTTGCTTAAACTCCAGACCATGCAGGCATGCAGATCCCTAATTAACCCTTAATTGCCTATTAATTAAGTACTAATAAATGTATATGTAGGTGTCCCATCACATGTTTTCCACCGTTGAAACGTATGAGGCATAAATCTAGTTATATTAAATTGTTGGTTCCTCTGATTAGAGAGTTTCCAATATTGATGATCAAGTACTGTAGGCAATAAGGTGTTTTATGATTGGATCATTGCTCCCTAGAATCAAAATACAACTTAGTTATTTTTTCGATTAAATTAGCACTTGAATAAAAAGATTAATAATGATCATAGTTTGACAACCAGATAAATCACAGTAATTAAGAAGAGGAACAAGAAGGCTTGTACTACATATAATAAGCCTCAACAACAATAACTGATTATTAAAAAGAAAAAAAGGAAAAAAAAAAAAAAAAGGACGAAACAGTAACAGCTGATTAATTACTTTATCATCAGAAGTTTTAATGGAGCCTGCCAGATAGGATATACCTAACGAAACATCGAGTCTCTGATTTTGCTACATTCCTTTCCGATAAAGCTCCTGAATTTCTTGTTAATCAATAATTGGAAGAGGATAAGAAGTCCCATTATTTTGACAAAACTCACGACTCCTTGCTGGATAGCAACATGAGCTAAATGGTCAGTTGTTGCCAAAACTAACACATTTTTAAAAAGTGATGCTTCTGAAACCATAAGAGCCCCTACCATGAATGCGTTTAAATGTAACGAGTACTTGGAGTGAAAATAAGACGAAATGGTTACCAAAAAAATTGTCGTCACCGATAAAACGAAACACGCAAGACCAGACATGAGGAATGATTCGAATTTTTGACGTTGATCAACTGTGATATTCATCGGCTTCGATTGCAGTTGCTCCCTATCAATGCCACCAGGAAGGTCGAGTATAGCCTCCAGACAAAATGTTGCAAACAATGAACACACAACAATTATTCCATTTTTTATCGGGTCCACCGAAGAATATTGCTTCTTGTCATCATCAACCGATCCGATATTGTTGGTATTATCAAGTTCGGATGATATTGATGAATAAGCTTTAATAATATTCATCTCTAAAATGGCCGATGCGTTATATCCAGCAGCATTTACGGCGTTACCGTTCACATTTGTATCTCTTAACAGCACCTTTATTATCTGTACAAGATTAAGTCACAACATCTTATTGAGACATATAGGATGGAACACAGGAAGCAAATCTACTTTTAGTATGAATTTTACGCTCAACTGTTTTTAACTGTGAGGGGAAGATGAAAGTAAATGGTGGGTCAGAGGAGAGAATACTAACGGTCCCTGGATTTTGATTCAAAAACTGAAAAGTGGGTTTGTATATCAACCTTATTTCATAGGGTTTGTATTATATATATATATATATATATATATATATATCATTCCCTAGTCAGGTTTGATTCTAAAGTTTTTCATTAAGACCGGATGATTATTACATATTTACATGTATGTGATAATCCGTTAATATCAAATTACTCGGATTATCACATATGATAATCTTTTGGTACTGATGAAAGAATTCAAGACCAGACTTGATTGGAGAATTGTTCTTTATATATAATATATATATATATATATATATATATTGAGTCTCTTATAAAGGATCCCTTATTTTAATTTCGGTAAGAACCATCATGAAATCATATTAATTTGAATGAATTTTGATTTGCATTTTTTTGTGAATAAGTTCATTAAAATCTACCTATAAATAAAATTTGAAATTTGTTTAAGCACTTTAACTATTTATCCCGATTTTTAAAAATATGAATGCATCGGAAAAATGGGCGAAATATAGGAAAATTCAAGAAAAATAGTTCTAATGCTTGAAAAAATTTCAAATTTTATTCTTATATAGATTTCAATGAACTTATTATCCACACACAAAAAAATCAAATCAAAATTCATTCAAATCAATATGATTTCATAGTGGTTCTTACCAAAATTAAATAAGGGATCCCTTATGAGAGACTCCTATATATATATATATATATATATATAAAAGACAAACAACTTACCTAAAACTATTCTAATGTATGAATAATTATACAACAATATTACATATCTCATCTAAAATCCCACATTTTTCATTCCAATACATGTGGCACTTGAAATATCAAATGGTTAGTGGATATATGTGATAAGTGAGATAAAATATCATTAATGTGTATCCACTCACAATTTGACACCTCGCATGACACGTGTTGGGATGAAAAAGGTGGAATGTTTGGTATTATTCATAATTATATGGTGCATGTATTGGAGTTAAGACAAAATTAATCCTCAAAAACCCTCGAGTTTATTTTTATTTTTATTTTTTTGTTTTGGAAATCTACATTGGAGTTTGTTAAGTTACCAATTTTTGTGTTTTGTGAACTCATGTTAAAAAATAGCTGCGAGGAAAGCCTAGCTTTACTCAAATATTAATGCGTCTATTTTTTTTAATTGATACAACATTTAAGACCTAATTATAATGTTCGGTTTCCTTTTTACAATATCTTAATATTAAAAGCCTCCAATCACTTTTTGACCATTATTAGATGTGTAGATAAAAATACATCAATTCAAAAACCTCCCCTAATTTCTAACCGTGTTAATGGTTCCGATAGCTTGACCTGTTTGATCATATAAAAAGACTATTATGCCCTTGTCAATTTAAGAAATATTCTATTGTGTCCCTAAAAATAAATTAATATATATTTTAGTAAGTTCTAAATAAAATAAAATAAAAATATGTTAGAAATAAAAAATAAACAATATTTTATCAATTATTTTAAAATTATTGATAAAAATAATAAAAATTTAAGGAAAAAAAAAGGTAAAGATAACAAATTAAGAAACAATTTTTGTTTTTGCAAAAAAATTAAAAGCAGAAATAACAAATAAAAATAAAGATCTGGTTTCAAAAAGGAAAACCAGAGAACACCCCACAACAATCAGATTCTTGAATTGGTTATTACTGATTTTGGAAAAATTAATGGGAAAAATATATTTTGTTTTTAAAAAAAAAAAAAAAAAGTTATGGATCTCCATGAGATATCACCCACCACAGCACCACGTACTGTCAAGTTTTTTTTTTTTTTTTCCATTTGATTTCAACAATAACCAAACCTCCATCCACTCAAACTCCTCAAAAACAACCACAAAGATAAAAGATAACGATAGAAGAACAAAGAGGAGAGAGAGAAGGCACTATTCACATTTCCCAATTATTTAATTTTGAGGGAGAGACAGAGAGAGAGTGATGATGATGATTCATGAGCCTTACCTGGTATTGCTTCCTAGAAGTGGCAAGGTGCAAGACAGTGTTTCCATCCTCATCAACACAGTTGATAAGGTCTTCCACAAGATTGAGCTCACGAAGAATTGAAATCAACGGTGTCATAATCTGACCTTGGCTATTCTTCACAAGAAGGTGAAGCATAGTCTCACTTTTAAAGGTAAGCTCTTTGGCTGACTCTGGACAACATGACAGCAAATGACCAATAACATCTATTCTTCCTTTGATTGCTGCGCAGTGAAGAGCGGTCTTGCCCTCACTACAATCCTTCAAAACACACAGTCCCTTCTCCATATCAACTAGGTCCTTCACTATCTGCAACTGCCCTTCTAATGAGGCCAAGTGAATCGGACTGTATCCATAACGATTGAATTCTGTTGACAATTTTGGGCTATAAGCCATCGTCAGTTTAGCAAACTCGTTGTGCCCAAGCAATGCTGCTATATGTAGTGGATTGTCAGAAGTAGTTGCAACAGTAGCTGTGAACAATATGAGAGGATCTTCTCTCACTAGTTCAGTCAAAGCTTGAACATCTCCATTGCAACTTGCAAGCAGCCACATATAGTCTCCGATCCATGTTTAATTTACTAAAACAATGCTCTGAGCTTTGGAGTGAAATGTACTTGAGAATTGTGAGTGAGAGGGAAGCTTCCTTGCTTTGGTTAGTCTCCCCGGAGACTCAATGAGTCTATGCTTTGGTCAAGACAAAACTACAAAACGTCCGTTCCATTGATGATCGACAACTGATTGATGATCAAGTAGGTGGTGTGATCTTGTTGGCAGTAAGGTGTATTGGCTATGATGCAGCGCTCTTGTTTTAAGAGTAAATATTCAGACCGTAGATATAATATTTAATATCATCAAGTCTTGACAAACCTTGACCTTTAAAGAAATGAAGGTATGCTCAAATATAATTAATAGTCTCACATTTACTTTCAATTAAATTACAAGATAGTATATTTATAAAATTATTTTATAAGATTCTATAGTCTCACATTCATTCTCACTCATTCTATAAATTAATAATTTGTTAAAAAAAAAAAATCTTTTAAATATGAATCTACTAGCTGTTGTTTATATTGTCTTGAAATTCAAGTCCAGTGAAATCTCATCTCTATTCTTTTTCATAATGCATTAAAAGTTTTGGGATTGAATTATTAAAATAAGAAACTATTTACTGTTGTTTGTTAAGAAAATTAACAAAAGGAAAACTGTTACAACACGTTTGTGGCTTTCCACCAAACATTTCCCTCTTGGCTTGTTGAGTACGCCAATCACATTCTTTGTCTACATGCATGTTGACTTGTGGCAATGTGTGTTGTTTTGTGATTGGATCTCTAGCTCTATAAATAGAAATCCAATTCATTTATAATAATTTTGACTTCTCATATTAATACAAAAACTGAAGCAAGTAACAATTCTTCCACACAAAAATAATTTAGATTAAAATTCATAAAAATCGATGAGATGTCATCAAGGCCCTTACCGAAATTAGAATAAGAGATCATTTAAGAGAGAATCACTGTATGAGTTTTAAATGAGTTTGCACATGGAATATTACAATTGGGGAAAGAAAAGGCAATTTTTAATTAATTAATTAAAAAAATATAAGTAATGTATGTGGGAAAGGCATTATTTATCTCAACCATATTATCATTATTTTGCCTTGTGATAATTAAAAAAATATAAGTAATTTTTATAAATATAAGAAAAGGCATTTATAAAAAAATATAAATACGTAAACAAGCTTTGTAGCAAAAAGTGAGAGCTCTTTATTAAATGAAAAAATGTACAAGTGTCAAACAATGAGTGGGAAAGGTAAATGGGAAAGGTTGATAGCATTCCCCTAAAATATTTGTACATTGTAATAGGTTTCACATATAAATTTGTAATTAGAATGTATGTGGTAACGATTTAACGTTATAACAAATTTGGCGTGGGGTATAACGATAAAGCTGTATACCGTGACAACTAACTCATGATATGAGAAAAAAAAAAAAAAAAAAATCAATTTTATGTACTAATTTGGTAACCTGTGCAAAAGGTTGCAGGTAAAGGTATTATTTAAAAACTTTTTCCTTTTCTTTTAATTACATGCACTAAATTTTATTTTATTTAATCCAACAACTCTTATTTAGTACTATAACATTACTGTTTCAATAAGGTGACCCTTATACAAAATCCACAGCACCTTTGACTGGTCCTCGCAAAATACATATAAAGACGGAAAGAAGACACAGAAGTCGTAGCAAGTTTAGATATGTTCTTGAAAGAGACATTATCACACGTGAGGGTTTTTATTTTCAAAAAAAAACTGATCGAGATCTCTGTTGCAAATACGAAAAAACGAAAAAAAGCTTTTGTGGGTTGGTTTCGTTTCATACTTTCATGTTCTCCTGTCATATATCTTCAACATTAGCTTATAAATAAAGAAAGAAAGATATCACAGAGAAAGATTAATCACAGAGACAGATATCAGAAATGGATTCTTTGGTTCCCGCTGAAACACCACCTCCTCATGCAGTTTGTGTTCCAGCCCCAGCTCAAGGCCACGTCAATCCTATGCTAAAACTAGCAAAACTACTCAACCACAAGGGCTTTCATATCACCTTCGTAAACACAGAGTACAACCACAATCGCTTGCTTAAATCCCGTGGACCTGACTCTCTCAATGGCACCCCCACTTTCCGTTTCGAGACGATTCCAGATGGCCTCCCTCCGTCCGATGCCAATGTCACGCAAGACGTCCCATCTCTCTGTGAATCCATTAAGAAAACCTGCTTAGCTCCCTTTCGACAACTTCTTTCAAAACTCAACAACACATCTTCGTTAAATGTTCCGCCAGTCACTTGCGTAGTATCTGATTGTATTATGGGCTTCACTCTCAAAGCTGCTCAAGAACTCAACATCCCCAACGCGCTTTTGTGGCCAGCAGGTGCTTGTGCCTTCATGGGTATTTTGCACTATCGAACTTTAATCGAAAAGGGTCTTGTCCCTCTCAAAGGTACTCAATTCTCCTGCATATTATATATTTATTTGACACATGACTTGCATAAGCAGTTTGTGGATTCATGACACATTTAACTGTTTTTTTTTTTTTTTTTTTTTCTCTTATAAAATTTGTAGATCCGAGCGATTTGACAAATGGGTACTTGAATACTGTTATTGATTGGATTCCGGGCATGGAAGGCATAAAGTTGAAGGACCTGCCAACCTTTATTAGAACTACAGATCCAGATGATTTTATGATGAATTTCTGCCTAGGAGAAGTCGAGAATGCTCGTAATGCATCTGCACTTATTTTCAATACTATTTATGATTTAGAGGGTGAAATTTTGGAGGCAGTTTCTTCCACTTATCCTCCTATCTACACCATCGGTCCTCTTCAGCTTCTCTTGAATCATGAGATTTCAGATGATGATAACTCTTTGAGTGGCATTAAATCAAATCTGTGGAAAGAACAACCTGGATGTTTGGAGTGGCTTGATACAAAGGAATCAAACTCAGTTGTTTATGCCAATTTTGGCAGTATTACTGTCATGACAGAACAACAACTAGTTGAATTTGCTTGGGGTCTTTCAAACAGCAAGGTAAACTTTTTATGGGTAATTAGGCCTGATCTAGTCATTGGTGAATCGGCCATTCTTCCTCCGGAGTTCGTTGCGGAAACCAAGGAAAGGAGTTTCCTAGCAAGTTGGTGCTCACAAGAACAAGTTCTAAACCACCCAGCAATTGGTGGGTTCTTGACACACAGCGGTTGGAATTCGACCATAGAAAGTTTGAGTGGTGGTGTGCCCATGTTATGCTGGCCATTCTTTGCTGACCAACAGACCAATTGTTGGTTCTGTCAGAACAAATGGGGTGTAGGCTTTGAAATTGACTCTAACTCTAATAGAGATGAAATTGAGAGATGCGTGAGAGAACTGATGGAAGGAGAAAAGGGAAAACAAATTAAGAAAAAAGTAATGGAATGGAAATCATCGGCAGAAAAGGCAACTACGGCTCCTAATGGGTCATCTCACCTCAATCTTGAGAAGATTATAAAGGAAGTACTACTCACTTGACGCAGCCCTAACAGTACTTAGACATGTATTGGTCGTAAAAGACAACTATGCATAAGGGGAGATGTCAATTTGTGGACAAAAATAAAAAGATGTAATTTGTGTGCGTAAGTTATGATGTAATCACTCATTCTCACGAAGGAATACTTTTGTAGACTTTTGATTATATTTGAAGGTACTAGACCATGTTTGTTATTTTTTATTAAAAAACAAGAGTCGCTCATTCTCAACAAATGTTTGAATGAAAAAGGTTTTCAAAGTCTTTATAGATGTAATTCGTAAAAGATATATGTAATCACTCATTCTCATGATTATGTTCAGAGTCACCATGAGATAAGTTTGAAGGTATTCAAATAAAAAGGTAATCAAAAGGTTAATGAATAATATAATCAAAAGTCTACAAAAGTATTCATTAACATTTGAATTCCTTCAAACTTATCTCATGACTTTTATAAAATTTTCAGAAGTCTATAAAAATATATATTAATTATAGAGTTTTAAAAGTCCATTTTAATATATGGCTACACGGTTCAAAGTAAATAGTACACTTGAGTCCTAAATCATAGTGTGCATGACCTTTCTTAAGATACATGTTATTTCTCCCAAATTTTATGGGTGTGTACCATGGCCATCTCTTTAGATTGGAGGTTTTTGAAATGTCTTTTTTGAGAGGGATAGAAGGAAAACTTATTAGGTCCTATTTGGATCCGTTTTTTGAAAAATGTAAAACAAAAACACTTGTTAAGGGTGCGTCCTGTAGACGTTTTTTATTTGCTATTTTTCGAAAATAAAAACGAAAATGAAAACATTACCGTTTGTTTTGTTTCAGTTTCGAAATCTGAAAACGCATCTGATAGTATATTCGGGAAACAGTATTCTAAAAATAAAAACACATCCAGTAGGTTAACTAAAAAATTATAAATATTGGAATATCATATGTTCATTTTATTTCACATTTTAACCAAAAAACAATTTTGTTAAACATTTTATTTAACATTAACTATAAAATATAAGTTTTTATTAAATATAAGTTATATGAAAACAATTTAAAATCTTTCAAAAAGAAACAATAAATAAATAAAACATGAAAGAAGCAGTGAATCTTCTCTTGGAGAGCATATCCATGGCTCAAACGCCAGAGGAAGTGAGATCCGCATCCGACGACACCGATCTAGCCAGATTGGCATTACCTGCTCGAAATTTTCTATGAAGAAGAAAAAAAAAAAGGTGGTTTTTTTTTTTTTTTTTTTTTTTTTCAAATGAAAAACATGTTTTCCGTGTTTTTCAATTTTAACAATGGTTTTGTTTTTCATCTTGTTTTTGTTTTTTGAAAATAAAATGAAAAACGGTTAACCAATGTGTTTTCAAAATCAGTTACTAAACCAATCAATTATCTGTTCTTTATTTCAAAGCTTTACTCCTACCAAAACATAACAAACAACACAACAACCATAACCTATAAAAAAAATCAGGAGAGACTTACCGTATTGTCGTTGTCCCTTGTTGTGTTTCCTTGGTTTCCATCATTTTTCCACTAGCATTAGTGCGTTACCTTGCTTCTCTAAACCCTAACCTCACTATAATTTTTTGTTATCGAAACTACACGAAACAAACCTTGATCTAGACAATTTTCTAGGTTAGATCGATAAACCCTAGCTTTTGGAACGAAAGTAATCGAGAGTAATTGCGAATTCGACAAACCCTAGTTTTTGGGTGTTTTGGGGAAAAAATTTATATCAGATAAATTGCACATTGCCCCTCGATTCACGACCTAGAAAGACTGAAATGCCCTTCTCTAAACAGCATGTGAGGTGCACGTGGGTTTAAAATGAATGGAATCTCACTTCGTTTACATTTCCGTTAGTTATTGCCAATTTATTATAGTTCAGGGGGTTTAATGGCGAAAAAAAAAAGTATAGGTGGTAAGGTGCAAATTAGAGCATAGTTCAAGGGGCATCAGTGCCAATTAGCCTAAAATTTATTTCTTCTTTTACAGCTTTCTCACATGTCTTACACAGTTACACCCCACCGGTTGTCTATCCAAATTACATTTCCCTCCCTTACCATACAAATCACCGTGGTCATTGCAAAAAAAAAAAAAAAAAAATTATTAATTAATTAATTAATTAAAAATTGCCTTTTCTTTCCCCAATTGCAATATTCCACGTGCAAACTCATTTAAAACTCATACAGTGGTTCTCTCTTAAATGATCTCTTATTCTAATTTTGGTATGGACCTTGATGAAATCTCATCAATTTTTATGAATTTTAATCTAAATTATTTTTGTGTGGAAGTTAATCAAGAGTCAATCACGTAATTAATGGAATAGTGAATAAATTCTCTTAACCAATTTCATAATTGATTTTTAATTATTATTATTATTATTTTTTTAAGTATTACATTATTTGGTAAGTTTAAAAGACATGCCATAATTTTTTTCCCAACAAGCCATAAATTCGTATTAATTAGTTTTTTATTTTTTATTTTATTTTATTTTATTTTAAAGTACTATTAATTGGTTGTAATATTTCAAACAAAATATTGTTAATTAGTTATCTATATAATTTACAATTAAGTGTAATAATTTTTAATAATACTTTTTTTTTCCTAAATCAAAAATCTATAGGTAATCAAGAGGCAATCACACAATTAATGGGATAGTGAATAAATTCTCTCAACCAATCTAATAATTGATTTTTAATTATTAAGTTCTTTTTGAAGTATTACATTCTTTGGTAATTTTAAAAGACAAGCCATAATTTCTATTTTTATTTTTTAGCCAATAAGCAATAAATTCATATTAATTAGTTTTTTTTTTTTTTGAAATAAATTTATTTTTTTTATTTTTATTTTTTATTTTAAGTATTGTTAATTAGTTGTAATATTTAACAAAAAAAAAAATGTATCATTGATTAGATATCTATATAATATATATTATAATATTTGGTAAGTTATTAATTGTAATAATTTTTTTCCTAAATAAAAAATCTATAGGTAATAATGAGTTAATCACGTAATTAATGAGATAGTGAATAAATTCTCTTAACCAATCTCATAATTGATTTTTAATTATTAATTTTTTTTAAAGTATTATATTATTTGGTAAGTTTAAAAGACGTACAAGACATAATTGTTTTTGCCAACGAACCATAAATTTTCATATTAATCATTTTTTTTTTTTTACAATAATGCTACTTTGTCCAAATTTGGTGCTCAAATGATGTGATAAAGCTATAATCCATTCATTTAAATTGTATTAGATTTGCATAATTTAAATAAATAGATTATAATGTTGCCACATCATTTGGGCACCAAATTTGAACAAAGTATCATTACTTTTTTTTATTTTTTTTATTTTTTATTTTTATATTTTTATATTTTTATATTTTTATATTTTAAGTATTGTTAATTAGTTTTAATATTTCAAAATAAAAGTATTGTTAATTAGTTATCTATATAATTTATATTAATAATATATATTTTTTCCTAAATAAAAAATCTATAGGTAATAAAGAGTCAATCACGTAATTAATAGGATAATTAATAAATTCGCTTAACTAATCTCATTATTGATTTTTAATTATGAGGGTTTTTTTTTTTTTTTTTTAATAATTTTTTTTAAAGTAGTGTTAATTAATTTAATATTTAAAAACAAAATATTGTTATTTAGTTATCTATGTAATATATAAACTATAATATTTGGTAAGTTATTTTATTTTATTTTTGGTTCATTAAGAGAATTTATTTATTTTCTCATTTTTTATGGAATTGACTCTTCATTTTTATTCATTATCCCATTACTTAATTAATAGTAAAAAAAATCACAACCTAACCTTTCATATACAATTTAGTAAAAAATAAACATTTCCCATTCCGTTATCTCATTTTTATAAACTTTTGTATAATTTTAGTTGGGTTTGAAAAGCCTGCTAATTCCTACCTAAAATAAAAGGTCAAAAACTCTCTTTCTTTATTGGTATGTTTATTTCTTTGTTTGTTTATCACTCAATCTAGACACTCTGATGCCAATGTTTATCTATCATCTCAGGGTTCCTCCTCTTTTGGTCACCAATTGTCCAAATCCGCAAAACCCACAAAATCCACTAATGTTCATCATTTATGATTTCAAGTTTTTCTATTTTATTTTTTAAAACACTTATATTTTGATGTGTTATATTTCATTGTATCATTTTTAGTATGCATTTAGTATTAATGGATGTCCATTGTATGTTCTAAATGTAAGTGAACATGTGATTTGATTTGGGTATTCGAGTTTTTTATTTTATTTTATTTTATATTTTTTATGCAATACAAATTGCAAGACATTGTTACGCATCTTTGCATACTATCTCATATTTATTTTGTATTGAATCACATTCGCTTGACTTCATATTTAAAATTTCAAATTTAGGTCAGCCAAAGCAATTAAAGAAATGATTTCGGGTATTACTCATCGCAAAATCACCTTGACATTTTTTTTTAAAAAATTTATATTTTTTTTTTGGTTTTACTTAAAACTATATTGTTGATGTATGTATTCAACAGGAAAAGGTGATTGGTTGGTCAATCTCTAAGATTAAGTTGTGATTTTATGTGATTGCACAAAAAGAGATAATAATAATGAACTGTTTTTTTTTTTTTTTTTTAAAAATATTTTACAATTAAATCTTGAATTTTAATGTTTATTTTTTGTATCTAAATTTGTACATTCTACACTCGCTTGCTAATGATTTGATCATGTTCAGAGCTCTACCTACCACTATTTTTAGGTATTTTTACAAATAAGATTTTTTATTTTATTTTTAAATTGGATTGACTTAAGGGGAAAAAGCATCACAAGCGATCATATGCTGAAAAACTCTAGGCAGTATCCAAAACTATATAAATAATAAAATAAGAGAACAAGGAGTAGCATAGGCCAAACAAGCCACAAAAACACCGAGAGCAAATTCCCAACCAGAAAAGTGGCGCGCAGGCCAAACAAGAAAACAAAAAACATCAAGAAAAATGAAAGATTCCCGACCCATGTAGTCATGGCCCACCAGCGAAGAACAGAAGGAAGGAGCAGAAAACCACCAAGAATCAACCTCCAGCCTTAAAGCATGCTTGGAAAGAGCATCTGCAACTTGATTGCCTTCCCTAAAAATATAGGACACCTGAAACTCCATCTGAGAGATTTGGAAGATACATCTTTGCCATGTATGTTGCACATGCTAAGGAACATGCTCGGAATGAGAAGAAAGCAGCTGAGAACCCAAAGACTCATGAGCTCCCAAAACCACATTAAAATATCCCACAACCAATCGAGAGGAAAAAACCAGATCTACCAAATTCCTAAAAGACTGCCAAAGCAAATGACGAGCCAACACAGAAGTACTTGAATAAACAAAGGTATACCAATGTAACTGAGAGTTAACTGAGAGCGAGATAGTAAGCTGTTGCTCATGAAAGAAGACAACTTGAGCATTCAAAATGGAATCACAAGCAAAGACCCAAATGGAAGGAAATAACTCCTTCCTGTCATTCTGCCCAATAAAGTGCAGACTAAGAGAAGACCAAAACATAGAAACAAAAGAAGAAAAAGTCACCATAGGCTCAACAATGCACAACAAAGAGGGATGATGCAAATGACATAGATCTCTGAGAACCAGCCTCGTAGAACCATTCCCAATCCCACGACAATTCCAATATAGGACACTAATCATTAGAAACCCTTGAAAAAGCTTGGGACCCGGACTTAAAAGAAGCTAGTTTGCGTGCAATCCTAGTGGACCTCCAAGTAATAATAGTATCATCTAACTCTTCTTCCTCATCTTGGTCAGCCTATGAAGAATCAGCAATGAGGTGAAGTTTAGCTTGGGAATCAGACAATGGGCACTCAAGGCCCTGGACCCAAACATTAGAGTCCGCAGCCAAAATAGGGGAACATGAAGATCCAGATTCGTTCCTGAAAACAACCTGATTAACCCTCTCAACCAAAGGAGAAACTGTATATGCCCTATTGTCTAACTCATCAACTGAAACCACTGAAGAAACAACAGGTTGAGCAAAAGAAACCAACGGAGAAATAGAATCCCTACCAACCTTTGATCCCTGCTCGACCATTGAAACAGCTGAAGAGATCGAGACAACAACACCAGCAAAAACATCAAGAATCGAATAAGGACATCAATAAGAGGCCCTGCTCCCACTCTGGCAGGGACATCAATAAAAGAATCATCACTCCGCCCCACCCTTTAGGACTAACAGACTTGAGTAGCCACCATCGAAGTAGTAGGAGCAACCAAAGAAGATAAGCCTAGCGAATCAACTAGACTAGCAGAAGAAACCATACCCAAAATCGGATTTGAACCTACTGAAGAATGAACCACAACTAAATCCAAAGATCCTAAATCTTGCTGAATAGCGGTAAAGACATTAGAAAACGGAACTTTCGCCTAAGGCATAGAAATAAGTCGAAAAAACCAGTTTAGGAACACGGTTGTGGGAACCTGAAACCCCTCATCAGCAACAACTGTGGTCGGACCATCTCTAGCCGAATAAGGCTTACTAGAACTAACAGGAATCCCCTTGTCGGACTTGTTCTAACAACAAGAATTGGGAAAATGACCAATAGAGGAACATGTAGAACAGAAAACCGGGAGATTCTCATATTTCACCGAAATGAAAGAACTATGAGAATCATCCCTCTTAAGAAGCAAAGAAGACGGAAGCACGGTAGACATATCAATATCCACAAGAACACGCGTAAAATGTCTAAAATCACTCCACAGTAGCCCTATTTAGCCGTAAAGGCACTCCGATTCCTTTAGCTAAATCGAAAATAATCTTCGGATGCCAGTATTCCCATGACAGATCATAAAAATGGACCCAAACCTGAGCATTTGAAGACTTTTGTAATGCCGGGTTAAAATATGAAATCTAAGGCTAAAGCCGTAAAACACCTAGTTTGAGATTAAGAGACCCCAAACTCCAAACCATATTCTTGTTAGCATCTAAATTCAACATAATCTGAAAGCACCCCTTACCTAAAGAAATCAGCCTCTAAACAGATTTCAACTTCCAAATAAACTGCAGCTTGGTTTTAAGATCAACCAACTTCCAAGGCTTTTCACCATTAAAAAGGACAACCCGACCAATGGGAGAAAACTTACAAACCTCCAATCTAGAATTACAAGCAGAGGGATCCACCCGAATAGCTACATAACCACCTTTTTTGAAAGAATCGAAGGACCGGAAATATTATCCACCTGAATCAGGGTAGCCTTAAAAAGATCCACATAAAAAGAGCCTCTGATAGATGACAGAGGTAAGGAACTACCCACAAGCGGATCCACCTCGCCAACAACAGCCTTCCCTCTAGGTAAAGAACCTCTAACGGACAGCGAGGAACTTTCCACCAATGGATCGGCCTAGCCATCAACCGCCTTGCCATCATGGGGTCGCAAAGAGACCAAAGAATGTGGCCTTGAAGGAACATCACGTGACCCTGCTGAAGATGAAACATACAAAGAAGCCTCCATTCTCATCGGATTCATGGAGTTAGAAACCATTTAAACCACAACCGAAAAACCTAAACCCTAACTGCCATGCATATGCAAATGACAAAAAAGATTTTTTTTCGTGAATAGTGCTGCTAAAGTGCCATAAACAGTACCCCTGCTACATTTTCGTGAACAGTGCCCCGCTACAGTGCCATTATAGTAGCCCCGTGAACAATGCCGCACGTCACCTGTGCACAGTGTCGCTACTGTTGTGAACAGTACCGCTCTGAAACCCTCATTTTTAAAAATAAGATAGATTTTAACATATACAGATCTTATTTATTTTTTAAGTTGTGATAGATTTGTTTAACTTGATTTTCTTTGCAATCTTATTTCGTCAGAGACCAGGGATTGAATATCAACTTAGAGAGTATAAAGCAATGGTTTGGAAAAGTGTGACTTAGAAATTTCTAAAAATTGTTAAATTTGTGGTTGAAGGGCTATATTTTGTATATTTCAAATGCAATTGTAAAAATTTGCAATCGATCGATTTTTTAGTATCTTTTTTCTTACTAATATATGTTAATTTGAACTGTAAAATTACACATGAAAGTAAAAACAGAAAAAATACACGGAAAATTTTTTAAATACAAATTCAGTAACGATTACATTATGTTTTACTGTGTCCGCACATCGTGCAAGCTAGTATAAAGTATATATTAAAATAAAAATTCCAATTATTGCTACCTTTAGTATACTTTCAAGCACTTGCGGAGGTTGCAAAGGATATTGCTGTACACCATCTTTTTCCATCATAACTGTACCTACCTTCATAAGAGCAGTCCATTTAAATATGTTGGAATCATCACAAACTAATTGAATATCCGGGTCAACAGTTTTTTCACTCTGCACTTCTTTGTATTCCTTGAATAACCTAGCTTTATATGCCTGCATCTTATTTAAACTTTGAGTTCACTTTTGCTCACCCCCTTCAAGGGGGTGAGCATTACTTCCTCTCAAACACATGATATGTGTCTATAGAGGGGTAAATTTATCCTAACATTGTTATCTTTTTAGACAATTTTTACCCTTCCATGGACATAGACAATTTTACCCCTCCATAGATACATGTCATGTTTTTCAATTGAATGCACTTCAAAACGGATATTGAACCTCGACAAGACCTGCATTGTTCAAAAGATGGATACATTAAGAATACATGAAAACAAAAAACGAAAAAATGAAAACGTTACCGAACGGCCCCTCAGGTGGTGTTTGGTTTTGTTTTTAAAAACATTTTTCTTTTTAAAAATTAAATAATAATAAAAAAAAAAACTTTAGAGTGTTTGGTTAAATATTTTATAAAACTTAAATTTAAAAACAAAAAACAATTTTTTATTGTTTTCCATCACTACAAGAAAACTTGACATTTACAAACTTTGAAAAATGCCGCACAACCCCTTTTACAGCATTTAGTAAAATGTCATTATGAAGGAGGTCGTAAAAGACTATCAATCTATTGCAACATGTCACTAATGCCGCAATTTTTTTTTTTTGGGGCAACCAAGAAATGCCGCTTAAAATGTATTTTGGAGCGATCCAAAAATGCTGTGAAAAACTTATGTTAGGGCAGTCAAAAAATGCCATATAAAAAGGAGTTTTGTAGCCAAAAATATGCTGTATAAAAATGAGTTTTGAGGCAAAAAAAAAAAAGAGTCTCAAATGTAGAAACTATTCCATATGAAAAGATTAATAAATTAAACAAAAATAGAGAAGCCAAATAAAACATGCCATTGGCTCATTGCAATAACATTAAATTGAAGAACAAAATAATATAACCAAGAATATCATTTTACAAATTCTACTACCAAATATGATTTTACATAACTTACTACTATATAAACATAAATAGACCTAATCTAAAATAACATAACTTTAAGCCACACAATAAAACTTCTAACTAATTGTCGGCTAATGAAACTGTCAAGTAGAGCCTTCATGTGGTCTCCACTCCATGGACTTTAAACTTTCCATCTCAATATCAAGCCATGGGCAGAAATGCTTTTTAAAATAGTATTTTTTGTCAAACCTATAGGGAACACACCAAGTGAATGAATAATGTAAGACATTTTAACAGCTAAGTAACTAACAAACTTAAATATATCCAAGAGTAAAAATAATAATTAATCATACCTCTTCAGGACAAGTCTTTTCGGTTGGCCTTACACGTTTTCTACAAACAACACCTTTCGCTCTGTTTTACACGGTAGACCATAAAAATTGAATAGTCAAAACTATTCAAAAACATTGAAAAAGAAATAATAATAATAAATAACAGTTTAATTGCTATTACATGGTAGAGCATCCACAAGTGCTACTGAAAGTGTGTACGACTGCAACTCCAATATCTCTTAGACTTGCAAGCCAAGACTATTCTCTTAGAAACAAATATTAACCAAATTGAATAGAATGTTGAATAATGCAAAGATATACATAGTGTTTGTGATAAAAACTTTGAATAAGCAAAAAGAATCACAACTTCATGTAATACCAATTCGAAATCGAAGACATGATAAGTTAAAGAATATATTAAGCATAATCAAAATTATATAAAAGTAGCACGAAAATATAAGATGAGAACCTTGATGATGTAAGCTATCCAGTTGATTAATTATAATGTCAAACTTATTGGAATCAGCCTTGGAAATCTCCTCTCTTTCATCTGCAAGAAGCAGAGTATATTTGTCACATCTCCACATCTCTTTGTATTTTTATCCATGATGCCGAATTGCACTAATAAAACTACCCAGATTCAAATTTTATTCGAAAATCATTTTTGACATTAATCTCAAGCATTAGATCAACTTATAAGAAAATTGGGCTGGATTGGCAGGTCTGGTTATCAATTCTTTTCAGTAAACTAAAAAGTATATATTAACGGTAGTTGTTGTTAGTACAGTACTTGGTTTAAATAACAGACACCTTACCTGTTGAGGATACTGTGGGTAGCCTGCATATGCACCATGTGCATCAGCCCCATAAGCATAGGGATCATAGCCTTGTCCATAACCATAGTAGGCATTCCATTGACTTTGATCTACTTGAGCTAGCTCCCGAGCTACCAGATACGTCCTAAAATAAATCAATGTTTTATTAACAAAAATCTGCAAGAGAAAAAAGATACAAGAGAAAGAGATGAAATTGCAAGTCTTTTTACCAGTTTCTAAAATTTTGAGATCCTTAAGTTTTGGTGCACTTGAGTTCTCTCTCTCGTTGAAAAATCCAACTTACATGTTACTGGGAAGTGGGAACACATAATAACTACGATCAATTGATACTATTTTAAGAAAAAGAAAGCAATTTGAGGCAAATTATGAGTATGTGTTTCAGAAATTATACAGCATCCAAAGTATAAAATTATATAAGATGATCCTAGAAAACAACATAATATGCAGATGCATAAATATGGGAAGCAGAACTTTTGGCATTTCAATATTTAGTATTGTCCTAAATCCAGAAATGTCTCAGCTAAAAACTGTTTTAGTAGACCAGTCACTTCAAGGAAAAAGTGATATATTTTTATATACCTGGTTTTTTGTTTAATTGTAGTGATAATAAACACAAATGTACCACTGCCAGCTACTAAAATGGGTCACACTATAGGTAGTGAGCAACTCTTTTTGAGCACTTTCTCTGGTGGACTCTTTTGTTTACAGGTATAACATTATAATCAAATGAATCCACAATAATTATTGAACATTAAAAATCACCATACTTATAAATGATTTATTAAAAGAAAAAAAAGGGGGAAAACAAAACCAAATTGAAAAACCAAGTATTGCACGTAGTAAATAAAGCGAAGCAAAAAAAAAAAAAAAAAAAAAAAAGAAGCTCAAATCTTTAATATCAAAACCGAGATGACGAATTGCATTTCTCACACTACGAACATTTCCAGCTCCATAATCAAGCAGAGTCGCAACTGCACATACAAAGAAAAAAAAAAAAAAAAAAAAAACACGAAAAACAAATACAAAAGCAAAATTTCTATCAAAACACAATCAACAAAAACAGAGTAAAATACAAGTAGAGAGAAAATGAGTGAGAAAGAGGACATGAAGGTTCTGAGGAAGCAGAGGAGGCACGAAGAGAGAGAGCTTTGTGCGATTTCAATTTGACTCGACTGCGTTGTCTGTAGAAGTCGCTATTGCGAAGAAAAAGAAGGCGATGAAGCTGATGTTGGAAATTTTGTGATAAACTCATATTTGAGAGTATTATTTGGGTATGATTAATTCCATGAAAATGGAATATTAAATGATATTCGAATTCTCCTCCATGAGAGCTTCGAAATGGTATACTCAAACTCACAAAACGATTAATGGGTGAATGAAAAATTGAGTCTCAAGGTGAGCCCAAAATGTGGGGGAAAATTACACATCCCACATTGGCTAGGGAAGACACTTATATGTGGTATATAAATGATTGTGTGATAATAGCTTATCAACATGTGTGGCATAGAGGCTCTCTCTCCATAATCAAGCATAGTCGCAACTGCACATACAAAAAAAAAAAAAAAAAAAAAAAAACGAAAAACAAATACATAAGCAAAATTTCCCTAAGTCAAATGTTTTTAATTAAGGAAAATATTAATTGCTTTGGATTTTGATTCCTTGCTTTCCTTTCCATATCAATCCATGAAACCCTACGATTAGGTTTTCTATTTAAAAAAAACCTTTTTTTCATTCTTGAGAAGAGAGATTCTGAATTTTTTAGAGCAGCAGTGGTCGTTCTCTCTTCTTCTCCTTTTTCTGTTCTTGATAAGTTTGGACTTGGTTTGAGTTCGCTGAGAGTGGTTTGTGCTTCGCACTTCCACTGTTAAATCGTTGTATCATGGGAGACAATCGCTATACACATACGGTGTTACATATGGCGAAATTGTTTTAAGGACACCGTGTGAAACATGGGCCTCGATTTCCCTGATGTGTTGTTTTTGTTTATTGTTTCTCTGTCTCTTGCAGATTTAAACCAGATTGTTTTTGAGCAATACAAACAACAATCTTAAGACAATTTATTCTTCTTCTGTTTTTTACTTCTAATCGGTTTAAATTTCTTTTATAAACCTTCTAGTTCGGTTTCTATTTTGCTTTGTGATAGAATTGGTTCTTAAACAACACTGGTTTGGGTTAATAAAATATTAATCGGTGGAAATTGGGTCTATTTTGAGACACTAATTTCAAATTAATTATTTGGTTTATGTTTGGCAAATCGGGTCTATTAATAGACACTGATTTGGAAATCAATTGTGATTTCTATTGGCTAATCGAGTTTGTAATATCAGACACTGATTGTGATTTCAATTGTGAAATCTAGAATCAATTATTGATTCACCGGATTGATATCAACTAATTGATATTGGTACTGTCATATATTATATATATGATATTTACGTGATTTTAAGAGTATATTGATTGTACACACGAGTTGTGTAAATATTTGATATTTCAGAGATATAGAATTGTAATCTATATTTGGAACAACCGGAATAAAAGATTATATGTTTATATATAATCCGGTACAAACCAATTTGTTAAAAGAATGATATGTTTATATAATCTAGAACAAACCAGTTTATATATCCAAGTATATATATATTAAGTTTAGATAAACGTAAGTCTTGACACTGGTTTTCAAATCATTGTTTTGATTAACCTGTATGTGCTATATAAATATTGTTGATATATATTAACTTACAAGGTCGACTGGTTTATCAGTATGGTGTACTGATATGTGTGGAACTAAATAATACAAAGTTTGGTGAACCAAAAGACAGTATTATTGTTTGATATCGAAAGTGATATCATTGTTTAAATTGATTATATTGTTATATAATCCGACGACACCAAGTGCAGCACTTGTTTCCAGATACGGATATTATATGTGAAGTGCTAAAATAGTGTTTAATACATTATAAAATATCTGATATATTGGTGTATAGTATACCGATTGATATCATCGTTAGATATATCGGTGTATACGGTGGATATATATTAACATTGGTTTTGCCTTATCAGTGTTTAATATAAGTGGACATACCGGTTTTATTTTACCAGTGTTTACTGTATGATATTATTTGATATCAGCTTTGATAAACAATATTATATCGGTGTGTGATATATCTATGTTAGATATATTAGTTATAGTTGTATAAATAGCAGTATACGTACTAGTTATTTATATTTCTAAAGTTGAATTTATATTGGTGTGTTTATATATTATAATTGATATATATTAACATACTATTTTGATATATCAGTGGTTGATATATCGTTATATATATCTTTGTGATATATAGTAGTATTTGATTTGGTTTGTGAAAGACAACTGCCGAATCAACTGTGAACCCGAGCATGGTTCAAGAGACTCCGGTGGTCAATCCAATTGTGGTTTAGTTGACCGACCCAATGGTGAACCCTTTTGTGGGTCAAATGAATACCCCGGCGGTGAATTCGTTTGTGTCACCGGTTCCGATTCTTTTGAACCATATGGAGAAACCAGAGAAAATATAGTGGTCTGAATTTCAAGAGATGGCAACAAAAGATATTGCTCTACCTGACCACATTGAATCTTGTGAGATTCTTAATTGATGAGGGTCGTAAGGGCAAAAGTGATAACGAGTTGGATGTGTACGTTTTAAAATGGTGATTATTGTCAAAATCAATTCTTTTGAACTTCAAAATTGTAATTATCAATTTAATGAAGATTTATCTCTATTAATTCCGGATTAATAGAAATATTAAATTTTGAATTCAAAACAAAACTGATTTGACTTTAATATCGCCTATTTTATAGCACTCTTTACTTTTCCACTTATGGGACTAGGTAACTAGCACCAAATTAATAATTTAAGTTTAAATGACACCAAAATATGGTGACGGATAAAAATGTCCCCAATTTTACTTTTATTCTTTTTATATTTTTTTTCTTTGAATTTTTTTCCAAAACCTCCATTGATGGCTCCATCAATGGAGTTTGTGTTATAAAAATTTGATTTTCAGTATGTCCTTTACAAAGTAAGAGGTTCAAACCAGTTTTGATTTAACCAACCAAAAAAAAAAAAAACATCTACGAAGTTATTGAGTTTGTTTGGCGTTTGTCTCCCACGATACAGCGATTCATAGTGGTTGTATATTAACACCACCACTATTAGCGAACTCAAATTATAACACACTATAAACTAGAAAAATGAATGAAACAGGACCAAAGAAGAACTTCTGCTTCTAGTTTCTATAGAGAGAAGAAGGTTTTATTTTTCCTTTTAATATAGGTTGCATGATTTTGTGTCCTTTTACTGAAGCAACTAATTCAAAATATACAGTTCTATGGAAGGAAATGTATGGAATTAAATAGAGAATCAATTGAATTAATTCTCATTAACAATGGCAATTGAAATGGCAGTTTAATCTTTTGTATTAAAGATTTAAATTTTCTTTTCAATTTCAGAATTAAATTAAAACGGAAATTAATCACCATTTAAATGGTAATTGCAATCTTTAATTCCAAATTAATTCTGACTCATTAAATGCCATTGTTATTTTGAATTGGAAAATTTTATTTATGTAGCAAGATTGATCTAGCTCAAAGGTGCACACCCGCAGTTCGAACCGTTGCGTCTAGACTTGACACGGTTCCGGTTCCAGTTCGACGGTTAGGTGGAACAAATGAGAAGTGGGTTGTTGTTATATCTTGATTGTGATTATTGTATTAATCTCTTTCAATGTGTTGTTAATTGTGCACCTTAGTTATACTGCACAGTACACAACCTTTGATTCGAAAGGAAATGTTAAAAAGGCATCTCCTTTTTATATAGTATTAATTTGGTTAACAAAATTATAAGAGAATAATATTGATAAAGAATTCATGAAGGTGACTTTTAGTTTGCAGTGAGTGTAATCTTGAATCCTCAAACGTTGACAAATTAACTAATTTTCGTTATCTACCTGTGCAAATTGTTTCAATACCGAGCATTTGTATAAGAGCTTAAAAGGAACAATAAACTATTCTCTTTTAAGATCTTTATGTTTAAATGATAAATCAAATCAAATCAAATATTAATTTACCATGAAAAAAATAAAATATTGAATGTTGAGAAGTAGTTGTCAGTTGTGCAATAAGTAAAGAGGAACTACAAGAATAAAAGTGGTATGGGGTTAACCATAGTTGTATTCAATCCCACATCCCACATCAGATAAATAAGAATAATGAAGAGATGCCTAACCTATATAAAAATGAGGAGAATGGAAGGGAAAGTTTACTTACTTAGACAAGGGTTATGGACCATGGTTCAATACTCTTCAATGTCATTTATCTTTTAAACATTTTATTTTTATAAATTAAGTGTTATTTTTTTAATAAATTTAAAAAAAAAAAAAAAATTAGGAACCGCCGGTTCAAACCGGAACCGGAACGGCCAGTTCCAATCCGGTTCGAACCGGGCGGTTCCGCAAAATGTGGAACCGAAACCGAAACCGGCTTCCCCCGATCCAGGTTCAGGTTTCGGTTCCGGTTCGGTTCCACGGTTCGAACCGGAACCGTGCTAGGTCTTGCGTCATTCGCGTTTGCATCTAGACACGCACTCGCATATGAGTTGTTGAACTGCGGTTCGTGATACATGCTATACATGCTTGTAAGCTATTCTACAAGTAATCAAATATATACTTGATTAAGCATTTATTTTCCCACCAATGTGAGATTCACTATTTTCCCAATTCAACGGGTGCATTTTTTAGTATCAATTTCTCATTCACCCATTTACCATTTTTCCAACTGTTTGAACAGACCTCCAATTGAGGTCATTTTGAACTCAATTAGAGGTCCATGAAGTACTTTAAAAAAATTAAGGCAATCATAGCAATAAGTCTCGGGTGGTGCACCCGAGACTTACTGCCCAAAAAAAAAAAATTGTCATTTTTTTTCTTATTTTTTTACATTTCCACCGGTAAGTATCGGAAAAACTAAAATAAGTCTCGGAAATATCAAAATAAGTCTCGAAATTTTTTTTCTTAAATCCGAGACTTATTTTTTGGAAATTTTTTCAAATTCATTTCTTCGTTTTTTCTACTAAGACTTATTACCATTTTTTTTTATATCTTCTTCTTCATCAACCTCCAATGGAGGTTTGAGGTTGAGTTCCTTGTTCTACCTCTATTGGAGGTCAATTTCGACTTCCATTCAGAGGTCAATTTTGACCTCCAATGGAAGTTTTAGAAAAGAAAAAAACAGAGGAGAGAGAGAGAGAGAAAAAGTTTAAAAAAAATTAAGTAAAAGCATAAGTGGGGGTATTTTGATCTCATCACATACTTTAGTGCTATTTAAACCAGAATTATTAATGTAGTGATAGCGTACGTCAAAAGTCAAGTTGGATTTGGTACTATTTATCCCTACTCTCTCTTAAGTAGGGATGGCAACGGGTCGGGTTCGGGTGGGTTTTGCAAAATCCAAACCCGCACCCGCGAAATTTTTCATCACCCACACCCACCTACGAACCCACGAAAATAAACAGGTTCAGGTTCAAGTTTCACCCGCGGGTTTTATACGAGTTTGTGGGTTCGCGGGTCACACCCACCAACCCGCAAAATATATTCATTTATAAATATTTAATATTTAATTTTATTTATTTATACAATACAAAACTCCCCTTTATTTATAATATATCATGGAGAATTACAAATACAAGTGTTTTTCTTAGTAGAGACAAGAGGCAAAGCACATTATATATATAGTTAATGGTAGAACCTTGCACTGCTATTTTTTCAATGTGGGACTTCTGAAAGTCCCACATTGAAAAAACAAGAGTGCAAGGTTCTACCATTAGCTATATATAAATGAGAGTTGAGAATTGTAATTCTCAAACTTAGAATGAGTGGAGTTTTTATATTTTATTCTTTATATGGTTAAAAAGTTTCCATTGGAGTTTAAGTTTATAATATTTTAAATACTAAATATTATATAATTTTTATTTATACGGGTTCGCGGGTTCACCCGCGGGTTCGTTTTCCAAACCCACACCCACACCCAAACCCGTTGGGTTTTTTTTTTATACTGGTTCGTGGGTTCGCGGGTCGTAAATTCACCACCCGAACCCGACCCTATAGGGTCGGGTTCGAACGGGTACAGGTCAAATTACCATCCCTACTCTTAAGTCACATGAGTATAATTATAAATATAAATATAATTACATTGCAACCCCTTATATTTAACTAAACTATTAGATCATAAGATAAAGTTAATCTAGAGGTAAATCCGTCACACTCACACCAATGACTTTATGTATTCGATTTATGATCCCCTCCTTCAATTCTTGTACTGTAGTAGTTCAAAAAGAAAATTTATATTAACTATTAGATGTAATTATTTGAGTTCTTGCATCACATACTCTAGCGTGTATGTCATTGGGTGCCGTTTGTTGCAACACATAGATGCATTGAGATTCGATAAATTCAATTTCATGCATTGTTTTTCACTTTGGGATCTACTCAATGTCAGAGAAAATAAATCTATGTATATACTTCGTATAGAAATATTGCATTGAACAAAAAGTAGTAGGAAAAAAAAAAAAAAAAAAAAAAAACATCGTTCCGAGGCGCATTATGAACTTCGTTTACTTAAAACACTGTTCGTTTCTATTAATCGGATGAAACATTTTAAATATATCTTGAACGAGATGAGGTTTGTCCGTTGGTAAGCCACTCATACCTGCACCACGAGGTTAAGGGTTCAAATCCTCCCTCCTCTAAAAAAAAACTCTAAATTTATATAATAAAACCCTAAATTTATATATCAGTATGATACTTGAAAAATAAAAATGTTTAATTGCACTGTGCATAAACAAAACTAATCCACAAACACCTTAAAAGGGTCTGTAAAATTTAAAGATTTGAAAAATAAAAATAGACAAGATGAAATTGTTCAGTGGTAAGCTTTTCATATCTACACTCTAGAGGTTGTGGGTTCGAGTTATGCTCTTTCCCCAATCTTTAAATATTGTAATAATTTTAAAAAATAAAAATAAAAACTAAAAAATATATTTACTTTTTTGGGTTTAACTACGGTATAGTTGGTGGAGGGAAATTATCGATGTGTCTTTTAATAAAAAGGACACAACTCTTGAAATATAAAACTAAATTACAAAATACATGAGCCTCTGTATCAAATTATACAATTGTATTTATCTGCTACTGCTTATCAACTTGTTTACCCATGTTTCATTGTTTTGTTGTGCGATCGATCAAATCGAATCATTTATTTCGAATATCTAACGCATTCAATTTTGCATGTACTTGTCACCAAGCCGGGGCCTGTCTCCCTCAATTTGAAAGAATCATGTACCGGAAAACAGTTGGCTATCAATTTTTCAGAATGCCCACACATGCAAACTCTGTATAAGTATTACCTGCAAGTCTGCAACTTCATTAATACATATATTATCTTCGACTGTGTCTGTACGTGTGGCAACCAGCAAAGCATTAGTAGTATGAGTTAGGATTCCCTCTTTGACCTTTTTTTTTTTTTTTTTTTTTTCAAATGTGATTAAAACACCGACTTGCATGAAAGAAAAAAAATGATCAAATCTTAACCATATATTTATTATTATGATTATATGTCATTAGATTATGAAAATTCTAGAGAAAAAGAAAAAGAAAAAAAAAGAAAAAG
The DNA here is from genome assembly GCA_030490815.1 of Acer saccharum. Lineage (NCBI taxonomy): Eukaryota > Viridiplantae > Streptophyta > Magnoliopsida > Sapindales > Sapindaceae > Acer > Acer saccharum. The sequence goes on from CM059872.1 coordinate 32,857,554, forward strand.
ATAAGGAGAGAATCTTGATCCAGTATAATATACACAATTTACTAGACTCAATTCCATTGATATTGACCATCTCCCATATTTTATTATTAAGCACATTCTTTGATATTTATAGGGTGGAAAATAGCCAATACTGAAACAAGAGGGTACAAAATGTCTAATACTTCAAATGTCGGGGCTGGGGGATAATAATATCCCTTTATTCTCCTCTAGAGGTGCCTCGATACTCTTTTTTTTTTTTTTTTGAAACGTAATGGATACTCTTTCGAACCAACATTTAAGTACAATAAAATTAAAATATAAAAAAAAAATTGTGACTGTGTTGAATACTCATTTAACTTGACAATAATTAAGGTTTAAATAGTTATGATTGTTTTTGGTATTAAAAAAATAGAAAAATTGTAAATAATCTGATCAAATGATAAATCAAACCATGTGGTTTGAGCAATCAATAAAAAATTCTCCTACAATTAGTTGACCGTTAATTTATTTTAATTAAATCTAATGGAATGTGATTATTTAAGAGATTTTTGATTTTTTTCTATAATTGAATTTAAAAAATGAAAAAAAAAAAAATAACAAAACCAAATATATTAAAAAAAATTAAAAATAAAAATTATTTTATTAAAAAAAAACTAACTATTTAAAAATATACCATAACAATTAATTTGATAATGTTACAAAACCTATAAAAAGTAGCTCAAAAGTCAATTTAAATAATGAGTCAAGTTATTTACCATTACCGAATCATTTACGACATGCACTAAGATGCAATCATTTACAAAACCTATAAGTGAATGATGCCAAATCTTCTGTATTTATAAACCGGTTTACAATTGATGTAATTTCTAATCGGTTAAATTAGAGTGGTGTTATTGGTACATTTCTATTGAATTAATAATGCCTCATTTTTTAAATTATTTAATATTACATTTATATATATCATTTATCGAAATGACTTAAAGAGACATACAATAATAAATAAATAAAACTCTTACATAAAGTGAATTCTAATAAAACCCCATGTTCACTTGTAATTTGTTTATTTGAAAAAAAAAAAAATTCTCTTAACTTTTAAATCCTAAAATATATTTGTTTTCAATTTTATTATTCAATAACAAATATTGATTACTTACTGCATTCAATAATTATTATTATTTTGTTTGTTTGACAAAAGAAGAGAAAAATATTATCTTCTTCACTGCCCATTTTTCTTTGCTTTGTTTTTCGATATGTGTATTACAATTTGTGCACACAAATTCTATACCTGAAACTATAAAATTAACAAACTAAAATAGATTGCTTGCTATTGGAGCTGTCTAGACTCTAGAGAAGAAAAAAAAAAAAAAAAAAAAAAAAAAATTTGGCCTTAATACATATGTCTCTAAATTTTTCAGCTTTTGGATGTTTGGTTTTTCCTATCTTCACTTGAGAATAAGTAATAATCTGATGATGGAGAAAGACTTTATTTATTTTTCTTTTTATTTTCCATGATGAAATCAAAAGGAAAAATCTGGAAGGAGTGCAATGAAGGTGATAACTAAAAAAAATAATCGTTGTGGGCCTTGTGTCTTTTTAGGGCAATAAGCGGTTGTGAACTGGTTTGACACTTATGTCTGAACAAACAATAAAAACATATGTTAAAACAAGTAGAAAATCTTGACTTAACACGGACTTCTTAATGAAATTTAATAAAAAATACTTCCATAGATACCTTATAAGATTCTGATAATAGCATTGGAAAGATCGAATATGAAGTTAATAAAAAATATTTTTTTGAAATAATAATAAAATATTTTGATTAAAAGACAAAAAGACGTGAGTTTTGATTATACTGAATACGTATTCCAACAAAGCACATCAAATAATGAATTTTTTAAATGGCATCTTTATATATAATTATATGGATATTACGGAATCTAATTATAATCTTGTGTTTAAATAAGCCGATCTCTAACTTAGATACATTCCCTTCAAAAAAAAAACACAAAAAAAAAAACTTGGATACATTATCTTACCGACATATCGTATTCGTGATCAATTCAATGAATTAATAGTGATGGGGCAAAAAAAGGGACCATTGACTATCAATATCAAATTACTAATAATAGCAAAACTACAACACGTTGTCACGATGATGGGGCCGATGGGCTTGCCAATTTTAGCCTTTCAAACTCCTCCTACTGTTTTCCGTTCAAAAAGTTTTTAAATTGACTTTCTAAAATTTCTATCTTTTTTTTTTTTTTTTTTTTTTTTTTTTTTTTGGTGAAAAACCAAAAACTTTTTGGTGCTGATTTTATTGAACTAAATATTTGATAAAAATATTCTTCGGACTCAAACTTTTAATCAAGACTTATTATTTCCTTTGATCATGACTTAAATCTTGGATCTAAGACTTATTTTTGGAATATTTTTCAAATCTGAGTTTTTTGTTTTTTATTTTAAGATTCATGTTCTCTTACAAAAAATTTTTGTTTCATCTTCAATTCCCATCGATTTTTTTTTTTAATTATTCATTATAGAATCATGATTCCCCCATATTTTTCTCGAGAGAATCTTCATATTTATCAAGAGAAAAGTGGGAAAATAGAAATGAAAGCGAAGTCAAAAGGGTATTTTTGTCATTTTCTTATTTTTTTTCTATTAAAACTCAAGTTATTAACCATTGTTAACCCCACAAAATTAGTTGAAAAAAGTGTTATATCCATATATTTTCACTTTTAAAATTTTGAAAGTGTTAATTTAATCAATAATGCTAAGTTTCTCTGTTAATTTAATTTGAGTAATATATCTGATAGGTGAAATGATATCATACATTGTATGTATTCACATGTAAATATAATACAATGACCTCCTCATTTGGTGTAAAAAAAATTGTAATATAAGTTGTGATCTCTCGTATTATTAATGTAATTAATATACTATATACCTATCATTTAATTTAAATAATAGTTTAATAACAACACAAATAAATTGAAGTGGATCCATCATTTAATTTAAATATTACCAACTATACAAAAGTGAAGGTAGTTTCCTTTACGTCCCTCACACCCACACCATTTTGAATTTAAGTTATATCCTCGTACTTATAATCCAAATTTATAATTTTAAAAAAAAAATTATAATTATAAGGACAATACTTGGGTGCTGACCGATCTATACCCAAGGTACTGACCAACCCAATGGTTGGTTGCCATGTAACCCAAAGTAAGAGAAAAAATATAAAAAGTGAAAAAGTTTTAGTTATGTGGTAACACCTTATTTGGTGGTCAGTATACTTGGGTACTGACTGGTCAGTACCCAAGCATTTTCCTAATTATAGTACAAACAAGTTCAAATACATAGTACTGTATTATTGATTCTTTCTTTTATTAATTACATGTTGATCACAAAAAACTAAACAAGTAGGACTTGTTATTATCATTTCGGAACTTCACAAAAGATTAATTAAAACAGAATTACAATTCTTAAAAAAAAAAAAAAAAAAAAAAAAAAAAAAAAAAAAAAAAAAAAAAAAGCGGCGGATAAGATAATATTAAAAAATAAAAAATAAAAAATTCCCAACATGTTTGACAAATTTAATGCTTTGGAGATAAAAGAACTTGGTTGATGAGTTTGTCGAGATTGATGTAAGATGATCCAGAAGGAGCAGTAATTGAATCATGTGCAAGATTCTTCCACTCTTGAGCTTTCAATTTCATCTCTTTGCCTTTATCCCCATCCATTAATTCTCTGACAAGACTCTCAACTTCGTCTCTCTTAACATTATTGTCAATTTCCATACCTATCCCCCATTCATTGCAAGTGTATCGACAATTCGTTTGTTGTTCTGCGAAAAACGGCCAGCAAACCATCGGGACACCGCCACAAATACTCTCAAGCGTTGAATTCCACCCACTATGAGTCAAGAATCCTCCGATCGCCGGGTGGTTTAGTACTTGTTCTTGAGGACACCAACTTGCTAATAGACTTCTTTCTTCGGTTTCTGTCACGAACTCCGGTGGCAAAAGTGCTGAGTCACCAGCTACAAGATCGGGCCTAATGACCCAAAAGAAAGTTTGGTTGCTATTTGCAAGTCCCCAAGCGAACTCAATCATTTGATTAGCTGTCATGACTGTGATGCTACCAAAATTGACATAAACAACCGAGTTGGGTTCCTTTGTGTTTAACCATTCAACACACTCTGTTTCTTCTTTCCATAAATTTGACCCGATTTGCTTCAAATCATTATCGGGAAGTTGATTGATACGGAGATGAAGGGGACCGATGGGATACACAGGTGGCAATATTGACTTAAATGCACCCAACATTTCATGCTCTAAGTCATCAAACGTGTTCAAGATAATTGCAGAGGCCTTTCTTGCTCTTGTAGTTTCGTGTATAATGAATTCTAGCATAAAACAATCCGGATCAGTGGTCCTCACAAAGCTTGGAATATCTCTCAATCGTATATCTTTCATGCCCGGTATCCAATCTATAACGGTTTCTAAGTACCCATTTGTGAAGCAACTTTCATCTGTAAATAAATAAATTAAAAATAAAAATAAAAAAAAAAACAGATATTTATATCTCAGATTCCAATCGCTATCAAAACAACTAAAAACTTTTGATAAAAAATAATAATAATAATAAATACCTTTGAGAGGTGTATAACCCTTTTCAATAAGTTGGTGAACGTGGCAATAAGCCAGGAAGCCACATGCACTGGTGGTCCAGAAAAGAACTTCAGGGACACCCAACTCTTCTGCGGCGTCAAGAGTAAAGCTCATGACCCCATCGGAAACTATGCAAGTCACCGGAGGGGCATCGGAGGAGTCATTAAGCTTATTGAGAAGCTGTTTAAAAGGAGCCAAGCCATGTTTTCTAGTGGAAAAACAAAGAGATGGGATGTCTTGGGTGGCATGGACGTCCATTGGAGGAAGGCCATCGGGAATGGTTTCGAATCGAAAGGTAGGGAGGCCGTCGAGAGCTTTGGGGCCTTTGGATTTAAGGAGACGTTTGTGGTTGAACTCTGAGTTGACAAAGGTGATATGAAAACCTTTGTTGTGGAGGAGTTTGGCTACATTGAGCATGGGATTTATGTGGCCTTGAGCTGGGTAGGGTATACAAACTGCATGAGGCTTTTCATTCAACGCTATGGAACCCATTTTTTTTTTCTTCTCTAGGTTTTAGCTCTCTAGATATTTGCTCACCCAAATAAAAAGGAGATTGATGCTATGAAGAGGAGTTTTGGCTCCTTATTTATAAGCCCCGAAGGACGAAGGAGGGTCAATAACACTTTAGCCTCTGCTGCGATAATTGAAATGAGAAGTCAAATAAATACCGCAGTTCACGTCGGTTAATGAAGTTTCCAACTTCTAATTTATTTATTTATTATTTTTAAGTTTTAACTATTGCAACTTCTAACATGTCGGCGAAATTATTGAAGTAACATAGTAGGCCGAATTGTCATATGATAAGGGCTAGACACTTTTATCATTTTCACTATGCTGGACCAGATCAAGTTGGTTTGGTTTGATATGCATATTGTAACTTGTAAGGTCGGTTTTTGAAATGTTTTTATAACAAATATTGCAAATCATCTAGTGGCTTGAATGATTAGTTTTAAGAAATTATAAACTCAGTTTTTTTCTCCTTAGTACGGACGTGAACTTTTTAGATTAGCACAAGATCATTAATTGAGCAGAATAAAACTTTGTCTATGTTAAAATAGCTGAATTTAACATTTGATAGTTGAAGAAGCATATGAGGGAAAGTAGGATATAAACTTTGTTTATATGATGGAACTTCAAAATAGGGGAGATGGTTCATTGGCTCCGTTCCAATCCATTGGATTATATTGGATTTTATTGAAGGATATGATTGGAACCTAAAACCTGGAAACAAATTATTATTTTTTACGTTTATATCATTGTGATTACTAATTGTTACGTACTTACTAATTGTTACGTACTGTTATTTGAAATCCTACAAAAAGGTAGAATAAAGATTTTAATAAATGCTACACCAAAATTATCTAAATATTAATAATAATTTATAAATGAGAGACTTATTGTAAGTCTCGTCTAAGAGATTTGCAATATTAAGCCCAAAATTTGCATGATAAACCTTCATCTCACACTAGAAAGTGACTAATAAGTCCAAGATTTACTAGAAGTCTCGTTTATTTTTTAGTATTTATTATTTTTTTATTTATTTTAATTTTACAAACTAGTAGTTACAGTGGAAATAAGGGGTTTTCACTACAAGAAAATAGGGCTTTATTGATAATTATTTATTGACAGTTATTAACTTTCTTGATAGTTTTTAACTGTCAACAAATAACAAACATTTATATATATATATTATTAATATATTAAATAACATATAATATAAATATATAATATATATTATTTAATATATTAATATATAATATATATAATAATATAATATATATATATAATACATATATATATTATATATAATACATATAATAATAATATATATATATATATACACAAATATCATATAATATATATATATATATTATATTATATTATATATATAATAATATAATAGTATAATATATATAATATATATATTAATATAATATAATACATATATACTAATATATTAATATTACATATAAAACATATATATAATATAATATAATATATATAATATATATGTAATAATATATAATATATATAATAGTATAATATATATAATATATATTAACTTTCTTGACAGTTTTTAACTGTCAAGGATTGTTGACAGTTAAAAATTGTCAATAAATAACAAATATTTTTTTATATATATTATTTAATATATTAATATATAATATATATATATATATATATATATATATTTATATATTATAATATAATACATATATACTAATATATTAATATTATATATATTATATATAATATATATGTAATAATATATAATATATATAATAGTATAATATATAAAATATATATTAAATATATATAATATAATACATATATACTAATATATTAATATTACATATAAAATATATATATTATATAATATAATATATATAATATATATGTAATAATATATAATATATATAATATATATTAACTTTCTTGACAGTTTTTAACTGTCAATGATTGTTGACAGTTAAAAATTGTCAATAAATAACAAACATTTTTTTATATATATTATTTAATATATTAATATATAATATATATATATATATATATATAATAATGATAATGATAATAATAATAATATATTTATATATTATAATATAATACATATATACTAATATATTAATATTATATATATAATAGTATAATATATAAAATATATATTAAATATATAATACATATATTAATATAATATATATATATATTATATGTTTATATATCGTTTTATGTATTATAAGAATATAATATATAATAATAATATATTATTTTTGGAAATGAGGGTATTTTTGGAATGGAGTTGGGGCATATGAGGGTATTTATGGAATAAAAATTTTAGTTTGGAATGGAAGGGCATTCCATTGGTTTTTTGATGGAATGCCCATTCAACCAAAATGGTCGAATCCTTATTCCAATAAAATCACTATTCCATTGCATTTTAACAAACCAAACGAATGGAATGACTTTCTTTCCATTCCATCCAACCAAACATGGCCTATAGGAGATTTGTGACATTAATTGTAATAAGCATAATTTCGAAAACAACTCTCATTACAAAACATTCATAATATATAATTTTTTCATTATCTTTAATAATTTTTTTAAACTTTTACTTCCTATTTTCAACACCAAACAAAATCCCGATATGGATTTATTTTACAATAAGATATTGGTTTTTGGGAAAACTGATATTGGATAAGTAAAATTTTAAATTTAATAAATTTACTTTTAAATCATTTATTCTTAAAAATTCAAAAAAATAATTTTTTCAAAAATTGTTTATTTATTTTGTACTCTCTTGTTTCATACTAAGAGACACGTTAATAATCCAGTTACCAATATAAATTAGTAATCTAAGTTTTACATTTGTTCATTAAATTGCAAGATGCATGTTGAGAAATATCTCCCATGTAGTGAGAATTGTATTCCAAATCATGCTTATTACAACTAATGCCACAAGTCTCCTATAGGCCATGTTTGGTTGGATAGAATAAAAAAAAAGTCATTCCATTCGTTTGGTTTGTTAAAATGTAATGGAATGGTGATTCCATTGGAATGGGGATTCCACCATTTTGGTGGAATGGGCATTCCAATATCCAAAAACCAATGGAAATCCATTCCATTCCAAACTAAAATTTATATTCCATAAATATCCTCATATGCCCCAACTCCATTACAAAAATACCCTCAGCTCCTTTCCAAAAATAATATATTATTATTATATGTATTATATATTATATATTATATATATAATATAATATTATATTAAACAATATATAATTATATATATAATATACTTTTATATTTTATTATTATTATCCATAATATATCATGCTATTATACATTCATACTTAGGGGTATTTTGGTCAAAATACAGTTAACTCCATTCCATTCTATTGTTAACAAAACAAAAAAATACTGATTCAGAGACTAATTCTAAAGTTCCAACCAAACAAAAAAATTAGTTTTCCTTTCATTTACATTCTCATTCTCATTCTCATTCTCATTCCCATTACCATTCCGATTACTATTCTACCATGTAACCAAACGTGACCATAGAGTATTGACCAATAACTTGAATATATATGTTTTAAAAAATATAATTTTATTAAAAGTTTTAATAAATATTTTTAAATATATGTTTGTCTTGGAAATTAGAATTTTGATTAGTTGAATAAATTTAAATTGATCTAACAAGGTTTAATTTCTAACAACTTATATATTTTATATATAAATATTGTTCAATTGTCAACACATAAGGGTTTTAGTCAAGTGGTAAAGACTTGAACTTGAGACCTTCAACTCCCACTACTAACATTTAATTGTTATTATTATCACAGGTGGTTCGGCGATAGTGGTCCTCCGGTAGTCCGGCAGCAAGTGTAGGTGCGGCGACGGCAGTGGTGCTCAGACGGTGGTTCAGTGGGGTCCGGTGGCGGTCTGGCGATAGGTGCAGCGATGATGGTGGTGCTCCGACAACGGCGATGATGGTGGGGTGGTGGTGGTCCGACAGCTCCGGCGGCGGCTGGCCGGCGACTTGCCGGCGATGGTAGTCTCCGACAGCTGGGTGGTGGTGTATAAAAATAAAAAATGTTATTATAATTAAATAATGAAAATTATATATATATATATATATATATATATATATATATATATATATATCTTGACAGTTAAAAATTGTCATTACAATCCTTGACAAGGGCTTTGTTGACAGTTTTAAAAACTGTCAACAAACCCCTAATTTTCTTGTAGTGTTTGTCACTCTTTCGAGTTGGTGTTTCACGAGTGCCACCATTTTAATAACTTAAGTTTTAAAGGCACCAAAGTAAGTAAACTTCCAAAACTGTCATTACTTTACATATATATATTTTTATTTACTTTTTAGTTTTTCGAACAAATTTTTTTTTTTATCTTTTTTAACAAACGACCTCCATTTGAGGTCGAAGTCATTCGACCTCCATTGTAAGTATGTTCAATCTCGATGGATCGGAGGTCAAAATTGACCTCCATTGAAGGTTGATGAAGAAGAAGACAAAAAAATTGGAAAAATTCATTTTTGTCAATAAGTCTTGGAAATTTCCGAGACTTTTCAGGTAGTTTCCGAGACTTTTTTGGTAATTTCTGAGACTTTGCAAAATGAAATTTTCCAAGACCTTTTTTATAGTTTCCGAGACTTTTGCAATTTCGAGACTTTTTAGGCAAAAATGAAATTTTTCTAGACTTTTCGTGTTATTTTCGAGACTTTTCCAAGACTTTTTACAATTTTTGAGAATTTCTGGACAAAAATGAAAATTTTCATTTTTTTTTTCATCTTCTTCCTTGAGTTCTAGGCAAAAATAATTTTCCATTTTTTTCCATTCGATTCGAGCTCCAATGGAGGTCGCATTTATATACAGATTTTTTTATTTATTTTATGATTAAACGAAGTCTCTGCTTTTAAAAGTGGTTATTCGAATTATAAAAAATTCTTCCTTTAAAACTAAAATAGCCACTCTTTCGTCAAATGATAAATGTATACATCATAACCTCTATAAATTAATAATGTTAGGATCACTTGAAATCTATTAATTAATCGATATATTTAACGTATATTATTATTATTATTTTAATTATACATATACATAGTCTCAGAGGCGTAACTTAGCTGGTAGATGGACGAGCTTAAGGCTTGTGCAGATGACTACCAAGTCAGCGGCTCGAATCCTACTAGTGACGAAAAAGCTTCAAATTAAAAAAAAAAATACCTATATTGAAGTTTAGTATCAGTGATAACATATTTCGGATCTCATTACATATCATAATATGTAATATCTATACTGAAGTTTTTTTTTTTTTTTTTTTTTTTTTTTTTTTTTTTTTTTTTTTTTTTTTTTTTGATAATACAACAACTGCCGGGACCGGCGAGATTGAGCTCTACTAGCACAACCCGGACTGCAGCCCCTAGAAACGGGGAGAGAGCACCCACACCTTGGTGGGACAACAGCCACACTATTGGTGGGAAATTTTGCATATATTCATGCTTGCCATGGGCTTTGAACCATCGTAGTGTAGTCTCCTTTTGGAGAATCACACCACTTTGGCAAGAGGCCATTGGCTATACTAAAGTTTAAATGGCATCTTTATACATAATTATAATATTATGCAATATGGATATTACGGAATCTAATTATAATCTTGTGTTTAAATAAGCCGATCTCTAACTTGGATACGTTATCCTTATCGACATATCGTATTCATGATCAATTCAATATTTCAATGAATCAATGGTGAGTAAAAAATATATAATAAATATAAATAAAAATGATGAGTCATGACTCATGACTCATGAGTAGATACCCAAAAACAAATGAGACAAAAAGGGACCATTGATTATCAATATCAAATTACTAATATGTGGAATTGGTGGAAAATGTCACCTTTTAAAACTGATTTGGTGACAAAGTCAGTGCTTTAATAAGTTAAGTTTAAAATGCACCTATTATGGTGAACTACCAAAATTGCCCTTAAATAATCATTTATGTTATTCTCTTTGTACGTTTCTCTCTCCACACTTCCAACAAAAACGTCAGTAGTATTAACTCAATAACTCTCTCTCTCTTTCTACAAATTAAAGTTCAAGGTTGCCCGTTGCCTTGACTTTCTTCTTCAACTTATAAAGAAGGGATGTGCATCAGTACAACAAGGTAATATTTCTTGGAAATACTTCTTTTAATTTGTTCACATTTTCATTTGTTCCTTTTCATCTGTTATCCGAGTCTTTTGTAAACCTTAAGCCATTGTGAGAATTTTGGATCTCCGAGACTTTGTAAGCTCTGTCCGAGCTTTTTAAACTTCTCTCCAAGCCTTTTCATGTAATCACTATCCAAGCCTTTTGAAGTCTTCTCCGAGCATTTTCATGTATTCTCCGAGACTTTTTAATGAATCACTATCCGAGACTTTTCAAGTCTTTTCTGAGCCTTTTCATGTCTTCTCCGGACTTTTCAATGAATCACTATCCGAGACTTTTCATGTCTTCTCCGAGACTTTTCAATGAGTCACTATCCGAGACTTTTCATGTCTTCTCTGAGACTGTTCAATGAATCACTATCCGAGACTTTTCAACTCTTGTCTGAGCTTTTTCAGCTCTTCTCCGAGCCTTTTCATGTATTCTCCGAGACTTTTCAATGAATCATTATCTGAGACTTTTCAAGTCTTGTCCGAGCCTTTTCATGTCTTCTCCGATACTTTTTAATGAATCACTATCCAAGCCTTTTCCAAGTATTGTCCGAGCATTTTCAAGTCTTCCCCAAGGTCACCCAAGCCTTTGTAAATGTAATATGTGAAAATATTTTGTAGTCCTGGGTTTTTATTAATGGGTTGTGATGATTAATTTCACAGCATCATGAATAGCATCATGAATCGGCTAAGAATAGTAATATCTTACCACGGTTGATGGGAGCAGTTACTTGACGGAAGTCAGAGGTTTGTTAGATCCAATAACCAGGGAATGTATGTGTCAAGGAATATGACTTACGAAGAATTGATGGCGATCGTGCATACCATTGTGAAGTATGATGTAAACAAATTCAATGTTGATCTGTCATCAATATCAATCGTTCCTGTCAGTATATGTAGCACATTTATAAGAAATGACGATGATGTTCAGTTTATGCTAGAGAAAGATCAGGTGATCCCTCAAGTATGTGTCAGTCTAACTGAGAGGATAATTGGAGATGTGATAGGCAATGATATTCCTCCTCCTGAAAATACCCAACAATTTGGATCCTTTAGTGGTAGCAACCAAGTGTTCACCCAAAGAAGTGCCACTAAAGGTGGGGAAAACATGTGTGGTGTCCCACGGGTAGTGATCGACCATGCAGATGTAGTTAAACCTAAATTTGGCGATGTGTTTGGTTGTCGAATTGAGCAGTATAATAAGGCAAATAATGAATAGGTTGATGATCTAAACAATGTGGATGAAGAGCCTGCATAAATTCAAAGACATGGAAGATGTGTAAAAGGAGTTAGTTGCACTGCACTAGATATGCCTGGGACTTCCGAGGTCCGGCATAATGTAACTGCATCTAATTCTGATAATGTGACAACGTGGGTTATTCTCGAAGCAGATTCATACTTGTTTGGTATTGGTAGAAGTAGCACCTTGGCAGCGTAAAAACCTAGAAGCATGATTTATAAAGGTCAATTATTTGAAGAGGCTAGTTGGCTTTTTTTCAATGCGGCAAAACATTGAATGGAAGGTGAAAAGGTCCAATAAGATAACGTTACATCTAGTTTGCATCATTGACGACTGTACGTGGAAATTAAGAGCGGTGAGGAGAGATAAAGGGACTTACTTCCAAATCAGAAGTTTTGTCAACAAACACAGTTGTCCCTTGGAGGAGATTCACCATCGCCACCGATAAGCTAGTGCAGTCATAATCGGAGAAGTCGTTACACCTAGACTTCAACAACATAATGGTCGTCTCATGTGTTCGAAGGACGTAATCGTCGATATGAAAACAATGTATGGCATCCAAGTCATGTACAGTAAAGCACATGATGCCCTACAATATGCATTGTCATTGACGTATGGAACACATGAAGAAACTTTCCAACTCCTGCCATCTTTCGCATATGTTATAGAACAGCAAAATCCTAGTACAATCACTGACTTACAGTGCGCAGAAAATGGTACACTCCTCTACTTTTTCATGTCATTAGAGTCCTCAATTAGAGGTTTTTAGAGGTGTATGCGTCCTGTGATTGCAGTTGATAGCATCCATTTGAAGGGAAGATTCAGGTGTACAATGTTTGTTGCAACTGCACAAGATGGAAACGAACAGGTGTATCAAATTGCTTTTGGGTACGGTGACTCAGAAAATAACCTTTCATGGGAGTGGTTTTTAGAATGCTTGAAGGGTGCCCTTGGTCATATAAATGATTTGGTTTTCATTTCCAATCGTCATGCAAGCATTAAAGTAGGGATATCTAAAGTGTTCTGATAACTCTTATTTCTACACATTATGTAGCCCCTTATCTACATCTTTTATGCTTGTTTCCTAGGTAAAACCGGGTATTTAACGTTTTAAATAAGTGTTTTAGGTTATTTTTCATTATAGGGGCTAAAGTGTAAAAATGTAAGAAGTTTGGGGCAAAAGTGTAATTTTTGAAAGTTGAATTTTGCTCCCTAGTTCGGCGATTAGGGGCCACTATTTAGGGAGCAGAAAGGGACCAAAAGACCCCAATTTTGTAAATCGACAGCCCATGGCCGCAGAATAGGGCGCAAAATCAAGGCGGAATTTTTGACGAAAACTTCCTATAGAATGCATAACTTTCAGGGGCCATATCTCTCTCCTCAACTAGGTTTTGTGCTATATATGGTTGGAAATCCCCAGAAGTCTTCTTTCCAACGGTTCTTAAATCACATGATTCCGACATTTATGGAGAAAGTTATGCTTGTTTCCATAACGGTGCGCGCTGCTGGAAAGTCATTTGCGAAGCCCCCAAAATCAGCCACTTATGTAAGGGCATTCTCGTCCTTTCACCATCATTTCTATCCTAACCTTCTCCCCACTATATACCCCCTTTTCTTTTTTACAGATCCCTTCACTCCTTCTCTCTCTCTTCCGCCCCACACACTTCTTCTTCCATTTTCTTCATCTTCTTCACCTTCTCCACCAAATAAGGAGAGAACCCAAGCTCCCATGGAGGTTTTTCCTCCATGGGAGCTAACCACACACCTCCACCACCATTTTCATACTTCATCCATCCATCTTAGGGCAGTTTGCAAGGAAATATGAGTGGTTTTCAGACCAAATCCGAGCTAGGAAGGTTTGGAGCATCTTTGGGGGACTTGTCTTCAAGGGTTTGCTCTTATTTGCTCATTTCTTTGTATTTTCTATTTCTTTAATGTGTAACCCCGATTTGGAGAATATTTTAAACATTCACATGTGTAATATATGTATGTTTGTTCTTAAATTCATGTGGGTTTTGTTTTACTCTTTGCTAATTACATGTTTTAAGCTCTAATTGCAATATCCATGTGTGTAGAGGTCCGAAATTGATATGTATCTATGATTGGGATTAGGAGTAGAGTAATTTAATGTAGGAGTAGTGTAATTCAGCATCCCATGATTGTCGATTGATTGATGGATGACCAAAATGCCATGTTTAGAGTTATTGGAGTGTTAGAGATTTAGCTCCAAAGAGTGGAAAAGGTTTCAGTTCAGGCATTTAGTTGCTAAATTGGCCTGGGTTCCATATTCTTGTACTTAATGGGTATTGTTATCAAGGTAAAATTGCTCATCCTTGGCCGGATTGGGTAATAAATTGATTTATGGAAAATTCTCAAATCAAGAGAATGAACCCTTAACCTATATTGAATGGTCTTAATGAATAACAACCAATTTATTTGCACGTTGTTGTTTGGTAAACTTATTTCCCATGTCTAGCCATCCTAAAGAGATTGATAAAACCGAATTCATATCTAGAGTAAAGACAAACTGAATTCCTCTTGTGCTTGTGTAGTTATATGGGTATTACATTGCTTAATGCTTTCACTCGGTTAGCCACCTTGTGGATGATATTTAGGTTATGTGTTATATATTGCGTGGTTCACATTAACATGTCCAGCGTGATATCAAATGTAGAGATACACTAGGTTGGCATGTAGAGCTCTTGTATGTGTCCCACAGTCCTTAATGAATCCAAGCATTTATGCATGTATGTAATCTCTAAGACATCGAGAGATATTAGAGATTACTTAAGGGGACACGAGCATATAACATACGTGTTGTATGGGTATCTCATATTCTTAATGCTTTCACTTGGTTGCCATCTCATATTTGGTTCGCTATTGTGAATGAATTATTGGCTGTAGTATGGCCCACGTGGTTGCGCATTACATGCCCAACGAAATAACCACTGTATATGACCAGACAATGATAGATACACTAGGCTAGCATACAGGGCTTTTGTATGTGTGCCACGGCACTTAATGAATCCATGCATTGTGTGGATGTGATTTCTAAGACTCGAGAGATATTAGAGATCAATTAAGAGGACACGATCCTATGATATACTTGCATATTGAGGGACTAAGTGAGTCTAGAGCTTAATTAAGAGGATTGTTACGGTTGAGTTGTTTTCCTAGTGTAACCACATTTCATGCTATCTCTCCATTCCATTCTATCCATATATATAATATGGTAGTTAGTTTATTTATTTATATTATTACTTACTTTTCCGCAAATGCAACACACGAGTTCTATCGAAGTGTTGTAATAATAGCTAGAACCGGTGATGGTCGGTGAATCCCACCTCCCTTGTGACTTGCCGCTGTGCTAGTCCTTGTGACTCACGCGCTAGCGAGGTCGAACTTAAATGTTCATCTTTTGACCGACATCGCAATGATCTGTCGTCACTATGCAACCCATACTATATGTTGTTGGCATTTTGGTGAAAATATGAAGAAGCAATTTCACAGAAAGGATGTTGCCGACATAATGGATTCAGCAGCTAGAATGTACAGTGAATTAAATTATAACTGGCACATGGAGGAGTTACGTAAGCTACATAAGGCTGCATTCGATTATGCCATTGCTACCGGTCCACACAAGTGGTCCCGCATACACTGTCCCCAAAGAAGGTATAGGGTGATGACCACAAATGTTGCAGAGTGCATAAACTCATGCCTAAAATTCACACGGCAACTGCCAATGATGACAGTAGCATAGTTCATTAGGAATATGCTACAAAAATGATTTCACAATCGTCATACAGCTACATGGTCCATGCGTCATCAATTGACCGACGCAGCACATCTTGTGATCCTAAAACGTGTCGAAAAGTGCAGTTATATAACAGTAAATCCAGTTGACTAGAACATATTCTCCATCAAACTGAAGGGAAAGCAGTGGACGGTTAACTTAGCCCTGAAGACTTGCACATGCAACAAATTCCAAATGGACCATTTCCCATGTTCTCACGCACTCGTAGCAGCAAGGTACATGAGATGTCATAGTTAACACTTTATATTACCCAAACGTAAATCTCACTGTTTTCATTGTTGTAGGGAGTGAAACTTGGATTTCACATCTCTATGTTCGAACTACTACAAGAGGGAGATACTTATTGATGCATACTCGGTTCTTATTATACATGTTGGCCATCTTTTTTCACGGGTAGTGCCATCCGAAATTGTAGCGCGGGTGGTTTTGAATCCAAAGTCGAATAGATAATCAGGTCGCCCGATTGAGGGTTAACATGCCTCGTCTTCGGAGAGGACAACCATACAATCGTGTAGAAGATGTGGACAATCAGGACATAATAACAGGAGGTGTTCCAACCTGCCTATAGTTAATGAAGGTCCTAGCAGAATTGTTCTAAAGGAATACCGTTGCAAGTGCAGCATCTGTCATTCAACTGGACACAACAAACAAATGTGCCCTGAGAAGGACTCTACCGTGGAATGAATGGAGCCGTTGAGGAAGGCAATCAAACATAACAAAGTAGTACAAAAGGAAGACAAATTGCCACCAGAAAAGCTTGTGATTGCTAATGTGTGAAGGCAAGATGCTAAGAAGCACCTTTAGGAACATGTCTCCAACTTGATGTCTTCCAACATCGTTCAGACTTTGGGAACCATGCTCGATATAGTTGTGTTATGAGACCCTCGGTTTTTATGCTTTTATGTTGAACTGTTGTTATTTATTTTTTGTTCTGAAATTGATTTGAATTTAGTTCTTCATCTAATGCCATACTAGATCCTTTGTTATAGTGTTAATAATTCGTTGTATTGTTTATGGATTTTAATGTGTGAAATGTGTGTTCAACTTTTAATTGCAAACACTTAAAATAAAATAAAATAAAATATCATTTCATTACTTAAATGTTACGTACATCAATTAAATCACTGTGGGCCTCGAGTTGCAAAAAACCTCCACGGCCATCTTCTCCCTGATAGTGCCCATATTCTCTTTCGTCCAATCGAACTCCCTCCTCTTTGCCAACAAGTACTCTACCAATCTCAAAGTATAGGCATCACAGTTACCCCTGCAAATCACCACAGCAACAACTGTTATAATGGAATTTTATTAAAACCAATAGGACAAAATAAAATCTTGAAACAGTCATACCCCTTCTGCTGTTGGGGCACACGTGATGTATCCATGATAGTCATCCGAAAGGGCTTCTTCGTCAATGTGCACGTCATATCATCTTTCCCTTTGTTCTTGTGAAACTCGACCTGATACAACATCGAGGGTATAAACCATCTTAAGCATGCGACCTGCTCATTCCTCGCGTCCCATGTAACCTGCTGTTTGAATGGGTCTAACAGGCATATCTTCCCTTGTTCGAGGTCAACGCTGGCTAGTACCCAATGTTGCCATCCAATGTTGCAAGGAATCAGAACATGTAGGTGTTTCAACATAGTGTTATCAATGTGAAATTTAAACATAGTATTAAACACATTGAAACCATGTAATTTAAACACTCACTGTTTCAACCTGGTGCCATGGCTGGTTTCTTGATGGCAGTAATCCTCGGACTGTTTTTAGGTCATCACTAGACCACGTCTGTTTCAGCATAAACCACCCCTTAGGGGGTTTGTCCGTAGCCCTACCAGGGAAAATTTGCCCCCACTGAATATGTAACCATGATTGTACAAAGAAAATTTACTACAGCGTTAGATAAAAGAAGTATGAAACACATCAATGCACAAGCAAAAATCATACAATACAAACACTTACATAGAATTGTGAATCTAGTAGGTTGATCCTCTGACCGTAGACCGTAGGGTATGCTCGTTGACACTTCCGTAGAATTTTCAACTACGCGTCCATGTGTTGACAATGTAAACATTTTATATTGTTAGGATTCTACCATTACTGATACAAACTTATACAGACAGTTAAAGTAAGGAACATACCGTATCCTCCAACTCCATGAAGTTGGTTTGCAACCGCTGGAATCATGTGACACCAACTGGTATAGGTAGATCCACATCACGTCTGCATAATTGTTGAAGAAGTTAGATAACCAAGTAATTTTACTTAGGTGTTAAACAAATAATATTATAAGAATGTAAAATGTACGTTTATACTTACAATTCCGCCATCGTGTTCCTCTTGTAGGCTCAATAGGCCACAAGTTGGTGGGCATGTATCAAATCATGGGGCCTGAATACATGCTCTGATGACTTTGGCCTTGTCCTTGGCTTCCTCGGCTGATAGGGGTCAATGTATAGGGACAATAGCTACCAACCTGGCTTGCAAACTCGCTACTCACGCTCAACATGGCACCGACTACGGTCCTAAGTACTGGGCTCAATCGGAGGGGTGCGTAGTGAGGAGGAACTCTCCCTCCGTAGATCGGTGTAAGGAGGGGTGCGCAGTGACGAGGAACTTTCCCTTAGTAGATCAGTGTGATGATGGGTGTGCCATGAGGAGGAACTCTGCCTCTATGGATCTCTAGGAGGATGGGTGTGCTCTGGTAGGACCAACCTAAGGTTATCGTTGAGACGGACAAGGGAGCTATGCTGGGATCGCTTGGAGGGTCGCGCTGCATTGAGATCTACCAAAGGAGGGGTGCGCCGTGAGGACGAACTCTGTCCTATGTCCTGTGGAAGAATAAGATGGTGCATCAGTGCTGTCTCTAAACCACCAGGTACCTTTTCTCATTCTGTCACTCCATGACTCTGCTGATCGGATACTGTGTTCGTAATACGTGCCTTTATAGTAGGTGCCCGCTCATGTCTGGTCTCTAGGTTTGTCCCGTCCTGATAAGTACCTATCCTGTCTGTAGGACTAAAGTCTCCGTGATGGTCATCATGGTCATCAAATGGTGGGTCATGTAACGGTGGACCATCTATACGGGACTGGGACGTCAGATCCTGAAGCGCCCAGATCAAACCTAGCAACTCCTGATGCTACTGATCTCGTTTCTCATCAATCTTTTCGACTTTCTCCCGTAACTCTATAAGCACATCCATCATTTCAGTATACCGACAGTCTTAAAAGGATTTCAAAATTATTAGTACTAAAACCGTTAACTCGTTTCAAATTACAATTAAAGACTTTTACGTACCTTTGCATGCCTTCCAACGCCTCCAAACGAATCACCTCCAGTTAGAGGGTGTCTGGGCAATACGAATCGAACTCGCCTATTCCTCGCAGGAGTCCCATCTCGAGCCTCCAGCTCAGAACCTTCTATATCACTGCTTTCGGGAGACGAACCCTTCACATCACTGGTTCCGTCAGTCGAACCCTCTGTATCACTGGTTCCGACCGTGGTATGCTGTGCGGGGTCCGCACCCTGAACGGGGACACGGGTAGCATCATACATAATGCCTCCCTCGTATATGCCCTCGAAGTACCATTCAGCCCTCTCAGCTGGCGTCGGCACCAATTTTAGCCTCGCAGACATCTGAAATCGTATTTAGACCATTGTAATTGTATACATACTAAAAATTACGAACATTAACAAAAAAGATACTTACTCTGTGTAGGAAAATTTTTATCCAACTTTTCCCCCCTCAGTTGCTAAGTCAACTCCCATTTCAGGATACGGGGGAATAGGTCGATTTCCCTACGGGTCCCACAGTCGGTTCCAAGGTCAAGGATAACCTCAAAAGCAAAAATCTGCGTAATAAATAAGTACGATAAGAATCCAATATATATATATATATATATATATATATATTCCATCAGAAATATGAAAACAATTACAATTAAAGTACAGATTCAAATTATAAATTCTCACCAACAGTGCGTGAGTTAGACCCTGTATGTTGTACGTCTCCACGGTGTGTATGTAAACACCCTTTGCTTGCTATCATTTTTCGAACCGCTCCCATCGACCGTCCAACGCATGCTTGAAACCAATAATAGACCGACTATACACATATGCACCCTATGGGAACGCATCAAAAGCGTCCAAGTCCTCAACTAGCCGGCATCTACCATGACAGAATTTTCTCTTTCTCGTCCAACCCTATCAGTATCCAGTTGAGCATATACAATAAGCACAGCTTAACCGCATCGTACGGCTCTCAGCTCTCCATACTCGATGTCATCTCGACCCTTAAAGTACCGTTGGTGTATGTCATTCTCAACCATATCATAGGACGCGGTGTTGGGAATGACTCCGAACTTCAATTCGGTGATTAGACAACACTCAACCTTCGAGAACCGAACCGAACCGAATGTTTACCTAATAGAAATCTCATCTCATCTTTTCGGCCCATCGTGATGCAACTCACGAATAAGCAACCAATGGACAATGCCAGCCGAAAACTTCATCTCATGATGCATCCAAAGGAAATGTCCAAAACACGACTCAGTATACCGACGTCATTCTTCGACCGCAAGATGTTTAGGTACCCTGTTAAGTGCAATGGTCGATATCTTAAAGGTCATCGAAATGGTTATGCCGAGTTATTTTTCCCGGATACCTTTCTTCCGCTGGAGTTTTAAGAAAATCCTTCAGCGGATTCCTCATCTACATATTCACAGAAAAAAAAAAAAAAAAACATATAAGTTCATGAAAAGGCTCGAAGAGTATATGAAAAGTCTCGGAGAGTATATGAAAAGGCTCGGAGATAGTGTTAAAAGGCTCAAATATTTTAATTTCACAATACTAAACCAAGAAATTAAAATGCTCGGATTACTATTCAAAAGGCTTGGAGAGTATATGAAAAGGCTTGAATATTTTAATTTCAAAAAACAAAACCAAAGAAATTAAAAAGCTTGTATTACTAATTAAAAGTCTCGGAAAGTGTTTTAAAAGGCTCGGATAAAGTATTAAAAATCTCGGAGATTCAAATTTCAGAAACCTATTCATATTCCTTCAAAAAGCTCAGATTACTAATTAAAAGTCTCGGAGAGTGTTTTAAAAGACTCAGATAAAGTATTAAAAGTCTCGGAGATTCAAATTTCAGAAACCTATTCATATTCCTTCAAAAAAGCTCGGATTACAATTTACAAAAGCTCGGATAGTCTTTAAAAAGGCTCGGATAAAGGTTTAAAAGGCTTGGAAACCTAGATCCTCATCGTCTTCAACACAATTTTTTCATAAATTTAAACCCTAACCTAACCTTATCAAACAAAGCTAATCAAGAACAAATCAAATCAAACATAATCTACATGTCTAAACAACACCCAACATCAAACGCACACATAAACTTATCAAGAACAAAAACGCGTGAGAAATATAAACTTACCATTGTCAATTGTAGGTTCTCGTCAACTAAAGGACAATAGCGCCACTACCGGTGAGTTCGCCATGAGATTTTCAGTCGGATTTCTTGCCCCTGATGCTTTCTCTCTCCACTTTTCTCTCTCTCTCAACTTTTTTCTCACAACGTTTCTAAAGACACAAACTGACAAAATAAGGGTATTTTTGTCTGGTCACCTACATGGTGCCTTTTAAACTTAAATTAGTAAAGTGGTGATATTTTTACAAAGTCAGGCCCAAATAGTGACAAATGTTTTTTGAACTCTTACTAATAATAGCAAAACGACAGCACGTTGTCACGATGATAGGGCCAATGGGCTTGCCAATTTTAGCCTTTCAAACTCCTTATACTGTTTTCCATTCAAAAAGTTTTGGGGGAATTGCACAAACATCCCTCGAGGTTTCATAAAATTGTATGGATATGGCAGTTTTGGCCATATACACACAAACTTCCATTAACATTTGAATATTATTGCACAAACATCCCCTACCATTAGATGAATCCGTTAGTCAATGGTCAAAATAGTAAAAAGTCTAAAATACCCTTTATTTTTATTTTAAATAAACTAAAAAATTAAAAAATAAGATAAAAAAATATTTTTAAAAACATGAATGTATTTTAAATCTAAAACCTAAAAAAAAAAAAAAAATTCATCTTTACAAATAAAAAAAAGTATTTTTTTAAAACAATTTAATAATAAAGAATGGTTCGAGGTACATTAAGAACATCATTTTCCTTAAGA
Source organism: Acer saccharum (assembly GCA_030490815.1). Taxonomy (NCBI): domain Eukaryota; kingdom Viridiplantae; phylum Streptophyta; class Magnoliopsida; order Sapindales; family Sapindaceae; genus Acer; species Acer saccharum. The sequence continues at coordinate 32,880,160 of CM059872.1, forward strand.
TACTACATTAATTTTATATTTTTATGATATAATAGCGTATTAGTATTGGAGATGCTCTAATCTCTAGTGTTTGAATTTTATATCCCTGTTAATTTGTGCAATTTGATTAGGCTGTTTATGTTAATGTATAAAATTATAATAGCTAATCCCGTTAACTTTTATTTGAGATTCTACATTGAGGGATCCGGTATCTACCTTGTTGCACTATTTTATTCAGTGATCGATCAAATCCAGTCATTTATTTTGGACCCCTAACGCATTCAATTTTTTATGAACTAATTATGGCTATCAATTTTTCAGAATGCTGGCACGCGCAAACTCTTTATGAGTATAACCGATAAGTTTTATTTATTTATTTTTATTTTTTTTAAATATTATAATAATTCAGGATTTGAATCGGTGATTGGACCGTTTCAAGCACATTAACGGCTCGACTCTGACTCTATCTGGACCATCCCCATATGATATTGTTAAGCACTTTCTTTCAATATCTCCCAGGCGAATTTATTCTCCTCCACAAGTTTAGCACAACAGATACCGAATCAAATCCAATATTTAAAGTAAAAATTTATAATAATGCTAAACTCACAATTTTTTTTTTTTCATAGATATTACAATTAATTTGGAATTCAAGGAGAAACGCTTGTAAATATCGATCATCATCATCACTTGAGGAGGACTTGATGATGATGATAATATTATTTTCTAAGCTACTGCTAGGACGTACAAGAGACCAAATTCAACTCAAATTGATGATCTACAGAAGAATTTGGAAACTTAGGTGGCGTTTGGTGATAGCAGCAGTGTTTCACCAGACCATTAAGCAGCACAGTTCAACTCATACACGAGTCCTTATGTAGCATAGTTCAACTCATACACGTTAGCTTATTTGTTTCCTTATGTAATTAGTCAATATCTTCCTATTATGAGCATTGTAATATGTATATATACTGCCTTCACTTAATGAAAACGTGAGATTAATTCTTCACAATTATCAAATCTTATTATTTGGTTGGTTGGAATGGAATGGAATAGATTCTATTCTCAATGTTTGGAATAGAACAAGTTCTAAACCACCCAGCAATTGGTGGGTTCTTGACACACAGCGGTTGGAATTCAACCATAGAAAGTTTGAGTGGTGGTGTGCCCATGTTATGTTGGCCATTCTTCGCTGACCAACAAACCTATTGTTGGTTTTGTCAGAACAAATCGGGTATAGGCTTTGAAATTGACTCTAATTCTAATAGAGATGAAATTGAGAGGCGTGAGAGAATTGATGGAAGGAGAAAAGGGAAAACAAATTAAGAAAAAAGTAATGGAATGGAAATCATCGGCAAAAAAGGCCACTACGGCTCCTAATGGGTCTTCTCACCTCAATCTTGAGAAGATCATAAAGGAAGTACTACTCACTTGACGCAGCCCTAACAGTACTTAGACATGTATTGGTCGTAAAAGACAACTATGCATAAGGGGAGATGTCAATTTGTGGACAAAAATAAAAAATAAAAAGATGTGATTTGTGTGCGTAAGTTATGATGTAATCACTCATTCTCATGAAGGAATACTTTTGTAGACTATTTATTATATTTGAAGGTATTAGACCATGTATGTTATTTTTTATTCAAAAACAAGAGTCGCTCATTCACAACAAATGTTTGAATGAAAAAGGTATTCAAAGTCTGTTATAGATGTAACTCGTAAAAGATATATGTAATCACTCATTCTCATGATTATGTTCAGAGTCATCATTGTTAGCGAACAAACGTCACTATACGCGCGGAAGCGTTGCCGGATAGAATACAAACAAACACAATAACAAAGAAAAGATAAGATGAAGAGAAATAATTAAATCCAATCACACACAACACAAGAATTTATGAGGAAACCCAAATCAGGGAAAAAACCACAGCCGTCAGGATCTCTCTCTAAATAATACCCCAAACCACACACTCAGGATCTCTTTCTAAATAATACCCCAAACCCAATTACACCCAATGCTCACTTTGAGATCTCTCTAGTATTTGTTATTTTGCTCCACCACTCTCAAGTGTTTTTCACACACCTAATAACCTAGTTATTATTGTCTATTTATATGTATTACAGGGAGTTTAAACTAACAAGGAAATCTATCTCCTAGACATACAAGATTTACTTGTTCCACATAAACTCTATTTCCTCTTATGATAAGTCTTCTTGTAAAGGAGAAATCCTTTTCCCATTATAACTTCCAGAAGCAACATATTTCCTCTTCCATGAATATTTCCTAATTCAATGCATGCTTATGATTAACTATGATTCAAGTTGCAGTTAGTCACCCGCTTCCTAAACTGTGTTGAACTTGACCACTCAGAAAACCGTGATCCATGTGCCACATCATTGTCAACTGTTGTCATGGCTGCTATCAAAGCCACAGTGCCACCCACAGCGTGAAGCCCTGGAATTGGACTGCTCTCATTACCGCTGCACAAATTCACAGCGATGTTCTACCGTTGTCACTGCCACTGTGCCATTACCGCTGTCAAAGCCACAGCGGCAGTGACAGCGGTAAGCGTTGTTCTTCGCTTCTACTATTCGTCACATCCTCAAAACCTCCCTCAAACTTAACCTCATACTTCCAAACGCTCTCATGTCTCCAAGAAGTCTCCACATTGGTAAATCGTGTTTGGTAACCATTGGAGAATTCAAGCAATATCCAACAATCATGAGATAAGTTTGAAGGTATTCAAATAAAAAGATAATCAAAATGTTAATGAATAATATAATCAAAAGTCTACAAAAGTATTCATTAACATTTGAATCCCTTCAAACTTATCTCATGACTTTTATAAAAAATTTGGAAGTCTATAAAAATATATATTAAAGTCTATTTTAATGGCTACGCGGTTCAAAGTAAATAGTACACTTGAGTCCTAAATCATAGTGTGCATGATCTTTCTTAAGATACATGTTATTTCTCCAAAATTTTATGGGTATGTATCATGGCCATCTCTTTAGATTGGAGGTTTTTGAAATGCCTTTTTTGAGATGGATCGAAGGAAAACTTATTAGGTTCTGCTTGAAATGCATTTGTGGAAGTAATGGTGTTGGTGCAACATACTTTAGACCAAAATCAAGATTTCTAACTTAATATTTTCAGACAGCTTTTGCTCCATTTCAAATTTCAGATGATCTAAAAAAACAAACAAGAAATCTGAGTGTGTGATTTTCAGATCACTTCAGATGTCAGAAAAAAAAAAAAACAAACAAACAAACAGCCCCTCACTCTTACATCATATACATATTCTTCTCCTCCTAACAAAAAAAGAAAAAAAAAAGTGTCGAGTTTGACAGAATCCTGTTTGGTGGAAAATAGTTTAGATATATCATCTTATAATCAATTACGTTTAAATAAATATTCTTCAGATGTAGAAATAATGTTGGTTCTTCGAAATCCGAATGAAGAAAAACAATCTTTAAATTACTAGTGAAAAAAATATGTGGATTTCAAAACTTTATCAATGGACAACGATTTAGCTTAGTTGTGCTTCAGCCGCATCAAAAGTACAATGTACTTCAATATCAATGCTTAGATCACAAGCATTTTCCACTTCTTCTAAATCACAAGTCATTATTTTTTGTCAAAAAAAAAAAAAAAAAAAGGCTTCATCTTGGGGCAGAGTCTTCAATTCCTAACATTCGATGCTCATTTTAATTGATGAAACGAATTTGGTAAAAACTAAAAGCCTTGTATTTCAAATAATAGGATTCTTATTTTAATTTGATTCTTAACTTTTAGTGTCCAACTTAAGGTTAAGATTTGCATATGATCTTTTCAAGGATCATCTTCATTATAAAAAAATAAAAATGGGGGGGGGGGGGGGGGGGGGGGGGGGGAGGGGTGGGGAGTGTGGGGTTGGGTGGGTGGGGTTAAGATTTGCAGTGTCAAATAATTCTATATTTATGTCACCATTTATTATATCACAGGTTTATTTAAATTTGTAGTATTTTTTACTTTTCCACTTATTGGACTAGCACCAACTTAATAATTTAAGTTTAAATAGCACCAAAATATGGTGATGGATAAAAATGTCCCCAATTTTACTTTTATATTTTTTATATTTTTTTTCTTCGAACTTTTTTTTCCAAAACCTCCATTAATGGAGTTCGTGTTATAAAAATTTGATTTTCAGTATGTCCTTTACAAAATTATTGAGGTTCAAACCAGTTTTGATTTTTTTTTTTTAATTAAAAAAAAAAAAACATCTACAAAGTTATTGAGTTTGTTTGGCATTTGTCTCTCAGGATACAATGAAAAATGAAAGAAACAGGACCAAAGAAGAAGAAGAACTTCTGCTTCTAGTTTCTATAGAGAGAAGAAGGTTTTATTTTTCCTTTTAATTTAGGTTCATTAGGTTGCATGATTTCGTGTCCTTTTACTGAAGCAACTAATTCAAAATATACAGTTCTATGGAAGGAAATGTATGGAATTAAATAGAGAATCTATTGAATTGATTCTCATTAACAATGGCAATTGAAATGGCAGTTAATCTTTTGTATTAAAGATTTAAATTTTCTTTTTAATTTCAGAATTAAATTAAAACGGAAATTAATCACCATTTAAATGGTAATTGCAATCTTTAATTCAAAATTGATTCTGACTGAATAAATGCCATTGTTATTTTGAATTGGAAAAATTTAGTCATGTAGCAAGATTGATCTAGGTCACGGGTGCACACCTGCGGTTCAAACTGTAGCATCATTCGCATCCACGTCTGGACGCGCGCTCGCACACGAGTTGTTGAACCTACGGTCCGTGATACATGCTATACATGCTTGTAAGCTATTTAACAAGTAATCAAATATATACTTGATTAATCTTTCGTCAAATATATATATATATATATATATATATATATATATATATATATATATATATACTTGATTAAGCATTTATTTTCCCACCAATGTGAGACTCATTATTTTCCCAATTCAATCGGTGCATTTTTTAGTATCAATTTCTCATTCACCCATTTACCACCTCCAATGAAGGTCATTTTGAACTCAATTAGAGGTCCATGAAGTACTTTAAAAAATTAGGGCAATCATAGCAAAAAGTCTCGGGTGGTGCACCCGATACTTATTGACCAAAAAAAAAATTGTCTTTTTTTTTTTTCTAATTTTTTACATTTCCACCGGTAAGTATCGGAAAAACTAAAATAAGTCTCGGAAATATCAAAATATGTCTCAATTTTTTTTTCTTAAATCCGAGACTTATTTTCTCGAATTTTTTTCAAATTCACTTCTTCGTATTTTCTACTAAGACTTACTACAATATTTTTTTTATATCTTCTTCTCATTGACCTCCAATGGAGGTTTGAGGTCAAGTTCCTTGATCGACCTTGAGTTCCTTGTTCGACCTTTGTTGGAGGTCGATTTCGACCTCCAATGGAAGTTTTAGAAGAGAGAGAGAGAGAGAGAGAGAGAGAGAGGAGAGAGAGAGAGAGAGAGTTAAAAAAAATAAAGTAAAAGAATAAGTGGGGGTACTTTGGTCTCACCACATACTTTAGTGCTATTTAAACCAAAATTATTAATGTAGTGATAGTGTCAAAAGTCAAGTTGGATTTGGTACTATTTATCTCTACTCTCTCTTAAGTCGCATGAGTATAATTATAAATATAAATATAATTACATTGAAACCCGTTATATTTAACTCATAAATATAAATATAATTACATTGAAACCCGTTATATTTAACTCAACTATTAGATCATAAGATAAAGTTAATCTAGAGGTAAATCCGTCACACTCACATCAATGACTTTATGTATTCGATTTATGATCCCCTCCTTCAATTCTTGTACTGTAGTAGTTCAAAAAGAAAATTATATTAACTATTAGACGTAATTATTTGAGTTCTTGCATCGCATACTCTAGCATGTATGTCATTGGGTGCCGTTTGTTGCAACACATTGATGCATCGAGATTGGATAAATTCAATTTCATCCATTGTTTTTCACTTTGGGATCTACTCAATGTAAAAGAAAATAAATCTATGTATATACTTCGTATAGAAATATTGCATTGAACAAAAAGTTGTAGGAAAAAAAAACATCGTTACGAGCACTACAAAAAATGTCTATTAGCGACCAACTGTTTTCGACGGCCATAATTACCGTTGGTGATTCAGCCTTTTTTGACAGGCATTTCAACACCGTCGAAAATGATGAAAAAAATACCACATTTTCGACGGCAAAAGGCTGTCGAAAATAGTCGAATAAACCATCGAAAATGACCCAAATGACCCACATTTTTAACGGCACTATTGTGCCATCGAAAATGTGTGTCATTTTCGACGGCACTATTTGCACCGATGAAAATGACCCACATTTCCGACGGCACTTATACCGTTGAAAATGATGAAAGAAGTAAAATCACATTTCCGACGGCCCAATGGCCATAAAAAATAGTCGAATAATTTGGTACTATTTTTTATATTATTTGTTACAGTATTGTCATGAAAAATATAATTAGTTAAATATTATAATATTAATTAATAAATTATAATGGAATATATTTTTGCATGTGATGATTTATAAACTACAAAAAAAAAAAAAAAAAAAAAACAAAACAAAAAAAACAAAAAACAAAAAAACAAAAACAAAAACAAAACAAAATGATCACTTATAGGTCATATTTTAAATGCATCACAATAGGTACTATTTTTTTTTTGTCACTATATTTTTTTTATCGAAATCACTATATGAAATATTTCACCAAGTATTTTGGTTCAATTTTAAAATATCAATTAATTAAAAATATATATATATAATTTGTGACGATCACTAATAAGAAGTCTACTCTAAAGATACATCGGACTAAATTAATCGAGTATGAAATATAGCAAAATTATTTGTAATTACAAGAACATTTAGTTATTTTTAATTATGTTTACTAAACACGACTATATTAAATGCTCTAAAAAACATTTTTAGAAATTATATCTATTTGTATATTTTACAAAACAATTAGATTTTATTTTATTTTTGGAATAAGTTTAAATTATTAATTAATAAAAATTATTAATTTTTCACAAAAATTTTGATTATAAAAAAAAAATCGATATAGATATAATATGCATTACCTATTAAAATTTGTAGCTGTAGCAAAATTGTAAAAACAAGTCATACTTTTCTATCAGATAAGAGAATATTTTAATAAAATATTAATTTGAAAAATAATATCAAACATATTATATGATATACAATATATAGATTCAATTGAATAATGTGTAAAATATATCAATAGTTTATATATAAATAGTATGCAAAATATATCAGATATAAAGTTATAGCAAAATAGTAAAAACAACACTTACCATCTTCAAGGTTCAGGGTTCAAACCATGTAAGTTGCAAGAATTATTTGGGATTTAACAAAGGATCTGATTAATCTTGGGGTTTCATAAGAAGGGTCTAAGAGGTGGTGGACCATTAAAATTACAACTAATTTTGACCATTTTTTATTACTATTATCGACGTTAAAAGACTGTCGAAAAAGGTGGCATTTTCGACGGCTCGTCGCCAAGTTTTAATACTATTACCGATGATCATTTTCATTTTTTACAACGGCAATTAACGTCGAAAAAAGTGGTATTTCGACGGCCCGTCGATGAAAGTTTATTTCCGACCAGCGTATTTCCGACGACATTCAATAACTTTTTCCTGTTGAAAAAACATATTTTCGACGGCATTTAGCCCTCGTCAATGACCATTTTTTTGTAGTGGAGGCACATTATGAACTTCGTTTACTTAAAACACTATTGTTAAACAGAGTAGGGGGCTCTAGCTTTAGCTCGAAGAGGAAATGAGCTCTGATCAGCATCGTTGGAACCGGAGATAGTGTTGGGGCTGGACCAAGCCTTAGAACTGGACCGAGCGCTTCGCTTGGTAACCCGAGTATGGAACCTGAGATTGCATACCAACCACATTAGCCAAGGTTTGAAAGAAAGAAGAAGACAAAAGAGAAATGTCATCCGCAATTGACAACGTTAATCTACGAGCGGGAGGAAGGAGAAATTCAATCGTTTTTGTCCCAAACTACATAAATAAATGGACAAGTGGACCCCTTTCGAATTCTGGTTGTGCCCTTCTCTTTTGGCATCTTGATTAGCTAGCTGCTCTGCTGCGCGCGGAAGTATAAACTAGATTTCATCTCTCGCGTCGAGAAACAAACTCCAGCCTCCTCCCTTTGCAGCTGAGCTACTTCCGCTCCTACCTTCGATTCATTTGGCCTGTTTTACTAGTTAGAAAAAGGCTATGCACTCAAAGTCCTCTACTCGAGGGAAGGAAGATGGATCCTTGATTTGTATCTACTGATGCCAAAACACTATTTGTTTCTATTAATTTTTTTTTGAACGGCCGGAATTTATTAAAAGGCACAAGCCATAAAGGACCATAAAAGACCACATTTGTTTCTATTAATTGGATGATACATTTTTAAATATATCTTGAACGAGATGAGGTTTGTCCGGTGGTAAGTCCCTCATACCTGCACCACGAGGTTAAGGGTTCAAATTCTCCCTCTAAAAAAAAACTCCGAATATATGTAATAAAACCCTAAATTTATGTAACAATATAATACTTGAAAAAAAAAAAAAAAAATTGTTTAATTGGACCGTGCATAAACAAAACTAATCCACAAACACCTTAAATTTTTAATCCCATAAAAAAAAAAAACGGATATTCTATCACTGTGAGATCAATAGAATATTGTTAATTTATTTTAAGAAAAATGATAAATCATATGTTGTATTTTTAGCACGAGAAAGTGTTATATATAGATTGTAAAACAACGTTGATGTAACACTTATCACCATATTATATACTTATATCCACCTATGTTTCACTAGAATATAGTAACTGTATAGTTGTACCGGACTACCGGAGTGAAAATTAGATATTGAATTTTAATCCAAGGGTGATCTACAAAATTTAAAGATTTGAAAAAAAATAAAAATACACAAGATGAGATTTGTTCAGTGGTAAACCTTTCATATCTACACTCTAGAGGTTGTGAGTTCGAGTTATGCTCCTTCCCTAATTTCTTAAATATTATAATAATTTAAAAAAATAAAAATAAAAACTAAAGAATATATTTACTATTTTGGGTTTAACTACGGTATAGTTGGTGGAGTGAAATTATCAATGTGTCTTTTAATAAAAACGACACAACTCTTGAAATATAAACCTAAATTACAAAATACACGAGCCTCTGAATCAAATTATACAATTGTATTTATCTGCTACTGCTTATCAACTTGTTTACCCATGTTTCATTGTTTTGTTGTGCGATCGATCAAATCGAATCATTTATTTCGAATATCTAACGCATTCAATTTTGCATGTACTTGTCACCAAGCCGGGGCCTGTCTCCCTCAATTTGAAAGAATCATGTACCGGAAAACAGTTGGCTATCAATTTTTTAGAATGCGCACACATGCAAACTCTGTATTAACCCGCAACTTCATTAATACATATATTTACTTCGACTGTGTCTGTACGTGTGGCAACCGGCAAAGCATTAATAGTATGAGTTAGGATTCTCTCTTTGACCTTGTTTTTTTCCTGGTTTTTTTTAAATGTGATTAAAACACCAACTTGTATGAGAGAAAAAAGTGATCAAATCTTAACTATATATTTATTATTATGATTAGGTGTCACAAGATTATGAAAATTCCAGAGGAAAAAAATAAAATAATGAGAGAATCCTGATCCAGTATAATATACACCTTTGACTAGACTCAATTCCATTGATATTGACCATCTCCCATATTTTATTATTAAGCACATCCTTTGATATCTACAGGGTGGAAAATAGCCAATACCGAAACAGGATGGTGCAAAATGTCTAATACTTCAAATGTTGGGGGGTGGGGGATAATAATATCCCTTTATCTCCTCTAGAGGTGCCTCGTAATGGACTCTATCGAACCAACAGTTAAAGTACAATAAAATTAAAATATTTATAAAAAAATTGATTGTGGTGAATACTCATTTAACTTGACAATATTTAAGGTAAATAGTTATGATTGTTTTGGTATTAAAAAAATAGAAAAATTGTAAATAATCTGATCAAATGATAAATCAAACCATGTGGTTTGAGCAATCAATACCCGGAATTGTACCGGTAGAGTACACTTGTGAGACAACGCCACGTACTTAGTGCCCATTCGTTCCAATTATGCTATTGAATACATTATGTTGTATATATTACAGCTACGTCTCAGTAGCTCCAATTTTAAAGTTAATTTAATGTTAAGTTATGTTATTCTTTACTCTCATTGGTCACAAAGTATATCAGCTGGAATACTCAGACTTACTCATACCAGAATTGTGCTGGTAGAGTACACTTGAGACAACGCCACGTACTTAGTGCCCATTCGTTCCAATTATGCTATTGAATACATTCTATTGTATATATTAGAGTTACGTCTCGGTAGCTCTAATTTTAAAGTTAATTTAATGTTAAGTTATGTTATTATTCTTTACTCTTATTGGTCACAAAGTATATCGGTTGGAATACTCAGACTTATTCATACCCGGAATTATGCCGATAGAGTACACTTGTGAGACAACGCTACGTACTTACTGTCCATTCGTTCCAATTATGCTATTAAATACATTCTATTGTATATATTACAGCTACGTCTCGGTAGCTCCAATTTAAAGTTAATTTAATGTTAAGTTAAGTTATGTTATTATTCTTTACTCTCTATTAGTCACAAAGTCTATCGGCTGGAATACTCAGACTTGCTCATACCCGGAATTGTGCCGGTAGAGTACACTTGTGAGACAATGCCACGTACTTAGTGCCTATTCGTTCCAATTATGCTATTGAATAGATTATGTTGTATATATTACAACTACGTCTCGGTAGCTACAATTTGAAAGTTAATTAATGTTAAGTTATATTATTATTCTTTACTCTCTATTGGTCACAAAGTATATCGGTTGGAATACTCAAACTTACTCATACCCGGAATTGTGCCGGTTAGAGTACACTTGTGAGACAATGTCACGTACTTAGTGCCCATTCGTTCCAATTATGCTATTGAATACATTTTGTTGTATATATTACAGCTACGTCTCGGTAGCTCCAATTTGAAAGTTAATTTAATGTTAAGTTATGTTATTATTCTTTACTCTCTATTGGTCATAAAGATATCGGTTGGAATACTCAAACTTACTCATACCCGAAATTGTACCGGTAGAGTACACTTGTGAGACAACGCCACGTACTTAGTGTCCATTCGTTCCATTTATGCTATTCAGTTTACTGTATATTTGTCCTGTACACACTATGTTATATATTAGAGCTACGTCTTGGTAGCTGCATTTTGGATGTAATGCATATTTTGTGCATTCTATTGTGCGGTAGCTGCAATTTTTTTTTTTTTTTTTTTGGATATAATATGGGTGTTTGAGTTTAACCAAAGCAGAACAAGGTTTGTTGTCCATGGACAAAACTGAACACGGTGGGAGATGAGAAGAAGAACCTGGATCCCAGGTACTTTACATTACATCACACATGTCATCGGATTCAAAGTATGAGTCCTATTCTGTTTTGTTTAAAAACAAACATAACGTTAAAGTCGTCAGTCAAAGAAAAGGTTTGTTGTTGAACATGTCTACTTTGTAATCACGTTGAAAAAATGGTTAATATATTGTTGACGGTGAAATTTGGATTGCCACGCGCTCAACAATTAAATCAATTTAATATAAAGCAAGAAAATCAAGAACACATGCAAAAGACAAGTTTTACGTGGAAAACCCTTGAATGGGAAAAAACCACGGCGCCCCTGAGGGCAGAAAAATAATACTAGGTTTTGGTTGCTTCGTTACACTCTCTAATCCTCACAATTGCTCTCTTTTCTCTCTCTCTATTTCTGAACCCCTTCCTCGTAGGATAGGTGATTCTATTTATACATGTTTATTTAGGGTTTCCCCTTGTTGATTTGCATTAGGATCCTTTTCTGTCGCGGATTGGGTCTTCTTTCTTTTTGCGATTCCTTGTTGCTTCTGTGTTTATGCCGAGTCGGTTCGAGCCTAATGCGTGGTCCAGCGAGTACTTTTACTTTCTGGGTATGTATATCTGGCGAGTACACTTCTATATTCGGCGAGTAGGTTTTTGGTTTTGGCGACCATGCCTTTGACTTCCCTCTGGTCTAAGCTATTTATTCATCCTGACTGGTCAAACCTCTACCTTTTACCCGGTCAATGAATGATGTGGCAACCTTTTGTTAGCTCCTTTGATGACGTGTCAGTTGGGCGAGTTTATACATACAACAATACCCCCATAAATACTTCGAGCTGGGCGAATGACTTGTCCTTCCTACTTCGTTTGCCTCTGCGAGCAGTATTTATATTTACGTTTATGAGATTTCAACGCATTTTTGCAATAATTTCTTCTTTTAACCACGCGCTGTATTTATTAATTAATTCTTCCGGTGCACGCTTTCAATCTGAACCACATAACTTCTGGCGTCTCCACTTGCTTGACAGGTGAAGGGACGTTCTGACGGCTCGGTTTCCCCAAGATGCCACATGTCACTTATTGGGTGGTGACCGTCGCGGTTTGGTAATAGTGGCCGTCATTCCCATTAAATACGCATCATTGTACTTGATTGCTCTTTTTTGAATTTCGAAATTCCCTCTTTTTAAGGCCCGATCGTCTCTCTTCTTTTTCTTTACTTGCTTCATCGTATTTTTATCAGAGCAAAAGAAAGAACAGCTGATCTCCTGCTTTCGTCTCTTTTACTTCTTCGAGAACTAACTACAATCCTTTTCTTGTGCCTTTTATTGTCGGTCGATTCACCGGATTTCGCCTCTTCTTGTTTCTCCGTGTCTCCTGACCTTTCCTGCACATCTTGCGAGTCTAGGGTTTTCTGGTGAGTTCTCATGGATCCCTCCTTGCGTTCTTTTCTTTTTAATAGGATGATGCAAGCTATGGAGCTTGGTGATAAGTGTACTGCGGACAAAATCGAATCTCTGATTCGCAACTTTCGTCCAGATTCTCCGGTCCCGATTTCTGTTGATATTCCATTTTTTGAGAATGCTTCTAATCCTGACATCTCTCCTCCACCTTTTGACAGTGATTCTCCAGAAATGACGAGATCTCCTAAAACTGCAAGTAGTAAACGACGCTCCACTAGGGCTCCTCGCGAATCTCTGCTGGATGTGCAGACGGTCGTTGACTCTGATGTTGAAGATCATCAGAGGGATAGGTTGCTTTTCTCGTCTGCTCGCCCTTGTTCTTTCGATACGGAAGTAAATGTGGTCGGCGAGGGCGAACTTCGTAAATACAAGAGTCGTTTCGATATTCCAGATTCGGTGACTCTTGTGTTACCTGGCGACCGGGCTGTGTGGAATCCTCCTGAAAATGCGGTCGCCATTTATGGAGCCATGCTCAGTTGTGGGGTGACTCTCCCCCTTCAGCCTTTTATTGCCAGGTTTTTGGCGGAGGCTCAAATCGCACCGGCTCAGCTCGCCCCAAATAGTTACAGGATACTGATGTGCCTGTGTCTCATGTGGAAGCTGAAGGGTTACGGGCCTCCTACGCCTCGTGAGATCCGCCATTTTTATACTTTGAGACAGGCGGGCAATGGTGGCACATACTTTCTCCTTTCCTCACCGGTGGAGAATTGGATTCCTGAGGGTGTGGTGAACCCTGGTCAGGTCGAGGTCTCCAGTGACGAGAAGAAAAAGGGCTTCATCTGGGGCTTTCCTACCTCAAATAAGAGGTGGAAAAACAGTTGGTTTTTTGCCAGCGGCGAGTGGGGTCGAGATGTACCTGCCCACAATCGCCACAATCTTTTGGCGAGGAAAGTTCCCAGGCATTTTACATCTCCTGAAGCCTGGTCGAAGGCGGCCCCTACTTTGATGGATAGGGAGGTTTCTCATCTGGCCGCGGCGGCTGTTCTTCCTTTGGACTCGAGGGGTAGGTCCTTCCTCTTGGATGAGGAGAAGATGATTTCTTCTGAAATCTTTACTCGGCTTCACGCAAGGCTCCCTCGCCGTAAGTTTCACTCTGTTCTTCCTTTACTTTCTCGCCTGATTTTATTCTCTTAGTTTGACACTTGGTTTTATTTTCCCTGCAGTGTGTGATTTTGACACCGTTTGCGATTTGCAAGCACGGGCGGTGAAGAATTCTGAGGCTGCCAGCAAGAGGCATGCTGCTGGTTTGGCTAAGGATGGAATTGCTAGTCCTGACGGTGATGATCACTCAGACGGCGGCGAAGAGGCTGGTGATGCTTCTAGGGGGGGTGCTGTGAATACTCCCGCTGCAACTGCAGCTGTTACCCCCAGCCGTAAAGGCAAAGAGAAAGCAGGTGCTTCAAGGAGGGTCGGCAGTGCTGACAGGAGGCGTGCTGAGTCAGGGCCATCGCCTGCTCGCCCGAAGGTTGTCGCGAGTACTCCCGCTGCGGCTTCTACTCCTGCTGTGAGTACTGCTGCGACTGTTCCTGCTACCACAGCCCTCAATCGTAAGGGAAAGGAGAAGGTGGGGGTTTCAGGTGTAGCTAGCGACATCCCTATTTTTGATGCGGATGTTCCTGAGACCCCCCTCGATCCCGTGAGTGACTTGGCTCCCAGAGCTAGGAATAAACGCCCTGCTGAAAGCGCTCCTGATCACTCGGCTCGACCTCCTAAACGGGCTTCGCGGGTAGTGCAGTTTGTTGTCTCTTCTGATGAGGAGGATGTTCAGGAGCCGGATGTCGCCGAGGTTCCTCCTGCCCAAGCGGAGAGGTCTACTGGGGCGGAGAATGTGGCGGCTCCTCCCTCTGAGGGGGTTAATGAACAGACTCCCCCTGCTGCTCCTTCTCAACCAGCTTCTCCTCGGCCAGCTTCTCCTGCAGTGGTTGTGGACGAGCCAGGTGTCTCAGATCAACCTAGGCCATCTGGCCCATCTGAGTCGACTGTTCGGCCAGGCCCATCACATCAGGCGGGGACCTCTGCTTCCGGTTCGGGCTCGGCCCGTGAAGTTCCTCCTACCGGACCGGTTGGAGCTGAAGAAGGGAGCGTGTCCCTTTTTGATTTTTCTGCCACTGAAATATGCTCCCACTTGGCTAATAATGATGTATATGTCGGCGAAGGCTGGGGGCATGTTAAAAACAAGTCTTGCAATAAGAAGATGGAGTTTTTCTTCAACTGCCACTCCTTGGTAAGTTCTTCGCCGCAAATCTCTATGTATTTGTATTTTTTATCCTCCTTTTTCTTTTTTTTTTTTTTTTTTTTCTTTTTTTAACTTTGGCTGTCTTCTTCCTCAGATGATGTCTGAGATGGGCGATAGTTATAAATTCGGGATCAAAGCTTCTCGTGAAATTAAGCGCTTGCGCGAGCAGGCTTCTGTTTTGGCGGCCGAGAAGCTTTCCGCTGAAGAATCCCACGCCCAACAATTTGCTCAGTTGAGAGAGTCCTCAGACGGTCATCTATCTGCTCGGCTATCCGCTGAAGAAAAACTTTCTGCTGCTGAGGAGGAAATTCGCTCGTTGAAAGAGCTCCTATCCTCGAGTCAAGAATCCTTCGCCAGCGCGTTTGGAGGCTGAGCGGGTAGCCGAGGAGGCTAAGGAGAAGGCTGAACTGGAGGCGGCGGATTTACGTAACCAGCTATCTTCCCGCGATCTCATTTTTGAAAACCTGAAAGCAGTGCTGGAGGTTGAGTCTGTTGATCGCTTCAAGAGATCCCCTGCCTATGATGCGCTTTTGCTGCGCGAATTTGAGGAAAGGCATGAGGCAGGCGAAGAAATTCTTTGCCATGAAGGATCATTCCAATGAGAAAGCTCTAAAGCGTTTTGACAAGTCCCTCCAGCAGCATATGGCCCACGGCGTGGACTCGATTAAAGACCAGATGAGACGATGGAAAGCCCACTGCCGCTATAACCGGACTGAGCCTCATCCTATGCATCTTGAGATTCCCAGTAAGCGTACTTTCAACACTTACTACTCGGGTCAGAAGGGCAGCTTTTCTGGCTCTGGTGCTGAGCCTGATTTGGGCCCCTGTTGCTGGGAGAGATTATGAGCCCTTCATGCCAACGGAGGATGAGGCAGTCATTGGCCTTCAGATGAGGAGATCGAAGACGAGGAAGATAGCGAGGGCCCTCCTGCAGCCGGTTGATTCTTCTGTTGTTTTGGAAGACTATAAATTTATTCTTTGTCCATTCATTTGTAAATAATACAAAGTTATGAATATATATATTTTTCTTCGTTCAGCTGCCTTTGCTGAGTTTTGGCTTTGGCTTGGTTTTCCACCAAGTGCTGTTTTAGCTTACTGTTGTTTTCCATTCAGCTGCCATTGCTGGGTTTTCGGCATACTTAGTATTCGCCAGGACGTATCCGACTATATACCAAGTTTTTATTGTGTTTTATAGCTATATTCAGCTGCCATTGCTGTATTTTGGCGTACTCAGTTTTTGGCAGGTTTATTCGACCATGCCCTGAGTTTTTATCATGTTTTCATCTTTTATTCAGTTGCCGTTGCTGTATTTTGGCGTACTCAGTTTTTTGGCAGGTTTATTCGACCATGCCTTGAGTTTTTATTTCTCGCCGGTTATCGCTGCAGCGAGCATAAAGCTCGTTTTCATGTGATGTAGCTATGTGTGCTGGCGAATGCCTTTTGCGTTTGGCGAGTCAGAATCGAGAATCTCTTAGTAATAAATTACTCTTTATTGAATACTTCCTGCAACTTTATTAACATAGTCATAAAGAAAAAATGCTAAAACGAACAACTTCTCTAAGCTAAATAGAAAAATAGAAGGAATTCAAAAGAATCTAACTTGTCCCTTAAGGATAATATATCTTCAAGTACTGCGCATTGCATGGACGGGGTAACTCGCCAAACCCTTCTCGAGTAATGCGATATGCCCCATGGCCAGCTATCCCCGTAATCTTATAAGGCCCTTCCCATTTGTCTGCGAGTGATCCTGCAGCCTTGTCTCTTGTTCCCGGATTCACCCTCTTCAGTACTAAATCACCAAGTGTGAACCTCCTTTCACGCACATGCGAGTTGTAATATCTAGCTACCCTCTGTTGGTACGCTGCATTCCTTATCTGTGCTCGCTCTCTTCTTTCTTCTAACTCATCTAGGCCGCACTTTAGCATATCAACGTTGATTTCTGGCTGAAGAGTTGTACCCTTGGTGAAGAGAACGATGTTTCCACGGAATAACAGCTTCTGCTCCGTAAGCCATGGAATACGGGGTTTCGCCTGTTGAACCCCTTTCGTTGTGCGATATGCCCAGAGCACTTGCGGTAACTTATCCGCCCAGCTCCCCTTTTTGGTTGCTAACTTAGCTTTCAGGTTGTGCTTGATGATTTTGTTCACTGCTTCAGTTTGGCCATTCGTCTGTGGATGTGCTGGAGAAGCGTAGTAGTTGTTGATGCCATACTTATCACACAGTTCCCTGAATTTCCTGCCATCAAATTGGGTCCCATTGTCTGTGATGATGGTGTTGGTATCCCGAATCTGTACAAGATATTTTTCTTCACAAAGCTAATGGTGTTTGCTTCTGTTATATGCACCAATGGCTCGGCTTCTACCCATTTTGTAAAATAATCCACAGCTACTATGGCATGCTTTGCTCCTCCAGTTGCTGTTGGCATTGGGCCGATCAAATCTATTCCCCACATGGCAAATGGCCAAGGCGAGGTAATACTTTGCAGGAGCTCAGGTGGTTGTCGGATGTTATTGGCGATTTTCTGACATGCTTCACATCTCGCTGCCACCCTTTTGGAGTCGGCGAACAGGGTAGGCCAGTAAAAACCCTGTCTCAATGTTTTGTGGGCTAGGCTGGCACCCCCAGCATGGTTCCCACAATTTCCGCTGTGTATGCTTCTTAGGATACCTTCTGCTTCTTCAGGCCCGACACATCTCTGCAGTGCCCTCGAGTATCCTCTCTTGTATAGTTCTCCATTGAGTACCGAATATCTTGTTGCTCTGTATTTTAGCCGCTTTGCTTCCAGTGGGTCACTTGGAAGTATATCGTTGATGAGATACTCTTTAATTGGCGTGATCCAGCTGTCCCTCTCGCCAAAGATTGCCCCGACTTCCTTTGTTTTAACTATACTCGGGTGCGACAGGCGGATCATGGAGATATTGTTGGGCCAAATGTTGATCGTGGCAGATGCCAGTTTGGCTAAGGCGTCGGCCTTTTCATTTTCTTCTCTGGGGACGTGAACAATTCTATACTCTTTGAATCTTTCTAACAGTTCCCTTGCTAATTCCAGGTAAGTGATCATGCTTTCTTCTCTCGCCTGGTATTCATTTAGTACCTGATTGACAACAACTTGAGAGTCGCTGAAAATTTCCACCTCGTCTGCACCTAAGATTGTGCTAATCTTTAAACCCGCTATAAGTGCCTCGTACTCAGCTTGATTGTTGGTGGCTTTGAAGTCAAAACGCAAGGCACATTCGACTGAGTCTCCTTCCGGTGTTGTCAGCACTATACCTGCCCCGCTGCCGTGCGTGTTTGATGAGCCATCAACGCGAAGTTGCCATTTGAATATTTTCTTATTTTGCTCCACCATCATTCTCGCCACCTCTACGCTTGGTTCAGTGAACTCTGCTACGAAGTCTGCCACTGCCTGGGCTTTAATTGCTGTCCTTGGGAGGTATTCTACATCGAATTCACTTAATTCGATCGCCCACTTTGTTAACCGACCGGATACCTCTGGTTTCTGCAGGATTAACTTCAGTGGGCAGTTGGTGTATACCCTGATTCTATGAGCCTGGAAATATGGTCTTAGCTTCCTTGCTGCTGTTATTAGGGCGAGTGCCATTTTTTCTGCCGGCGAGTACCTTGTTTCGGCTGGTAACAGTGCCTTGCTGGTGTAGTATACTGGCTTTTGGATTCCATCTTCCTGTCGTACTAGCACGGAACTTGTGGCTGCTTCAGAAACGGATAAGTACATGTACAATGTCTCGGCTGTTTCTGGCTTTGATAGCAATGGTGCCTGTCCAAGGTAGTCTTTCAAGGCCTGGAAGGCTTTTTCGCAATCCTCATTCCATTCGATCCCTTTTCCCTTCTTTAAAGCTTTGAAAAATGGTAGGCATCGGTCTGTTGATTTGGCTATGAATCTGCTCAGCGATGCTAGGCACCCTGTGAGTTTTTGGACATCTTTCAGAGTCTTTGGCGAGACCATTCTTGCTAATGCTTGGATTTTTTTCAGGGTTCACCTCTATTCCTCTTTGGTTCACCTGATATCCGAGAAACCTCCCAGATGGTACGCCGAATACACATTTTGCCGGATTTAACTTCATTCCATACTTGACCAGTACGTCGAACGTTTCCCTCAGGTCATTTGCATGTTTATCTGCGGTAATACTCTTTGTCAGCATATCATCAACATAAACCTCCATATTTCTCCCTATCTGTCTGGCGAACATCTTGTTGACCAAGCGCTGATAAGTTGCCCCGGCGTTCTTCAAGCCGAATGGCATGACCCTGTAACAAAACAACCCCTGATCTGTGGTGAATGCTGTTTTCTCTTCGTCAGGCCTGTGCATCTTTATCTGGTTGTACCCTGAATATGCATCCATGAAACTCAACGTCTCATGCCCGGCCGTTGCATCTACTAACTGGTCAATCCTTGGTAATGGGAAGCTGTCCTTGGGGCAAGCTTTGTTTAGGTCGGTGAAGTCGACGCACATCCTCCATTGATTGTTCTTCTTTTTCACTAAGACTACATTCGCCACCCATTCCGGGTACTTAACTTCTCTAATTGACCCTGCGGCGAGCAATTTTGACACTTCCTCTTTGATCGCTGCACTCCTTTCCGGGTTGAAGCTTCTCCTTTTCTGTACTACCGGTTTGCATTTCTCATTCACAGCTAAATTGTGGGAAATTGTGCTTCTATCAATCCCTGGCATGTCTTCGTGGCACCAAGCGAAAATCCTCCTATATTCTTTCAACAAGTTCGTCACATCTTTCTTAACCTGCTCAGCCAACCTCGCTCCAATTTTCACTGTTTTATCTGGTTCCGCTTCATCTAGAATAATCGACTCAGTTGGTTCTTCCTTTTCTCTGTTTGTTTTGTCTCTTGGATCTAGTTCGAAGTTTTCCGGATTATCCTCCTGCGTCTCTGTGTCTACTTCGAATATGTTCAAAGTTTCCATCCCTGTTTATCTTTGAAGACTAACAAGTTGGCGCGGCGAGCCATCTCCTGCGACCCTTTCAATTCTCCGACGCCGAATTCTGTAGGGAACTTTATTTTCAGTGCATGGGTTGAGGTTACAGCTCGAGCTTTGTTAAGAAACGGTCGGCCAAGTAGTGCATTATACGGCCAATTATGGATGTCAACCACGACAAAGTCTAACAGGATTGTTCGCCGGCATGGTGCTGTTCCAAATCTTACCGGTAGTTTCACTGTTCCTAACGACCTAACCTCTGCGCCACCAAATCCTTTCAATGGTACATGGAACGGTTCAAGATCTTTCCGGTCCAGCCGCAACTCATCATACACTCTGGCACTTAAATATCAGCCGAACTTCCGTTATCAATCATCACTCGAAGGACATCCCTATGGGCTATTCGAACTCCCACGACTATTGCATCATTAGGCTTTGCATCAATCCCGTCTGAGTCTTCTGCTGTAAACGTTATGGGATCATGCCCTTCTCTCCCCTTCTTGGGGTTTTTCTGCACAGAATTGACTTCCATGCTTCTGCCTTCATACATCACTTCTCGAACTTCCGACATCCTCTCTCGATTGCTCCTCCCAGTGTGAGGTCCGCCGAAAATAGTGTTTATGGCTGCGTTAGGACTGTTCCTCCTTGGACTCTTCCTATCTTGCCCGTTTCCTTGGCGGCTATCTTGGCGACCCCCGTGCTTGTCCCCTTTCAAGGCAAAGTCTTTCAGGTGCCCATCTCTGATCAGGCTTTCGATGTGATCGCGTAACTGGAAACACTTTGAAGTTTCATGTCCATGATCTTTATGGAATCGACAGTACTTGGTTGTATCTCTCCTTGCATTCGCTGACTGCTGTCGGGGGTATTTGGCGAGTCCCTTGTCTTCTACCACAGATAATATCTCCTCCTGGTCGCCATTTAAAGGGGTGTAATGGTTGTACCTTCCTCGAAACTTATTGGCCCGAGTGTTTCCCCTGCTATCTCTTGAGTATCCTCTTTGGCCCTTCTCATCCTTCTGGCGATCACGTGATTGCATCTTTTTGTCGTCCTTATGGTCTGTTTTCAAGTTAGGTTTGTGCCCATGCACATAGCTACCCCCTTGTGCTACTTCTTCCTCCTCTGCCAGTGCATAATCGCCAGCTATTTCCATCATCTCTTCGTAAGTTTTAGGTCTATCCCTTCGCAGGTCAAAAGACAATCGTCCGCTTTGTAACCCATTAGTGAAAGCGGCGATTACAGCTACATCACTGGCATCCTCAATTTGAGCTACTTCCTTCCCAAACCTGGCCAGGTACTTCTTGATTGATTCGTTATGTTCTTGTTTCAAGTTCGATAGATGGGCGAGTGACTTTCTTCTTTGGACACTTCCCATGAACTGCCTTATGAATGCCTTGCTGAGGTTTGAGAAGCTGCTTATGGTTCCGGGTGGAAGCCTTCCGAACCATCTAGAGGCGAGGTCGCCGAATGTTTACGGGAAGGTGAGACACAGCAACCCGTCATTGGATGAATACTGGGCCATGATATTGCGGAATCGGCGAACATGCTCTTTGGGATCCCTGTTCTCCTTGTACTGCTCAATAGTTGGCATTCTAAACCTGTCTGGAAATTGGGTGCGAGCAATAGCTTCGACGAATGGGCTATCTGACTCATCATCCGAGGATACATTACGTCCATACCTTCGTGCCATTGCTGAAACCTTTCTTGATAGCTCTTGTAAGGTGACATCTCGCTGACCGGTTGGTTCTCCTGCTGGGTCGAGCCTACTCTTGATTGTCATTCTACCATGATTGCCTCTCTCATCTGGGCTTCTTCGATCTTCAGTGCTCTCAGATCTTCTCCGCTTCGTTCTTTTAGATCGCAACTCCCTTCGCGGACGAGGACTCTTGTCCTCAGATGAGATGGACCGGTGTCTCCGCCGGTTTCGCTGGTATGTGTCGCTGGAATTGACCCTATGTGCTCGCACCTGATCTCGTTCCTCCCTGGACTCTTCATTCATCACACCCTTTCCCTTCCTCTGTTTTCTCCCCTCGAAATCCTCAATGTGGTCTTGGGGGGTCTCCTCGGTGGATTGTCTTGCTTGATTGTCGGGAACTGTGATATGAACTTCTGACCGCAGCCTTCCGGGTGGATGGGTTCCAGGGGTGGTTAACTCGTAAGGAGATGAGACTCCTAACCCTGTAGGAAGAGAAAGTCCTATTTTGCTGGCTTCGCTGATTAGGTTTACCAATGCGGCTTGGAAGTGCTACAAAATCCCGGGATCAGCCGCCCTAGTTCCTGGCGTTGCTGCTGATTGCTCCCCGACTGTCACTGCCCTGTCTCCCGTTGGCGCAGCTGGTTCAATAACTAAATCTCCACTGGAGTTACCATCTCTGTCGCTGTCGTTGTTCATGCTGTCTGATTCGCAAGGGTCCCTCGAAGTTTTCTGTTCAAAAGCCCCCTCCTTCTAGCGCCAATTGTTGACGGTGAAATTTGGATTGCCACGCGCTCAACAATTAAATCAATTTAATATAAAGCAAGAAAATCAAGAACACATGCAAAAGACAAGTTTTACGTGGAAAACCCTTGAATGGGAAAAAACCACGGCGCCCCTGAGGGCAGAAAAATAATACTAGGTTTTGGTTGCTTCGTTACACTCTCTAATCCCTCACAATTGCTCTCTTTTCTCTCTCTCTATTTCTGAACCACTTCCTCGTAGGATAGGTGATTCTATTTATACATGTTTATTTAGGGTTTCCCCTTGTTGATTTGCATTAGGATCCTTTTCTGTCGCGGATTGGGTCTTCTTTCTTTTTTGCGATTCCTTGTTGCTTCTGTGTTTATGCCGAGTCGGTTCGTGCCTAATGCGCTGGTCCAGCGAGTACTTTTACTTTATGGATATTGTATATCTGGCGAGTACACTTCTATATTCGGCGAGTAGGTTTTTGGTTTTGGCGACCATGCCTTTGACTTCCCTCTGGTCTAAGCTATTTATTCATCCTGACTGGTCAAACCTCTACCTTTTACCCGGTCAATGAATGATGTGGCAACCTTTTGTTAGCTCCTTTGATGACGTGTCAGTTGGGCGAGTTTATACATACAACATATATTAAGATAAGGAACTGGATTTTGTAATCAATGTATATATCAATTCATTTCCTTATCCATGTCATTATTGAGTGGACATTTGTTACCATTGATGTACAGACTGAAAATGGTGAAAAAAGTAATTCCTGAAAAGAAGAAAGGTGGTTCCGATCAAACAACATCCACGAATAAGTTGTCAAAACCGAAAATTGGAAGGATGGCATGGATTAATTATTTGTATGTAAACCTTATCATATGCTTTACTTTCGTTTGTCAACTTGCTATCTTGAAATTCCCTTAAGCAATATAGTGAAAAATATACCTAGGGGGGGTGAATAGGTATTTACTCAAATTCTTCCAATCTTAAAAATGATGCGGAATATAACAAAGAAAATGCACACTTGATTAGATTTAGCAAATGAATTGATTTCACTAATACAAGAGATAATCAATTTACAAGATATGCAATCAATGTAAGATATGGAAGATAAAGAAAAGTAAAAACAAAAATGAACACAAGAGTTTTAACGTGGTAAAACCTCAAAGAGGAAACATCCACGGGTTGATACCACAACCACCGGCAAAGCAATCCACTATGTGAAAAAGGACTTACACACTCAAGCTATCACTCATGATATCCGCTCAAGATATCAACTCCTAATCTACCCTCGGGCTAGTGAATCACCAAGCCTACTTCCTATCCGAGATGTATCCTACACCTCTAGAAAGTAACTTCCTATCCAAGACGCTCACGTCTCTAGGAAGATTTCGTGCTTGCCTATCCGGATCCTCCCGACCCTAGACAAGACTTCCTTGCTTGATTATCCGAGTCCTCCCGACTCTAATCAAGGCTCCCTTGCTCTATCCACAAAGCTTCACTCACTTTGCTAGAGACTTCAACCTAATGCAAGGCTATGATCTAAAGTGATGCAAATGATGCAAGCACAATCAAATTAAGCTAGATGATCAATCAAGCAAAATGTACATGTTCAATGATAGTTTAGAATATGATTTCAACACACAATCACAAAAGTTATCTAGAAATCAAGACATGCAAATCAATAAGAACAAAGGTATCAATATTCAATTTAGCACACTAAAAACCTAGTTCTTAGATCATGAAATAAAACATAGAAAATAACATGAAGCACATCACACATATATTTTCTAGAATCAATTTCATGATAAATCAAGTTTAGCACATAAATGTTCAAGACTAATCACAAAGCTAAAACTCAATTAATAAATGATCAAATAACCCTAGCATGTGATCTAACATACTTCTTAACAAATTTCATCAATCAAATGGAAAGAATCAATAGATGATCAAAGATGAAATTGAAAAAGAAATAAGTTGAAACATACAACTGACCACGGACTGGAAATGGACCAGCTGAGAAAAATGCTGAAGTCAAATACCTCTGGAAATGATTGGGGTTTGTAGCTCTCTTCGAGACCAACAATTTTGGTTTTTGAATCGAATGATTTCGAGTTCGTATGAGAGAGATATGATCAAAACAAGTAAACAAAAATTGTTGAAAAACTGATGCGGGAAATGAAGTGTTCTTCAAAAATTGCATAAGTGTGGAGGGAAGGAGGTTTGCTTAAAAGGAGGGAAAAGGAGAGAATTTCCGAGAAAATCATGTGGTGCCATATCAGCACCCCGTGGGGGGCACGTGGGGCCCACGGGAGCAGAAGGCTCCCTTGCCCGTGGGGCCCACGGCCTCCCACACGGGCTGGCCAAGTGGCCACACGTGATTTGCACATCTCTCGCGCGCTCCCTCGGTTCGTTGCCCCATATCTTGAGCATCCGACCTCCGATTTCTAATCCGTTTTTGGATTACAAACCATGACTCCCTCACGCACGACTACGACTACTCAACATTGAAAAATGGTTGAGAAATCATCTCGGAATCCGACGATGAAGTCAACACAACAAATGAGAACGAAAAGTAGCATAGTCAACTTGTTTGGACTCGAAACCTTATGAATGAGTAACCGAAACGACCGGAACTCGATAAGGCATTAAATAAGAACATGTTCAAGTCCTAAACACAAAATACAAAAACAAATAAACACATATTCACACAAACATGCCATATCAAAGAGATAGTCACAAAGCATGCAATTTCACAATGTTTGTCAATACAAGATCAATGCATGAGCATGCTATGAAGTGTGTGAATGTGTTATACCAAATGTTTGAACCACGATGCAGGGACACACATGTATGAATTGTGTGTGTGTGCGCTAACGCCTTGCAAGAGGGTGGAAGTCAAGATTTACCTTTGACGATTTTCACCTCTTGAAGACGACTTTTGCACTAGACGTTGCTCTTCACTCTTTAAGCTTCCTTTCTTCAAATAATGTCCTAAGCAACAACTAATACAATCATGGAGTGTTTTGCAATGGAATTAAGCCAATACAAATCATAAACCTTACATATCTTGTCTATGTAAAATAAACATTTGGTTGTTATCTATACAGCGCATTGGAATGCAAAAAGAAATATGCTAATGGGAACTCAAAGGTTATATACATTTACAACAAGTAATGCTATTAATTTTCTGTGTTGATATTCCGACCATCAATATAACATTATGTTTTGTTATGTTCTTGTAGTCATGAAGTGAAATTGGAAAAACATGGAATTTGTTACCATATGAAGAGAAGGCCAAATTTCGACAACCTGATATGGTTGAAGTTGCAACCAGAAATATGCCAGCTGAGCAACCTCACCATCGGGATAATGACATCCCCAACAACTCTGACTTGCCTCCAACGGATGAAGAAATCCATGGCACAACAAATCATCTGGGCCATGAAGATCAAACCATCAACACAAGGTGTACGCCCTTTCGGTGGTGTCGGATTGTGAAGAAACTATTTGAAGCAGAAACAGGTTGTTCGTACGTTGGGGTTTGGAAACCTACTCGGCCTTAATTGTGGACGCCTTGAAGATCTGTCGATGGCTCGTTGATAACTTCGACACAAAAGCCTGTGCAATTGATATCTATGGGCGGAGGTTTGCCATAAACTCGTCCATATTTTCTCGAGTTTTGGGGATATCTGACCAAAGAGATCAGATTTGTATATCTAGAGATGTCCCCAACTTTGATTTCTAGAAATCAAAGTTTGCCATCACTTCTCGTGGCATCTTCCTGAAAGACATAGAACATAGCCTGGAGGAGATGACCACGACAGATGACGAATTTAAGGTCACATTGTGCTTATTTTTGTTGGGCACCATCCTCTGTCCTTCAGCTATCGATTATGTTCAGACGAGGTACTTGATTCCTTTAGGGGATGTTGGAAGTATTGGTACGAAAAACTGGTCCAGTTGGTGTTTCTCTACACTTTGTGAAGGGATTGAGAAGTTTCAGAAGAACCGGCAACGATTGAAGACATGTTGCATTTCTGGGTGTGTGTTGTTTCTTGAGGTACTAAATATTCATTCCATTTGTTATCCGTTATTATGAAATTTCACTGTACCATATCATATTGAACTTATTCTTAACCTTCTTTCTTTGCTACAGTTTTTTTACTTGCATTCATTGCAATGGGACCCTTCGATGGTGGATAAATCACTTATACCTGTCGTATGTTGGACGAATGTGAAGATAAGGAAGTGTGTGACTCGGCTGCACACCGAAAGAGGTGTTGGAACTAACCAGGTACTCATTCTCTCATTTATCTACCCAATTTCTATGTAAATTACGTAACTTTAAGTGCATTCATCATGACAAATATATTTTCATAAAATGATGCAAATTTCGGTTGATGATTTTTTCAACCAACCAGCACCAGTAGAAGGTCAATATGATGATGCTGCTGCACATGGAGAAACCAATCATGCCAATCAAGAACCTGGTACAGGCAATAATGCGCACATAAAAGGTATGCATGATGTCCTACAAGTGGTCAAAGAAATTCAGGCGACATTGAAGACTGAATTGAGTGATATCCGAACAAAGGTAAATTTCCTATATGCGAAATACAGTTCGGTGGAAAACAAAAATTCAGAGAATGACTTACATAATACAAACAGCCATCAGAAATCCAAACATCACAGCCCTCCAAATCCTAGCCCAAATTCTCCACCCCCACCACCATCACGACCTCTTATTATTCCAACAATACAACATCCAATTGTTGAGGTATCATCAACTAACACCCGAACAGTACACCAACATCAACAAAACATTTCCAAATCCACCCCAAGTTCGATGAATGCATCTGATTTACACATGGAAGATCAGCGAATTGATGATCTCTATCATGTACCTGCAGTCCTTACCGTTCCTTCGTTAGTAGATGAGGTTTGATCCTTTTTTTAAAAAACTATTGTATATTTCCTATATATTCAAATCTCATTTATTAACACTTCCACAACAATTTCATTTCATTATCAACTGTTTTTTAGGATACCTTGAATGATGATAATCGCGAACTTCAGTCGCTATCTTCTAACAAGCGAAGAATCATCCAAACAAGATCAACCTCCAAACGAAAGTCGAGCCGTTATCAAATTTCACTGTACGTTGCTGGACCTGTTAATGCATCCACAAAGTACCGATATGGCCCTTTCCGAATAGGCATTCAACTGAATATATATGATGAGCAATTGATAACCTACATTTTTGAGAAAAAGCTGCCATCATCGTAAGCATGCATTCACTATAGTTTAATCCTCAATTTACATCTTGCTGTGCAATTATGCTGAGTTGTTATTATCCACTATTGGATGTTTACCATGTTCGTGTCCTTGTTGTTCTTAAAATTGCAGAGAGGTTATTGTCGATCTAGGGAATTTACGTGTAACTCGGAAAAGTTTCAGAACATTAGAACCTACCAAGTATCTTGATAGTGAGGTTGATTGCTAATCACCTTCTTAACTTACAGCCTATCAATTGTATACATTGTATAAAGTGCACCGTGTTTTCTTGTTAGTAACTTACCAGTACTAATGCACAATTTTCCAAAATCAGATTATTAATCTTATTCCTGAGTACAAAACAATGATTTTGAAGTCAAAAAGATCACAACCTAGCTGGTTCTTGCCTACCAACTATGCGGTATACTTCAGTTGATTTGTTAGATTATATGTTTAAAGTTTTCCATTATTTACGATATGGAAGTTGTAACCAATATATTTCTCACGTTTTGTGTACATAGTACATTGTTTTCACTTATGCAGATGGGCAACAATATTCTTTGCATAAATCTCTTTCCAAATTGCGAGAGTCTTACATGTCCGATCTTCGTAGATGTCAAAAGGTGACACATGATTACCCTTGTTTATTTTCCCATACAACTTTATTATTTCATGTCCAAACTGTCTAATATGTATACTTTTAATGACATTTTCCTGCACATATTAGATTTACATTCCTATCAATGATCTACATAACCATTGGTATCTAGAGGTATTTGACCTTAACAACCGAGATTGTCAGATTTGGGACTCCAATCCACCTCGTAGGAAGGAAGATCTGACGCGATTGAACCAAGTTCATAAATTGGTATGTCCCTAACATTTGTTGTTTTACCCTCTTAGTGATCTCCATTTTTCCCACTCTCATGATGAGATGCATTAATGTACACTTCGAATTTCATTTAGATGCAGTCGCTTGACATTGTCCTTGCCGATGACATTGCTGTTGCCTTCCCAACATCCTTCTCCTTTACGGCCTTTAGTATCTCATATGCGGAAGCACCCAATCAACCCAATGGCTATGATTGTGGCCTTTTCCTTTGCATGTTCACGGATGAAAATTGCCTTACACCGCTTCAGATGAAATCGGTATGTTAACCAACATATTTTGATAGATGTTTGTATGACTGCCCTATATTTGGGTTTACATATCCATGACATTTCTCACTTATTTTACAGTTCCAGTATGAGTGTAAACGTTTGTTTTGGGCTCGATTCCTTGCACTCTTTCCTGGTAACACCAACCTTTTGACACTGAAGAAAAATTCCCAAGAGTACTATAACAAATGAGTCTCCAATAATGAAGTTGTGCCCACCGTAAAGATGAGACCGTCACCTATGAAGAAGTTGAAAGGTAAAGCGGCGGCTCTCATGGAGTGAATGTTGTAACTGAAGTTGCATGCGATGGACTTTGTAAATTTTTTTATAAATGGCCTGTTCATCTGTTGGGTTGTGTCCATGGAATAATGTTAAACAAATTTTTTTCTGTTTGTAAATGTGTCTATCTCTTAGGAAACGCTGCAAAAATGAAAATGTAAGTTTTCCTTTTTGTAGTTCAACAATGATATAACCATAAACTTTACTGTACATGGCACTAGTTCAGTATAAATGCAAGATAACAAGAATGTTCATATTTTTCAACATCCTTTGATTTCTCTATGCTCAGTTTCCATGCTTTCGCTATGTCTGACTATGGTAATTGACGTCAATTCTGAAACAGTATTAATTTAACCTAATTTAAATTAAGTTACTTAATTAAAAATAGAACCCAATTTCCATTAAGTTACTCTTCATATAATAGCAATATAACCAAATTGAGTTGGGCAAACATTACAAAGGATAACGTGATGGTCTGGAAAACGAAAGAGTTTTCCAGCACAACCATAACGAGCAGAAAACAAGAAGATGGCAAGTCCAGGGCAAGGTCACCAAGTTTGGACCAAGTTCACCCAAGTGAGGCAGAAATCCAACCAAATAGGCAAGAAGAAAGCGAGTCCAGGGCGATCTCACCAAGGTCGCCCCGGGCTCGCCCAAGTGCTGCACACATTTAGGGGTTGTAGCCGAGAAGTTAGCGAGCCCAGAGCGATCTCAACAAGGTCATCACGAGATCGCCCAAGTACTGCCCACATTTTGGGGTTGCAACCGAGAAGTTAGCGAGTCTAGGGCGAGCTTAACAAGGTCGGCCTGAGCTCGTCCAAGTGCTGCACACACCCTTTCAAACAACTAAGAAGTTAGCGAGCCCAGGGCGAGTTCACCAAGATCGCCCTGAGCTCGCCAAAGTCAGTATGGGTTTTATCTTTTTATTTCTATTCTGATGCAGGTTTTCAGATAAAGGTCTGAACTTTATCTTTGGTTAAATGGGGTTCTCTTTCAAGATGTTGCTGTACAAAATACTTATAGGAAAAAGTAATACTTTGGTGAAAGAGGGTTTGTTTACTTTTATCTTGTAATTAACTTAATGCAAATGTTCTAATTTATCTTAACTCTTGATTAGTTATGTATTTGCATATCATCAGTCTTTTTCTTTACCCCTCTGTATAATATTTTCATGAATGTTAGGACAACTATTATGTATAATAATGGGAGGAAAAGTCAGAAATAGAATACATATTTATAAGTTTAATATTTAAGAAGTTTATATTTTGGACATTTCAAATTTAAGTCAAGATATCATAGATTTGGTGCAAGTTTTAGGATTTTCCAAAATCACGTACTTCATATCTTTGTGCATACATTACCGTCCAAAATGTGCAAGGTATAACATTGTTTCAAATTACTGCCAACAAAATAAAAAATGGGTGTAAACCTTTTATACAACTACATTTACGCCTCCTACCACGTTACAAAATCTACCGTTTTAGGAAGCACAAATTACCATTTTCATACAAGTCACATAACGTAGCTCGTGACACCATGATTACAGAATTCAAATTATACAAATAAATATATCACATCAAGTTATGCGGCCTCCACCATTGAGTTTGTTGCATGTACATAGCCTGTGTTGAGCTTGTCATGGAGAAAACATTGTTAGGACTTTCATTGCTCAAGTTTCCCATTGGAACATCATAATTGTGAAAAACAAATGGTTGACAACGTCCGTCACTGTCCACAATATATTCAGAGTTGTAAGACTGCACTAAGTCTGCATACACGGTTGGTTGTAACGTGGACCCCGTTGTTGCAGCTCCATTGCTTGCCATTGCACTGATGTTATTTTTACCATGGGCATGGCAAGTCTTTTTTTGTGTGCTCAGGTTGTCCACAGTTCCCACATTTACGAGCCTTCCCACTGGATTTTGTTTTCTGTTTAATCGACCCCTTTGTTGCTACTATGACTAGATCTTTAACTTGAACACTCATTTCTGTTTTTGATTGATGTACATTTTCTTCCCTTACTGTACTTGACGATGGTAGTAATCTCTTCATTTGAATTGTTAACTTATCAATCGCCACGTTTGCTTCTTTGTAGCCTTCAGTTGACATTGATGCAAAATAGCTCATTTTGCTACACTTTGAACTCAAGGCCACATATCTACATCAAAATAAAATTGGAAATTAAAAGCCCACATTTTACGCACAAGCACAGTACTATGAATAATTGATACGAACTGATAAATCATTTGTAACCAAGAATCAATAACGGAAATATGTTCTTTGTATGCTATAATAACAATGAGACGATACAGACCTGGCAAGTTGCATTATATCTGGAGTAGTGACAGTAGAAGACGAGTCCAGTTCTGAAACATCCTTCGCATTCTTTGTCCAACGCTGCATTATGAGAGTCTCAGGGATGTGGTGTTGGTTCATGGCTTTCATGACACTAAATGCATGACAACACGGAATACCCATTGTCTCAAACATTTCGCATGAGTATTTGAAAATATTTATAGATGGTGTGTACCTCACATTCCATGTTTTATCACTAGCATCAAACTTCTTGAATTTATACATGACATTGTCCATATCATCAACGCAATTCAGTATGCTTAGTTTTGCCTCTGACTTGATTTCATCTCGAACCCAAGCAAATATGTTACGAGTATAAACTTCGGCATCATGTTTTTCCAGTTGCAACAGATGGGTTACTAGGACTGGGTGTTCATTAATGGTATCAAAATCATCCTTCATCTCATTGTTTCGTAGGCGCGACATTGCTCTGTTGATATGGCTCATGAACTCGTACAATTTCAACCTTCTATGCAAAAATTGATTAAGGAAATAATTAATACTCTCGGACCGTTGAGTGCTCCGCAAACCACCAAAGAAAGTATTTCGTAAGAAGGTTTCTGCCCATAGCTTCCGTTTACAATACATCATTTTCACCCATTCATTCTGTTGAACACCAAACATGTCAACGACCTTCAACCACTGAGTCTTGAACTCTGACTCCGTCATGTAGGTCAACATGCAATGGGTAAATGCTTGAGTAAATATGCTATCACCTACGTTTGTGTAAGGTTTATAATTAGTGTTGGCATCAATTCCATATCAAAACGTGTTTATCTTGTAATGTTTAATGGTTTAGTAATTGAAGAATTTTGAAGACGAAGGACGTCTCAACCACAATTCATTCAAGAAGCCGGCTTTTAAGAGATTCGTGCATTATTGGTCGACAAAGGTATTAAAGGTCCTCTTATCTCTTACAAGGCTAGGCACACACACACACATAGCATTCTTGTGTGTTCCTTCATGATTTAATTTCATTTACATATCACTTTCACACACTTAGCAAAATAGCTCATGCATTCATATTATGTTGATAAACTTTGTGTTTTGCATTTTCTTGGACTATGTCCGGAAACTAGCATATGTGTGTGTCTTTGTGTTTGTATGTTTCCGTATTTTTGTATTTGGTCTTGAACATGATCTATTATGATTTCTTATTGAGTTCCGTTCATTTCGGTTACACATTCATGTAGTTTCGAGTCCAAATGATGTAGCTATGCTACTTTTCGTTCTCATTCGTTGAGTTGACTTCATCGATGATTTCCGAGATGATTTCTCAACTGTTTTTCAAAGTTGTGTAGTCGTCGTCGTGCGTGAGAGAGTCACGGTTTGTAATCCAGAAACAGATTTAAAATTGGAATTTGGATGCCCAAGATACAGGCTGAAGAACCGAGAGAGCGCGTGAGAGGACAGCCCAGGCAGTGAGGCCACTTGGGCTGGCCGTTGGTGAGGCCGTGGGCCCCACGGCCTGGAGGAGCCTCTGCTCCCGTGTGGCCCATGCGCCCCCCCACGGCCAGGGGGTGACGTGGCCTCACTTGATTGGTTGCCTTGGCCCTTCTCTCTCCTCCTATTTCTTCCCTCTCTCTCTCCATTTGAAAAATTAAGAAGAAAAGTTTCAGTTTTCCCGTAAGCAAATCCTCTCCAATTTTTAGATTTTCAAAACACCATATCTTCCTCATCCGGAGTCGGATTTGAGTGATTCAAGTTGGAGAGTGTTCGTATTTGAGTCCTCTATCATCCTCAAGTGGTTTGGTGGCTGTTTGATCGTGATTTCTGGTGGTTCATCACTAATTTCCGAACCAGCTGCAGAATCTGAGGTAATGGACTCAACTTTGGGATTTCTTTCTTTTTGACCTTCCATTTGCTTGGGGTTTCTTCTTCTATATCTATGTTTATATTTGGTAAAAGCTATTGAGAAAGATAGCTTGATTATCATTCTAATTGAAAGTCAATTTGTGGACTAATGTTGACTAGATTCTATGATTCTAGGTTTTACATATGTTTGTGAGTTGTATTGTGGCATCTTAGGTTGTTTGGAACTGAATTGAATTAATTTTGTGTTAAATGACCTTGAGATTTGATTTGATCCTTTGTTTGAAGAAATCTAGGATTTGTGTATTTGTTTGTGATTTAGAGAATCTAGATTTTGATTGATGAAAATCTCAAATCCCAAATCCTTGCTCTATATTTTTGACTAGAATATTGATTGATATTAATCTCATATATCTAACATTTAATTGTATATTGATAGCATCTTGAAGTTGTACTTCATGAACATATTATGATTCAAGTGTTGTATATGTGAATGAGACTTTGACTTTGAGTGTATGTGTTAGGTGTTTCACATGCTTAGGTTTCTATTCTCGTATTTTGCATCTAGACTTGATTACTTGTGATATCACATGTTTAGGTCTATTTGTGCCATAGAATGTATTGATCACATGTTCTATGTTGTATTGATTGTTTGCATCATTTGCATTCACATGATCACACTAGGAAGTCCTTGTAAAAGGCATGAAGTCTTGGTTAGAGTCGAGGTGACTTGGATAGCCAAGCATGAAGTCTTGGTTAGAGTCGGGGTGACTCGGATAGCCAAGCAAGAAGTCTTGCCTAGAGTCGGGGTGACTTGGATAGGTAAGCAAGGAGTCATGGCTAGAGTCGGGAGGACTCGGATAGTCATGCATGGGAGGCTCCCTAGAGGCAAGAGTGCCTTGGATAGTGAGTTGGCTATTGTATTGGTAGGCCTAGGCGTATGGTTAGACATAGACTCCGATAGAGCGGGGTACACGGGAGGTGTATGCACTCTTGAGGAATTTCTAATCTACCATCGATGTTGGTTGTGTGTGGTGTCCAATATATGGTGGTTTCGCATCATTAAGGGATTTCACACTTTCCAATAGGGTTGGGTAGGCTTAGACTTCACTAGGTTGGGTGAGCTAAAGATTGGTCACTTTGTGAATGTTCTATATTTACTTTCCAATAATATAGTACCCAATGGTTGTAGTTCAACCCGTGGATGTTTCCTCCTTGGAGGTTTTACCACGTTAAAAAATCTCTTGTGTTAATTATTCCTATCTCTTTCTCTTATATTTTAATTGTATATTTTATTATCTTGATTCATAATATTCACATGTGATGTATTGTGAAGCAAGACTTTGTATAGTGTGATTAGTGAATTCATTCTATAGATCAATTTTTTATCTTTGATTCTTTTATATATTGTAATTTTTGTATAGTGACATTTTGATCACTCTTGTAACTCATTGAACACTTATCGAAATACAAGCTTACTTTGTTGTTGTGTTTATTTGTTCTTATACCTCACATAACTTGTTGATATACTTAGACTTTGCTCTTATGATTTTATTATCGTATTGTCTATGTATGTCTTCCTTGGCTTATTGTGTTGTGTGTAAGGCTACCTTGAGGGACAAACGAAAGTTTGTTCAAGGGTTTGAAAAAGGTGTAAAAACCTATTCACACACCCCCCCCCCCCCCCCCCCCCCCCCTTTCTAGGTATGCTTTAAGCAATTTAACTTCGTTTGTATACTTTCAGTTTGTCTGCACATTCCGCTCAAGGTGCCAAGAACAAAGTCGGCGTACGACGGAAGGCATAACTAAACTTATGGCCTTACCCATAGCTCTATCACCATCGGTAACTACCGAAATTGGACATTTCCCATGCATAGCTTCTAAGAATGTCTACAGTATCCAAGTATAAGTTTCAACCATCTCATCCACCAACAACCTGAACCCAAAAATTGTCGTCTTTGTATGATTGTTCACACCAAAAAATATCTCAAGTGACCGATTATAGCAATTAGTTCGGTACATTGAGTCGAATGAAATGACATCACCAAAGTATCTGTAGTCGTATCGTGACATTGAGTCGGTCCAAAATAAGTTACCCATGCTATCATCTTCCAGAATTGTGTACCAAAAGAAGAATCTTTGATCCATTTTCGATTTCGCAGTCATATAAGAGATAATTGAATCAGCATCGGAATTATAGGAAGCATACCTACATATGGCATCAAGCTGGTTCTGTAAGTCTTTCCCGGTGTGTCCAACAGCCGCATAACTACCAGCCTGATCCATAAGTTGGTCTATCATCTGGGACGATTTCATTCCAACTAATCTGAGTGATTGCACTTGTGCTAAATCATAATCTTTTACATTTCTATGAGAACGAAGGAATTGACTGTGATTGCCAGGTGATAACATATGACTGTGCTCAGTGACAAACTCTGCAACAAACCATAACATTTTATCCCTGTCCAAATTTATTCTGAATAATGCTTGATAACCTTCCCGAGTCTACCCTCTAGGTTCCCGTACCCTATTGGTTCTGTCAACATTTTTTTTGGATCTATACCTTTCTTTTGAATATACCCACCTCTGAATTGTAATTAATTCATGTGTGTCCCGATACACCCTATCCTTACGCATGCTAAACCCCATACCATATGAATATTTTTTGTAAAACTCCTCAGCATCAGTAACAGATATAAACTCTTTCCCCATAATATATGTTGCTTGTAAACTTACAAGTTCACTATGTAACAAATCATTGGTCAGTTGCACCAAATTGTAATCAAACATCACTGGTGTTGTGGAAACATGACCTTGTG
Source organism: Acer saccharum (assembly GCA_030490815.1). Lineage (NCBI taxonomy): Eukaryota > Viridiplantae > Streptophyta > Magnoliopsida > Sapindales > Sapindaceae > Acer > Acer saccharum. The sequence continues at coordinate 32,916,455 of CM059872.1, forward strand.
CAAACGGCACATGAAATTTGCAATCACTGTTGTTGTAAGTGTCATTTGGATTATACTCCTCATTGAGTGTTTGTGTTGTGTCTGCCTCATGCCACCTTGAGTGTCCTTCATTGTTCAAATCCAGATGTCTAGTTCTGTTGGTAAACATTCCATGACTCATATTCATTTTACTACATACAAGACATGAACATTTAAAATTTTCAGTCAACATTTATTCACCAGACCAAAAATACAATCCTATTTTCAATTTGATGAACATAATGTCAGGATGCAGATAGTTATGAAAAACTACACAAATTCTTAAGAATATCACTTACTTGGAAAATGTTCAGAGGCGGGTCAAATGTTAGCTGCTTCGGAATCAAATACTTAAGGCTTGAACAATGGCATTTAGTTCCATATCATTGTGGTGGAAAAATCGTTACTTGAATGTGTAACGTCAGTGGAATAAGAAGAGAGTTTAAGCACAGACTTGGATTGAATATCGGCTAAAAGTGTGGAAACTTTTATTGGTGGAAGGGTTGGTGGACGACATTAATTATTGGGCGATCCCAACCCGAGCTTAAGCAGCTCGCCTTGGGGTCGCATTTACAATGATAAAACAACATCGAATCTGACTGGTTAGTGAAAGGAATAATGAATTCCCGTTTACGCGTGCATGTCTTTTAAAATATGATTTAGAGGGTGTGTGAAAGGGTTGTTAATCCGTTATTATCAAATTTTCGGATTAGTCACTATTACAAATATAACCCCAATTCACAAAACAATAATCAAGTGTAATATGGTGCGGAAATATAAACGACACTTGATTTTTACGTGGAAACCCTCAACATGGAAAAACCACGGGCTGGTAAGTGTGCCACACTCGAACCTCGAATCCACTAATTGTGAATAGCGTATACAACCTAATCCTGGTTTGATGGCCTAATCCCGGCCAATATCCCGCTATCACTACCCGCAGGCCTGTAAAAGTGGACCTAGTCCAATTTGCTCATGTGACCACCTAATCTCGGTGTACGACCTAATCCCGGTCTATCACACAACACTTACTTCTCTGAAGAGATCAACACCCTAAGTGAATATATAATGATATCCAAATATGCAATATAGAGTTAGGGTACTCTAGATGCTTACCTAGGATTATATGATGACAATAAAATCAATCATAGATATGAAAATAGTTATATGTCATGGCATACAACTTTAGCTAAGTAAAGGATAACCAATCCTAAATACAAAGCTATCACAAAAAACCCACAAACATTCAAAAGATTAACTAGTTGATTAAAAAACAATTTATCAACCTAGTTATAAATAAATCACACAAGAATGTTTATGGCATAGCTTTTAGGCAATAAAGACCTAATCAATTAAGCTATCAAAAATAATCTCAATCATATAATGAGATTAATTAGCTAGATATAAAATAGGCATGAAAACCTAGCTAATATAAATAACCCAATCAACACATAATCTCAATCATGTATGTAGAAATTACTCAAAGAACATACAAGTGATAAAAGAGATAAATTGATAAGTAAAAACACTAATTATGTAAGATAAAAGTGTTCAACAAATCATACCATATGTGTTGAAGAAGACCCATGCATTAGCACATACTAAATGAACCTAGATGATGCCTAGATGATGATTTGTGCATGTAGGAATGGTTTAGAGAGATAAAGATGTAATCTTTAAGCTTTTTCTCTCAAGTCTCTCTTTCTCTCTCAAGAATATGGAGCATCTCTTTCTAGGGTTTGATTTTGTGGCTCAGCCCTCAAAATGATGAGAAAGATATTTATTTATAATGCCCAAGTGAAACTATGTCGTTTTGGAAGAAATGGAAAAATTATGGGCATTTTCGCGGTACTCGCGTCAGTGCAGCGACTCAAGATTCGAGCGCTTCGAAACATGACCAAACGACATCGAAACCTTTCGTATGTATATCTTTGGAAAGGTATGGATGTCTACTTTCTACTCGTTTTTACAGAATGATATTTTGATGTTTGTAGAAAAAGTTATGGTCAATTGAGTGACCAAAAGTCAGAAACAGACAACAACAGAGTTGCCCTGTTTTGGTTGTAACTTTGGAGATTTTAAAAACAATCCAAACGGTCATGAAATATTACGAATAATATACCGTTGGAAAGGTATGGATGTCTAGTTTGTACAAAAATTTTCAAAACTCATTTTGAAGCTTTGTGTAAAAAGTTATGACCACAAAACCATACATAGGTAAGTTTTGAAAATCATTTAAATCATTAAAATCCAATCTCTTGAAACTAGACATTTTACTCCAAACAATCCAACAAAATCTAACACTTATCCAAGAGGAGAATGAGACCTTCTCAAGTGGTCAATCATCGCACTAAGACATGCACACCATCATGCAAGCGCGGACGTTTCCGATCACACAAACGGAAATGAATTACACCACACTTAAAACTAACATGAAATGTAAGTGTGGAAAGTGAATGCATCCTAATGCCTAAACATGTCATGGCATTTCAATGAACAAGATGCAATCAAATAAAACATGCAAGAAGAGATGTTCAAGAACATGCATGCACACATAAAACATACAACATACAAGAATAAGATTTATGCATGAGTTGTGTGTGTGTGCAACTAGATCTCTTTAAAGCAAGTAAGCACTAGAATTTACCTTTGGTGCTTCTTCTCTTGAGGTCTTGAGAGGGCCTTGGTTGTGTAAAACACCAACCATCAAATACCCAAGCTACCCTTACATCAAGCCCTAATATATGGTTTGTCCATGAAATAAGCTAATCAATAAATGGGAATCCTTACAGTTAGCGACCCCCAGGCGATCTTATGTAAGTCACCCCAAGATCGCCCTTAGCACTGATAATTCTACAACCAAACTAAGAGATTTGCGACCCTAAGGCGATCTCACTGACTTCGCCTCCAGATCGCTCTGATCATAAAATATAATGTCAAAACCGAGATGATAGCGATCCCAGAACGATCTCATTCAGATCAACCTAAGGTCGCTTGTCGAACTTCAAGTTGAACGACGTCGCTATGAGAAGGCGACCTCAAAAAGCTATCTCAACAAGATCGCCCCAAAGTCACCTTGATGCGATTTGTGGTTAAAACCTGCTAGGTCGTGGAAGATGAAACAAAACACAAAATTTTCTCCACAAAACGTCTCTCCATGGCTGCAGCAACTATGGGTCTCTCTCCAAGGTAATCCTAGCCCTAATCTTCTCCATTTATGTTCAAAAGAAGCATCTAGGTTGAAAATGTATCTACATTGTATTTTTGGTTCACTTGATAAGGATTATAAAGGATATTGAGGATGATTTGCATTATGTTTCAAGTGATTTGTTTGATAAATTGATGATTGGGTATTGGTAAGAGGATCAAAGGAAGATTGATTTTTGTTGTTTTGAAGATTTTCTGTTAGATTAAGTGTGGTGTTGCATTTGTGGTTAGAGATTAAGTGTGGTGTGGCATTTGTGGTTAGAGATTAAGTGTGGTGTGATATTTGGTGTGGGGTTTCAATAAGACAATGGTAGGTGGCAAGAGAACCAAAAGAAAGTTGAGTAAAGAGGAATCCTCTAGAGATTCGGATCATTTCGCGTTACCGCCTCCCTCAGGGAAAGGAAAGGGTGAAATAGTCTCACCACACTCAGACCCGGATAACCCAAAAAAAATGGGCATTGTATGGTAACAGGAAAGTCTGGCCGAAGAGGGGAATTAATTTGAAGGTTTTTGGGTCGACTTTCATTCCTACGGCTGTGAGAGCATTGAATTGGGTTGGCTATGTCAGGACCCCTAACGTGGTGGGACTAGATTTGGTTAGAGAATTTTACTACGCCATGGTCCCTCACCGTTTCAGTCAAGGGATTCCCGTGATGGTTCGGGGAAGGGAGGTACTCATTACAGCCACCAGGATCAACAAATGGTTTGGGACTTCACAAGAACTAAGCGACTATGTTGACGGGGTTCCCACCCATGAATTCTTCGAGTCGTATAATGGATATTTGGCCGCTGACTTAAGGATGGATGAAAGCCCGCTTTGGAACGAATATCGTGAACCTTTGTTGCTCAACCAACTGAAGCTAGATGCGGCTTTCTGGATTATGTTCTTTGACTACTCATTGACTCCAAAGACCCACCACTCCGAGCTAAGTTTTGACATCGCACGCCATCTGTTTTGTGCGATAAACATGCTTGAAATGGACATTGTGCAAAGCATACATAAGGGTGCGAAGACAAAAGGGCCACTGCTTTTCCCTTGCCTTATCACCCATTTTTGTGAGGAGGCTGGCATTGAATGGAATAGGGAAGAAGGCAACCTCATTACTCCTACAAATGACATTGGGAAGAAGACATACAATGAACTTGCAAGATGTAGGAGGGTTCGAGGCTAATGTACTCGATGATGATGACATGAGCTTAAATGAAGATGACCTTCTCGGGGATGATTCGGATGATGCAAATTATAATGACCAGGACCTCGGGTGTGATCAAGGTGCGGACACAGGTAATCAGAACCCCACCATGGCTTAGATGATGGAGAGGATGAATTTGCAACTAGAAGCCAACACCCAGTACCTTCAGACAATGACCCAGCAGATGAACTCCAACCACTAGGCCTATATGAGTGAATTCTCTCACATAAATCAGAGGTTGGATGCTTTCCAAAATGGTTTGATTAGCCATGGCGTTGAAATCCCATTAACATACCGAAGGGAAAATATGCGATCTTCCAGAGGGCCAAGGAGCAGTTCACAGCAACCACCACCAGACCCAAACATGGGCCCATAGTCGTCAATCACCCGCTTTTGCTTTGTTTTCTTTTATTTGCTTATGTTAGATTGTTATCTTTAAACTACTTTCGCTGTTTAAGTATTGCTACATTATTACTGTTGTATTGCTTTATAGACATATATGTTTATTTTCGTTTACTATTTTGGTTTAATTTTTATTTGTTTTTATTTTCTCTTTTATTTGTTCTTTTTTTTAGATTAAGAGTGTGCACATACAACATTGCTTGCACGCACCATTAGTGGAGAGTACCTGCGTGAGGCCGAAGCTTGTATAGCGTCTTGATGATTGAAATTTCTGCAAAGAATGAGGCGCCAAAATATATTAAAAAAATAAAAGTGCTGAGAAGAAAAAATAATAGCACAAAAACCCATTTACTCTTTAAAAGTGTAAAAGTTGCTATAATGTAAAGCAACTTCAAATTTAGCACAAAATGATTAATCGAATAATTCGTGCCTGTACAAAGTATAAAATTTAGCAACAAGTTTAAAAAATATTTTATTTTAAAAAAAAAAATTATAGAAGATTTACGTTGATTTGTTCAGCGAACAAGTTTAACGTTAGGATATACGTTAAACTCATTCAACCTACATTGAACTTGTTCATGAAGAATTTTCATCAATTTCATAAAATTTTGTAAAAAAAAATATTTTTCTTGAAGATTTACGTTGACTTGTTCACCGAACAAGTTTAATGTTAAGATAGATATTAAACTCGTTCAACCTACGTTGAATTTGTTCATGAAGATTTTTCATAAATAATTTTCATTACTTTTTTTTTTTTTTTTCTACGTTGACTTGTTCAGAAAAAAAGTTTAACGTAAAGACGAACGTTAATCTCGTTTGACTTACGATGAACTTGTTCAAGAATGTAGGTTTACGTTGACTTGTTCGTAGAAAACTCATTTAACCTACGTTGAAATTGTTCACGAGTAATTTTCATAATTTTCAATAATTTTTTTTTAAAAATTATTTTTCTTGATGATTTAAGTTGGCTTGTTCAGCGAACATGTTTAATGTTAGAATGTACGTTAAACTCATTCAACCTATGTTGAACTTGTTCAATGATAAAGATTTACGTTGTCTTGTTCATCGAACAGGTTTAACGTTACGATGAACGTTAAACTTGTTCATGAATAATTTTCATAAATTTCTAAAAATTTTGAAAATAAAATTATTTTTCTTGAAGATTTACGTTGACTTGTTCAGCGAACAAGTTTAATGTTAGGATTTACGTTATACTCATTCAACCTACAATGAACTTGTTCAAGAATGAACTTTACGTTAACTTGTTCATGGAACAGGTTTAACAGTAGGATGAACATTAAACTCGTTCAACTTACGTTGAACTTGTTCATGATTAATTTTCTATAAATTTGAATAATTTTTTAAAGATGAACATTAAACTCGTTCAACTTACGTTGAACTTGTTCATGATTAATTTTCCATAAATTTGAATAATTTTTTAAAAAAAATTATTTATCTTGAAGATTTACGTTGATTTGTTCAGAGAATAAGTTTAACGTTAGAATTTACGTTATACTCGTTCAACCTACGATGAACTTGTTCAAAAATGAAGTTTACGTTAACTTGTTCATGGAACAGGTTTAACGTTAGGATGAACATTAAACTCGTTCAACTTACGTTGAACTTGTTCATGATTAATTTTCCATAAATTTGAATAATTTTTTAAAAAAAAATTATTTATCTTGAAGATTTACGTTGACTTGTTCTTCGAACAAGTTTAACGTTAAGATAAATGTTACACTCGTTCAATCTATGTTGAACCTGTTCAAGAATGAAGTTTACGTTGACTTGTTCATGGAACAGGTTTTACGTTAGGATGAACGTTAAACTCGTTCAATCTACATTGAATTTATTCATGAATTTCAATAATTTTTTTAAAAAAAATTATTTTTCTTGAACATTTACATTGACTTGTTTATCGAACAAGTTTAACGTCAGGATGAACGCTAAACACGTTCAACCTACGTTGAACTTGTTCAATAAAAATGTTTACGTTGACTTGATCATCGATCAGGTTTAACGTTGTTGTATGTATAAATTCGCCAACCTGACACGTCATCAAAAGAGCTAACAAAAGACTGCCACGTCACTCATTGACCGGGTTAAAGAAGGAAGTTTGACAAGTCAGAACGATAGAATAGCTTAAACCAGAAGGAAGTCAAAGATATGGTCGCCGAAGCTAAATACCTACTCGTTGAATATAGAAGTGTGCTCGCCAAATACGTAATACCCAGAAAATAAAGGTACTCGCTGGACCAGCACACTGGGCTTGAACCGACTTGGCAGAAACACAGAAATAAACCCTAAACTTTTAGAAGACCCAGAACAACAAGGAATCATAAAAAGGAAAGTAGACCTGATCTGTGACAAGAAAGGATCCTAATACGAATCAAAGAGGGAAACCTTTCACCCACACGACTGAAAACAAGGGGAAACCCTAAGTAAACATGTATAAATAGAACCACCTATCCCATGAGGAAGGGGTTCAGAAATCTAGAGAAAGAAAAGAGAGCAATTGTGAGAGAGATCTGAGCGTGTAACTAAGCAACGAAAACCTAGTATTATTCTTCTGCCATCAGGGGCACCGTGGTTTTTTCCCATTCAAGGGTTTTCCACGTAAAACTTGTCTTTTGCATGTGTTCTTAATTTTCTTGTTTTATATTAAATTGATATAATTGTTGAGTGCGTGGCAATCCAAATTTCACCGTCAACAATTGGCGCTAGAAGGAGGGGACACTTCGAACAGAAACTTCGAGGGACCCTTGCGAATCAGACAGCATGAACAACGACAGCGACAGAGATGATAACTCCAGCGGAGACTTAGTTGTTGAACCAACTGCGCCGACTGGAGACAGGGCAGTGACAGTCGGGGAACAATCAGCAGCGACACCAGGAACTAGGGCGGCTGATCCCGGGATTCTGCAGCACTTCCAAGCTGCATTGGTAAACTTAATCAGCGAAGCCAGCAAAATAGGACTTTCGCTCCCCATAGGGTTAGGAGTTTCATCTCCTTACGAGTTAACCACCCTTGGAATCCATCCACCCGGAAGGCTACGGTCAGAAGTTCACATCGCAATTCCCGATACTCAAGCAAGACAATCCACTAAGGAGACCCCCTAGGACCACACTGAGGATTTCGAGGGGAGAAAACAAAGGAAGGGAAAAGGTGTGATGAATGAAGAATCCAGAGAGGAACGAGACCAGGTGCGAACACATGGGGTCAATTCCAGCGACACATATCAACGGAACCGGCGGAGACACCGTTCCATCTCGTCTGAAGATAAGAGTCCTCGTCCATGAAGGGAGTTACGATCCAAAAGAGCGAAGCGAAGGAGATCCGAGAGCACTGAAGATCGAAGAAGCCCGGATGAGAGAGGCAATCATGGTAGAATGACAATCAAGAGTAGACTCGATCCAGCAGGAGAACCAACTGGTCAACGAGATGTCACTCTGCAAGAGCTATCAAGAAAAGTTTCAGCAATGGCGCGAAGGTATGGTCGTAATGTATCCTCGGATGATGAGTCAGATAGCCCATTCATCGAAACTATCGCTCGCACCCAATTTCCAGACAGATTTAGAATGCCAACCATTGTGCAGTATAAGGAGAACAGGGATCCAAAGGAACATGTTCGCCGATTCCGTAATATTATGGCCCAGTATTCATCCAATGATGGGCTGTTGTGCCTCACCTTCCCACAAATATTCGGCGACCTCGCCTCCAGATGGTTTGGAAGACTCCCGCTCGGAACCATAAACAGCTTCTCAAACCTCAGTAAGGCATTCGTAAGGCAATTCATGGTAAGTGTCCAAAGAAGAAAGTCACTCGCTCATCTGTCAAACTTGAAGCAGGAACGTAATGAGTCAATCAAGAAGTATCTAGCCAGGTTCGTGAAGGAAGTAGCTCAAATTGAGGATGCTAGTGATGTAGCTGTAATCGCTGCTTTCACCAATGGGCTACAAAGTGGACGATTATCCTTTGACCTGCGAATAGATAGACCTAAAACTTACAAGGAGATGATGGAAATAGCTGGCGACTATGCACTGGCAGAGGAAGAAGAAGTAGCGCAAGGGGGTAGCTATGTGCATGGGCACAAACCTGACTCAAAATCAGACCATAAGGACGACAAAAAGATGCAATCACGTGATCGCTAAAAGATGAGAAGGGCCAAAAGGGGTATTCAAGAGAAAGCAGAGGAAACACTCGAGCCAATAAGTTTCGAGGAAGGTACAACCATTACACCCCTTTAACTGGCGACCAGGAGGAGATATTGTCTGTGGTAGAAGACAAAGGACTCGCCAAATACCCTTGACAGCAATCAGCAAATGCCAGGAGAGATACAACTAAGTATTGTCGATTCCACAAAGATCATGGACATGAAACTTCAAAGTGTTTTCAGTTGCGCGATCACATTGAAAGCTTGATCAGAGATGGGCACCTGCAGGACTTTGCCTTGAAAGGGGACAAGCACGGTGGTCGCCAGGATAGTCGCCAAGGAAACAGGCAGGACAGGAAGAGTCCAAGGAGGAACAGCCCTAACGCAACCATAAACACCATTTTCGGCGGACCTCACACTGGGAGGAGCAATCGAGAAAGGATGTCGGAGGTTCGAGAAGTAATGTATGAAGGCAGGAGTATGGAGATCAATTCTGTGCAGAGAAACCCCAAGAAAGGAAGAGAAGGACATGATCCTATAACATTTACAGTAGAAGACTCAGACGAAATTGATGCAAAGCCTAATGATGCAATCGTCGTGAGGGTTCGAATAGCCCATAGGGATGTCCTTCGGGTGATGATTGACAATGGAAGTTCGGCTGATATTTTAAGTGCCAGAGTATATGATGAGTTGCGGCTGGACAGGAAAGATCTTGAACCATTCCATGTGCCATTAAAGGGATTCGGTGGCGCAGAAGTTAGGTCGTTAGGAACTGTGAAGCTGCCAGTGAGATTTGGTACAGCACCATGCCGGCGAACAATCCTGTTGGACTTTGTCGTGGTTGACATCCATAATTGGCCGTACAATGCTTTACTTGGCCGACCGTTTCTTAACAAAGCTCGAGCTGTTACTTCAACCCATGCATTGAAAATAAAGTTCCCTACAGAATTCGGTGTCGGAGAATTGAGAGGGTCATAGTAGATGGCTCGCCGCGCCAACCTATCAATCTTCAAAGATAAAGCAAGGATGGAAACCTTGAACATATTCGAAGTATACAGGGAAGTGCAGGAAGATAATCCGGAAAACTTCGAACTGGACCCAAGAGACAAAACGAGCAGAGAGAAGGAAGAACCGACTGAGTCGATTATTCTAGATGAAACGGAACCAGATAAAACAGTAAAGATCGGAGCAAGGCTGACTGAACAAGTTAAGAAAGATGTGATGAACTTGTTGAAAGAATATAGGGGGATTTTCGCTTGGTGCCACGAAGATATGCCAGGGATTGATAGAAGCATAATTTCGCACAACCTGGCTGTGAATGAGAAATGCAAACCGGTGGTGCAAAAAAGAAGAAGCTTCAACCCAGAAAGAAGTGCAGCGATAAAAGAGGAAGTATCAAAGTTGCTTGCTGCAGGGTCAATTAGAGAAGTTAAGTACCCAGAATGGGTGGCGAAAGTGGTCTTAGTAAAAAAGAAAACAATCAATGGAGGATGTGCGTCGACTTCACCGATCTAAACAAAGCCTGCCCCAAGGACAGCTTCCCGCTACCAAGGATTGACCAGTTAGTCGATGCAACAGCCGGACATGAGACGTTGAGCTTCATGGATACATATTCAGGATATAACCAGATAAAGATGCACAAGCCTGACGAAGAGAAGACAGCGTTCACCACAGATCAGGGGTTGTATTGTTACACAGTCATGCCATTCGGCCTGAAGAACGCTGGGGCAACTTACCAGCGCTTGGTCAACAAAATGTTCGCCAGGCAAATAGGGAGAAATATGGAGGTCTACGTTGACGATATGCTGACAAAGAGCGTCACCGCAGATAGACATGCAGATGACCTGAGGGAAACGTTCGACGTGCTGGTCAAGTATGGAATGAAGTTGAATCCAGCAAAATGTGTATTCGGCGTACCATCTGGGAGGTTTCTCGGATATCAAGTACACCAAAGAGGAATAGAGGTGAACCCTGAAAAAATCCAAGCACTAGCGAGAATGGTCTCGCCAAAGACTCTGAAGGACATCCAAAAACTCACGGGGTGCCTAGCATCGCTGAGCAGATTCATAGCCAAGTCAACAGACCGATGCCTACCATTTTTCAAAGCTCTAAAAAAAGGAAAGGGAATCGAGTGGAATGAGGATTGCGAAAAGGCCTTCCAGGCCTTGAAAGATTACCTTGGACGGGCACCACTGCTATCAAAACCAGAAACAAGAGAAACATTGTACATGTACTTGTCCGTCTCTGAAGCAGCCACAAGTTCCGTACTAGTGCAACAGGAAGATGGAATCCAGAAGCCAATATACTACACCAACAAAGCACTATTACCAGCCGAAACAAGGTACTCGCCGGCAGAAAAAATGGCACTCGCCCTAATAACAGCAGCAAGGAAGCTAAGACCATATTTCCAGGCTCATAGAATCGGGGTATACACCAACTGCCCACTGAAGTTAATCCTGCAGAAACCAGAAGTATCCGGTCGATTAACAAAGTGGGCGATCGAATTAAGTGAATTCGATGTGGAGTACCTCCCAAGGACAGCAATTAAAGCCCAGGCAGTGGCAGACTTTGTAGCAGAGTTCACCGAACCAAGCATAAAGGTGGCGAGAATGATGGTGGAGCAAAATAAGAAAATATTCAAATGGCAACTTCGCGTTGATGGCTCATCAAACACGCACGGCAGCGAGGCAGGTGTAGTGCTGACAACCCCGGAAGGAGACTCAATCGAATGTGCCTTGCGTTTTGATTTCAAAGCTACCAACAATCAAGCTGAGTACGAGGCACTCATAGCAGGTTTAAAGATTAGCATAGTCTTAGGAGCAGACGAGGTGGAAATTTTCAGCGACTCTCAAGTTGTTGTCAATCAAGTACTAGATGAATACCAGGCGAGAGATGAAAGCATGATCACTTACCTGGAATTGGCAAATGAGCTGTTAGAAAGATTTAAAGAGTACAGAATTGTTCATGTCCCCAGAGAAGAAAATGAAAAGGCTGATGCCTTAGCCAAATTGGCATCTGCCACGATCAACATCTGGCCCAATAATATCTCTATGATCCGCCTATTGCAGCCGAATATAGTTAAAACAAAGGAAGTCGGGGCAGTCTTTGGCGAAAGGAACAGCTGGATCACACCAATTAAAGAATATCTCGTCAATGATGTACTCCCAAGTGACCCATTAGAGGCAAAGTGGCTGAAATATAGAGCTACAAGATACTCAGTACTCAATGGAGAACTGTACAAAAGGGGATACTCGAGGGCACTGCAGAGATGTGTCGGACCTGAAGAAGCAGAAGGTATCCTGAGAAGCATACACAGCGGAAGTTATGGGAACCACGCTGGGGGTGCCAGCCTAGCCCACAAAACATAAAGGCAGGGTTTTTACTGGCCAACACTGTTCGCCGACTCCAAAAGGGTGGCAGCGAGATGTGAAGCGTGTCAGAAAATCGCCAATAACATCTGACAACCACCTGAGCTCCTGCAAAGTATTACCTCGCCTTGGCCATTCGCCATGTGGGGAATAGACTTGATCGGCCCAATGCCAACAGCAACTGGAGGAGCAAAGCATGCCATAGTAGCCGTGGATTATTTTACAAAATGGGTAGAAGCCGAGCCGTTGGTACATATAACAGAAGCAAACACCATAAGCTTTGTAAAGAAAAATATCCTATACAGATTCGGGATACCAAACACCATCATCACGGACAATGGGACCCAATTTGATGGTAGGAAATTCAGGGAGCTATGTGATAAGTATGGCATCAACAACTACTACGCTTCTCCAGTACATCCACAGACGAATGGCCAGACTGAAGCAGTGAACAAGATCATAAAGCACAACCTGAAAGCTAAATTGGCAACCAAAAAGGGCAGCTGGGCGGATAAATTACCACAAGTGCTCTGGGCATATCGAACAACAGAGAGGGGTTCAACAGGCGAAACCCCGTATTCCATGGCTTATGGAGCTGAAGCTGTTATTCCCGTAGAAACATCATTCTCTTCACCAAGGGTACAACTCTTTCAGCCAGAAATCAACATTGATATGCTAAAGTGCGGCCTAGATGAGTTAGAAGAAAGAAGGGAGCGCGCACAAATAAGGAATGTGGCGTATCAACAGAGGGTAGCCAGATATTACAACTCGCATGTGCGTGAAAGGAGGTTCACGCTTGGTGACTTAGTACTGAAGAGGGTGAATCCAGGAACAAGAGACAAGGCTGTAGGATCACTCACAGACAAATGGGAAGGGCCTTATAAGATTACGGGGATAGCTGGCCACGGGGCATATCGCATTACTCGAGAAGGATTTGGCGAACTACCCCGTCCGTGCAATGCGCAGTACTTGAAGATATATTATCCTTAACATAAGGGTCAAGTCAGAATCTTTTGAATTCCTTTTATTTTTTTCTTAAAACAGTTTTCGTTTTAGCATTTTCTTTATAACTATGTCAACAAAGTTGCAAGAAGCATTCAATAAAGAGTAATTTATTACTGAGAATGAGCGGTTTCACTCACCAGTCACAAAAAGCACTCGCCATCATACATTGCCACTATCACAAAATAACAAGCTTCATGCTCGCAGCAATGAAAAACTGGCGAGAAGTTAAATCCCAAGTTACAAAGATTGGGAGTCGCCATTATGGGAAAATAAAGTCCCCATAGGTGAAAAAGCCAGTTAAACACAGAAAAACAAGGGGGAGACGTCCCAATAAGATGCCAAAATTCAGCAATGGCAGCTGAACAAACAAATAACATGTTAAAAACTTGGTGCATGGTCGGATACGTCCTGACAAACACTGGGTACGCCAAAATACAGCAATGGCAGCTGAGTAAAGCTATAAAATATGCTAAAAAACTTAGTGAAAAAACTAAGTAAAGCCAAAAATTCAGCAACGGCAGCTGAGCAAAAAGAAAAGAAAAAGTTTATAACTTGAATAAAAAGTTATTTACAATCAAAGAATTACAAATAAAGGTACAAAAAGAAAAAGTAAAGTTTACAGCCCTAGACAAAAATATTCAACCGGCTGCAGGAGGGCCCTCGCTGTCCTCTTTATCCTCAATCTCCTCTTCTGAAGGCCAGATGACCTCCTCAACCTCTTCTGGCATAAAAGGCTCGTAATCCCTTCCAGCAACAGGGCCCAAGTCAAGCTCAGCACCAGAACCAGAGAAACTACCTTTCTGACCCAAATAGTAAGTATTAAAAGCGCGCTTGCTGGGGATCTCCAGATGCATAGGATGAGGTTCAGTCCTATTATAACGGCAGTGGGCTCTCCATCGTTTTGTCTGCTCTTTAATCGAGTCCACCCCATTGGCCATGTGTTGTTGGAGAGACCTGTCGAAACGCCTCAGAGCTTTATCGTTTGAGTGATCCTTCATGGCGAAAAACTTCTTTGCCTACCTCATGCCCTTTTCAAACTCGCGCAACAACAACACATCATAGGCAGGGGATCTCTTGAAGCGATCAACCACTTCAACCTCCAACACAGCCTTGAGGTCATTCAGAATAACTTCTTGCGACGTTAACTGGTTGCGCAAGTCCAAAGCCTCGCGTTCAGCTTTCTCTTTTGCCTCCTCAACCAATCGCTCAGTCTCAAAACGTGCTGCGAGTGATTCTTGACTAGCAGAGAGTTGCTCTCGCAGCAAACGGATTTCTTCCTCAGCAGCACCTAATTTCTCTTCAGCGGCCAGCTGAGCTGAAAGATGACCATCCGCGGACTCTCTCAGCTGAGCAAGCTGCTGAGTATGATTTTCCTCCGTAGAAAGCTTCTCAGCTGCCAAAGTAGAGGTTTGTTCCTGCAGGCGTCTCACATCCTTTGACAAAAAATTTCCTCGCCTATAATTGTCAGCCAACTCGGACAACAACTGAAAAGGAAAAAGCAGAAGTCAGGAAACGCGAGAACAAGAATTCTAAAGCACAGCGAGAGACTCACCAGCGAATGGCAGTTGAAGAAGAATTCCATTTTTCTGTTGCAAGATCTTTTCTTCAACTCCTCCCAATCCTCACCAACATAAACATTATTGTTCATTATATATGTACAAATCTCAGCAACTGTGAAATCCGAAAGGGAAACAGTCTCGACTCCCTCACCAGCCTCAGTTGGATCAACAGGAGGAGCTTCATGGGCAACGCCTGAACCAGACGTAGTAGCCTCATCCTGCCTCGATGACCCCAGTTTCTTAGTAGGCTCCTTTCGACCAAGTGGTCCTGGTTGACCAACGAAAGAGGCACCCGGCCCATCCGCAGTTGCCGGAGGAGGAGTCGCGCTGGCTTGGGGAATGGTGGAAGCATCAAAATCATTTACCCCCTCCGAAAGGGGAGACTCCGTCGAATCTGGTCTTTCAGCAGAAGCCCCAGGAACAGTCGTCTCAGCGGAAGGGGCCTCGGCGAGCACAAGCTCTTCAGTGACCTCCTCATCTGAAGAAACAACGTACTGCACGACCCTTGACGCCCGTTTTAGAGGTCGAGCAGCGTGGTCAGGTGTACCCTCTGCCGGACGTTTACCTCTACCAGCTCTGGGGATCAGGTCGCTTGAGGGGTCTGGGGGGACTTCGGGAACATTTACATCAAAAATGGGGATTTCGCTAGCCACCCCTGAAACCCCCACTTTCTCTTTCCCTTTACGATTGGGGGCTGTTGAAGTAGGAACAGTCGCAGCAGTACTCGTAGCAGTACTCACAGCAGGAGTACTCGCAACAACCTTCGGGCGAACAGGGGATGGCCCCGACTCGGCACGCCTCCCTTCAACATTACCACCCCTCCCTGAGGCGCCTACTTTCTCCTTGCCTTTACGGCTAGGGGTAGCAGCAACAGTCGCAGTAGGAGTATTGGCAGCACTCTCTGCATGCATAGGGGGTCGCCCAGACTCAACACCTCCTCTAGAAATATCACCGGCTTCCTCGCCGTCTGAGTGATCATCACCATCAAGGCCAGCAATTCCATCATTAGCCAAACCAGCAGCATGCCTTTTGCTGGCAACCTCGGAATTCTTCACCACCCGGGCTTGCAAGTCACAAACGGTGTCAAAATCACACACTGCAAGGGAAATAAACCAAGTGTCAACTAAAAGAATAAAACAAAGAATAAAACAAAGAAGGAACGAATCAAGACTTACAGCGAGGAAGCCTTGCATGTAGCCGTGTGAAAATTTCCAGAGAGATCATCTTTTCCTCATCCAAGAGGTAGGATCTACCCCTTGATTCCAAAGGAAGGACAGCTGCCGCGGCAAGGTGAGAAACCTCCCTATCCATCAAAACAGGGGCCACTTTCGACCAGGCTTCAGGAGATGTGAAATGCCTAGGAACCTTCCTCGCCAAAAGATTACGGCGACTGAGAGCTGGTACATCTCGACCCCACTCGTCGTCGGTGAAAAACCAACTGTTTTTCCACCTTTTGTTGGAAGTAGGGAAGCCCCAGATGAAACCCTTCTTTTTCTCATCACTGGAGACCTCGACTTGACCAGGGTTCGCCACACCCTCAGGAATCCAGTTCTCCACCGGCGAGGAGAGAAGGAAGTACGTGCCACCATTACCCGCCTGTCTTAGGGTATAAAAATGGCGGATCTCGCGGGGTGTAGGAGGCCCATAACCCTTCAGCTTCCACATAAGGCACAGGCACATCAGTATCCTGTAGCTATTTGGAGCAAGTTGTGCCGGTGCAATCTGAGCCTCAGCGAGAAACCTCGCGATAAAAGGTTGAAGAGGGACAGTAACCCCGCAGCTGAGCATAGCTCCGTAAATGGCGACTACGTTTTCAGGAGGATTCCACACAGCCCGGTCACCGGGTAACATAAGAGTCACTGAGTCTGGAATGTCGAAGCGACTCTTGTATTTATGAAGTTCGCCCTCGCCGACTACATTTACTTCCGTATCAAAAGAACACGGACGAGTTGGTGAGAAAAGCAGCCTATCTCTCTGATGGTCTTCAACGTCAGAATCAACAATCGTCTACGCATCCAGTAGAGATTCGCGAGGAGCCTTAAAGGCGCATCGTTTACTGCTTATGGTTTTAGGAGATCTCGGCATTGCTGGAGAATCACTGTTAAAAGACGGAGGAGAGATGTCAGGATTAAGAGTATCCTCAAAAGATGGAACATAAACAGGAATCGGGACCGGAGAATCCGGACGAAAATTGCGAATCAGAGATTCAATTTTGTCCGCAGTACACTTATCACCAAGCTCCATAGCTTGCATCATCCGATTAAAAAGAGAAGAGCGTAAGGAGGGATCCATAAGAACTCACCAGGAAACCCTAGGATCGGAAGATGAGCAGAAGGTTTGGGAAACGCTGAGAAATCACCACGATCGATTTCGAAGCAAGCTGCTTGACAGTAAGATAAATAAGAGAAAATTTTATGGCAGAAACTTCTGAGGGAGAAGAAAAGAGAGACGATGAAGGAGCTCTGTTTTTCTGAGAAAAGAAATTAATGGAGATATGAGGGGATAAAGGAGAAGAAGAAACGTTTAGGCGTCAAAAGGGGGAACTTTGAAATTCAAAACAAAAAAGAAATCAAGTAAATGATATGCAATTAATGAGAATAACGGCTACAGTGACCAACCACAACAGCCACCACCAAGTAAGGGACACGTGGCATCTCGGGGACAACCAAGCAGTCAGAATGTCTCTTCGTCTGTCAAAACAAATGGAAGCACTAGAAATCGTGTGGCTCAAAATGAAAGCTTGCACCAGAAGAATCAATTAAATGAAACAACGCGTGGTAAAAAAAAGGAAAGAGTGAGTTATTACACAAATGCGCTGAAGTCTTATAAATACTACTCGCAGAGGCAAACGAAGTGGGAAGAACGAGTCATTCGCCCAGCTCGAAGTATTTATGGGGGTATTGTTGTATGTATAAATTCGCCAACCTGACACGTCATCAAAAGAGCTAACAAAAGATTGCCACGTCACTCATTGACCGGGTTAAAGAAGGAAGTTTGACAAGTCAGAACGATAGAATAGCTTAAACCAGAAGGAAGTCAAAGATATGGTCGCCGAAGCTAAATACCTACTCGCCGAATATAGAAGTGTGCTCGCCAAATACGCAATACCCAGAAAATAAAGGTACTCGCTGGACCAGCACACTGGGCTTGAACCGACTCGGCAGAAACACAGAAATAAACCCTAAACTTTTAGAAGACCCAGAACAACAAGGAATCATAAAAAGGAAAGTAGACCTGATCCGTGACAAGAAAGGATCCTAGTACGAATCAAAGAGGGAAACCTTTCACCCACACGACTGAAAACAAGGGGAAACCCTAAGTAAACATGTATAAATAGAACCACCTATCCCATGAGGAAGGGGTTCAGAAATCTAGAGAAAGAAAAGAGAGCAATTGTGAGAGAGATCTGAGCGTGTAACTAAGCAACGAAAACCTAGTATTATTCTTCTGCCCTCAGGGGCGCCGTGGTTTTTTCCCATTCAAGGGTTTTCCACGTAAAACTTGTCTTTTGCATGTGTTCTTAATTTTCTTGTTTTATATTAAATTGATATAATTGTTAAGTGCGTGGCAATCCAAATTTCACCGTCAACAAACGTTATGATAAACATTAAACTCGTTCAACCTACGTTGAATTTGTTCATGAATAATTTTCATTAATTTCAATAAAAAATTTCAAAAATTATTTTTCTTGAAGTTTTACGTTGACTTGTTCAGTGGAACACGTTTGACGTTATGATGAACGTTAAACTTGTTCAACCTACATTGAACTTGTACAAGAATGAAGGTCTACGTTCACTTGTTCCTCGAACAGGTTTAACATTCAGCCGAACGTTAAACTTGTTCAACCTACGTTGAATTCGTTTTTAAAATTCAAATTTTCAAAAATATTTTGTTAATTATATTTATTTTACATAAAATAAATATAATTATCATAAATTTTAAATTAATTTTTTTATTAAAAATAATTTTTTATTAATTAATATTACTATAAATATATATAATATAATATAAAAAAATTGTAGCAACCGATTGAAAATTTGAAACCGGTTGCTTTTATGAGCTATGAACCACTTTTTTTTTTTTAATTATTATTTTGTTACTTTTTATTGGTTTGTACGGTACAACACACTTTCTTACTTGTACCATACCACATCAAAGATTCTGTTTTTGACGATAGAGAATAGATCTTCATCATCATGTAATAAATACAATGGTCAATTGTCGAAACATTATTAATGAAAACCTAGTTAATTTAGCTTAAATCAAATCTTGTGTGTTTTTTTAAGTATTAAAATATTATGTAAATTTGGATATTTTTTTAGAAGAGGAGTCAAACTCGAAACCTTGTGATGCATGTGTTTATTTAATGACATACAATCTTGTTGAAGATGTATGTGAATGTCACTTGCTCAAATTTACGAAACCTTTTGATCAATATAGAGACTGTAGTTTCCACCTACAAGAGGATTAGAGGACCAAAAATGACATAAGAATCAAAGGCCAGATTTGATACGACATGGTAACGACAAAAGCCTTGATCAATTATTTGCATATTGATCGCCAGCTGCCATCCAATCAGTTGGAACAATGTTCTACAACTATCTTGACATGGCTCCATAGAAAAACTTCGGGTGCATTGAACTCCATATAAAGAAAATATGAAGATTTAATATATGCAGTGAGAGCTTAGCCCAAGAAATATGAAGGTTGGAGAATGGAGATTTTTCTAATCAAAATAACCGAACGCATTAAATAAAAACTTAGAAGTTGAGAGCAATGAATACCAAGTTGTTGATAATGTCAATTAATGTGAGTTCAAAGCCTGTAGTTGTAGAGGATTGGAGAAGGAAAACATTTTTATTTACTTGAAAATGCATTAAGTGAGTTTGTCAGAGAATCCAATAGGACACCGATCGTAATGTGACTGGAAAATGACTACACAAATTAATCGTTGTGGGCCTTGTGGCTTTTTATGGCAAGAAGCGGTCGTGAACCGGTTTCACACTAAATGTAGTTAACAAGGCCTCTTATTAACCTATATGAATAGTGTTTTTTTTTTTTTTTTTTTTTTTTTTTGGCATCTTTAAGTCTTAGAGGTCGTTTGTTTTTTTATCTGAAGACTGAATAGTCCTGAATTTTACTGAAGACTGAATAATGACTGAAATCTGAATCTAAATGATATGTTTGTTTTTTTTTTTTTCTCATGTCTGAATGTACTGTCAACATGTTTGTTTTTTTAAAATAAAATTTTCTGAAAAGAAGTAATTTTACATCTATACCCATACTAATTAAAATAAGTAATTTAACATACAACACTCTTTATAAGATTTTACATGTTCTTCCGCAAACAAAGTTTAATTTAACAAAACAAAAAATTCATCCAGGAATATAATTTTGTATGTTATTCTGTAAACAAAGTTCAAGTTCAATTTATTGTAAAAAAAAAAAAAAAAATTCAAGTTCAATTTTACATATTGTCCAAATATCCAGTATATAATTCTAGAAACCATTTTTTTTTTTTTTTTTTTTTTTCCTGGATCATATGCAACAAGAAATCATTTTTTTTTAAAGGGTTCCTAGATACCCTTTTTTTTTTTTTTTTTTTGAAATAGGTCCCTAAATTATATACACCGATACATACATACATACATATATATATATATATATATATATATATATATATATATATTAGTCTTTCTATTATCAGTTCGAACTGATAAAAGTTATATCAGTTCCTTATATGTAGGCCACTAGATTTAAATACTTTAACTGACAAGTGCATACAGCCAAGTCAAAGTATTTAAATCCAGTGGCCCACATATAAGGAACTGATATAACTTTGGTCAGTTCGAACTGATAATAGAATTTTTGTATATATATATATATATCAAGATATGCAGGAAAAACAATTGGATTACTGAAGAAAACAATATATCATAACATCATGATCATAATATCATAATAAAATAACGATAACAAACACCATAATATGATGGACAAGATTATTCACCACTATACGTAGATAAAATAAATAAATTAAAGAGTTCTTACCAGGATTTTGTAGGAGATATTCAATTGTTTAATCTTAGGAAGATTTCAATATGAGAAGTGATTAGGGTTTTTTTCTTTCTTTCTTTCTAAAAGCCTTTTAAAATAAGAAATACGTTAAAAGAAATAATTTTACACCATATCAAATTAGGATAAATTTAGAATTTTTTTTTTTAATTTTTTTTTTTTAGGATAGACTTAGAAGAAAATATTTTAATTATAATTCAGTGATTTGGAATTAAGTTAAAAGTTAAGATTTCTTACTTTTTTTTTTTTAAGTTGTTTTTTGATATTTTTAAGTTGTTTGACCACTTAAAAAAACAAACAAAACAACTTAATGAGTTCAATTCAGACCCATTAAGTCTTAAGTGAAAAAAACAAACGACCCCTTACTTAAACTTTTAAGTTTTAAGTTTTAACACTTTTTTTTTTTTTTTTTTTAGAGATTTATGTCTGAACAAATAATAAAAACATATGTTAAAACAAGTTGAAAATCTTGACTTAACACGGACATCTTAATGAAGTTTAACACAATACTTCCACAAATACCTTATAAGATTCTGATAATAGCATTGGAAAGATCGAATAGAAGTTAATAAAAAATATTTTTTTAGATAAATGATAAAATGAAAAATTAATATTCACATTGTTTTATAGAAATAATAATAAAATATTTTGATTAAAAGATAAAAAGACATGAGATTTGATTAGGGATAGACGTTTAATAGATCGGTTCATTTTTCAATAGAACCAATAAAAAACCGAAACAGTTCAGTTTCTGAAAATATGAACCGATCCAATAAAATTTACAAATGTCAACGAATCAAAAACCAACCGAATTTGACCGGTTCAGTTCGGTTTTTTTCAATTTTGGTCCTACTAGACCAAATTAATTATTACATATATTTTCATATTTTAATCATCTTGGACCTTCAACCAAATTAAATTATAGGCTTGAACAAATTGAAAATATTAGCTTAAAATAATATTCAGCAAATATATATATATATATATATATATATATGTTGTGATACACTTTCATAGTTTTATAGTTTCATGGACCGTTGAACATTAAACTAAGGTTTTTTTTTTTTTTTTTTTATATAAGTTGAATCTCGGTTCAATTTTCCGGTTTGGGATAGCATACCGAAAAAAAACTGATCCAATCGGTTTTGAAAAAAATGAACCGAACTGAACCGACCAACATAAGAAAACTAAAAAATAAAAAAAAATAAAATAAAAAAATAAAAAAAAAACCGATTAGATAGGTTCAGTTCGGTTCGATTTATTGGTTTTTTCCCCACCCCTAGAGTTGATAATACTGAATACATATTCCAACAAAGCACATCAAATAATGAATTGTTTAAAAAAAAGTTAAAATATTAAAATAATAAAATATAATAAATAATCTTGTCAGAGATTCAAAATCTACCTCTGCGGCTCTATGCCACCCTATTGTTTCTTCAAATCTATCAGATTACACCATCCTTCACTGTCTCAAGACTTATACGCATCACACATATCTTCTGTCAGAAGATCAGCATCAGCCACCCTCTTTTTTTGGACATCTCCAAAGTCCAAATTACCAACACTCAACGGCAGAGACTTACTTCTTCATTGACCCACGAAGATTCAATATTGTCTTTATCATTATTCATAAAATTACAGTAAGTGTAGGAATACATTTTCTTGTACTAGGAGTCTAATTTTTCCAATTATGGAAGTATACATCCAAATTGTGTTGTAGTGTTACCTTATCTCGGTTGGTCCCATTGAACGTATTTCAAACCAAAAAAAATTCTTCCTCTAAAACTAAAGTAGCCACTCTTTCGTTAAATGATAAATTTATGTATCATAACCTCTATAAATTAATAATGTTGGGATCGCATGAAATCTATTAATTAATCGATATATTTAACGTATATTATTATTATTTTAATTATTATTTTAATTATAAACATATATAGCCCTAGGGGCGTAACTTAGCTGGTAGATGGACGAGCTTAGGGTTTGTGTAGATGACTCCCAAGTCAACGGCTCGAATCCTACCAATGGCGAAAAAGCTTCAAATTCAAAAAAAAAATACCTATACTGAAGTTTAGTATAAGTGATAACGTATTTCGGATCTCATTACGTATCATAATATGTAATATCTATATTGAAGTTTAAATGGCATCTTTATATATAATTACAATATTCTGCAAGATGGATATTGCGGAATCTAATTATAATCTTGTGTTTAAATAAGCCGATCTCTAACTTCGATACGTTATCCTTATCGACATATCGTATTCGTGATCAATTCAATGAATCAATGGTGAGTAAAAAAATATAATAAATAAAAATAAAATTGGTGAGTCATGACTCATGACTCATGAGTGGATACCAAAAAACAAATGAGACAAAAAGGGACCATTGACTGTCAAATTACTAATAATGGCAAAACGACAACACGTTGTCACGATGATGGGGCCAATTGGCTTGCCAATTTTAGGTGGTGTTTGGATATGTTTTTAAAAACTGTTTAAAATGATTTGAATGTTGTTTGGCTACCCATTTTATAAAACTATTTCCGAAAATAAAAAATAACTTTTTAAAAGTTATAACTAAAAAGTTAAAAACAACTTTTTATTGTTTTCTGTTGTTTTCAAAACAGGTTTTCAAAATAAACCATAACTTTTCCCTCTAAACAACTATTTCACTCATTTTAAAAACAATAACCAAACACTTTTACATCGTTTTCCGTTTCAAAAAACTACTTTTAAAAAACACTACCAAACATATTACATTTTTAAAAACATCATTTTTAAAACATGATTTCCATTTTTAAAAAAAGTTTTCAAAAACACCATTTTAAAAACGGTACCAAACGCGCCGCCTTTCAAACTCCTTCTACTGTTTTCCTATCAAAGTTTTGGGGAAATTACACAAACATCCTTCAACGTTTGATAGAATTGTATGGATATAGCAGTTTTGGTCATATACACACAAATTTCCATTAACATTTGAATATTATTACTCAAACATCCCTTACTGTTAGATAAATCCGTTAGTCAATGGTCAAAACAGTAAAAAGTCTAAAATACCCTTTATTTTTATTTTAAATAAACTAAAAAATTAAAAAATAAGATAAAAAAATTCAAAAAAATATTTTTAAAAACATGAATGTATTTTAAATCTGAAACCTAGAAAAAAAAATCATCTTTACAAATAAAAAATATATTTTTTTTAAATAATTTAATAATAAATAAATTTTAAATTTTAAATTTATTTAAATTCAAAGGGGAATTGAACAAACTAATGGATTTTTTTTCTAGGTTTCAAATTTAAGATACATTCATGTTTTCTAAAAGATTTTTAAAGATTTTTTTTATCTTATTTTTAAATTTTTTTAGTTTATTTAAAATAAAAATATATGGTATTTTAGACTTTTTACATATTTCACCATTGACTAACGGATCTATCTAATAGTAGGGGATGTTTGTGCAACAATTTTCAAATGTTAAAGAAAGTTTGTAAGCATATGGCTAAAACTGTCATATTTGGCCACTCATGAGTGGCTACCAAAAAACAAATGAGACAAAAGGGTACCATTCACTATCAAATTATTAATAATAGCAAAACGACAACACGTTGTCACGATGATGGGGCCGATTGGCTTGCCAATTTTAGCCTTTCAAACTCCTCCTACTGTTTTCCTTTCAAAAAGTTTATAAATTGTCTCTTTAAATTTATTTATTTATTTATTTATTTTTGGAAAAACCAAAAACTTTTTGGTGCTGATATTATGGAACAAAATATTTGATAAAAATATTCTTCGCACACAAACTTTTAATCAAGACTTATTATTTCCTTTGATCAGGACTTAAATCTTGGATCTAAGACTTATTTTTGGAATATTTTCCAAATCTGTGTTTTTTGTTTTTTTATTTTAAGATTTATGTTCTTTTACAATCTTTTTTGTTTCATTTTCCCATTTATTACAACATGTGTGTGGCTTTCCACCACACATTTTTGTCTTATTGAGGAAGCTAGTACACCTGCATGCTCCACATCATTTGCCTTCATGCAATATACACGTGCAAACTCCACATCTTTTGTCTTCATGCATGTTTGATTAATGGCACAATGTGTAGAAAATTACAATATGCACCCCTTATTTATTTGCCTATATGTATAGCTTTTGTATTGTCAATGCAACTGATGATATGATATCAATACAATATATATTTTCTCATATCTCGTCTCTCTCTCTCTTATTTTTCTCTCATTTCACTTTATTATATTTTGTTCACATTTGACCCACCTGATACTCACTTGAGATCACACAAAGAAGGCAATATATTCTCTCGCCCATCTCTCATCTCTTCTTCTATTTTATTCATTTTTGTTTATCTATTCTTTAATTAATCCTTGTTCATCTATTGTTTTAATTTTATTGTAACACGTTATCAGCATGATGCTGCTATTTCCAAAACCTGAAGTTCTGAATTTATTATCACTAGAACCTGAAGTTCCTAAATTTATTTTCAGAACCTGAAGTTCTGAATTTATTATTACTAGAACCTGAAGCTTCTAGACTTTTATTTATTAATACCAGAACTTGCAGTTCTGAATTTACTTTCCCGCATTTTATTTTTACGCAATTTACTTTCTCGCACTTTATTTACTTTTATGCAATTTTTATTTAAATAATTTGGTCACTCATCCAGAACCTGAAGTTCATGGATTTATTTATCATTGTCGGAACTTGAAATTTCTGGATTTATTCCTTTATATATTTGAAGATTTAAATTCCCCGGATTTTTATCAGACCCGAAGTTCTGACTTCGATTATAATTTTCAAATAACCAGAAGCTATAACAATGTCAAAGCTTGCAAGTTTGAAATTTGCTGCACTAGAAGTGTCTAAGGAAAATTACATGTCCTGGGTTATTGATGCAAATTACTTCTAAAATCTGAAGGCCTATATTACACTATTGAAAATGCGGCTGAGGGATATGAACAAGACAAAACTGCAGTCATGGTTATTATCCGTCACCACCTACATGAGGATCTAAAGGCCCAATACCTAACTATCATGGAACCAGATGTTCTATGGCAAGAGCTGAAAGACCGATTTGATAACCAACCCGATGTTGCATTAACAAATGCCAGGTATCAGTGACAACATTTATGTTTTCAAGACTTTAAATCAGTCTCTGAGTATAATTCTGTTTTATTCAAAATCACTACACAGCTAAAATTGTGTGGTCATGATGTAACAGAAAATGATATGTTGGAAAAAATATTTACAACCTTTCATGCATCTAACATGATATTACAACAGCAGTACCGAGAACGGCGATTCTCAAAATATTCAGAGCTAATCTCATGTCTCCTGGTTGTAGAGAAAAATAACGAGCTTTTAATTAAAAATCATGAATCATGTCCGATCGGCTCTACAGCATTCCCAGAAGTGAATGCCAACACTATTGGAGGACATACTCGCGGTAGCGGTTCCTACCGTGGTCGTGGTCGTGGTCGTGGTCATAGCCGTGGTCGGAGTCGTGAAAGATCATATGGCTATTTTGGTCTGGGTGGTTATAACCAAAACACTCCCCAGAAGTGGAATGTTTATAAGGCCAGACCAGAAAAAGGGAAGAGTATCCAAAAGGGACCTAAGAAGGATGATAGCGTTTGTTTCAGATATGGATATCATAACCATTGGTCACGGACATGCCACACACCTAAACATCTGGTTGAGCTTTATCAGGCATCGATCAAAGAAAAGGGAAAAGAAAAGAATCCTAAAACCAACTTCTTGGAAGATTCAAATTTTATGGATATCACCCAGTTTAATGTTTCTAATTTCCTAAATGATCTGACTGATAAAGTGACCACTTCAACTGGTGATGGAAATGTCCATACCAATTAAGTATTGCTTATAATTTTTTTTGTTATCATCTGAAATGTTTATGTAAATATTCCTTGTGTATATATATGCTTTTTTTTTTTTTTTTTTATCACTATATCTTATATGTACTTTAGTTATTTTTCATTTTTGTTTTGTTGTTTTTTGTTGTTGTGAATAGATATGTCTTTAAACGATAAATTGGGCGACATTGAAAAGCAAAATACAGGAGATATATGTCTAGTCGATAGTGTGACGACACATACGATTCTACGGAATCAAAAATATTTTTTGAATTTAACCCTACTGAAAGCAAATATTAATACAATATCAGGTCCAGCAAATCTGATAGAAGGCTCCGGTAGAGCCATGATATTGTTGCCAAATAATACTAAAATATGTATCAATGATACTTTATATTCAAGCAGATCCAAAAGAAATCTGCTCAGTTTCAAAGATATATGGTGTAATGGATATCACCTAGAAACTATAAATGATAAGAATATTGAGTATTTGTGCATTACTTCTTATGATTCAGGCCAAAAACTCATTATGGAAAAGCTGCGTGTTTTATCATCTGAATTATATTACACTCTTATAAGAGATGTAGAAATTTATGCAGTTATGAACCAGAAATTCTCAGATCCAAAAATATTTATGCTTTGGCATGATTGTCTTGGTCACCCGGGATCTAAAATGATATGTAAAATCATTAAAAATTCTCATGGACATCCATTAAAGAACCAGAAGATTCTTTTATCCCATGAAAATTTATGTACTGCATGTTCACAAGGGAAATTAATAATAAAACCATCTTACTCTAAGGTTGGTTTTGAATCCCCATCATTCCTACAAAGGATTCAAGGGAACATATGTGGACCTATTCATCCACCAAGTGGACCGTTCTGCTATTTAATCTCCTAGTTAATGCATCCATCAGATGGTCACACGTTTGCTTATTATCAACACACAATGTTGCTTTTGCAAGGTTACTCGCACAGATTATCAGGCTTCGGGCACATTTTCCTGATCGTCCGATTAAATCAATACGTCTTGATAATGCGGGTGAATTTACTTCCAAGACATTCGATGAATATTGCAGATCAGTTGGGATTGATGTTGAACAACCAGTTCCACACACTCATACTCAGAATGGATTAGCAGAGTCACTTATCAAGCGTCTTCAGGTAATTGCAAGAACTTTATTATTACGAACACAATTACCAATTTCTATTTGGGGACATGCTATTTTACATGCTGCTGTATTAATTCATCTTCGTCCCACTTCTTATCATCAATATTCTCCAGTGCAACTTGTATTTGGCCATCAACCAGATATTTCTCATCTGCATACTTTTGGTTGTGCAATATATGTCTCAATTGCACCTACACATAAAACTAAAATGGGACCCCTTTGGGAATATATGTTGGTTTAGATTCACCATCAATTATTAGGTATCTGGAACCTTTAACTAGTGATCTTTTTACTGCACGATTTACAGATTGTCATTTCGATGAGAAAAATTTCCCATCATTAGGGAAAGGAAAAACTTCTCCTGAAGAGAAGCGTGAATTTTCTTGGAAAGTCCCTAATCTAATTCATCTTAACCCATAAACATCTCAATATGAGAATGAAGTACGAAAGACAATTCACCTTCAAACAATAGCAAATCAGTTACCAGATGCATTTACAGATGCTACTAGGGTAACAAAATCATACATCCCAGCTGTTAATGTACCGGCACGAGTAATTGTTCCAGAAGAACGATCTAAACAAATAATAGCAAAGGAATCATCTACTGTAGGCCAGAAGCGTTGTAGGCCACTTGATTCAAAAGATACTGTTCCCTAGAGGAAGAAAACAAAATATCAGGATCATACTCCTGAAATTATAAATAAATCAACTCCACAAGAGTTAGATGTCCCTGAAAGGACACAAGAAACCCCCGCAAGGGGAAGGAATCTCTGAAGAGATACAAGAACCTAGAAATGAGGAAATTTCTGTAAATTATACAGGAGGAATGTGGAATCATGAAGAAATAATCATCGATGATATATTTTCGTACACAATGGCTACTAAAATTTTAAGTGATGATTATGAGCCTCATAACCTCGACGATTGTAGGCAAAGGTCTGATTGGCCTAAATGGAAAAAAGCAATTCAAACATAATTGGCTTCATTAACCAAGCGTAAAGTATTTGGACCAATAGTCCAGACGCTTGAAGACGTCAAACCTGTTGGATACAAATAGGTTTTTGTATGGAAATGTAATGAGAAAAATGAGGTGGTGCGATATAAGGCACGACTCGTAGCACAGGGTTTCTCACAGAGACCTGGTATTGATTTTGATGAGACGTATTCACCAGTGATAGATACAATTACGTTTCAATTTTTGATAAGTTTGGCTATCTCAGAAAGACTTAAAATGCGTCTTATGGACGTAGTAACTACCTACCTATATGGCTCACTCGATTCAGATATTTATATGAAAATCCCTGAAGGATTTAGAATGCCAGAAGTATATAGCTCGAGACCTCGCAATTTATATTCGATTAAATTACAAAGGTCATTGTGTGGATTTAAGCAATCTGGGCGCATGTGGTACAACCGCCTCAGTGAATATTTGATTAAAGAGGGATATATTAATAATCCTATATGCCCATGTGTCTTCATAAAGAAATCAGAATCTAGATTTGCTATTATAGCAGTTTACGTTGATGATATGAATTTGATTGGAACTCCTGGAGAGCTCCTGAAAATTACTGAATATTTGAAAAGGGAATTTGAAATAAAAGACCTGGGAAAGACAAAATATTATCTCAGCCTGGAAATTGAGTATAAATCAGACGGAATACTTATCCATCAATCAGCATATATTAAAAAGATTCTGAAAAGATTTAATATGGACAATGCTCACCCATTAAGTACTCCTATGATTGTTAGAACCCTTAATCCTAAGAAAGATCCATTCTGGCCACTTGAAGATAGTGAGAAGTATCATATCTTAATGCAATTTATGCTTTATTATATATGGCCCGATGTACTAGACCAGATATTACATTTTCAGTAAATTTGCTTACTAGATTCAGTTCAGTACCCACTCGAAGACATTGGAATGGGATTAAACATCTTTTTCGTTATCTTCATGGAACGAAAGATTTAGGGTTATATTATTCGAAATCTAACAACTTTTCAAGTTTACTTGATTATGCTGATGCCGGGTATCTATCTGATCCATATAAAGCTCATTCACAAACGGGATATGTTTTTACCTATAATGGCACAGCAATCTCCTGGCGCTCCACAAAGCAAACTCTTGTTGCTACATCTTCTAATCATTCAGAGATCCTCGCACTTCATGAAACAAGCCGAGAATGCGTGTGGCTAAGGTAAGTTATTTATCATATTCAAAATACTAGTGGATTTTCATTATTTACATAAATGCCTACATCGATATTTGAAGATAATGCGGCTTGTATCGCTTAAGTTAGAGAGGGCTACATCAAAGGAGATAGAACTAAACATATTTCTCCTAAATTCTTCTATACTCATGAACTTCAACAGAGCCGACAGATTGATGTTAAACAAATATGGTCTACAGATAATCTTGCAGATCTGTTTACCAAAACATTGCCTACATCAACATTTGAGAAACTGGTATATGGGATTGGCATGCGTCGACTCTCCAAATTACAGGATTGATATTGAAGTTTCATTCAGGGGGACCGTTCAATTAGGGGGAGCAAAATTTTAAATGTAAATATGGGTACTGTATCTTTTTCCTTCTACCGGATTTTATCCCATTGGGTTTTACTGGAAAGGTTTTAATGAGGCAGTTCTAAACACATCCACATCACTTGATCTAGAAGATCATTGTGTATATATATATATATATATATATATATATATATATATTTGCCAAAGCTTTTGTCACACAGTGTTTTTCCTAACAAATTAAAATACAAGTGGTGGAAATCCAAGGGGGAGTATTACAACATGTGTGTGGCTTTCCACCACACATTTTTGGCTTATTGAGGAAGCTAGTACATGTGCATGCTCCACATCATTTGCCTTCATGCAATATACACATGCATACTCCACATCTTTTGTCTTCATGCATGTTTGATTAGGGGCACAATGTGTAGAAAATTGCAATATGCACCCCTTGTTTATTTGCCTATATGTATAGCTTTTGTATTGTCAATGTAACTGAGGATATGATATCAATACAATATATATTTTCTCATATCTCGTCTCTCTCTCTCTCTTGTTTTTCTCTCATTTCACTTTATTATATTTTGTTCACATTTGACACACCTGATACTCACTTGAAATCACACAAAGAAGGCAGTATGTTCTCTCACCCATCTCTCATCTCTTCTTCTATTTTATTTATTTTTGTTTATCTATTCTTTAATTAATCCTTGTTCATCTATTGTTTTAATTTTATTGTAACATCAGGTTTTTTTTTTTTTTTTTTTTTCACTATAGAATCATGATTCCCCCATATTTTCCTTGAGAGAATCTTCATAATTATCAAGAGAAAAGTGGGAAATTAGAATTGAGAGCGAAGTCAAAAGGGTATTTTTGTCATTTCTCTATTTCTTTTCCTATTAAAACTCCGGTTATTAACTAGTGTTAACCCCACTAAATTAGTTGAAAAAAGTGTTATATCCATATATTTTCAGTTTTAAAATTTTGAAAGTGTTAATTTAATCAATAATGTTAAGTTTCTCTGTTAATTTAATTTGAGTAATATGTGTGACAGGTGAAATGATATCATACATTGTATGTATTCACATGTAAATATAATACAATGACCTCCTCATTTGGTGTAAAAAAAAATTGTAATACAAGTTGTGATCTCTTGTATTATCAATGTAATTAATATACATAGTATAATAACAACAAAAATAAATTGAAGTGGATCCATCATTTAATTTAAATATTACCAACTATACAAAAGTGAAAGTAGTTTCCTCTACGTCCCTCACACCCACACGAC
Organism: Acer saccharum; assembly: GCA_030490815.1. Classification (NCBI taxonomy): domain Eukaryota; kingdom Viridiplantae; phylum Streptophyta; class Magnoliopsida; order Sapindales; family Sapindaceae; genus Acer; species Acer saccharum. The sequence goes on from CM059872.1 coordinate 32,948,308, forward strand.
CCACACGATTTTGAGTTTAAATTATATCCTCATACTTAGAGCATCTCTAATGCAATGTTAAATCACTGTGCCAATGTTATAATTTAGTACAAAGTTAAAAAAGCATACTCCAATGCAATGCTAAAAGTTGTGCTAAATTTAGCATTGGCATTTGCATATGCATCGGAGATGGTATTATTATAATTTAAAAATAATAATTATAATTATAATACAAACAAGTTCAAATACGTAGTATTATTGATTCTTTCTTTTATTAATTACATGTTGATCACAAACAACTAAACAAGTAAGACTTATTATTATAATTTCGGAACTTCGCAAAAGATTAAATAAAACAGAATTACAATTCTTTCAAAAACACAAACAAAAATATATATATATATATATTAAAAAGGAAATTCCCAACATGTTTGACAAATCTAATACTTTGGAGATAAAAGAACTTGGTTGATGAGTTTGTCGATATTGATGTAAGATGATCCAGAAGGAGCAGTAATTGAATCATGTGCAAGCTTCTTCCACTCTTGAGCTTTCAATTTCATCTCTTTGCCTTTATCACCATCCATTAATTCTCTGACAAGACTCTCAACTTCGTCTCTCTTAACATTATTGTCAATTTCCATACCTATCCCCCATTCATTGCAAGTGTATCGACAATTCGTTTGTTGTTCTGCGAAAAACGGCCAGCAAACCATCGGGACACCGCCACAAATACTCTCAAGCGTTGAATTCCACCCACTATGAGTCAAGAATCCTCCGATCGCCGGGTGGTTTAGTACTTGTTCTTGAGGACACCAACTTGCTAATAGACTTCTTTCTTCGGTTTCTGTCACGAACTCCGGTGGCAAAATTGCTGAGTCACCAGCTACAAGATCGGGCCTAATGACCCACAAGAAAGTTTGGTTGCTATTTGCAAGTCCCCAAGCGAACTCAATCATTTGATTAGCTGTCATGACTGTGATGCTACCAAAATTGACATAAACAACCGAGTTGGGTTCTTTTGTGTTTAACCATTCAACACACTCTGTTTCTTCTTTCCATAAATTTGACCCGATTTGCTTCAAATCATTATCGGGAAGTTGATTGATACGGAGATGAAGGGGACCGATGGAGTACACAGGTGGCAATATTGACTTAAATGCACCCAACATTTCATGCTCTAAGTCATCAAACGTGTTCAAGATAATTGCAGAGGCCTTTCTTGCTCTTGTAGTTTCGTGTATAAGGAATTCTAGCATAAAACAATCTGGATCAGTGGTCCTCACAAAGCTAGGAATATCTCTCAATCGTATATCTTTCATGCCCGGTATCCAATCTATAACGGTTTCCAAGTACCCATTTGTGATGCAACTTTCATCTGTAAATTAAAAAAAAAAAAAAAAAGATATATATATCTCAGGTTCGAGTAGCTATCAAAACAACTAAAAACATTAGATAAAAAAAAATTATAAAAAAAAAAAAAATACCTTTGAGAGGTGTATAACCCTTTTCAACAAGTTGGTGATAGTGGCAATAAGCCAGGAAGCCGCATGCACTGGTGGTCCAGAAAAGAACTTCAGGGACACCCAACTCTTCGGCGGCGTCAAGAGTAAAGCTCATGGCCCCGTCGGAAAGTATGCAAGTCACCGGAGGGACATCGGAGGAGTCATTAAGCTTATTGAGAAGCTGTTTAAAGGGAGCCAAGCCATGTTTTCTAGTGGAAAAACAAAGAGATGGGATGTCTTGGGTGGCATCGACGTCCGTTGGAGGAAGGCCATCGGGAATGGTTTCGAATCGAAAGGTAGGGAGGCCGTCAAGAGCTTTGGGGCCTCTGGATTTAAGGAGACGTTTGTGGTTGAACTCTGAGTTGACAAAGGTGATATGAAAGCCTTTGTTGTGGAGGAGTTTGGCTACTTTGAGCATGGGATTTATGTGACCTTGAGCTGGGTAGGGTATGCAAACTGCATGAGGCTTTTCATTCAACGCCATGGAACCCATTTTTTTCTTCTCCTCTAGGTATTAGCTCTCTAGATATTTACTCACCCAAATAAAAAGGAGGTTGATGCTATGAAGAGGAGTTTTGGCTCCTTACTTATAAGCCCCGAAGGACGAAGGAGGGTCAATTGGTCAAATGGTCAATAACATGATAGCCGGCCTCTGCTGCGATAATTGAAATGAGAAGTCAAATAAATACCGCAGTTCAAAAATCAACATGCTTTACTGGCTTACAGCTTTAATCTCTATTCGTCGGTTAATGAAGTTGGATTTTTAACTATTGCAACTTCTAACAGGTATGCGAAATTACGTAAGTAACATAGTAGACCGAATTCATATGATAAGGGCTAGACACTTGTATCATTTTCACTATGCTGGACCAGAAAATGAAGTCGGTATGCAAATTGTAACTTGTAAGGTCGTACTCGTGTTTTTGAAATGTTTTTATAGAAAATATTAAAAATCATCTAGTGGCTTGAATGATTAGTTTTAAGAAATTATAAACTCAGTTTTTCTCTCCTTGGGACCGTGAACTTTTTAGATTAGCACAAGATCATTCATTGTGCAGGATAAAACTTTGTCTATGTTAAAATAGCTGAATTTAACATTTGATAGTAGAAGAAGTATATGAGGGAAAGTAGGCTATAAATCATGTTTATATGATGGAACTTCAAAATAGGGGTGATGATTCATTGGATCCGTTCCAATCCATTGGATTATATTGGATTTAAGGACATGATTGAATTTTATTGAAGACTGAACAATGACCGGAACCTAAAACTTGGAAACAATATATATATTACGTTTATATCATTGTGGCTACTAATTGTTATGTACTTCTATTCGAAATCTTACAAAAAGGTAGAATAAAGAATTTAATAAATGCTACACCAAAATTATCTAAATATTAATAATAATTTATAAAATGAGAGACTTATTGTAAGTCTCGTCTAAGAGATTTGCAATATTAAGCCCAAAATTTCACGGTTTATCATATGTAATAAACATTGATCTTGCATTAAAAAGTGACTAATAAGTCCAAGAATTACAGAAGTCTCGTTTTTTTTTTTTTGTTTTTTTTTTTTTTTTTTTTTTTTACATAATTGTAGTTATAGTGAAAATAAGGGGTTTTGTCACTATTTTGAGTTGGTGTTTCACGAGTGTCACCATTTTAATAACTTAAGTTTTAAAAACACCAAAGTAAGTGAACTTCCAATAATGCACTTACTTTACATATATTTTTTATCTACTTTTCAGTCTTTCAAAAAAAAAAAATCATCTTCTTCATCGGCTTCCATTGGAGGTATGTTAAACAGACCTCCAATGGGTGTCGAAATCGACCTCCATTTGAGGTCGAAGTCATTCGACCTCCGTTGGAAGTATGTTCAACCTCCATAGATCGGAGGTCGAAGAAGAAGAGGACGAAAAATTTTTGAAAAAATTCATTTTTGTCTAATAAGTCTCGGAAATTTCTGAGACTTTCAGGTAATTCCTGAAACTTTTCAAGTATTTTCGAGACTTTTTAGGTAGTTTTTGAGATTTTTTTTGTAGTTTCCGATACTTTTTACAATTTCCGAGACTTTCTAGGAAAAAATGAAATTTTCTGGGACTTTTCGTGTTGTTTCAAGACTTTTCCGAGACTTTTTACAATTTTTGAGACTTTCTAGGTAAAAATGAAATTTTCCATTTTTTTTTTTTTTCATCTTCTTTGTGGGCAATAAACCCTTTTTCATCTTCTTCCTTGAGTTCTAGGCAAAAATAATTTTCCATTTTTTTCCATTCAATTTGACCTCCAATGGAGGTCGCATTTATATACGGATTTTTTTTAATTATTTTTTTTTTATGATTAAATGAAGTCTCTGCTTTTAAAAGTGGTTATTCGAATTTAAAAAATATATATATATAGAATTGGATGACTTCTTAAAATTGAGAAATTTTCGTTTTAGAGAAATGGTTTTCTCCGCTATTTGAACAACTTCCTTTGGTTGATATTGACCTTGATTCCTTCTTCTCTTCTATTCCGTTGAAGAAAATGTGATCTAACTCCCTGAAATCACTGGCATTGGATTCCGCATCAAGACCTCAATGGAAGGAACCTATTTTAGATGCTATTTAAACTTAAGTTATTAAAGGAACTCTTAAAATTCCACCTCAAAAAAGTGCTATATAATTTTCGAACCCGTAGTTACATACAATAAATCTCGAATAAGTTCAAAATAAGTTCCGAAAAATAAAAAATAAGTCTCAAATTGCTTGAAATAAGTCTCGGACAAAGGAACCCAAGACTTATTATTATTATTTTTTAAAAATTCCAAATCTTTTTATTTTTCCGTTTTTTTTTTTTCCAGATTTATGTTATTCTATCTTTTTTTGTTTCCTCTTCCCGTTGATTCCCCATCTACGTTTCATCTTCTCGTCAAAATCTTCGCTCGAAATCCCTTTTTGAGTTTTTCTTTTTCTTTTCGATTTCCTTGTAGTTTCTTTCTCTATTTCCCTATTGTTGAGTTCTTTTGTGTTCTTTGATGTAAGAAGGAAGGATTGTATTTTTGTCCCGAAACCATTTTAGGTCCTATATAAACTCAATTTAATAAAGTGGTATCAAGACCACAAAAATCCCTCCGAAGAGTGCTATAATTTTTTTTGAACTTTATTATTTTTTAGTTTTTTTTTTTTTTTTTTTAATAATCAAATCAAAAGATTTTTGTAATCCTTTAAATGGAAATACAAGGACTAAAAACTAATCATGTGTACTATACATTACAATACGTGTGTACTATTTGAACCCTGGACTCCATGTTGGATTGGTGCTTGGTGTTGTCACTTGAAGAGAAAAACAACACGTAAGACGTATCATTACAATCGCGTGTTTTGAACAATTCTGGGAATTACTGGTAACCGGATCAGATTTATGATCGTGTGAAAAAAAAAAATAGTCATGCGTAAAGTTACTGTGAGAAATATATATATAATAAGTCGGCATGAGTAATGAGAACCCGAGAAAACACGGCAACCCTATATAGTATGTTAAAAAAAGGTCTGCATAGGAGGAAGAGATGTGGTGTGGTACATTCACATATCATTTCCAGCTCGTTTAATTTGGATTCTCCATATTATTAAATTATTAAACCATTATATTTAGACCAAATCTCAACAGCAAAGTCCAATTTGGATGTAATATTATGGACACGCCAACCAAAGAAATTTTATCACATTTTTAATATAAATATATATATTTAAAAATAAAAAATAAAAAAACAACCCAATGAATTGCGGATCCGTCAATGACTCGTGCATAACTGCATATACAAGCAACTTGGACCGGACGACTTGGACTTGTAGACCCTTTTATTTTTTTTTAATTTCTTTTTTGAAGTATCCATATTTTTGTTAATATTAGGTTTGGAGGCACATGCCTTGCATGTGCTTATATCAATATTTGAGTTTTATATATTTGGAAATATATATAACCTTGCAAAATAAGGAAACAATTAAAATCTAAATATATTAATATAACAGAGTACAGTTTCAATTCATGTCAAAGTAGAGTTTTATATTATCACAGGTACAAAATTGTAAAGCTCATTGATTGAAAGTTTTTTAAACTTTCAAAAGAAGTTTTACATTATCCACCGATACAAAAAGAGTCCAGTACAAATCATTAATTCACTTGTCATAATTTTAAGTCTCATATACAAACTCGAAGGGTTGTATTTGTTATTTGACTTTAAAAAAAAATCTAAGGGATACTATAATTGAAATCCTACTAAGACCTGTTTACTAAATAATTATATAAACTTTAAGGGTTGTATTCGTAATTTACTTTCAAAAAAATTAAAAAGGTTAAAAAAAGGGATGCTATAATTAAAAAAGCAACTCCGCTCTTAATACTGTACTAGGTTTTGGAGCACATGCAAGGTATGTGCTTAAATCAGTATTTGAGTTTCATATTTGCAAATATGCATATCCTTGAAAAATAAGAAATGTTAATATAACACATAGTTTTAGTTCATGTAAATGTTATTAATTGATAAAACACCTTGAGGAAGTCTTAAACTCATGAGTTTAGCAAGAAGCTCATCTACACTTGCTTCAAAAGAGATCCTTCTCACGATGATTTAATAGTTGTCTGCAACTTTTATTGAACATCTTAACAATTCAAATTCAACAACTAAATTATTATTTTTTACATCCAAAAGTACTCTTCGAATTGCATAAATTGTGATGAAATGATCACTCAAATCTTCAATAACAAATATCCACATTTTCAAAAGTTCATAATATTCACTAATTTGTAGTTATTCTATCAATCACTTATAGCAGTTAGCACCCGAATTGAAAATCCCTACCATATACATTACCACATTATTTCATTGGCGATGCTAATTATTTAAGTAAAGTTCACGTCTCTACAAACTCCATTAATGATATCCATTGCATAATAGATCACCAACAACAATACCATCAATCTAACACTGCCTATGATATTTCTATTAAGTAATTTTACAAACTGGAAGGTTTGTATTTGTCATTTGACTTTAAAAAAATAAATAAATAAATAAATAAGGGATGATATAATTAAAATCTTACTAAAAGCTATCTATAAAGTAATTATATAAAGTGTAAGGGTTGTATTTGTAATTTTACTTTTAAAGAAATTTTAAAATAAAAAAATAAAATAAAAAAGTCGAAGAAATTAAAAGAAAAAAAAAAAGGGCTATAATTCCACAGACCACTTCACACTTTTATATATTATAGGATATAGGATATAGTTGACCTCTTTATCAGTAAAAAAAAAAAAAAAAAAAAAAAATGTTAAAGTCGCTGGGTTGTCATTTGATAATAAAAATAATAGCATATTAGATACGCAAGCAATTGGGTATGCAAACATCATTTAAATTTGAAATTGAGTACGATGCTCTTTAATTTATTATATATATATATATATATATATATATATATATTTGTGACGATTTGAATCCTAAATATTATGGTTCATTTGGTGTGCGGGATAGGATAAGATTATTTTCATTGTATTATATTATATTGGATTGGATAAGATATGATTGGATTAAAATTAGTACTGTAATGTGTTTGGTATTGTATGAAATTAGATTAAAATAGACTTATCTCTTGTTTGGTGTGGTATGAGATTTGATAAAAATATAACTTTATAATATATTTAATAAAGTGTAAAATTGATTAATATAAAATTAAATTAAATTATTTTTTTTAAGGGAAAACTTTATAAAGAAACTAAATTAATTTATTTATTTAAATTAAATTATTTTTAAATAAATAAATTTTTTATTTCTTAAAAAAATATTTAAAATTAATATTAAAGAAAATAGCATTTTTTTAATTAATACTTAATATTATAATAAGATATATTAAAGAATATATAAATTTTATAATTAAATAAAAAAATAAAATAAGAAATAGCTCCACCTCACCTAGATAAAATGGTTGTATAGAATTGGGCTGGTTAAAATAATCATTTTTCTTTAGAGAATCTCAAGTTTTTTTTTTCTTAGTTTAAGTGAGAGTGCTGCACAAGAGAGGAAAAAAAAAAGGAAAAAAAAAAAAGGAAATGGGAAAGCTAATGTCATTTTTGTTAATTACCGTGATTTGGTGTTATTACAACTCAAGTTGTTCTATTCTTATTTTATTTGAAATATTATAAGAAAAAAACGTCAACAGGGGTGTAGCTCAGGTAGAGAGACGAGCTTGAGGTTTGAGTAAATGACTTCTAGGTCAGCGGCTCGAATCCTACCAATAGCGAAAGCTTTAAAAAAAAATACCTGACCCTAAATTAATAGATATTGTCAAATATTATAAGGAAAAGGAGTATTGATTTTATGTAAAATCAGAGTTAAAGTTAGAATAATTATTTATCAATTTTGCACATATTGGAGATTGATTTTGACTAAAAAGAAAAAAGTTAGCGGATATTGAATGAGTTTTACATAAATTTGTTAATTTTTGTTCCAAAATCATTCCTGATAGAGAGTACGTTAAAAATAGTAAATATATATATATATATATATATATATATATATATATATATATATATATATAATTTTTCTATTGTCAGTTCGTCCTAATATATTTTATATCATGACGAAAAATGTAGACTGTTAGATTATAAATTTTAACAAGTGCATACACTTTGAGTCAAAGTATGTAAATCTAATGGTCCATATTTTTCGTCCTGATATAAAATATATCAGGACGAACTGACAATAGAAAAATTATATATATATATATATAATTTATTGAATTATAATTTTGAAATTAAATGGAGCATAATAAGAAATTATATAAAATATAAAAAAAAAATTATTGTAGTATTTTTAGAAATTGATGGTTAAAAGAAAATAATAAATTATCATTAGAATTTCAAATTATTAATTTATTGATATTTCTACAAAATCAGCCGAAAAAAGTGTTACACCCTTACATTTTCACTAAACGTTATTAGAAGTTATATGGTATTAAAAGGGCGTTTCCTCCCTCAAAAAAAAAAAAAAAAAAAAAATGGGCGTTTCCAATTTAGAATGTTATCTTGTTCTTATATTTCTGACTTTCACGTGGTAGTTATGGCTTATGCGCACAGCAGCCAATCTCGATGAGCATTATTTTTAATGTGTTGCCCGTTGCCCTAAATGCTAACATTTGTCCCCTTCCCTTAGGTTACAGTATTATCTGTTTGTTTACAGAGAAAATATCAATATCAATATATATACCAAGTCCTTTCAAAAAAAAAAAAAAATCAATATATATACATCAACTTTATTTAAATAATACGTAAATAATTTTTTTTTTTTTTTTTATTGCAATAAACAACTGGATTACAACACCTGAAATACAAATCCAGGACAGAAATACATGAAAACATGTAAACAACAGTAGCTAGGACCCATCAACTATCGACATTCAAGCACGGCCCAGACAAGATCTCCCACGATGGGGAGAGAAACCCACACACAAAGGTGGGACACCCCACACAAGGGGGACAAACACCCTCACTAAGAGGGAAACAACTACAGTTACAGAAACCCACACAATCACTACAAAAAAAGTGACCTATAGTGACACATTTTTATGTGACAAATTTCAAATGTATCACAGTAGGTATTATTTTTTGACAAATTATATTATTTGTCATTATGTTTTGTTCAATTTAGACTTTTAAAAAATAATTGTCACAATTAGTTAAAAAAAAACTTGATAATTTGTGATAAATAATATAATTAGTCACAAAATTACCCTATAAAAAAGGAAAGATTTTATTTTATAAATAATTGGGTTTTTAAAAGGCATCGGAATCAATAAATTTTATTTTATTTGGAAGAAAAAAAAAAAAGCCACAATCGTGGTGTTGTTATTTTTTTTTTTCCTTATTCCATCTTCACATGTCTCTTGGTTCTCCCTTTTATCACTGCCATATCTAGATTTTCTCTTTATTTTCTCTTTTCCTTAAACACACTTTTTAGGTTTGAAACTGTGATTCATCTATAGAAGTCATCAGAATTATAGAGAAAATTCTGCCTTGATAGAAAAAGACAAGCCTTTTTTTTTTTTTTTTAGGGTTTGTTATCTTTTACTTGTTTTTCAGAGTCGGAATTTCAAATTCGAGTTTCATATAATAAAAGTTTCTTTGAATAAGATATTTTTTTATGGAGAATTATATATATATATATATATATATATATATATGTTTAGGGATGTTTCTTAATTTTAAATTTTTTTTCTTTAGTTTCTCTTTTCCTTAAAAACACTTTTTAGGTTTGAAATTGTGTTTTATCTTTAGAAGTCACCAAAACTGTAGAGAAAATTTTGTCTTGATAGAAAAGGTAAGCTTCTCTTGATTTAATTTTTTTTTAGGGTTTGTTTTCTTGTACTTGTTTTTCAGGGTTAGAATCTCAAATTCAAGTTTCATACATTGAAAGTTTCTTTTAACAAGGTATGTTATATATAGAATTATATATATGTGTGTTTAGGAATGATTCTTAACTTCAATTTGTTTTTAATTTTTTTCAGGAACCCATAATTATTATTTAATGATTTATAGTTGTTTGTTTTTAGATTTCCACAATACATGATATTTATCAGTTGATGTGCATATTAACTGTTTGATTAAATGATTCTTATAGAACAACCAATTGTTTGATGTAGCATTGAAAAAACAAAATTATATCTTATTGAGGTGTTAATAATATACTTTAATCTATTGCAGTTTGTATCTAGGCGAAAAGTTTATTTCGATTTTTTCATTTACGAAAGTGTTCTAGTATTGCGGCTTTAAGAATCTTCATCAGAGTTGTCCGGATATAATTGATTAATTGATATAATGCGTTTATCTCAAACTTTGTAGCAAATTGGTGTATGTACACTAAAAATTTTGTAATATATTTTTTTTCTTTTTCTTTTCTTTCTTGAGTTCTGATTATCAATTCCTTATTGTACTTTTTGTATTTAAGTTTTATTGTAGTTAATAATAATTGAATGGACCATTATATTAACTTTGATTGAATTTGTAACTTGTTATCCTCTTGTTAATTGTCACTAAATTTGTGTAAAACAAACATAATTTTCATATGGTTAATTGTCACTAGGTTTGTATATAGTGACAATATTTAAATAATTAATTATCGATAAGGTTATGTATAGTGACACAATATTTAAATAATTAATTATTGATAAGGATATGTATAGTGATACAATTAAATATCGACAAGGTTATGTATAGTGACACAATATTTAAATAATTAATTATTGATAAGGTTATGTATAGTGACACAATTAAATATCGATAAGGTTATGTATAGTGACACAATATTTAAATAATTAATTATGGACAAGGTTATGTATAGTGACATAATTTTGACATAGTTAATTGTCACTAAGTTTGTGAATAATGACACAATTTTAAAACTTTAAATTGTCACTAAGAAGATGTATAGTGACAAAATCTTCAAACAGTTAATTGTCACTATATATAAATTTAGTGACACAATTTTTATTTTGTCACTAATTAAAGTCGAGTGATAATATGTCACTAAAAGTTATGATTCGTGACAAGTACCAAAAAACTGTCACAAATACTTTTAGTGACGGGGGCAAAAGTGACGAATTGTTAGTGACACTTTTTTTTGTCACAATATTGAAATTGTGAAAATTTCTTTACTTGCAGTGACAAATAATTTTTGTCACTATATGTCACTTTTTTTTGTAGTGAATACGTATATAATTTAATCTAAAGATTCTGAGAGTTAGACAATTTAACTTCTTGTTTGTATACAATCCAAAAAGTGTTTGTCAAGTATCCGCCTCGAACAAATTGAATAATTTAATTTAAAATAAATAAATCACTATCAATACTAATTGACTTGCAAAAACCCAAAAAAAAAAAAAAAAAAAAAAATTGTGGGAGTAGTATTCCGGGCTGTGCTAGCAGAGTCCTATCTCGCTAGGTCCCGGCAGTTGTTGTAAATTAAAAAAAAAAAAAAAAAAAAAAAAGAAAGAAAGAAATAAAGGTAGATCGACCGTTTATGATTTCTGATGTAAACGGCGCCGCCTAGTGAACGACGAGGTTGTTTGAGAACGGCTGGACTGCGATGGTAGTGATGGCGGCAATGGCATCTATGCAAAGACCTGAGACGATCTACCACTTCGAGAATAGAGTAACGACTTTACGAAAATTGAAGAATCAAAGACCTGAGAAATCAGAGATTGAGAGAAATTTGGGAGAGAACCAGGAGAAATTGAAAAATCAGAGATTGAGAGAAATTTTTAGGGCTATGAAGAGAAACGAACAGAGTATAATTGGGGGAAAAGTTATAAAATTATTAAGTACGAATGCAACCCCGCACAATAAGCAAAATAAAAAACGATTGATATCTTTTATTTAGAGATTTTGTCATTACAACATTTTAAAAATGCTCCAAATAAACATCAATTTGAGCGTTTGTAAAAAATTAAAAACCCATAAAAAATTATGTCCAAACATCTTTTGGAGCATTTTCCATAACAAATGCTGTAATTTGTATTAATTACGGCATTTAATAAAGGGTTAATAGCACCAATATCCCTTGAACATATAGCGAAATTGCATAGTGTCCCTTGAATTTTTTTTCCTAGCATTAAACCCCTTGAACTTCCATAAATAGACAAAAATGGACGGAATACTAACTTCCGTCCATTTTTTTGTCATGTGCAGCCACAGTTAGGGGTAAAGTTGGAATTTAAAAAAACAATTAAAGTATAAAAGAAAAATAATAACATAAAAAATATTACATATATATTAAAAAAAAAATCTTAATCTTACGGTGGAGATCAAAACTTAAAAATAAAAAATAAAATAAACATTACAGGAAAAGTAGAAAACTGAAAAGAAAAAATTTAAAAAAAAAAAAAATTATCTTTACATTCTTTTTTCTTCTATTTTCCTAGCAACCAAACCCAAAACAAAAAAAAAATAAATAAATAAATAAATAATTCCAGATTTCAACAAATTCATCTTCACCCAAACCCATTGCCACCCTCTAACTTTTCTCCTCTCTCCCGGAATCTCTTCACCAAACCCATACAATCAAAAATTAAAAACTAAAAACCCATACAATAAAATAATAAAAACAATTAAAAAAAATTAAAAATTAAAAACTAAAAAACACTCTCTCTCCCCAAACAACTCTCTCTCTCTCTCTCTCTCTCTCTCTCTCTCTCTCTCTCTCTTCTTCCCGTTGGCGGCAATCGGTTTGTGGTGGTCGTGTAGTTCGATTTTTACGGCGATCTGTTTGTGGTGGTTGTGTATAGACTCTCTCTTTCTTTCGTTTTCAACTCACAGACTCTCTCTTTCTCTCTCTCTTCTTCCCGTGTAGTTTGATTTTGGGTTCTTGTGGTGGTGATGATGTCTAGGTCTGGTGGAGATGACGATTTCGGTGGTGGTGGTGGTTTGATTTGCGTTAATGCTAGATGATTGTGGTTTGTTGGGATCAATTTCGGTTAGGATTTTTGGGGTTTTTGACTGGAATTTGTGATTTTATTTTGGGGTTTTTGACTGGAATTTTGGGGTTTGGAATTTCTTGGATGAATAAGTCTATTATTTTGATTCAGTGGAACTTATGGTCTCCTTTTCTTTAATTTGATTACTATATGGTTGTTGAAGTGCCTGTAAAAAAGGGGCAGTAACATTATTACATAATTAACTTGGTGCATTTTCTCAGTGAAACATAACATAATCTCTGCATGTTATATGGTTCATTTCTTTCTTCTTTGGACAAATTACATTATCTATTGTTTGTAATCTTGATTGTGTTATTGAATTCTTGATAAACGCAAGTCAGAATACAATCCTCCCAAGCAAGTATAGACCTTGTGGTTTATTGTTTCCAGTTTCTCTGTTTGTGGATTTTTTGGGTTTTTGACTGAAATTTGTGATTTGATTTTGGGGTTTTTGACTGAAATTTCTGGGTTTGGAATTTCTTGGAGAGAGAGTGGCTGGGTTTGGGTAGTGTCAATTTCGGTTAGGGTTTTTGGTGTTTTTGATTGAAATTTGTGATTTGATTTTTGGGGTTTTTGATTGAAATTTCTGGGTTTGTGTAGATGAACAACTGGGTTTGTTGAATCCGGGTTGAATCTGGGTTGTGTAGATGAACTGGGTTTGAATATGGTGGTGAAGGAAGAAGAAGGATGAAGAAGGAACAAAGAAGATGAACTGGGTGTTTTAATTGTTTTATTTAAATTATTATTAATTGTTTTTTTTAATTCCAAATTTACCCCCAACTGTAGCTGCACGTGACAAAAAAATGGACGGAAGTTAGTATTCCGTCCATTTTTACCTATTTATGGGAGTTCGAGGAGTTTAATGCCAGGAAAAAAAATTCAGGGGTACAATGCAATTTCGTAATATGTTCAGGGGGTACTGGTGCTATTAACCCTTTAATAAAAAATGCTTTAAAAAGTCAATACTGTTGTAGTGCTTTGTTATCACGTCACCTTATACGTGGAATGGAAATAGTATGGGGTCATCAATCATGCCATGTTGGGAGCAGGTGGAAGAAAAGAAAGTTTTGATTCACCAATAACACTATAGCATTACAAAGTCCAAATAAAGGTCTTCACGTGGGATGGTTTTTGTAAGGACTAATTGCACAAACATCCCCTAATTTTAGGCATAATTACATGCATATAGAATTTTTACCCATAATTACACAAACATCCTTTTGACTTTCGTTAACTCTAACCGTTGACCATAATTTTAACCCACAATAACTAAAGTGCCCCTAGTTACTTATTTTATTATTTAAATTAATAATTAAAAAACGAAACAAAAAAGGCAAAGAAAACAAAAAAAAAAAATCAATCATTTTTTTTTTCTCTTTCATTTTCTCAACCCCCAAACACAATCCAAAAATAAACTTAACAAACAAAAACCAAAACTCAATCCCACAAATCAAAACCAAAACTCAAATCCTCAAACAACAACCAAAAATCAAATCCACAAATAAAAACCTAAATCCATCAATACCACAACCGGTATCGATAATATCAATATCGACTAAAAACTAGTAACAAGACAATTATGCCCTTATAAATATTAATAGTTTTGTGATTTGTATTTAATATAATTATATTGTTCATATATTTTTAATATTTTTATTTTTTTAGACACCATATTTTTATTTTAAATTAAATTAATATTTGAAAACATAATTTAATTAAAAATAGGAAAATAAATAATTAAAAAATAAAATTTATGAATAAATAATAAAAATACAAAGTTCTTAAAAATTACAAAGTAAATTAAATTGTACAGTAACAAAGTAGTATTTTTCAAAAATTAAAATCAGGAGAAGTACCTGTTTCAAATATATATATATTAGAGACGTTGTTTCAAACCCAAAAAAAAAAAAAAAAAAAAAAAAAAAAAAAGTACTGTAAAAACTAAAAACAAGAGTACTTGTTTAAAAAATAAATAACAAGAGGCGTAGCCCGGGTTCAAAAAAATAAAATAAAAGGAACAAGAGAAGGACAGTATAATAAAGTATGTAATTTGTTGAGTTTTTCAAGGGCATTTGTGGAAGTAAAGGTGTTGGTGCAACATACTTTAGACCAAAGTCAAGATTTCTAACTTAATATTTTCAGACAACTTTTGCTCCATTTCAAATTTCAGAGGATCTAAAAAAACAAACAAGAAATCTGAATGTGTGATTTTCAGATCACTTCAGATATCAGACCCAAAAAACAAACAGCCACTCACTCCTACATCATATATTCATATTCTTCTCCTCTTAACAAAAAAAAAAAAAAAAAAAAAAGTGTTGAGTTTGGCAGAATCTTGTTTGGTGGAAAATAGTTTAGATATATCATCTGATAATCAATTACGTTTAAATGAATATTCTTCAGATATATGAATATTCTTCAGATGCAGAAATAATGTTGATTCTTCGAAATCCTAATGAAGAAAAACAATCTTTAAATTACTAGTGAAAAAAATATGTTGATTTCAAAACTTTATCAATGGACAACGATTTAGCTTAGCTGTGCTTAAGCCGCATCAAAAGTACAATGTACTTCAATATCAATGCTTAGATCACAAGCATTTTCCACTTCTTCTAAATCACAAGTCATTATTTTTTGTCAAAAAAATAAAATAAAATAAAATAAAGGCGTCATCTTTGGGCAGAGTCTTCAATTCCTAATTGATAAAACAAATTTGGTAAAAACTAAAAACCTTGTATTTCAAAATAATAGAACTTATTTTAATTTGATTCTTAACTTTTATTGTTCAACTTAAGGTTAAGATTTGCATATGATCTTTTCAAGGATCATCTTCATTTAAAAAAAAAAAAAAAAAAAAAAGGTTGGGGAGGGGGGGGGGGGGGGCTGGGGTCACAGGGTTCTTTAAATTTATAGCACTCTTTACTTTTCCACTTATGGGACTAGGTCACTAGCACCAACTTAATAATTTCAGTTTAAATGGCACCAAAATATGGTGACGGATAAAAATGTCCCCAATTTTACTTTTATTCTTTTTTATATTTTTTTTCTTTGAATTTTTTTCCAAAACCTCCATTGATGGCTCCATCAATGGAGTTTGTGTTATAAAAATTTGATTTTCAGTATGTCCTTTACAAAGTTAGAGGTTCAAACTAGTTTTGATTAAAAAAAAAAAAAAAAAAATCTATGAAGTTATTGAGTTTGTATTGCATTTGTCTCCCACGATACAACGATTCATAGTGGTTGTTTATTAACACCACCACTATCAATGAACTCAAATTATAACACACTATAAACTAGAAAAATGAATGAAACCGGACCAAAGAAGAAGAAGAACTTCTGCTTCTAGTTTATATAGAGAGAAGAAGGTTTTATTTTTCCTTTTAATATAGGTTGCATGATTTCGTGTCCTTTTACTGAAGCAACTAATTCAAAATATACAGTTCTATGGAAGGAAATGTATGGAATTAAATAGAGAATCAATTGAATTGATTCTCATTAACAATGGCAATTGAAATGGCAGTTTAATCTTTTGTATTAAAGATTTAAATTTTCTTTTCAATTTCAGAATTAAATTAAAACGGAAATTAATCACCATTTAAATGGTAATTGCAGTCTTTAATTCAAAATTAATTCTGACTCATTAAATGCCATTGTTATTTTGAATTGGAAAAATTTAGTCATGTAGCAAGATTGATCTAGGTCAAGGGTGCACACCCGCGGTTCGAACCATTGCGTCATTCACGTCCGTGTCTAGACGTGCGCTCGCATATGAGTTGTTGAACCTGCGGTCAGTGTTATAGTAGGCGCTAGGCGCTAGTTAGGCGGAGACCCACCTTCTAGCGCCTAGGCGATTAGTCGGCAAGTAATCGGCTAATGAATTTAAGCCTATTTTTTTTTATTTTCCTATATAAAAATCCAATCATAAATAAATTCCAATTATAAATCCAAACAAAATTCTTTCCAAATCCATAAATACCAAATAAAAATGATAAATAAAGTTTACATGTAAGTTAAAATAAGAAGTCAATAAATGTAAACAAGTCAAATAAAAAAAATTGATAAAATAAACACTAAAATAGACATACACACTACACACACACTAACTTCTCTCTTCTTTCTTCTACTTCTAGCTTCTTCTTCTACGCAGACCACACACAGCCACACATTAATTCTCTCTTTCTTTCTTCTAGCTTCTTCTTCTTCTTCTAGCTTCGTTTCTCTCTCTCTTTCAAAAATGAAAGAAACAAACCCCCAACCTCTTACTCTCTCTAGATCCTTGTATGTACATATAAATCTCTCTCTCTCTCTCTCTCTCTCTCTCTCTCTCTCTCACTATTACGAGATTGGAGATGGCACAGCTGCAGCAGCTTTCGACGGCGACGGCGACGGAAGACGGCAGCTTTCGGCGACCGAAGGCATGCGAATGAAGCTTCGATTTGGTATTTTGAATTTTTGATTTGGTTTGGTCAGCTGTTTGGTCGAAGAAGAGAATGGAAGAATGAAGAAAGTGTGATTTGGTTAAAACGATGACGTTTTTCCCCCTTCTTTTTTTTATTTTTTATTTTAAAAACCGACTAGGCGGGGTCAACGGCGTTGACCGCCGAGCTGATTACGCGCCGCCCAGATCGATTATGCGCCCACCGCAGAATAGGTCCGATTTTCACCTTTTCGGTGCGTTTTCCGGCCGCCTAACTGTATTGTTCCGACTAATCGGCCTAAGCGGCCGCGTACTAGAACACTGCCTGCGGTTCATGCTACACATGCTTGTAAGCTATTCTACAAGTAATCAAATATATACTTGATTAAGCATTTATTTTCTCACCAATGTGAGACACATTATTTTCCCAATTCAACGGGTGAATTTTTTAGTATCAATTTCTCATTCACCAATTTACCATTTTTTCCAACTGTTTGAACAGACCTCCAATGGAGGTCATTTTGAACCCAATTAGAGGTCCATGAAGTACTTTAAAAAAATTAAGGCAATCCATGAAGTACTTTAAAAAAATTAAGGCAATCATAGCAATAAGTCTCGGGTGGTGCACCCGAGACTTACTGCCCAAAAAAAAAATTGTCTTAATTTTTTTCTTATTTTTTTATATTTCCACCGGTAAATATCGGAAAAAACTAAAATAAGTCTCGGAAATATCAAAATAAGTCTCAAATTTTTTTTTTCTTAAATCTGAGACTTATTTTTTGGAATTTTTTTTCAAATTCATTTCTTTGTTTTTTCTACTGAGACTTATTACCATTTTTTTTTTATATATCTTCTTCTTCGTCAACCTCCAATGGAGGTTTGAGGTCGAGTTCCTTGTTCAATCTCTGTTGGAGGTCGATTTCGACTTCCATTCGGAGGTCAATTTTGACCTCTAATGAAAGTTTTAGAAAAGAAAAAAACAGAGGAGAGAGAGAGAGAAAAAAAAAAGTTAAAAAAAAATTAAGTAAAAGAATAAGTGGGGGTATTTTGATCTCATCACATACTTTAGTGCTATTTAAACCAGAATTATTAATGTGGGTTCAAAAATTAAATAGCACTTTTTGAGGGGGGTCTTGCACAAATAGCACCACATTAATAAGTGTTGTTTTAATAGCACTAAAGTATGTGTTCGGACAAAAATACCCTCATATTAGGGCATCAGCCATTTTGGATTTTATTATTTACTTTTAACTTTTTTTTTTTTTTTCATCTCAAATTTTCTTTACTCGTTGACTTAAGGAAGGAAAGAGAGAAAGAGTTGAAGCAAGACAACTTCATTGACGGCGACAACCGTGAGGTCGTCGACGGCACCGGCAACAACTGCGAGAACTTCGACGACAGCCACAAGACTCCGGCGACACGTCGAACAGATTTTTCGCAAGATTTGAGGTATTTTTGTTTGGGTTTTGTTTTCAAATATGATATTGTTGATTTTCTGAAATTTATTTCGTTTTGGTTGGTTTTGATTTAGTTTTTTGTGAATTTGATGTTAGTGGTGATGTTTTGTTGTTTGAATATGAATGGTGGTGTTATACGAGTGAATCTGTATTTATTTTGTTTTTTTGTTGTGTGGTTGATTTGAATTTGTTTGAATCTATCTTAAAAAAAATATTGCTTTTCGATTTTTATTTTTGTGAATTTGTTGTCAATTTGATGTGAATGATGAGTTTGCTTTTTTGTTTGAATTTGAAAGGAATTTGTTTGAATGTGAATGGGGTTTGTTTGAATCTGGAACATTGGTGGTGTTGGTGGGTTTGTGCTTGTCGAATAGGAGAAGATGAACAGTGGTGGTGTTGGTGGGTTTGTGTTTGTGTTTGTCAAATAGAAGTTTATTCATTTCGAAACTTTTTCAGGATATTCGAGACTTACTTACACTTTATCTAGACTTATTCATTTGTATTCGAGACTTATTTAATTATTGTCGAGACTTATTGGTGAATAATCGAGACTTACTGGAGGTGTGTTCATGTTTTCCTGAAATAATTTTTCCATTGGAGACTAACTGTAGTTATATGATTGTATGTTTTGTTTGGAACTTTATACAGATGGTGAATCTTAATGTGAAGCTTTCCAGAACTCTAGGCTATGTTGCCCTAGAGTACCTTTTAGAGGGTATGCTAAAGTTCGATATGACCTTATTATGCATATTAATGGTTACTTGACCTATTTACATATGTTGCTTTTACTTGTATATGTCATCGAAAAATTGTTCTGTCTTGTAAGCTCCTCAGGCTTCTGTCATGTGCTATTATAGTTCCATTTCTGATAAACATTCTTGTTTGCGCCTTAATTTGACCGTAATTCTGTTCCATGAGTCCATATGTTAAGGTTGCTAAATTTTGGCCTAGAAGACAGCTGCTAGTGCCTAAACATAATAAAACTACGAGATTATTGCGCAGTCGTAGTGATATGAATAATCTTGAGAAATGTATTATTCACTTGCTGTCATTTTGCAAACCATGTAAATTTGGTGTAGTATGGAATTTGCTATCCAGGACTCTCTGGATTACAAGAAGGATAACAGAATTCTCTTAGAACATTTTCAGCATCATTGTTTTCTTTATTACCAGATAGTGATTCCATGTTGATTTCAGTGATCATCGAAAGCATGCAAATTATAATGATAATTACAATTTCAGGTAAACTTACTAATAAAAGCGATGTATACGCCTTTGGAGTTGTACTGCTAGAGCTTCTGATGGGAAGAAGGCCAGTGGAAAAGATGTCACCATCTCAATGCCAGTCAATAGTCACCTAGGCAATGCCTCAGCTCACTGACAGATCAAAGCTTCCAAACATTGTTGATCCTGTAATCAGAGACACCATGGACTTAAAGCAATTATATCAGGTTGCTGCAGTGGCAGTACTATGTGTACAACCCGAACCAAGTTATAGGCCATTGATTACAAATGTCCTGCATTCTCTTATTCCACCTGTACCTATCGAGCTTGGAGTGTCACTCCGAGTTGCATAACCCTTGCTCCGTCTGCCTACACCCACCCAGACGTCTCACTAATTACATGTCGTGCCAGCCAGGATCAATATCACATCCACATTCTCTCTAATGCTGCCAGAACTTTGAAACATATATCACACAAGTGGCGGTGATGATGCGTGATTGCTAGTTAGGATTTGTGTATCTCTTATTGTTTGAGCTGTATATTAGTTAAGCAAATGATTGTGTCAAAAGCACTTTCAATGTAGCATTTTCCATTCTTGAGACCTGCTTTTCTTGTAGCTGATTTAGTTACACATCTTTTGACATAGAAAAGGAGAATTGTAATTTTTGAATTAAAAAAAGAAAGTAGATAGCACTGGAATGCAGAGACAAAAGATTCTAATACTTTGAAAAAAAAAAAAAAAAGATGGTGAATCTTAAGAGGAAACTGAAAACTTCCAAGTCGGCTTGGTGCGATGAAAAATAAATTTGAATGGACTGATGACCAAATGGAACAGATGCGACTTAGAATGGCAGTTGAAGTTTTTTCGAACTCCACCGGTGTTTCGGAGCAGTGAATATTATTGTGTAATGTATTGAATGTTTTTGAATCTGGCATTGAGTACATGTAGGTTTCTGAATGGAATTGAGTATGTTGATTTTTGTTTGTGAATATACTGTGTTCGATTTTCAAAAGATATGGCTTAGTAATTATCTTTAGAAAATTTTCAATGAGAACGAATTATATATGCCAATTAGGGATTTTTCCAAAAATATCAACCTTTTTCGAGACTTAATTATGTTTTTCGAGACTTATTATATAGTTTGTGAGACTTGTATATATTTTTTCGAGACTTAAATATGCCTTTTCGAGACTTATATATGTATTTTCGAGATTTATATATGTCTTTTCGAGACTTATTTAACATATTTTCGAGATTTATATATGCCTTCCGCACGTCTATTTTGCTTGTAGTTGTTTCGAATGTGCTGCTTGAACCCGATATCTAGCTTCCATCCGGTAGTTCATCGTCTTGGAAACATGTAACACTATCAAAAAACCATATGAAAACTAGTCAAAAAATTACTGTCAGTCTAATTCATCCCAGTAAGTCTCGAATTCTTCCATTATATCTCGAAATTGATATAAATAAGTCTCAAAAATGATATAAATATGTCTCTAATATGATTTAAATAGATCTCGATATAGGTCTTGAAATTTATATAAATAGGTCTCAATAATGATATAAATAGGTCTTGAAATTGATATAAATAAATCTCGATAATATATAAAAAAGTCTCGATAATATATAAATAAGTATCCAACATTATATAAGTCTCAATTATAGAATAAATAATTCTCGAAATTATAAATATGTCTCGAAAATAATAATATTAAGTATCGAAAACATCAAATAAGTCTCAAAAAACACAAACTATTCCAGCAAGAGTGTTGAGGTCAAGAACATCCCTAGTGTTATTCATTTTGTTCATAGGGGTTGTTGGCGTGGCAAGACTTCCCTGAGATGAACTTCCGAGGGAACCACTTTTTATGCTCTCCTTCTTGTGACTAGTAGTAGCTTTCAGACCCCAATAATTCCCATAGTTCAAATCTTTGTAAGAAACATTGGAGGTGGAATATTTCATGGACTACAAAACAGAAACGAAAGAAGTAAGCAAATGAAACTAACAATTCAATCCAATACAATTCCAGCATTAAACAAGCACCAGTTCACAATGAGTGCATGATCAATATCATTAATTTGTGTAAGCCGTTAACAAATATGCACGAATTGTTCTATCACTTACAAGCAAATCAATTTAAAGCATGATCAATGTTTCCAGTTTTTCCAAATTGGGTCTATTTCGTTGGAATCTGTGATTTCATGAGTTAAGAACAGGAAGAAAAAAAAAAAAAAAAAAAACTAGAAACAAATGATTTATCTCCACATAGTTCAGAAATATCAAGTTGGATACTTAACAAGTTGTGCACCATTCAAGACCTCTACAGCCTTTCTTGCTTTTTCTAGTGATTTAAATTTGACAAACCCAAATCCTTTTGATTTACCCTTTACATCCTTCATGATGACAGCATCTCAACTCCCTGAATTTAGAAAACATCTCACGAAGGAAATCCCCTGTCACATCTTTAACCAGATTTTTCACATAAACATCTATGAATTTCAAGTCTTCACCGGCAGCTGTCCTGTCATTCTTCTTGAAAAATTTGGAGACATGTCTGAGGAAGAAGTGCAGCAAACAAATCATTTATATGAGAGCAAACTTTTTTTTTGAAAAGCATCTTTATTCAGAGGCCAAGAGACCACACGAAAACACAACACCAAGGAAACAAGCAACAACCCAACAAGCATCAAAAGGCAGCGACAGAGGCTACAAAACACACCAGACCCTCTGTCACTGCACTTTGACAGGGCAACCAGAAAAAAAAACAAAAACCAGCCCAACCCCAACACACACAAACACCCATCAGGACAATCTCCATTCCAACATATCACCACCCCCAGCACCTTTTTTAGCCAACGCATCCGCAAAAGAATTGATGTCTCTCGAATTATACTCAACAGATAAAACTAGCATTTAGAATAAAACATATTAAATAGGAAAAGTGAACAAGTTATGACACAAGCTTCACCTATTTAGAATACAGCACAACTAACAAATAACTAATTAGAAAATTGGCTATATTCCAAAATATAATTCAACTAACCTTTGAGAAAAGATACATTTTGTTTCATTTCATTTTAAGTTACTTATCACTTGTGGAAACCCGAACAATGCAAGTGTAATATTATAAGAATCATATATGAACTCCCACAAATATCAATTGCCCACCAAGAAAGAATACCCCAAATGCATATTTTCGACAACAAATTTACAAACAATAAACAGCATAAGTAACAAATAGACCTCAAGAAAATGGAGACTCACAACTTCCTCCCACGAACTAAAGTATCATGAAGAGCAACACAAGCAACCATGGCTAATTCCTCTGAATCAAACTGAACGAATCTGAAGCCCTTACTCACGGCACCTTCTTTAACCACCTTGCAAGAAAGTACATTCCCGAAAGGGTCCCAGCAAGAAAGTACCATAGCTTTACACGTTGAAGCAAATTTACAAGAGGGCAATAACAAATCAAACATTGATCTCCAAAGTAAAACAAACCAACACAGTAATACTCAATGTTTTTTTTTCTTTATTTTCCTAGATAAAAACAGAACATTTTAATGTTGTGTTTCCACTAATTTCAAGCAGAAAAACAATTTTCAAGAGTTTCCCAATTTCCTAATAGCAAGTACACCGCACTATGCATATCAGAGAAAACAAAGCAAAAAGTTCACAAATCAAACGAGAGAAATAGATCAAACACAAGAAATGCACAAATAATAACACAAAGTTGATAAATAATAGATAATACCCAAATAAATCTGGATCAAGAAACCCATTGAAAAGAGAGAACACAAAAACATGTAAAGCAAACAATTAAAATCGAGAAGCAACTTTTTTCAGAAAATCAAATGCATAAAGAACTCCTCTATTAACCAAAATTTTAAATAGAACTCCTTCATACAATAACATTCAACCAAAACGAAATTAATCAACAAAATCAAATTTCAAAACAAAACCCTAACTTTCCAGAAAATACCTTCAACCGCCACTCTTCAGTCGCTGATAACTGTCGTCGTCGTGTGGCCGGAGTCTAGATTCCGTCGTCTTCCGGTGCCGTAGTAGTGGTTGCTGTCAAATCCCTCACTCTCACTTCGCTCGGTTATCGTCAACGAAGAATACAAAACACAAAAGTAAAAGTTGAACGGAATTGAAAATTGAAGAATGAGCTGTGAAATGGAAGAAAGGAGAGGAAGAAAGGAAAGGAGAGGAAGAATGAGCTGTTTGGACAAAGTGAGGAAAGTGAGGGAAATTGAAAATTGAAAATGAAAATTAAAAGTGAACAAAAGTAAAAGTGGGGGCATTTGGTCTCAATACCCTTTTTAGTGCTAATAAAACAAGACTTAGTAATGTGGTGATAGTGTACGTCAAAAGTCAAGTTGGATTTGGTACAATTTATCCCTACTCTCTCTTAAGTCACATGAGTATAATTATAAATATAAATATAATTACATTGCAACTCCTTATATTTAACTAAACTATTAGATCATAAGATAAAGTTAATCTAGAGGTAAATCCATCACACTCACATCAATGACTTTATGTATTCGATTTATGATCCCCTCCTTCAATTCTTGTACTGTAGTAGTTCAAAAAGAAAATTTATATTAACTATTAGATGTAATTCTTGCATCGCATACTCTAGCATGTATATATGTCATTGGGTGCTGTTTGTTGCAACACATAGATGCATTGAGATTGGATAAATTCAATTTCATCCATTGTTTTTCACTTTGGTATCTACTCAATGTCAGAGAAAATAAATCTATGTATATACTTCGTATAGAAATATTGCATTGAACAAAAAGTTGTAGGAAAAAAAAACATCGTTCCGAGGCGCATTATGAACTTCGTTTACTTAAAACACTGTTTGTTTCTATTAAGTGGATGATACATTTTTAAATATATCTTGAACGAGATGAGGTTTGTTTGGTGGTAAGCCACTCATACCTGCACCATGAGGTTAAGGGTTCAAATCCTCCCTCCTCTAAAAAAAAAAACTCCGAATTTATGTAATAAAACCCTAAATTTATGTATCAGTATAATACTTGAAAATAATAATAATAATAATTGCACTGTGCATAAACAAAACTAATCCACAAACACCTTAAAATTTTAAGCCCATCCAAAAAAAAACGAATATTCTATCACTGTGAGATCAATAGAATATTTTTAATTTATTTTAAGAAAAATGATAAATAATATGTTGTATTTTTAGCACGAGAAAGTGTTATATATAGATTGTAAAACAACGTTAATGTAACACTTATCACTATATTATATACTTATATCCACCTATGTTTCACTACAATATAGTAACTGTATAGTTGTACTGAACTACCGAAGTGAAAATTAGATATTAGATTCTAATCCAAGGGTCTGTAAAATTTAAAGATTTGAAAAATAAAAATAGACAAGATGAGATTTGATCAGTGGTAAGCTTTTCATATCTACACTCTAGAGGTTTTGGGTTCGAGTCATGCTCCTTCCCCAATTCTTAAATGTTGTAATAATTTTAAAAAATAAAAATAAAAACTAAAGAATATATTTACTATTTTGGGTTTAACTACGGTATAGTTGGTGGAGTGAAATTATCGATGTGTCTTGTAATAAAAAAGACACAACTCTTGAAATATAAACCTAAATTACAAAATACATGAGCCTCTGAATCAAATTATACAATTGCATTTATCTGCTACTGCTTATCAACTTGTTTACCCATGTTTCATTGTTTTGTTGTGCGAACGATCAAATCCAATCATTTATTTCGAATATCTAACGCATTCAATTTTGCATGTGCTTGTCACCAAGCCAGGGCCCATCTCCCTCAATTTGAAAGAATCAATTATCGTTGAAAGAATCAATTGTCGTTGTGGGCCTTGTGGCTTTTTAGGGCAATAAGCAGTTGTGAACTGGTTTCACAGTTATGTTAAAACAAGTTGAAAATCTTGACTTAACACGGATATCTTAATGAAATTTAATAAAAAAATACTTCCACAAATACCTTATAAGATTCTGATAATAGCATTGGAAAGATCGAATATGAAGTTAATAAAAAATATTTTTTTAGATAAAAGATAAAATGAAAAATTAATATTCACATCGCTTTATAGAAATAATAATAAAATATTTTGATTAAAAGACAAAAAGACGTGAGTTTTGATTATACTGAATACGTATTCCAACAAAGCACATCAAATAATGAATTTTTTAAATGGCATCTTTATATATAATTATATGGATATTACGGAATCTAATTATAATCTTGTGTTTAAATAAGCCGATCTCTAACTTGGATACATTCCCTTCAAAAAAAAAAAAAAAAACAACTTGGATACATTATCTTACCGACATATCGTATTCGTGATCAATTCAATGAATTAATAGTGATGGGGCAAAAAAAGGGACCATTGACTATCAATATCAAATTACTAATAATAGCAAAACCACAACACGTTGTCACGATGATGGGGCCGATGGGCTTGCCAATTTTAGCCTTTCAAACTCCCACTGTTTTCCTTTCAAAAAGTTTTTAAATTGACTTTCTAAAATTTCTATCTTTTTTTTTTTTTTTTTTTTTTTTTTTTTTTTTTTTTGGTGAAAAACCAAAAACTTTTTGGTGCTGATTTTATTGAACTAAATATTTGATAAAAATATTCTTCGGACTCAAACTTTTAATCAAGACTTATTATTTCCTTTGATCATGACTTAAATCTTGGATCTAAGACTTATTTTTGGAATATTTTTCAAATCTGTGTTTTTTGTTTTTTATTTTAAGATTCATGTTCTTTTACAAAAAAATTTTGTTTCATCTTCAATTCCCATCGATTTTTTTTTTTTTTAATTATTCATTATAGAATCATGATTCCCCCATATTTTTCTCGAGAGAATCTTCATATTTATCAAGAGAAAAGTGGGAAAATAGAAATGAAAGCGAAGTCAAAAGGGTATTTTTGTCATTTTTCTATTTTTTTCCTATTAAAACTCAAGTTATTAACTAGTGTTAACCCCACAAAATTAGTTGAAAAAAGTGTTATATCCATATATTTTCACTTTTAAAATTTTGAAAGTGTTAATTTAATCAATAATGCTAAGTTTCTCTGTTAATTTAATTTGACAGGTGAAATGATATCATACATTGTATGTATTCACATGTAAATATAATACAATGACCTCCTCATTTGGTGTAAAAAAATTGTAGTATAAGTTGTGATCTCTCGTATTATTAATGTAATTAATATATCATTTAATTTAAATAATAGTATAATAACAACACAAATAAATTGAAGTGATCCATCATTTAATTTAAATATTACCAACTATACAAAAGTGAAGGTAGTTTCCTTTACATCCCTCACACCTACATCATTTTGAATTTAAGTTATATCCTCGTACTTATAATCCAAATTTATAATTTTAAAAAAAAATTATAATTATAAGGACAATACTTGGATGTTGACCGATTTGTACCTAAGGTACTGACCAACCCAATGGTTGGTTGCCATGTAACCCAAAGTAAGAGGAAAAATATAAAAAGTGAAAAAGTTTTAGTTATGTGGTAACACCCCATTGGGTGGTCAGTATACTTGGGTACTGACCAGTCAGTACCCAAGCATTTTCCTAATTATAGTACAAACAAGTTCAAATACATAGTACTGTATTATTGATTCTTTCTTTTATTAATTACATGTTGATCTCAAAAAACTAAACAAGTAAGACTTGTTATTATCATTTCGGAACTTCACAAAAGATTAATTAAAACAGAATTACAATTCTTAAAAAAAATTAAAAAAAATTTTAAAAAAAAAAAGCGGCGGATAAGATAATATTAAAAAAAAAAAAAAAAAAAAAAAATTTCCAACATGTTTGACAAATTTAATGCTTTGGAGATAAAAGAACTTGGTTGATGAGTTTGTCGAGATTGATGTAAGATGATCCAGAAGGAGCAGCAATTGAATCATGTGCAAGATTCTTCCACTCTTGAGCTTTCAATTTCATCTCTTTGCCTTTATCCCCATCCATTAATTCTCTGACAAGACTCTCAACTTCGTCTCTCTTAACATTATTGTCAATTTCCATACCTATCCCCCATTCATTGCAAGTGTATCGACAATTCGTTTGTTGTTCTGCGAAAAACGGCCAGCAAACCATCGGGACACCGCCACAAATACTCTCAAGCGTTGAATTCCACCCACTATGAGTCAAGAATCCTCCGATCGCCGGGTGGTTTAGTACTTGTTCTTGAGGACACCAACTTGCTAATAGACTTCTTTCTTCGGTTTCTGTCACGAACTCCGGTGGCAAAAGTGCTGAGTCACCAGCTACAAGATCGGGCCTAATGACCCACAAGAAAGTTTGGTTGCTATTTGCAAGTCCCCAAGCGAACTCAATCATTTGATTAGCTGTCATGACTGTGATGCTACCAAAATTGACATAAACAACCGAGTTGGGTTCCTTTGTGTTTAACCATTCAACACACTCTGTTTCTTCTTTCCATAAATTTGACCCGATTTGCTTCAAATCATTATCGGGAAGTTGATTGATACGGAGATGAAGGGGACCGATGGGATACACAGGTGGCAATATTGACTTAAATGCACCCAACATTTCATGCTCTAAGTCATCAAACGTGTTCAAGATAATTGCAGAGGCCTTTCTTGCTCTTGTAGTTTCGTGTATAATGAATTCTAGCATAAAACAATCCGGATCAGTGGTCCTCACAAAGCTTGGAATATCTCTCAATCGTATATCTTTCATGCCCGGTATCCAATCTATAACGGTTTCTAAGTACCCATTTGTGAAGCAACTTTCATCTGTAAATAAATAAATTAAAAATAAAAATAAAAAAAAACAGATATTTATATCTCAGATTCCAATCGCTATCAAAACAACTAAAAACTTTTGATAAAAAATAATAATAATAATAAATACCTTTGAGAGGTGTATAACCCTTTTCAATAAGTTGGTGAACGTGGCAATAAGCCAGGAAGCCACATGCACTGGTGGTCCAGAAAAGAACTTCAGGGACACCCAACTCTTCTGCGGCGTCAAGAGTAAAGCTCATGACCCCATCGGAAACTATGCAAGTCACCGGAGGGGCATCGGAGGAGTCATTAAGCTTATTGAGAAGCTGTTTAAAAGGAGCCAAGCCATGTTTTCTAGTGGAAAAACAAAGAGATGGGATGTCTTGGGTGGCATCGACGTCCATTGGAGGAAGGCCATCGGGAATGGTTTCGAATCGAAAGGTAGGGAGGCCGTCGAGAGCTTTGGGGCCTCTGGATTTAAGGAGACGTTTGTGGTTGAACTCTGAGTTGACAAAGGTGATATGAAAACCTTTGTTGTGGAGGAGTTTGGCTACTTTGAGCATGGGATTTATGTGACCTTGAGCTGGGTAGGGTATGCAAACTGCATGAGGCTTTTCATTCAACGCTATGGAACCCATTTTTTTCTTCTCCTCTAGGTATTAGCTCTCTAGATATTTACTCACCCAAATAAAAAGGAGGTTGATGCTATGAAGAGGAGTTTTGGCTCCTTACTTATAAGCCCCGATGGACGAAGGAGGGTCAATTGGTCAAATGGTCAATAACATGATAGCCGGCCTCTGCTGCGATAATTGAAATGAGAAGTCAAATAAATACCGCAGTTCAAAAATCAATATGCTTTACTGGCTTACAGCTTTAATCTCTATTCGTCGGTTAATGAAGTTGGATTTTTAACTATTGCAACTTCTAACACGTATGCGAAATTACGTAAGTAACATAGTAGACCGAATTCATATGATAAGGGCTAGACACTTGTATCATTTTCACTATGCTGGACCAGAAATGAAGTCGGTATGCAAATTGTAACTTGTAAGGTCGTACTCGTGTTTTTGAAATGTTTTTATAGAAAATATTAAAAATCATCTAGTGGCTTGAATGATTAGTTTTAAGAAATTATAAACTCAGTTTGTCTCTCCTTGGGACCGTGAACTTTTTAGATTAGCACAAGATCATTCATTGTGCAGGATAAAACTTTGTCTATGTTAAAATAGCTGAATTTAACATTTGATAGTAGAAGAAGTATATGAGGGAAAGTAGGCTATAAACCATGTTTATATGATGGAACTTCAAAATAGGGGTGATGATCCATTGGATTATATTGGATTTAAGGACATGATTGGATTTTATTGAAAACTGAACAACGGCCGGAACCTAAAACTTGGAAACAATATATATATATATATATATATATATATATATATATATAATGTTTATATCATTGTGGCTACTAATTGTTATGTACTTCTATTTGAAATCTTACAAAAAGGTAGAATAAAGAATTTAATAAATGCTACACCAAAATTATCTAAATATTAATAATAATTTATAAAATGAGAGACTTATTGTAAGTCTCGTCTAAGAGATTTGCAATATTAAGGCCGAAATTTGCAGGGTTTATTATATGTAATAAACATTGATCTCGCATTAAAAAGTGACTAATAAGTCCAAGACTTACCAGAAGTCTCGCTTTTTTTCTTTTCTTTTTTCACATAATAGTAGTTACAGTGAAAATAAGGGGTTTTGTCACTATTTTGAGTTGGTGTTTCACGAGTGTCACCATTTTAATAACTTAAGTTTTAAATGCACCAAAGTAAGTGAACTTCCAATAATGCACTTACTTTACATATATTTTTTATCTACTTTTCAGTCTTTCAAAAAAAAAAATTTCATCTTCTTCATTGGCTTCCATTGGAGGTCTGTTAAACAGACCTTTAACAGACCTCCAATGGGTGTCGAAATCGACCTCCATTTGAGGTCGAAGTCATTCGACCTCAGTTGGAAGTATGTTCGACCGCCATAGATCGGAGGTCGAAGAAGAAGAGGACGAAAAAAAATTGAAAAAATTCATTTTTGTCCAATAAGTCTCGGAAATTTCTAAGACTTTCAGGTAATTCTTGAAACTTTTCAGGTATTTTCAAGACTTCTCAGGTATTTTCGAGACTTTTTAGGTATTTTTTGAGACTTTTTTGTAGCTTTCGATACTTTTTACAATTTCCAAGACTTTCTAGGAAAAAATTAAATTTTACGGGACTTTTCGTGTTGTTTCAAGACTTTTCCGAGACTTTTTGCAATTTTTGAGACTTTCTAGGCAAAAATGAAATTTTCCAAAAAAAAATTCATCTTCTTCCTTGAGTTCTTAAACGCTTTGTGGGCAATAAACCCTTTTTCATCTTCTTCCTTGAGTTCTAGGCAAAAATAATTTTCCATTTTTTTTTCCATTCAATTTGACCTCCAATGGAGGTCGCATTTATATACGGATTTTTTTTTTTTTTTTTTTATGATTAAATGAAGTCTCTGCTTTTAAAAGTGGTTATTCGAATTTAAAATAAATAAATAAATAAATAAATAGAATTTGATGAGTTCTTAAAATTGAGAAATTTTTGTTTTAGAGAAATGGTTTTCTCTGCTATTTGAACAACTTCCTTTGGTTGATATTGACCATGATTCCTTCTTCTCTTCTATTTCGTTGAAGAAAATGTGATCTAACTCCCTGACCCTGAAATCACCGGCATTGGATTCCACATCAAGACCTCCATGGAAGAGACCCATTTTAGGTGCTATTTAAACTTAAGTTATTAAAGAAACTCTTAAAATTCCACCTCCAAAAAGTGCTATATAATTTTCGAACCCGTAGTTACATACAATAAATCTCGGATAAGTTCAAAATAAGTTCCGAAAAATAAAAAATAAGTCTCAAATTGCTTGAAATAAGTCTCGAACAAAGGAACCCAAGACTTATTATTATTATTTTTTTAAAATTCCAAATCTTTTTATTTTTCCGTTTTTTTTTTTTTCCAAATTTATGTTATTCTATCTTTTTTTGTTTCCTCTTCCCGTTGATTCCCCATCTACATTTCATCTTCTCATCAAAATCTTCGCTCGAAATCCCTTTTTGAGTTTTTCTTTCTCTTTTCGATTTCCTTGTAGTTTCTTTCTCTATTTCCCTATTGTTGAGTTCTTTTGTGTTCTTTGATGTAAGAAGGAAGGATTGTATTTTTGTCCCGAAACCATTTTAGGTCCTATATAAACTCAATTTAATAAAGTGGTATCAAGACCATAAAAATCCCTCCGAAGAGTGCTATAATTTTTTTTGAACTTTATTATTTTTTAGTTTTTTTTTTTTTTTTTAATAATCAAATCAAAAGATATTTGTAATCCTTTAAATGGAAATACAAGGACTAAAAACTAATCATGTGTACTATAC
Source organism: Acer saccharum (assembly GCA_030490815.1). NCBI lineage: Eukaryota > Viridiplantae > Streptophyta > Magnoliopsida > Sapindales > Sapindaceae > Acer > Acer saccharum. The sequence continues at coordinate 32,980,635 of CM059872.1, forward strand.
ATTACAATACGTGTGTACTATTTGAACCCCGGACTCCATGTTGGATTGGTGCTTGGTGTTGTCACTTGAAGAGAAAAACAACACGTAAGACGTATCATTACAATCGCGTGTTTTGAACAATTCTGGGAATTACTGGTAACCGGATCAGATTTATGATCGTGTGAAAAAAAAAAAAAAAAATAGTCATGCGTAAAGTTACTGTGAGAAATATATATATAATAAGTCGGCATGAATAATGAGAACCCGAGAAAACACGGCAACCGTATAGTATGTTAAAAAAATGTCTGCATAGGAGGGAGAGATGTGGTGTGGTCCATTCACATATCATTTCCAGCTCGTTTAATTTGGATTCTCCATATTATTAAATTATTAAACCATTATATTTAGACCAAATCTCAACAGCAAAGTCCAATTTGGATGTAATATTATGGACACGCCAACCAAAGAAATTTTATCACATTTTTAATATAAATATATATATTTAAAAATAAAAAATAAAAAAACAACCCAATGAATTGCGGATCCGTCAATGACTCGTGCATATACAAGCAACTTGGACCGGACGCTTGGACTTGTAGACCCTTTTATTTTTTTTTATTTCTTTTTTGAAGTATCCATATTTTTGTTAATATTAGGTTTGGACCGGACGACTTGGACTTGTAGACCCTTTTATTTTATTTTTATTTCTTTTTTGAAGTATCCATATTTTTGTTAATATTAGGTTTGGAGGCACATGCAAGGCATGTGCTTATATCAATATTTGAGTTTTATATATTTGGAAATATATATAACCTTGCAAAATAAGGAAACAATTAAAATCTAAATATATTAATATAACAGAGTACAGTTTCAATTCATGTCAAAGTAGAGTTTTATATTATCACAAGTACAAAATTGTAAAGCTCATTGATTGAAAGTTTTTTAAACTTTCAAAAGAAGTTTTACATTATCTACTGATACAAAAAGAGTCCATTACAAATCATTATTTCACTTGTCATAATTTTAAGTCTCATATACAAACTCGAAGGGTTGTATTTGTCATTTGACATTCAAAAAAAATCTAAGGGATACTATAATTGAAATCCTACTAAGATCTGTTTACTAAATAATTATATAAACTTTAAGGGTTGTATTTGTAATTTACTTTCAAAAAAATTAAAAAGGTTAAAAAAAGGGATGCTATAATTAAAAAGCAACTCCGCTCTTAATACTGTACTAGGTTTTGGAGCACATGCAAGGTATGTGCTTAAATCAGTATTTGAGTTTCATATTTGCAAATATGAATATCCTTGAAAAATAAGAAATGTTAATATAACACATAGTTTTAATTCATGTAAATGTTATTACATTGATAAAACACCTTGAGGAAGTCTTAAACTCATAGGTTTAGCAAGAAGCTCATCTACACTTGCTTCAAAAGAGATCCTTCTCACGATAATTTAACAGTTGTCTACAACTTTTATTGAACATCTTAACAATTCAAATTTAACAACTAAATTATTATTTTTTACATTCAAAAGTACTCTTCGAATTGCATAAATTGTGATGAAATGATCACTCAAATCTTCAATAACAAATATCCACATCTTCAAAACTTCATAATATTCACTAATTTGTAGTTATTCTATCAATCACTTATAGCAATTAGCACCCGAATTGAAAATCCCTACCATATATATTACCACATTATTTCATTGGCGATGCTAATTGTTGAAGTAAAGTTCACGTCTCTACAAACTCCATTAATGATATCCACTGCATGATAGATCACCAACAACAATACCATCAATCTAACACTGCCTATGATATTTCTATTAAGTAATTTTACAAACTGGAAGGCTTGTATTTGTCATTTGACTTTAAAAAAATAATAATAATAAGGGATGCTATAACTAAAATCTTACTAAAAGCTATCTATAAAGTAATTACATAAAGTTTAAGGGTTGTATTTGTAATTTTACTTTTAAAGAAATTTAAAAAAAAAAAAAAAAAGTCAAAGAAATTAAAAGAAAAAAAAAGGGCTATAATTCCACCGACCACTTCACACTTTTATATATTATAGGATATAGGATATAGTTGACCTCTTTATCAGTAAAAAAAAAAAAAAAAAAAAAATAATGTTAAAGCCGCTGGGTTGTCATTTGATAATAAAAATAATAGCATATTAGATACGCAAGCAATTAGGTATGCAAACATCATTTAAATTTGAAATTGAATACGATGCTCTTTAATTTACTATTATTATATAGATATATATATATATTTGTGACGATTTGAATCCTAAACATTATGGTTCATTTGGTGTGCGGGATATGATAAGATTATTTTCATTGTTTTATATTATATTGGATTGGATAAGATATGATTGGATTAAAATTAGTACTGTAATGTGTTTGGTATTGTATGAAATTAGATTAAAATAGACCTATCTCTTGTTTGGTGTGGTATGAGATTTGATAAAAATATAATTTTATAATATATTTAATACAGTGTAAAATTGATTAATATAAAATTAAATTAAATTATTTTTTTTAAGGGAAAACTTTATAAAGAAACTAAATTAAATTATTTTTAAATAAATAAATTTTTTATTTTTTTAAAAAATATATTTAAAATTAATATTAAAGAAAATAGCATTTTTTTAATTAATACTTAATATTATAATAAGATATATTAAAAAATATATAAATTTTATAATTAAATAAAAAAACAAAATAAGAAATAGCTCCACCTCACCTAGATAAAATGGTTGTATAGAATTGAGCCGGTTAAAATAATCATTTAGATTGAATTTTGAAAAAAATTAAATAATTTAAATATTTAAAACCAATTTTAATCAAAATAATATTTATTTTTATTTGTTAAAATTAAAAATTATTTTTTTAAAAATGTTAAAAATAAAATATTTTATTAATTATTAAAATACATTTATATTGTAATCACATACAAAATAAAATAAATTCAAAGGAGAAAAAAAATAAAAATATAAAGTGGTGAGATTAATATTAGTCCACTCACCATTTGTGGTGGGACTAACTAGTCCCACATTGGTGAGATAAGTTGCTTGCATGATATTAAATAATCTCATCATATACAAGCAACAAACATGAGAGATAAAACATTATCAAGCTAAATGAATGTTTTTTACCACCAAATCACATTCAGCGGTGAATTTTTAATTTAATATTTTATAAATTGTATCATATGTGTTTCGATTCCTATTGTTAGTCTCATTCTTGTGCTTCAATCATTTACTTATTTCCTTCGGTCGTTTCAAATCTTTCTACATTTTTCTTAAGAGAATCTCAAAAAAAATTTCTTAGTTTAAGTGAGAGTGCTGCACAAGAGAGGAAAAAAAAAGGAAAAAAAAAAAAAAAAGGAAATGGGAAAGCTAATGTCATTTTTGTTAATTACCGTGATTTGGTGTTATTACAACTCAAGTTGTTCTATTCTTTTTTTATTTGAAATATTATAAGAAAAAAACGTCAACAAGGGTGTAGCTCAGGTAGAGGGACGAGCTTGAAGTTTGGGTAAATGACTTCCAGGTCAGCGGCTCGAATCCTACCAATAGCGAAAGCTTTTTAAAAAATACATGGTCTCGAATTAATAGATATTGTCAAAAATTATAAGGAAAAGGAGTATTGATTTTATGTAAAATTAGAGTTAAAGTTAGAATAATTATTTACCCAATTTTGCACATATTGGAGATTGATTTTGACTAAAAAGAAACAAGTTAGCGGATATTGAATGAGTTTTACATAAATTTGTTAATTTTTGTTCCAAAATCATTCCTGATAGAGGGTACGTTAACAATAGTAAATATATATATATATATATATATATATATAATTTTTCTATTGTCAGTTCGTCCTGATATATTTTATATCATGACGAAGAATGTGGACCATTAGATTAGAAATTTTGATAAATGCATACACTTTGAGTCAAAGTATATAAATCTAATGGTCCACATTCTTCGTCCTGATATAAAATATATCATGACGAATTGACTTTTGAAAAATTATATATATATATATTAAATTTATTGAATTATAATAAGAAATTATATAAAATATAATTTTTTTTTATTGTAGTATTTTTAGAAATTGATGGTTAAAAGAAAATAATAAATTATCATTAGAATTTCTTTTAAAACTCAAATTATTAATTTATTGATATGTCTACAAAATCAGCCGAAAAAAATGTTACACCCTTACATTTTCACTAAACGTTATTAGAAGTTATATGGTATAAAAAGGGCGTTTCCAATTTAGAATGTTATCTTGTTCTTATATTTCTGACTTTCACGTGGTAGTTATGGCTTATGCCGCTGCCGGCTGGTGGTACAGCAGCCAATCTCGATGAGCATTATTTTAATGTGTTGCCGGTTGCCCTAAATGCTAACATTTGTCCCCTTCCTTTTACAGTATTATCTATTTGTTTACAGAGAAAATATCAATATCAATATATATACCAAGTCCTTTAAAAATATATATATATAAAAATCAATATATATATATATATACATATATATATATCAACTTTATTTAAATAATATATATATAATTTAATCTAAAGATTCTGAGAGTTAGACAATTTAACTTCTTGTTTGTACACAATCCAAAAAGTGTTTGTCAAGTATCCTCGAACAAATTGAATAATTTAATTAAAAATAAACAAATCACTATCAATACTAATTAACTTGCAAAAACCAATTAAAAAAAATTGCTAATTAACTCACAACCAATACCTATTTTTTTATTTTATTTTTTACAATATCTATTAATCCGGGATCAGGTAACAATGCCTACTTATATAAAATAAAAATAAAATAAAAAATAAAAATAAAAAACTCACAACAAATATCAATTATATGTAAAACATTAACTCTAATTTAGATCCAAATATATAGGGTCAAGATCTTGCAATTTACAATATCTCAATAATTCTCATCTCAAGGTTTGAAAAGTCTTCTCCATCTTTTATACCAGGTTAATTAGTTGTTTTCTTGAGAAAGTCCTCCTTGATGGGGAGTTGGGTATAGTGATGAACAATCCCAGATGACCAGATATGTCCTGAATCAATGTATTATTGTTATTGGGAAATTTAATGCATCATTTATTGATTTTATAGTTGAGACTAAGTCTAATCCTAGATTGGTACACCGTGCACATATCCTCTAATATAACACAATTCAACAATCTTTCTAGACTTGACTAAAAAGTCTAATCCTAGATCTTTGTCGTGTTGTATACTTTAGATTGTTATTCTGCCTTAGTGGTATGTGTTTGACTAGGAATTTTCCCTGCCATTGTCAATATCAATGGTTCCCTAACGATCGGGGTTGAATTTTGAATCTTCAAAGAGGCATACTAGTTGCACTTTTCAGATATCAGGGCTTGCACTTTCAAAGAAACCATAACATCAAAAATAATTATTAAGATTACCTAACTTAGCCTACTGAAATAGAAAAAATGGATTGAAACTCTTCATCAAAAGATATAATAATAATATTTGCAATTAAATACATCAGAATTGTTTAAATATTAAAAATTCTTGTTAAGTATTTACATGTAAAGACCATTTTAATTCTTTATTTAACTATTATAAATTACTTTTAATATCAGGTTTATTAAATAATAAAATTGACGAGATTATGAAATTTTGCCAAAACAAAATATATTTCATTTCATTGATGATTCCAATTAAGATATAACCGAGTTCTTGATTTATTGCGTTTATAATTAGATTTCACTTTTACTTAATTCCATTGTGATTTAAATTCTATTGCAGTCACTAAACATAAAAAACAGCATTACGCCAATGACTTCTTGCCAATATGGTGTGACTCTCCAATGGAAGACTCCACCACCACGGTTCAATGCCCGGCATGTGTATATATATATATATACAATTTCATTCCTTGTCCCACCTCATGTGTGGGTGCCCTCTCCCCCTTGTGGGAGTAGTTGTTCGGGCTATGCTAGTAGAGTCCAATTTTCGTAGGATCCCGACAATTGTTGTAATTTCAACAACAACAACAACAACAACAACAAAAAACAGCATTACAGTGGATCAGCTTCGTAATTTTAAATCATGCATGAACTCAATTCTATACCATCTGGTCAATATGGAATATCATCAAATCTCTATTGGACTGAAATCCAATCATATAAAGAAAACGAGTTAGCTATGTTATGTACATTTAATATTTTTATTATCTCAATAATTCTTAAGGTTTGAATGTAGGATTTATGGTCCTAATAACTAATGGTTTTAATGTTAAGTTAATGTGGAATAAGTAAGTTATCAAATTAATTCTTAAATTAATGAACTCTTGAATTAATGAAGGTTTAATTATTCAAATTATACACATACCGAGGTATTTGTTTGAGAAACTGTTTCTCAACGCAACATTAATTTTACGCAACATTAATTTTATGGGAATTAATTGTTGCGTTAAACTAAATGTGAAAAACACTCGTTCTCTCTCCGACCTTTATATAAATCAGAATTCTCATTAGTTATGATATATGAAATAACACATAAAAGTTTAAATGATAAAGGTTAAGGAGGAGTGAAACGATTGTTGTCAAAATGTATTCTTTCATTGATCAAGGTACGTAAATTATTATCTTACAAAATTAATGTAATTATTTATATGTAAAAGTGTAAAACAATATGTGACTTTAGATCTTTCAATTAATATTAAGTGTAAATTGTATAATTACTTATATGTGGTATCAGAGCTTACGTTCACGCATTGTTTCCATCATTATTTATTAACTATTAAGTAAACATAAAATAAAATTGTGAATAGTTTTGTCTACTGCAATTAATAAATAAATGTATTAATTGTTTTGTTAACTATAATTAATAGTTAGCCATATTAAAGTACATAGTTAGTAATTTGATATTCATAATTTTAATATTTAAGTTCTTAATGATCTTCTATTGATAATTTTGATATTTATGATCTTAATGATGTTTTATTAAATTTGATAGATATATATTATGTTATTTAAAGTTTGCAGTTTTATTAATAAATAAAAAACATGTTATTTATATTTATGTTTATACATTTAAAATTGTTATTTTGGCTACTTAATTTATCGTTTAATGTTTAATAAATCAAGACATATTAATTAGCACTCTATTAATAATTATGATGGTATGTATATAAATGTATATTAAATGAGAGCCCTATTATTGATACACATGTCATTGTATGATTATTTTTATAATTATACAAAAAGTTTATTTAATTATTATAATGTTTAATAAGTAATGTCAAAATTATTGATATTTATAATTTTTTGTAAAGATATTGGTAAGCTACCAAAGTAGACCAAAACAAGATAGAAAAAATTATAAATATCAATGTGTTAATGAAATTGACATTATATTATAATTTTTTTATAAAGTAAATAATAGTTAGCCCAAAGGTTAATTATTATCGAAGTTTAAGAAATTGAAATAGAATAATTTAATGTGTTTTATTAATTATAATGGGAATGGATACCCAAAGATAGTATACTTGTCTAATATTACGTTGCATAATTAATAAATCCTATTATTAACGAAATTTAAATTACAAGTGAACACTATTATATATTGTGATATCAACCCAAAGGCTATATCATAAATTCATAATGATATTATTTATTTCATCGTATATATTATAATATATTATTATAATAATATATAGAACTAATTACACCAACCTCCCCTGGGGTTTGCTAAAATACACACGAAAATAACTTTTTCATTAATTGACACCCGCATCCCCTCCCATTAGTCAACGTCCATTACATTTACCCTTTCACTTTGTCAGACCGTGTAAAAGTCCAAAATACCCCTAATTATGTCTATTTACTTTTATAACCCCAAAAAAAGACAAAAACTAAAAAAAAAATCAAATTACAAATAAAATAAAATAAAAGGAAATTTATTTAAAAAATAGAGATTAATTGAAAAAAAAAAAACTATTTTAAAATAGATTAATTGAAAATTAATAATGTTTTTTTTTTAATTTATAAAGATTCAAATTTAAAAAAAAAAATTAAAAAAAATAGCTGGAGGTTAAAAAAAATGCTGGTCCAGCTATTTTTTTTAAACATATTTAAAAAAATTAATAAAAATAGAGATTAATTGAAAAAAACTATTTAAAAAATATTTTTAAAAAAACGAAATTATTTATTTATTTTTTTTAAAATCTTATCTTCTTCATTAATTCATATCAATATATCATTAATCATTCAATAATTCCAAAAAATACAAACAAGCAAAACTTATCTATTTTTTTTTTTTTTTTTTAAAACCCCAGTCAATGGAGATGGGTCTGTCATTATGTATTGAACATTTTCAAGTAACATTGTCAAGTCCATGGAAGAAAAGTAACATTGTCACTGTGTATTAAAATCTCTGGTAGAAAATTGTCAAAGTCCATGGAAGAAAATCTCTGGTAACATTTTCAAGTAACATTGTCGCTATGTATTAAAATCTCTGGTAGAAAATTGTCAAAGTCCATGGAAGAAAAAACTACATGTTCCGTGCGTGAATTAAAAATCTGGAAAAAGGAAAACAAACACAAAAAGTTAAGTCAGACTAATTGGGCAACTGGGATTGTTGATTAAGTATCAGATGTTTCACACAAGAGATTCTTGGAGATTATCTCAACAGGGATTTTCTTAGCAAGTTAACGCACGCCACCTGTTTGATGAAATTACCCAAAAAAATCCAAACACAATCCAGATCCAAACACATCTCCTTCATCAATTTGATAAACTCAGATCATCAATCTTCACAAACAAAGATATCAACACACTCAAATCCTCCGGTCTCCACTCCAACAACCACCATATATATCAATCGAAAAATATCTGAACTTCACAAAACACAAATTGAATCCCAAAATAAAACCTATAAACAAAAATAATTCACCATCTTCTGACGATGCACACAAACATAAAAAGCAAGCAAGCAAGCTTATCTTCATAACAATCCATAATAAAACCTTAAAAAAAAAAAATGGAAAAAAAAAAAAAAAACATTAGAGATCTGGATTCTGAGCTGTGGAGAGCCTAGATCTCTATTTTGAAAAGAAAAAAAAAAATTAGAAAAGAATTGGGCCATTGGACATTTGGTGAGATCTACATGTGTAGATCGCACAAAATCACCATTTTGTAAGACAAAAGTTTTTAAAAAAAATGATCAATGGAGATCTAGTGTGAATCGGAGATTGCACCAGTGTCCTCCAGATGGAGGAGATGCAGCGGCCGGCGATGGTGAGCGCGACAGTGGTGGTGAGAGCGGAAGCAGTGAGTACGGCGACTGTGGTGCGTTGGTGGTTACAGTGGCGAAGCCTTGATATTTGTTGTGGGTTTTGATGTCTGAGAAAACAGTAGTGTAATGAATTTGGGTGTGTGATGAAATTGGAGGTATTAGAGCATCTCCAATGCAAAAGTAGCTTTACATATCAATAATCGATGACATAGCAACAATATTAAGAGACTTGTTTCTCATGTGGCATAAAAATAGACATGATAGATAATCAACTAAAAATTTGGTCTCCAATGCTTTTGTCTAAAACACAATTTTTTTAATGACGTGTCCATCTTTTTTTCCTGTTTTATTTTTTATTTTATTTTATTTTCTTACTAAAAATATATGAAAAATTAATGTCAGTTTTAAATATTTGTTGAGTCAACCTAAAAAATAGTTATACAACAGACCGTCTGAAAGTGGACGGTCATGTTGACAATGTCTAATATTTTTTTTGCCACGTCAGCTTGAGGTTGAATATGCACGGCTGCATTGGAGACACAATTATTAACATAACGTCTATTTATCCTACATGGCATCTTTTTTTTTTTTTTTCACAAGTCACGCTTGCATTGGAGATGCTTTTAGAATCTGTTTTCTTTTTCTCAAAGTTTTACGAGACTGTTTTCTTTTTCTCAAAGTTTTACGAGAAACAAATCTGTACTAATAAAGCTCCTATTTTGATGAATCGAATCAGATTTTTTTTTTTTTTTTTCTATTGCTTTTTATGTGCTTTTTTTTTTTTTTTTTAAATTTCGTTTTGTTTTTTTAATTTGATCTCCACCGTCCATCATGGTGATGAACGGTGGAAACCAATTTTTTTTTAAATTATATTTATTGAAAAAAAAAATTATATTTTTTAATTATATTTCTTTGAAAAAAAATATTTATTTTGCCTTTGTATATATATATATTTTTTATATCAATATATTTTCTTTTTTATTTTACCTTTTGTATCAGTATTTTTTCTTTTTTAGATCTGACGTGTACAGTATATAAGTTATTAAAGGAAGAAATTACCCTTCCTCACAAGGTCAATGGTTAGATTAGACGGACATTGACTGAAGGAAGGGGAGGCGGGTGTCAATTAATGATAAAGTTGTTTTTGTGTGTATTTTAGCAAGCCTCAGGGGAGGTTAGTGTAATTAGATCTATTATATATAATAATTATACTTAATTTTATAGGCTAATTGGTACTGATGTCCCCTAAACTCTTCCATAATATGCATTATGCCCCCTATACTTTTTTTTTTCGCCACTAAACCCCCTAAACTCTTGTTTTTTGGCAAACATTTGGGTTTTTTTGCCCCCTGTGAGAGGGCAAATTCCGTCACCTATTGCCAATTTATGAGAGTTCAGGGTTTGAACGCGAAAAAAAAAAAAGTATAGGTGGTAAGGTGCAAATTCGGACATAGTTCACGTGACATCAATGCCAATTAGCCAATTTTATATTTTATTATTATTATCCATAATATAACATGATCAGAGCCTCTATACCTGGAGTCCAGTATAAGAGTTAGACTGTTCTGAATCAAGTAGAGATATTATTGAAGGGAAGACTTTCACATTCATGGCAAACACTTCAGCCACTCCAACTGCTTTAGCTCTTGTCAGACTCTCTTCTTCTATCTCCCTTCCTCCCTCTGTTAGGCATACTCAATCCGCTAAAATACAAAACCTTATAGAATATACCCATATCCCAGATTCTGCACAAATCAATGAAACGTCTTTGCCCCTATTGAATCCTTACACAGTTTTTAAAAGGAATAAATCTCTTGCTAGAAGAATCACACACCTTGTTCAGCATAGATCTCTTCCAATCAAGGAGTATATCCAGTCAACAGCTCTCGACAACTGCTTAGTTCTAGCTACATCTGCTGAACAATATGTTGATCTTGAGATTGGCCAACCAATGATAGACCAGTGGATCAGAGAAGGATACTCTCACCTACACGTCGGTGCTGTCCGTATTATCCTTACCTTACATGGAAGAAAAGGTTTACCAGTCACGGCCAGAGTCGCTTTGCTCAACACCATCTATAAGGAGTATGAGCACGCAGTCATCGGTACTTGTCTTTCTACACTCCATGCTGGTAGCATATCACTCACATACTACCCCAACTTTAATATCCCTTTAAGGGATAATAATCTCCACAACTGTCTCAAGATACAGTTTCAGATTTTAGGAGCACCCATGTTACCAAACTCATACATGGTCACTCTTCACCATCAGATTGCTTACCGAATTCAAGATCATGCTCTTTATCTTCCTATTCCCGGTCATTCTGGAGATACAATTTTCATCAAGGCAGAAAGGGAAGATGAAGTCCCTACTATCATCCAAATTCCCAAACAACTGCCTAGAGAAAAGCTCAAAGAAATCATGCCACTTGAATGGATAACCAATTATGAGAAAGCTTTCCAAAACACCACTCCAGTCATTGCTTCTTACACCAAGTATGAAAAAGGAATGGATGGTTATATAAAAACAATTTATAGACCAATCTCCGACTCAAAATCCTCCTCCAGTACTCCTCCAATTTTCCAAGCACTTATGATCAGACCAATTACCACGGAAGATGACATTCCCATCTATAGTTTCGACACTGATGGATCCCCAGTATATACTGACAAAATCAATGGTCACTTTATTTGGGATGTTGATCCCGACATGTGCGATGCAGATTGCGAATGTAGAAATTGTATGAAGATCTACAAAACTCCTTGTAAACCTTCACGCAAACCTCGCAGACCTGATGACCCAAATAGCCATTGGATAGGTTTACGACCTATCAAAAACAAACCATTACCCATCTATGACAGGACTTTACAAATCTTGGAATCTAAAGGACTCTTGTCTACGAAACCAGAAATACCTATTTCATCTGTTCCATCCTTCCCTCCACCAATACCTTGTTACATGACCTCCAATTATGATCAAGACTTTCCTTCATTGGAACCCTCTTCCAACCCAGAAAAGAATCGGTTTTCCAGACCTTTTGTCCAAACTACTGAAGTTCTCCCTGATGGATCTTTGAAGCATCCTTCACAGGCTGAATAGGTTCTCAACTGGCAATATCATAATGCCAGAATTCAGAATAGAGTATTGAACTCTATTGACCAAAAGATTGACCAAGTTGCTCATCATGTCTCCTAACATGGTCATCGTCTCCAAAACCTAGATGCAGTTTTCAAAGACCTGTTTACTAACCTTTAATCCAGAATCTCCAAATTAGATGCTGATCTTCACCGATATATCAATCATGGATATTTCGGTCCAGAATTTGACAGAAAAGAAAAAGAAATTAGACAACTCAAGGAACAACTGGAGCAAATGAACAGAGATCATCTAAACACTGCACCACCTCCATATGTGCCAAAACCATACCCTTCCATTCAATCCCTGATCTTCCCTGAGTCTCCTCCGTACTCGCCTTCAACCAAACCTCCTGATTCTTCCCACTACTTCAAATCAACTGGAGAACTTTTCCGGAAGTATCCTCATTTATCCTCTCCACCCAAGAAGCCAACCACAAGGTCCTCGTCTTCACGTAAGGACAAACAACCCAAGTCAAACCAAGTCAAACCAGTGTTTTACACTTCTCTACAAATTTCCTCATCCTCAGAACCTGATACAGGATCAGCTACCAGTGACTCTTCCCAATCCTCTTGAGACACTACTCCTGTCACACCTTCATATCGATCTGTCTCAGATACGGTTACCGACTTGACACAAGTCTTTATGGCTTCCTGAACAGATCCTCAACCATCCACTCAGACTTATGATTCTCCTGATGAAGCATCAACTGGACTGACACCTTTCGTTGAAGAACCTCAAGAGAATATCGTCCCTAACCAGGCTTGAAGCTCCAGACCAACTAATGGTCCCTGGTTTAATTTGGACGATTCATCCCTAGACTCTTGGAGAAAGAAAATTTCTGAAATGAGTGCATGGCTTGATCTACAAATGGCAAAATCAGAGCAGAACCTTGAAACAATTTTGAGAGAATTTGTTTCTAGGTTCACCGGTTCCCTTAGAGATTGGTACCAAGCCCTTGGGGAATATCAACAATTGCAATTTTTCAGACCACCCTTTACTTCCCAAGCAATGGGTATCATCTTCAGAGAATTTCTTGGCGACCCTGACCAGTTTTACAACCAAGCCAGACAAGAATTTTTTGAAATGTGTTGATGTTCCCTCCGGAAAAAAGATATTGAATTCCACTACAAACGGATGTCCGGCCGATATCACATTCTTGGTGGAATCAATGACCAAAGCCTCAAACATGTTTATGTCAATTCACTTCCTGTTGAACTCCAAGATGAGCTACAACGACGAATAGCTCATGTTTACTATGATATAACTTTGGGAGAAATCCACATGTTTACCTTGAGTGCCCTGGAAAAGCTTTGTGCAACACAAAAGGTCTTTTCCAAGATGCTAAAAGAAGGAAAGAAATACGAATCACAATGCAGAAGACTGTCGCACCAGATCAAATGCAAGTCCGCAGACATGTGTACCTGTAAGCCCAAAAAGAAACACCACTTTCACTCTTTCAAACGGAAGAAAAACAAAAAGTTCAAATACTGCAGAAAGAAAGCTATGAGGGGATGGAATAAATCCCAGAGGTGCTACGTCTGTGGAAAAGGAGGACATTATGCCAAAAAATGTCCTAACAAGAAAGCAAAGTCAGCCAAACTGGTCCAACAGCTGTAGCAAATTGCAAATGAAGTCCCATCTGACATAGATATTGAATCCATCTTCTCAGAACAAGAAGGCATTGATAAAAATACTACCTTTGTGCTTCAAGACTCAGATTCTATTTCCAACTCCGATTATTTTGACTCTTCAGATTCTGATACGATTCAGAACTCTTATCAAGCAGTAAGGATTGACTCTCAACCAGGCCCTCAAGTCTCAATCCAGATCCTGTCTGAAAAATATGCCAAACCAATTGAAGCTATTGCATACTTTGACACTGGCTCACACAACACCATGATAAACCCTAAAATCCTTCCTCCCAATGCCTGGAAGTCCCATGTCCGCTATTTTAAAGCAGCTGATGGTCAAATATTTGTTACTAATCTGATTTCCAAAAATAAGATTGGTATCAAGATTTTCCCATCATACACCCTCTGGGTTTATGTCATCGAAACACCATTACCAAACAAAGATATCCTGATTGGTTGGGATGTCTACTGCCAGTGCAAATCTCTCCGGATCCTCCCCACTGGAATCAAATATAAAAGAGATTTTAAGCCCTTTTCTAACATACCAAAGATCTTTCCACTATCTGAAATCCAACCCTCATTCTAACATGTGAAACAAAAATTGCTACAATTTTGTGCCAACAGTCATGCTGATTTCAAGCATCCATCACCCCTATGGAAGAATCCAGATTTCTTTATTAAGCTACCCTTCAAGCTTAATGAGGAGGCCAATCCTACAAAAGCCTATCACACTGGGATGACTCCCTCTGATCTTAAGATGGCCAATGAAGAATGTGACGAACTTCTTCGACAAGGCTTATTAGAGCCAACTTCCTCACCATGGGCATGTCAAGCTTTTTATGTTGAAAAGCGTTCAGAACAAGTCCGAGGTAAAAAGAGGCTAGTCGTTGACTACAAACCACTCAACCATTTCCTCCGGGATGACAAATTTTCAGTCCCTAAACCCAATACACTATTTTCGCAACTCCCTGGAGCCTCCATCTTTTCAATGTTTGATCTCAAAGGTACAAGTTGGCAAATAGGCATTCATCCTGATGAACGATACAAAACAGCTTTCTGTCTTTCGAACGCCCAATACCAATGGACGGTTCTACCGTTTGGTTTGAAAACTACCCCCTCATTATTTCAGAAAACCATCACTAGAATCTTTCAGCCTATTCTCTATTCTACCCTACTCTACATTGATGATATCTTGATGTTCTCTTCCAATGAAGATTCTCACAATAGACTCCTCCAACAATTCCATAGATTGATTGATAAATATGGTATCATGCTCTCTGAAAAGAAAAGTATGATCGGCCGTCCAGACATAGAATTCCTTGGAATGCACATTTCCAATGGTCAATACCATCCTGGTCCTCACCTAGCTCAACAGCTGTTACGATTTCCTGATTCAAACTTGACTCACAAACAAATCTAGCAATTCTCTTGGCATAGTCAATTTTGTCAGAGATTTTATACCTCAGGTGAGCCACCATACTTTAGCCCTTTCAGCCCTCTTAAAAAAGAATCCTCCGCCCTGGAGTTCATGTCATACAGATGCAGTGATTAAACTCAAAGAAATAGCACAGTCTCCACCGGCCCTCACTATTCCATCCACTGGTCAACTCATCTTTCAGACTGATGCTAGTGACAACGTTTGAAATTTCCCTTAAGTAGTAGTGAAATATACCTAGAGGGGGGGGTGAATAGGTATAGGCTCCAAATTCTTCCAATTTAAAAATAATGCGGAATATGTCAATGAAATTACACACTTGATTATATTTGACAAATTAATTGATTTCACTTATACAAGAGTTAATCAATTTACAAGATATGCAATCAATGAAAGATATGGAAGATAAAGAAAAGTAAAAACAAAAATGAACACAAGTGTTTTAATGTGGTAAAACCTCAAAGAGGAAACATCCACGGGTTGATACCACAACCACCGGCAAAGCAATCCACTATGTGAAAAAGGACTTACACACTCAAGCTGTCACTCATGATATCCGCTCAAGCTATCAACTCCTAATCTACCCTCGGGCTAGTGAATCACCAAGCCTACTTCCTATCCGAGATGTATCCTACACCTCTAGAAAGCAACTTCCTATCCAAGACGCTCACGTCTCTAGGAAGATTTCTTGCTTGCCTATCCGGATCCTCCCGACCCTAGACAAGACTTCCTTGCTTGATTATCCAAGTCCTCCCGACTCTAATCAAGACTTCCTTGCTCTATCCACAAAGCTTCACTCACTTTACTAGAGACTTCAACCTAATGCAAGGCTATGATCTAAAGTGATGCAAGTGATGCAAACACAAACAAATTAAGCTAGATGATCAATCAAGCAAAATGTACATGTTCAATGATAAACTAGAATATGCTTTCAATACACAAACACAAGATTATCTAGAAATCAAGACATGCAAATCAATAAGAACAAAGGAATGAATATTCAATTTATCACACTAAAAACCTAGTTCTTAGATCATGAAATAAAATCTAGAAAATAATATGAGACATATCATATATTCATTTTCTAGAATCAATTTCACACAAAATCAAGTTTAGCACATATATGTTCAAAACAAATCACAAAGCTAAATCTCAATTAACAAATGATCAAACAACCCTAGCATGTGATCTAACATACTTCTCAACAAATTTCATCAATCAAATAGTAAGAATCAAGAGATGATCAAAGATGAAATTGAAAAAGAAGAAGTTGAACTAACAACCTTGACCTCGGACTGAAAATGGATCAGCTGAGAAAAATGGCAAAGTCAGATGCCTCTGGAAATGCTTGGGGTTTGTAGCTCTCTTCAAGACCAACAATTTCGGTTTTTGAATCAATTGATTTCGAGTTCGTATGAGAGAGATATGATCAAAATAAGAAAACGAAAATAAGAAGAAATTCTGCAGAAATCTCAAAGTGTTCTTGAATTCTTCAACAAGTGTGGAGGGAAGGAGATGAGTTTAAAAGGAGGAGAGAGAGAGATTTTTCAAGCAAATCAGAGTGTACCACGTCACCTCCCCGTGGGGGGCGCGTGGGCTACACGGGAGCAGAGGGCTCCCTTGGCCGTGGGGCCCACGGCCTCCCTCACGGCCAAGCCTTGTGGCCACACGCTCTCCAGACTTCTCTCGCGCGCTCCTTCGGTTCTTCAACCCATATCTTGGGTATCCGAACTCCGATTTTGAATCCGTTTTCAGATTACGAACCATGACTCCCTCACGCACGACGATGACTACACAACTTTGAAAAATGGTTGAGAAATCATCTCAGAAACCAACGATGAAGTCAACTCAACGAATGAGAACGAAAAGTAGCATAGTCACATTGTTTGGACTCGAAACCTTATGAATGAGTAACCGAAATGAACGGAACTCAATAAGGCATTAAATAAGAACATGTTCAAGTCCTAAACACAGAATACACAAACAAATAAACACATATTCACACAAGCATGCCATATCAAAGAGATAGTCACAAAGCATGCAATTTCACAATTTTTGTCAATACAAGATCAATGCATGAGCATACTATGAAGTGTGTGAAAGTGTTATACAAAATGTTTGAACCACGATGCAGGGACACACATGTATGAATTGTGTGTGTGTGCGCTAACGCCTTGCAAGAGGATAGAAGTCAAGATATATCTTTGACGTTTTTCACCTCTTGAAGACGACTTTTGCACTAGACATTGCTTCTTCATCTTTTAAGCTTCCTTTCTTCAAAGAACATCTTAAGCAATAACTAATACAAACATAGAGTGTTTTGCAATGGAATCAAGCCAATACAAATCATAAACCTTACAACTTTTGGGGAGCCGTCCTGATTGAAGAGAAAGAAGGACAAAAAAGATACTGTGGTCATGTAAGAGGACAATTCAAAGATGCCCAACAACACTACCACACGATCTACAAGGAAATCCTTGTGGTCAAATATGGGATCCAAAAGTTTGATTTCCACCTTAGGATAAAAAACTTTATTGTTGAAATGGACAACTCATCCTTCCCAAAAATCCTCGAGTTCCGAAATAAGATTCCTCCTAATCCTCAACTGTTGAGATTGAAAGATCGGTTTTCCAGATATGACTTAACTGTTAAGCACATGAAGGGACACCATAATATAATCACAGATATGCTCTCTAGACCACCACCAGTTCACCTCATCACACCTTCCGGTCGAGTCCCTCTCATTTTCATGGCAACCTCAGCATCATCCTCTTCATCATCTTCACCACCTCTTACAGCTCTCACTGAAATGACATACCCTCCAGAGCTTCTTGAGTCACTCCCTCCAAATCATCAACCTTCTCTTGCTCAAATACAGAACTTTGCCAAATCCCATCTCCCGATTTACCTGTCACAGATCCAAGCTCAAAGATGTCGACATGACCTCACCAATCCTACTAGACCCTTTCTTGATCCTTTTCTTATGCCACCATTTTATTATTTCTCACCTCAAGTCCTATGGTTTCTGTGGTGTTTATCAGTTGTTCACCATCATGCCATTGTTTTCCCTCTTTAAGCCCTGTACGTCCACCTCCATGACCCTTCTCAACAGACCTCTCTTTTGTGGACCTTCTTACAGTGGTTTGACTCCTTAACACACTGGAAAAATGAGCTCACCAAACTCATGGACCAATATAATTTGTGGACGCTTAACTATGAATCAGCCTCTTCGGTATCATGTATATGGATCCTTCACAGACCCTACCATTATAATCCCCACAAAAGGCTTCTATGGACTTCGAACATCAGCTACGAATGGCATACCACCTATGACTACCGAAAATCCTACCCAAATAACCTCCAGATATCTCTCCTCCACTTCCTATATGACGTCAATGGCGTCTCTACTAATGAGCATTTCATCCTGCTAGAGATACCCAGAGACTCTTCTCAAACCTGGCATCCTTTTCAAGATTCTGTCCCACTTTATTCACAGGACCCAATGGCTCTTGACACTTGGCCTTGCTTTTTATGTGGAGCCCTCGACTTAGATAATAAAGATCACGCCTACTGCAACTTGGGCAGCCCTTGATCTCCTCCTTATCTGTTTACTGTGTACTTTAATAATTATGCTATTATAATATATATTATATTATAAAATAATATATATAATATATATTAGAGTAAATTGCAACCATGCAACCAACTTCCCTAAGGTTTGCTCTTAGACAGCCAGAAATTACTTTTCTATTTATTGACAATCGTCTCCGCTCCAGTTAATCAACATCCGTTAATTCTATGTATTGACTGTTAGTTTAAGGGCATTTGGTACTTTCAGAAATAAGTATGATTAGTGGACTGTACACATCACATCAACAGTGTACATTTAATGCATGGCAAAATTACATATAATAAAATAATAATTTTTGATTTTTTTTTTTAAGTATTTCTTGCCCATTGATCTGGCAAATGCAATTTTAGGCAATCCAAACACAATTGGAATTTTTAATTAATTTTCTTTAATTGGAATTTATTAAAACTTGAAGGATATTTTTATTCATAAAACAAAATATCATTCAATCATCCACATCCAGACCTAGCCACCTACAACCAAGGAATAAAATATCTGTATCGGCATCAATATCAAGCTTCTAAATTTATGGATATATCGGGGATATTATCGATATCGGTGGATATTCGGTAAAAAATTAAAAAAATGATGGATATTTACATCTAAAGTTAGAAATTTTTTGTGAAACTTTAGGACAAGCTTAAACAAGTAATTATACATCAAATGAATCATATTTCAACAATAAATTAGCATAGTTATGAGTTTATTATAAATTATAACATAGATAGAGTCTGTATATAATTTTTAAAATTGAGTATTTAATAGAATAATATTTTGTTTCACTTTTACAATATTATATACAATATAAAGAGATTAAATATTTAATAAACAAAATTATCATTAAAAAATATATATAGTTCCATAATTCCAAGATTCTATCTTAAATCATAATTCATACATAATAATACATTGCATCTCTGAAATTTAAAACCAAAATGAATTCCTTGCTAGTTCAAATACATAAGATACATTTCTTATCTTGATTCGAACAAATTTTCCCAGGAAAATGTGCTAGCATAGTTTTCAAGGTAGGTATTAATATGCCACACGTATGTTGCTTAATCTCTTTCAACTGATCCATGAATTGGGTAGTTTGGATTTACTTAACTTGGTGGATATTGTTGATCTGCATGCATATGTATTGCATATGGCATTTGTGGAGAAGGATAATCAAATATATTGCAGCCACCATAACTACCATAATATGGTACATAAGAACCTGACCTTATCTGTGAATCACCCAAAGAACTATTTTCTGTGTCTATACTCATTGAGGAGAGAGTCATATTAAAATAATCTTCATCAATTTGACTTGTTCCTCCATGTTGTCTATCACGATTTTGATCAAAATTACCTCCATGAGCATCCCAACATGCAGCACTAGCATTCCAACCTGTTACACCAGCATCCCAACCTCCGGCACGAACATCCTAACTTGTTGCACCAATATCCCAATCTCTTGCACCAGAATCCCATCATCTCCATCATCTCCATCATCTTCATCATCTTTTCCTCCACTATTTCCATTAGAGGTATGTTGGTCATCAGAAGAGCTGCTAACAGTAACTCCACGATCTACACCAACTTATTCTCTAATCACTTGTTCAACATTTATTCTCATGTCTCGAGCATGAGAAGCAATTTATGGATCAGGATTTCTCTCATCATCATCCAAATAGGCAGGTCTAACCTAGTCAAAAAAAGGATTCTCATTATCATCCCCTACTTCAGCAACTACTTGAAGTAGATCCATAAAATCAGTTTCATCTACTTTATCTTTTTCAGCTACCATATCCCTAAGTTTCAACTTCATATTATAATAACATTAAACATGTTGTTCAAGCTTAGAATAGGCAAGACGGTTTCTTTGTTTTGTGTGGATTAAAGCAAATGTGGACCAATTTCTTTCGCATGCAAAAGATGATGCTGTTTGTGACAGTATGAGAACTGCTATTGCACACAATAATGGAGCACAATTTCCATACATTACCCACCAATCAGCTACAATAAAAATTATTAAGTATTATAAGTATGAATACCATTTCAATGATATTATTATTTATTATTATTACATAGATTTTTCTAATAAAACTTATATACCCGGTTGCATTTTGCTTCTAGCTGTCATGGCTGCTCGTTCACCAAAACTTTTCTTTTCATCCTTAAAGTATATGAGCTACATTCATGACTCATGAGATCAGTATGTAAATAATATATATAAATATGAGTATATGACACAATACTCCCATGCAAAGAAGTTATAATATTGGAATTATAAAATTGATTGTAAGTTGTAACCTTTTACCTCATTTCCAAAATTAGCAATCCCTGCAGCTTCAGGGTCTAACTGCGTATAGATAATATATACGGCTTTCAAAAGATCTACTACTCGTTGTCCAGAGCCTTAACTTGAGCATTGAACAAGTGCGTAAGGCTCCTTTGGGCCATGGCCACAACGAAACAATAAGGCAAGGCAATTATCCCCAATATTATCTCTATATTAGTACTTTGGGTTCAAATAGTAAGCTAGAAGAATAAAAAATATTAATTATAGTATAAATAACTAAATACTATACTAAATATTAATTATGAATGACAAACAATCCAAAATAAAATTTACTTGTAGCATGTAGTGAGTGATTAAGCATTTTATCCCACCAGTTTTGTATAATATTTAGAATCCATTTAGTATTTCCTCTTTGCTGTTTTACTGCATCTTTCATCACACGCATTAAGTCATATAAGATAGGCATAGTGGGTACAACTTCGATATCAACCAACATCTCAGAACGTGGTATAGTGGCTCATATATTTTAACAAAAGCCACATTATCCCAAAACTCTGAATCTAAAATAAGCCGTTCTATTCTTTTTCCATTTACGATTCGACTCAATCAATTTGTAGCCCATGCATCACTGGTAAATAGATGTTTCAAACTTGTCTTCTTTTTTTTTCTTTTTTCAAAAGACTATCAAGGGCAATATAATTAGTCGCAAATTGAGTTGCACTAGGTCGCACTATCTCCCTTTTACAAACCTCCCTCGTTTGCGATAGTAACCATCCATGATTATTTATAAAGTTTGTCATATTCCTAGCATCATGAATGATACGTGCAACAATATCCTTATTTCCAATATCCTCAAAAATCAAATCTATATAATGTGCTGCACAAGGAGTCCAAAATAAAGAATATTTTTTCATCAATTTTTTACCTGCTTTCACAAATGCAGAGCCGTAGTCAGTGACAATTTGCACGACGTTCTTCTCACCGACCTCTTTCACCACATATTTGAGCAATCCATAAATATACTGATGATCTTTAATTTTGTCAGATGTGTCAACAGATTTTAGGAAAATTGTGTGATCTTTACAATATACCATAAAATTAATTATTGACAATCTTGTCGGTACCATCCACCCATCACACATTATGGTGCAACCATATTTCTACTTCAGTAATTATTCTATTCACTATTGTCTTAGAACATTTTATAAATTTGTTAATGCTTCTTTTAAAATAATTTTCAATATAGATTATTTGAACAATAATTTAAGTGTTTAAGATTAATTATTTTAAAAAATAATAATTTGCAAAATATCCTTGGATTTCGGGATGAAATTCACAATATTTCGGGAGTATCGGGAGATTTTTATGGATATTTTGAAATCGACCAGATATTTGCTAGATATTGGATTACCCTTGTTTCGATATCGCTCCCTCCAAAATATGGATATATCGATTTTAAGTTCCTTGCCTACAACAAGGCCTATTTTTATAATTTTTTCTTTTTCTATAAATCAAAGTAGGTGATGACAAGTGACAACTAACTTAACAACCGAGGACAAGGTCTCTTTTTATATATATTTTTTTTTCTTATTCCATAAGTCAGTTGGTGATGACAAGTGACAACTGATTTATGGGTAATTGAGTCATTTTACAAATTTAACATAATTAATGTTTAGAGTTAATTGATGTTGACTAATTGGAGGGGAGGTGATTGTCGATAAATGGAAAAGTTATTTCTAGTTGTCTAAGAGTAAACCTTAGAGAGGTTGGTTGCAATTTGCTCTATATATTATTATATCATAATTCTTATTATATAATATATATATATATATATATATAATATTCGGTAAACCGGGTGACTACTGACTTTTGCACCTAGAGTATAAATCTATCTCAACTCTTCTTCAACAAGTATCAAGGCTCTGATACCAAAACGGAGAATCAACAAATATAACAGAATGCACAAAACAATATGTAGAAAATAATAAAACATGAAATTGAAATGAATTCCGACTCGAATAATAGAAAATAAAATGAACATAAACTTACTGTAGTCAGTATTAGTCTGACAACAATGAAGATATACAGAAATAAGTCGCACACTTTTATTAACTTCAAACTTTTTACAATGGAGAGAAGGTTTAGAGAGGAAGGTTGGAGAGGAAGATTACAAAGTAGTACAAAGTAGAAGGAAACTCAAAAACAGAACCTGCCATCTCCAACAGAGAAATGTCTCTTAAATAGAAAAACTAAGTAACCATGGTAAGGATAACAAAGGTTATCCTGACTCTGGTTAAGAGATAATGATGGCACTAGTACCAACTTCACATGGGGAATCATTTCTGGTGATAATAGTTGGATGCTGAGTCATGGTTCATGAGCATCTGTTGATAGTCATGAGTAAGTGCTTCACTTGATTACTTTTGTCAACTTCAGCTACCGACACTTTTTTTTTTTTTTTGTCTGCCGACACTGGGTTGATAGTGGATGAGTCATGATTATAGTTGCTGAAAGTAGGATGGGTGCTAATAATGGATTCCATGTTCTCTAAGAATAAGTCTGGTGAATTCTATGGGGTCAAAGCCCCTGATATTGGGATAAGTCGTGGCCGAAGGTGTTCCCACACTGTTGTTGAGAATAACTGTTTCTTTTTGTGGGATCATCTTCGTTGAGGAAATCATCATGATCATCTAAATCCGAGTCTTTTTGAGATATAACAGCCATAGTTTTCCTCATTTCATCAGCGATGGCTAGGAGTTCTTTAGGAGTTTTTGCAGCTACAATTCTGGCCTGATTCTAGGATTTTGCCATTAAGAATTGAGATTGGTCTTTGCTTGTGTTGTAGAAATTGGGGTTCTCGTTGAACCATTTTGTAACTTTGTTTTTTTCATGGTCAGCCATATTCATGCCACTCCACCATTTGATCTTTGTTTGTCTTCCAAAATAAGGAACGTTGACATTGCCTATAAGTTGCTCTTGAATCTTATAGTCAAGCATCAAAATCCAAGTGAGACTGAAGATCCTGAAAAAGATTAATAAGTTTGGAATAAAATCCCAATCTTTGGGTTTATCAATATGAGTGACCCAATATTGATAACCTTCTTTGATAATGGTTGGAAGGAAATCAATATTTGGTCCATATTTGTCCTACCATTCTAAAAACCAAAACGGAATATCAAGGGGAAAATCTTTGTCAAAGTAGATAAACCAGGACAAAGAGTTTCCTGGGTTTTGGCCATACAAGACATATGTCCAAGCATCAATATAATCCCAATAAGAAAACTCAGAGATATGAAAAGGTCTTGAAAATCTTCTTTTCTTGTTTGGGTCATTATCCCATTGCTCCAGGGTAATACTTTTACAAAACTTTATTTTTCTGAAAATCAATTTTTTCGTGTCAATTTTGTCAAAAACGTATGAAATATAGATTGAATCTGTATCAACAAGAATGAATTCATAAAAAACATGTCTTTTTAATATGTCTTCAGGAATCCTACAAAACAGTGGATCAATGATTGCATCCGCCAGTTTTTTAGGTTCCTTGAAATAAGTCTCAAGTAATAATGGGGTTTCTACTACAAAGAATTGTCAAAGTAGGGTTTTTCATGATAATGATAAGTCGGGTTATTGACTTTAGGGAATGGTGATGATGTGGAAGGAGCATAAGCCTTTTGTTTTTCAATTATCTTATCTTGTTTTGCTGAATGTGGGCTAATATGGGAAGATGCTACGGTTTTAAAGGATGATGAGTCTGATTTTAAAGGGGAGAAACTATTTGTTATTTGTAGTGGGGTTGATAAGGTGGGCCTTGGTGGTGAGGATTGGGTTGTAATGGCTAAATAGCTGGATGCAATAGAGTATTTATCTTTGTGGCTGGGTTTTCTTTCTAGACTGGACCTTTGTTCATCATAAGTCACAATAGCGGCAGTGTTGTTGCCATGATAAGTCACCAGAGCACTATTCTTACTTGATAAGTCATTTGATAAGTCAGGCCTGAATCCAGTCATAGTGGGCCTGAGGCCCGGTACCTTCTTTTTGCTGCTACTCATGGGCCACCCTGCAAAAATTCTTTAGTCAAGAAATCTGGTAGACTATTATCTGATCCTTTAATATGTTCAATGGTAAAATCAAATGCAGATAATAAGGTTTGCTATCTAGCAAATATTTGTTTAGAAGCAAGATTTTTAACATCATTTTTCAAAATGAATTTTGCTGATTGACAATCGACTTTCAAAATAAATTTTTGGTTGATTAGATCATCCTATAATTTTTGGATAGTGAGAACAATAGCCAAAATTTCTTTCTTGACAGTGGAGTACTTTTGTTGGGTATCATTCCAGACACCTGAAACGTATCTAACAAGGCATTCTTGGTTGTTGATAACCTGTTTTAAGATGCCACCATAACCAAGCTCAGAAGCATCACTTTCAACTATTTTAGGAGCAGTAGAATGACAAATAACAAGACATCGGAGACTTTTGACTTGGGTTTTTATCTTTTGGATAGCTAAGGTGTGCTCGTCGGTCCAAGGTGCTGGATTTTTCTTGAGTCTTTGAAAAAGAGGTTTGCAAATGATACGAAGTTGTTGACAGAAGTTAGCTATATAATTGAGACATCCTAGGAACCTTTGTAGCTGGGTTTTATCTTTGATGACATCTGAGAATTTATCAGCAAACTCAAGACTTCTTTAGATGGGTATAATAGTTCCTCTTTCGATGTTATGACCTAGGAATCAGATTTTTGTTTGGTACAAGACAATTTTGGGTACGGAGACAACTAGACCTTGGTGTTTGACTGTTTGGAGGAAAATATCTAAGTGCTTCCAGTGTTGGTCAATGTTATCGGAATAGATTAGGACATCATCTATATAGACAATAGAAAATTCAGTATAAAGGTTGAAAATCTCATTCATGATAGACTGGAATTCACTAGGGGCATTTTTTAGGCCAAAAGGCATAACATTCCACTCATATTGGCCAAAAGGCACAGTAAAAGCAGTTTTATAACGGTCCTTCTCATCTATCTGTATTTGCCAAAAACCTGACTTCATGTCAAATTTAGAAAAAATGTTAGAATTATAAAGTTTTTTCAATAAGTCAGATTTGTTAGGAATAGGATACTGAATCCATTGAAGAGCATCATTCAGAGATTTATAGTTGATGACCAGTCTGAGGACTCCTCTTTCGATCTCTGCATTCTTTTGTACATAAAAAGCTGGACAACTCCATGGGGATTTAGAAGTCCTAATCAGACCTTTTTGTAATAAGTCAGCAATTTCCTTTTTGCAATGTTCAAGGAGGGATGGGGACATTTGGATAGGCCTAGCCTTGTTGGGAATTCCTCTTTCGAAGAATTCTTTGTTGTAAGGAAGGGAAACTATATGTCTTTTTATGTTCCAGAAATCATTTGGAAAAGAGGAGCAAACTTCTCTTTCGAGTTTCTGTTGAAGGTTTGGATTTTTTGTCGAAGTTTGGGATCTTCTAGGTGTTTCTTTTGCCTTTCAAAATGTAGGTCATCTTTTAGAAAAGATAAATATTGGCAATTTGTTGTTCTAGGAAGACTGATTTGTTTTTTAGGGCATTTAGGTCTTAAATGAGGACAGGGAAAGTGAAAGGGAAAAGTATTTCTTTTTCTAGATATTCTGAAATAAGTCCTTCTGAGGTAACCTTAAAGGGAGATATAAGATGGATGAAGGGTAATCCTAGAATTACGTTTTGGGAAAGGTTTTTGACCATGAGCAAACTAGTGTTGTAACAGACTCCGCTATTGCAGACTTTAGCATTGGTCAATTTGTATTGTATGCTAAGCTGCTGTTTATTGGCACCATAAAGAGTTTCTGTGGTTTTTTTGAAGTGTTTGGTGGGAATAAGGGCCTCCCTCATGCAGTTGAGATCAACTCCTGTGTCGATCAATATGTTGACTCTGAGATGGAAGTTGGAAGAGACACGTATGTCTACCTCCGTATACCACTTCTGGATCCTGATTTCTCTAACAATGGAGGTTTCTTGTTGTTGGATAAGATTAGAATGGAGGAGACTAGCCAATTCATGATTGGATTGATCTCCTTCTTGTGCCTTTTCTTTTGATTCATAAGAACTCTTGAAACTGTTTTGTTTGGAAGACTTTTCTTTTGCCTTTGAAGAATGTTCTAGCAATTGTGTTTAGAGTTTTTGGGTAGTGAGCTTCAAGCCTTTTATTTCTTCTTTGACTAGGTTGATTTCTTTTTGTAAGTCAGGGATGGTTACTTTTCTTTATTTAGGGGAAAATAGTTTCATGACATTTTCTTTGAAATCTGGAATAGCTGGGTCTTTTTGGCTGGTTGAAGGTTTATTGGCTTCTTGGGTGGATATTTTCTCCTGGATTTGTTTGATGTAGTTTGCTTTGAGAATAGGGTCACTGATACTATCGATCATACTAATGAGCATGGAATAGTCAGATTGATCCAAGACATTGACTTGGTTGCAGAGACAGGCTTGAATATGATCTGATTCTAGTTGCGTTAAAGCTTATATGCTGGATTGGCCAAGGATTAGGAGCTCCTCTTCCGAACTTGATGAATCTTCACAGAAATCTGAGGTATACTGTTGTTCGAAGATCACCTGGATAAGTCTGTCTTTGAATTCTTCTTCAATGTTTAAAGACTTGATTTTTTTTTTTAAGGTCAGGGCATTTGTTGGCAAAATGTCCCCTTTTTCCGCATCCATAACAGGTTTTGGAGTTTCTTGCAAAGGACCTCCGAAAAGGTTTCTTGCCTTTCTTGTATGTTTTCTCTTTCCTGTTTGGTTTGTCTCTACCAGTGCGCTTCTTCCTTTTGGGGGGTTGATAATTAGATTTGTGAGATTTACGATTTTTGTGGCTTGGGAGCTTATCAAATCCGAATTGTTCACCCCATGAGCCAAGTTCTCTTCTGGTGGTTAATTTATGCTGTTTTAATTGGCTTTTGAGTCTGATATCATTACATAGTTGTAAGGCGACAACGTTGATTATTGCAATGATTTCTCCATAAGTCCATGTTTCTAAGTCGATTTGGGACCAGTCTGAACTAGCCATCTGTTCCCTTATCTTGTCTCGGACTTTGTTGGCAAAAAGGGATGGTAGACCTGATATAAACTTTTCTTTCCAATATGCTTTGGCATTGTCTTCTCTTTGTAATACCCTGGTTAAAAATATGTCTTTATACCACTTGAAGTCGCTCAACTTCTTACACTTCAAGTTTTGGAGTTTGGAATAGTCTTTATCTTGGAATCGATTTGGATTTCCGATAAAATGTAGAACGATAGTATAACAAAGCACATTTATACCATCAGGCTGAGAGGTGGTGGTAGTAGTAGTGGGAAGGAAAGAACCTGGGCTGGTAGATGTAGAGGGAACTGATATGGTTTTTGTGTGGTTAATAATGTTGACTCTGGCTGCCGAAGATAGGGTATGTGTCCACCATCCAAGCAATTGACCCTTAAAACCACCGGTTAGTGCTGTGACGGCATCAGCATGAGCCATGCTTTGTTTCTTGATGTAAATATAGCCAACAGTGTGGATTTGCCTGACGATGGTCATAATTTGGTACTCTGATAGGCCATCAATATTAAATTGATAACAAGCATTGCCACTGTATGCTCTATAGGGAACAGTTTCTTCATATTGTAGGTCAGGTGGTGTAGGCTTTGGATAATACGGTTTTGTACCGTGATAAAATCGGGTATAGCTATTATTGTCAGCCGTATTTTGGTTGGTTAATTTGTATATCATTTGGTCAAAGTCTTTTGTAGGCTCACTATTGTTGGGTTCTGAGGAAGTGTCAATATATGTGTTTAGGGTTTGGACTTCTGGTTGGGATCGGGTCTGGTTTTCTGGTTTAGGAATTTGGGTTTGTAATAGTCTTTCTTTTAGGAGTTTCAGAAGTTCTTCTGTGTCAAGAAGGTTGTGGCTATCAAAACATTTCTCAATTTCTGTGGTGTTAGGAAACAAGAGGACACCGGGTTGATACGATGACTGGGGATCTTGGGATATGCTTTCAGAGGCAGATTTGGTCAGAACTTGGTATTGGTTGATCTCAATTCTGTCGAGCTGGTCTCCAACAGTTCTTAGATAGGCATTCGAGTAATTGTTCTGCTTCATGACTATTCCCAACTGTTGTGAGGAAGCTGGAACAGTGTTGGACAGGGATGAGTCAATAAGGATGTAAGGGGAGCAGGTCATGGTTTCAGACGCTCCTGGAACCTCTGAGTCTTCATTCTCCATCTCTATTTCACATGTCTGTGGAGGAGGATGGGAAATTGTCTCTTCCCCTCTCCTGGTCTTATAAATCCTGAATGTTGATCGATCCATGACAAGGCATTGCCATTCATTCTCTATGCTTTTTCTGGTAGTATACCATTCAAAGAAGGGTATGCTCTTGTTAAGGGTTCTGACATTCTGGAGCCACCTTATCCTGAACTGGTAACGCTTTTTCTGGCTATAACTGAATTCATATTTGGTTCTGGATTCATGGCTAAGATAATTGACCACTCCTAAATGAGCACCCGCAATAGTACGGAGCCGTAGGAGTAGTAAAATGATGAATAGAATTCATCCCACAAGGATTGATGTATTGAATACCACAATTGATTGATTTAATTACTATCAAGACAAGCAAGGATTTGATGATGAAATTTCACTACTTAATTTTTACTAAATTAAACATAAAACTAAAATGCAATAATTGAAATTGAACAAGTAAACAAACTAAAGCAAAGTCAAACACAAGCAAGAGATTAAATTACTTATGGGAAATTAGGCTAAGACCATGAATCCACCTATCCAATTCTCATCAATTTTAGGCACATCATTAAGGTAAAGTATGCAAGTGTGTGTAGATTCGTGACACCCTAAATTTGTCTCTAACCTCTCTCAAGTGATAAAGACAACATTTATATGCACCAACAACCTATTTCTCAATCGTTATCCGAACTACATATAAATTTATTAAGTTTCATGGCACACAAATTGAATCCTAGAGGCTAGCATCGCATATTTCTATCTTACTAACCTCTATCACACATTTCATCGAGCACGTTGTGTGCTTCTCCTCTCGGTACTTCACACAACAACCAAACAATTATTAAATGCTAGCTAGACATTCAATAATGATTAAGAACATGAAATGAGCATACACAACACAAGCAATAATGATAAAGTGATGGCCTTGATTAATAATTCATGGGAAAGGCTTCATCTTGGCCTTAGCCAAGGAAGTTTAGTTCATAGTACAATAAATGGCTACAAAATATGAGTAATAAGTACAAGCCATAATCAAAGATGAATAAATGTAAAGAGAGAAAGGATTAGAGTAAACTAATGTGAAGAACTCCTCCTCTTTTGCTTGGTTGTGCTAGACTACTTCTCTCCTTGACTTCTCTTGCTCCAAGATGTGGTTTTTATGGTGGGTTTTGGTGAGGAAATGAAGTGGTAAGGTGAGAAATGAGTTTGGGTGATGATTTGATGAAGGATGTGGGTGATTTGGTGAAGGATTTTGATGAAAGAAGTGTTCTTGGATGTTTGGAAGTGATTTGGAGGTGTTTGGAGCTCAAGGGTTGTGCAAGAGGTGGCTTGAACAAAGCTAAAATGAGGTGTTGATGGTGATTTTTGATGGTCACCAAGTCAATGATGTATTTTCGAATTGCTACAGTATATGAACAAGAACAATTTAAAGTAAGAAGAAATAACAAGCAATTACGTGGTAAAACTCCAATGGTTGGAGAAACATCCACGGATTGTTGCCTTAGCAGCGAAGCCAAATTCACTATCAAGAATGGTTACAAAAGTATTACACTTTTAATCTCTCTCTCACTCACTGTTTTTCACGTACCCCCTGTTCGTGAATAGAGGGGGTATTTATACATTTTGTTTTTAGGGTTTTAAGGTGGCCGCTAGGGTTTAGTGTTGTGGTCCCCAAGTCTTAAGCGGTTTCCTAGTCCTAATTAGATTATGTTTCCTCTTTCGGCTGAGTCCAATTCTGGACGAGATTCTTTCTCCTTTATTCGCGGGAGAACTGCTTGTTTCCTTTTTAAACTCTAATGGTCCACATCGTTGCTTATTGTGGACATGCTGGTCGTTGATTATGATTGGTATATGAGTGTGGGTGACTGTCTCATTGATTCTCGAGTATGTACGCCCGAGTGTGCCCGAGTATGACCGAGTGTGCCCGAATGAGATCTGCTGCCCAAGCTGATCGTCTTCGTTTGTGGTCGGACTACTTACTCTCTTTTCCGAGTAGGTTATCGTGGGGGTTTTTGCTCCATAAGTTGACTTATCTTGACTCCTGCTGGCCTGGCCTTTTATGGTGATGACGTGTCCTTCATGACTACTTTTACTTATAACATGAGGTATTTATAGTGTATGAAATTAGGGCACGAAAACCTAGACCAATTTCTGATGTGGCAGTACGGGCACTGTACGTAGGGCGCTTCTGTACAGCGCCTACACAGCGCCACTTTTCTGATCTCGCAAATCCTATTTTGGGCGATGTACGTAGGACGCTTTGTACAACGCCCCTTCTCAATTTTGGCTTCTTCAGGCTTGGGCGCTGTACGTAGAGCGCTTCTGTATAGCGCCCATTTTCTGTCTTCACTTCTTCAGGCCTGGAAAATTCCTCAAACTTGATGTTTTTGCCTCCCATTCTTCATTTATCTAAAATAAAGCCCTTAGAAGACCCGAAACCTGCACAAGCTTATTTAAACATTAATGTAAATAACTAAATACTCGAGGCGTGTTATCAATATAATAATCTAGAGGGGGGGTGAATAGATTTTAGCTATTATTACCCAATTTTCGCATACAAGTCAATATTACGAAAATGACCCTACTAGTCAAAAATACAAGCAAGTGTAATATAGTGCGGAATTAAAAATGACACTTGATGTATACGTGGAAACCCAACCACTGGGAAAAACCACGGGTTATATAGTGCGCCACACTCGGAACTAGAAATCACTAATTGAAATGAAGTTTACAACCTATGTAGATCTCGTCTAACAATCCGGTCTGCAACCCCTCACTTCTACCCAGCGGGCCTTTATTAGCAACCCTATTCCAATTTGCTTGAGGCCTAAGCACTCTTAGCCTCAAGTCTTAATTCTCTAAGAAGAGATTATGCAACCTATGTGAATATGTATGAATATTCAAATAACAAACAAGGCTAGGGAACCTTAGATGCTTATCTAGGATGATGAGATAATCAATTAAAATCAATCCTAGATATCAAGTGCTAAATGACATGTCATAATAGCTTAGATAAACATAGATTATAAAAACCTAGATATCTATCACAATACAACACTTAATCAATTCATCACAATTAATTCTCTAATCTTGTATTTATCATATGATCAAAACATACAAGTAAAATAAAGAGAATAGCTTGATAATAAAAATAATCAAATAAGATGAACTTAATCAAAATCTTACCAAGCAAGTTGTGATGATCCAAATCCAATCATGGATGCATTCTATATAGTAATAGAAGATGCAATATGAAATATGATGCAAAAGGGATTTGATTTGAGTGGTTAAAGGAGAGTTCTTTTAATGATTTTTCTCTTGAAAAATGTTCTAAGGAAAATATATGATATTTTTGACTCTCTTGGACGACCTAAAATCATAGAAGACTTTTTATAGGCAACTCTAGTAGAGTGAGGTCGTTTTGAAAAATCGCACCTGATTGGGCGTTGTGCGCTGGACGTCCAGCGCACCACCAGCGCATAGACCAATTTCATGGTGCGCTGGTGGACCAGCGCACGACCAGCGACAGACCACTGGGCGATCTGCGCTGGTCCGGCGCATGACAACCAGCACACAGCAGAGCCCACTCCTTTGAACCCAAAAACACATGCAAGGGTAAAAAGGTAAAACAAGATGCATCCTAAAAGCCTATCATGGTATGACATTAAAGACACAAGATGCAATCAATACTTATGCAAGAAGAGATGATATATGATCATGAATGCACATAATAACAACACATACACAACATACAAGAAAATGAATTAAGCATGAGATGTGAGTGTGTGTGTGCAACTAATCTCTTCAAAGCAAATTAAGCACATAGAAATTTACCTTTGGTGCTTATCAACTTTGAGGACATGAGAGGGTCTTGAGCTTGAATATCATTCACTTAATCTACCCTTACATAAAATCCCCAACACGTGGTTTGTCCACGAAATAAGCCAATTAAAATATGGGAATCCTTACAATTAAAAATACCGATTTTACCCAAAAAATGAAGGCAATTGATAGGTAAAACGGGGCTACATCAAGTGTAGAAATAGGCATTATCAATAATCTGCTATAAGAATTTCATAATTGATAGGGTTGGTATCAAGAACATTTATGGTTCTAATAATAGGTTCTATGTCAGGTATTTCTGTGAGGACTTGCGATGGAGTGGGAGAGCTTGGTCCTTCTTGGTCATATGTGTGGATAGGTTGAGCAACTTGTTCTGGAGTTTTATGGGCTCTGAAGATATGAGTGGGAATTTCCATAGGTGGTATTTCAATAGTAGTGGGAATAGGTGGACGTTTTTGTCTAGGTATCAGGTTTATGGGTTCAGATAATTCACTAGTACCTGGCTTGTATCTGTTTTCAAGGCTAGGTAATTGATTTCTAGTATTTGGATTGGGCCTATATTGGTATTGTTCTACTAAGCTGGGAATTTGGTTCCTGATATTAAGTCTGGATAGGCTAGATAGGGAATTTCTTGCTAATTGGAGTTCATCATCATAATTTGGGTTTCGTAATGAAGGCTCTCTGGATGATAGAGATCGGTCTCTGAAAGAGATTCAAAGAGTCCCATCTTGGTCTGATATACAATCTCTGAGATTTCTCATAGGAGGTCGATAAGTGGGCCTATCAGCATGTTCCTTCAACCAAGTTTCAGGGAAGTTGATATCTTCCCACTTAACTGGTGTAGGAACCATCAGGTTAACTGTAGGACAAGCATTATAACATATAGTTTGTCCAGCAGGAACAACAGGAGGAATATAACTAGGGATAAGTCCAGTGGTTAGTACACGATAATGAATTCTATAAATGAGTTTATAAGGGCTTGAACCCCTTAAAAACTGATAATTATGTGTCTGAATATCAATAGTAAGGCATTTTTCTTTATGCTCATCCAAATTTAAAGCAACAGTGAAATTTGGATAACATTGAAAATAAATAGGTCCATAAGTCAAACTGGTTTCAGCAATTCCTAAAATAGATTCTTTATAGTTGGTAATCCTTTTGTCACGAAATACTACTAGAAGGGAATTATTGAGACCAATCTTTGCTAAGGGTTTCAAACCAATTTGAACACTACCTATATGCAAATCATTATAACCAATCTTATGGTAATGGTTCAAGCTATTTTTATTCAACAAATTTGTGCTAAATGTATTGTTATGGAATTTGACATTAATCTCTTTAGTCTTTTGTCCTAAAATAGTCCTAAAATCTAGGGTTTTGCTTTTTCTATAAATGCTATACTGTTGAATATTAGGCAATTGCCAGTTTACTAAGTCCTTATCATCCCAATTTGTCTCATAATTTGCTATAGATTGACATGCAATACTGTTATTATCGTCAGGCTCTATTCCAGACCTAGAACTACTTGCAGACATGGTAAAGAAAAGACTAATATAGACTTAGACCTAGGTTTTGACTCACAGCTTGTCTGGAGATCTACCTAAGCCTCCCTTGGCCAACAGTAAACCGGGTGACTACTGACTTTTGCACCTAGAGTATAAATCTATCTCAACTCTTCTTCAACAAGTCTCAAGGCTTTGATACCAAAAACAGAGAATCAACAAATATATATATATATATATATATATATATATATATATATATTATTATAACACCAATTTTACTTCAGAATTGGAAAAGGTTTTTTATTGGGTTTTTAGAGGACAGCTCATCCACCAAAATGGTGGAAAGCCAATCCTAATGGAAAGTCTTTTTCAATATTTATTAGCAATCCAAATATAAAAAAGGGGTAATTACCCTAGTGGCCATCAACTTTTACCACCACTATCAAAATGGCCACCAAATGAGAAAATGAATGGAAAATGGCCATTTTTGGCAAACATTGTTACACTAATGGCCATTCCATCCATTTCCATCTAATTCCATCTAATGAATGACATTTTGGTAAATAAGGGGATGACATTAATTTATTTTAGATGTTTTTTGGAAATCAATTTTTTCTTTTGTTTTTTGAAACAAATAATTATATTTAGTGTGTAGATACGTATAGCATATCTCAAACAAGTGCATACAGCCAAGTCAAAGTATTTAAATCCAGTGGCCCACATGCAAGGAACTTATATAACTTTTATCAGTTCGAACTGATAATAGAATTTCTGTATATATATATATATATATATATTTATTTCTTTTATGAGAAGATTAAGGCGACAAAATCTAAAAATTCTAAAAAATATATTTGAGATAAGTTGAAAAGATATATATATATATATTGAGAAGATTAAGGCTATAAAATCAAAAAAATTTAGAAAACATATTTGAGATAAGTTGAAAAGATATATAAATATATATATATATATATATATATATATATTTGAAAAGATTAAGGTTACAAAATCTAAAAATTCTAAAAAATATATTTGAGATAAATTGAAAAGAAATATATATATGTGTATATATATATACAGTCTTTCTATTATCAGTTCGAACTGACAAAAGTTATATCAGTTCCTTGTATGTGGGCCACTGGATTTAAATACTTTGACTGACAACTGCATACAGCCAAGTCAAAGTATTTAAATCCAGTGGCTCACATGCAAGGAACTGATATAACTTTTGTCAGTTCGAACTGATAATAGAATTTATGTATATATATATATATATATATATATATAGAGAGAGAGAGAGAGAGAGAGTAATGCTAGAGGACCCAAAAAAGTAATCCAAATTTTGGACCCACACCTATGTAGCAACATCACATGGGATCTTTGGAAAAAGTGACGTGGGCCCATGTTGTGTGTGATGTTGCCACATAGATTTGGGTCCAAAATTTGGGTCACTTTTTTGGGTCCTCTAGCATTATTGATATATATATATTTGAGATATGCTATATGTATATGTATACACTAAATATAACTATTTGTTTCAAAAAACAAAAGAAAAAATTGATTTCCAAAAAATATCTAAAATAAATTAATGTCATCCTTATATTTACCAAAATGCCATTTATTGGATGGAATTGGATGGAATGGCCATTAGTGTAACATTGTTTGCCAAAAATGGCCATTTCCCATCAATTTCCCCATCTAGTGGCTATTTTGATAGTGGTGGCAAAAGTTGATGGTCACTAGGATAATTACCCCTATAAAAAATTGTCATATTTCCATTCCATTCCGTCCAACCAAACATACCCTAAGGGGTTTCAGGTTTGGATGGAAATTCCGCTGCCATCATAGTCAACTTCATGTCCTCATCATCATCTCTGCTCTTTAAAAATAAAAAAATAATAAAAATTTTAAAAAAAGAATTCATCATCAACATCGCCGTGAATTATAATTATCACACTTATCACCAGACCAAATGACCACCTGACCAACCTAATTAACAAAAGTTCAAAGGCCAAATTTTTAAATATCCCACAAAATTGTCTCATATGATTAAATTAAGTTTTATTAGCTATTTATTATTATTATTATTATTATTATTTGAAATATTATTAGCTACTTATTATTGTAACATATTGAACAGAACTACAGAAGTAATCATATTTCATATCAGGGGCTTTAGCACTTTAGCTATAATACAGAAACTGTTTTGTTAATAGGAGATTATAAGAGAGAGGGTTATTTTCTTTTTATTTATTTATTTTTAATTTTTAAATTCTTAATTTTTATATGAGAGCTTCTCCTTACAATCCAATTTTTTCTTTCTACAATCCTTCTCTAAATACACTCCATTCTAAAATCCTAAATTTTAAAAAATTCTAAAGACAATCCATTTTGTTCCAAAATTACCCTTCTTGCCTTTTATTCTCCATCTTAAAAACCTAATTTTTTTTTTTATAAAAAAAACAGCCATTTTATTTCAAAATTATTTGTTATTTCAAACAAATGTATTTTTTTTTACTAACAAATAGATTAATTCACAACTTAGGATGAAGATCATCCAAGCTATGTATATTATAGTCAGAATTATCAAAACTTCGATTGAACATAATGATAAAAACACAGCTGAAAACAATACCCAATAGTACTAGTTTAAGTTTAGCTCATTCATCCTCCTAAGTCCTGATGTGCCACCGAAATCCATGCAAATTATTTTAATGTAATAGCATCCGGTTCTTGTGTTAGAATGAAGTAATATAATTTAAATTTAAATTCTTCTCAGAATCAATACACTTTGGTCTACGCAGCCCATTTGTCTTTACTCTTGACATATATCTTGTGGTTTTTCACTATCTTCTTCGGCCGCCATTTTTTCTTCCTTTACCTTACCATCTTTCACAGTTTAGGGTTTACATGGTAGGCAAAAAAATTATCTGTTTTTTATTTTTTTATTTTATTGAATATTGAAACTGACAAGTTTTTTAATTATTATTTTTTCTTCATTTGACACAATATTTTTTCTTATTGTTTGTTCATATAAAAATTCTGCAAAAATCAAAACTTAAAAAAAGAATTGTTTGTTTCTTGTTGTTAAATATTATCATAAAATATTTTGGGGTTTATAAAACGAAAAAAAAGATTAAAATAAAAATAAAAAAGAGTAATGTTGGAGTCTAGCAAAATTGTTTTGCAGTGTATTTATAATTTATATGTCCTTTTTAGTAATTTGAATTTGGATAAAATTGTCATTTAATAAAAAAAATTTAAAATGGAGTGTAAATAGATAATTTATGGATTGTAAGGAGAAACTCTATTTTTATATACCCTTAGATTGAAATCTAAAGACTAGAAATTGATCCAACAACTGTACAAATTTCTTTCATAATGTTTGTCACCAACACAAGATAACACAATTTTCACTTATAATATCCTTTAATATAAAATAAAAGTAATTCTATATGATTCAAAAAATCAATCCAAAAACTAATCCAAATTACATGTCAAGTAAGTTGTCATTATCATATAAATATGAGATGATATGGTAAATGATATGATAATGAAAAATAATTTGTCACATTATTTGAATTGATTTTTGAGATGCATGGTTTAGCTTTTAGCGTGTTTTTGTTACGTGAGATTGAACTGGGATTGGACTAATCTCAATCTAATCAAGCCAATCAGGTGAAGCCCTCATTTTTTGAATTAGTCCTACGAACGCATAACTAATTGAAACCCATCTATTAGTTTTAAAATAATTTAATAATAAATAAATTTTAAACTTTAAATTTATTTAAAATCAAAATAAATTTATAATTTTTTTAAAATTAATTTTGATTATTAATAATTTAATAGTATATAGATTAAAATATTTATTTCATCGAAACAATTATTTCAATAATTTGTTATTCAATCTTCATTTGATTATTTTGGACTGAGATTATTTCAATAACATTTATTTTCTTCAAAAACATATTTCAATAATTTATTAATCAATTTCAAAATATTATCAAATTAAAAATATTATTATATTTAGTCTAATCTCATGTTTCACCAAACAAATCATAGTATTAACTGAGTTCTGTCTTATATTTCTCTAATAGCAGCTGCACAACATAGTATTACTTTATGTCTTTATTACAGATCATTCAAATCAAATCCCATCTAATCTAAGTTCCATCTTAATTCAATCAAATCCCGCGCATCAAACGGAGCCTTAAAGTGAAAGGAGTAAGAAAGAAAGTCTTGCATGTAATAGAAGGACATTTTTGTCCTAAGTGCCATTCAAGTGTTAAAAAATATATATATTAATTCTTGATACATTTTTCAGAAAAATAAAAGAAAAAGGATGGCCATGGGTGTAATTTTTTATATTTTGGGAAGGTGTGATATTTTCCAATTACCTCAAGTTTTTTAAAAAAAAAAAAAGGAAAAATTGCACAAACTTACCCTAACGTTTCTCATTATGGACATAATATTCAACTAATGTCTTTAATTGCACAAACAACCCCTTCTGTTAGTCAACTTCGATTAAAGATAACCATTGAACCATGATTTTTTTTTGAAAGCCCAAAATTGCCCATGCACTTTATTACAAAAAAAAAAAAAAAAAAAATCTTAATTGCCCTTTGTTTAAAACATTATCTACTTTAAATTATTATAATATAAAAATTAAACACTAAACATAATCCTTTTTAAATAAAAAAATTCAAAAATAATATATTAAAAACAAAACAATTTAAGAAAATGTTATTTTGAGAAAATACAATTTAATAATATATTAAAAACAAAACAAAAAAAAAAACGTTATTTTGAGAAAATATAATTTAAAATTATACAAGTCCAATATGAATAGTAGTAATGTGTTACATATTTTTAAAATTTAAAACATAATTTTTTTATTTAAAAAGGATTATGTTTAGTATTCTAAACACAAATATAAATAAAATCATCAAGAGTTTGAAATAAAAATATAATCATTTGTCATAATAAAATACAGTAGCACCGAAAATTTGTTCAATATTCATCTCTATAAGACAAAATAATTTGACTCAATATGTTTTAAATTCAAAAATATATAACACGTTACCACTATTCATATTGGACTTACATAATTTTAAATTATATTTTCTCAAAATAACGTTTTTTTGTTTTGTTTTTAATATATTATTAAATTGTATTTTCTCAAAATAACATTTTCTTAAATTGTTTTGTTTTTAATATATTATTTTTGAATTTTTTTATTTAAAAGGGATTATGTTTAGTATTTATTTTTTATATTCTAATAATTTAAAGTAGATAATGTTTTAAATAAAGGGCAATTAAGATTTTTTTTGTAATAAAGTGCAGGGGCAATTTTGGGCTTTCAAAAAAAATAATGGTCAATGGTTATCTTTAACCGAAGTTGACTAACCGGAGGGGTTGTTTATGCAATTAAATGCATTAGTTAATATTATACCATAATGGGAAACGTTAGGATAAGTTTGTGCAATTTTCCCAAAAAAAAAAAATCAAAACCCGCTAACTTTTGGTCAAAAGGTAGCCAACGTAAATCCAATTCTCAAAAAAAAAAAAAAAAAAAAAAAAAAAAAAAAAAAAAGAGGGGTAAATTACATTGCAGCCCTTGTGGTTTAGCCTTAAGACACTAAGATAGAAAAGTTTCGTTATTCTACACTAACACCCCTGTATTGTTGAAAATGCCCTTGTATAATAACAAAAAATAAAAGTTTTTCAACACTGACACCCAATGGCATTTTGGACCTTACCATGGTCAAACAGGGGTGTTAGTGTAGAATAACAAAACTTTTACATCTAAGTGTCTTAAGGCCAAACCTCAAGGGGTGCAGTATAATTTACCCAAAACAAAAAAATACCAGAACAACAAGAATAATATGTTACACTTACAAATTACAATATGTCTGGTTCCAAATAATATATATATAACAAATTGAAGGAAGCAAGAATAAGGAAAATATACATCCTTCGGTGCCAGCTTGCTGGGGAGGACGGTTGTGGGGGCTGACCCGGGCTAACCCAGGTCAGTTTTTGAAAGAAAAATATATAATTGATTTAATATTATTTTAACGAAGCAAACTCCTCATCACGCAGAACATGGTACCATTAGCGTAAAAAATCAAAGAAATCCACCTTATCATCGCATCTTATTCCCTTCAAAAAAGTGCAGCTCTTCCACACTATCTTCAGAGCAGGGAAAAGGAATTTGTGAGATGTGGCCATGTGGGCATTGTTATTGAGGATATTGTTTGCAGGTTAAGGGATGCTATGGGTAGCAAGGTTGTTCATGTTCCCAGGAAGGCAAATATGGTCGTCGGCGGCTCAACGAATTTTGAGGCCTTATGAGAGAAAAAAAAAAAATAGTCCCCAATTTTGTATATATAATAAAATTAAAATTAAAAATTAATGATAGAACCTGATTAGAAATATCTAACTAGATTCAGAATATTGCAAATTTTTTTTCTTATAATATAATATCTTAAGTAATAAGACAAACAACAACAATTAGTAAGTAGTAATTATATTTTTTTCTTCTCCTAGGGTTTTCTCCTAAACCCTAGTGCTTAGAAGTAGGCGGGTGTTTTGGTGGTTTGAACGGCAATTTTTTACTGTTTCTTCTAGGACAATCTTATGGATCCTGAAGAGATAGCGAGATTATGTGAGGCACTCTCTATCAATAGTAAGGAGGAAAAGTTATGGAGTGTCAGAGATACTTTGAAAATATCAGCGGGGAAAAAGTTAGACTTGTGCTTAGTTGGTAAGATCTTATCTAACAAACGGGTAAACCGGGAAGCTTTTAGGGTAGTAATGCCAAGAATATGGCAAACAAACATGGAGATCGAGGTCGTGCAGGATAATATTTTTCTTTTTTATTTTCGTAATCAAAGTGACCGACATCGTATATTGGCAGGAGGCCCTTGGTGCTTTGATAACTGTCTTCTGGTGCTTGAGAAGATATCAGGGGCTGGAGACATATCAACTCTCGGTTTTAATACAGTGGACTTTTGGGTTCAGATTCCGAATGCTCCGCTGATGTGTATGACTAAAGAGATGGGTGAATTTTTAGGGCAACTGATTGGTGGTTTGGTGGACATAGACGTTGGGGCCACGGGGGAGTGTTTCGAAAAATATATGAGACTTCGGGTGTCGATTGATGTTTCTAAACCTTTGAAGAGGTTCCTGCGAGTTGAACTACAGGAAGTAGGTTCTGAAACGATGCTGCTATTGCGTTACGAGAAATTACCTGAATATTGTTTCCATTGCGGTATCATTGGACATTCTCACAGGGAATGTCCGAGTAGGAATACGGATGAGAGAAGACGGGTGGGGATGGAGTTCGATTATGGTCCTTGGATGAGAGCGACGAATCCTCCAGGGCAACATAGGATGACAGGTCAGCGACGTTATGGAGGGGCGTCTGTGGTGAACAACGTGCAGGTCTCGAAGGGTGTGGGGTCGGGACTCAAGCATTTTAATAGTAGTACTGGGGAAGGTGGACGAAACATGCTAGGGAGAGGTGTGGAAGTGTGTCGTCAGGAGTTGCATTCAATGGATGTTGAAGAGTCTCAACCTAGTCCGATTAATGGTGGTATGGGGCAGACGTCTCTGGGATTAGGTAGTATCTCAGTGGAGGATGGTGTTTCTTTGGAGGACAGTGATACGGGGCTTAGGAGGGGAGGAAAAGATAAGATGATAGATAGTGGGGATACGCTGTATAGTG
Organism: Acer saccharum; assembly: GCA_030490815.1. NCBI lineage: Eukaryota > Viridiplantae > Streptophyta > Magnoliopsida > Sapindales > Sapindaceae > Acer > Acer saccharum. Next base: position 33,023,379 of record CM059872.1, read on the forward strand.
GCGGGAAGGTGGTTGTAGGGTCTTTTATGAAGCCATGCAGTTCCGGGATTATGGAGGAGGGGGCTGTTCCTTTGGGAGAAACTTTGGGTGGTAGTGCTGATGATAATAAGGTGGGGGGTGGGACGGGTACAGAGAATGTGGTCTCTAAGTTTAAGAGTGCTGATGCGGATACAGAAACAGTGGTGAAGAAAGGCAATTGGAAACGGAGGGTAAGAGAAGGAGGACAGAGGGTTCAGGGGCCTGTGAATGGGGTTGTTATAGGAGTGAAGAGAAGTGGTGATGAGGTGGATCAGTTTAATGGTAAGAAAATTCGAATTGATGACGTTTTTGATGTTGAATCAATTGAGATATCGGCGAGTCGGGCTGATTTCCCGGCTTGTCGGACGTAATGAAAATATTATTTGGAACGCTCGTGGACTAGGAGGAGACCGAGCGTTCCGTGTCCTGCAATCGGTATTGCGGGATAATCGTCCTGATATTGTGTTTTTAATGGAGACTATTTGTGATCGTAATGCTATGGAGTTGTTACGGGTTAAATTGGGTTTTGATGCTAAGTTGGTTGTCGAACGGGAGGGTAACAGTGGTGGATTGTGTCTTTTGTGGAAAGTGGTGGTTGACGTGGAGCTTGTATCTTATTCTAGGTTCCATATTGATACAGTGGTAACGCATATTAATAATGTGAAGTGGAGATTAACTGGTTTTTATGGGCATCCAGACTCGTCCCAGCGAGTTCATGGGTGGACCCTTTTAAGGAGACTAGCTGGTATGATGTCGTTGCCATGGCTGGTGGGTGGGGATTTTAATGAGATATTATATTCATCGGAAAAACTGGGTGGTTTATTGAGGTCTGAGAATTTGATGGAAAATTTCAAAGCTGCGCTTGGTGATTGTGAGTTATTTGATTTGGGTTTTTCGGGGCCTAGTTTTACGTGGACGAATAAACGTGATACTAGGAATTTGATTCAGGAGCGTTTAGATAGGTGTGTTGGCAATGCCGAATGGAGACAGCTTTTTCCGGGATCCTCTGTCAAACATTTGGAGTTCTGGAAATCTGACCATAGACCGATTTTGCTTGATATTGGAAGTGTTTTGGAAGCAAATCAAGGTAAACGTCGTTTTTTCTATGAGCGATGTTGGGCTGAGAGGGCTGATTGTGGCGAGGTGATTAAACAAGCTTGGGGTTCGGTTGGTGGGCATGCTGGGTCAGATGTCGTGAGGAGGCTGTCTAAATGTGCTGCTCATTTGCAGAGGTGGAATCGGGTGAATAAGGAGGGTTTTCACGCCAATATAGCTGTTAAAAAGGGTCTACTGGCTGGTATGACAGAAGGGAATAATGCAGTTGATTGGGGCAAGTGTAGGAAGCTTGAGAGTGAGTTGGATGAGCTCTTGAAGGAAGAGGAGATGTTTTGGAGACAAAGATCAAGGGTAGCATGGCTGAAAGAGGGGGACCGCAATACGAAATATTTTCATGCGAAGGCTTCGGCGAGGAGGAAACGCAATTTTCTTAGAGGTTTGGTGGATGTCAATGGGGTGAAGAGATTTGAGGAGACGGAGAAGGAAGGTATTATTTCTACCTATTTTTCTGATTTGTTTTTGACCTCCCAGCCGACTAGGGAGCATTTGGATACTGTGTTGAATTCAGTTGATATAAGGCTGCCAGTGGAGATGAGAGAATTTCTTGACCAAAGGTTTACAAAGGATGATGTGAGAGAGGCTTTGTTCCAAATGAGCCCGGATAAGGCGCCTGGAATTGATGGCTTTTCAGCTGATTTTTTTCAGAGGTTTTGGGAGGTGGTGGGTGAAGATGTGTCGAGGTTTTGTTTGGAATGTCTCAATGAGGGTAGATCGGTGGAGTCTGTCAATCATTCTCTTCTGTGTTTGATCCCTAAGGTGAAGATGGTGGACAAAATGACTGATATTAGACCTATTAGTCTTTGCAACGTCATCTATAAGTGCATTTCGAAAGCTCTTGCTAACCGGTTTCGTTTGGTTTTGGGCCATGTGATTAATGAAACTCAAAGCGCTTTCGTGCCAGGAAGGTTGATTACTGACAATGCTATGCTTGGTTTTGAGTGCATGCATGCTCTTAGAAGGAAAGTTAATGGGAAGAAAAAAGGTTTTATGGCTCTTAAGTTGGATATGTCTAAAGCCTATGATAGGGTGGAGTGGTGTTTTTTGGAAGGGATCATGTAGCGGATGGGTTGCGAAGATTATGAACTGCATCTGTTCGGTTTCTTATGCGTTTATTCTGAATGGTCAGGTCAGGGGTTTTATTAAGCCTTCTAGGGGTCTGAGGCAGGGAGATCCGCTTTCGCCGTATCTTTTCTTGTTGTGTGCGGAAGGTCTGTCGAGTTTGATCTCGAGCGCTGAGAGGAGTGGCTCTTACTCCGGTTTTAGATGTAGTAGGGGGGGCCCAAAAATTACGCATCTCTTTTTTGCGGATGATAGCCTTTTATTTACTCGGGCTACAATTCAGGAATGTTTAAATTTGAAGAGTTTACTCCATAGTTACTCTGTGGCTTCTGGTCAACTTGTTAACTTTAGTAAATCCGCGGTTTGTTTTAGTAAACAAATTTCTTTTGCTTCTAGGAAGGAGCTGGCGGATGTTCTGGAGATGCGTATTGTGGAAAAACATGAAAAATATTTTGGGCTTCCGTGTGTGACTAGTAGGAATAAAAGGTTTATGTTTGATGGGATTAAGGATCGGGTGTGGAAGAAACTTCATAGCTGGAGTAACAGTTTCTTTTCTGGTGGTGGGAGGGAGATTCTAATTAAGGCTGTGGTGCAATCTATCCCTGTTTATTCTTGAATTGCTTTCGGCTTCCTGCGAATCTGATTTCTGAGCTGCACCGTTTGTTTGCTAAGTTCTAGTGGGGAGGGAGGGGTCCTAAATGGAAACTTCACTGGTGTTCTTGGGAGAAGCTGTGTAAGGCTCGGTCTGAAGGGGGAATGGGGTTTCGTGATTTGGAGGCTTTCAACAAGGGCGTTGCTTGCTAAGCAATGCTGGAAAATTTTACAAAATCCAAATTCTCTGATATCTAGAGTTCTTAAGGATAGTTACTTTCCTGATTCCTCGTTCTGGAATGCTATGAAAAATTCTGCAGGTTCTTTTCTCTGGAACAGTTTGGTTTGGGGGAAGGAGTTGGTGGTTAAGGGCTCAAGATGGCGTGTGGGTAGCAGTGCTTCTATTAAGATTTATAAGGATAGATGGATTCCTCGACAATCTACTTTATGATTGCTTCCCCTCCGATTTTGGGTGTTGAGACGACGGTTGATTGTCTGAAGATCAGGGGTGAGGTCTGGAATGCTGATCTTGTGTGTCAATCTTTTTCAGAGGAAGAGGCCGAGGCAATTTTGAGCCTTCCTTGTAGTAAATTCGTTGCTTCAGACAGTCTCCTATGGCATTTTGACAAGTCTGGTATTTATACTGTTCGCAGCAGCTATTGGGTGGCAAAGAATTCGGACTCTAATCCTAGTGTGTCGGGGTTAAACCTTTCGGAGTCGTGGTGGAAATTTCTCTGGAGACTCCATATTCCAGCTAAGGTCAAAATTTTCATGTGGAAAGCTGTTAACGATTGGATTCCTGCGCTAGTGAATCTCTCAAAGCATGGGATGAAGTTAGATTTTGTGTGTCCTGTGTGCTTCCAAAGAGCTGAGACTACCTTACATGCCCTGTGGATGTGTTCGTCGCTGTTATCTGTGAGGAAAGGGTGCTATTGCTGGTTTGGGTAAGTTTTCAGAGGCTACAACTTTCCTTGATTTTGTTTTGTCAGTGAAAGCGGTGGTTGATATCCAGTTTTTTGAGTTTCTCTGTGTGGTCTGGTGGAGAGTCTGGTATAGGCGTAATAAACAGGTGCATTCCCAAGTGTTACTGGATGCTGCTGATTCGTTGGATTGGGCTTCTGGTTTTGTTGGGGGGGGGGGGGGGGGGGGGGGGGGGGTGGGTGGTTTCGGTTGTGAGCAGAGGGGTCCCTAGATGGGTGGCTCCCCCGAGTGGTGTTTTTAAGATTAATTCGGATGCAGCTTTGAATTCTAACAGGAAAGTTGCTGGTTTAGGTGCTGTTATAAGGGACAGCAATGGATTGGTCATGGCTTCTCTTTGTACAAACATTAATGCGGTTTTGTCTCCCCAAATCGCTGAGGCGATGGCCATGCTTAGAGGTCTTCAGTTAGCTGTTGAGACGGGGCTGCTGCCTACTGTGTTGGAGTCGGATGCTCTTGAGGTCGTGAAGGATATTAATTCGACTTCGATTTCGTATGCGGATGTTGGTCTTGTTATTCATGATATTAGGAATTTTTTATTGCTTCCCTATTTTCATTCTGTGAGTTTTGTCCCTAGATTGGCTAATAATGTTGCTCATAGCCTTGCTAGGATTGCCCTCGATTTTAAGGGTGAGTTTGTTTGGTTGGAAGACTGTCCTCTGGTGGTGGAAAGTCTGGTGTCGGGCGATTGCCCTGTTTCTTTGTAGCTGTTTGCTCTTTTGAATGAATTCCTTTTCAAAAAAAAAAAAAAAAAAGTAGTAATTATATTAAAATTAACCACTTAATTTATCATGTAATTAGAAAAAATTAAAACGAAAACTAAATTCTCAAAATTTGAATTTATATACTTTTTAAATGTTAGAATTTTTTTTTTAGAGTTTTAGAGATAAAAATATAATATATAGATTTAAAGAATATTACATAGATGTAAGTGATATAACTCTTACGGTGCGTTTACTGATCAGGAATGAATGAAATCGGAATTAAGTTCCACCGGAAAGGGAATGGAAGGGAATCGGAATCAAATTACTAAATTACATTCCAGTGTTTACTAACAATTAAGGAATCGGAAACAGAATCAAATTTAAGGAATCAGAATAATACATAATTGATTACAAAAATAACCTTGATATAAAACATGATGAAATATATATATATATATATATATATATATAATTGATTATGAAAAAATATATTTTATATTACTCATATAACACTATAAATATAATAATTAACATCTTTATATTGTAATATTTGAACTAATTAGATAAATAACTATTGAGATAACTTGATTAAAAAAAAACAAAGCCACAACCATATATATAAGAGACATGAATATGCCATAGTTATTTTGTATTTATTTTTTTGAAAAGTGCTGTAATTATTTTTAGTTCATAAATTGTATTGTAATATGTATATATAAAGATGAATTTTTTTATACACACGGCTAGAATAATATAAATTATTAATTATTTAAACCAATATTAAGATTAAAAAAAAAAGTAAACTAATATGATTTACGTAAATTAAAAACAAAAGTCAATAATCATGAAGAAAACGGTTGCTATTTTTTTTAAGTGAAGATATTTTAGTAAATAAATCATGAATTCCTTTTTCAATCAGGAAAAAGGAACTTGGTTCCTAGGGTGTGTGGGAGGAATCAAGTTCCCTTTCCATCAGGAACTTAATTCCTGATTTATGAGTGGGGTCCACGAAATTTAATTCTCTACAAATTTAGTAAACAACTAGCTTGTAGCCTGCACGATGTGCGGGCATTATAAAATATAAATTGAAATTAACATTGATACATGAATAGTATTATACTAACATTACTACATCAATGTGTACTGAGGAGAAAAATATTCATATATGTATATATATATACATTTAAATTAATTATTTAAATATTGTATGTTTATCATCTGTTTTTAGGGTAAATATATTATAAGAGATCCCTATTAAAATGAGCTTGCTAATTTGTGTTGAATTGGTAATATATTATGTTATATAAGTAAAAATGGTTGAGATATAGATCTCCACCAATCCAAATCTCCATCAGTAGATTGAGTTTATAAATATTATTGATGCTTTGATTGTTTGCTTTGTTTTGGCGATTTTGGAGTCTATTCACTTATTCTCTTCTCAACCAATTGGATCTTCGATCATGTCCACCTTTCTTTTCCGCTCCTTCTTTTCCTTAATCTTCTTCTCTTAGTTGTGGCCTTGTGGCCATCATTCACACTCTGTTATCTCCGTTAGCAACCTCTCATTTTCTATATATTCGCATTAAAATAATCCAAATTAATTCATCTCATATTTCATATCACAACACTCACAGTTCTAATGTCTACTTTGAATTACACTATTTTCATTAGCCATGAATGATATCAATATGTGTTGATCGAAACATAGAAACATATCAATAAACATTAAATAAATAAACCAAAAAAAAAAATCGAAACTTTACACTGAAAATGAAAAAAATACTGACACTCATTACTCATATCAACACATGAAATGACAAATTATATTGCAAAACATCAAAAAAAGAGTACCCGTGTGTGCTTGAAAGAGTAGAAAACAGTCATCAATTTACAGAAAATGGATTGGAAAATAAATGGTTGAAAAAAAAAATCTTATTAATCTATTTAATATTCATAGTAATTAGTTATTAATTTTAATATATAATAATCGAATTTTATTTTTTCCAAAGAAATCGAGAGTCTCAACCTTCCATTAATCTATATAAGTATAAATTGGCTTAAATTATTATTAATTGTAATTCTAAAGAACAAATTAGATACACTATATCATAATTTCAATTTTATCATCATTAATATTGGAAAACTTGATTTAATATAATAATATTAATTTTTTTCCTTAAAGAGATGGAGAGTCTTAATCCTCAATTATTGTAATTTTTGGTTATGAAAAAAAAATTATTATTATATTACCATTGATATGTTTTTAAAATTTAACATTAATTTCATAAAAAAAATGGATTACCATTGATTTGAAATTAAAATTAATATTTTAATTTGTTTTGAAAAATATTTATTTATTACCATTTATAAGAAAAATTAAAAATATTTATTTTTAGAAATAATCATAGTGTATTTAATACATATTTAATACACTCTAAACAATAAAAAAGAAAAGGAAAAAAAAAGGTAAAAATAGAAAAAAGAATTATAAATATTTATAATTATATAGAGATAAATAACTATTGAGATTTACTATTTACAATCAATTTTTTTGTTTTTTTGTTCTTTTCACATTTATTTTCTTAAGACATTTCATTTTAATAAATTAAAATTTTAAAACCTCTAAATACATCTCAATTCACTCGAAAATACCATTTCTATATATATAAAAAAAATTATATATAAATGCTTTTTCTAGAAATACTTATAACGATATTCATTTTTTTTTTTTAAATAATAATAATTCATAGAGGTTATTGTTAAGTGTAGTGATAAATTAATTTATTTTTCCACACTTATTTATAAAAGACATTCTAGCTTTTTAATTTACTTATTTCTATAATATATATATATATATATATATATATATATATATATATATATCACGCGTCGCTCTCATAGATGATTCAATTAAAAAAAAAAAAAAAAAAAAAAAAAAAGGTGAAGAATTTTATAGAGATGCAAATAGTAGTGGATTTTGTTTTTATTATCTAACAAAAATATTTATTTATTACCATCTATAAAAAATTTATTAGTAAATTTCATGTATTTAGAAAAAGAATCCATTGAATTAAATGCATAATTATTGTTTTTAATGTGTTACCATTAATATTTGATTAAATATTATTATTTTAATTTTTTTTATGTTATCATTAATATGTTACCATTAATTTTTTAAAATTTACCATTAATTCCATAAAAAATGGATTACAATTAATTTATTATTACAATTGATATTTTAATTATTTTTGAAAAAATTTTATTTATTACCATTTATAAGAAAAATTAAAATTCAAAATCATTTATTTTTAAAATAATCATTGTGTATTTAATGCATATTTAATTCATTCTAAAAAAAAAAATTTTAAAAAAAAGGAAACAAAAAAGTTAAAAATAGAAAAGAAAAAAAAACAGTAAAAAAATTTTAAAAATTTTAAAAAAAAAAAAAAAAAAAGGTGTAAATTTCCTTTAAAAACAAAATATGTATGAGAAGAGACTTTAATGGTTTAATTATAAGTCAAATTATCAATTTTTAATCTTAGGTGCACTTATCAATTGAAATATAGGCATCCACCGAGTAATTTTGACCTACTCATCTTCTTAAAACTTTTTAATACTCTATTAAATATGAATAATTTTTTTTTTAAAGAAAATTGAATTAAATAAACCAAAAAAATTCATCATCTTATCAATCTCATGCCCGTCTCTCTTCCTTCCTCATATTTCTTTTGACAGATTCCTTTCTTATTCATTTTAATTTGTTTCTCTCTCAAAACCTCTCTCTCTCTCTCTCTCTCTCTCTCTCTCTCTCTCTAGCCTCCTCTTCCCTTATCTCTTCTCTCTTCCTCTGTATAATCTCCACGTTTTTTTAGAGTGGTATGCCTAGTGCCCAATGGTCAACGACGTGAATTGGTTCACGGCTAGGTGAGGTAACCACCGGTGTGGTGGCTGGTTGTCGATTCATCTAACAACTTCTATAAAAAAAAAAAAAAATAAAAAAAATAAAAAAAATAAAAAAAAACTAACAAACAACAATTTGAACATTAATCATACACATATTGATTCTATCAAATTGATATAAACATTAACCATACACATAGTAATTGTATCAAATTGATAAAACAATTTTTGCATATCTAAGTGGTGGACGTAGTTGTCATAACCTGAGCCTTGCTTCTTGGCATCTAAGAATATTAATGGGTGGCAATTTGTTTCTCTACACAACCATCCTGCTTGCCTTTATATATAAGAATTGTTTGGGTAAGATCAAAAGCCAAAATGCATTGTTAACAAAATTATTAATGAAAAATTATATAAGTTTATTGGTATTGGATATCCAAAAGTTGGTATTGAAAACCCAAAAGTTATGCCTTTAATTGATGATACTCAAAACAATCATTATTAGTTATTACTTCTTTAATAGAATTTTTTAATTTATTAAAAAAAAACTATCAATATCACTAATATAGAAAATTATCTAGATTAATGCATTTAAATCTAAAGCTCTCTCACGGTAACACGTGACGCTGTAAGAATTAGCTTTTATATATTATATAGATACATATGATTATAATTATAGTAATGCTAGACGTCCCAATTTTTTATTCCCAAATGATGTGACACGTTTGGGAATAAAAAACTGGGACGTCTAGCATTACTCATTATTATTATTATTATTATTATTATTAAATAGATAGAACGCAATTCAATTTCAATTAATGCAATAAATAAATTTCAATTCACGTATATAATATATTAACAACTCTCCGGTTTTGTATCTATATAATATACAAATAAGGAGGTAATCAAGAGGCAATCCGAAAATCACAAAATCAATAGGTAATCAAGAGGAAATCTCGTAATTAATGAGATAATGAGTAAATTTTGTTAACCAATCCCATAATCGATTTTTAACCAATTAATATCAATTCATATCATTAATTGCAATCAAAATGTCAATTCACTAGCTTTATTGATATATACATAAATGAATGCATTTAAATCCAAAACTCCATCAAAATTAGATTTTCCGGTAGCTATAGATATTTTAATTTGTTTTTAAAATATTTATTTATTGCCATTTATAAAAAAGGTATTTTTCGAGTAAATTGGGGTGTATTTAGAGGTTTAAATTATTATTATTATTATTTTTATAAAAAACGCTTATTCTATAAATACTTGTATAAGTATATATTCAATTGTTTTTTAAACTCTATGAAGGTTATTCTCAATCCTAGTGATAAATTAATTTATTTTTCCACAGTTATTTTCTAAAGGCATTCCATATTTTTTTTAATAAACTCATTTCAATTTTTATTTTTTTTCATGTGTCCATCTCAAATATGATTCAATAAAAAAAATATAAAAAAATGTGAAAACTTTTATGGTGATGCAAATAGTAGTGGAGTTATTTTTTTTTTATTTTTTATTATCGTACAAAAAATTATTTATTACTATTTATAAAAAAATATTATGAGCGAATTTCATATATTTAGAAAAAGAATCAATTGAATTAAATGCAATAATTAATGTTTTTAATATGTTACCATTAATATTTGATTAAAAAAATATTATTTTATAGCATTTATTTTTTTAAATAATCATGGTGTATTTAATACATATTTAATACATTTTAAAAAACCAAAAAGAAAAGAAAACAACAATGTTACAAATAGAAAGAAAAAAAAACTATTAAAAAAAATCTGTATAAATTTCCTTAAAAAAAATCCGGGTATTTATACCGGAAACTGAGTAGATACAATATTTTTTTAGAGAGAGGCAATACATTCTAACTTTAGATCCAAAGACTGTAACTCCAATTTTTATCTTTAGTAGTTTGTCTCTCGAATTCATCATCCATAAGTACAGAGTACCGTAGAATGCTAACATTATCGGAGGGTTGGATAGCAAACAACAACTATAATTGAAAATCCAAGTCTGTCAAAGTTAAAATTCATTTTTTCAAGTTTTGTTAACCAAAACAAACAGGATAAAAATATCAAAATACGCTACAACAATAATTCATCCCATTTTTTTTTTTTTAAAAAATAAACAAAAAGATAAGAAATCAACATAACATTAAAAAAAAAAAAAAAAAAAAAAAAAAAAAAAAAAAAAAAAAAAATTTATTCTACCAAATATTAAAAAGAATATGTAAAAATTACGCTTACCTCCAACACCATCTAATTCCCCACCGTTTGAGTGTTCTAAGTTTGTAAATCAATAGAACAAAAAAGATAAAAATAAATAAAGATTAAAATTTTTCTACCAAATATTATATATATATATATATATATATATATATATGTAAAAATTACTCTTACCTTCCAACACCATCCAATTCCTCACCGTTTGAGTATTTTTGAGTTTATCTATGAGGGAGAGGCCGAGAGCCATTAGAAGGGGATGGAAAATATATGAGATTTTGGGCGGTTTCTATAGAGAAAATTGAGGAAGAGGAAACAAATTTTGAGTAAAAGTTGTTTTTAATATATTACGATGGCTCAACTTTTAATAAGGGGAATGTCAAAAGATAAATAAGTAATAATAATAATATTAGAAAGCAATAAATATAATAAATGGAATAGAAAGAATATCAAAAAATAAATAATTGTTAATAGCATGAATATGAGTAAATAAATCAATTATTAGATAGAAAATAAATTATAATTTAAAACAAAGCTCTCTCCCGGTGACTCGTGGCACCGTGAGGGTTCCATTTTAGCTTTTAATAAGGGAAATGTCAAAAGATAAATAAGTAATAGTAATATTAGAAAGCAATAAATATAATAAATGGAATAGAAAGAATATCAAAAGATAAATAATTATTAATAGCATGAATATGAGTAAATAAATCAATTATTAGATAGATGGTAAATTGTAATTTAAAGCCAAAGCTCTCTCACGGCGACACGTGGCGTCGTGAGGGTTCAATTTTACTATATTATATAGATTTGGCCACAATAACCGTGCAAATAGAGTCATGGAATTGGATACCTACAAATTTCCTAAATTGACTCAAGTAATAACTATATAAATTAATGCAATAATTGAGCAGATAAAAAAATTCAAAAACTGACGCAAATGACAATAATTGGATAACTAAATAATTCCTAAATTGGCAGCCAAAACATTCACAAAAAAAAAAAAAATACTAATCAATTAATTTGGCCATAATAACTGTGCAAATAGAGTCATGGAATTGGATACCTAAAAATTTCTAAATTGACTCAAGTAATAACTATATAAATTAATGCAATAATTGAGCAAATAAAAAAAATTCAAAAACTGAAGTCAAATGACAATAATTGGACAACTAAATAATTCCTAAACTAACTCAAGGCAGCTAAAACATTCAAAAAATAATAATAATCAATCAATGTCTCATACGGCTCCTCCCCTATGTGCATAATGAAAATAATACATGGAATCAAAAAAGATTGAAATATTCTCATTATGAATTCAGTGGGGCTAACGTTTTTACAAGAAATCTCTAGCCAACCTTTCTGCAAAAGATATTTTCTTAACATCACGCGTGTTGATACTGGTACTAGATAAAAATGTAAACTCCAACAATTTCTTTGTTCTCAACGCCCTTTAATTTCCAGGAATTAATCACTTCAACAGTCGTCTATGGTTCTAAGGGTATCCAAAGTACCAACGAGATGGATGTTTGTTATCCCAACCATTCTTTTTAGTCCCGATCCCTCAGAAGATAATCCATTCGGACCGGAATTGAATTGAATAGAGGTATCTAGGGAGAATTCACTTTGACTCTGAAGCGACTACTCCCTAGATACGCACATTATGATATTTTACAATGGAATCAAGTTTAAAAAGACCTAAAGTTAGGGATTTATCAATAGGTAATATTGCTCCAATACCCAAGAACAAGGCCGCTGTGGTACCAATCAAAAAGACGGTTGTCACTACTAGGCGGCGAAATGGATTTTGGAATTTATTAACATTTTCTAAAAAAGGTACTGTTAATAATCCCGCGAGTACTGAAACCATTAAAAGAACACCCAAAAGTTTGTTGGGTACTGTACGAAGTATTTGAAATACGGGGAAGAAATACCATTCGGGTAATATTTCCAAAGGGGTTGCAAACAGATCCACGGGTACAATAATAAATCTCCTCCTATTTCACACCTACTAATCAATAAAAATTAAATGTCAAATCCTCCACACGACGACACGTGTCAAGGTGAGGTACCATTTTACTATATTAGAGCATCTCCAATGCAAAAATGGCTTGCATACCAATAATTGTTGACATGACAACAATGTCAAGAGACTTGCTTCCTATGTGGCATAAAAATAGACTTGATTGACAATCAACTCAAAATTTGGTCTCCAATGTTTTTGTCTAAAACACATTTTTTTTAATAACGTGTTCATCTTTTTTTCCTATTTTATTTTTTATTTTATTTCCTTATCAAAAATATATGAAAAATTAATGTCAGTTTTAAATGTTTGCTGAGTCAACCTAAAAAATAGCCGTGCAACAGACCGTCTGAAAGTGGACGGTCATGTTGACAATATCTAATTTTTTTTTGCCACGTCAGCTTGAGGTTGAATATGCACGGTTGCATTGGAGACACAATTATTAACATAACGTCTATTTATTCTACGTGGCATCTCTTTTTTTCACAAGCCACGCTTGCATTGGAGATGCTCTTATATAAATAGAATTCAGAAATCAAGAACTTAATTCCCTTTCCTAAATAGGATTTCTGGTTAGTAAACACGCCATTAAGCTTTAAGAGATGAAAAAAAAAAAAAAAAAAAAAAAAAAAAGTAACTTGTAAACTTTAAGAGATAAACAAATTATAACAAAAAGAGAATTGTAGTTGTACTTGAATTATTGTAGATAAATGAGAATAATTTGATTTTTTTATAGATCATTTTTAAACGGTAAAATATTTTTGGTGAGAAGTTTAAGGGTTTTGTTAATCATAACGATGCTTGAAAAGTGGATAATCATTTGTTAAATAATTAATCATTAATATTAATAATATATTCCTATCTTTTAGGTACATTTCCCTATAACTAAGCAATAATATATATATATATATATATATATATATATATATATACAGATTTTCTATTATCAGTTCAAACTGACAATAAATATATCAGGACGAAGGATGTGGACCACTAGATTTACATACTTTGACTCAAAGTGTATGCACTTGTCAAAATTTCTCCATAATCTGTGGTCCACATTCTTCGTCCTGATATATTTATTGTCAGTTCGAACTGATAATAGAAAGACTGTATATATATAATCCTTCAATAAATTATTCTCAGTAATTTTAATTTTTTTAACAATATCTTCAAAATTTACAAATAAATGAGGCCCCTAATTTTTTGTTTTTTTTTTAGGCCCTAAGCATATAACTTGCTTGCTTATGCCTTTAGTTGGCACTGCTCCCATACAATCGCAAAAATGTCTATACATATTGATGATGATATCTTCTGGATGGAGGAGTACCCTCCATGTGTGGAGAGGTTCCTCCAGAAAGATTTACGTGGTTGTAGTTGATTTCCTTGTTTGTCTAATAAAGTTTGTTTCTTGTCAAAAAAATAAAATAAAAAAAAACACATAGTAGCATTAGAGTTAGAATAGGGGTCTATTGATTATCTTCTTTCTGGTCACTGTCACATGACAACATCCATTCTATTTATATATAAAGTCTTGCATGGGACTGCCACGTAGTGAAATTGTGAGATCATCCAACGAGATTATATCAAATTAGAATTTTATAATTTATTTTTGGATTTGGATCCTCTGCTAATCTGATCTTCTTTTTTTTTTACCTTTTTAAAGTATATGATTGAGTATTGATAAAGTGGTTGTGAAAACCAATCACATCTTAACCACTCATTCATTACAATGCTTATGTGTTATGAAATTACGTGAAGTCAAGAAAAAGATCAAATCAGCGGAGGATCTAAATTCTTTATTTTTATCTTCCCAAAATAAATGGTGCAATCTCATTGGATAGTCTAGCAGTCCCATGCAAGATTTTCTCCTATTTCTATATCTTTCTCTCTCTCTATGACCCAATTTTCTCTCATTCCGATTTAGAAATTCCCGATTACAAAATTGAATATAAAAACATATTAGCATTCTTCAATTTGGATATTTTTCTTGATAACAATTTATTTGTTCTAATTAACAATATAGAGTTTACTTTGTTATTCATAATTTTAAGTTATTATTTTTGTTATTTTTTTATGAATTTTTTTCTTATTTCAATTTATTATTTCTAGTATTATATTATAATTTATAAAGTATCACTTTAACCAAATTATTTGGATTATGATCTCTACAAATCGTCACGCTTGCAATAGTACGAGGTCGAAATGTAGTGCAATGATAGAGTAGGGTATCGTCCCACAGAGACTAATTGATTTAATGATTAATGGCGTTCGAAGGCACGCGTACTATTTAAACAGTACAATTGCATGATTTCAAACTTGTCACTAAATTAATCTAAAGCTATGTCTAAGCATGTAATCAAAAGATAAAATAAAACACACAAGAACGATATATGTAATACGATGAAATAATGTTAGAATTTAGAATCCACCTCATTCTTCTAATTAAGAATTCGACCGCCTAATCTCCCAAATTACGCAAGTATACGTTATAGGTTCGTGCCCCCTTAACTAACTTCTAATCTTTTTCGAGCAATAGAAATCACACCCATACATACTGAATATATGGGTTCCTTAAGCACGTTGGGGTACACACACGATCCCTATACACCAGCCTCGCGTATCTCTACTTTACTGAACATATATAGTGGATATTGTGACGAGCACGTTTAGCACGTCACTTTTCGGTTCATTCACATAACCAATAAATCAATTACAAGATGACCAATCAAGCAAAAGCATTAAGCTAACAAAATATCCATATTACAACACAAGCATTTTTAGAGAAATTAGGCAAATCATTATGAAAGATTAAGGGTTTGGTATCAGCATAACTCTAGCATAAAAGTGTTTAGCTCATATTACACATCCAAGTCATTTGAGATAATAAATAAAGGCAAACCATAGCAAATACAAAAGTTCAATAGATAAAATTACAAGAAATAAACTCAAGTGAAGAACTTCCTCTTTGTAGTTGCTTGGCTCCAATGACTTGGTCTTTTCCAAGCTTCCTTTGTTGCTCCAAGGTGATGATTGATGATGGGTATGGTGTGTAAGGGAAGGTTATGTAGTGGAGGTGATGGATCTATGGTGGTTTATGGTGAGAGATGATGGATGTGATGAATTTGTGAAGGATATGAAGGTGGACGAAAATGGATGATAAAAAGGAGCTCTGGATCGAAGTCAGTGTGTAGAAAATAAGAAAAATATGCTTTTATAGGAAGGGCAAAAAGGAGGAGCAAAAAGGTAAAAAGGAAAATGTTGACTTTAATTTCCCAGTACGTTTCGACGACTTGTACTACGAAAGTTCCCAAAATCTTCATTTTGCTATTTCGCGGTTCGTAACGTTGTATGCTTTAATGACACGTACTACGAAAATGCTTTTTTAACCCAAAAGTCTCGTATTTACCCGGAAAATCCCCGTTATCGCACATAGACTCTCCTAGATCAAAATAGACCTACAAACAATTATTTAAACATTAAAACATGGTAATTCCAAGGAAAACGAGATCAAAACATAGGAAAATAGGGGATACGCAAAGCGTATAAATGGACTTATCAGATTACAATGTCAAACAACATACATCAAAGCTTAGAAAACTATGCTTTCTTTAGGGAAAAAAAAAAAAAAGGATAATCAATCATCGGGTGAGAGTAGATTAAGTTCGCCATGTACAGTCGCAGACTGAGGTTTAAGTTTGCTGATTAATGAAATTTTTTCGGTTAATGGAATTTTCTAGTACTATCAAATTAAGTTCACTTACTATTAATAATATAGTTTCATTTTAACCCACCCTAGCAGAGGCGAAACCACAAACTTTTTTCCGAGTGGGCTGCGGACTATTTCATAAAGATAAAAAATTATACTATATAATAAAAAATAAAAAAATCATTTTGGTGGTGAATTTCGACGGAACGAGAGAATCTTTATTAATTAAAATAAAAAAAGTACACCTTGTAGGGGGACGTAATAAGCCTTACCCTCAAATACATATTCTAACAAAAAAAAAAAGGGGGAATATGCATGCAATGCAAATATAATAAAATCCTAATTAAATTTTAACTTCTATGGCTTCAAAGAAGCAAAAACATCTATTACCGAATCTGAATCAATTGTATTAGCAAGTTCTCTTTCAATGTAAACAACCATACAATTTTCAAGAAACTCGTCATCCATCTTGTTGCGCAAATATGTTTTGGCAAGTTTCATACTGAAAATGCATGTTCCGTACTTGTTGTCAAAATAGAAAGAGTTAACACCAAACAAATCAACCTATCAATCAATTAGTAACATTAGTTTGACATGTTGCCACCGTATTCATTGTTCTTCAAAATTTATATATATATATATATGAGGAAATTGCAAGAAATGATCAAAATATTTATGGACTTATTGTTTTTAGCCACAAGTTTATTTTTTATTATTTTTGTCATCTTTGTGCTTGAATTGCCAAAACTGCCCTGACTTTTGTTTTACTTGGACTAAAATTTCCCTCCCAATTTCCCTCCCAAAATTTGCCTCTCTCTGACTTTTATCTTTCACCACATCTTTCAAAATCAGATTTCCCACTCTCTCTCTCATTTCGTCTCTCTCTCTCTCTCTCTAAAAACGAGATCTGTGAGTTTTATCTTTCAGAACCCAGCGATGGCGACCTCCACTTCGTCTCTTCCATTTTGTCGACCTCCATTTCGTCTCTTCCACACCATTTCGGTTCTTCTCTCTCTTGAAGTAGATTTGGAGCCGAACGACCTTCTAGAATGTATGTATCCCCTTCCCAGTTGTTTTTTTTTTTTTGTACAATTATATGTTGTTTGATATGAAGATTAAGATAGTGGATTCGATTTTTTTTGAAACCCAGATTTTTTAATTTTCTGGACCGAAGTTACATACCAGTTTGTTTTAAAGTTACATGCTAGTTTATTTCTAACTTACATGTGATTTTGTAATTTTGATTCATAGTGAAATCAATCTCCTGTTGTTTTTTTTTTTACAATTATATGTTGATTAAGATAGTGGATTCGATTTTTAGTGTAACCCAGTTTTTTTATTTTCTGGACCGAAGTTACATGCCAGTTTATTTCTAACTTACATGTGATTTTGTAATTTTGATTCATAGTGAAATCAATCTCCTGTTTTTTTTTTTTTTTTTTTTTTTTTTTTTTTTGTACAATTATATGTTGTTTGATATGAAGATTAAGATAGTGGATTCGATTTTTAGTGAAACCTAGATTTTTTAATTTTCTGTACCGAAGTTACATGCCAGTTTAATGTTACATGCCACTTTGTTTTAATGTTACATGCCAATTTGTTTTAAAGTTACATGCCAGTTTATTTCTAACTTACATGTGATTTTGTAATTTTGATTCATAGTGAAATACTTGACATGCAGGAATATGGATATGAAGAGATTGGTCATCTATCACGGTGGAAGTTGGGTGGGCAATTCTTACGAGGGTGGTTTGACAAAGTGGGTCCATGTTCCTAGAGGTTTGACTTATGATGCTTTGGTTAAGTTGGTACAAGTTGTTGCCAAAGTTGATGCTGCTAGGTACACCATAGAATTATGCTCATTGGTCTCTACGAATATTGGTGTTGCTCGACCGATAATTGAGAATGACAATGAGGTGTCATGTATGATGGATGAAGATAAGTTCATACTGGCGGTTTATGTCACCATTTGTCAGAAGGGGCCAACAGATTGTGTGCCAATAGACCCAATTGTAGGTATTGATGAAACCATTCATGAGCAAGAGAACAGTCAGGCATTGGACACCGATGACTCAGATGATGTGTTGATACCCAACATTGACACTGATAACTCGGATGATGTGTTCATACCCAACATTGACACCGATAACTCGGATGATGGTGTGGATGATGGTGTAGGTGCTGGTTCTGCTAGTGCTAGTGCTAGTGCTAGTCCATCGGGTTTTGCTACCTTTGGTAAAGGTTCCTTTGGAGAGAATGGATTGGGTGAGGATGGATCGGGTGAATATCTAACCCCACGAGATTGGATTATTCTTGGATCCGAAAGTATACCCTAATGTACCGCATGGATATTGTGTGTTTCATATGGCTCAAAACATTAAAAACGATTACAAAAGGAAAGATGTGAGTGTTCTTTTCAAACAAGCATGGAAGGCATACCGGAAATCTGAATTCAAGGAAGTGATGTTAGAGATCATGAAGGTTAATAAGGTAGCATTCGAAGATTTAATGAATGTTGGACCCGAAAGGTGGTCTCGTGCTTACTCTCCTGTTCTATTATTGTTACATGCCAGGGTATGTTAACAAGTTATTTATGATGTACCTATTTGAAAGACTTAGTTGGAAACTAAACATTCCAGTATTTTTACATGCCAACACTTGAATAAGTTACATGCCAGTTGGTTTTGAAGTTATATGCCCGTGTAATTAGAAGTTACATGCCTGGATATTCTTGTTTCCCTACTTGGAAGACACTCACTTAAATAATCAAATTCTATTATTGTTACATGCTAGGGTATGTTAACAAGTTATTTATGATGTACCTATTTGAAAGACTTAGTTGGAAACTAAACATTCCAGTATTTTTACATGCCAACACTTGAATAAGTTACATGCCAGTTGGTTTTGAAGTTATATGCCTGTGTAATTAGAAGTTACATGACTGGATATTCTTGTTTCCCTACTTGGAAGACACTCACTTAAATGATCAAATTCTATTATTGTTACATGTCATGGTATGTTAACAAGTTATTTATGATGTATCTATTTGAAAGACTTAGTTGGAAACTAAACATAACAGTATTTTCACATGCCAACACCTGAAAAAGTTACATGCCAACGCAATTCTAAAGTTACATGCCAGTTCTGAATTTACATGCCAGTTAACTAAGCTTCAAAAAGTATAGAATATCATAAATTCCGGTTGTTTGTTATAATCATTCCATGTACATGACGATTTATAAACTTAAAAAACCCAAATTAAGCACCAAAAAGGTTATCATTCTGCCGGTACACTATTTGCAAAAATGCCTATTGCCATCTCCTTCCTAAGTTGGGGGACGTTTTTTGTTCCCCATCCCCAAAAACAAGTATTACGCATTAACATATCTGCGTATCAACATATAAAGACACCACAACTATTATCGTCTAGTTGTGCTAGTAACTTCTTCGGCATATTAGAGTGTTGAATGGTCAACTTGTTCCCTTTGGGTGGTATACCTTTTTCTTGAAAATATCCGGAACATTGTAAAATGGCTGGTATGAAATTTAAAAGTGGGGCGATTTGCTTCCGACGGTTGGCAATCTTCGTTTTCTGTATAATGGATCATAAATGCCAACTTTTTAGTTCAGCAAATCAACCTGACATAGTATCCAATGTCCATCCGGATTTCCAACAGCACACGGGACTAACAGCTACAAGAAATGAGTACAAAACATTAGTAACGTTTAGTGCACTTGCTTTTTCAAAATGAGTAACGTTTAGTGTACTTACATATTGAACGGACGTCCAACATTTTCCCCACCCCGGCTTGTCACTGGAAGCATATAACATCCAATCGTCCGGACATTGATATGCTAGTGCATCATATTCACATGTCATATCTGCATCCTCGGACGGTTGGAATTTCTACCATTCCTCACATAACTTTGCCTACAAATTATACTTATATTAGGACCATATGTACAAGTTAAATGGTCAGTTGAATCTAACAATAAATGTTTAATAAATCCTGACAAAGAAGTCCGTGCATAGCATCACAACATCAGACTTATACTCGGTCCCTTTCAACTCTCTCTGCTTACAGAGTAAGCTCATATACGCATCTACATGCTACACGGACATTTATATAAATACAAATGAGTAACGG
Organism: Acer saccharum; assembly: GCA_030490815.1. Lineage (NCBI taxonomy): Eukaryota > Viridiplantae > Streptophyta > Magnoliopsida > Sapindales > Sapindaceae > Acer > Acer saccharum. The sequence continues at coordinate 33,043,868 of CM059872.1, forward strand.
TGAGTAAAAAAACATTACAAATGTTTACAAGATTATATAAGTTCAAATAACCAACCTCGTGAGACAACCAACAGGTGTCAGATTCCAACTCGACAAAGAAATCTTTTTTTGAAAAGTAGTCGGAACCGACATTCAGCCTGCATTTAACAGTAAAACTATTTAACTTCATCAAATCTTGCATCAAGTTCCTTTTGTGAAAGTCTCTATTATTATTGCTACCCTATATCTATATACGGTCTCATACTATGTACACATTGTAGTAATAGAATTGATTTGTTGACTACTACCAATCCAATTCTATTCAATTAAAATTATCACAACCAATCCCCATGAAAGTATACTATACAATCACATGAAGCATAGTAATAATTTGTCAAAAATTGAAGGTGACAATTCATGAATAAATATATGAAGAGACAAAAGAAAATGAAAAGGACAACAGAGATGGGAAGAAAATTCTTCTACATGGAAGGCAGGCAACTATCAATTTATAGGGCAATGACTTTTCTTCACCAAATTTAATTTAACAAATCAAAAGCCTTTTGTATTTTAATATTCAATTCAAATTAAAGACTCGTAAAGATTGTGAAAAAATCTCAATCTTCTTCACCAAAAGATTGTGAAAAAATCTCAATATTCAATAGAGTTCAAATACAGACAGATTTGGTGGGTGAATTTAGTTGGGAAAAGTTAAGTAATTTCTACAAAATTATTATCAAAAAAATAAATAATAATAAGTTAATAACCGAAATCGAAAAAATAAAATGGAGGACTCACTGCCATATCTTCTTCACTAGACTAGGAATGCCAAAAACCCAGATCGGTCGACAGGTCGGTCGACAGAGGTGTGAGGCGACGGCGAACGACGTCGAACGGTGCCTCTCTTCTCTTCCTTTCTCTGTCTGCAGCGAACGCGAACACAGCGACGGCGAGCAAGTGAGACACGACAGTGAGCAGGACTGACGACGATCTCTCTCTCTCGGCAACGGACGGCGAACAGCAAGGAGAACTGTCGGCGGCGATCTCTCTCTCTCTCTTCGCTATTCTCTCTTTTTTTTTTTACTTTTGGTCTTTTGATTTTACTAATGGGTGGTTTCCACCTTAACAGTTGTGTTACTGATGGATGGGTCCCACCTGTCAGCTTGTTTTTTTTATTTTTTTCAAATTTCAAATTTAAGGGTATTTTTGTCCAAAACTGGTAAAAAGTGATGAAAACAATAAAAATAAACTTGTGGCTAAAAACAATAAATCCATAAATTTTTTGGCTCTTTTTGATTTCACCCCTATATATATATATATATATATATATATATATATACACATATTTTCTATTATCAGTTCGTCCTGACAATAAATATATCATGACAAAGAATGTGGACCACTAGATTTACATACTTTGACTCAAAGTGTATGCACTTGTCAAAACTTCTCCATAATCTATGGTCCACATTCTTCGTCCTGATATATTTATTGTCAGGACGAACTAATAATAGAAAGACTGTATATATATATATATATAATTGTTTAACAAAAACTGGTTGTTCAATGAATCACCAAAAATCAAAACTATCATCATAAATCTACAATTAATTTTGCAACATAAACTTAAAATAAAAATAAAATAAAACAAAACTTATGGTTTTCTTCTGCTAACGTCTATATACCACCACAAATCTAAAAGTTATGAAAACTCATAAAATTGAAATTCTTGAAGACTTTGAGATTAATTTATAGGGTAACCTCTACCTTTGATTAGTTGGTAAAGGGTTAAAATTTCTCAATTTGATTTTTTAGTTGGAAAATGGTTAAAAATTTTCAATTTGATTTTTTTAGCTGATAATGGGTTAATATTTTCCAATTTGATTTGTCACTTGGTTAAGGAAATTACAATGGGCTTGAATGGGTTTGATGTTTTTTTTTTTTTTTTTTTTTTGAAGTTATTGGGCTTAAAAGTTTATGTGCTGTTGATAAAGAAAAATATGGTAACTTAAATCCATAATCGGAATTAGACTGGGAGACTTAAAACAAAAAGAGGTTTATTTAGAATTATTGATAAATCAAAAATAAAAAAGCTAGCCCGCCTTAGCCAAGCCCATATCCGCCCCTGCACTGTAGGAAAAAAATCTGAGGTACACCCTTGCTTTGGTGAATTATATTTTAAAACTTCAATGATAGGATTATTAATTATTTGGATTTATAAATATAATTTTTTTTATATACCACATACGGATATACCAATATGATCATGAATATTGTCGGGTTGAATGAGGATACCTAACTGCATTGAGCACTGAGCAGTGGTAGTTTATAAACGAATTTCATGGGTGACAAAATTGGTATTCAAGACAATTATGGGTGGCCTTATTGTAAACCAAAAAAAAAAAAAAAAAAATGAATAAGTTAAAGTACCCAATTTATTTTTTAAGAAAAATGTAATCGATAATCCGTTCTTCAACAAAATTTCTTATAAGTTATAACCTAACAAGCACACATTATTCTTCAATACTTTCACTCAAATTTTGCTGCCTTTTGAATTTTTATCCCATTTTCTTTTGAGCGCAAAATAATCAAACTATCCAAACAAATATATAACTTCTTGATTGTGATTGCAAACTTCATGAACTCATTCAATATATAAATGAATCAATATCAGGTGATTATAATTTATATCTCAAAATTGTTCTGAAAACTCATTGTTCAGTGTTCACTCAATTGTACGTAGCTTCCCTTTTCACTATCTATGTTTTTCTATGAGCTTATTATTATTATTATTTTCTCGTTTATTCCTACAACAAAAGTAATTATGGAAGTTCAAACTGAACTTTTAAAACAATAATTTAATTAAAAGCTTTTAAATATATTCATTAGATATACTAAACTATGGACACTTAGAATGATATGGTCAGAATTCTCATACAAGCCATGCAAGGTTTTTAATTGTGACCATTACCATGCACATGTGGCCAATATCACAAGTGGAACGTCGGCCTTACAAACCCATGCACGTGCAGGAGAAGTGTATTTGTCACATAAAGATTTAGTCATGTTGTTAGTTTAGTCATGTTTGTTAGTTTGTTTTGAGTAAGTGTATTTGTTAGTGGAGCTGATCTCCAGCGTAGTGGTTCCTTTTCTTTTGGCATTGTTTCCTATTTGTTTGGCACTAATTATTGTTAGTAGTTTAGCTATTGTATCCGACTATATATAGTCTTGAATTAGTTAATTGAAGATATCGAATATTATAACCAAACCTTATCTCCCTGATTTCTCTTTCTCTGCTCATTTCTCTGCCTTTCTTCTTGTCTTATATGATATTCTGTTCTTCTTCATCCCAAATTTCTATCAGTTCTAATTGTGACCCAATTAGTTCATATCAAATAAATCACTTAATTCTACTTTGGTCCAGTTTGTATTGTTTTTTAGAACTTAAAATTAGCTTATTTTATAATTTTAACATAAAATGATGTTTGGTAAAACTTCCAAAATTATAAATTTATAATATTTGATATGAAAAAATATATTTGATTATTTTTCTTAGCTTATTTGATAAGTTGAAAGGAAAAAAAAAAAAAAAAAAAAAAAAAAAAATCTCTTAGCTTATTTCCAAATCTCTTGACGAGAGGGAGCACTCGTCAGAGATGGATAGATCTCTTTTTTTTTTTTTAATTATTTATTTATTTATTCTTAACAAATGACTTTCCGAGAGAAAAAAGAAGAAAGAATAGAGAGAAGTAAAATAAAGAAATATGTTTCGGTCAAAGAAAGGAAAAAAAGGGAAAACATGGGTAATTTTATCTCTTCAATAGATTGTTTGCTAAGAACAATAAAAAAAACTAATTTAGCCTAAAAATAGAAAACCCCTTAATTATATGGCTAAAAAGTGCTAATTCATATATAAAATAAAAAAGAAAACAAAAGAAAAGAAAAAGAAAAGCGAAAGCAAAGTGGCATGCATGTCTTAAAACAATAATCTAAAAAGGTGCGCAGACCTCAACAGAAGACATAAAATTAAATATTCCCTTCTGCCTCAAACAGTGCAACCCAATTAGAAATAGTAATACGATGTAATTCTGCATCGGCCAATGAAGTCGCAAAATCATGGCGAATCTTAGTCTCAGTAACAGGGAGGCGCTTAGAACTTCCCTTACCCAATTGAGACTTAAAATTAGATAAAGTCTTGAAAGTTGGTTTCACTCTTCTATTTGATTTTGTCACCACGGGAATCCAATTATTGTCGGGATCAACTAGATCTTGAGCTTCCACATACTTATCATCATTCACTGAGAAGTAATTCATATATATATATATACACACACACACGTACATATAACTTTCAATAAAACTACATTGTTTTTATTCCATTGAGATGAAGAAGGCAAACTTGATCCACTCTCACTCGATAATTGATTATCTTTTTATTTTATATTTTTTTTAAAGTATGAAAGTATGGTTTTTCTTGGCTTTGATGTATGGTTGTTAGACATTTTAACATAAAGTTATCAAACAATTTAGTTAAAGTGATATTTTATAAATTATAATATAACAGTAGAAATAATAAAGGGTACGGATATTGACACCCATAAATATAATAAGCGCACCCATAGTTATAAGTATACCCATGTCTAAAATTTAAAATTAAAACATTATTATAAACACACATCTTAATGCCAATTTTACCCTTATTTAATGGGTGTAATTAGTGATAATGGGAGATTTTGGCTTACTTTGTTACTTTATTACTATATTCTCCTGTTTGAAGCTGCTTTCTCATCTATTCGGGTTAGAGTCTCAAAACTGACCACCTTCCAACAGATGTTATCTTAGCCAAAGCTGAGGCACCCAGCATATCTTCTTTAGCAATTATAAGCACTTGTATGTATCCCTTGGTATGGCCAACCTTGGACAACCATAAAGCCCCTAATTAGATTGATATATCAAACATAACATATAGAAATGATTCTCCTAAAAGATGAACTCCATGACAACAGCAATATGGGTTGCATCAAATCACCAGACATGTACTCATATATTAATCGTAATAACATAAAATGGATTTTACTCATAAAAGTTATTAAAATATAAAACGAGTCAAAAGTAAAAGGAAAAAGGAAATTGCAAAAGGTCAGTCTAATCCTAAAGAAATAGTCTTGCAGCCTTAATCTCGGCATTTGCATGCAGTGATATGGCATTAAGATAATGGGAGATGATAATGGGAGATTTTGGCTCCGTTGAGTTTATGCTTCTCGTTCCTTTTTTTTTATCTTTTTAAAAAAAGAAGAAAGAAATAGAATTAAGTTTGAATTAGGGTTTGGGTTTTTTTTTTTTATTATTTTAAATAAAGTGATATAGTTGAAGACATGGGTGTAATTAATGGGGGTAATAGTATTTTGTTTATTTTTAATTAAACCAATTTGTCCTTATTAGTAAATTCCTATTGGGATATTTTTGTAATTAATTTTTTTATTAAAATATGGGTGTGCTTATCATGTTTATGGGTATCAATATCGGCTCCCAATAATAAATTGTAATCGGAAAATAAATTCATAAAAAAAATAATAAAACTCTAACGTAAAATTATGAATAACAAACTAAGACCCTAACTTGTTAATTAGAAAAAAAAAAAATTAATAAAGAAAAATACATGTATTAAATAACCGAATATAAATATTTATTTAATAAAGTAATACCATACAACACAAATAATTAATTTAAAATTAAATTGTTATTATAACAAAAATCATGAGATAATATGGTTAATGAATAAAACATTTGAGTACTTGACACATTATTTGGGATGTGTGAGGGAGAGAGAAAGTAAGAATTAGAATTTAGGACGTGCGAGAAAGACCGAGAAAGAATTAAGAGTTTGGAGAGAGAGAGAGAGAGAAGATGTTTGGATGAAGTGTACGTACTCTAACTAAAACAATAATATGTTAATCATTAATTTTTATTTATCTATTTATTTTGCAAAAAGCTGTTCTTTCTGTGAGCTGTGATGCCGTCTAGTATTGTCTTTTTGTTAGTTTGTAGCTGTTGGTGTTTTCTACTTGTAGTTGTCTTTCTAAAAAAAAATTTATATATTTTTAGAAGTTTATATATGATGTGGTGTAAACATTTCAGGGGTTGAATATTTACCAAAAAAAAAATATATTATTTAGCACTTAGCAGGAGAGATTTTCTTCCACGTGACAGACACAAAATATATGTAGGGACAACATTCATCTATAAAAAGTAAAAACCCACTATTTGTCTTGGCCTAGCAAACCTGAGCTTAGAAATAAAGAAAGATTAATCACAAAAGAGAGTGAGAGTGATATGGATTCTTTGGTTCCCGCAGAAAACTGTCCTCATGCAGTTTGTGTTCCATTCCCGGCTCAAGGCCACGTCAATCCTATGCTAAAACTAGCAAAACTACTCAACCACAAAGGCTTTCATATAACCTTTGTAAACACAGAGTACAACCACAATCGCTTGCTTAGATCCCGTGGACCTGACTCTCTCAATGGCACCCCCACCTTCCGTTTCGAGACGATCCCAGATGGCCTACCTCCGTCCGATGCCAACGTCACGCAAGACGTCTTATCTCTCTGTGAATCCACCAAGAAAACCTGCTTAGCTCCCTTTCGACAACTTCTTTCAAAACTCAACAACACATCTTCGTCAAATGTTCCACCAGTCACTTGCATAGTATCTGATTGTTTTTGGAGCTTCACTCTCAAAGCTGCTCAAGAGCTCAACATCCCCAACGCGCTTTTGTGTCCAACAGGTGCTTGTGGCTTCATGGGTTTTTTGCACTATCGAACTTTAATTGAAAAGGGTCTTGTCCCTCTCAAAGGTACTCAATCCTCCTGCATATTATATATTTATTTGACACATGACTTGAATAAGTAGTTTGTGGCTTCAAGAAACATTTATTAACTGTACGTTCAATTTTTTTTTTTTCTCTCATAAAATTCGTAGATCTAAGCTATTTGACAAATGGGTATTTGAATACTGTTATTGATCGGATACCGGGCATGGAGGGCATAAAGTTGAAGAACCTGCCAACCTTTATTAGAACTACAGATCCAGATGATTTTTTGATGAATTTCTGCCTAGGAGAAGTCGAGAATGCCCGTAACGCATCTGCACTCATTTTCAATACTACCTATGATTTAGAGGGTGAGATTTTGGAGGCACTTTCTTCCACTTATCCTCCTATCTACACTATCGGTCCTCTTCAGCTTCTACTGAATCATGAGATTCCAGCTGATGATAACCCTTTGAGTGGCATTAAATCAAATCTGTGGAAAGAACAACCTGGATGTTTGGAGTGGCTTGATACAAAGGAATCAAACTCAGTTGTTTATGTCAATTTTGGCAGTATTACTGTCATGACAGAACAACAACTATTGGAATTTGCTTGGGGTCTTTCAAACAGCAAGGTAAACTTTTTATGGGTTATTAGGCCTGATCTAGTCATTGGTGAATCGGCCATCCTTCCTCCAGAGTTCGTTGCGGAAACAAAGGAAAGGAGTCTCCTAGCAAGTTGGTGCTCACAAGAACAAGTTCTAAACCACCCAGCCGTCGGTGGGTTCCTGACTCACAGTGGGTGGAATTCGACCATAGAAAGTTTGAGTAGTGGTGTGCCAATGTTATGTTGGCCATTCTTTGGTGAGCAACAGACTAATTGTTGGTTCTGCCAAAACAAGTGGGGTATAGGCATGGAAATTGAGTCCAATTCTAATAGAGATGAAATTGAGAGTTGGGTGAGAGAATTGATGGAAGGAGAGATGGGAAAACAAATTAAGAAAAAAGCGATGGAATGGCAATCCTTGGCACAAAAGGCTACTACGGCTCCTAATGGGTCCTCTCACCTCAATCTTGATAAGATCATAGAGGAAGTACTACTCACTTCACGCAACTCTGTCAACACTTAGACATATATTAGTCGTAAAAGACAACTATGCATGAGGGGAGATGTCAATTTGTGGAAAAAATTAAAAAAGATGTAATTTAATTTGTATACGTAGTTGAAATCCGTCAAATAAATTAATTAATTGAGTAGGCCTTTTGCTAAAAAAAAAAAGGGGGCTGTAATTTGATTATGGCGTCATTGGGTTGTGGTTTTTACCTTTGATTATGTTTGTCAGCTTTTAATTTATGTTTGTCTAAGGGTATGTTTGGTAGTTGGTAGGAAGGAAAGAAAATAGAAAGGATAGAAAGATTTTGAGGGATAGAAAAAAACATGATCCAACACAAAAACATGATTTTCCATATGTAATTTAACCCCTGTTAAAGTGCCATTATCTTAAATTTGTTCACATGACTTTTTTCTGTCCCATATAAATTTATATAATGAGTTTGTTTCGAATTAAGCAGTTCTTCATTTTTTTAAGCTGTCATTTCTCTATCTTAGTAGCATAGTGATCAGGTAATCTTTATACCATTCAATAGACCCAATTATTAAGACAAGATTATGTTGGTGGCTTAACCTTTACACCTACACTATAAGGTTTATGGTGTAGATTCGAGTCTATCCCTTTTTCCCAAGTCTGAATTATTGTAATATTTAAAATAAATTAAAAATAGACCCAAAAAAAAATTCACATTGTGTGTACGTATATGTTCAAGTCCTACCATACGTATTTACTATCATGTGTAGGTAGATTTTCTCTGATACCGTAAGATTGTGTTTGTTAGTCAGCATTGGACATGATTGGACTCTGTCCAATCCGTCACAATGATTGGACATCCTATATATATAAAAGAGCCTTATTTTTCTAAAAGGGCAATTCATGGTGTGACCATTTGCCTTATTTCCCTCTGTGTCCCCTTTTTTTTTCCCTTTCGTGAATGACTGATGGATTCTTTTTTCTCAGATGTGAATAATTGTGATGACTTGCCCTTTTGTGTCCTTTTTTCCCCTTTTCAGGGGTAGAACTGCCATATTTCCCTATGCCTTAACTTTCTTAAAGGTTAGATTTTTGTTGGCACAACTGCCTTATTTCCATCTGTGTCCTTTTTTTCCCCTTTTGTAAATGAATTGCCCTCTTGTGTACTTTTTTCCATCAATTGATTTACTGGGTTTGTTCAGAATGATAAAAACAAAAAAGTTAAGGAGAAAAAAAAAAAAAAAAAACCCTTAAATCCAGCAAAACATGGATCTAAACAAAACAAAAAAAAAAAAAAAAAAAAAGAAGTCAAATAGTAACATGGATCTCAACAAAATAAGAGGCAAATAACAACATGCATCAAAACAAACTGAAGAGAAAATAATGAAGTGCTAAAAAAAAAAAAAAAAATACAATCTTTCATATCTAAAATCAGAGAAAAAAAAATTAAACTTCCGAAATCCAGATAAATTTTTTTAAAAACATAAAACACCAATCTTTGAAATCAAATTTTTGAACAAGAGACGAAAAGTAAGATAGAATTTATTTATTTATTTATTTTTTGGGGGGGATTCCATTTAAAAGTTATAAATCTGAAATGTAGAAGAAACGAAATAAAATCAAGAACTCTAAAAAGATGAGAAGAGATCTAAACAAGAAAAGAGGAGGAGCCAGATCTAGAGAAAAGAAGAGGAGTTTTAAAATTAATTTTTGAAGTTACTTGGTTTATATCTAAAATCAGAGAAAAAAAAAAAATTAAACTTTTGAAACCCATATATAATTTTAAAAATAAAAATAAAAACCCAATCTTTGAAATGAGATCTCTGAACAAGAGAAGAAAATTGAAATAAAAAATTGTAAATGAGAAATCTGAAAATCAAAACCAGATGAAATATGAAGAAGAGAAGAAGAGATTGGTGTAGGATGGATGAGTTTGGAGATTTGTTTGGTTGGGAGTTGGGACTTGAGAGAGAGATTGGAAGTTTGAGTGCTTTGTATGAGAAGAGAGGAATAGTTTTGAGTGCTCTGGACCGGAGACGTGAGGTCGTGAGGTAAAAGGAGGAGAGAGAGAGAGTGGAATTGGAAAGAGTGAATTTTTGGGTAGTGTGAATTTTTGGAGACTTGTGCTCTGTATAATAAGGTTTGGTTATTTTTAAAAAACAAATCAAAACTTATTATATTCTTCTCTCAGAAAGTTAATACAAAGTAATAAAATAAATTTTTTAAAAACTTAAAGCAGAATTATATGTAGATTTGTCATTAATTTAGAGTCCAAATATATTTTATTGAGGTCCAAACCCAGCCCAACAAAGCCCATTTCAAGTTCTAATAGCCACTGTAACAAAACAAAGACAAAAAAAAAAACTATGTTCTTTGGTTGATTCAATTTGAGTGACTAACAAGAACTTTGATTTTCTTATATTTAATGTCATTTTTAATAGTTTCTTGACACTATCTAATGTATTTTTTGTTTACAAGTTAAACAAGTGTTATTGGCTACTTGGCTTTGACATGAAATTGTAGACAATATATGAGGTAAGTTATTTATACCACTATACTTTTACTATTTTTTGTAACTAAATTCAGAATATGTCGTTTTCTTTTATGTGAAATTTTTATTAAAAAAAAGTATGAGTATTAGGCTATGTTTTTGTTATTCATATGTTTTATTTTATAATTATCTTTAGTTGTTAGTACTATTTGAATTTAGGTTGTTCCACATAATGGAACAAAAAAGTAAGGCAATGGAAGCAAAAAAGGTCCTAGAAAGAGATGGGACTCAAATTTCTTGAAGATAAACAAGAAATCAATAAAGAGGTGGGGTGAGGCATACAAACAAAAAAAAAAATCATTAGAAAAATAGACGGAACAACAAATAGGTTTGTTTGGAAAAAACTTATTACGGTTACGTTGATAATATTAATTCCATAAAATTAATAATTATTGAATATCATTAATCTTTTATACAATGTCTTCATAAATGGCTTAACTAAATATTTTAGGAACATCATGTCCTCGACTCGAGTCGCAATCATCAATTGATAAAAACAAAGAATCTCCCATCTTAAGTACTTTCGAAATTGGTGAGCAAATTATTTCATTTTGGCAAATTAAAAGGTTAAACACAACATCGTTCAACTTTTTGACAGTTCTAAAATAAACTAAGTACATATCAGTCCTATTGTAAATATCTCTAAACTAAATCCTACATATTTTGTTGTAAATATCTCTAAAGCATAGTTCGACATGCTGAAAACAGGAACATCTAATGTTACATATTTTTGTTCGTAAATACTTCTAAAGTTTATGTGGTAATGTTGAACTCCAAGTTCAATTGCAACATTAGAAGTACTAACAATTTTTTATTATAAATATGTTTGTATCTATATATATATATATAAAAATATATGCATGTATATAATATTAAAGGTTTAATATTACAAAGTTTATGTGGTAATGTTGAACTCCAAGTTCAATTGCAACATTAGAAGTACTAACAATTTTTCATTGTAAATATGTTTGTATCTATATATATATAAAAAAAAATATATGCATGTATATAATATTTAAGGTTTAATATTACAAATTTGGCAGGTGCATCGCACGTGCCCCTCCAACTAGTGATTGTTGAAAAGCAATCCGTGAGGGGGTTAATTGCATTAACTTACCCTTACTTTATTGGATATAGCAATATTTCAAAAAAGATATCCTAAATTAACATAAACATCCCCTGTCATCAAGTCAATCCGTTAACTTTAACGGTTGACTAACCTTGACCTATGGAAAACCAAATATACCCCTACTACATCATCCCAGACATAAAATGTTTTTAATTAAAATTTGATAAATAAAAATTAAAAATAATAATAATAATATATCGGCAGCATGCGGAAACTTTCTCAATTCGTGGAGGAGCCTTCTTTGTGAACTGCATGAGGTCGATCTCCAAGTAGGAGAAAAACTCTTCAGGTAACTAGGAGATCGTCAAAGATCTATTGTTTCATGCTCCACTGTCGGTAGAATATTTTGTTTTTTTTTTAATAATTGATTTTTAAATTTTAATTAAAAAATATATATATATTAAGTTTGAGATGATGTGGTAAGGGTATATCTGGCTTTCCAAGGGTCAAAGTTAGTCAACCATTAAAGTTAACGGATTGACTTGATAGAAAAGGGTGTTTGTGTTAATTTAGGGTATCTTTTTAAAATCTTACTATATCCAATAAAGCAAGGGTATGTTAGTGCAATTAACCCTCCGTGAGGCCCATGTGTTATCGTATTGTGGTAGGATTATTTAGTACACCTCAAACGTTGCGACAGCGTCATTTTCTTTTTTTAATTTTTTTTTTACTGGGACCCAACCTTTTCTCCTTTTATATATATATATTTTTTCAGTTTATTTTATAAAACTTTTTTCAGTTTTTTTGGCTGGGACTATTTTTATCCCGGTCCTTTGTTTTTTTTTTTTTTTTTCAAATATTATTTATATTTAAAATATTAAATTTATCCAATCTGATTTAAAAAATAATTTAATATATGTTATTTTATTATAATATTTTAAAAAAATATTTTTTTAATTAAAACTTAAATGTTATTTTATTTCAAATTAATTTTATTTATTTTTAAAAATAATTTATTTTATTCAAAAAATAATTTAATAAAAAATTTTAACCAAATTTAATTTAAAATAGTTTTATTTTTATTTTCTTTGAATTTATTAAAATGATTTTATTTCCATAATATAATTTTATACTTACCTCCCAAAAAAAAAAAAAAAAAAAAAAAAAAAAAAAAAAAAAACCTAATTTTTTTTTTAGTGGTTCTATTGGCACACTCTGTACTGATCTATTTATGCCCCACTTATTTAATTATTTAGTATTATTTTTTTTCTTTTATCAAAATTACTAAAAGAGACATACAATTTAAGGAAAAAAAATATTCTATAAAGTAAATCTAATAAAACCCCACATTCCTTTTCAAAAAAAAAAAAAAAAAGTTCTTTTAATAATTTTTTTTATATAACTCTTAAACCCTAAAAATACTTGTACTAGATCCTATTTAAACAATAAATCAAACACTTGGGGTGCATTAGACAGATAAGATATTGATTATTATTTAATCACATTACTCTTTTAAAATATGAAAGTGAAATGATGATAACCAAAATAAATACTTGCTTTTTGCTTCTTGTTTCGTTTTGTTTGTGGGTTGTTTCATTTTTTTTTTTTTTTCTATGTGTGTTTTGTCTTGGGTTGCTCTATTCTTTGCTCTTTTCTTGGGGCTGATTGCTTATTCTTTGTCTTGTGACTTCCTGGCATTTTCTATAAAGCTTGATGTTAAAAAAAAAACAAAAAACAAAAAAAAAAATTAAGAAATAAGAAGAAAAAAAATATCGTTCATGGGAGGTGAGAGAAAGACGAGACCAGAGATAAAAAGATCTAAGATAGATAGAGATATTAGAGATGAGGTTTATTAAGTTTGAAAAATAAGTAAAAGGGTAGTTTTCGAAATAAATTAATAAAAACATTTAACATCATTTAATTAAATCAAAATTTAAACAAGTGAGGCATAAATAGATCAATAGGGGATGTGCTAATAGCACCACTCTTATTAATTATCCAATCTCATGTTACACCAAACAAGAAACGGTATTATTTTAGTCCAATCCATACTGCACCAAACACATCTCAGTACTAATTTAGTCCAATCCAATCCAATCCAATCCAATCACACAAAAATAGTCCAGTCCTATCATATCCAATCCAATCCCGCTCCCTAAGGCCATCTCCAATAGAGAGTGAGAGTTATAGTTATATTTGGGTCTCAAAGAGTGCTAAGAGTGATGTTTATCTATACTTTTGCTCCAGTGGTGCTGAGAGTAATATTTTTGTAACAAATTTAATTATGCCTCATTCATAATAAGTGGTCAATAAATTGTAATTTATAAAATTTAATGTTAATAAAATAATACCATTGTGAATTTTTCAATGAGATCTTTAAAATGGTACTAATATTTAAATTTTTATAAATTATTACCAGTTTGATATTATTAGAAAATTTAGGAACCCAAACTTGGATAAATATGATGTAAAATTATGTGGGAATTGAGTATATATAGACAATTTGACAATTTTGGAAAACTAGCCATCGGAAAGCTTTTTTGTATTTTTCTATTATTATTATTATTATTGGATTTTTTTGTTGATTTTTCTTTTTTTTTTTGGATAAAAAATAGAGGAAGAATTGCACAAACATCCCTCGAGATTTGATAAAATTGCACGAATATGACAGTTTTGACCATATACACACAAACTTCCCTTAACATTTGAATATTGTTGCACAAACATCCCCTACCGTTAGATGAATCCGTTAGTCAATGGTCAACACAGTAAAAAGTCTAAAATACCCTTTATTTTTATTTTAAATAAACTAAAAAAATTAAAATATAAGATAAAAAAAAAAAATTTTAAAAATTTTTACAAAATATGAATGTATTTTAAATCTGAAACCTGGAAAAAAATTCATCTTTACAAATAAAAAAAATTAGATTTTTAAACAATTTAATAATAAATAAATTTTAAATTTTAAATTTATTTAAAATCAAGGGGGAATTGCACAAACTATTTTTTTTTTTTAAGATGAATTTTTTTTTCTAGGTTTCAGATTTAAGATACATTCATGTTTTCTAAAAGATTTTTGAATATTTTTTTTTTATCTTATTTTTAAATTTTTTTAGTTTATTTAAAATAAAAATATAGGGTATTGACTAACGAATCCATCTAACGGTAGGGGATATTTGTGTAGCAATTTTCAAATGTTAAGGAAAATTTGTACGTATATGACCAAAACTGCCATATCCAAGCAATATTATTAAACCTCAGGGGATGTTTGTGCAATTCCCTCAAAAATATATTTATTTCAAATTTTAATGTCCAAAAATTTGTAAACCATCCATCTCCAACAATCAACAAATATGATCTGTTCATCTCCAACGGTCAACAAATTTGATTCGTTCATCTCCATTGGTCAACAAATCCAACTGGGTCACACATTAGTATCTTATTGTCTTAATTATGACATGGATCCCACAAAAAAAAAAAAAAAAAAAAAAAAAAATCATTATTAAATTCACCCAACACATAGGTCCCACCATATAACTCTCAGGGCTCGTATGTTTTTCCATCTGAACACTTAAAGTTCATCAAAATGTCTTAGTAAGATATTTCTGTTTGTTTTTTAAGTGATCTAAAGTCTGAGAATTGGTGAAAAACGTCTAAGAAAAAAAAGTTGAAAATTTCAACTTTTGTCTAAAGCCTTTTCGACTTCACTTTACTCTTTTTTTTTTTCTACCCAAATTGCCCACTTTGAGATGAGAGGAGAAGAAAATCGCTGGCTCTGGGTTTTGGGTGTAGTAGTAGTAGCTTTTTTTTTTTTTTTTTTTTTTTTTAACATCTGTTAAAGTGAAGGCCAAAGGCCAGCCAAAAGGATAGGGGGGGCACCACAACCAACAAAGAAGGCAGCAAAAACAAACAAGAAGAAACAAAAATACCCGGGAAAACAATAACACTGCCCACAAGAAAAACAAACTACAACACTGAACAAGTAGTTGTTGTTATTGAAGATGAAAATCGCTGCTATTTTATTTTAGAGCTGGGTGTTAGGTTGCGGTTTGGTGAAGAAAGAGTAAGTTTTTGGTGTCATTTTAATGGAGATTTGGTAGAGAGAAGAAGAGGACTCGTGTTTGTGTTGAAGAGAGAGAATAAGTTTGAAGTGAAGTGAAGTGAGTTGAGTGGGTTTGGTCAGAATGAAAATGGGTCTTTATAGTTAGAGATTCAGCATTCCATTTAATTAATTAGTGTGAGGAAATAATAATAATAATATATAATTTTATTTAACATAAAAATAACATTTTTTGGAATATAAATTAAAAAGGAACTATAATTTTATTTAAATAGTGATAAGTGATGTATTATTTTTGGATTAACAAGATATAAGTACATAACAAATAAATACAATGATATATAACAATCAATGATGAAAGGGTATAAATGTCAAATTACAGGTTTTCAAATGTTTTTGTTTTAAAAAAACAAATAATTTAACACTTGATTCAGACATTAGAAAACAAAAAACAAACATGTTTCTCATACTTCAGACTTCAGACTCAATTTAGATTTCAAACCCATTTCAGACCCAATTCAACCATTTAAGTTTTCAGACAAAAAAAAACGCCACCTCACTCTCACTTTACTATATATAAGGCACTCAAATAACTCTTAACATATTTTAGCTCTCACTTTAACTCTCTATTGGGGATGATTTTGAGACTTAAAATGAGCATATAGCTCTCTATTGGAGATGATCTAAGAGTTGATATTTGATTGGTACAGTATATTATTTTTTTTTAATTTCGGCAGACGTCGATCCAATCAAATCAAATTTCAAATTAAGAAAAAATAATAATTATAATAATTACGGACGGACTTCAACAAAGATTCTTTTTAATTTTCGGCTTACTCTGAAACTGGAAAAACTTTAGTTGGGCCTATAATGCAATTGAATGATTTGTAGATTGAATATTGGGCCTTATCGATGATATGAAAACGGGTCCAAGAGAAGCTATCATGTCACTTTGTATACAAATGGGTAAATAGCAATAAGATTTGTATAAAATTGTAAGTGTTTAGTTTCTAATAATTTCCTTTACATAGTTTTTGATCAAATAGGATTCAATACTCTGATCTCCAAGGTTGGTTGATCCGTTTTTACATATTTCAAGTTTTAGTTTCAAAAAAAAAAACTGAAATAATCATATATTGATATAGTCATATAACATATAAGTAACATAAGATACATGAAAGGGGCATTATGCACAAGGAAGTCACTGTGTTACTGTCAGTAACACAAATACATTGATCGTATAATATTTCTCCATTCATGGTACTTCTAAAAAAAAAATAAAAAAATCATGATTTTTATTTTGTAACATTACAACGTCTATTCTATAAAATTATAGAAGTAGATACGTTACAAAGTTAATTAAGAACCATCATAATTAGAGAAGTGCCCTTGATTGCATATCAAATGTAAAAATCTTGATTCATCCCAAATATATTTATATTAAATAATAATCTAATATAGAAAAGGGGATTGTTATTATTGTGCATAGTGACATAAATTCTAGAACCTATCAAATTTTATTTGAAAGTAAGAATACTTTTATACTTGTAGACTACATTTGCATATTGGATTGGATTGGATAAGAGTACCGTATCATTCTTATTTATAATACAATTATGTGTTTAGTGATATTTCGTTTTTTTTTTTTAATATACCTTTTACGGTGATTGCGATTCAAATGTGAGACATTATCGAACCACATTAGACTATTGTAGATATTTTATATTAAACTGTATTAAGTTATACAATATCAGGTAGTATTTTTACCCATAAAGTATAATATTCTCTCTACCTAAAACCGAGCACCGCACAAAAATAATGCATGTGTGCTTAATTATGAACTATGAAGTGAATTATTTTCAATTTTACAGGACAAAATCAATTTGCTTTGCACCTAAAATAGAAAGAAAAAAGTTTTAGATAAAGTTATATCGCAATGTCTTGTTATAGTCCAAAGAATCAATATTCAAGCTAGGTATATCTTCTTCTTCTTTTCTTTGAACCCCACCACACCATCACCACCCTCCTTTAATATAAACACAACCCTCAAAATCTAGTATGAGTGGAAATTCAAGGAATCCAAGATTATGATTGACCTCACGAGCTAGAGAAAATCTTTAATATATTAGACACAATTTTCACTCAAATCATGTGAAACATGAACAACATGTGCATTTATATGATCCATTCCATCCCGTGACTCCGTGAGGGGTTGTGTACGGGCCCAAAAATTAAAGGGCTGGTTGATAATTTTGGACGGATTACAATTTTAATAATAAAAAAAACATGATATAAAAATAGAGTGGTGTTATTGACAAAAACCTAATGAACTAATAATGCCCCAATTTTAAGAATTTTGAGTGAGTGATGTTGTTAATAATCCACTAAATTTTTCTTCACACTCCATTTTAATTTTTTTTTATTAATGTTAATTTTAACCGTAATTAAATTTATTAAAAAGGATAAAAAATTTCAAAGACACTCCAACCCAATTTTTTAGAATCTAAATTATTTTTCTTCCTATTTAGTTTTTTTTTGCAAACCCTAAATTTTGTTTCGGAGATAGAAAATGAGAATCAAATCCTTTTGTTCCATAAATAAATCTCAATACAAATCATAGAAGAAAAAAAAAAGAAAAAAAAGAAGCAAAGCAAGTATCTAATGTAGCTTCCATGGCAGACATTGAAGCTGAGAGCTAGACCCAGTCTAAGTACTTGAGCATTCACTTTCTCTGCTGTCACAACACTTGCAAACAATTCCTAAAGTTGCAACAAATTTCGAATATCCAACAAAAATTCAAATAATAATAATAATAATAATAAACTCAACTTATGAAGACTCGAGTTTGGGTGCATCTCCGTTTTCAGGTTGTTATATTTTTTATTTTTACAATCCAGATGATGCTTCTTTATTTTTAAAGCTGTGTTTTGATTAATCTAATTTTTAAAATGAATAGTGTTTATAAATTTAATTTAATAAAATGAAGTGTTTTTTTTTTTTTTTTTTGAAACAGAAATAAAATAAAGTGTTAAAAGATAAAAATGATAAATTTGGAATAAAATAAGGTGTGTTTAGAATTTTTTAAATTTAAGTTTTTACGATAAAGGTTTTTTGAAAAAGGAGTATCAAAAGAAAATTTTTGATTGTAAAGAGAAAATCTCTAAATTTTAATTTATTTATTTTCTAAAATTGCCCTTGTCTGTTTTCCAAATCTCACACACCCCATTCTTCCTCATATCCAACGCCCTAATATGATTAACAACCTGGATTTGAGTTTGCAATCGTCAACGGAAGATGATTACTACGTCTTCTTCTCTGATTTTGCAATCGTCGTGAGATGAGCTACCCAAATGGATGATTCAAAGAATGATATCATCTTCTTCCCTGATTTTGTTTTTTTCTTTTGGTATTACTTTATAACGATTATTTAACAATCTCAAGCAGTAACCATCGTCCCAATAATGAAGTGTCCACTACAAAATTTTACATTACTTATCTTTAGTTGTTATTTTTCGATTATGCTAGAAATAAATCTACATATGTTTTCAGGTTTTCAATTTCAAAAGCTAACCTGAAATTATTTGATTTACATGATATCATTCTCATTTTTTTTTTTTAAATCATCTTTCAAGAAAACAAATCGTTTGTGTTGTGGGGTATTTTTTTTTAGAATTCAATTTTTAAAAAAGTTACTTAATTTTAGTAAAAGATTTAAAATGATGGACATTATTAGATCAACATAGGGGTGTCAAATGCAATTTTATAGGCAATCCAAACATAGTTGGAATTTTTAATTAATTTTCTTCAATTGGAATTTATCAAAACTTGAAGGATATTTTTATTCATAAAAAAAAATTCATTCAATCATCCACATCCAGACCTGGCCACCTACCACAAGGTCTATTTTTATAATTTTTTTCTTATTTCTAGTATTATATTATAATTTATAAAGTATCACTTTAACCAAATTATTGGGATTACAACGTCAAACAACATACATCAAAGCTTAGAAAAACTATGCTTTCTTTGGAAAAAAAAAAAAGAAGAAGATAATCAATCATCGGGTGAGAGTGGATCAAGTTCGCCATGTACAGTCGCGGATTGAGGTTTAAGTTTGCCGATTAATGAAATTTTTTCGATTAATGGAATTTTCTAGTACTATCGAATTAAGTTCACTTACTATTAATAATATAGTTTCATTTTAACCCACCCTAGCAGAGGGGAAACCATAAAAATATTTCTAGGTGAGTTGCGGACTATTTCATAAAGATAAAAAATTATACCATATAATAAAAAAAATAAAATTCATTTTGATGGTGAATTTCGACGGTACGAGAGAATCTTTATTAATTAAAATAAAAAAGTACACCTTGTAGGGGGACATAATAAGCCTTACCCTCAAATACATATTCTAATCAAAAAATAAAATAAAAATAATAAATAAAGGAATAAAGGAATATGCATAAAATGCAAATATAATAAGATCATACTTAAATTTTAACTTCTAAGGCTTCAAAGAAGCAATAACATCTATTACCGAATCCAAATCAATTATATCAGCAAGTTTTCTTTCAATATAAGAAATCATACAATTTTCAAGAAACTCGTCATCCATCTTGTTTCATAAATACTTTTTGGCAAGTTTCATAGCCGAAAATACACGTTCCATACTTGTTGTCAAAAAGAAAGAGTTAACACCAAACAAATCAGCATCTCAATCAATTAGCAACATTAGTTTTACATGTTGTAGTATTCATTGTTCTTCAAAAATTATATATATATATATATATATATATAATTGTTTGACAAAAACTGCGTTGTTCAACGAATCACCAAAAATCAAAACTATCATCTACAATTAATTTTACAAAATAAATTTTAAAATAAAAATAAAAATAAAATAAAATAAAATAAAACAAAACAAAACTTAAGGTTTTCTCCTGCCGACGTCTATATACCACGACAAATCTAAAAGTTATGAAAACTCATAAAATTGAAATTCTTGAAGACTTGGAGATTAATTTATAGGGTAAACCTACCGCCTTTGATTAGTTGGTAAAGGGTTAAAATTTCTCAATTTGCCGACGTCTATATACCACGACAAATCTAAAAGTTATGAAAACTCATAAAATTGAAATTCTTGAAGACTTGGAGATTAATTTATAGGGTAAACCTACCGCCTTTGATTAGTTGGTAAAGGGTTAAAATTTCTCAATTTGATTTTTTAGTTGGAAAATGGTTAAAATTTCTCAATTTGATTTTTCAGTTGATAATGGGTTAATACTTCCCAATTTGATTTGTCACTTGGTTAAGAAAATACTATGGACTTGAATGGGTTTGATGTTTTTTTTTTAATTATTATTATTTTTACTTTATTTTTTTAAGTTATTAGGCTTAAAAGTTTATGGGCTGTTGATAAAGAAAAATATGGTAACTTAAATCCATAATCGGAATTAGATTGGGAGACTTAAAACAAAACAGGGTGTACTCAGAACTAAATGGGGTTTATTAGAATTATTGATAAAACTTTAAAAAATAAATAAATAAATAAATGCTAGCCCACCTTAGCCAAGCCCATATCCGCCCCTGCACTCTTGGAAAAAATCTGAGGTACACCCTGCTTTGGTGAATTTTATTTTAAAACTTCAATGATAGGATTATTAATTATTTGGATTTATAAATATAATTTTTTTATATACCACATGGGATATACCAATATGATCCTGAATATTGTCAGGTTGAATGAGGATACCTAACTGCATTGAGCACTGAGCAGTGGTAGTTTATATACGAATTTCATGGGTGACAAAATTGGTATTCAAGACAATTATGGGTGGCCTTATTGTAAACCGATAAAAAATAAAAAATGAATAAAGTACCCAATTTATTTTTTAAGAAAAATGTAATCTATAATCCGTCCTTCAACAAAATTACTTATAAGTTATAACCTAACAAGCACACATTATTCTTCAATACTTTCACTCAAATTTTGCTGCCTTTTGAATTTTTATCCCATTTTCTTTTGAGCGCAAAATAATCAAACTATTCACGGTTAGCTATCCAAACAAATATATAACTTCTTGATTGTGATTGCAAACTTCATGAACTCATTCAATATATAAATGAATCAATATCAGGTGATTATAATTTATATCTCAAAATTGTTCTGAAAACTCATTGTTCACTCCCTTTTACTATCTATGTTTTTCTAGGAGCTTATTATTATTATTATTATTTTCACGTTTATTCCTGCAACAAAAGTAATTATGGAAGTTCAAACTGAACTTTTAAAACAATAATTTAAAAGTTTATATATAAAAATTAAAAGCTTTTAAATATATTCATTAGATATACTAAACTATGGACACTTAGAATCACTTAATTCTACTTTGGTCCAGTTTGGTATTATTTTTCAGAACTTAAAATTAGCTTATTTTATAAATTTTGATATAAAATGATGTTTGGTAAAACTTCTAAAATTATAAATTTATAATATTTGATATGAATATATATATATTTATATATATATATATATATATATATATATATATATATATATATATATATATATATATAGCTTATTTGATAAGCTGAAAAAAAAAAAAAAAAAAAAAAAAAAAAAAAAACCTAATCAATTTTTTTTTTTTTTTTTTTTTTCCATATCAACTAAGATTAATTAAAATATATAGAGTGCATTTGAAGGCTTGAAGCTTTTCTCCGATTTATTTATGCATAGATTGTGTGCAATCCTAACTTGGGCATTGGTAGACCTGACACGGTTCCGGTTTCAGTTCCGAACCAGCGGTTCCGGTTCCGGTTCCGGCCAAACTGCCGGTTTTGAACCCTTTTTTTTTTTTTTTAATTTATTTATTTATTAAAACTCACTTAAGCAGTAAAACACTAAAACCTAAATCAGTCCAAGACTCCAAGTATCCAACTGTTACTGTCCAAGAAAAAGAAAAAAAAAATCAAAATCAAATAGTGCCATGGTGGTGATGACAGTGGATCGAAGGGATTTGGGGTGGATTGAAGAAGAAGAGGAGGAGATCGAAAAGAAGAAGAAGAAGAAGAAGAAGAGGAGGAGGAGGAGGAGATCGAAAAGAAGAAGACGAGGAGATCGAAGTAAAGAAGAAGAAGAGGAGGAGGAGGAGGGATCGAAGAAGAAGAAGAAGAAGAAGAAGAGGAGGAGGAGATCGAAGATTCGAAGTAAAAAAAGAAGAGGAAGAAGAGGAGGAGGAGGACGGCTAAGTTGAGTTGATAGTAAGTAGAAGAAGATTTAGGTTTTTTAGGTTTAGTATTTATATTATTAAAAAAAAAAAAAAAAAAAGTTGGAACCGCCAGTTCAAACCAGAACCGGAACCGCCGGTTCCATTTCGGTTCGAACCGCCCAATTCCGTAAACCTTGGAACCAGAATCGGAACCAGCCTCCCCCGGTTCCGATTTCAGTTCCGATTTTTCCAGTTCCAAACCTCCTCCGGTTCCACGGTTCGAACCGGAACCTTGCCAGGTCTAGACATTGGGATACAAGAAGATAATAAAAGTCAAATGTTAAGGCTCTGTTTGGAAGGACTCAAATAGATTTTTTAGAAGTAGATCTTCTACAATTAGAGTTTTTAATGGGAAGTTAGTAGTCGTTTGGTTGTCAATTACAAAAAAACATTTTTAAATGGTAGAATTACCAAAGTATTCAAAGAGTAATGCTAGATTTCTCAAATTTCTTCTCCAAATTTCTTCTCCAAATTTTGTTTCAAATGATGTGGCACGTAAGGTGTCAGCTTCTTGTAAATCCTGAGATTATTTAGTGATTGATGTGATGTTAACACATCACATGCCATATCATTTGGGACATAATTTGGGAAAAAAAAAATTGGGGTATCTAGCATTACTCATATTCAAAAACTATTTTAAATGATAGAGTTATATTAGACATTTTATGTTATTAAAAAAGCTCAAAAAGATATACTTGGAAAAGCCCAAAATTTGAGATTTTCCAAATAGACGTAAAACAACTTTTTTAATCACTTAAAAGCTCTACTAGGTGTGACAACCAAACAACATAACAAAATTTTAAATTTTTTTTTTTTTTTTTTTTTTAAAGTTCTTTTAGCTAGCAAAGAAGCTTTTCCAAACGTTCACTAAATCATTAGCCAAGTTAACCTTTTTTTTTTTTTTTTTGAAAAATGCATTCATTAAAGAAAAGCTTACAAAGCATTTGGGATATCTCCTAAAACCAGACTTTCCACACAGAGAGGACAGTCTTCAAACCACACAAACTTGTTAGCATAGGACAAAACAAGCTTGGCAAGGCCATGAGCGACGCTATTCGCCAACCTAGGAACAAAATTAATGGAAACAAAATTGACTTGACAAAGCAAAAGAAGGATATCGTTCATTAGCCAAGTTAACTCAAAACACGTTTACCACTAAAACATTATTTTCCATATTTAATTTAACCCCTCTTAAATTCAATTCAATAATATAATATATTGTTTCAAAAAATAATATAATAGCTTACTTTGTATCCGAAAAAACTATTAAATAAATCCATCATTTTATGTGTCAAGTGCCATTATCTTAAATTTGTTCACATAACTTTTTCCTGTCCAATATAAATTTAAATAATGAGTTTGTTTAGAATACAAGTAGTTATTTTATTTTATTTATGCTGTTATTTCTCTATCTTAGCAGCATAGTGATTACACCATTCAATAGACCCAGTTATTAAGACAAGAAAAGGTTGGTCAAATAGTTTGCTTCTCACATCTATACCGTTGTGGGTTCGAGTCTGCCTCCCTTCTCAAAGTCTAAATTATTGTAATATTTCAGAAAAAAAAAAAAAAAAACCCAATTATTAGAGTTCAAAGTAAAGATAAAAATTCACATTGTGGTAGTATATGTTCAAGTCCTACCATACCTATCATACATATTTACTAGCATGTGTAGGTAGATTTTCTCCGATATTGTAAAAGTTGATATTAAAGAGAAGTGATGAAATTGGTGTAAACTTGCACGATTTACTTTGATTGAAACAGAGTATAAATAATACATCAGGTATAAGACTTTGAGTTAAACTAAAACACTACTGACGGTAATCCTAATACAATACTATAATATAAACACACTACCAGTAACATTATAATCCTAATACAATAAGGAAACATAAATGTGATAACTCCAATATGCCCCCTCAAGATAGGCCACGATTTGAGAGGCCAATCTTGGTCTTGAGAGACTGAAACTAAGGACGGGACAGTGGCTTTGTCAACGCATCCGCAAGTTGATCACTGGAAGAAACATGAGCCACACGAAGACTACTTGACTGAACTTGATCCCGAATGAAATGAAAATCAATCGCAACATGTTTCATGCGAGAGTGAAATATCGGGTTCGAACACAATTGAGTAGCTCCTACGTTATCACAGTAGATGACAGGCGCAGAAGGTAATGTGAGTCCAAGATCAGTGAGTAAAAAACAAACCCAATTCAGCTCCGTAGCTGTGGCAGCAACAGACCTATACTCAGCCTCCGTAGACGAACGAGCGATGGTATGTTGTTTCTTTGAGCTCCATGAAATGGGATTCCGGCCAAGATAAACAATGTAAGCACTGGTGGAAGAAAAATCATCTTTGTTTCCAGCCTAGTCGGCATCGGAGAAGGCATGAAGAGCCACTTTAGAATCGCGATAGAGAACAATACCCTCATCCAAAGTTCCACATAAGTATCGCAATAGACGCTTCACAAGATCCCAATGGGCCGATGTAGGTTGATGCATAAATTGTGACAAGCGGTTGACTGCAAAGGAGATATCTGGACGAGTAAGTCATAGATATTGAAGGCTCCCAACAATAGTTCGATATGTGGTGGGATCACTAAGCCGAGTGCCAAAGTGAAGACAAATTGGCGGACTCGTGGGCAATGGTGTTTGAACCGGCTTGGCATCTGACATTTTTGTGCGAGCAAGAAGGTCTAGTATATAACGTCGCTGTGACAATAACATACCATGCTTATGCGGGAGCACCTCAACACCTAGAAAATAAGAAAGAGGACCAAGGTCTTTGAGGGAGAACCGTTGAGCTAGATTGTCAACAAACCGGTCCACTAGAGCCGCATTATTACCTGAGAGAATAATGTCGTCAACATATATAAGTAGATAAAAAATATGACTACCATTATTCAGGACAAAGAGAGATGTGTCAGCATGAGAGTTCTTGAAACCAGCTGCAATTAAAAACTGACGCAGCTCTTGGTACCAGACCCTTGGTGCCTGCTTGAGGCCATAGATAACTTTCTGGAGCTTGCAGACATGTGTTGGGTGGTCCAAGTCAGTGAATCCCTGAGGTAGTGCCATGTAAACTGTTTCGGTTAGACAACCTTGAAGAAAAGCATTATTAATGTCTAGTTGACGAAGAGGCCAGCCATGACTGATAGCAATACTGAGTACAAGCCGGACTGTTGTGGGTTTGATGACAGGGCTAAAAGTCTCGAAATAATCCACTTCGGGGCGTTGATGGAAGCCCTTGGCCACCAATCGCGCCTTAAACCTGTCAATTGAGCCATCGGATTTCCGTTTGATCCGAAAAATCCATTTGTAACCAACCAAATTTGACGCCATTTCCGACGGAACCAGCTCCCAAGTACCATTTTGAACAAGCGCATCATATTCCTCAGACATGGCCCGACGCCAATTTGGATCTTTGAGAGCTTGCATCACTGTTGAAGGTTCACCGTCAGATATTTGCTGCAATTGGGAGTGAAGATTCAGCTTTCGAATTGGCTTTCGAATGTTGTCCTTGGCTCGGGTTTGCATGGGATGCTCGTTCACAGGTGGAGAAGTGGTGTTGGTGGCTTGAGAAGAGGGATCGATGGTGGGAGAGGCAGCAGTAGAAGCAGCCGACAGCGAAGTGGAAGGTGACATCCAAGGCTGCAGGCGAGGTGAAACAGAGGCAGATGGGGCACCGGGGCTGGCTTGACCAGCTGGCTCACTTGAGTCGGTGACAAGAGCTGATTCTGAAGCTTGCTGCCCGACCAGACCTGCTGCATGAGAGGTGGTAGACTGAGTCGCAGCAGCTGCATGTGTGCCGACAGGTGGAGAGAGCAGCACGGGATTAGCGGGCAACTTGGAGATGGATGCATCATGGGGCGGCAATTCAGGAGAGAGGACAGCGGAGGACAGCGTTGATGGTGGCCGACTGATGGAAGGGGAAGACACGTTAAGGACAGGCGGAACCCAAGAACTGACATTGGTGGGGGATGGACGATCTAGAGTGGTGTGTATTGACCTGTAAAAGAAAACAGACTCGACAAAACGAACATGACGAGAGAGAAATATTTTGGAGCACGAGGGATCAAAACATAGGTAGGCACTCTGTGACAAGGAATAGCCTAAAAACACACAAGAGGAAGACCATTTATCAAGTCTGTGAGAGGAATAAGGGCGAAGCCACGGATAGCAAAGACAACCAAAAAATTTTAATTTAGAGTAATTTGGAGGTGTTCCAAAAATCTTTGCGTAGGGTGAAGTGAGACCTAGTGTAGGGGTCGGCAGACGATTTATGAGATAGACTGCCATGGCAAAAGCATGCGACCAAAACTGTAGTGGAAGAGAAGCATGAGTGAGCAATGTAAGCCCCGTCTCAACAATGTAACGATGCCTCCTTTCGGAATACCCATTGTATTCAGGTGTGTGGGGTGGGGTTGTGAGATGGGAAATACCATTTGTAGCAAGAAAGTCTCTAAGAGACATGTACTCACCGCCATTGTCAGAGTACAGTGTAGTGATTTTGTGTTTAAAAAAATTTTCAACAATGGCTTTAAAACGAATAAAATTTTCTTTAACCTCTGATTTTCGTTTTAGTGGATAGAACCAAATATATTTTGTGTAATGATCAACGAAAATAACATAGTATTTAAACCCATCATGAGAATAAACTGGAGACATCCATACATCAGAGAATAAAATCTCAAGAGGTTGAGACGAAACAATAGATGAAGAAGAAAACGGTTGCTTATGGCTTTTATTGCAATGACAAGAATGACAAGAAAAATCCTTTGACATAGGAGACGACACATCTAAGCTAAAACTTGACACAATATGTTGTAAAATAGGTGGAGCTAGGTGACCTAGTCTGTGATGCCAGTTTGAGGATGTGGTTTTGACACTTGAGAAAGCTAAGACCGGTGTAGACGGAGAATTGGAAGTGGGCCATTCATATACGCCATCCTTGGTTGTGCCTCTCAGAAGAATTGCCCCCGTATGAAGATCCTTCACATGAAACGAAGACGATAAGAATTCCACAGAAACACCATTAGTAGCACAAAATTGAGAAATTGAAATTATATTTTTTTTTCATATTGGGTACACAAAGAACATCATTCAATGTAAATGTTTTATTAGAAGTACAAAGAAATGTTGAACCCGTATTTGTGATTGAGAGCCCTGTACCATCGCCAATCATAACATCATCAGAATCGCTGTACGGTGCATGGAGAGACAAGTTGTTCAAGTCCGCTATCACATGGTGGGATGCCCCACTGTCAAGGAGCCAACCAGAATTATTTGAGGAAGAGCCGGCAGCATAGTTTGCTTTGGGCTGCCAAGGTAATGATCCAGAGGAAGAATTGGAGGTTGCAGAGGTTGAACCTGAAGGTGAAATCGACACTAGTTGAAAGGAGGGACAGCGCTTGGCTGAGTGACCCTGAACTCCACAAATTTGGCATTTACCAAGATAGGGACGTGGAGCATAATGACTGCTGCGGTTGAAACCACTAGAGCTGCTGTTGGGAGGCCGACTTGCTTGAGAGAAGGGCTGTCGCCCACCAGAATTGGTTGAGGGAGGACGCCAATTGTTGTGGGGCTATTGTGGGCGCCAATTTGAGCCATTCCGAGTGGTAGGATTTGCCGTGGCCGGAAAAGAAGCTGACTCCTTCTTGTTGTTGTGAAGAGAAGCCTCAAAAGTTAGAAGTTTCTCATGTAGCTCATCAAAGGATATGGGATTATCCCGAGCTTGGATAGCCTGAACTAATTTTTTGTAGTCATCATCGAGTTCATTAAGGATTCGTTCAGTGAGATCATCATCGTCCATTGGGGCACCAAGCAATGCAAGTTCGTCTGCACGGGCTTTAATGAAGTGAAGAAAATCTGTGATGGACTGAGTACCTTTTGTGGAATTTTTGATAAGAGCCTTGACTTGCTTGATGCGTCCACGAGACGGTTTGGCATAGGTATTGGCAAGAATTGTCCACGCTTCCATTGACGTCTTGGCTCTAGCAACAAAGGAGATGATTGTTGGTGACAGAGAACCAATGATTGCATTCATAATAAGCTGATCTTGACGAACCCATATGTTGTACGCAGGATTTGGAGTGGTGACTTCGTTCACAGTTAATTTGGCAGGCGAACAAGGATTGGATCCATCGATATAACCAAGGAGATCATATCCAGTGAAGAGGGTTTGGAATTGAATTTTCCATGACATGTAGTTGTTGGTGGTGAGTTTGAGAGGAGCCTGAGCGGAGATATTAATGGTGATTAGGTGAAACTCATTGGAACGAAGTACCGTGGAGGTTGCTGGAGTGACATTGATGATTGTTGGTGTTGTCTGAGAAGAACTGGCTGCAGAGGAAGGATCGACTGGTAGTATTGTCATTGATCGGTGAAGAAGAAAGAAAAGAGGAAGAAATTGATGTGTTTTAAGGAGAGATCGATTGCTCTGATACCATAAAGAGAAGTGATGAAATTGGTGTAAACTTGCACGATTTACTTTGATTGAAACAGAGTATAAATAATACATCAGGTATAAGACTTTGAGTTAAACTAAAATACTACTGACAGTAATCCTAATACAATACTATAATATAAACACACTACCAGTAACATTATAATCCTAATACAATAAGGAAACATAAATGTAATGACTCCAATAGATATTTAAACCGTATATTATTTTTTTTATTTCGGCAGACCTTGACCCAATCCAAGTCAAATTTCTAATTATAGATGGGCTTCAGCAAAGATTCTTTTTATTTTCGGCCTACTCTGAAACTGGAAAAACATTAGTTGGGCCGATAATGCAGTGTTTGTAGATTGAAGACTGGGCCTCATCGATGTCACTTCAAACTGTTATGTATACAAATAGCAGTAAGATTTGTATAAAATTGAAAGTGTTCAGTACTTCAGTTTCTAATAATTCCCTTTACATAGTTTTTGATCAAATAGGATTCAATACTGCGATCTCCAAGGTTGGTTGATCCTTTTTTACATATTTTAAGTTTTGGTTTCAAAAAAACCAGAAATAATCATATATTGATATAACATATAAGTAACTTAAGATACATACCTTAAAAAAAAAAAAAAAAACTTAAGATACATGAAAGGGGCATTATGCACATGGAAGTCGCTGCATTACTGTCAATACAAATACATTGAACGTATAATAATTCTCCAATCATGGCAGTTTTGAAAAAAAAAAAAATCATGACTTTTATTTTGTAACATTACAACCTTTATACATTACAAAGCTAATTAAGAACCATTCTAATTAGAGAAACACCCCTGATTGCATATCAAACGTAAAAATCTTGATTCATCCCAAATATATTTATATTAACTAATGTGGAAATTGCTAAAAATGACCACATTAAATATGGAAATTTTGTTTGTAACCACAAACGAAAATTTAATTGTTAATAACCAATTTTTTGAGAAATTACTAGAAATCCCTCATATAAAAACCATCCCCAAACACTCTCTCTCTCTCTCTCTCTCTTTTTCTCTCTCCTATGCTCTCTCTCTCTCTCTCTCTCCCCGATCTCTCTCTCTTTTCTCCTCAAACATCCCTTCAAGCATTGTTGGAAGCCGTCGCGCCATCGTCGGACGTCACCGCCAAGCGTCTAGACTGCGTTGGATGTCGTCACGCACGCTTCACGAACCAGCAGCGCCATGGTTCGTCAAGCACGGCGCTGCTGGTTCTTGAAGCTTGCGCGACGACGTCCGGCGATGGGCGACAACGTCCGATGGCCGTGCTTCCCCTTTGCCGGCTGTGATCTGCAGAAAAAAGAAAAAAAACTAAAATAAATAAATAAATAAAAACCTAATTTGGGAATTTGGGGAATTTGGGGAAGAAGGAAAATTGGGCATGATTTCAAGTTTCACATTTTAATTTTAGTCATGATTTCAAGTTTCACTTTTCATTTTATTCATGATTTCAAGTTTGAGGTTTTTTTTGAAAAAAAAAAACTAATTTCAGTGGTACTCTTGTAATTTATGGACATACACTGAATTTTTTTAAAAAAATTGGTTATTAACAATTAAAGTTTCAAAAGTGGTTACTAACAAAAGGTTAATGTTTCAAATGGTTACTTTTGGTTTTCTCACTTGACTAATATAGAAAAAGGGCTTGTTATTGTGCATAGTGACATAAATTCTAGAACCCATCAAATTTTATTTGAAAGTGAGAATACTTTTATATTTGTAGACTACATTTGAGACATTGTATTGTATTAGAGTACTTCGTCATTTGTATATATAATACTGTTAGCGAACAAACCGTCACTATTACGTGCGGAAGCGTTACCGGATAAAACACAAACAAACATAATGATAAAGAAAAGATAAGATGAAGAGAAGTAATCAAATCCAATCACAAACAACACAAGAATTTACGTGGAAACCCAAATCAAGGAAAAAACCACGGCCATCGGGACGACAAGAGAAAGTTCCAATATGTAGTAAATTGTTACAACCACACACTCAGGATCTCTCTCTAAATAATACCCCAAACCCAATTACACCCAATGCTCACTTTGAGATCTCTCTAGTATTTGCTATTCTGCTCTACCACTCTCAGGTGTTTTTTCACACCCTAATAACCTAGTTATTATGGTCTATTTATATGTATTACAGGGAGTTAAAACTAACAAGGAAATCTATCTCCTAATCATACAAGAATACTTATTCCACATAAATACTATTTCCTATTTAAGATAAGTCTTTTTTCAAGGAGAAATCTTTTTTCCATTAGAACTTCCAGAAGCAACATATTTCCTCTTCCATAAATATTTCCTGATTCAACGCATGCTTGTGATTAACTACGATTCAAGTTGCAGTTGGCCACCCACTTCCTAAACCGTGTTGAACTTGACCACTCAGAAGACCGTGATCACTATGCGCCTCATCCCGTCAACCACTGTCATGTCCGCTGCGAAAGCCACAACGCCACTCGCAGCATGTAACACTGGAATTGGACCGCTGCCAAAGCGCTTCTGGAAAAATTAGTAGCGGTGTCCTACCGCTGCCACAACCGCTGCCAAAGCCACAGCGGTTTGAGCTGTCCTTCGCTTCTTCAGTTCGTTATGTCCTCCAAGCCTCCCTCAAATATAACCTCATACTTCCAAACGCTCTCACGTCTCCAGGAAGTCTCCGCATTGGTAAATTATTGTTTGGTATCCATTTGGTAATCCAACAAATACAATTATGTGTTAGTAATATTTCATAATATATATATATATTTTTTATATCGTAGTAGTGATTCGAACATATGACATTGTTGAACCACATTGGACAGTGATTGATATTTCATATTAAACTGTATTAAGCTATACAATTTGATAGTCTTTTCACCTATAAAGTGTAATATTTTATCTACCTAAAACCGAGCACCGCACAAAAATAATGTGTGCTTAACTATGAACTATGAAGCGAATTATTTTCAATTTTGAAGGCCAAAATCAATTTGCTTTGCACCTAAAATAGAAATAAAAAAGTTTTAGATAATGTCTTATTATAGTCCAAAAAATCAATATTCATGCTGGGTATATCTTCTCCTTCTTTTCTTTGAACCCCACCCCACCAACACCTAGGCAAGACCTTAGGGGGAACCCAGTAAGACAACCATCTAAGGTTTCCGATTCTAAAGGGCCCTTAATACACCACCAGTTTTCTAGATTTCCATTCATTCTCTCTCTCCTCGGCCAACATTTTAGATCATCAGCTTCTCTCTCTCTCTCTCTCTCTCTCTCTCTCTCTCTCGCCATATTTGAATACAAAATTTAAAAATTTTTTTGAAAAGATCTGGATCTCTTCAGATCTCTTAAAACAAAATAAACTAAAAAAAAAAAAAAAAATGCTTGAAGATATCTGGAAAGTTTTCCAAATCTCTTGAAGAAATCAAAAATCTGGAAAATTTTCCAGATTTCTTCATACAAATTTTTTTAAAAAAAATTAAAAAAACCTTTAAAGAGATCTAGATAGATTTTCAAATCTCTTCAAAAAAAAAAAAAAAAAAAAAATTGAAGAGATTTGGAGAGATTTCCAGACCACTTAAAAGAGGAAAAAAAAAAAAAAAAAAAACCTCTTCAAAATTTTCCAAATCTCTTGACAAGATGGAGCACTCGTCAGAGATGGAGAGATGGAGATTTCTCCTTGTGTGATGGATAAATCTCATTTTTTTAAGATTTGACGAGATGGAGCACTCGTCGGAGATGAAGAGATGGAGATTTCGCCATGTGTGATGGAGAAATCTCCTTTTATTTATTTATTTATTTATTTATTCTTAACAGATGGCTTCCAAGAGAAAAAAAGAAGAGAGAGAAGTAGAGAGAATAGAGAGAAGTAGAATAAAGAAATAAGTTTCGGTCAAAGAAAGAAAAAAGGGAAAACATGGGTAATTTTGTCTCTTCAATAGATTGTTTGCTAAGAACAATAAAAACACTAATTCAGACTAAAAATAGAAAACTCCTTAATTATATTGCTAAAAAGGGCTAATTCATATATATATAACTTCCAATAAAACAACATTGTTTTTATTCCATTAAGGTGAAGAAGGCAAACTTGATCCACTCTCACCCGATAATTTTTATTTTTTTTATTTATTTTTTTATTTTTTTTTAAGTATGAAAGCTTGGTTTTTCTTGGCTTTGATGTGTGGTTGTTAGACATTTTAACCTAAAATTATCAAACAATTTGGTTAAAGTGATATTTTATAAATTATAATATAACAGTAGAAATAATAAATTGTAATCGGAAATTAAATTCATAAAAAAATAACAAAACACTAACGTAAAATTATGAATAACAAATTGAAGACTCTAACTTGTTAATTAGAAGAAAAAAAAATAATAAAGAAAAATATCTAAATTAAATAACCGAATATAAATATTTATTTAATAAAGTAATGTTATACAGCACAAATAATTAACTCAAAATTAAATTATTATTACAACAAAAATCATTAGATGATGTAATTAATGAATAAAGCACTTGACACATCATTTGGGATGCATGAGGGAGGGAGAAAGAAAGAATTAGAATTTAGGACGTGCGAAAAGACCGAGAAAGAATTAAGATTTGTTGGGGAGGGAGAGAGAGAGAAAAGATGTTTGGACTTGAGGTGAAAGGTGAGGTGAAGAATCACTTGGTGAGTGTATGTACTCTAATTAAAATAATAATATATTAATCATTAATTTTTATTTATTTATTTATTTTGCAAAAAGCTGTTCTTTCTGTGAGAATTAATTATATTTTTTTAAAAGTTTATATATGATGTGGTGTAAACATTTCAGGGCTTGAATATTTACCAAAAACAGATATACTATTTAGCACTTAGCAGGAGAGATTTTCTTCCACGTGACCGACACAAGATACCTAGACAGCTAGACCTCACGGTACGTAAAGTATATTGTGGACAACATTCATCTATAAAAAGAAAAACCCACTATTTGTCTTGGCCAAGCAAACCTGAGCTTAGAAATAAAGAAAGATTAATCACAAACAGAGATAGATTATAGATATCAGATATGGATTCTTTGGTTCCCGCTGAAACACCACCTCCTCATGCAGTTTGTGTTCCAGCCCCAGCTCAAGGCCACGTCAATCCTATGCTAAAACTAGCAAAACTACTCAACCACAAAGGCTTTCATATAACCTTTGTAAACACAGAGTACAACCACAATCGCTTGCTTAGATCCCGTGGACCTGACTCTCTCAATGGCACCCCCACCTTCCGTTTCGAGACGATCCCAGATGGCCTCCCTCCGTCCGATGCCAACGTCACGCAAGACGTCTTATCTCTCTGTGAATCCACCAAGAAAACCTGCTTAGCTCCCTTTCGACAACTTCTTTCAAAACTCAACAACACATCTTCGTCAAATGTTCCACCAGTCACTTGCATAGTATCTGATTGTTTTTGGAGCTTCACTCTCAAAGCTGCTCAAGAGCTCAACATCCCCAACGCGCTTTTGTGTCCAACAGGTGCTTGTGGCTTCATGGGTTTTTTGCACTATCGAACTTTAATTGAAAAGGGTCTTGTCCCTCTCAAAGGTACTCAATCCTCCTGCATATTATATATTTATTTGACACATGACTTGCATAAGCAGTTTGTGGATTCATGACACATTTAACTTTTTTTTTTTTTTTTTTTTTTTTTTTCTTTCTTTCTTATAAAATTTGTAGATCCGAGCGATTTGACAAATGGGTACTTGAATACTGTTATTGATTGGATTCCGGGCATGGAAGGCATAAAGTTGAAGGACCTGCCAACCTTTATTAGAACTACAGATCCAGATGATTTTATGATGAATTTCTGCCTAGGAGAAGTCGAGAATGCTCGTAATGCATCTGCACTCATTTTCAATACTATTTATGATTTAGAGGGTGAAATTTTGGAAGCAGTTTCTTCCACTTATCCTCCTATCTACACCATCGGTCCTCTTCAGCTTCTCTTGAATCATGAGATTTCAGATGATGATAATTCTTTGAGTGGCATTAAATCAAATCTGTGGAAAGAACAACCTGGATGTTTGGAGTGGCTTGATACGAAGGAATCAAACTCTGTTGTTTATGTCAATTTTGGCAGTATTACTGTCATGACAGAACAACAACTAATGGAATTTGCTTGGGGTCTTTCAAACAGCAAGGTAAACTTTTTATGGGTTATTAGGCCTGATCTAGTCATTGGTGAATCGGCCATCCTTCCTCCAGAGTTCGTTGCGGAAACCAAGGAAAGGAGTCTCCTAGCAAGTTGGTGCTCACAAGAACAAGTTCTAAACCACCCAGCAATTGGTGGGTTCCTGACACACAGTGGTTGGAATTCGACCGTAGAAAGTTTGAGTAGTGGTGTGCCCATGTTATGTTGGCCATTCTTCGCTGACCAACAGACCAATTGTTGGTTCTGTCAGAACAAATGGGGTATAGGCCTGGAAATTGACTCTACCTCTAATAGAGATGAAATTGAGAAATCAGTGAGAGAATTGATGGAAGGAGAGATGGGAAAACAAATGAAGAAGACAGCGATGGAATGGAAATTATTGGCAGAAAAGGCCGCAACAGCTCCTAATGGGTCATCTCACCTCAATCTTGAAAAGATCATAAAGGAAGTACTTCTCACTTCACGCAGCTGTATCATTTGATATGTATCACAGTATTAGTCGTAAAAGACAACTATGCATGAGAGGATGATGCGGTTCCAGTATGGACGATCAAACCCCGTTGATTCTGGAACACCCAGGACTATGAACAAATGTATACTCATTGATTCAATTGAATACCCCGTTGAAGTACTACTCACTTCACGCAGCTATATCAGCACTTAGACATGTATTAGTCGTAAAAGATAACTATTCATGAGGGGAGATGTCAATTTGTGGACAAAAAAAGATGTAATTTAATTTGTGATTTTGTGGACGTAGTTGAAATCCATCCAAATTAATTAATTAATTGAGTAGGCCTTTTGCTAAAAAAAAAAAAAGGACTGTAATTTTATTATGGCGTGATTGGGTTGTGGTTTTTACCTTCTATTATTTTTAATTAACATAAATGAAATTTGTTTGATTCATTTCAGGTGTTAGTTGCTCTAAAAATTGAGGAAAAAAAGTGAAATATTTGGTCCTTAATTACATAGCCGATGGAGAGTTATTTTATTTTATAATATTTTTAGTTTAAATTTTATTTTTATAATTATAGATTGCAAATGTTTGAATGTTTTATTTTTATTGTAATGTTTATTCGTTTTAAAAGTTGTTCATTTTATTTTATTTATGATATTTGGTAAGGATGACTGTGCTTTTGTTTTTTTATTTTAAAAATAGAACATTTGTTGGGGTTGATGTTCTTAAATAAGTTTTATGTTTGTCTTAAAGTGAAAGTCTTCCAAAAATTGTGGGTGGAATGAAAGACAAATTGTGATTTTTGATAGAGAGTAATGCTACTTTAGTCAAATTTGGTGTCCAAATAATGTGGCATAACTGTAATCTATTCATTTAAATCATGCAAAGCTAATACAATTTAAACAAGAGTAATGCTACTTTACCCAATTTGGTATCCAAATCTGGTGCTTAAATGATAGGGCATCATTACAATCCATTTATTTAAATCATGCAAATCTAATACAGTTTAAATAAATTGATTATAGTGATACCACATCATTTAGACACCAGATTTAGACACCAAATTTAGGTAAAGTAGCATTATTGAAAATATATATATATATATATATATATGTTCAGTCTTTCTATTATCAGTTCGAACTGACAAAAGTTATATCAGTTCCTTATATGTGGGCCACTAGATTTAAATATTTTAACTGACAAGTGTATGCAGCCAAATCAAAGTATTTAAATCCAGTGTCCCACATGCAAAGAACTGATATAATTTTTGTCAGTTCGAACTGATAATAGAATTTATGTATATATGTTCATAGAATCTAACCTTTAGTTAGCTATTTATTGAGAAAATCTTCGGTACATGGGATGCAATGTACCCCCTCTATCTACTAAAGTTATAAAATTATAATATTTTTTTCATATCAACATTATAAATTTATTTATGCAATCCTAACTTGGGAATTGGGATACAAGAGGAAAATAAAATTCAAATGCTAAATCATTAGACAAGTTAACTCAAAACACGTTTTAATTACCACTAAAACATGATTTTCCATATGTAATTTAACCCCTCTTAAAGTGCCATTATCTTAAATTTGTTTGCATGACTTTTTTCTGTCCCATATAAATTTATATAATGAGTTTGTTTCGAATACAAGCAGTTATTCTTTTTTTTTTTTTAAAGTTGCCATTTCCCTATCTTAGTAGCATAGTGATCAGGTAATCTATATACCATTCAATAGACCCAATTATTAAGACAAGATTGTGCTGGTGGTTACCCTTTACACCTACACTATGAGGTTCATGATGTAGATTCGAGTATATCCCCCTTCCCCAAGTCTGAATTATTGTAATATCTAAAATAAATAAAACATAGACCAAAAAAAAAAAAAAAACTTCACATTGTGTGTACATATATGTTCAAGTACCCAATTTATTTTTTAAGAAAAATGTAATCGATAATCCGTCCTTCAACAAAATTACTTGTAAGTTATAGCCTAACAAGCACACATTATTCTTCAATACTTTCACTCAAATTTTGCTGCCTTTTGAATTTTTATCCCATTTTCTTTTGAGCGCAAAATAATCAAACTATCCAAACAAATATATAACTTCTTGATTGTGATTGCAAACTTCATGAACCCATTCAATATATAAATGAATCAATATCAGGTGATTATAATTTATATCTCAAAATTGTTCTAAAAACTCATTGTTCACTCAATTGTACATATCTTCCCTTTTCACTATCTATGTTTTTCTAGGAGCTTATTATTATTATTATTATTATTATTATTATTATTATTATTATTATTATCTCGTTTATTCCTACAACAAAAGTAATTATGGAAGTTCAAACTGAACGTTTAAAACAATAATTTAAAAGTTTATATATAAAAATTAAAAGCTTTTAAATATATTCATTAGATATATACTAAACTACGGACACTTAGAATCACTTAATTCTACTTTGGTCCATTTTGGTATTGTTTTTGAGAACTTAAAATCAGTTTATTTTATAATTTTGATATAAAATGATGTTTGGTAAAACTTTCAAAATTATAAATTTATAATATTTGATATGAAAAAATATATTTGATTTTTAGCTTATTTGATAAGCTGAAAAAAAAAAAAAAAAAAAACTAATCAAATATATTTTTATTTTTTTTCATATCAAATAAGATTAATTAAAATACATAAAGTGCATTTGAGGGCTTGAAGCTTTTCTTTGATTTATTTATGCATAGATTGGCTCTGTTTGGAAGAGCTTCTTCAAATAGATCTTTTAAAAGTAGATCTTCTACAAGTAGAGCTTTTAATGAGAAATTATTAGTTGTTTGGTTGTCAATTAGAAAAAGTTTTTTTAAATAGTAGAATTACCAAAATATTCAAAGAGTAATGCTAGACTTCTCAAATTTCTTCTCCAAATTTTGCCTCAAATGATGTGGCACGTAAAATGTTAACAACTTGTAAATCATGAGATTATGCAGTGATTGATGTGATATTGACACATCACATGTCATATCATTTGAGATAGAATTTGAGAAAAAAAAAATTGGGACGTCAAGCATAACTCATATTCAAAAACTATTTTAAATAATAGTGTTATATTAGACATTTTATGTTATTAAAAAAGCTCAAAAAGATATACTTGGAAAAGCCCAAAATTTGAGATTTTCCAAATAGACATAAAACAACTTTTTTAATCACCCAAAAACCATAATAGGTAACAACCAAACGACACAACAAAATTTGAAAAGAGTTTTTTTTAATTAAAAAAGTTCTTTTAGCTGGCAGAAAAGTTCTTCCAAACGTTCACTAAATCATTAACCAAGTTAACTCAAAACATGTTTACCACTAAAACATGATTTTCCATATTTAATTTAACCCCTCTTAAATTCAATTC
Organism: Acer saccharum; assembly: GCA_030490815.1. Classification (NCBI taxonomy): domain Eukaryota; kingdom Viridiplantae; phylum Streptophyta; class Magnoliopsida; order Sapindales; family Sapindaceae; genus Acer; species Acer saccharum. The sequence continues at coordinate 33,083,201 of CM059872.1, forward strand.
AATTCAATTCAATTCTATATTGTTTCAGAAAAATAATATAATATCTTACTTTGTATTCGAAAAAACTATTAAATAAATCAGTCATTTTATGTGTCAAGTGCCATTATCTTAAATTTGTTCACATAACTTTTTCCTGTCCAATATAAATTTAAATAATGAGTTTGTTTAGAATACAAGTAGTTATTCATTTATTTATTTTTTATACTGTTATTTCTCTATCTTAGTAGCATAGTGATTATACCATTCAATAGACCCAGTTATTAAGACAAGATGAGGTTGATCAAATAGTTTGCCTCTCACACCTATATCGTTGTGGGTTCGAATCTGCCTCCCTTCTCAATGTCTAAATTATTATAATATTTCGAAAAAAAAAAAAAAAAAAACCCAATTATTAGAGTTCAAAGTAAAAATAAAAATTCACATTGTGGTAGTATATGTTCAAGTCTCTTGACCAGATGGAGCACTCATTAGAGATGGAGAGATGGAGATTTCGCCATGTGTGATGGAGAAATCTCTTCTCTTTTTTTTTTTTAATTATTTATTTATTTTTCCTTAACAAATGGCTTTTCGAAGAGAAAAAAGAAGAGAGAATAGAGAGAAGTAAAATAAAGAAATATGTTTCGGTCAAAGAAAGAAAAAAAAAAAGGGAAAACATGGGTAATTTTGTCTCTTTAATAGATTGTGCGCTAAGAACAATAAAAAAACTAATTCAGACTAAAAAATTGAAAACCCCTTAATTATATGGCTAAAAAGGGCTAATTCATATAAATATATGTATATATATATATATATATATATATATATATATATATAGATAAAAAAAAAACTTCATATATAAAATAAAAAAGAAAAGAAAAGCGAAAGCAAAGTGGCACGCATGCCTTAAAAGAATAATCTAAAAATGTACGCAGACCTCAACAGAATGCATAAAATTAACCATTTCCTTCTGCCTCAAACGGTGCGACCCAATTAGAAATAGCAACACGATGTAATTCTGCATGGGCCGATGAAGTCGCAGAATCAGGACGAATCTTAATCTCAGCAACAGGGAGGCACTTAGAACTTCCTTTATTCAATTGAGACTTAAAATTAGATAAAGTCTTGAAAGTTGGTTTCACTCTTCTATTCGATTTTGTCACCATGGGAATCCAATTATTGTCGGGATCAACTAGATCTTGAGCTTCCGCATACTTATAATCCTTCCTTGAGAAGTAATTCATATATATTTACACACACACACATAACTTCAATAAAACAACACTGTTTTTATTCCATTGAGATGAAGAAGGCAAACTTGATCCACTCTCACTTGATAATTGATTATCTTTTTTTTTTTTTTTTTAAGTATGAAAGTATGGTTTTTCTTGGCTTTGATGTATGGTTGTTAGACATTTTAACCTAAAGTTATCAAACAATTTGGTTAAAGTGATATTTTATAAATTATAATATAACAGTAGAAATAATAAAGGGTACGAATATTGACACCCATAAATATGATAAGCGCACCCATATTTATAAGTATACCCATGTCTAAAATTTAAAATTAAAACATTATTATAAACATTCATCTTAATACCAATAACACCCTTATTTAATGGGTGTAATTAGTGATAATGGGAGATTTTGGCTTACTTTGTTACTTTATTACTATATTCACCTGTTTGAAGTTGCTTTCTCATCTATTTGGGTTAGAGTCTCAAAACTGACTACCTTCCAACAGATGTTATCTTTACCAAAGCTGAGGCACCCAGCATATCTTCTTTAGCAATTACAAGCACTTGTATGTATCCCTTGGTATGGCCAACCTTGGACAACCATAAAGCCCCTAATCAGATTGATATATCAAACAGAACATATAGAAATGATTCTCCTAAAAGATGAACTCCATGACAACAGCATTATGGGTTGCATCAAATCACCAGACATGTACTCATATATCTATAACACGTTTTAATTACCACTAAAACATGATTTTCCATATGTAATTTAACCCCTCTTAAAGTGCCCTTGTCTTAAATTTGTTCACAGGTTGACCAATTAATATACTTTGCTTACTCACTAAGCAATCAATCCATGTTGACCATGTGGCCAATTGTTTGCCTATTTATATGTTTATCTCTTTTGTAAATCACTACTGAGAAGATCAATTATCAAAATCTAAAAAGTAATTCTCTACTCTCTTCTATTTGTTTATCCCTTCTCTCACTCTCTCGCCTCTCTCATCTCTCATCTCTCTTTTCATTTATTTTTTTATTCACCACATGTTCTTCATCTATTTCTTCAATTATTTTACAACACGTTATTAGCACGATTGTATGTAAGCAAAAAGGATCTCCTGATGGGTGATTTATTTACATCTCAACACTCTGGACTTATATTCAGTTTCATATAACAATATGGCTTATGCCGTCAACGAAATACATATATAGTTCTGGATTTATTTATTTATACTGTTTTAATATTCAGTATTTATTTTTACGCAATATATAAGACTGGCTTATGCTGTGTCTCGGGACTGACTTATGCTGAGTCTCCAAATAATATGAGACTGGCTTATGCTGTGTCTCGGGACTGGCTTATGCTGTGTCTCGGGACTGGCTTATGCTGTGTCTCGGGATAAACTGTTTTAATATTCAGTATTTATTTTTTATACAATATATGAGACTGGCTTATGCTATGTCTCGGGACTGGCTTATGCTGTGTCTCTAGATAAATTGTTTTAATTCATTATGCTATTTAATTATATTCACACTAAATTAAATTTACAATTTAATTTGCAGAAAAAAAGAAGTTGTAAGCATGGCTAAACTTGCAAATCTGAAGTTTAATGCACTCCAAGTTTCGGGAGACAATTATATGTCTTGGGTTATTGATGCGGGGTTATACTTAAAATCCCAAGGCCTGTATTATACCATTGATGATGGTAGCGAGGCCAATGAACAGGACAGATCCACAGCGATGGTGATACTTCGTCATCACTTACATGAAAATTTAAAAGCTCAGTATCTTACTGTCACAGAACCTGAAGATTTATGGCAAGAGCTAAAAGATCGTTATGATCATCAGCATGATGTAATATTACCAAATGCTAGATATGAATGACAGCATTTACGATTTCAGGACTATAAATCAGTTTCTGAATATAATTCTGCTCTGTTTAGAATCACCACAAGGTTGAAATTATGTGGTCAAGAGGTATCTGAAAAGGACATGTTGGAAAAGACTCTCACAACTTTCCATGCCTCAAACATAATATTGCAACAGCAATATCGAGAATGCAGATTCTCAAAATATTCAGAATTGATCTCATGCCTTTTAGTAGCAGAAAAAAATAATGAGCTACTGATAAAAAATCATGGATTACACCTAGGGTTGCACATTGGGGAAATGGGGATGGATATAGGTCCCCCCCATCCCCATCCCCATCCCCACTTCTCAAACCCTTCCCCATCCCTCCCCATTTCCCCATTTGGGGAAAATGGGGATGGGGGAGTTTTGGGGGGAGGTCCCCCCATCCCCATTCCCATTTTCCCATTTCCCCATTTCCCCATTTTTTCCCGTTTCCCCATTTGGTTGAAAATTATAAATTAAACTAAAAAAAAAAAAATTCCATTACAAATGCAAAAGAAAATACATTACAAAATAATGTCAAATATATATACATTACAAAATAATGTCAAAGAAAATACATTACAATATATATATATATATATATATATATATATATAATTATTTTTATAATATTTTAGGGGAAATGGGGAAATGGGGATTGGGGTCATCCCCATTTCACTATATTAGTGGGGAAAATGGGGAAATGGGGATGGGGTGGGGTCTCCCCATCCCCATCCCCATTTCAATTTGGGGATGATTTTCATCCCCATCCCTCCCCATTTCCCCATTTTCCCCAAAAAAATTTCCCCCAAATGGGGATGGGGATGGGGAAACAGGGATCCGGGGGAAAATGTGTAACCCTAATCACACCCGACTGGTTCTACAACATTCCCAGAAGTGAATGCTAATACTGTCGGATATTGTGGTCGTGGTCAAGGTCGTGGGTATAATCGTAATTCTGATCATGGCCGTGGCAATGGTTATAATCCTAATCACGGTCGTAATCTTGGCCGGGGCTGTGGTCATAATTTTAAAATAGGGTGTGGTAATCCTGGATCAGGTGGTTATAATCAAAACTCTCAACAGAAGTTGAATGTTTATGAAGCCAAACAGTATAATGGAAAAAATGTTCAAAATAGGCCTAATGCGAATGACAGTGTTTGTTTTAAGTGTGGGTGTTATAATCATTGGTCAAATGAATGTAAAACACATAAACACCTGGTGGATTTGTATCAAGCATCAATCAGTGGAAAGGGAAAGAAACTTGAAACTCATTTCATTGAAGATTCATACCCTAGAGATATTACACATCTCAATGTTACAGATTTCTTTCCAGACCCGAAAGACATGCCAGCTGCTTCAATTGGTGATGGGAATGTCCATACCAATTAAATACTACTTACAGTAGTAGTATTTTGTTATTTTGTTTATGTAAAATATTTCCAATGCAATATATATACTTTTGAATCACTTTGTTTGATATGCATTTTATTTTTCTTTATGAAGCATACAAAATGAATCCAAACAATAAATTGGGGGTTATTGAAAAGATAGAAGCAGAAGATATATGTTTAGTTGATAGTGCAACAACTCATACAATTCTGCGGAGCCAGAAATATTTTATAAATTTAAATTTACTCAGAGCAAATGTTAATATCAGGTCCAGCAGATCTGGTAAAAGGCTCTGGAAGAGCCATGATATTATTACCAAACAATACTAAAATATGTATCGATGATGCATTATATTCAAGTAGATCCAGAAGGAATCTGCTTAGTTTCAAAGATATACGGAGGAATGGATATCATATTGAAACTATGAATAAAGATAATATTGAATATCTATGCATTACTTCTCATGATTCACTCCAGAAACTCATTATAGAAAAGCTGCGTGCTTTATCTTCTGGACTATATTACACTATTATCAAAGGTATAGAAGTTTATGCAGTTGTGAATCAGAAATTCTCAGATCCAAAAATGTTTGTACTTTGGCATGACAGTCTCGGTCACCTAGGATCTACAATGATGCATATAATCATTGAGAATTCTCAAGGGCATCCATTAAAGAACCAAAAGATTCCTTTATCCTATGAGAATTTATGTATAGCATGTTCCCAAGGGAAATTAACAATAAAACCATCTTTTTCTAAAATTGGTTTTGAATCCCCATCATTTTTACAAAGAATTCAAGGGGATATATGTGGACATATTCATCCACCAAGTGGACCATTTCGTTATTTTATGGTTCTAGTTGACGCATCTGCCAAATGGTCACATGTATGCTTATTATCAACACGTAATGTTGCTTTTGCAAGGTTACTTGCACATATTATCAAGCTTCGGGCTCATTTTCCCGATTATTCAATTAAATCCGTACGCCTTGATAATGCTGGTGAATTTACTTCCAAGACATTTGATAAATACTGCAAAGTGGCTGGAATTGATGTTGAACACATTAAACGTGTTCAGATAATTGCAAGGACTTTATTATTGCGAACGCAATTATCGATTTCTGTATGGGGGCATGCAATTTTACATGCCGCTGCATTAATTCGGCTTCGACCCATTGCTTATCATCAGTATTCACCAGTACAACTTGTACTTGGTCATCAACCAGATATATCTCATTTACGTACATTTGGGTGTGCGGTATATGTCCCAATTGTACCAACAAAAAGAACTAAAATGAGACCCCAAAGGCGTTTGGGAATATATGTTGGTCTTGATTCACCATCAATCATTAGATATCTGGAACCCTTGACTGGTGATCTTTTTACAGCACGGTTTGCAGATTCTCATTTTGATGAAACAAATTTCCCATCATTAGGGGAAAGAAAAATTTCTTCTAAAGAGAAACATGAACTTTCCTGGAAAGTTCCTAGTCTAATTCATTTAGACCTATACGCATCTCAATGTGAGAATGAAGTATGTAAGATAATACATCTTCAAGCAATAGCAAATCAGTTACCAGACGCATTTACAGATACTACTAGGGTAACGAAATCATACATACCAGCTGTTAATATACCAGCACGGGTGATTATTCCAGAGAAATAATCTAAACAAATTATAGCAAAAGAATCATCTAATGCACGCCAAAAGCGTGGTAGACTGATTGGCTCAAAAGATATTGTTCCTCGAAAAAGGAAAATAAATAAATCCACTTTCTCTAAGTTAACTCCAGAAGAGTTAAATGTCCCTGAAGGGACACAAGCTACTAAAGTGACAAAATCCCCTGTTGAGGAAAGAATCTCTGAAGAGATACAAGAATGTAGAAATGAGTAAATTTCTATAAATTATACAAGAGAATTGTGGAATCGTGAAGAAACAATCATCGATGATGTATTTTCATACACAGTCGCAACTGAAATTATAAATGATGATTATGAACCTCATAATCTCGATGATTGTAGACAAAGGTCTGATTGGCCTAAATGGAAAGAAGCAATTCAAATAGAGTTGACTTCAATGGCCAAACGTGAAGTATTTGGGTCAATAATCCAGACGCCTGAAAACGTCAAACCTGTTGGGTACAAATGGGTTTTTGTACGAAAACGTAATGAGAAAAACGAGGTTGTGAGATATAAGGCACGACTCATAGCATAGGGTTTCTCACAGAGACTTGGCATCGATTTTGATGAAACATATTCACCAGTGATGGATACAATTACGTTTCGATTTCTAATAAGCATGGCTGTCTTGGAAAGACTGGAAATGCGTCTAATGTACGTAGTGACTGCTTATCTATATGGTTCACTGGATTCAGATATTTACATGAAAATCCCTGAAGGGTTCAAAATGCCAGAATCATGTAACTCAAGACCTCGTAATTTGTATTCGATAAAATTACAAAGGTCCTTATATGGATTAAAACAATCTGGACGAATGTGGTACAACCGTCTAAGTGAATATTTGATAAAAGAAGGATATATTAATAATCATATATGTCCATGTGTTTTCATTAAGAAATCAGAATCTGGATTTGCTATCGTAGCAGTTTATGTTGATGATATGAATTTAATTGGAACCCCTGGAGAACTTCAGAAAACTGCTGAATACTTGAAAAAGGAATTCGAAATGAAAGATCTGGGAAAGACAAAATATTGTCTCGGCCTTGAGATCGAGCATAGATCAAATGGAGTGTTTGTCCATCAATTAGCATATACTGAAAAGATTTTAAAAAGATTCTATATGGATAAGGCTCATCCATTAAGTACTCATATGGTTGTTAGGACTCTTGATCTTAAAAAGGATCCATTCCGTCCAAAAGAAAATGATGAAAAGATACTTGGTCCTGAGGTACCGTATCTTAATGCGATTGGTGCTTTATTATATTTGGCTCAGTGTACTAGACCAGATATTGCATTCTCTGTGAATGTACTGGCTAGATTTAGCTAAGCACCAACTCGAAGGCATTGGAATGGAATCAAACATCTTTTCCGTTACCTTAGTGGAACGAAGGATTTAGGATTATTTTATACAAAGTCTAACAATTTTTCAGGTTTACTTGGTTATGCTGATGCTGGGTATCTGTCTGATCCCCACAAAGCTCGTTCACAAACGGGATATGTTTTTTACATATAATGGCACAGCAATATCATGGCGCTCCACGAAACAGAATTTGGTTGCTACATCATCTAATCATTCTGAAATCATCGCACTTCACGAAGCAAGTCGAGAATGCGTTTGGCTAAGGTCAGTTATTCATCATATTCAAAATACTTGTGGATTTTCATTATCTACAGAAATGTCAACACAGATATTTGAAGATAATGCGGCTTGCATTGCTCAAATTAGAGGGGGATATATCAAAGGAGATAGAGCCAAACATATTTCTCCTAAATTCTTCTATACTCATGAGCTTCAACAGAGCTGACAAATTAATGTTAAGCAAATACGGTCTACAAATAACCTTGCAGATCTGTTTACCAAATCATTGCCTACATCAACTTTTGAGAAGCTAGTATATGGAATAGGCATGCGTCGACTTTCTAAATTACAAGATTAAATGCTGAAGTTTTATGAGGGGGAGCGTTCAATCAAGGGGAGCAAAGTTTTGAATGGACATATATGCACTATACTCTTTTTCCCTTCGATCAAGTTTTTTCTCACTGGGTTTTCCTAACAAGGTTTTTAATGAGATAGTTTTTAATGTCCAACCCCCCACTAGATCCAGAAGGTCATTGTATGTATTTTAACTAGGTTTTGTCCCATTGGGTTTTTCCTAGAAAATTACAATTCAAGTAGTGGAAAATCCAAGGGGGAGTATTATAATATATGGCTTTTCCACAACTTTGGTTGACCAATTAATATACTTTGCTTACTCACTGAGCAATCAATCCATGTTGACCATGTGGCCAATTGTTTGCCTATATATATGTTTATCTCTTTTGTAAATCACTACTGAGCAAGGAAGCACGGATACTCCATTTGGTGGAGGTAACTCGTATCGAACTCGTATCCAGTTCGGATACTCCATGATACGTATCCGATACGCCAAATGGCGTATCCGTTGACTTTTTCACAAGTTTGACTGGCGGATACTTGGCGGATACTTGACGGATACTTGTTGGATACTTAGGGGATACTTTGAGGATACGTTTGGGGCAATATTATAATTATTTTAGTATAAAACGAGGTCAAATTATAATTTCAAAATATTAGGGGTCAAAATGATATTGTAAGGAAATTTTGTCTTTGATTCCATTGACATGGAGAATGTTGGGATACTTGAGATTGTAAACCTTTCTCTTGATGAACCAGAGTTAGATGCCTAATTATTTAGATCATCTAACAATGTGAATGATGACAATGAAGTTAATTAGGAATTTAAAATATGTTTTATGAGTTTTTTTTTAATGTATTATTTGGATTTTATAATATGTTATGGTTTATGTGACGTATGGTTTATTTGGATTTTGTAATATGTTCGACTTATGTAGCATGTTTTATTTGGATCCTGTAATATGTTAGATTATTATGACTTATGTAGTTGTGTTATCAGTCTTTTTATTGTCAGTTCATCCTGACAATAAATATATCAGGACGAAGAATGTTGACCACAGATTATGAAGAAATTTTGACAAGTGCATACACTTTGAATCAAAATATGTAAATCTAGTGGTCCACATTATTCGTTCTGATATATTTATTGTCAGGACAAACTGATAATAGAAAATCTAGTTATGTTATGTAGTTATGTGACATGTTTTATTTGGATTATGAATATGTTTTGATTTTGAAAGAATTATCAAATATGTTTTTAAATATATTTTTTAAATATAAATATATATTATTTTAATTGACGTATCCTACCGTATCCGTATCCTAGTTTTTGAAGATTTGCCGTATCTCCGTATCGTACCGTATCCGTATCCCGTATCCGTATCCGTATCCGTGCTACCTAGCTACTGAGAAGATCAATTATCAAAATCTAAAAAGTAATTCTCTACTCTCTTCTATTTGTTTATCTCTCTCTCACTCTCTCGCCTCTCTCATCTCTCATCTCTCTTTTCATTTATTTTTTTATTCACCACATGTTCTTCATCTATTTCTTCAATTATTTTACAACACACAAGACTTTTTTCTGTCCCATGTAAATTTATATAATGAGTTTGTTTCGAATACAAGCAGTTATTCATTTTTTTTAAGCTGTCATTTCTCTATCTTAGTAGCATAGTGATCAAGTAATCTTTATACCCTTCAATAGACCCAATTATTAAGATAAAATTATGTCGGTGGTTTACCCTTTATACCTACACTATAAGGTTTATGGTGTAGATTCGAGTTTATCCCCCTTCCCCAAGTGTAAATTATTGTAATATTTAAAATAAAATAAAAATAGACCCAAAAAAAAAAACTTCACATTGTGTGTACATATATGTTCAGGTCCTACAATGCATATTTACTAGGGATAATTACCCCGGTGGCCATCGAATTGATGACACATTATCAAAATGGCTACTAAATTGGAAAGTTATTCCAAAATGGCCATTTTTGACGAACTTTGTGATACTAATGGTCATTCCATCAAATTTCATCTAATTCCATCTAATGAGTGGCATTTTGGTAAATAAGGGGATGACATTAATTTATTTTAGTTTTTTTTTTTTAAATCAATTTTTTCTTTTGTTTTTTGTAACGAATAATTATATTTTGTGTGTACATATGTATACACACTAAATATAAGATATTTTGTTTAAATTCAAACGGAAGAGATTAGAATTATATTAAGATAACATTTTGGCCTAAATTATTATTCTTTCTAGCTAAATTGTATATTTTTTAATGTATATTTCGTTTAATCTTCTATCTTATTGACTATTCTTATCAATTTAATCGAGAGATATTTATTTAAGGGTAATTACTGTCATCCAAAGATATGATTTATATATTTATATTTTATTAAAATAAAGTATTAATAAAATAACCTTAAATAATATGATTAAAAGAATAAATAACTTGATTAAAATTAAATAAATCAAAATACTTTCCCCATCAATGACACCAACATTTAAACCCTAATTTTATTTTAAGTATCAAGTTTTTATTTTTTTTATTCTGATTCATCTTTAAGTCTTCTTCACATACGCATCATCAACTCTAATATGAGTCAAATTAAAGATAGCTCAATCTTCATTTTAGAGCCACCTAATTATGTCATCTTCATTTTAGAGCGCACATGTTTATATGAGCTTGATTGTTGTAGGAATTTTTGTAATTACTTCCCTTTGTTTTGTTTTTTTGACTTTGTCAACAAAGTTGAAAACTGAAATAAGGATTTATTTTAGATTTTTTAGATTTATTTTAGATTATTTTTTGGAAATCAATTTTTTCTTTTGTTTTTTGAAACGAATAATTATATTTAGTGTGTATATATGTATATCATATCTCATATATATATATATATATATATATATATATATATATATATATATATTTCTTTTTTTAAGAAGATTAATGCTACAAAATCTAAAAAATCTAAAAAATAAAGAAGAGACACGTGTATTGATCTAAACCATTTCTTTTGTTTTTTGAAAAGAATAATTATATTTAGTGTGTATTTGGCAGATTTCTTTAATACCAGCAGTAGAATTTGTTAGACAAAGAATTAGAGATTTATGTGATGAAGAAAAACTTAGAAGACAGAATGTGTGTATATTTGTATGAAGTACCTACATTAGGTTGTGGAAAGACTAGAAAATACAAGTATAAATATGATAGATTTAATAAAAATAAAACCAGAAAAATTAAAAAATACAAGAAAGATAAGTATAAAAAAAAACCCTATAAAAGAAAATTTTATAATTATGATAATAATAAGCAAAAAATCCAAAAAGCTTTTAAAAAAGGAAAAAGAATTTTTAGAAAGAAAAATCACAAAGATTGCAAATGTTATTTATGTGGAAAAATAGGGCATATCAAACCTAATTGTCCTGAAGCTAAAACTAGTAAAGTAAATACTATAGAAATCGAAGACTATTTAGAAGACCTAGAAGAAGTATTCAATATAGAAGAATTATTTGATGAGGATATGGTACTCATACTCATAATAGAAGATGAAGATTATGAAGATTATGAAGCATTAATGTTAGACGAAGAAGATGAGTCTAGTTTAGAATCGGGTCCAGAAGAACAATTTGAAAATGATACATCAGGAACAGAAGATAGTATTAATATGTTAGAAGAAGTAGTTTCTTTTTTAGGAAAAAATTGCAAAGAATGCAGTAAAGAATTCTATAAAGGTTATAAAAAGGAAGAATTATATTATTGTAACAAATGCATAGAAAGAGAAGAAGTAAATCGAGCAGGAAGTGAACTCATATTAATAGATGTAGAGATTCTTTATAAATCCAAAAGAATCTGTGCTAAAGCTATGATAGATACAGGTGCAAATAAGTGCATTATACATGAGAGTTTAGCTCCAGAAGAGTTTAGAACTAAGTTAGGAACAAAGGTAGGATTAAGACAGTTTAATGGATCATTATTACAAATAACTGACTGTATAATTAATATACCAATTAGGATTAATGGAGAAGTACATAACCTGCCCCAGACTTTAGTATCAAAACATGAAAGTAACTATAAGTTCATTTTAGGATTAAACTTTATATTAGGAAATAATGGAAGCATGTTAATAACACCAAATGGTGTGAATTTCTTTAAAAAATCCACCTTTATACAACCAAAGTTAGAAACCAATAACCTTCCTTATATAAAGAAAATAACTAATATAGAAAAACCAGTAAATATAGAATATTTTGATTCCTTACTAGAGGATTCAATAGTAAATTTAGAATTAGAATCTGATCAAGTTTTAAGTTATGAAGAAATAGATAAATATCTAATGGAAAGTTATACTGAGGATCTTTGTATAATCTCTAGAATAGAGTTTAACCAAGAGAACCTAGAAGAAAAAAGTTGGCCTATAGATATAAAAAATAAAGTAGAAGCTTTAGAAAGAACAAAAATTATTGGTGATAACCCGCAAAATGAAAACTCTATAGAAATATATAAGTTAGAAATAATAAATCCAGACATTACTATAATAACTCAAGATTTAGCCTATAGTTTAGAAGATAGAAAAGAATGCAATATGCATATTAAAGAACTCTTTGAACTAGGAGTAATAAGAGAAAGCACCAGTAGACATAGAAGCCCAGCTTTTATCGTTAGTAACCATAGTGAGCAAAAAAGAGGAAAAAGTAGAATGGTCATTAATTATAAAAGACTAAATGATAATACTTTAAGAAATAGCTATAAGCTTCCCAACAAAGATGAATTAGTAAATTGTATACAAAAAGCAACATGGTTCTCCAAATTTGATTGTAAAAGCGATTTTTGGCAAATAAAGCTAGATAAAGAATCTATTCCTTGGATAGCTTTTAGTTGCTCAGAAGGACATTTTGAGTGGTTTGTAATGCCATTTGGATTAAAAAATGCACCTCAAGTGTTTTAAGCTAGGATGGATAGAATTTTTAAAAAGTTTTCCAGTTTTTGTATAGTCTATATTGATGATATTCTTGTTTTTAGTAATAATAGATATATTCACACAGCACATGTTCATAAAGTCCTTGATTTATGTAAAGTTAATAATATTATACTTTCTAAAAAGAAAATTGAATTATTTAAAAACAAAATTGATTTCTTAGGACTAAAAATAGATAAAGGAAAAATAGAACTCCAACCGCACATAACCACTAAAATATTGAATTTTCCTGATAAATTAGAAGAAACTAAAGAATTACAAAAGTTTTTAGGCTTATTAAATTATGGTAGAAAATTTATACCTAATCTAAGCACCTTAGTCAGGCCACTTTATAATAAACTTAGCAAGAATGGTCAAAGATATTTTAATAATGAAGATGTAAAATTAATCCGAAAAATAAAAGAAATAGTAAAAAATTTAGGACCAATAACTCTCCCAATTGATAGCTACTATAAAATAATTCAAACAGATGCTAGTAGCATAGGATGGGCTGGAATTCTCATTCAAATACCCAGTAAAGGAAGCCCTAAAAATACTGAAAAAATAGCAATGTATTCTAGCGGCAAGTTTACAGAACCTGAGAGTAGAAAGTCAAGTACTGAATTAGAACTATTAGGTATAATAAACAGTCTAAATAATTTTCATATATATATACAAAATGAATCATTTACTATTAGGATAGATTGTAATAATATGGTAGAATTTTATAAAAAAGTACAAAAGAAAAATTTTGAAAAGAAAAATTCATTCATAAGCAAAAGATGGATAAGTTTCTTAGAAACATTAACTGGCAGAGGATATAAAGCTGAATTTGAACATATTAGTGGAAAGGATAATACTATAGCAGATATATTATCTAGACTAATAAATATTTAATTTTTGAATGCAGGAAATATGGCTGGAAGTTCCAAGAATCTTCAAAAAAGCTTTACTTTCCCAACTCAAAGCAGTAATGCAAAAAAGCTTAGCATAGGACCTTTTACAATAAGCAATAACCTTGGAGTTCCTTTCCAACCTTTAAATCAACTAAAAGATAAGCTTACTGAACCTCAACAAGCTTTGCTCAATAATATTTGATTTTTTAGAAATGATAATAAAGGATTTTTAAATTCACTAAATGTTTTAAGCCAATACTTTGTAGAAAATAACAAGTTTTCATGTTATGTAGTTTATAGAGGAAGAAAAGTTGGAATTTATTCAACATGGCAAGAGACTGCTATGTATGTTGAAGATTTTCCAAATCCTAGTTTTAAAGGTTTTTACTCATTGGAAGAAGCCACTAGATACTTAAATATGTTTTTACAAAACCAAGATGGCTTTGAACCAATTTTAGAATTTAATGGAATTATTTATGATCGTAACCAAGTGATTAGCTTCATGAATCATTTCAAAAAGATAAATGAAGCAAATCATAGAATATCAGAAGAGCTAGAAAGTTGTAAAAAGAGTATGCATGATCTTTTAGAAAAAATCCAAGCTGAAAACACAGTACTAAAGCAAAAATTAGAAGAAGCTGAACAGCTAGTGGAACAACTCCGAAGAATTAGCATAACAAGCCAAAAGAATAGTACAGAAGTTGATGAGGAGGCAAATTCTGTAGAAAAGCCCCTTGATATTATAAATATTACCCTAATGAGGGATCAAGCTTAAAATCTTCTTAAAGCAGTAGAAAAGCTTCCTGTAGATATAAAGCAAACCATTTTTGGTATAGCACAAAATATACATTTAAAACGTTTTCTCAAAATCCAAAAATTTTTAGCCATAGGTGTAGGATTACCTGAGGGTATGACTACATTTTTACAAGAGAAAAAGATTAATAACCAAGTTGTATTTAAGTTTGTTTTAGCCCAAATAAATTTAAAAATTTTTCCATTAGAATTTGAAATCTCGGATTTTGCCGATAAAGTTAGTATTGAAGAGCTATTTAGCTATGGTATTATTGACGGGATTCATGCAACAAATATTTTAAAAATCTCCTTTCTTCCTGAAAAGCTTCAACTATCAATCAAGATGTTTGGAGGAAAGCATGGTTTTTGTCTTGACATTGATTCAGTCCCCTGTGAATGGATTGTCAACCAGCCTTACCGGTTTTCAAACTATTTACCAGCTTATCACTTCATAGTGATAGTACCATACAATTTCCCTGTTGAATTTATACGAGAAGATTATCCTCATGATTATGGTCAGGACATATGTCTTGAACATCTTCAAAGATACAGAGCCCAGAAATACTTCACCTGTGTAAATTCATCCAGGCCTAAGCTGATCGGACAGACTCCTCACATGTCAATCTTCATAAGGAGTCACGATGTCATGTCTAAATACCCTATTCCATGGATATTCCTTAGCCCAGAAACAGATGACTACCTAAGAGAAATCCAGGAAGAGGAGGAAGACAGGATAGGAGAATTTCTCACTGAAGAAGAAATAGATGAACAGTTCGATGACGAAGCCTACCATAATTTGGACACTTAAGCAAGCTTGAAGCTAGTACAACAAAGTGTCGTTAGAAAAAGACAGAGATAGTTAAAAGCAAGATAAGAAGATAAGATCGAAGTCAGAGTCAGAAGATAAGAAGATAAGATCGAAGTCAGAGTCAGAAGATAAAAAGATAAGATCGACAAGCTTGAAGATATGACTGACAACAAGAACAGCAAAAGCAAGTATCGATAAGTTCAATTGTCAGACTTACTTTTATCGATATCTTTAATTGTCAGACTTACTTTTTGTAAAAATATTAATTTATAGTTGGCCGTATGTTTTGGCCTTTTCTATGAAAACTTTTGTATAAATTAGGCTTTGCTCTCATTTGTAAAGTACGAGCAAATCTAGAGCTTTCAAAAACACTCCCACTCTCTCTTGTAATATTTTCAATTCCTTCACTAGCAATCAAAAAAGCTGTGAATATTTTCAAGTAAGATCTTTTCTTCTTACCTCTCTACTTACTTCTTTTTTCAGTTTTTATTAAGTTGTTTCAACACCAGGAAGTCTTGCCAGGTTAACGAAAGCATAAGTATTAAATTTCTAGAGTAACTCGGTCCTAATAATGTTTTGAAAAATTGGTTTTCAACTATAAAGGAACCTTTTCTATAAAAGTATCTAGTAGAGATCCCGTTTTTATGAAAACAAAATTTTAATATTTTCTGGAAAAACTCCTTGGTGGTCTATGTGGGTAAGTCCTGTTTGGAAAGGCAGTAATAGACTTTAGGGGTATTTGAAAATTCGTTTTGTTTAAATGGAAACCATGGGATCTTGAAAGGCCTGTTTGAGTTTCTCTATAGATTGCACACCCTCTTTTTCAGTTTGGTATCTCAGTTTGGTATCAGAGCATAGTTACCTTTAAATTTAATATTTTGCTTGTGTGAGTAGTTACAAAAAGGCAGACTTCTAATTACAACATCTGAGTCTTCACAAATATTTTAAAACTGCTTATATTACATGCTATCTGTGTTAGCTTTTATTTATTGTCTTTTTTAGCCTTGTATTTACTATCCTTGTATGATTTTAGTTACAGTATATTATTGTGGTGTGTTGTAGCAAACGTAATATATTTTGTTTGTTGGTATAAGTTTAGATAAGTTTAGTTATTATTGTACTTATTATAAGGTTGTCTTATTATTGTACTTGTAGTTATTATCTTTAAGTATTGAACTTACTTTGTAGTTATTATCTATTGTATTTATTACATATCCATTGTATATTACTTTGCATGCTTTAGTTTTAGAAAAGTTCACGTAACTTGTTTTGTTTTGTTTGTATAAGTATTTATTGTCTAGTTGTCTTTGTTTGACTTTAGTTTGTTTTACTATAACTTTAGTAGTATTGAAGTATATTTTATGAGCTTAGTTAGTCCCTTTCATAATATAGATCAAGCCCTACTAGAATTAGCAATTAATAATTCAGATAGACTATATTCATTAAAAAAGAGACATTTAGAGTTTATAGAAATAGTAGACAGAAAACTTAAAAATCAGTATAGTAATTTTGACCAGATTTATCTTCAGACTAGAGATAGTTTCCCATTGTTCGAAAAAGATCTCTTAGATTTAGAAAATATTAAGATAAATAGTGAAAACATAATAAAGAAAATAGAAAAAATCCTAAAAGAAAATAGTCAAAAATTAGATGAATAGAGAAATTCCTATAAATCAAAGAAAAGAGTGATTCAGAGAAACTCTTAATTTAGAACAACGTATAATAAATACAAACAAAAGAAGACTAAAAATAGCTAAGACCGAAGAAAAGAAGCAAGCTATCCTAGATAGAATAGAAGAAGTCAAAGGTCACGAAAATTGTTGGAAAATACATTTAGAAGCACCGTGTAGTAAAGGAACCCTTTAATCAATAAAGATAGAATATTACACTAGAATAGTTTAAAGCCTTAATAAAGTACTTGCATACAAAAGCTGTAGAGAAAGTGGCAATAGAATGTTTTAATGCAAGATTTGCACAACTGTTTTCTTAATATTTACTTTTTTGGATCCTTAGAACAATTTAGTGAATATTTAATAAGATTAAACTTCTACGAAGCAGAATTAATATTTAATTACTTGTTAATAAAAAATAGACAAGCAGTTGGAGAAAGGCTTATTTTTGAAAAATTAATTTTAGCCAGAAGAAATCTCATAAGTTTAATAGAATTAAATAGCATAAGAATCAGGGCAGAACATAGAAGGACATATAGAAGGATTTTACCTTACATATGAACTTTAAGAGATTAGAATATTTATATCTAGAAATAGCAGGGTTGAGAAAAACAAAGGTAAATCTACAAAATAATATTAAAGTTAATTGTAACATAGAGCACTTAGATAACCAGTACAAGCATATCCCACACACTAGTAATAGTCAACAAAATTTTATCGTAGACTTAATAATTAATTTAGGTCAAAGCTTAGAAGAAAATATAGACAAGACTAATAAGAATATTATTGATCTAGCAAGCTTCTTTGAAAATAGTAAAATAAATACACTAAGAAAGAATTTAGATTACGTAAAAGAATTATTAGGTGATTTCAATAATACTATAAAAAGATTTCCTAGCAAAAAGGAAATATTAGAATTAACTAATTTAATAGAACAAAAAACTCCTAAACCCGTAGAATTAGAAATAAAGAGTCTAGTTACAAGCCTCAGCTTAGAAATAGAAAATATAAAGCAGACTCAGTAAGAATTAAGATCACAGATAAAAAGACTTACTGAATGAACCATTTAGAAACAATCCTTAACGAATTAACAATAGAAGCTCCTAATAATTTACCAATAAGCATAAGTGATAAAGTTTTTAATTTAGAAAGTAACACAGTCACCCAAGGACAGTGCAATACCATAATAAAGCTATTAATCAAAGCTTTAGAAAGGATAGAAGAATTAGAAAGAAATATTAATAAAATTATACACAACCAATTAGATCCCGATCATATAGCCTAGTTAGCCAAAAGAATAGATCTAATAGAGAAAAATCAAGAATCACAGTCTTCTCCTAGCCAACCAAAAGTAGAAATTAAAGACATTTTAGGCCCAAAAGTAAATCTCTTTAACAAAAATGGAACTAACAAGAACATCTAGCTTAAGAATACTAGTAGCTAGTAGAGTTAGAAATATCCTAAATTATAGTAATAAAGGAAAAGAAATAATAGAAAAAACAGAAGATTTAATCCAAGAAGAAGATGTAAATAAAATGCTTGAAGTCGGATTTAGGCAAGTTAGGAAAAAGAATTTATATCAAGAAGGAATATTAGATAGCTTTAAAAGCAGCTTGTATGTATACAAAGATGAATTTACAATTGGAGTAGTTAACAATAGAGAAGAAATTACATTAATAAGTCCTCAAAGTGCCAAAGAAATAAAGAAAAATGGTTACTCCGCTATACATTTAGGTGTACTAATTATTGGAGTACTCAGCCAGACAAGAGCAGGATTAGACACTAAAGTCCATTTGTATCTTTATGATGATAGATTTAATGATCATGAACAAGCTCAGCTAGCGACCGCTGAAGTAGATCTCAGAAATAAAGTAGCTGTAGTAGGATGTCTCCCTGACATAGACATAGACATAAAAGAATTTTGTAGTAAGATAAAATTAAGCATACAAACAAAAGGTTTTAACATGGATGCAGAATATAAGAATTTAAGAATAAAAATATTTGTTTTAGGAAGATGCTATAATAAATATCACAAAAAGTTTAAGTTTATTAACAAAAGCATAGTTGAACATTTTCATAGTGAATATGTACAAATGCAAGTTCCTAAAAGACTTAGTACAAGCAAATTACAAGGGTTAGAATGGAAATTACCAGAATTAAAGACTCAATTAGTAGAATTACCAGAAAGTAGTAAAATTTATACTGATAATAAAGATCAAACTTTTCAAAGATTTAGTAATTATAAAAAACAAGGTAATATATCTATAACTGAAGATGATTCCAAAGATGAAATCAATATGTTAAGATTAGAACAAAGCATAGATAGAATTAAAACCCTAAATACTAATAGAGAGCAGATAATAGATTTAATTTTTAGTAATCCTAATAATTACCTAAAAGAAGAAGTATTCGAAGAACTTTGCAATAATATAGAACTAAAGGACAAAGATGTAGATAATATTTTATTAGAAAAATTAGATTTTGAAAATCTAAGAAATGATTTATTAAATATAATATATCTAGAAGAAGAAATATTTGTAGGAGAAGAAGAAAAACCTAGAACTTTAGAAACAGGAAGTGGAAGTGGAACAAATGTCCCAGATACAGAAGGATTCCCTAAACCCAGGATAGATGAATATTTAGAAAATAGAGGAATAAAGGATACAAAAGAACAATATAGAGATATAAAAGACACAGAAAAAATCTATAGAGCTAAACCTAAATTAGAAAGCTGGAGAAAAGAACCAGAAGCAAAGGATATATTAATCTTAAGCCTACAAGGACATAGACCTAGTGAATGGAAGAAAATATTTAGTAAATGGGAAGGAAATTTAATTAGACGTGCTATGGAAGCATTAAATAATATAGTGGATTATAAATATAAATTAGTATATCTAGAAAGCACATTAGGATATAATGAAAAACAAATTTATTTATGATGGAGAGAATACATGAAAAAGGACGATACAAAGAAAGTAGAATTAGATGAATTTGAAATAAACATAACAGTCTTAAGTTTTATAGACGCAATTAGAAAATGTGTCCTAGGATCTTCAATGGAAGAAGTAGATGATGTCCAAAAGCATATTAGAGCTATAAGAAGTTTAGAACAACTTAAAATATGTGATTTACACTATTTTGATTACTATGTAGACATTTTTTATAAATATTGGAGTCAAATAGGAAGACCTTATGATGAAGAATTATTAATGAAATTTGTAACGAAGTTACCTGGAAAATAGGAGAAAAACTTTATAAAGATTTAACGGAATGGTTTAAAACTAGAAAAGAAGAAGGATTATAAATACACACTAAATATAATTATTCTTTTCAAAAAACAAAAGAAATGGTTTAGATCAATACACGTGTCTCTTCTTTATTTTTTAGATTTTTTAGATTTTTTAGATTTTGTAGCATTAATCTTCTTAAAAAAAGAAATATATATATATATATATATATATATATATATATATGAGATATGATATACATATATACACACTAAATATATTATTTGTTTTAAAAAACAAAAGAAAAAATTGATTTCCAAAAAATAATCTAAAATAAATCTAAAAAATCTAAAATAAATCTTCATTTCAGTTTCAACTTTGTTGATAATGTCACAAAACAAAACAAAGGGAAGTAATTACAAAAATTCCTACATCAATCAAGCTCATATAAACATGTGGTGCTCTAAAATGAAGATGACATAATTGGGTGGCTCTAAAATGAAGATTGAGCTATCTTTAATTTGGCTCGTATTAGAGTTGATGATGCGTATGTGAAGAAGACTTAAAGATGAACTAGAATAAAAAAAAATAAAAACTTGATACTTAAAATAAAATTAGGGTTTAAATGTTGGTGTCATTGATGGGGAAAGTATTTTGATTTATTTAATTTTAATCAAGTTATTTATTCTTTTAATCATATTATTTAAGGTTATTTTATTAATAATTTATTTTAATAAAATATAAATATATAAATCATATCTTTGGATGACAGTAGTTACCCTTAAATAAATATCTCTCGATTAAATTGATAAAAATAGTCAATGAGATAGAAGATTAAACAAAATATATATTAAAAATATACAAGTTAGCTAGAAAGAAGAATAATTTAGGCCAAAATGTTATCTTAATATAATTCTAATCTCTTCCGTCTGAATTTAAACAAAATATCTTGTATTTAGTGTGTATACATATATACACACAAAATATAATTATTCGTTACAAAAAACAAAAGAAAATTTTGATTTAAAAAAAAAAAATCTAAAATAAATTAATGTCATCCCCTTATTTGCAAAAATGCCACTCATTGGATGGAATGACCATTAGTGTCACAAAGTTCGTCAAAAATAGTCATTTTGGAATAACTTTCCAATCTAGTGGCCATTTTGATAGTATGTCATCAATTCGATTGCCATCGGGTAATTATCCATTTACTACTATCATGTGTAGGTAGATTTTCTCTGATACCGTAAGGTTGTGTTTGTTAGTCAGCATTGGACATGATTGGACTATGTCCAGTCTGTCCCCATGTTTGTTGAACACAGCGGATTGGAAAAGCAATCTGTGGGGCCCATGTGTTATTCTGTTGTACAACAAACGTTGGGACTATTTTAGTCCCACTCTTCATTTTCTTTTTCTAATTTTTTTTATTGGGACCCAGGCTTTTCTCCTTTTATATTATTAATTTTTCAGTTTTTTTGGCTGGGACTATTTTATCCCAGTCCTTTGTTCTTTCTTTCTCTTTTTTTTTTTGGAAATATTATTTATATTTAAAATATTAAATTTATTCAATCTGATTTTAAAAAAAATAATTTAATATATGTTATTTTATTATAATATTTAAAAAAAATATTTTTTTAATTAAAACTTAAATGTTATTTTATTTTAAAAAATAATTTATTTTATTCAAAAAATAATTTAATAATTTTTTTAACCAAATTTAATTTTAAATATTTTTATTTTTATTTTTATTTTCTTTGAATTTATTAAAATGATTTTATTTCTTTAATATAATTTTATACTTACCTCTCACAAAAAAAAAAAAAAAAAAAAAAAAAATTATTTTCAATTATTTTCAATTATTTTTTGTCCAATCTATACTGCACCAAACATATCTCAGTATTAATTTAGTCAAATCCAATTTAATCCAATCATACAAAATTAGTCCAATCCTATATAATTCAATCCCGCGCACCAAATGCACCCTAAGGCCATCTCCAATAGAGATTGAGAGTTATAGTTATATTTAGGTCTTAAATAGTGCTGAGAGTGATGTTTATATGTACTTTTACTCTAGTGGTGCTGAGAATAATATTTTTGTAACAAATTTAATTATGCCTAATTCATAATAAATGGTCAATAAATTGTAATTTATAAACTTTAATGTTGATAAAAATATTACCATTGTGAATTTTTCAATGAGATCTTTAAAATTGTATTAATATTTATTATTTAATATATTTAAATTTTTATAAATTATTACCAAGTTTGATATTATTAGAAAATTTAGGAACCCAAACTTGGATGAATATGATGTAAAATTATGTGGGAATTGAGTAGGGGTGGGCAAAAAAGCCGATACACTGTAAACCGGACCAAACCAAACCAAACCGCTTGGTTTGGTCCGGCCGTCCGGTTTTGTACTTTTAAAAAAAAAAAAAAACGTATGGATTTATTTTAGTAAAACCGTATGGTTCAGTCAGGTATATGGTCCAAGTATATTAAACCCGGACCGGACCGAACCATAAACCAAATACTTATAGTAATACTATTATATGTCACACCCAAAACTTTTTAATAAAATTTTAAAAATAAAAGGTTAAAGTCAAAAACCCTAATTTATTATTTCATATTTCTTTTTTGTGGCCACCAACCATACAAGTTCATACAAAATGAAAACCTCCATTAACAAATAAAACTCCAAGAATGGGAAGATAAAAGATTTCAATTTGTTTCCATTACTTTACAAAGTTATCACTAATAATAATAAGGGTTAATTAGCGAAAATAGCCCATCCCAACAACCACTCTCTAGGAAATAATATTAAACTAAATTAGTGCAATTTTCAAGATTTAGTTGTAATTTTTTTTTTTTTTTTTTTTGACTTGTATACATTTAATTGCATTGTCATTGTCATGATTATGGCAATAGAAAGTGATTTTATTTATTATTATTTTTTCTATTTCCAGAAATTCTGCACAACACTTTATTTTATTTTTATTTTTATTTTTATTACTCTTTTAGCTTTTTTTTTAGTTTAATGAATCGTACGTAACAGTAACTTGCATGTCTCGTTAATAGCTCACTTTATCATGCCATATATATTTTTAAATGGTCAAGTATTTTGATTTCAAGTCAAAAACCGTTAGACCAAACCAAACCGAACTGAATAAATATAATTTGGTCTGATCTGGTCTAAAAAAAAGAATGGTCCAAACTGGTCCTATTTTTTAAAAGACTGAAATTTTTGGTTTGGTTCGGTTTTAATCGAAACCAGACCGTGCCCAGCCCTAAAATTGAGTATATATAGACAATTTTAGAAAACTAGCCATTGGAAAGCTTTTTTGTATTTTTCTATAATAATAATAATTATTATTATTATTATTATTGGATTTTTTGTTGATTTTTCTAATTTTTTTTGGATAAAAAATATATTTATTTTAAATTTTAATGTCTAAAAATTGTAGACCGTTAATCTCTAATAGTCATCAAATATGATCCGTTCATCTCCAACGGTCAACAAATTTGATTTGTCCATCTCTAATGGTTAACAAATCCAACCGGGTCACACATTAATCTCTTGTCCCGTGTTTGGCGCGCTATTAGCTTGGGACGGGACGGGATAAGGTGGGAGAAAAACCATGAAAAATTGTCCCACCTCAGACTCTCGGCCAGACTTGTCCTATGCATGGGACAAGTCTGGAAAAGACATTTTTGCCCTCAAAACTTCAAAAAATTACAAAAATACCAACTATAAATTAAAAACTAATCTTCAAATCAAGTTTTCATTTCATCTTCACTTACTCATCCTCAGCTGCTCCGCTCCTCTCTCTTTTTCTCACACCCAACAACTGCAGATCCATCCTGGTCGGGGTCATGTGAACTCGCCGTCGACACTGCATCAGAGCGTCGCTTGCCGCCGTTGCTACTGCCTGCTGCTACCGCCGTCGCCGCCGCTGTTGCTACAGCCGCTCCGGAAGAGAGCGATGATCGATTTTTGTGATAAAAAGGAAGCAGCTCCAGTTGTTTCTGTTATGCTTTGTCAAACAAAAAAAATATCAAATTTTCTGTGTAATTTTTTTCATTTGAGTTTCAATTTTTTGCTTTAATTGAAATTCAATTGGTTTGAATGGCATCTTCCATAAATTTGTAGCTGGTGATAGGTCACACCCACTGATGGACAAGATCAACAACTGTGGACCCGAATTGCAAAGAGATTGTTTTGCTTTAATCGAAAAAAATTACCGTGGAACAGTAATTTGCCATGTGGAGATTATTGGTAGAGATTCAATTTTTTGTTTTAATTTTCTGTCATGAGAGAAAAAAATTTGGGAAATCTGGGGTCTAGATCTTCAAAAAAAAATTATTTATTTATTTATTTTTCATTTTCATTTTCTTCATTAATTTTCTATTTTGTAAAATCTAAAAATATTTTGGCAAAACCCAGATCTTTATAATTCCATACAATTATGTGTAAAATCCAACCAACTCTATACAAAAATATTTTTTAATTTCAATATTATGGACAAGACAAGAGGGACATTTTGGTCATTTGAACCTCTTGTCTTGTCCTGTCCCGTCCCGTCCCAGCCATACCAAACCCATAATAGTACAGTCCACAGTTCTGTCCCAGACCTTCCAAACACAATACAGAATAATCTATCATGTCCCATCTCATTTTGTCATATCCCATGTCCGTGCCAAACGTATCCTTAATTATGACATGGATCCTACAAAAAAATATATCATTATTAAATTCACCCAACACATAGGTCCCCACCATTTTTTCTATGGGTCCCGCCATATAACTCTCACTCTCACTTTACCATATATAACTCACTCAAATAACTCTCAACCTATTTTAGCTCTCACTTTAACTCTCTATTGGGGATGATATTAAGTGCTTGTTTGGTTGGGCTTTCTACTGACTCAAAAGGTCTACGAACCTCTACTTGAGTTTTTTAAAGTTGTTTGGTTGGGCTTTTGAAATTGTCTATTTTTAATACAGTAGAGGCTAGTAGAGTTTAAACCTCTACTAGGTAAAAGCACCTCCTTAGGAGTTTTTCAAAATAGACCTTTTAAAAAAAGAAATATTTGACCTATATATCCCTAATTTTTTATTATTGACATAGAATACCCTTATTAAAATAAAACTCTGGAACCTATTTATATTCTTTATTCTTTGCTCTCTAGTCTCCACAAATAGTCTATAATTTTACTCTACACATACAAAAGAATGGTTCTTTGCTCTACACATACAAAAGAATGGTATGTATAATTTTTCTTCATTAATATTTTTATTGTGCTGCTGCATGGTTTTTTTGTTGGCTCTTGGTGGCCTTTTGCCCTGTTTTGTGGCTATGTTCTTCTTTCAATATTATTATGTTGTTCAAAATATATATATATATATATATATATTGTTTATTTGTTTATCTTTATGTTTGTTCTACTGGATTTGATTCAATTTTTTTATTTCTTTTTAATGCTTTTGATTACTTTATTTTTTTGTCAAAAGTTTTACAATACTGTCACGTTTTTGTATATTCATTACCAAGTTGTTTGATTAGTCCCATGAAGAGTGAATAAATAATATGTCTTTTTTAGTAATTTAATATCTCAATAGACTTTTTGAGAGTTTACGACCAAACGGTCTACTGCTATAAAAGTGCTTTTATAATTACCAACCAAACAACTATATATTTTTTTTCAAAAGCTCTATTTCAATTAGATCTACTACAAGTAGACCTTTTACGAGTAGAGGATTTTCAAAAGCCCAACCAAACATACCCTAAGACTTAAAATAAGCATATAGCTCTCTATTGGAGATGACTTAAGAGGATGATATTAAGACTTAAAATAAGCATATAGCTCTCTATTGGAGATGACTTAAAAGTTGATATTTGAGTGGTACAGTATATTATTTTTTTGATTTCGGCAGACCTCGATCCAATCAAATCAAATTTCAAATTAAGTAAAAATTATAATTATAATAATTATGGACGGGCTTCAACAAAGATTCTTTTTAATTTTCGGCTTACTCTGAAACTGGAAAAACTTTAGTTGGGCCGCTAATGCAATTCAATGATTTGTAGATTGAAGATTGGGCATTATCGATGATATGAAAACGGGTCCAAGAGAAGCTATCATGTCACTTCAAACTCTTATGTATACAAATGGGTAAAAAGCAGTAAGATTTGTATAAAATTGTAAGTGTTTAGTTTCTAATAATTTCCTTTACATAGTTTTTGATCAAATAGGATGAAAGGGGCATTATGCACAAGGAAGTCACTGTGTTACTGTCAGTAACACAAATACATTGATCGTATAATAATTCTCCATTCATGGTACATCTGAAAAAAAAATCATGACTTTTATTTTGTAACGTTATAATGTTGGTTCTATAAAATTATAAAACTAGATACATTACAAAGTTAATTAAGAACCATCATAATTAGAGAAGCGCCCTTGATTGCATATCAAATGTAAAAATCTTGATTCATCCCAAATATATTTATATTAACTAATATAGAAAAGGGGATTGTTATTATTGTCCATAGTGACATAAATTCTAAAACCTATCAAATTTTATTTGAAAGTAAGAATACTTTTATACTTGTAGACCACATTTGCATATCGGATTGGATTGGATTGAAGTACCGTATAATTCTTATATATAATACAATTATGTGTTTAGTGATATTTCGTATTTTTTGTTTTAATATACCTTTTGCGGTGATAGCATTTAAAACATGAGACATTGTCAGACTACATTGGACGGTTGTTGATATTTCATATTAAACTGTATTAAGTTATACAATATCACATAGTATTTTCGCCCATAAAGTATAATATTCTCTCTACCTGAAACCGAGCCACGCACAAAAATAATGCATGCGTGCTTAATTATGAACTATGAAGTGAATTATTTTCAATTTTACAGGACAACATCAATTTGCTTTGCACCTAAAATAGAAAGAAAAAAGTTTTAGATGAAGTTATATCGCAATGTCTTATTATAGTCCAAAGAATCAATATTCAAGCTAGGTATATCTTCTTCTTCTTTTCTTTGAACCCCACCACGCCACCACCTCCCTCCTTTAATATAAACACAACCCTCAAAATCTAGTATGAGGGAAATTCAAGGAATCCAAGGTTATGATTGACCTCACGAGCTAGAGAAAATCTTTAATATATTGGGTTAATTGCACAAATATACCCTCTATTTATCTAATAAAGTAAATTTTTAAACATACGTCCTATTCAAACACAAACATCCCAATTGGAATGTGCTTAGGGTATGGAAAGTCAATAGTGCCCTTGGGTAAAAGGGAGATGTTATTTTGGTGGGTAAATTTAACAAACAACCCTGAATTTAAATGTAATTGTATAAATATTCATTTTTCTTTCTAATAATTATATAAATATACCATATCGTTAGTTGACTTTTGTTAACATTAACCTTTAACCACATTTGTATCCCAAAATGACTAAACTACCCTTGAAAATTTATCTATCTTTTCTTTTATTATTTAAATATATTAAAAATATTTACTTACAAAATTTAAAAAATCGGTACAATTTTTTTGTTGCTTTCTTTCTATCATTTTTTTTAACACAATCAGAACCCAAAAAATTGGAAAAATGGCTGTGTTTAGTGGGTTTTGATTGTGTTTAGTGAATTTTGTGGGTTTTTATTATGTTGATTAAATGTAATTGTTGGTGGGTTTTGATTGTGTTGATGAAATGATATTGTTTGTGGGTTGATGAGTATGAAATTGAATGTTTCGGTGGTAAAGTTGGTTTTTGAAATCTGAAAATTTGGTGTTTGGGGACATGGAAAATGTAAAAAAAAAATGATGGAAAGAAAAAGAAAATAAAAGCAACAAAAAAAAATTGTACTGATTTTTTAATTTTTTAACTAAATATTTTTTAATATTTTTAAATAATAAAAGAAAAGATAAATAAGTTTTCAAGGGTAGTTTAGTCATTTCGGGATACAAATGTGGTTAAAGGTTAAAGTTAAGAAAAGTCAAATGACTGTAAGGTATATTTATGTAATTATTAAAAAAAAAATGAATATTTATACAATTACACCTAAATTCAAGGTTGTTTGTGAAATTTATCCACCAAAATAACCTTTCCCTTTTACCCAAAGACACTATTGACTTTCCATACCTCAAACACATTCCAATTGAGATGTTTGTGTTTGAATAGGGCATATGTTTGAAAATTTGCTTTATTAGATAAATAGAGGGTATATTTATGCAATTAACCCTAATATATTAGGCACAATTTTCACTCCAATCATGCGAAACATGAACAACATGTGTATGATCCATTCCATCCCGTGACTCCGTGAGGGGTTGTGTATAGGCCCAAAAATCAAAGGGCTGGTTGGTAATTTTGGAGGGTTTACAATTTTAATAATAATAAAAACATGATATAAAAATATAGTGGTGTTATTGACACAAACCTAATGAACTAATAATACCCCGTTTTTAAGAAATTTGAGTGAGTGATGCTGTTAGTAGTCCACTAAATTTTTCTTAACACTCCATTTTAATTTATTTTTTGTATTAATGTTAATTTTAACCTTAATTAAATTTATTAAAAAGGACAAAAAATTTCAAAGACACTCCAACCCAATTTTTTAGAATCCAAATTATTTTTCTTCCTATTTTGTTTTTTTGCAAACCCTAAATTTTGTTTCGGAGATAGAAAATGAGAATCAAATCCTTTTGTTCCATCAATAAATCTCAATACAAATCATAGAAAAAAAAAAAAGAAAAAAAAAAAGCCAATCAAGTATCTAATGTAGCTTCCATGGCAGACATTGAAGCTGAGAGCTAGACCCGATCCAAGTACTTGAGTATTCACTTTCTCTACTATCACAACACTTGCAAACAATTCCTAAAGTTGCAACAAATTTCGCATATCCAACAAAAATTCAAATAATAATAATAATAAACTCAACTTATGAAAACTTGAGTTTGGGTGCATCTCTATTTCCAGGTTTTTATATTTTTTATTTTTACAATCCAGATGATGCTTCTTTATTTTTTTAGGGGTTTTTAGCAAAATTGCCCTATTTTAGGGACTGAATTGCAAATCTACCCTAAAACCTAAATTAATTGCAAAAATGCCTTGAAATGACATGAATACCCTTTACCATAGCTACATCCCATTTATTAACCATATTAATTACATTTACTAACCACCAAGCTACCATTTACCAACCCTTAAAAAAAAGCTAACAATTGACCAACAACTAAGCCTTTTTTTTTTCGTCTACATCATCTAACATTTATTTTTCTCTATATCATCTTTTTTTTTTCTATACATCACATTTCTTTTTCATATTTGAAGTTTTACAAATATTGGGGAATGGTTTGAAGTTGTTTGAAAAGGTAAGTATTACTTTGTTACAATATTTTTCCAACCTCCCAATTTGTTTTCTTAAATTTGATTAAGGTTTAAAATTTTTGAAAAAACCATCGGGTCGTGGTGGCCCGACATCGGGAAGGCCTGATCCGATGAAAAATTTCATCAGGTCAGGCCGTCTCGACGTCGGGCCACCCCGACCCGATGGTTTTTCAAATGCCCTTTTTTTTTAAAAAAAAAATTTATTATTTATGGTTAATTTATTTTTTCCATTTATGTTCTTTGAAATAATGAATATTTTAATGATTGATAATATTTGTTTAATTATTTTTTAGGATTGACGATGAAGAATGTGCATTTGGTTTTGAATTGGGGTGGAGAATGGAAAAATCATCATGGTGAGTATTGGTATGAAGGTCAAAGAGCGAAGGCGTTTGCTTTTTCAAGGGATTCAAATTTTGATCAATTGTTAGATAAAGTGTACAATGTAACCGGAATTGATAGAGATCATTATCGGGTTAGTATGACGACTCTTCCACAAACTTTTCGTCCTAGCATGCCAATTGAGATTGTTGATGATGAGGACGTTGCGTTGCTGCTTGGTCGAGAGAATGTTGACCCATTAGTTTGCATCGGTGTTGAGGAAATTTGCCATAAGTCTCTAGAAATGAAACATAAACCATTAGAGTCGTCTCACAACCTACACCATACAACTCCTCACCATGAATTTCATCATACACACAAAACCAATATACATGTCAATACTATGGATGAGTTTCAAAGGTCGGATGTACCTAACATGGCTGTCCATTTGGATGATATTGGAGAGGGATTCACACCAATTGCCAATATTGATACATCTTCTCCTCGTCATCTTAGTTTTCAAGATACTACGGGTAACCAACATATTCCTGAGTATGATGAAACAGAACCACAGTTTAATTACAATCGTGAGGGAGCTCCCAATCGGTATGACGAGCAGTTTTCCCATGTCCAAAGGCTTATTCCACCTCCATGTGCATTTTATTCTATTAATTCTGGTGCAGTTGCACCCAGACCGGTTACTATGTGTCTTGAAGTGGGTGAATTGTTTCCAAGCAAGAAACAGCTACAATCGCAAGTAGGTAGTTATGGCTAGGTTTTTAAGTCCGATACAACACGGTATCAAGTTCGATGTATTATCGAGGATTGCAATTGGCGACTACGTGTTGCTAAGGTTCACAACTCAGATTATTTTCATATTAGAAAATTTGACAATCAGCATACATGCTCAACAGAAGCAAGGTTTCCGCATCAGAGGCAAGCAAGTGCATGAGTTATAGGGGAACACATACAGGAGAAATTCCGTGATCGCCGTTTATACAAGCCCAAGTAAATTATACACGACATGCAAAGGGAGTTTGGCATCTCTTGTAACTACCACAAAGGGTACCGTGCTAGACATATTACTTTAGAAGAGGTTCAAGGAACACCAGTTGAGTCATACAGTATTTTGCCATCATACTTATACATGTTGGAGCAAGTAAATCCCGGGACTATTATAGACCTCCATACAGATTCGTCTAACAGGTTCATGTATATGTTCTTTTGCTTAAGAGCTTGTATAGATGGTTTTCTATCTTCAATTATACCAGTCATTGCTATTGACGGGACATTTTTGAAAGGTCCTCATAGAGGGGTCTTATTTGTTGCTGTGTGTATGCATGGCAATGATCAAATATTTCCTCTAGCTTTTGGTGTTGGTGATTCGGAGACAAATGAAGCTTGGGAATGGTTTTTAACTAGGTTGCATAAAGCCGTTGTTGAAGTTGATGATTTGGTTATCGTTTCTGACAAAAAAGGCAGTATCACTGCTGGTGTGGAAAAAGTGTTCCCAAATTCATTCCATGGGGCATGTGTGGTACATTTAGAACGGAACATGGTTGGTCACTATGGTAGGAATAAGACACTTAAACAGTACTTCAGACGGGCAACCAGAGTGTATCAGGAAAGTCAATTCTTGTAGCGCATGGAACAACTAAAAAATATTAATCCCGAAGCAGGTCAGTATGTCACGGATGCGGGGATTGAGCGTTGGGCGCAAGCATACAGTCCAAGAAAAAGGTACAAATTAATGTCAACCAACATTACAGAGGCCATGAATAATGCAATTAAAGAATGCAAGGAATTGCCTATTACTGGAGTGATTGATTACATCAGAGGGGTCCTTCAGTCTTGGTTCCATGATCGATGCACAACTGCACTTAAACTTACAACTCAGTTGACAACAGCAGCGGATGTAGCAATCGGTGTGAAGGATGAGAAAGCACGATATATGTGGATCTACCCCATCACATTTTACACGTTCCTTGTTAAAGATGGGGATTTGGATGGAAATGTGGATTTGACTGCAAAAACCTGTACCTGTAAAGAATTTGATGTCGACCAACTTCCATATGCACATGCATTAGCTTGCATTAGGTTACGGGGATTTTCATTTGTTGATTATTGTTCTCCTTATTACTCCAGTGTGTTCTTGGTTGCAGCATACAGTGGGGAAATACATCTTGTTGGACAACCTAGTGAATGGTTGGTTCCTAAAGATATCGCATCAATAATTGTTCACCCACCAGTAGGTCGTCGTGGTCCTGGAAGACCTAAAAAGAATCGCACTCCATCATTTGGCGAGGAAGTAACTCAAAGGAGATGCACCACTTGTCATTGTGTTGGTCACAATAGCCATACATGCACCTATCCGAAGTCAAGTAGACCATCAAGTGGTATGGGAAGTACTAGTGAAATTGGTGAGGCAAGCAAATCTCATGATGTTGTTGCATAACTAATGTACTTGAATTATCTTTTATTTTAACGTGTTATGAACATGTTTTATTGTATTATCTTTTAACATGTGAACTTTTGTTGTAATATTTCTTATATCAGGTGTAGTACTGAAATGGTAGTATTTACATATATCAAGTGAACATTTTATGTGAACTTATTGTATTATATTGTGGTTAGTAACAGGTAGTATTGAAATGGTAGTATTTACATTGCATATTTAAGACTTATTACATTATTTACAAAATTTTGACAGAGTTCCATTTGAAATTTCAACAAATCCATATCTTCTTTTGGTACCTACAAGTTAAACACTTCTAGTAGCCACACAAGTCTCTACACCATTCACACAAATCACAACCACAAGTCTCTACATCAAGTTGCACAACAAGTTACATATACATATTGCATTAGGGTGATTACACATCAAGTAGGGTGTAAATTATACTTATACCGATCATTCATCATTTACATAAAAAGTTCTATCATTTACATAAGGTACTTCTTTTGAATTCTGGAAAATTTATGTTGCTATTTTAACTCTGAAGGGTTCTCCGTCCTTTTCATCAAAGTCGAATTGTTTTCTTGCCCATAGGTACTCCAAGAATTTGAGCGTAAAAACCCCACAATCGAACCTAGGTCAATAAAAAGATTCATTATTAACAACAATCATATAAGACAAACTATAACCAGCAAGAAATAAACAAAGACATACTGATTTCCTTGATGTGGAACCCCTTCTTCAGGTCTTTTGACTGTAAATGATGAATGATCAGTATAAATATTTGGCAACCCATGCACCAACAAAGATGGCAATATCTTTCTAAGACAAGTTTCCTATTTTAATATGTGATCAACACTATATGCGTCCGGCCTTGAGTCATATACTTTGATGATCCGCTCATTCAAGTCCACCTCTACCGCGACCCAAAATGACCGAAACATGTCGCTTTAAACAACTCGAGTTGTGTTGGTGTGAGATGCGATTTAATAAGCTTTATACTCTCCCAATTACAATGCCCACTAACTCGAGAAGGAAAACGATCACATTCCTTAATCTTGAGGGATTCAAGTAATTTGTTCCCACTCATGATTATCAACCTAAACTCATGATTATCAACCTAAAGACATTCCATAATGATTATCAACCTAAAGACATTCCATAACAAGCATGTTAAAACAAATTTTCTAAGAATGTATAAAAATAAATATTACATCTTTGATAGAGATCTAACCATTTTTCTAAGGATGTATAAAAACAATTTTTCTAACAATTTGTGAACCATTATGGTAGTATCTAAAATATTTAAAGCAATATTTAAAGACTACAGAACTTTTTTTTTTTTTTTGAAACGATTGGATTTATTAAAGAAAGGCAAAAAGAGGCAAAAACCAAACACCAAAGTCACAAAAATATATAGACAACACCATATACAATTTATATCATAACATTTATATATATATATATATAATATTGGAGAATTATCATTTGAGGATCATCGGTATGAAGCCGACAAAAGCAAAAGAAGACAACAAAACAGGGGAGAGCAAGCCAAAAAACAAGCCAGAACGCGAAAGGACCAAGCTGCCCACTCCCACACAAACATACATGTACAAGATTCTGGCATGAAGCCGGGGTACTGCAAGCTCCAACAACACCACAGTAAAATTAAGAAAAAGCGTACCACTAACTAGAAGCAACTCAATTCAAGCTACAGAAGACTCAGATGTCGTCTAATTTAATTAACTTTGCATTCTTTTTCTTTGATTACCCTCTTCAGTGTTCCCCTGTAAGTCACAAGAAAAAAAAAATGTCTAAGAATAACCGATAAATTTGTATAATTTTTATAATCTAGCTCATAGCCAAAACTGTCTCAACTGCATCAAATATCAATATCCCATTCATATATAAATGTATTTAAAACCTTTGGGCATTGAAACTCAGTATCACAAAGGAATTTTCGAGATAAAGACAGAAAGCATTCAAACAACTAAGTGTCCAAAACAAGCAGAGAACAAACTACAAGACGGAACATAACCAAAAATGATTGCTTTTACGTCCAGCAATTATTTATTCATAAAAATGTGCATGAAGGGATGCACAAAGTAGTCATGATAAACTATCTTTTTTTTTAAAGGCATAGTATATTAAAGGCAAAACGCCAAGCCAAAGGCCAAACAGATAACGCTACAAGAGCTGCAGCAGAAAGCACAACACAACAACAAAAGAAAACCAACGTAGCAGGGCAACAGATACCCAAGAAAAAACGAACCAAAGGAAAAGCAAAGCAGAACAAAAACAGAAAGGGAAAAACTAAATTCATCTACTGTGAGTGCTGAAAGAATAATGGTTAAACTAAATTCATCTTGTACAGTCAATAGCACATGCAAGCATCAATCAAGACAATTTCATCACTTTTAAGCACAAAATCAAAATCCCTCAACCCTAACTGTTCAATTTCAATCAAAGGAGAGGATTGGAGAGGGGTTTTTACTTGAATCTATTGTACAAAACAATTAAACGGAATGGGAAAAGTTTGAATTAAACAATTAACAACTAATTAATTGGAAATAACTAAACATTCAAATGAATTAAACAATTAACAACTGTTCATGACATTCGAATAACTGCAAAACTTTGAAAGAACTAACCAAATCGACGATGTAAGTCAGATCGACGACTGAGAAGGAGGCCGGCGACGACGTCGGTGTCCTATTGACAGAGACGATGGCGTCAAATCTCGCCGACGAAGAAGTAGTTGATCATCGATCAACAACTGTTGCTAGTAAGAGAAGTCACGGCAAGTGGCTGGCGGGACGGGCAACGCGACGGCAAATCAACGGCGATGTTGGCTAGTCTCTTTTAGGACTCTCGCAATAGGACAAGGTCGGAGAGTAGTGCAATGATGAAGTGAAGTGAAGTTCCCACAGGGATTGAGTGACCGATTACCAAAATTGACTAGTTTAGGTGCTATTCAAACAATCATTAATGAGGATTTCCAAATTAAACAAATTAAACTAAATTAACCTAATTGATTAATGCTAATGCAAAATGAAGTAACGCGAAAATAAACTCAAATGTGATAATATAGAGAAATATGCCAGGACTTGACTACACCCCACCCTAAATTGACTTCCGTTTTAGACTCAATTATTCACCCAAAACATGCTCATGTAATTCATAGATTCATGCACCCTAATATTAACCTACAATCTTGGTCAAGCAAAGTAGATTACACCCAAAACGTACCCAAGCTTATCTCTCGATTACCCGGAATATATGAAATGAGTTCATTAAGAACATTGGTACACTAAACGAATCCTATACACTAGCCTAAGTAGGTCTACTTTTCTAGACATGCATAGAAGGCATTTTATCGAACACGTGGTATGCGTCTCTGGTCAGTACATAACACACCACAACAATTCATTCAAAAGGAGATCAATCAATTGAAAGCTTTAAGCACACTAAAATATCCATACAAACTACAAGTTGTACATAAATAGGTAAATAAGAATCAATATAAATACATAGTCATGGGTAGGGTTTCATCAAATCCTAGCAATATATATTTAGCTCATATTACAACCACTAGCCATACAACAAATTAAATCAATTAAATACATGGCTATGAAAAAGAATAAAAGAGAAAGAGTTTAGAGAGAACTAAATGGAGAGCTTCCTCTCTTTCTTTGCATCTTCATCTCCTTATATCCTTCTTCAACTCTCTTTTGCCCAAAAAGATGGAGTGATGGTGGATGAGGTAGAATGGAAATGGTAGATGTGTTTGGATTTTTGGGAGTGGTTGGTCGTGTGGAAGAGATGGAGAAAAGAGAGGGTTTTGGGTTTGATTTTCGGTTGTAGAGTGCGGCTCTCCTCTCCCTCATGAAAAGAACATAAGATGCACTTATGTGGGCTCAAAATAGAGCAAGGAACTTGTCCAAAACGACCCCAAGACGGACTGCTGCAGTCTGGGGTTTTCACGGTTGAAGACCACGACAAGCTCAAAAAATTACTGTCGCTAAGGTTGCCACGGTTGGATGGCCGCGACACTTCAACCGCGGCATTGAATGGGGATTTCTGTCGCTAGGAGGGTCGCTAGCATGCCGCGGTTGGGAGAAACGAGGCTAGGAAGCCATGGAGGATGGAAGACTTGGAGGCTAGGAAAAAGTATTGCATGGGGGCTCAAAAGTGGTGCCAAACAGACGAGGAGGAGCCCAGCCGGCGATATAGGCGGAACCGTCGAAAAAGATGCCGAAAAATGATCGGGAGAGACCGGGTCAGACTCCGGGTTGTGACCGGTTCAGGTTAACCCGGTCAGGTCTGCACTCGGGTGTTCAATGAAGAAGACGACGTGACGTCATGCTGATGTGGTCGGGGCACGCTAAGCATTGGGCTGGGGTGCATTCAGCAGCTGGTCTTGTCTTCTTGTGCTTGCCGGATCTAGGCCGGGTCGGGTTGAGGCCCAAGGAAAAACGCACCGTTTCATTAAATGACGTGGCGCTTTCTGGTGCGTTGCTTGGCAAATTACAAAAGGCACCCCTGACTTCTCCTTTAATTACAAAATCTTCAATAATTGCTCCAATTTTACACTTTTACCCCTGATTCTCCAAAATTACTCCAATGCCCATGAACTCCATAAAATACCTGAAACACTTATTTTATCATATTAAATACATGGTTTTACCCGAGAAACTAACTCAAAATGATACGAAAATGGGGCTACACTTTGTGTAGAATTAAAGCAATCAGAGGTATCGGGCAACTAGTCGGGACAGGTAGGTATCGGGTGAGGGGTGTATCGGGTTAGGGAGGCTGATGGTTTGGGAACTGTTAGGGCAATCAATCAAATTGGATTTTTTTTTAAAAAAAAATAAGGGCATTCTAGTCATTTCAGGGCATTTTTGCAACTAATTTGGGTTTTAGGGTAGATTTGCAATTCAATCCCTAAAATAGGGCAATTTTGCTAAAAACCCTTTTTTTTTAGTTGTGTTTTGATTAATTTAAATTTTAAAATGTATAGTGTTTATAAATTTAATTTAATTTAATAAAATGAAGTGTTGTTATTTTTATTTTTATTTTGAAACAGAAATAAAATAAAGTGCTAAAAGGAGTGTTAAAAGATAAAAATGATAAATTTGGAACAAAATAAGGTGTCTTTAGAATTTTTTAAAATTTAAGTCTTTACGATAGAGGTTTTTTGAAAAAGGAGTATCAAAAGAAAATTTTGGATTGTAAAGAGAAAATCTCTAAATTTTAATTTATTTATTTTCTAAAATTGCCCTTGTCTCTTTTCCAAATCTCACACACCCCATTCTTCCTCACATCCAATGCCCTAATATGAATAACAACCTGGATTTGAGTTTGCAATTGTCAACGGAAGATGATTACTACGTCTTCTTCTCTGATTTTGCAATCGTCATGAGATGAGCTACCCAAATGGATGATTCAAAGAATGATATCATCTTCTTCCTTGATTTTGTTTTTTTTTCTTTTGGTATTACTTTTTAACGATTATTTAACAATCTCAAGCAGTGACCATCGTCCCAATAATGAAGTATCCGCTACAAAATTTTACATTACTTATCTTTAGTTGTTATTTTTCGATTATGCCAGAAATGAATCTACATTATGTTTTCAGATTTTCAATTTCAAAAGCTAACCTGAAATTATCTGATTTACATGATATCATTCTCATTTTCTTCCAAGTGGTTGGATGTAAGAAGTAGAAAAAAACAATTAGAGTTAAATTGTAATATATATATATATATATATATATATATATATATATATATCTTTCAAGAAAACAAATCGTTTGTGATGTGGATTTTTTTTTTTTAGAATTCACTTTTTAAAAAAGTTACTTAATTTTAGTAAAAGATTTAAAATGATGGACATTATTAGATCAACATAGGGGTGTCAAATGCACCACTATAAAAACAAACTTGTGGTCTTGTTAAATTTTATGTTTAGGAGGGTTTTGCTACCAATAGAGAAAAACCAGAGAAAGAAGAAAAGTGGAAGAAACTTGGGTGTGTGGCTGCGTTGTTGTAGCCAAAGTGAAAACTTGCGTTTGTCTTTTATCAGTCAAATGATCTTCGTTTTTGAATCCATTTAATGAACTATTGGAAATTGGAATTTGTGTCTACCTTTGGTGAGATCGTTCTTATTTCTTTATGTGTTGTTGTAATGTCTCAAATTATTGTTTATGAGAGGTGATATTTTACTTACTCATAATTGGTGATAATATAAGAGATATTCATTTGGAGTTTTGATCAAAGTAGGCTTACGCCAAACCAATTATCATTTTCTGTGATATATTTACAGTGTTCGAAAAAAACGGCCTCAAGCAGCCGCTGAGATGCTAGTTGGCCTTTGACCGTCGCAAATAAGGCC
Organism: Acer saccharum; assembly: GCA_030490815.1. NCBI lineage: Eukaryota > Viridiplantae > Streptophyta > Magnoliopsida > Sapindales > Sapindaceae > Acer > Acer saccharum. Next base: position 33,122,264 of record CM059872.1, read on the forward strand.
AAATTGGTCAAATCAGCCAACTAATCCCTCTATGTGGAGTAAATGATGGTGAAGACTGCTACTGGAGCCGACGGCGATGACGACCAGACAAGGAGATGGCAATAGCAGTGACGAGAGAGGCTGCTATTGTGCTGAGTGTTTGTTTTTTAAAAAATAAATAAATAAATAAATAAATAAATAAATAATATATACATATATATAAGGCTAATAGTAACACTTTAAAAACCCTATATAAGGCTAACAGAACACAGCATTAAGCATTGCGTTTTGGGCTTCACTTTTAGTGAAGCCCAAAACATTGCCTATTTTTAGTGAAGCCCAAATGGCAATGATTCATCTTCCTCATTTCTTCTTTCTCTCAACAATGACCAAGCGGCCAACAACCAGACCTCTTCCTCTTGTCGATGGACCATGAACACGACCTCGACCTACCGATGTCTCTGTCGTCGAAAATTCATAGCTGTCGTCAACCATTCTTCGTCTCTGCCAACATATCTAAGGTCTGTACTTTGTTCTAGGGTTTGTATTTTGGCACATCTAAGCTAAAATTTTCGGCTGCCTAGGCGCTAGGCGTCAATTGCCGCCCGACTTGCGCCTTGCGCCTACTAGAACACTGTCTATTTATTTGTTTGTTTAGTTTTGGTTTTGATTGACTGAAGAATTTATTTGTGTATTCTATAATACACACAAATAGTTGATAGCGAAAATGAATATGGTTGTTTCATACATCAAATTTTGTTATCTTAGAGTATCTCCAACTGGACTCCAATTTGAAGCAAAACACCAAATTGAAGTAAAAAAATCTTCTCCAATCGAGCTGTAAAGCTCTATGTCAAATTGCCATTGTCTACAATTTTATGCCAGATTTGGCGCAACACTGTAGATCTTTTTTTTAATACTTATAATTTTGTTTAATCACAGTTTTACCTTGATTCAAAAAAAATTATTCCAATTATATCCCTTTTTATTATTTAAAAAGTTTTGTTTAATCATAGTTTTACCCTTATTTAATCAAATTTATTCCAATTGTATTTCTTTTTAGGGTTAATTGCACTAACTTACCCTGCATTTTACAATATTACAGCCATATTCAACTTTTGCATTTATTAACAAAAACATACCATTGACCACTTTGACTAACTATAAATTTAACCATTGGCTGTTTTATTCATTCAAAAAGTCTAAAATACCCCCAGTTATTATATTAGCATTTATATATTATCAAGACAAATTCAAATTAAATTTATAATTAATTAAATTTAAAAATAAAACTAATTAAATTAATAATTAATAATTAATAAATGTAATAAAATTAAATAAAAACAATTAAAATAATAAAATTAAAATAATATTTTAAAATAAATTTATTATACAAAATATTTTAATAAAATATTAATACCTTTCCTTATAATAAATATTTAATTTGTTTAAAAATAACAAAAAATTAACTTTTGATTCCACCAAATAAATAAATAAATCATTTCCAAAAACCACCGTTTCCTAATCCAAATTAAAAACCATTAAAAATAACAATAATAACAAAAATAAAAATAAAAATAAAAAAACCCTAACATCTACACCAAAACGTTAAATATTTAATTAGTTTTATTTTTGAATTTAATTAATTATAAATTTAATTTGAATTTGTCTTGATAATATATAAATGCTAATATAATAACTGGGGGTATTTTAGACTTTTTGAATGAATAAAACAGCCAATGGTTAAATTTATAGTTAGTCAAAGTGGTCAAGGGTATGTTTTTGTTAATAAATGCAAAAGTTGAATATAGCTGTAATATTGTAAAATGTCAGGGTAAGTTAGTGCAATTAACCCTTCTTTTTATTATTTAATGATTATGTTTAATTTATATTTGTTTTAATTTAATTATTATTTATATTAACATTTATAATAAACTAAAATTAAGTATATAATACAAAAATTATTGTTAATCACCAAAAATGGCAGGGGTCCAAAAAAGAATTTTCCATCCAGACCAAGACTATTTGAAGTAGGAAGACACTACAGGAAGTATCCCGCTACCCCAAGAAAGGGATATGTCCAGATAAACTTTCTACAAATCCAGTCAAGATCAGGGGCGTCTAGATCCCCAGGTACTAGGAAACAAGAATGTCAAGGTCCTGGGGACTTCGCTACTACATTATCTCGATACCCAACTACTGCATTGACCCGGTACCCTAATACCCTGATATTTGAAAGTACTGTTACCACAGTCCAGTAAAATGTGGGGTATCAGAATATCCCGATCCCTCCTAGAATCAGTCTATCAGACAATGGAAGACCGAGATTAAAGGAAGACTATCAAGGAAGAAATGGATCGGTACACCAAGAAACCAGAATCAAGCTCCGAGTAAGACGGTATACGCCAACGTTTAAATACAAGGAAAGTTGACTCCTTCCGCCACCTTTAAAGCTCCACTTTGAATGAGATTAGTCAACTTTGTCAAGATCGCCAAGGAAGGAAACAAAATCACTTGATTACAGGAATCATTCATGCACCTGAAACAAGGCCACCATTAATGTCTCGTTGATTACCTAATTGATTGATTGATTATCAGAGTAACGAGCAAGAAAAAAAGGGACCTATAAATAATTCAAGACTCTCGAAAGAGAGGGGAGGGGATCGGAAATCAGACTTTTGACCTACACCTTACAGCTTTTTCCATTTATCGACTAGCACGAGATCGCCATCTCTATCCGTGTCTGAAAGCTCCATACCTAAACCTCCCAAAAACCTCCATTTTTTGTACTGTACCACTGTTTCGTTTAAATTGCATATCTTTATCAATAAAATAGTGTTATTTTTCCATTTCAATAGATACTGTGTTAATAGGAATTTGACCCCGTTAACATTTTCCTACTAACAATTATACTAAATTGTTTTAAAGAAAATCACTAATTTAAAAACACTAAAATTAAAAGCAAAATACAACATAAAAAAACATTAAAACTTCATAAAAACTTCATAATGATTGACCTCATAAATATATTATTGCAATATTATGTTAATTAAGGGGTGAAATGTTAATTGTTAATAAATAAATAAATAAATGAAAAGAAAGGGAATATTCTTTTTAGTGTTACATTTGGTGCAATGAGTTAACGATAGAAAATTGTGTAAAAGTTACACCGTTTTAGTGTAAAAGTTGCACCAAATTGATATTTTGGGTTGGAGAACCTAACTAATGTTCAATGTATAATAAGAATTGAAAAATCTTTTTCAATCATAATGTACCTTAAGCCTAAATTAGAAAGCTAATTGTCTAGGAAAAAGCGCAATCGATAATTAAGTTTTAAATTAAATTAAACGTGAAAAAAGCGTTAGGTGATTCTTTTAAAGAAAAGTTGCTTAATGGCTAAACCCACTCACGTGATCACTTGTAAAGGAAAAAGAAGAATACATTAACATATTTAATATACTTTTAAAATCACTTATCTAGTTTATGTATTTTTAATTTATAGTTAGAAAATCACCTTGTTTAATTATCAGCTAGCATGAGCTCTTGAAATCAATGAGTTCCATATCAGAACAACAACTCTTAATGTGGAAATAAAGGGGAATAACACTCTTATTATGTAAACTTTTAAGACTTTAAAGAGTAATATACTAGTTTAATAAGTTAAATTTAATGTTTAAATGACAATAATATATAAAAATACTCTCATCTCTTTCTTTTATTACGTTTTTACAATTTTTAAGGTTTCTTTTTTCTTTTCAAAAACCTCCATTGATGGAATGGAACAGAGACCTCCATTGGTGGTCTGTTGGAGGTCAATGAAAAAGATGAACAAATTTATTTATTTTTTAAAAAAATTACTAATTTATAAGCTGCAGATAATACTTAATTTCGATAAACTCTTGAACTATTCAGAAAAGGCAACTTGTTTAACTTCTAATAAATTTTAGTGTTTATTTTTATTTTTGAGTTTCATTTAAATAGACTCATACACAAAACAATAATCAAGTTAAGTTTCATTTTTTAAAAATAAAATAAAATATTTATTTAACCTAAAATACTTAATTAATTTTAGTGGTCCTGTCAAAAAAGCATCCAAAATTTATTGATGCATATCATAAAGTTAATTACTTGACAAAATTAATAATAGGCTAGAAATGATAAAATACACATAGAAGGAAAATACTGATTGAAACAATATACATATATATATATATATATATATATACAGTAACACGTTTATACACAAACAGCAGCACTAAGGTGCCACGTGTCCAATCACAACTCATCACACAACAGTCGAACACAGAGAAGTAGAAGGGTCGAACAAGGCAGGCAACAGATACTTCCTCCCATTAACACCCAGCGCATTATAGCTAGCATCAGTGCTTGGATCCACTAATAGCTCCCCAGCGTAACCTGGGTACGCCCCCTTACCGTACACCCCAGTGCAAGCTGAAGCCACCTCCATCGGCGCTTCAGCCGAGCCGACAAAGTAGCCATTCCCGAACGGGTTGGTCACAGTTCCAGCAAGAAGACTCGCTATATTTACAATCATGCCATCCACGCCAACGTCTCCGTTAGGTGCGCCTAACGATGCTGTCTGTGGTCCGTACATCGGTTGGTGGAACGGCCATGCACATTGCCCCGGACACTGACTCACCGAGTCACCAACCCAGATAAAAGCCGAGTCGTGGTTCGTGTTCGAGCCGTGAAACCCGCAGTTACTCATGCAAAATCCTTCAACAGCGACGTCTTTAGCGGTCAAAACCAGAGTCAACGCACCCTGTTTGGAGTTTGCATTTTGAGCCAACTCAGACACTTGACTTCTTTTCAAGATTTTGCCCAATGAGCAGTTTTGATCAGAGAATTGGTTAGAGAGAAGAATACGAGTCTCCTTTTTTCCAGCTTTTTTCATGTAGGTTTGGATGGTGCCCCACCATTTGTAAACAGAGGGTTGTGCAGAGACAGAGAGATCAGTATTCAAGTGATGTTTTTTTTCTGGGTTGAGAGAGAGAAGGAAGTCAACAACGATGGATTTTTGAACTGGAGAAAATTTTCCGTACCAGAGAATTGAAACAGGAAGGGCTCCTTCAAGTAAAGGGCCTTTTTGGTAAGTGAGGGACATGGGTGGTGGCTGGTACAATGAAGTAAGCTTTCTTGCTCCTAAACATGAGCCGATCAAGTTTAGTTGAACAAGAAAAAGCAGAAGAGACACTTTCCTGGAAATTTGTATGAAACCCATTTCAGAAATTGAAATTGTTATAGATCGAGAGAGAAATCGATGAGTTATAAGTTCAATATGCTAGTGAGAGTATATATAGGTGCGCAGATGCATGAACCGAGCTAGTGGGGAGTTGCTAGTTGCTTTCGTTGGCAACTTCATAATTATTTTTTTGTACATAATTAACTTGGCACTTTACTATATAGAGATCACAAGATTTTAAATAAGATGAGATAAGAAAGAGAAATCTAGCAAGAATATCTCTTTATTGGATGAATTTTTATTTTTTTTTTGTTTAAATTTACTTTTTCCTTTATTAACAGTTAATGTGTAGATCATTTGAAGATTTGGACAAATACTATATATCGATTTCGTAGCTATAAAATGGCAAAGCTAGGGAGGCACCAGAAAAGTCTACAAGAAGGAACAATATTAATGGTAATGGATAGTTGCTGGAGCTATGGGTTGCATGTGTTTAATGTCTATTTCCAAGGCATTTCATGCATTTGCTACATCAAAATTGGAGATTTTAGTGGATCGATAGATGCTCAATTGCATCTTTTACTCTAGTTAAATGTGTGGCAAAATGCAATTATATATCTTAGCAAGAAAGGTACCTCGTTGGCTCCCATTATTTTGTAAAGTAGTGCCATTGGGGACCTCACTCACTGTAATAAATTAAAGAGCATTTGTTTTGTTCTAGGTGTTAGCTAGCAATCGTACGTGACATAAAGAATATGTTATATTTATACTCTTATGGAGGTAGCTAGGTTCATGCTTTATTATTAAAACCCCACACCACTTACACTTTGATATGATGCTGGGGATGAAAAAAAAAAGAAAATATGCTCCAAGCCTTTGCCATGCTTGTGGGCTCAATTGCCATGCATATATGCCTAGTATATTGCATGGAGAATATATATCATGACTCGTGAGTTTCTCATGATCACCTGTGATTTTATGGCACAAGTATATTCGGAATGGTCCTCATTCCTTTACATAATTGAAGCGCTCGATCTCATCAAATTTAACCTTCCATACCGATCACCAATCAAGCCAGAAAGAGGCAACATTTTATGTAAATCAAAATCCCAATGGACATGGGCTCTTGATCAAAGAACTAGTCATGAGTCATGATGATCACTAGCCTTTCTATGCGAGAAATGTTTCAATACGACTGGGGTATACATCCAACTCACTTACGTTGTGTCAAGTGACGTACATATCTCTTGTGATTGGTCAAATATTCATATCGCATGACATGATTTGAATGGGTTGAGCGTATACGCCAGACAGGCACACTGAAATTTTATATAAAATATACATATGAGATGGATTAAGGAAGAATGAATCCTATGTATATATAAAGTAAACGTAATAAGGATAAAATTTGGAAGCAGCCCTCGTGCGATTTTGAACTATTCAAAAGGTAGCTAGCCATGTTTGCAAGTATGGGAACAACCCCATTAGCCTGTATATATTCCGTAAGTTTCTCACGGAATATTTATTAATATCACAGCTTCATGCTTCTTCATTATTTAATCATTTAATTACAAATGTTTCTGATCAGCGGCGGGGAAGAAATATACAATGTACACAATTAATCTATGATCGTAAACTAGCTTGCCTACATTTTTGTGTGTATTATATATATATATTACATGGGAAAGGTTCAAATTGATGAATATATATGAATTCAGCGAAATCTTGAGTTTAATTAACACAAGAACAAAGACCACAACCCAAAGATCTACTGGAAGCTAGTCTGTAATATATCCTGTCAAATATATGGGATCGAGAGGCAATATTAATTATAAATAAGTGACAATGTCTTTAAATTAAACTTATTATATGGATTCCCATGTCTTTGACAACAGTTTTTTGCAATCCAACTATGAATTGAACTATAGGATTTGAATATAGTTTTTAGGGTTATGTGGTCCAATACAATTAATCGGTCCACTGTATTAGAGCTGGAGAAATAGATAAGGGTTGACGATGTATAGGCGATAAGTTTATATATGTTGTTAATAACCTTCCAGGAAGGTGGACCAAGAGGCATTGACTTTGTGACAGATCACGAGCATGGCCTTTCCAGATTCTCATCTTATATATAATAGTAGTTGCATAAATTGCTTTGAAATGCAGGTAGCTACTGGCTAGGTTGAATTGGATCACCTACTAAATGATATATATCGATCTCTACAATAGTTTGTTGGCCCGTGTTAAAATTTGACTAGGAATTACAATCAAATATTACAAAGTTCTCGTGAAGAAGAATCTCTCTAGTAAGAGAAACTACAAAGGCTGCTGCTTAATTCTTTTTAACCAATTTGCAGAAAAACTAATTATTTCTAACAAAATTTTGGATAATTTAAGGTATATTTATGCAAATTTCAATGTTTACGAGACCATAGATGTGTGAATCAAACTGAAAATAGTTAAATAGGTATGCAAGTAAATATGAAAGGTAATCTTATAGATTCTTAATTATTTTAAAGCTTTATAAAAATTTGATTATATATTCAAAGATGCAATATATGGCAGTCATAAATCATAATTAAGTTTGGGAGACACCAGCGGGTAGATAGATTATAGTATGCTCCAGTAGATTAGCTCCTAGCTAGACAATACTTCTGAAGTTGGCAATGCGTAATTATAAGTTTTCCAAGTCAAGGAGGCAACAAACATGTCAGTTTTCTTGTTCGTTTTAATAGGTACAAAAAGCCCATGTAATGCTACGCAACGTGCAATATACATGCACCCAATTGACCTAAATGCATTTAGTGCGATGATAATTGTATCCCTTCCTATATTAATACTTTTTTAAAATTTCAACATTACCCTTAATTAAAATAATTATAAATATGTCCTATATATTGTACAGTATTATTTAAAACGAGAGGTTCTTATTTTTATTTTTGTTTAAATCTTTGAAAATTACCCGTATGCGACACCATGTTTCTTTAAATCCCTTTCTTTCATCGTCTGTCTTTCAAAATTCTGATTTTTGGGTTCGTTTCAAAACCAAAATGGATAAAAAGCAAAATTAAAAGGATGTCTTGAAATTGAAAGTCGGTATTTTCATAAAGGAGATCGATGTTTTTTTTTTTCTTTTTTTCACTTCTCTTTTTTCTTTGTTTTCAAATAAATTTAAGGGCATTTCATTTTTTTTTTTTTTTTGCCATTGCTAGTTGAATAAGGTTGGAGCATACTTTTTAACATTCCTTGAAGATGGTTTTAGGTTCTTGAAATTAAAGGGTTGTATATTTTAAATCTCTTCGAGTTTTGTATTTTTGGTATTCCAATTTGTTTCTTCTTTTCTCTTTGTTATTTTTTTAAACTAAACACTCTAAAATTGAGGGGCTGTGGCATGGAAGGAGGAGGCGAGAAGCCTTCTCTAGTTCTCTCTGATTTTTATTACTTATTTTATAAAAAAAATGATAATTATAAACAAAATTAGAGAAAATATATATTTAGTAAATTACCAAGTGTACTTACAAATTTTAATATTTTAAATTGTTCATTGGGTATACAAATAAAAAGGAGTGTACATACGATTTTATTGGGGCGTAAATATTGTCACTCATACATTAATTTATTCTTCATCCCCAAATGAAATTATTTCACTTTGTTTACGTTAATAGGCCTAAAATATTGTGATGGAATTGTTGATTTATATGGATTTGTAGTCTGTACATTACATAACATGATTTTGTCCAAAAAAATGGATCCTTAATTTAAACTAAGACCAGCGTCATCTCTTAATTCAAATGATGTACACCACCCCTTTTATGGTGAGGAGTTTTCTTTCTATTTTATTGAGAGTATATTTCTCCCAATTATGTTAATAAATATTCGGATTGTATAGATACATAGTACTTGATATAAAAGTTAGTAATAATTAAGACTTGGAGACAAAGTTAGGCAAAGTTTAGTAACGGTGATCATGAAATAAAAGAAAATCAAAAGAATGAAAGTGACATATTCCATTTTTATTTATTTATTTTTAGTATCCGTGGGTATCCGTGCCAACTTGTACGCACCTCGACTAATCCCACAAGGTCCTGAAGTTAACAGCCGAGTAAACCTCCAGTGGCTCCAAGAGAAACCGTGGCTGCCAGGGATCGAACCCAAAATATCCGAGTTTACGACTTGGCCCAGTGACCAGCGGCAGCACCTCTTGGGGTTTTTTCTTTTCAGTTCTGTAATTGTTCATCATTTAGTCATTTACCTCCACAATCATAGAAATTTGTCTAGTGTAATACTACAGGGATTTGATTAATTTGATTCTCCTTTTTAGGCTGATTATTCTTAATTATATTATAAATAAATAGTTTTTGTGTAAGTCTTTTTAATTATATTTTAATGTTAATTTTGAGAAGTCTTTTTATGGACAACAATTATTTTTTTTTAAATACAATAATATATACATATATATATATATATACGGTTCCGTTCATATCAGTACACACTAAAGTAACTACATCAGTACCAAAATACAATAATATATATACATACATATATATATATATACGGTTCCGTTCATATTAGTGCACACTGATGTAATTACATCAGTACCAATGCATGTGGAACACTGATTATGGAGAAGCTTCAACAAGTGTATACACTTTGAGTCAAAGTATGTAAATTTAATAGTTCACATCCAACACATTAATGAAGTTATATCAGTACGCACTGACTTGAACATTTCTGTATATATTATATATATATAAATGATAAAGCTGTCCTTTCGAATTGTTTGAACAAAAAATCAATACAATTAAAAACAAAATGGAACAGGCACATGATTTTACCTAGACCAACCATTAATCATGAATTAAAAAAAAAAAAAAAAAAAAAACGTAGATGATAAAATAACATTGCTCCTCTTATCAACAAAACCCTCATTTTGTTCCAAAAACATAAACAACTACAGCGATGCCTATACATTACCGGCAATAAAAACTGAGAGACAAAAAGAATCCATGACCAACACAAAACAAAACGATATGTCGTTTTATTGGCATATTAAAATAGAATTGAATTTGAATTAGACTTAAGTGTTGGGTTGGATTCTCTGGTGCAGCTACAGCCTACAGCTTACAAAAGAAGATAATTAAATAAACAATTCATGAGATGCCTGCAAAGCATGGAACAAAGCAGCAAATGCTATTGGTTCCCCATCAGACACGCTGGACCTCCTCTCTTCGATCGGGAATGTAGGCCATTGTAGGTGGACGCATCGGCATTGCCATTCACACACTTAATATTGTTAATATTATAAGAATCTTTTGATAATGCAATTTTTTATATGAAATGTGCCTCGTGATTGCTAGGCGAGGCTATATATTATATGATGCTAGGCTCGTGAGTTGAAAGCCATTTGATCTGGGTTTTTTTTTTTTTATTCTATATAATTTAATATGTGTGATAATTGTTATTTAATTAACAATTAGAAAGGATCTTCTTTTTCCTTTTTCTCTAAGCTCTGATCATTAGTACTTTTCTCGACTCAAGGATAATCTTAAAAGAGGTTCTCCGGGGTAAAATGAATGTCACATTTGTGCAAATGGTATATTGTTGAAAACAATTAAGTAAAAACACCCGAAAATTATTCAAAATTATAAAACTACTCAGCTCATACCATTTTTGCATTTTCTACCCAAATTTATCCAAACCAAATATACTCGTATCATAAAAGAGAGAAATAGTTTTAAATTCATCTTTGAGGATGGAGCTACATGGAATTGGTTTGTCTGTTATCATCTGAATATTTTTCGAAAAATAACGTTAGATTCTTTATTGGATACCATCTTTTAATTAATTAATCAAGTAATTATAAGCATGAATTTATATCACTCGTAAGGATTAGAGAAAATGAAAACATATGATCTTACCTATGATTGCAAAATGACCCGATAAGAGTTTAAGGTTTATGATTTAGACGGATTTTTTTTATATATTTTTTTAATGTATCAATCAACAAAATTATAGTAGTTTTTGTGCTAATTTGTTGTGGATTTTTTATTTATTATTATTTTACTTTTGTACATTGATTTTGGGGATTGAAGGTGAACTTTGGGAAAACCTGTGGCGTATGATTTATCAGTTTCTGTCTACCTATTGTATTTATTAATATATGCATCTCCATCCTTTCTCTACTATAAATTTGTAAGAATTTCCATAAACCAATGACTCTTGGACTCATGGTTATTTAGTATAAAGACAGGAAATATAAAAAAGTTAGAATTTGTCTTTATGTTAGAGAAAGAAAAAGCAACAAAAATACAAAATTCAAAAAGAGAAAAAAGAAAAAAGAAAAAAAAGAACAATATTATTTATTTCTCTCACTTTTTTTTTTCCTGATAAAGTACGAGTAATGTTACACATCTCATTTACAATTTCACTATTTTCATCCCAATATATGTGGTAGCTGATTTGTTATTTGATGAATGGATACATACTAATTGTTATATAGATATATGAGTAAGTGAGATAAATTACAATTAATGTGTATCCACTCATCAAATAACAAATCAGCTGTCACATGAATTGAGATGAAAATGGTGTGATTGTAGATAGGATGTGTAGCATCACTCATAAAGTATTTATAATTTGAAATTCAAAGCCAACGTAATGTTCCCTCACTATGGATAATGACAATGGTTTTGCGAGGAAAGTGAAAGGCTGGCGTGGCAGTACCAGTACAGCTGTAGCGTGAACTGCTGATAGCTTGCTCCAGCTGGAGGCAGTGTTCATTAAGGAAATCAACTCTCTCAATTCACGAGCTTTTTGTGAGTAACTATTTTAGTATCAGCGCGCGTCATCTCACGTGCTCCTAGGATACCCATTCACTGACTGCCAGCTGCCTCTCTCTCTCTCTCTCTCACACATTTCCCTATACCATTTTATCTCCAGCCTGTCCCATTTACTCTTAAGTCTTATCTCTTAATTTGTTCCCATCACTACCCTTCTTTTGTATCTCCAACGACTATATATAATTTATGGATATTCTCGTCAATTTCTCCTGGCATCGCATATTGGGACTAAGCTGTAACGCTTTTGTTTGGTAGCGAGATCATGTTTGTTGGGTCCATCATCTTACGCGTGCTAGGATCACACGCGCCATATGTTATGATATTACCAGCTCAGTGATGGCCACGTGAGAGCAACTGCGGTTGGGGATTTGAAATATCTTTTTTTGATAAAAGAACGCGCTTGGGTTGGGTAGGTAATGGGTTCTCTTTTTCTTACTGGCCAAGTTGAAACTCAAAAATGGGAAAGCATAGCCATCTCACAGACACTGACTTTATTGTCTGTTTCTTAGCAGTTTCCCTTTCACTTACTTTTTTAATAAACAAAACGTATTAAACACAACACTTCTTGGACCTATATATATATACACCATTTACTTGCTTATTGAATCACAACACAAACACGAAGCTCTCAAGTGACAAAACAAACCTCGCCTCCAGCTAAAGCAATTTCTCATCTTTTTTTTACTCTTTCTCAGCAAAAAAAAAAAAAATGGCTTCTTTTGTTTCCCAATGTCTTTTGAAATTGTTCTTTGTGATTTCACTCTTTGAAATCTCTTTGGCTGCAAGAACTCTTAACGAGTTAGTGCAAGACCAGACTCAGCTCTTGCAATACCACAATGGTCCTCTTCTTTCTGGGAAAATTTCTATCAATCTTATTTGGTATGGAAAATTTAAGCCTTCCCAGAAAGCCATTATTTCAGATTTCATCACTTCTCTGTCTTCTTCTTCACCACTCAAATCAAACCAACCTTCAGTTGCTTCATGGTGGAAAACAACCGAGAAATACTACAACCTCAAATCTAAAAAATCCTCTCTTTTCCTCTCTTTAGGAAAGCAAATTGTTGATGAGAACTGCTCACTTGGAAAATCACTCACAAACAAACACATTGTAGAGTTGGCTTCAAAGGGTGACCAAAAAGATGCCATTAATGTTGTATTAACATCTTCTGATGTAACCGTTGATGGGTTTTGTATGAGCCGATGTGGGACTCATGGGTCTGCTCCATCAAAGAGTGGCAACATCAAGGGCAAGAACTACAAGTTCGCTTACATCTGGGTTGGTAACTCAGAGACTCAATGCCCTGGTCAATGCGCTTGGCCATTTCACCAACCCATCTACGGACCACAGAACCCAGCTTTGGTTGCACCAAACAACGATGTGGGACTTGATGGGATTGTGATAAACTTGGCTAGTCTTCTAGCTGGTACTGCAACCAACCCATTTGGAAGTGGATACTTTCAGGGACCAAAAGAGGCTCCATTAGAGGCTGCATCAGCTTGTCCTGGTGTGTACGGAAAAGGTGCTTATCCTGGTTATGCTGGTGACTTGTTGGTGGACTCCACAACTGGTGCTAGCTACAATGCTAATGGTGCTAATGGCAGGAAATACTTGCTCCCTGCTTTATATGACCCTTCTACTTCGTCTTGCTCAACCTTGGTCTGAAAATGGAACATCACATTACGATTATTAGTAGATTATTATGTACAAGATAGGATGAGATAGTGTAATTCTTTGATTTGTTACTATTTGTTTCTCTTTTTTTGCGGATTAATAAAATATATTAAAGCAAACTGCTTTGGTTTGCTTTCTTTTATCAGAATCTGAGTCATTGATCAACATATTACATTTTTTTTTTTCCACAAAATAAATTGATTGTGAAATGTGCGATTGGGTTGGATATTTGGGCATTTTGTAACAAAAATTAGTTTAGAATATAGATGATTGCACAAATTGGTATGCAACCTTAAATTGGGGAAGTAAAGCTATGCTTTTTGCCAGTTTGATAGGGCCGGCCTGAAAAATCCCGAACAATATGGACCCTGTTAGAATAATTGTCACTTTCAAATAATTATTGGCAATAATTTTCATGATATTAATTCTCCACATGCTTTCTGCCATACAAAATGTCCTTTGCAATTTTTTATTTTTTTTCAATCACCAATTAGAAATATCTAGAATTGGTGAAGAGATTACCAAAAATTAATATCTAGAATTGGTAAGAATTCTTGGTAAATGCTGACCTATTTTCTGAAGAACATAAAAAATAATATGGAAATTGTATAGCTACAGATATAATTAATGTATTGTGAACCTAAAACAGTATTTTTCATATATATAATATGATAAAACATTCTCTACTTTTAAATTTATGAATGAATTATATAGTATAACAAAATCAATTATTGTAGTACTTGATCAAAATGATAAAATTCTCAGTTATTTAAATATTATAAAAGTTGGAGATTTATTACTTATAAAAGTACTTAAAAATATGTTATTAATTTCTTTAAAAAAAATATGCTATTAATTAATTCATGCCAAATTACTTATAAATAATTTGCTTAAATTGTATAAAGAGAAACATTAAAAAGATCCAAATTAAAAACTTCTGCTAATGTTAAGGCACGATAAAAATAACACATGAGACACTAGATTATAAATCACATTAATCCAATGGTTCAAAGCTTGTCACGCATCTTGTGTACCATTGAAGCATTTGGCCCTTTGATCCTAAATCTGAACTAGATCAACAGTTCATTTTCTAACACAAATGTTCAAATAGGACATTATAAACTGTTAAAAATATATTTAACTACATAATTTAAGTGTGTTAAGAAAAACAAATATATATAATATGCAGTTTTACCTATTTTAGATGTTCAAAATTAGTGATCATATTTGCATATCACCTATTAGCAGAGATGGTAGTACACCTCCATTCCACGGTGGTGTGAGGGGTTTGAGTCCAACCATGCATATTTTACAAGTATGTGTAAAGAGTTTTCTCTTGAATTATGGGAGTAGTTTCTTTAGTTGTAATACTTCAAAAAAAAAAAAATGTGATCGTATTTTGGGCGCGTTTACTAATAAAGAATTGGAATCAAGTTCCGCGGGAGAAGGAATGGAGGGGATTGAAATTAAGGGAGGCGTATTCAATTAGGATTATTGATGACATTTAAAGACATTATAAATCCTATTGTATTCAATTCGGACATTTAAAGACTTTAAAAAAGTCTATATTAATCCAATGGTATTCAATTAAGATTTCTATGGATTTTTAAATAATCCTTCCAAATCCGGGTGTATTGAATTGAGACTTTAAAAATGTCTACAAAAATCAAGGTATATTCAATTGGGACTAGATTTTAAAAGATTTTCTTAATTCATGGATTTTTGTGGACTTGATGGTGAGAGGTATTAACATCAAAGGCCATAAAAGTCTAGCCTTCTCTCCAAGGATTTTGGTGGACTCTATGTGTTTTCGAAATATACAAAGGCTTGCTGGAACCTCTTTATTTTGACAAATGGCTAGAATTCGTAAATTTATTTGGGTGGGTTATTCTATCTAGAAAATTATGAAAAATTATATGTAGATATAATGTTATGTCTACTATTATTCTGCAAAGTTTCATGATTTATAAATGAGTAAAAAAATTGTTATAATTTTTGGAGTGGACAAAGATCTATTGATTTCTGTTTGATAGATTCGAGAAAAAAGAAAAAAATGAATGTTTTCATATACAAATGATCATGGATTAAATTTATAGTTTTAATGTAGCATGTGCTATATGTCTAGATTATCCGTGTCAAATTTTGTAAGATTTGAAGCTGCAGAAAATTAATTAAAAATCGTGGATCAAAGGGTGGTTAGTTGTGACAAGGTTTGGGTTAGGGTTATGCGTTTTTTCAATATGTATAGCTTTTCTTGGTTTTTCGATTAATTGATTATTGTTTGTTTATATGATCAGACAATAGTCCCTTTTGTTTGACAAAATGTTTTCAAAAGCTGAAGGGTAGGTATATGTACAATAAAATAGTAAATTCATCCTAGAAATATATTTAATTCTAGTTAGTATCATAAAAATTTCAATTGAAATAAAAATTCCATTTGAATAGTCATTGTCATTTGTTATACTGAAATCCATATTATCAATTTTATCTGTTGGAAATTCCGCATTTCAAAAAAAAAAAAAAAAAACGTGATGGATTATAATTAGCTACTCTCTGATCAGTTGTTCTTGTGCTAACAAATTCACCTTGATACCCAGAACCATGTTGATACCAAACCCATGCTGCTGCTTTTACTATTGATAATTCATTTGTATTATTAACTCTACCTCCTCTTGGGTTTTTTTTTTTTTTTTTTTTTTTTTTTTTTTTTTTTTGGTTCTACTTGAAAGAGCTGAAAATTTCTTTAAGTGGCATGACATCAAAAACTTGTCTCCTTAAGGTTCACGTTGTTACAGGGTTCGCAATACTCAAGTTATTATGGACAGACAAATGGAGAACTGAAAAGGGAAATAGATGATTAAGGAGGTGAAAAGTAATATAAGAGAAAAGGAAGAAAGCAAAGATTGTTGTTAGTACTGCCAATTGTATTAATGGATCATATTGGTTGAGTGTATAGATTATGTTATTAGGCCATATAGTGGTATAATTCTCCATCTATAATAGAAGTCAGAGATAACAAATCTATGAAAGTCCATGAATGTCTAACCAAATCCATAAAAGTTTGAGATAGATGTCTAAACAAATCCATAGAAGTTTGAGATAGATGTCTAAACAAATCAATGAAAGTCCATGTGGATTTACAAAGGTCTGTAGAAATCCATGAAAATCTGTCACTTAAAAAATGTCTTTAAATGTCCTCAAGAATCATAATTGAATACACCCTCCTAAGTTACTAAATTTCATTATAATGTTTACTAATTTTAAATAATTAAAAATAGAATCAAATTTGTACAAATTGAATTACAAAAATACCCTTATGTCTTCATCAGGCAAGACATAATTTGTATAACATCCAAACCTCTGTTCTAGGTCTTCTGTATCAGATTAGTTGATCATATACATATTCAAGAACCCAGTTTTCAATAGCTCACAATTTTATTTTATTTCACCAACAGTTTAGTTTTTTTTTTTTTTTTTTTTTTTTTTTTTTTTTTTGATCAAACTTTTTTTTTCATATATATAAGGTCACGTTTGTAAGAAGCCAATTTACAATAATTCACAATTTTATTATTTTTATTTTTTTGTCATAGATCTGTTTTTTTTTTTTTTATTATTTAATTATTTTTTATAACAAACTTTTTTTTTAATTATCTTTTATTTTACTAATAAAATCGTTTATATATAGACATACCAAATTCAAGGCATTCGTATATGAATGGCAATGGGCCGGGTTCGGACGGGTTTGGCAAAATACAAATCCAAACCCGGGAAACTTTCTATCTACCAAACCCGCCCGTGAACCCGTAAAAATAAACGGGTTCGGGTTCGGGTTTCACCCGCGGATTTGGGGGACACCCAAACCTGCCCATGAATCCGTGAAACAAGCGGGTCCACGGGTCAAACCCGTGAACCCATAAACCCGCCAATTTTTTTTTTTTTTTTGAAAAATATTTCTATATTATTTAAATATAAGAAATATTATAATTTTAAATAATAAAAACACTTAATAGATTGAAATGTTTACATTTTATTCTCTATATAATTAAAAAGTTTTTATTGGAGTTTAAATTTATAATATTTTAAATAATAAAATATTATATAATTTTTATTGTTTGCGGGTTCGCGGGTCACCCGTGGGTTTGTTTTCCAAATTCACACCCAAACCCGAACCCGCTAGGTTTTTACTTATATGGGTTCGTGGGTCGTAAATTCACCAACCAAACCCTCTTCAAGCGGGTTGAGTTCGGGTGGGTCCCACAGGTTCGGGTTTAATTGCCATCCCTACATTCGTAATTCATTTTATCAGTCTTTCTATAGTCAGTTCATCCTGACAATAAATATATCAAGACGAAGAATGTGGATCATAGATTATGGAAAAGTTTTAACAAGTGCATACACTTTGAGTCAAAGTATGTAAATCTAATGGTCCACATTCTTTGTCATAATATTTTTATTGTCATAACGAACTGATAATAGAAAATCTGTTCATTTTATTATTTTATATATATATATATATTTACAACATAATTTCATATGAGATATTAATGAAAAAAATTTATACACAATTGTTTTTTTATTAAATTTATGTGGGGATATTTTAGTAAAAATACATGAATTCCCCTTATAATCAGGAAATGGAACCTGATTTCTAGGGTGGGTGAGGAGAATCAAGTTCCTTTTCTTTCGGGACCTTAATTCCTGAATTGTGTGTGGGGTTCACAAAACTTAATTTCCCAAAACATTAATAAACATTGGAATTCAAAATTAAGAACTTTTCCCTTTCCCTTGACGGGATTCCTGATTAGTAAACACATCATTTGTGTAATGGAAATAAATAACTCCAACCATAAAGGCAATAGGTCCTTGGTTGAAACAAAATTTCTTATGACTTGGTTATGCTAGTAATAACTAAAAAAATGGTAGGAAAAAACTTTAATGATCTTAATTTATACCTTAAGCAGAAAATATTGGGATTTTCCAAATTCGTACAAAATCTAAGATAGATTTCTAGAAGTTTAGAATATATTTGTGTACATCTTCATAAATTTTTGTTAAAAAAAAATACATTTAGAAAGAGAAAGTGTCAATCATATTAAAAGTATGCATTATTATTCATATTTTTATCTTTTTGCCTTCAAAAAGGAAAAAGAAATTACAATTAATGGAAACCAAGCTCATGTTTTGTACACATAATTTGTTGCATAGAAAACTAAGAGTTAGGATCTTCTCCTTAACCTTGTTTTTCTTAGTTTTTTTTTTTTAAAAAGAGTAATTAATACACTAACTTGCATGAGAGAGAGAAAAAAAAAATGATTAAATCTTAACCATGTATTTTTTATTATTTTTATGAAAAATCTAGAAAAAAAAAAGGGAGGTAAAAAGAGAATTATGATCCACCAATACCCACAGGTAAGAAAGAATCAGAATTGATCGATATATTTCTCGAAACAAACGAAAAGGAAACTTACCCACCATAGCCACTAAGATGGCAAATATTCAATACGTTTCTTAATAGGATTCGAATAGAATTATTAAGTGTTTGTTTAATTGAGATTTCTACTACTTCAAAAGATTTATAAACGTCTATTTGAGTTTTTAGAGATGTTTGTTGGGTTTTTAAGATTATCTATTTTAAATTGAATAGAGGCCGGTAGAGTTTAAACCTCTATTATATAAAAGTTTATGGAGGGATGTTTCTCCAAATAGACTTAAAATACAAAAAGGAAAAAAAAAAAGTCTACCAATAAAATAAGTAAAATATTTTTTTTCAATAACTCTATTACGCGTAGTAGTCCTGCTCCAATAAAAGCCCACACAAAGGTCTTGTGAAGATAATAAACATTCTTAGCTATATCCTGTACGCGTTTTTCCTACCTCAAATGTGGCCTGAGAGGAGACTAGATAGCCCTCAATTTTGTCATTTTCATTCCAGAATTCAGAATACGCCGCACTTTTATAGTCATTGTCCTATTCAGCCTGGCCTTAGCTGGCCTTACACTGTGATGTTTAAAAACTTAGATTCGACTTAAAAGTAGTGATCACTAATTAGTAATTACTAGCCGCGCACAACCATTTAAAATAACAACGCGGTGTCTCGCTGGCACAAGCGCCACAGCTCTTCAACCTTTCTATATATATATCATATCTTCTGGCTCTTTCTCTTCACTTCAAATCTCAGAATATCAGTAAATTAAAAACCCATTTCAGTCATCATGGCATCTTCTGTCTCCTCTAATGTTCTTTTCTTGTTTGTTCTATCTGTTTCTCTGCTTCAATTTAATTCAGAAGCAAGAATACTTGCCGAATCATCAGCTCAAAATGAGTTGCTTTTTCAATATCATAATGGTCCTCTACTGACTGGGAAAATCTCCATTAATCTCATTTGGTATGGCAAGTTCAAGCCTTCTCAACGTGCCATAGTTTCGGATTTCATAAATTCAGTTTCGTCTTCATCAAAACCCAGCAGAACAGAGCAACCCTCTGTTGCTAAGTGGTGGAAATTGACAGAGAAATACTACCAGCTAAGCAAGAAACCATCTTCTCTTGTTCTTTCATTGGGTGAGCAAATCCTTGACGAGAGCTACTCTCTAGGAAGATCACTCACAAATCAACAAATAGTGAAGCTGGCATCAAAGGGTGGTCAGAAAAATGCAATCAACGTTGTTTTGACAGCAGCTGACGTGGCGGTGGAAGGTTTTTGTATGAGCCGATGTGGGACTCACGGCTCTGCTTTGGGATCCACTAAAGGCAAGTTTGCTTACATTTGGGTCGGGAATTCAGAGAGTCAATGTCCAGGTCAATGCGCGTGGCCATTTCACCAACCTATGTATGGACCACAGAGCCCACCTTTGGTTGCACCAAACAATGATGTGGGTCTAGATGGAATTGTAATGAACTTGGCTAGCCTATTGGCTGGGACTGCCACCAACCCATTTGGAAATGGCTACTTCCAGGGTCCTAAAGACGCACCATTGGAGGCTGCATCGGCTTGTCCTGGGATTTATGGCAAAGGGGCCTACCCTGGTTATGCTGGTGACTTATTGGTGGATTCTACCACTGGTGCCAGCTACAATGCCAATGGTTCTAATGGAAGAAAATATCTGCTTCCTGCTTTGTTTGACCCTTCAACATCAACCTGTGCTACTTTGGTTTGAAGACAGACATCATCAATCGTCATCATATTCATACGACGTGGCGTACACGTTACTGTAGAATTATAACTTAGGCTGTATTAACTATATGATGTGAGATTCTTTTTTATTTATTTTATTAATTCGTTTATTCATTTGTATTACACGAATATACAATAAAAGTGAAGCTTTTCTTGCTATCTCATATTTTCTGCAAGTGTTAAATATTTATTGATGAGACATTATAAATCCAAGGTAATTGTGTTAAATGAATGCTTTTATTTAGCTTGAAAGTTTTCATGTTCAACTGTTCAAGTCACTATCGATTTTAATAAATTTAGATTTGATTTTAAAAAAAAAAATTATAAATTCAATGAAACCTACTTATAAATAATAAATGTAAAAAATTAACACTAAAGCTATTTTTCAATTTCCCACTTTTCACCCATTTTATTATGTTTTTTATTCAACAAAATCGGGAAAATTAAAAACCCTAAATTCAAAGAGCTAAATACAATTGATTTCATTAACATAGGGGAATTTGTATCAATTTTCTTCATTTCAGGCTCTATTAATTGTTATCAGTAGCATTAATTATATAGTTCACTAAACAAAACAAATTTGTTGGAAAATATAGTTGAGTTTATATATGCTGTTAGATATATAAAATTTTAATTTTAGTTGACTTGTTGAGCTTCAACTTAAACATATGGAGAATTTTATAACGTGAAGCAAAGTCTCAAAATCATTCGAGAATTTGGTTGCGCACAGTATAAAATATGAGTAATGCTAGACATCTCACATTTGTCACATGTATTTATAAATCACATATATCAACTTACTAATCATCAATCATTAGTTGGAATGAAGATGAGATGTCTAACATTACTCGTAATATATATATATATATATAATAGAATGTATATATTTTACGTAGAGTAATTATCAAGTACAGGTATACCTTACTTTAATTTCGTTAAGGTCTTTGATAAAATCATATTGATTTTTATAAATTTTGATCTGAATTTTTTTGTGGATGATAAGTTTAATGAAATCCACATATGAATAAAATTTGAGAATATTTTAAGCACCATAACTATTTATCCCGATTTTGCTAAATATAAAGGCATCAGAAAAATAAGATAAATGTAGGAAAATTAAAAAAAAAAAAAAATAGTTTTAGTACTTGAAAAAATTTCAAATTTTATTCATAGTCCATAAAAAAAATTCATATCAAAATTTATAAAATTAAATTTGATTTCATAAAGGTCCTTACCGAAATTAAAGTAAAGTATACCTCACCTGATAATTACTCATTTTACATATACTCTTTACTGTATAAATTCGCCATAACTTAAAAAAATAATATGAAATATCTATTGAGAAAATGTCAAAATAGAAAATAATATGCATGCATATATATAACTTCAGCCTCTTTAATTATTGCGGTGCGAACTGGCAAATAAAAAAACCATCAATCATACAAATATACTATATGCAGCTCAGCAATCTAAAATCCAAAATTCACCGAAAAAATCATTGGAATGGTAGTGGTAGTAGGTCCCTGGAGACACTAACCCGTTAAAGTGTGGAGAGTCAACATTGTTCATGGACCACCATACACGTACCATACTTAATTAGATAAGACTAGCGACGACCAGGCAGCTTGCCGCACGTCCACTAATAGTAACCACGCAGCACCGGCCATAACTTTCACAACAGGCTTGCCCGCCCAGGATGCGCCTGCTTCACATATCTCTATATCATGTGACTTGTGACTTGTTCCCTAATATAGATATATGTCAGAATTAAGTAGGCACCGACCAACCACGATCCACGAACCATCCTGCCTCGTCTCCCAATTTTTTATGTTTCCAAAGTTTTATTTGTTTTTTGTTTGATCTCAGTGCCTCAGCTTTCCGACCCACGCACTTTAATCAATTTTTTGACAAACTTTTCCTTGTGTTTTTTTATTGATCAGATGTCCCATGCAAGCATGTTTGTAACTCTATAATTATTGATCAACTTAATGTTTGATTTGTTTGATCGGTGTTGGTACAAGTTACAAGATCTCATTCCTTGTGTTTTTTATTGATCAGATGTCCCATGCAAGCATGTTTGTAACTCTATAATTATTGATCAACTTAATGTTTGATTTGTTTGATCGGTGTTGTTACAAGTTACAAGCTGTCATTCCTCAGCCGACCACCACCGAAAAGCTACCTCCAGTGTGTTACTTTGCTTAGAATCTATTGCAAATTTAACATAATTTTTCCACCAACCACTTAAATGAATTGATTATCATTTTTCAATTTTCATTTTCTCTATCGTAATTAGTATAAACGGCATAATATACTAAGAAGTAAAGATAACATTTTCAATTATGTAAAGCTGAATGTATTAATATTAGGTAATGTTAAGGGCATATGTTAACACTACCCTATTAATATTATCGTAGAAGCATCATCCTCCTCATGTCCTCCACCCTCACACCATGAATCTCCACTAATTTAATTAATTACTAATCATCAACCTAAACCATATTAGGCATTAGCTTTAGAATATTTATAAAATTAATTAATGATTACCCTATTAATAATGATCTTCCCTTGA
Source organism: Acer saccharum (assembly GCA_030490815.1). Taxonomy (NCBI): domain Eukaryota; kingdom Viridiplantae; phylum Streptophyta; class Magnoliopsida; order Sapindales; family Sapindaceae; genus Acer; species Acer saccharum. The sequence continues at coordinate 33,145,700 of CM059872.1, forward strand.
CATGATCAGCATGTAGCTCATTGGAACTTTCGGGGTCCAGCTGATTCGCTTCATTGATTCCCCACAACCCAAAGCAACCCTAAAGTAAAGCGTTAGATTTTAGGGTTTATCTTGATAGTTGGGGGGTATAAATTATGAGACAGCCTGGGGAGCACCATTGATATTAATTTAAGTGAAAGATTCATAAATGGTATTGTTAATTACATATATAAATCATAATTTATGTTAAATTAAGAATATCATCTTTGGGATTAAAATCGCATGGATTCCATGCTAATACACCCCACCACTTGCAAATCTAACTAATATATATTCTTACATTATTTACATGTATTTTATATATACTGGTAGCATCACGAGTGACGTGAGTGAAGAGAATATCATAAAGAAACATTGCATATATAATTGAAATGCAAAGAGCAATGCGTATATATTTTCATTTTCATTTAACATTAAACGGGATTTATCGAATATAATTCCTTTTTTTTTATAAAGCCGACACCATTATGATTCAAGGATCTGCCTACATCAGATGAAATTAGACTATATAATCACAGCTCGGAATGGCAACTCCGACTCAAGGGAATATGTCTTCCCACGTTTTACGATTTAATAGGTAAATATGAGATTTTATTTATAACAATTTCAGAGTTTGAACCCCTGATGAAGGGTAAGTCTCCAAACATCAATGAAAAGTATGCTCAGTTTTTTGTTTGAGAACACTTTTGCTCACCCCCCTTTTAAATGGACGACATGTGTCCATGGAGGGGTAAATTTTTAGATAATTTTACCCCTCCATGAACACGTCATGTGTTTGGGAGGGGGTGAACAAAAATGAACTCTTTTTGTTTTTATTTATTTTTAGTCTTTTTAACATATAGTTCCAACCTATAAAACGGAAATTTTAATCTAAATCGATGATAAATTATTAAAGGCGGGCGTGACTAGATGAAAAAAGAACACATCTTTAAGTCTTATCCAATGGCTAATGGTTGCAGAGGCTTACAGGTTACAGCACACTTGAAATTGATGAAGCAAAAAGACAGTTGTAAAGTTAAGTTTAATGACCTAAAGAGACGTTAATGATCATCAATAGTGACAATTTTAAGGGTTGGCTAAACCGCGTTTGTATAATTGTATTCATACGCAACAGGGCAATTGGCTTTTATTAAGAATCGTCATTTCGTGTCGTGACTCGTGAATAATACGCTCAAAGTGAGATAGCCTACCCTCTCATTTGGTGGTATTAGACTATTAGCCACGTCATCATAGAACGCCATAATTAATTAACTATTGGCGTCTTTAATACTCAACAAGTCAACTCCATGCGGCCCCCTTTGAACATTCTGTAAGCCAGCTGTCTCCATACGCACTACCATTCTCAGTTTCTCACTATAAATACCACTCTCTCTCAATTCAGCAAAACCACTCCACTCAACTTTCACTCTCCTCTTGCAATATAATCTGCATGGCTTCTATTAACCAACTCGCAGTCCTCTCTTCACTTTCCTTAATAGTACTCTTGTCATTTTCTTCACTACCAGATCCCTGTTTGGCCACAACCAGAAAACTCTCTGCTCTTGTTCAACAACAACCTCTTGTTTTGCAGTACCACAACGGTCCACTTCTTAAAGGCAACGTCACTGTTAATCTCCTTTGGTATGGCAAGTTCTCTCCAACCCAGAAGTCAATAATCGTTGACTTTCTATATTCTTTTGGCTCTCCTGCCAAAAGAACTCCGCCGCCGTCTGTCTCTTCGTGGTGGCAAACCACCGAGAAGTACAAAGGCGGTCCATGCTCTATCGCTGTAGGTAAACAAATCCCTGACGAAAAATACTCACTTGGGAAATCGTTGAAAACCCAACAGATTATAGCTTTAGCTTCGAAAGCTGGGATCAAAAGCAATGCAATCAACGTCGTTTTGACTTCCGCTGACGTGACGGTTGACGGGTTCTGTATGAGTCGATGTGGCACCCACGGGTCCGGTCAGAAGACTCAGAACAAGAGAGTTAGCAAGTTCGCGTACGCCTGGGTTGGTGACTCGATGACTCAGTGTCCCGGTCAGTGTGCTTGGCCGTTTCATCAGCCTATTTACGGGCCACAGACACCGCCGTTAGTTTCTCCTAACGGAGATGTGGGAGTTGACGGGATGATCATCAATTTGGCCACGGTTCTGGCGGGAACGGTGACGAATCCGTTCAAGAACGGGTACTTTCAGGGGACATCTGACGCGCCACTGGAGGCAGTGAGCGCGTGCACGGGCGTGTTTGGTAAAGGAGCGTATCCAGGGTATCCAGGGGAGGTTTTGGTTGATAAAACGACCGGAGCTAGCTATAACGCGGTCGGCGTGAATGGCCGTAAGTATTTGCTACCGGCCATGTGGGACCCCAAAACGTCGACGTGTAAAACACTTGTGTAATCAAGTCAAACATGGACCACATATGTATGTAACAGTGTTTACTGTAGATATGGTTTTATACATAATTTGTAATATTTTAAAGCGATTTGGATGGAGTTGTAATTTTCTCAGGCATAAATAAAAGGTTTGCAAATATGTGTCAAGTATAAAATACTCGTCTTTGCTTAATTTAATTATAAAAAGTTTAGTAGAAAAATTAGTTTAATGCAACTCATATTTAATTAAAAAGAAAAAGTAAATATTTTGTAACATTTCACCAATCTCCCCCGAAATATGAATATTTTGAAAGTAGTGTTGATACTTGATATTGCCATCCAAAATATTTTTGTTTTGACCTTTTGACCCGATCCCTTCTCATAGATAGCCAAAAGCCTTTTAACTCCAATCCGCTCCGCATAAATGCGTTACAAAACAATAGGCTAACGTTCGCGAAAAAGAGATGGATAACCGGCGGATATCCGCGACAACAACTCATACCCAACTGATTTTTGTTATGCTCCAAACCCTTAATCAAAGTGGATTACCCCTCAACACATGAAAAAAAAAAAAAGGGTATTGAGATATTGGGCAGCCTTATTTTAGATCACTAGAATCGGAAGGCTTAACTTTTCCCACTATTCTGCCATTAATCACAAAAGAGAGAAAGGCTATGTTTGAGATTACTTTTGATTGAGAAATAATCACTTATTTATCAAGTTTTGAGTAAATATGTACATTTGGTAAACTTCCCAAAAGCAACTTATTTTATAATTTGCTCCCCAGCCTGATCCAAATTGATGAAGCCCATTTTGTCCACATAACAATACCATAAAAATTTCGATTCCACTTAATGCCGTCTCATTTATAATTAAACCCAAGATTATTGAACTAAAATTGTCAAGAGTAGCGATAGTGACACCCCTCAAAAACTGTATCTACACCCCTTTCATAATCACACCTATCAATTTTTTAAAAAAATCACTAATTTGTAAATAAACCCCACTTAATGCCAAAAATACCCTTTCTTTAATTATACTTATTGTATTTTTGTAAGTACACACCACCTATGACTATTATTATGTTATTTAATCAACTTTATTATTATTTTAAAATTTTTTGTTACCTTTAATTCTCTTACTATTCTTTCTCTTCCTTATTTTTTTTTTCTCTTCTTGGTTTTTTCAAAATCAAACTCCATTTTTTGTTAAAAATCCATTTTAAGATTTTTTATTTTATTTTATTGGAGAACCACTTTCTGTTTGAAAGAGTTGTAGGAATGCAAGATTTGTGTTATGTCTCAATTGATGTGGAAGTAGATATGTGTTAAATGATATTTCAAAAAGAAAGAAGAAAAAAAAAAAGATAGGTGTTCAATGAAATTGAAGAACATCTAATATATATACAGTGGTTCTCTCATAAGGGATCCCTTATTTTAATTTCGGTAAAGACCACCATGAAATCATATCGATTTGAATGAATTTTAATCTAAATTTTTTTGTGGATGATAAGTTCGTTGAAATCTACCTATGAATAAAATTTGAGAATTTTTCAAGCACGAAAACTATTTTTCTTGAATTTCCTATATTTCGCTTATTTTTCTAATGCCTTCATATTTTAAAAAAATCGGTAAAAATAGTTTTTGTGCTTGAAAAATTCTCAAATTTTATTCATAGGTAGATTTCAACGAATTTATCATCCACAAAAAAATTCAGATTAAAATTCATTCAAATCGATATGATTTCATGGTGGTCCTTACCGAAATTAAAATAAGGGATCCCTTATGAGAGAACCACTGTATATATATATATATTTTTTAACAAGGAAGAACATATAATATTGATAAATAAATAAATAAAATTCTAAAGTGTGTTTGACAGAAATAAAAAAATATAGATAATATAGTTAATTTAAAAATCTGTTTATATACATAATGATTTTGTTCTTCTAATAAAAATTAATTTTAAACTTTACTTTTTCACACCCAAATTTGTCTCATGATTTTGATTCATTTTCCATACTTAGCAATTAATTTGTATTTCCTTAAAAGAGATTGAAAATATATTTAAAAGAGAATCTAGGGTTTATTAAAATGGAAAGAGTTTTTATGGTATATATTAATATCAAACCATTAATAGAAAAAATAAAATACAAAGGATTAGAATAGGAAACTAATTAATAATTATTGGTGGGTGTACTAACAAACGATTAGTCCTCTTAGTAATTTTATTCAAGGGTATTATAGGATTTTTAAAAACATACTAATTTTGGGTGTACATACGGATTTTAAGGGCTGTAAATATCGTCACTCAATTGTCAAATAAGAGGGTGCCACACTGTTGATGGGCCGGATCCAAAGAAGTGCTGCGACCCACCGCATGAGGATTGAGGCCCAGCAAAGAAAGCCCAGCCTACAACATAGACACCCAGGAGAACCGACCACCCTGCAACGTACACCGACCTATTCACTCTTCGAAGATCAAAGTTGAAGCGATCCATCTCCATCAACATTTTTCTCACAACATGGAACCCCAACACCAACACCAACACCAACACGACCACTGTCCCAATCCGGAAACCTCACCACCGCCTTCCACCACCACAACCTCCGTCACATGCTGCGCCAAATGCGGCGGTCCCACCGCTTTCGCGCCACCACCAGAAATCTCACCACCTCCCAATTACCGGCCCATCCGAGCCCCGGCCATCAACCTCCCTCCCAACAACCACTCCCAAGCCATAATTCTAGCTCCCGTACCCCAATCCCAAAAAGTCCCAACTATTTCTCCTCCTTTTCACTTCCAAATCCCTTCAAAGAGAATCCATTCTCCCGAAGACATCCGTCACTTCATCGACTCCGATTCCGGTAAGAACTTCCTCGGTTTCGTCGTCGCTCTCTCCGAATCCATTCGCGGACACAAAATCTCCGATGCATTTCTCCAGTCTCACACCATCAACACCATCATATCAATAATCGCTGAATTGATTCAGTGGGTCGACGAAATTCCTCCCGCTCAACAATCAGCTCGCTACGGTAACGTCGCTTATCGGACCTGGCACAGCCGTTTGGTCGAAAGCAGCGAGTCGTTGATGCTCCGGTTTTTGCCTAACGAACTTCAAGCTTCCACAGTGGAGATCGTTCCTTATTTCACTGACAGTTTTGGTAACTCGAGTCGTATCGATTACGGTACCGGTCACGAAACTAATTTTGCTGCTTGGTTATATTGCTTAGCTAGAATGGGTGTTGTTAAAGAAGAGGATTATCAAGCTGTTATTTCTAGGGTTTTTGTCAAGTATTTAGAGTTAATGAGGAAGTTGCAGTTAGTGTACTGTTTGGAGCCTGCGGGGTCACATGGAGTTTGGGGTTTAGATGATTACCATTTCTTGCCGTTTATATTTGGTTCTTCTCAGTTGATTGATCATAAGTATATGAAGCCTAAGTCTATTCATAATCAGGATATACTGGATAATTTTTCGAATGAGTTTATGTACCTTTCTTGTATTGCATTTGTCAAGAAGGTGAAGAAGGGGTTATTCGCAGAGCACTCACCATTGTTAGATGATATTAGTGGTGTGCCCAATTGGAATAAGGTCAATAGTGGGTTGTTGAAAATGTACAAGGCAGAGGTGCTTGAGAAGGTTCCCATAATGCAACATTTTCTGTTCGGGTGGCTCATTAAATGGTATGGTGTTTTTTCTCTTTTGTGAATGATCTGTATTTGATATGATCTAGAAACTATTGAATTTATCGTAACAGATGATTGCCATATTCATTTAAATAATATCTGTTATACTTGTGATGCAATGCACTTAACTTAATTATCGGAAGGGAAGGGTCAAAAGTGATTGACGGACATCTAAATATGAGCTTGGGGCACATTTTTGAGCTGAATTATCGTTATAAGTAGCAACATTAGTCGTCGTTTAATGATTACTTGAGCTCATTTTAGATTTGGGTTTCTTTTATGCCTCAGGCAGCCACTTTCTGAGATTAGGTTTGTAGCTGAACATATGAAGATCATGCAACAAATTACTGCTAGGCTCCATGCTCACTTCTAAAGAATATTTCATTAAAATATTCTATGATGTTATGTGTTTGGTTTTATCAATAAAGTATAGCTTTCTGATAAGACTCAATAAAGTATCATAATCGTAAATCAGGGTAAAATTAGTGAAATAAATGATAGGTAAATAAATACCTTTCACCATCAGCTATGCATCGAGGAGCTTGCACCCCCTTTACATCTTAAAATTTGTATTATCAGTGTTGATCTACTAAGTTATGTTAACAGGTTTCGTAAACAAGGTATCAGTAATGTTCTGGTGCTCTCACTTCCTTGGCCCTGATGTGAGTGCTGAGACCATAGGATGCTGTTGCCTTGCCATGAGTTATGTTAAAATGTTTTATGATTTCTTGTGCATAAATTGTATTCTTTCGCAGATTCCTTCACTCGTCATTCCAGCTTAAAAATTGATTAAGAGCCAAACTTTGGCTGATAACATCAAATATTTCTGTAGTGGCTTCTTTGGGCCCTGCGAACAGAACAAATTAGGGTAAATAAACCAAGATGGCAAATAGGATCTACTGTTTTATAAATATATGGTTTGTTGCAAGTTAGGGTTGGAATTTGTGAATTTTTTTTTACATATATTCCAATGAGGAAATTGTTCTGGCATATATGGATTATGGAGCTCTCTTTTTTTTTTTTTTTTTTGTCTTTAAATTAGTGGATGCAATCTGCCACCCTTCCATACTCTAATGGGCCTACTCCAACAAAACTTTCATCAATAGTCAATAATCATACTGTATCACATGCCATCTTAAAAGTTTAAATTGGTTTAAATTTTCTATCTAAAAACTGACAATGCCCAGCTTGTGTTTTGCTCTCACAAGATTTGGGGTCAAATCCCTTGATGGGTACTACATGGCCAAAGGCCATAGCTTCCTCTTCCCTAAAGATTGTAGGGTTCGGAGCCAGTTTCGAACTCATGTTCACTAAGCAGGTTTGGGGGATGGGTTAAGATAAAAAAAAAAAAAAAAAGACAACTGATAATGCCCCTATCTTAGGAATCTGCTTGGGTCCAACACTGCCCTCAAAGAACTCTGTAGTTTCCTAGTAGACAATATCTTCATCCTGTTACTGTGTTGTGAACTAGTGATATAGAAAAAGATTTCCCGGTTCTGCTGGCTGCCTATGCCAGTACTTCCCGTACCACATTAGATTTGGCATGAGTGCTAGATTTCTATAATGATTGATGGCCTTGACAATGTCAGCCTCTGCTTTTGTCAGTAGCATCATGGTTACCATTATCTGTAACGCATAGATCATCAAGCTTGGTGAAAACTTCTTCCTCATTGACTACTTAATGGATTTTACCGTATCGTATGATGCTAATTTATCTTTCTGTGATTATTATGCGCATTGATTAATGTTTCTGAATAGTGCTACACATTTTAAGTCTCTTGTGAATGGGATTATGTTGATACTGTTATCCTCACGGCTATGAATCTGGACTGTCAAAATAATTACTCCAAGCTAAGGTCTTGTGTCTCTACGGCCATTGGTGTTTATTTGTATATTTTTTTTAATTTTGATTGTCAATAGGATTTTTATTCGGTTCATAATAGTTAGGTTACCTTGTTTCATTGCATTTCCTATTTTGTAGCTTGTTATTTCATCACAGAAAATATTTCTGTGACGCCATATATATCTTTTTACTCTCCTAATAAGTTTCCCTGTGATTATTAATTCAGGGATTAGACGATGCTTCAGTACTAATGGAATATATGCAGTGGCAAGAGAATTGTATTCAAGAAGGTTTTCGTCTCACTGAGAATCGAGGGTAGAAATTTACTAGATTGAAAATATAATACTCTTGAGTGACTGAATTTACCGAGTTTATCTTTTATTTTTGCTCGTGGCTTGTTAGCTTACTGTCTTACTTTTTGCTGATGATATGCTGCATTTGATGGAAGTCCAGCGGTCTTCTGTTGAATGGTTAATGTAATGAAACTTACTATTATGAATGTATGTTAGAGCGAATATTGTACAGTTTTTCTGTACTAAATGTTGTCTGTCCTTAGTGTTTTATATGGCATGGTAGAAGCTTAGAAGCCAAAATACATATTATACACAATTGTGGTGGACCAAGCTGAATGATAGCTCGCTCTCTTTCAGTCTGTCAATTTAGTATTGGTTATTGGTCTGAGAATGTGTTTCGTGTATTTGCACATCAGTTGGTTGATCTTGTTCCCCTGCATATATTTTTTCTGCTATGCAAATAGACATTATTAGAGTATTTGAGGAGTATGGCCTGTAAAATGTCAGTTTGTAGAAACTTTGAATGGATCCTGTTTCATTTCTTCCTTTGAATCCCATAAACTTTGAATGAATTTTGCTTGCTTGCTTGCTTAGTGTTTGTAGTTATGAGATTAGAACAGCAAAGTTTGAGTGGTGTTTAGAAGTAGTTGTCTTTATTATATTAAATCTTGGAAGAATCTTTGAGATGACTCTGTGTTCGATTTACATTGGTAGTGTAGCAGTACCGCCAGCTAACTGGTTAATACTGTCGAAAGAAATGGAATAATAGGACACACTACTTTTACCTTTTAACTGTCTAGTCTGAACCCACTGCAAAGTTAACCAGAACAGAGCAACCTCCTCTTAATGATTCTCAACCCAGTGTGAAAATCAGATTTTATGTGTTTGTTTGATAACTCTAATCATGATTTATCTTTACAGGTGTAGGTTCAGGTTGTGCCCTACTGTGGGTGATTTTCTTTAGGAGCCTATAAAAAGAAAAGAAAAAGAAAAGCTGATGAGCATTTATTTGACCTGCTCTGTTGCTTGCTGGACTGACCTTATTGTTTTCTATCCCTTTAACTTCACTAAAATGCTTATTTGAGTCACGTATCATATGTATTATGTCACCTTATACCTCATTTTCTGACATGATGCTGACGCTAATCGAACTGATTTTTTTTTTTTTTAGGTTATCACATTTAAAATATTATTGGATGTTTAGTTATAAATGCTTTTATTTTAGAAACCTCCCCTATGAACTAACACTATTAGCATTCCGTTTGTGTTGATTGAGTTTGACCGTTAAAACGTCTACAATGTCCATATTTAAGCTTTAATTGTATGAATTGATTATTATACCCTCCAAATTTTACCAAATAAATTAATAAAATGATACAAAATGTGGGAATGTTAACTTGCAAATAAGAAGTTATTTTGTGGATAATTTTATCTCTAAAAATAATAAAATTACAAATGAACCAAAAACATTAAAAATAAATCAAAATATGTATTTATTTGTCTTTTTTTATTATATATATAAATCCAGGTAGGGGTCGGTAGAGGAATTGGTGGAAAATGTCACTTTTTAAAAATGATTTGGTGACAAAGTCACCACTTTAATAACTTAAGTTTAAAAGGCACTAAAGTAAGTGATTTTAAAAAATGCCCTTATTTTACTCATTCTCTTCTTTCTTACTTAGAAGTTTTCAGAGATTTTTTTTTTTAATCTTCCTTTTTTAACAGACCTCCAATGGAGGTTGAACACTATAACCTTATCAATTCATCTTCATTGGATAATTAATTTTGTGGCGCTACGCAGACGCATTCGGGGGTCGAGCTCTCCGTTGAGCTCGCAATTTTGAAGTAATGTATGAAAAGGCTCGATAAGAAGTCTCGGACAACATATGAGAAGTCTCGGAGAACATATGAAAACTCTCGGAGACCCTTTACAAACTTTCGGAAATAGTTTTAAAACTCTCAGAATTGGAAAAAAATCTTGAAGACCCTTTACAAACTCTCGGAAAAGTCTCGGAAATAGTTGTAAAACTCTCGGAATTGCAAAAAAAAAGATGAAAACTCTTGGAGACCCTTTACAAACTCTCGGAAATAACTTTAAAACTCTTGGAGACCGTATAAAATCTCTCGGAAAACTCTCGGAAATAGTTTTAAAACTCTCGAAGATCCAAAATTTAAAACTCTCGGAAATCTCTCGGAAAACTCTCAGAAACCGTTTCAAAACTCTCGGAAATCTCTTGAAAACTCTCGGAAAAAGCTTACAAACTCTCAACTTTTTTTCTTTCCACGTTTGAAACACACAAACTGCCAAAAATGAGGGTATTTTTGTCTGGACATAACAATAGGTGCCTTTTAAACTTAGATTATTAAGTTGGTGTTATTCTCCCAAAAACAGGCCCAAATAGTGACATTTAAATTTTGAACCCGGGGTGGGTATGTGTTGGTTTGGGTTGGGTTGGGTTTGACTATACCCAAACCAAACCATTCTAAAATCGGTTTAATTTTTTACAACCCAAACCAAACCATTTATAGGATAAAAATTGGTTTGGTTCGGTTTGGTTTTAAGAAAATAATTACATTATTTTTTATTTGAATAAATTTAATAATATCAAATTATCAATATAAGTAGTTAAACCAATTATCAATAAGATAAACAATAATACTAAATTTAACTTAAGTGCAGAACGATAATCGTTAAAAAAAAAATAAAAATAAAAACTCAAGTGTAAAACGCCTAAAACTTATAAAATAAAATTAAATGGTTTAAGCTTCTAAATTAATAATATCTACTACTATCGAAACAATCACTTTGAAGTTTCGAAGTTCACTTTTTGTAGTATTGGGTTCACTTTACTTTTTATTTGTTTTCTCCGATAATTTAATTAATAATAATAATAATATATATATATATATATATATATATATATATATATTTAAGTATGTAATGGTTTGGGTTAGGTTATATGGTTTGATAAAACGTACCCCACAAACCAATCCGAACCAATTGGGTTGCTCAAAAACAACCCAATCGGTTTATTTTATTTAATGAAACCAAACCAACCTGTTTAAATTGGTTTGGTTTGGTTTGGGCGGGTTGATCGGTTTGGCGGTTTGGCTGCCCACTACTAAATCCAAGCAAATACTCATTTTCAAAGCTTTTTGGTTCATTTATAATTTTGTTATGTTTAGGGATAAAATTATCCATAAAATAATTTTTCCTTTGCAAGTTAACATTCCTACATTTTGTATTATTTTATTAAATTATTTGGTAAAAGTATGAGGGTATAATAGTCGATTCATACAACTGAAGCTTAAATAGGGACATTTTAGACTTTTTAATAGTCAACACAAATGGAATGCTAGCGGTGTTAGTTTATAGGGGAGGTTTCTAAAGTAAAAGCATTTGTAACTATACATCCAATAATAGTTTAAAGGTGAGAGGGGTTTTTAATATTAACCAAAAAAAATTTCTATGTATGAAAATAATTCCTAACCCATATCCAAACATGGATATTTTCTCATTAACTTTTTTTTTTTTTTCTTGGGGTTAAATTAAACAAGGGGACTAAAAGTCTAAAACTTAATAAACATTTTCTTGAATAACGAAAGAATAAGTATTAGTTTTATTTATTAATTCTTGATATGTCCTTTAGAACACAAAGTTAAAATATCAAAATCCAAATGAATGAAAAATTGTTAGGAGTTGATTATAAACAAAACAATCCTGGAGCTTGTAACACAAGCATGTCTTGCAGGATTTGATGATTTGTCTTGGAAGTTGGAACCATACATTTGACCTCCGTATCTCTCTCTATTAAATGGTTTTTCTTCCCAGTTATTTATGTTCAAACTTCAAACCCGGAAGAGAGTAAAATCACAGTTTTTGAAACAACCATCCTCCCAAGATATAGTCAGATCTTCATTAACAATAGCATTGGAGCCAGCAAGGTCAAAACTTCACCAACTTTTTGGTTAATAAATAACGTAATAACTCTCCCAAAGATTTCAAAACCCAGCCCACCCGTTTCACATGGCCTATACGTACTTGGGTTGAAAAACCGACTCGTGTCGGTGCCACCCATTCTATCTCTCTCTCTTTAGTATTTACACTGTAGAGTGTAGAGGGGTGTATGAGTATTGTAAATTTGTAATTATCTATCACATTCACTGGAGAAAAACTTGGCTGCACCGGGACCAAACCAATTAAATTCTGACACCTCATCCAATTTAATCCAACAACCTATCCAACTCAATAACCCATCCAACTCAGCCATCCAACTCAGCTTTAATACAAGAAGAAAGTGGAAGATCTGTAGCTGGAGGAGGAGTGACGACGGCAACGCGAAGAGCGACGCCAGACGTGAAGCGACAATGGCGATGCGAAGAGCGGAGGAGGACGGCGAAAACCCTCCCGTTCTTAGACGGCTCTTGGCGTCACCGTCGTCGCTGCACATCCGGTGTCGTCGCTCCTACTCCGGCTGCCGATCTTCCTCTTCTTCTTGGATGGGCTGTTGAATTGGATGGCTGAGTTGGATGGGTTATTGAGTTGGATGAGGTGTCAGAATTTAATTGGCTTGGTGCAACACTCAGCACGTGCTGAGTGTTGCACCCGGTGCAGCCAAGTTTTCCTCCATTCTCACTGACTCTTTTTTTAAAATCTATCTTTCACCAAAATCATAAATATATGTTACCGATGAAATCTCTCATTAATTAACAACCCCAACTTGCAAATCCTGAGTTTCGCAAATATAAAAAAAATGTAACCCATTTTGTCATTTTCTCTCATTTCATCAAATCTTCTTCTGGAATGTGTGCAAAAGCGTGAACTGTGAAGCGTGTTAAGTACAATTTTCGATTTACTTTTTATATTCTTATTATTAATTAAATTTTTTAACCAGATACGTAATATTGGTAGGCTTGCTGTAACTGTTTGTTTTTACTCTTGCTTCTTTGTTCTTGTTGTTGGTTGCATTCATGCCTTTTGGAGTTTTTGTTAGGTGGCAGATAAGACTGGTTTTGTTGCTTTCTTTTCTCTTTTTATTTTTACCTTTTCTCTCCTCTCTCTCTCTCTCTCTCTCTCTCTCTGCTCTCTTTTTTATCCCTCTGTTTCTGGCGGATAAACCGGTGAGTTCTTTTGCACAATCCAAATCAAGAAAGTGAGCCGGCTCTGCCTTTAGAAGAAAATTCCCACTTCGTTTAGATGTTTGTAAATTTTTGTTCTTTTATTGTTTTCCCATTTTTTATTTATTTATTTATTTATTTTTGCCTTTGTTTGGTTACTTAGAAACTGTGATGAGGCAAAGAAGTCGATAACCAGTTGAATATCTCTAGTAAACTTCACAACTGAAGTTCAGCTAACATCTCTGCTTCAAAAAAATTTCTTTCCTTTTACTGTATTTTTTTTTTTTTTTTTTTGCTAGTCATCCACCATATTGGGTTGATGTGGTTCGCTCCCTAATTTGCATGTAGTGATTTGGTTTATGTTCATATATTTCTGACTCTGTGTATGCAACTACCCTTCTTGATCAGTTAATTACTGTTAACTTAGCTCCCTTTCAGTTACAAACTTTCTTGTATTTCTATATTGTGTATTTGCTTCCATGCTTGATGATTTTACTAGGCTATTTTGTTGGATCTACAAAGCTGCTTTATTTTTGCCATCTATGCTTTAATTTGTAGTTTCTAAAAGTTTTTCTACTCTAAATTACTCAACTTTCATTTCTGTTAATTTCCCCTGAATTTTTGTCTGTGATTTGTTATTATCAGGAAAAAGAAATGTTTTTGCACCTTTTTTAAATGGCTTACTATATCTGTATTCATTTCTTGTTGTAAACATGTCAATTTTCTTATAATTAATTGATACGAAAGAATAGTTTTACACCATTTGTTAACATAATGGGAATTCTAGTGATGCTTTAAATGTGATACAGATCTTTTACTTTTTATGTCTTGTTTTTGATTCATGGATATCTTCAAGCCAAGTGTTGAGTCTATCTTTCCATATAAATCCTATATGCACAAACAGATAATGTGTGTTTATATTTGAACAGGGATCTGTGATTGTGTTTGATTTTTGTGCCCACATTTTGTTAAGGCAGATTAGATGGAAGGGGAAAGTGAACTTCGGCGTTGGGATGAATTGATACCTGATGCACTGGGGTTAATCTTTAGAAATCTGCCACTTCAGGAGGTACTAACAGTGATCCCTAGGGTTTGCAAATCGTGGAGCAAGGCGGTGGCAGGACCTTATTGCTGGCAAGAAATCGACGTTGAGGAATGGAGTAATCGATGCAAGCCTGACCATCTTGATCGGATGCTTCAATCGTTGATCACGAGAAGTTCTGGATCTCTTCGTAAGCTCTGTGTTTCTGGCCTGCGCAGCAATATGATGTTCACCTTCATTGCAGAGAAGTAAGCAAATCCCATATTCAGTTTTTAGAATTGTTGATGTATTGTAGCTTGCAGCTTAACTTTCAATATTTATGCATATCCACATATCTTACTTCGATGCTGTTGATATCCCTGTATCCAATTCATCGGTTCATACTGTTATGAGAAGAACCTACAAGGCTACAATACAATCTATTTTTATTTATTTTTATTTTTTGACACGACTGCAAGACTTGAGTCTTTTTAGATGTTCCTCATATCACTGAATTGGGTAACTTTTTTATAACTTATTACTCTGTTACGAGAGGCTCTTTGTGTATTTTAGATTTTTGCTGATATGGCTTTCCTTTCCCTGGTTGTGAAAGTGCCGGTTCCCTTCAGACATTGCGACTTACAAGAAGTGAAATAAGTGATTCCGTTGCTGAACAGATTGCAGGAAGACTCTCTGCAATCACTTTCTTGGATTTGAGCTACTGCTGTAATATAGGTGCAACTGCTTTGGAGGCCATAGGAAAGCACTGTAAGTTGCTGGTGGGTTTGTGCCGGAACATGCACCCATTAGATACAGCAGACAAGCTCTCACAAGATGATGAGGCTACTGTCATTGCCACAACAATGCCTAAGCTCAAGCGCCTTGAGATGGCTTACAATGTCATTAGCACCAAAGGCGTTCTTAACATTATCTCGAGCTGTTCCAAGCTAGAATTTTTGGATTTGCGAGGGTGCTGGGATGTCAAAATTGATGACAAGTTCATGGAGGGGAACTTCCCAAACTTGAAAGTCTTGGGACCGCATGTCCTGGACTACTACGAAATTAACGATTGGGATGATTTCTCGGATTACTCATATGCTTCCGAGGATTTGGCATGGGAAATACTTGCTGGTGAAATGGGTGACTACGATGATGATGAAATCTACAACGATGGAATGTATGATGGAAGGCTAGATGAGCTTGAGCTAAGGTTCTACGATGGAATTGATGAAGATGCCGGAATCTATGGATGGCCTCCATCACCTTAGGTTCTGTTTTTATCTCTCTTGTCAAGTTGTTACTATTACTAGCTCTTGATATTTCTAGTTTGGAACTGGTTATATATCCTCTTCATATCTAAGTACATGTTTTCAGTAGGAATGAACATCTTCTTCTATGGTTTGTTTCTTTCACTTGTCTCATAATCTAAATTCCAAGTGAAAAGTTGCTTGTGTATTTTAAGCTTGCATTGCCCTGGATGTAGTCTCTCATAATCACATCAGATGCCCTTTAGATATTTGTATTGCAAAAATATCTTCTAATTGGCACAGTAAAAGTTGCCCCAATCAATTTTGAAATAGGGCTGATGGCCCACATTAATATTTTTTTCTGGAGGATGATTCAGGTACATTGGTAAAAATTTCAATGCTTTTGCCAGGCTGCCCGCCACTATGAAAACAATTTAAACCTATCTTTTCAATCTCAGATGTTCTGGTAGATTATCAATTTATCAGTAGAATATTAAAGAAATGTCCATGATTAGATGATTAAACTATATTAAAAATTTCAAGTGAGACCAAATTCGTTGGATGCATTGAAAGGAGTAGAGAATTTGCAGGGTTTAAAAAGAATGCATAGATTAGATCTACAGATTTAAGAATAACATTCATTTTGTCTCATTCTTTCAACAAAAATCCCCCAAGAAGATCGAATTCATAAGTTAAAGAGATTTTAGGAACATTTAATGTTACATGGTCTCATGGTGGTGTCAGTTTGTTTAATACTTTAGAAGTAGTAGTAACAAGTTAAGCTACCGATGGCGAAATCTTTCAAGAAAAATACCTGATCCCAAATTAATAGATATCGTAAAAAAAAAAATTACTAATAATAATAAATGACAGTTGCTTGTGTTCACATGAACCCATGCGATTGGTGTGTCTGGATCTTCTACTTTGCTCTTGCTCTTTCAGTTGCTTGTCTTTAGATGTGTGTTTTGAATTTTGACCACTCATTTGGAGGTGGAGGGCCCTAACGTTTTTATTTTTTTTTTCCCCTCAAAATAAGTGTCCCACCCACGTGCCACTAATTTAAATTATATTAGACAAACTAACCTTAAAGTTCTATGGAAAGTACAATAATTAAAGGATTAAAGTTCAATTTTAAGTTCGGTTTCAAAAAGGAAAAAAAGAAAATATCAATTTTAAGTTTAATGTGGGCATATTATATAGAGTAATACGATTATATACCCAAATAATTAATTCAACATTCAACCTAAAGGATGTGGTAAATGAATTGTCATTACCACATAAATTATGGGATGAAATTATTCAAGCTTTACCGATATTGTATATTATATATATATATATATATATATAATTCGTTATTTTATAATTTTATAATTATTAATGAAATTCTATTTTTTTTTTTATATAACGATGATTATGTTGTATTACTGATTAGTTTTTTTTTTAATAGCTTTTCTTGTGAGAAAAGCAAATCAATGAATCTGTAAAAGGTTTTTGTAAATTTTGAGAGAAATTATATATATATATATAATTATTAAATATGAGTTTAACAAACTTTTAAGACTATTTGATAATTAAAAATACCTCTAAAAAAAAGTATACTAAAAGTATCCCCTTCATTTTGATAACAAAAGGTTAATATGACAATCACTTACCAATCTAGTTCATGCAATTATATTATATTTTTTTAATTAATTTTGTTATATGATTATTTGATTTTTTTAAAAATTTTTACAACAGTCATATGATTACTTAAACTTTATAAGAATATCAAATCCATGATTTACAAATTACTCATTAAATTATACAAACTGAATAATCGTTCTTTAGCACCAAGTTATACAGGAAAAAAGAGACATAGCTTAGCTGGTAGATGGATGAGCTTGGAGTTTGGATAAATGACTCCTAGGTCAGTGGCTTGAATCTTATCAATAGTGAAAAGCTTTCAAAAAAATATCTGATCCTGAATTAATAGATATTATATATAAAAAAAGTTATATAGGAAAAAAGAAGAAGAAGAAAAAAATACGAATATAACACACTAAATTATCCTTCTTTTAACTAAGACCAGCTGAAAAAGTTGGTAATAATGGGAGTTTCTACCTCAAAATTTAAGAAGAAATGGAAGAGAATAGGCCCACAAGCAGCAGTACCCTCTTCTCTTTCACATTCATGTTTTGGGATTCTTGTCACATTTTTGGGGTTAACCATGGGAATATGTGTTATTGCATGTGGACCTACCTCCCTCTATCGACTCTGCCTATCATTATCCTTGAATAAATAACTTGGGCGCAATGTAGGATTCGGTTTTCGTTCACATTATGTCATATGATATAATATTAAATTATATAAAATGTGAAAAACGTATGGATAATGAATTACATAAAATTTCATATCACATGATTGAATGTAAGTCGAATACAGTTAAACATTTCTAAATCAGGTATTTTTTAAAAGTTTTTGCTATTAGTATAATTCAAGCCGCTGACTTGAAAGTCATTTGTCTAAACTTTAAACTTGTTCATCTACTAGCCGAACTACGCCCTCAGGGACACAACTAAACATGTCTTTAATTATTGGTTACCCGACCATCTATTCTATGGTACCACATTGTTTTTTTTTTTTTTTTTTTTTATGTAGTCCCACATTGTTTTTATGTCCATCCACGTACACCACACACGTGACCCTAGTACCCTACCAACTTCAAACAACAAACGAATTCAGCCACTTGCAACATTTTGATTTTTGACCAAAGACGAAATTATTTTGGGGGTGAGATTTACTAGTTTGTCACCACGTTTTATTGGTTGACGACGGACAAAATTGGAATTTGAAATAATTCTGTAGTACTATATGAAAGGGTCCATTTTTGATAATGGTAGTAAGGTCAGTGGTCCCCGATTTTAAAGACAAGAAGCAATTATCAGTGGTAAGATTCGCATGCCCTTTCTTTTATTTTCTTCCTTTCTCATTTGTTTTTACTGTCATCCTGGAATCCACAATTTGCTGCAACAAACAAAAAGCTGTTTACTTTCTTAGTAACCAATCAAGGCAACCTCAGATTATTTATTATTACTTGCCCAGAAATTTGCGAGTACCAAAAAAAAAAAAAAAAAAAAACTTAAATAGATCAGATTTTTTTTTTTTTTTTTTTTTAAGAATTAAACATATGATTTTCTTTTAAAAGTTGAAGAAAATTGTGTAAGGCCTTATTGGGTTTAAAATATGAAAAGCTTAATGGGCCTAGTTATCGCAATCAGGCCATGTGATGCGATAATGACTCCTAGTACACAAAACATTTCGAGTTCGTGACCCACCATTAGAGATGCACATTTTTCCCCAGGGCCCCAATTCCCCGCGTCCCTATCCCCATTTGGGGATTTTTTTTTGGGGGGAAAAATAGGGAAATGGGGGGGATGGGGATGAAAATCATCCCCAAATTGAAACAAGGATGGGGATGGAGGGGAGGTCCCCCATCCTCATTTCCTCATTTCCCCCAAACATATATAAATATAATTATAATATATATTTTTAATTTTTTTGTTTATTCTTTGAAAACTCTAACTCCCGAAGTATATATACACATTTTATATAAAATGCACTAATGAATTTTATTTTGTATTTGTAATGGAATGTTTATTTTTTAGTTTAATTTGTAATTTTTAGTTAAATAGGGAAATGGGGGAACAGGGAAAACGGGAAAATTGGGGAATTAGGGATGGGGATAGATATAGGTCCCCCCAAAATTCCCCATCCCCATCCCCATTTTCCCCAAATGGGGGGGGATGGGGGGACCTATATCCATCCCCATTCCCCAAACGTGCATCTCTACCCACCATCAAAGGAATGGGCCCATCAAATATATTTAAGAGTCGATTGATGAGACCATTAAAAAATCACTTTGAACCTTAAGGGTTGGCCTAACAGTAAGGGCAAGAATGTGATGTGTGATTAGGCGCACGGTCACATGTTCGATTCTCCCTAATGTCAAATTCTTGGGGCCATACAATAAAGGAGATAACTCCTTTGTGAGTTCGCTAGGCCCGATGTGAAAGCCACCCTAGATCGGCCCAAGGGATTAGTTGAGGTGCGTAAAAACTGGTCCATACACCATTGTTAAAAAAAAAAAAAAAAAAAAAAAAAAAAAAAAATCACTTTGCAACCTTAGAAACATTTTGGAGTTGTGTATGATCAACTCTTGGTGATATTATAAAAAATTGTTCAATTATTTTATGAATCTATTATATTTTTTACTATTGATTTTAAAATCTCCAAAAATGTTAATGACTTTGTATAATTACAGTTTGTGCAGCATGACGAAAGAAATTTTAGGAACATTTTTTCTTTTAAAGTTAATATTGGATTTATCGGAACTTGACGAGATTATGAACAAATTATAAGGTTAATAAGAGTTAATAATGAGGCAGGTCATAGGTGAGTCCTGGGTGTTGATTGTTGAAGGGATGTGATGATGCTATTAATAATTTAATATGGACTCTGCCAACAAAAATAATGTTGCTCTCTTACAATTATCATCCCTTATATATAGATTGACGATATTTACAACCTGAAAAACTGTATGTGCACCCATTTTTGTATGTACACACTATTAAAACATTTTAAATATGAAATTTTATAATCACACCCCACATATTACCAAATATACCATTTCTATTAATTTTAAAAATATTATAAATAAATAAATAAATTTTAAAATATTTTAAATCAATATATATATATATATATATAATTAAAATCACAGTATATCTTCTTTCATTGCAATGCTTCTTATGATAGGTGCTACAAATAAGGGGTAATCTAATTTCTTTTCAGTTTTTTTTTTTCGTTCATTTGTAATTACTTAATAAGTTGAGTAGGAATCATTTGTTCATGTGCTTGAGGCGATGCCAGAGAAAGCAATGAAAGTGAGAAACCCACTAAACTTAAATAAACAAATGAGATTTTACATAATTATTACATTGTTGAAAATCTAGTGTCTTCCACCATATTCTAGTGGGACACATGTCAATGTAAGGAATACATACATGTGGCATGACCATGTAGTTTTACTTCATCCCTAAGTTGTGGAATATTACAACAAAGTCCCTCTTTTCTTTGCCTATATATATGCATGGCTTTCTTTGTAAAAGTGGTTGTAAAATCTGATACCCACCAAAATTAATATGAAAGGCAATACACTTTTCTCTCCTCCTCCACTCTCTCGTTTCTTTCTCATGCTTTTTATTTCTTATTTATTTGTTATATAATTAATCATTATTACTTATATTATCTATTGTTTCTATTTAATTTATAACACGTTATCAGCACGATGCCGTTATTTCCAGAACCTGAAGTTCTGAATTTATTACTAAAGCTTGAAGCTTCTGAATTTATTATCACTGGAGCCTGAAGTTCCTAGATCTATTACCAGAACCTAAAGTTCTGAATTTATTATTACTAGAACCTGAAGTTTCTAGACTTTTATTTATTAATATCAGGACCTGCAGTTCTGAATTTACTTTCCCGCATTTTATTTTTACGCAATTTACTTTCTCGCACTTTATTTACTTTTATGCAATTTTTATTTATTTAAACAATTTGGTCACTCATCCAGAACCTGGAGTTCATGGATTTATTTATCATTAACGGAACCTGAAGTTCTGAATTTATTTACTTACAAATATTTAAATTCCTCGGATTTTTATCAGACCAGAAGTTCTGACTCCGATTGTAATTTTTCAGATAATCAGAAGCTATAACCATGCCAAAGCTTGCAAGCCTAAAATTTGCTGCACTAGAAGTGTCAGGAGAAAATTACATGTCATGGGTTATTGATACAAAATTACTCCTGAAATCAGAAGGATTGTATTATACTATTGAAAATGGGGCCGATGCATTTGAACAGGACAAATCTACAGCCATGGTTATTATCCGCCACCACTTACATGAAGATCTAAAAACTCAGTACCTAACTATCACGGAACCAGATGTTCTTTGGCAGGAACTGAAAGATCGTTTTGATAACCAACCTGATGTTGCGTTACCAAATGCTAGATATCAGTGGCAACATTTACGCTTCCAAGATTTTAAATCAGTTTCTGAATACAATTCTGCCTTATTCAAAATCACTACACAGCTGAAATTGTGTGGTCAAGATGTGACAGAAAATGACATGTTGGAAAAAATATTTTCAACCTTTCATGCCTCTAACATGATATTACAACAGCAGTATCGAGAACAGCGATTCTCAAAATATTCAGAACTTATCTCATGTCTCCTGGTTGCTGAGAAAAACAACGAACTCTTAATAAAGAATCATGAATCACGCCCGACCGGCTCTACAGCATTCCCAGAAGTGAATGCCAACACTATCGGAGGACATACTCGCGGTCATGGTCGCAGTCGCGGTCGCGGTTCCTACCGTGGTCATGGTCGTGGTCGTGGTCGTGGTCGTGGTCCTAGCCATGGTCAGGGTCGAGGTCGAGGTCATAATCAAAACACTCCCCAGAAGTGGAATGTTTATAAGGTAAAACCAGATAAAGGAAAGAATATCCAGAAGGGGCCCAAGAAGGATGATAATGTTTGTTTCAGATGTGGATGTCATAACCATTGGTCAAGGATATGCCGCACGCCTAAACATCTAGTTGAGCTTTATCAGGCTTCAATCAAAGAAAAAGGAAAGGAAAAGAATCCTGAAACCAATTTCTTGGAAGATTCAGATTTTATGGATGTCTAGTTTGATGTTTCTGATTTTCTAAATGATCCGACTGAAAAAGTGACCACTTCAACTGGTGATGGAAATGTCCACACCAATTGAGTACTGCTTGTATATTCTTTTTGTTATCATGTTTATGTAAATATTCCATGTGTATATATATATATATATATATATATATATATATATATATATGTCTTTTGTTTACCACTATATCTGATATGCACTTTATTTATTTTATTTTTGTTTTTGTTAATAGATATGTCTTTAAACAATAAGATGAGTGATATTGAAAAGTAAAATACAGGAGATATATGTCTAGCCGATAGTGCGACGACACATACGATTCTACGAAATCGGAAATACTTTCTGAATTTAACCTTGCTTAAGGCAAATGTTAATACAATATCAGGTCCAGCAGATCTGATAGAAGGCTCCGGTAGAGCCATGATATTGTTACCAAACAATACTAAAATATGTATCAACGATGCTTTATATTCAAGCAGATCCAAAAGAAATCTGCTCAGTTTCAAAGATATACGGTATAATGGATACCACATAGAAACTATAAGTGATGAGAATATTGAGTATCTGTGCATTACTTCTCATAGTTCAGGCCAGAAACTTATTATGGAAAAGCTGTGTGCTTTATCATCTGGATTATATTACACTCTTATAAGAGATGTAGAAGTCCATGCAGTTATGAACCAGAAGTTCTCAGATCCAAAAATATTTATGCTTTGGCATGACCGTCTTGGTCACCCAGGATCTACAATGATGCGAAAAATCATTGAAAATTCTCATGGACATCCATTAAAGAACCAGAAGATTCTTTTATCCCATGAAAATTTATGTACTGCATGTTCACAAGGAAAATTAGTAATAAAACCATCACATTCTAAGGTTGGCTTTGAATCCCCATCATTCCTACAAAGGATTCAAGGGGACATATGTGGACCTATCCATCCACCAAGTGGACCGTTCCGCTATTTTATGGTCCTAGTTGACGCATCCATCAGATGGTCACACGTTTGCTTATTATCAACACGCAATGTTGCTTTTGCAAGGTTACTCGCACAGATTATCAGGCTTCGGGCACATTTTCCCGATCATCTGATTAAATCAATACGCCTTGATAATGCGGGTGAATTTACCTCCAAAACATTTGATGAATATTGCAAATCAGTTGGGATTGATGTTGAGCATCCAGTTCCACACGTTCATACTCAGAATGGATTGGCAGAGTCACTTATCAAGCGTCTCCAGGTAATTGCAAGAACTTTATTATTACGAACACAATTACCAATTTCTGTTTGGGGACATGCTATTTTGCATGCTGCTGCATTAATTCGTCTTCGTCCCACTTCTTATCATCAATATTCTCCAGTGCAACTCGTATTTGGCCATCAGCCAGATATTTCTCATCTGCGTACTTTTGGCTGTGCAGTATATGTCCCAATTGCACCTACACATAGAAATAAAATGGGACCCCAACGGCGTTTGGGAATATATGTTGGTCTAGATTCACCATCAATTATTAGGTATCTAGAACCTTTAACTGGTGATGTTTTTACTGCACGATTTGCAGATTGTCATTTTGATGAGAAAAATTTCCCATCATTAGGGAAAGGAAAAACTTCTCCTGAAGAGAAGCGTGAATTTTCTTGGAAAGTCCCTAGTCTAATTCATCTTGATCCATACACATCTCAATGTGAGAATGAAGTACGAAAGATAGTTCACCTTCAAACAATAGCAAATCAGTTACCAGATGCATTTACAGATGCTACTAGGGTAACAAAATCACACATCCCAGCTATTAATGTACCAGCACGGGTGATTGTTCCAGGAGAACAATCTAAACAAATAATAGCAAAAGAATCATCTACTGTACGCCAGAAGCGTGGTAGGCCACTTGGTTCGAAAGATACTGTTCCCCGAAAGAAGAAAACAAAATATCAGGATCATACTCCTGAAATTGTAAATAAATCCACTTCCTCTAAATCAACTCCACAAGAGTTAAATGTCCCTGAAAGGACACAAGAAACCCCCGCAAGGGAAGAAATCTCTGAAGAGATACAAGAACCTAGAAATGAAGAAATTTCTATAAATTATACAGGAGAAATGTGGAATCGTAAAGAAACAATCATTGATGATATATTTTCGTACACAGTGGCTACTGAAATTTTAAATGATGATTGTGAGCCTTATAACCTCGACGATTGTAGGCAAAGATCTGATTGGCCTAAATGGAAAGAAGCAATTCAAGCAGAATTGACTTCATTAACCAAACGTAAAGTATTTGGACCAATAGTCCAAACGCCTGAAGACGTCAAACCTGTTGGATACAAATGGGTTTTTGTACGGAAACGTAATGAGGAAAACGAGGTGGTGCGATATAAGGCACGACTCGTAGCACAGGGTTTCTCACAGAGACCTGGTATTGATTTTGATGAGACGTATTCACCAGTAATGGATACAATTACGTTTCGATTTCTGATAAGTTTGGCTGTCTCAGAAAAACTTGAAATGCGTCTTATGGACGTAGTAACCGCCTACCTGTATGGCTCACTCGATTCTGATATTTACATGAAAATCCCTGAAGGATTTAGAATGCCAGAAGCATACAACTCGAGACCTCAGAATTTATATTCAATTAAATTACAAAGGTCCTTGTATGGATTAAAGCAATCTGGGCGCATGTGATACAACCGCCTCAGTGAATATTTAACTAAAGAGGGATATATCAATAATCCCATATGCCCATGTGTATTCATAAAGAAATCAGAATCTGGATTTGCTATTATAGCAGTTTATGTTGATGATATGAATTTAATTGGAACTCCTGAAGAGCTCCTGAAAACTGCTGAATATTTGAAAAGGGAATTTGAAATGAAAGATTTAGGGAAAACAAAATATTGTCTCGGCCTGGAGATTGAGCGTAAATCAGACGGAATACTTATCCATCAATCAGCATATATTGAAAAAATCCTGAAAAGATTTAATATGGATAATGCTCATCCATTAAGTACCCCCATGGTTGTTAGAAATCTTGATCCTAAGAAAAATCCATTCCGGCCACTTGAAGATGATGAAAAGATACTTGGTCCTGAAGTACCATATCTTAATGCAATTGGTGCTTTATTATATCTGGCTCAATGTACTAGACCAGATATCGCATTTTCAGTAAATTTGCTTGCTAGATTCAGTTCAGCACCAACTCGGAGACATTGGAATGGGATTAAACATCTTTTTCGTTATCTTCGTGGAACGAAAGATTTGGGATTATATTATTCAAAATCCAACAACTTTTCAGGTTTAATTGGTTATGCTAATGCCGGGTATTTATCTGATCCCCATAAAGCCTGTTCACAAACGGGATATGTTTTTACATATAATGGCACAGCAATCTCCTGGCGCTCCACAAAGCAAACTCTTGTTGCTACATCCTCTAATCATTCTGAGATCCTTGCACTTCATGAAACAAGCCGAGAATGCGTGTGGCTAAGGTCAGTTATTTATCATATTCAAAATACTTGTGGATTTCCATTATCTACAGAAATGCCAACACCAATATTTGAAGATAATGCGGCTTGTATTGCTCAAGTTAGAGGAGGATATATCAAGGGAGATAGAACCAAACATATTTCTCCTAAATTCTTCTATACTCATGAACTTCAACAAAGCCGACAAATTGATGTTAAACAAATACGGTCTACAGATAATCTTGCAGATCTGTTTACCAAAACATTGCCTACATCAACTTTTGAGAAACTGGTATACGGAATTGGCATGCGTCGGCTTTGTAAATTACAGGATTGATATTGAAGTTTCATTCAGGGGGAGCAAAATTTTTGAATAGATATTTGTATACTGTACTCTTTTTCCTTTACCGGATTTTGTCCCATTGGGTTTTACCGGAAAGGTTTTAATGAGGCAGTTCTGAACCCGTTCACACCACTTGATCCAGAAGATCATTGTATATACTTTGCTAAGGTTTTTGTCCCACTGGGTTTTTCCTAGCAAATCAAGATACAAATGGTGGAATCCAAGGGGGAGTGTTGAAAATCTAGTGTCTTCCACCATATTCTAGTGGGACACATGTCAATGTAAGGAATACATACATGTGGCATGACCATGTAGTTTTACTTCATCCCTAAGTTGTGGAATATTACAACAAAGTCCCTCTTTTCTTTGCCTATATATATGCATGGCTTTCTTTGTAAAAGTGGTTGTAAAATCTGATACCCACCAAAATTAATATGAAAGGCAATACACTTTTCTCTCCTCCTCCACTCTCTCGTTTCTTTCTCATGCTTTTTATTTCTTATTTATTTATTTATTTGTTATATAATTAATCATTATTACTTATATTATCTATTGTTTCTATTTAATTTATAACATACGTAGAATTATTATTAGATATGAGGGTTTTTTTTTTTTTTTTTTTTGTTGGCTGCCTCCTCTTTGTTTTTTTCGGATCTAGAATGGAGGATCCAACAGCCTTCCAGCTTAATTTTTAGGATTGTAAGAAGTTTACCCATTTATTGATTTGGATTTTTGTTTTTTCTTTACTAATTTTATTTTATTTGCTTCCTTTTTTAATTTGGTTTAGTTAAGTAAATTAGTTATAAAATTGATTAATTATTTTAATTAAAATATTAATAAATTAATTTAAGGGTAATATTGAAATTTCAAAAATATATATATTTGGGGTGTATGTACAGTTTTAGAGGGGTGCAAATATCGCCACTCATATATATATATAAGTAATTTTTTAATGAGGACTTTTTACAATGTATACTTTAAGCACTTTTGATGAAATTGCATATAATCTGATTTTTTTGTATGGATGGTGAAAATATTGAAATACATTTATGGGAAAAAAATAAAAATAAAAATTTAATTTTTTTCGATTTTTTTTTTTGAAGATAAAACATTTTAAAATAGGGAAATATAAGAAAAAATAGTTCTCAAATCTAAAAAATTTCCAAATTTTTACCAAATATGTATTTTAATTTTCTTATGATGCATATAAAAAATCTCGTTGAAAAACATTTGATTACATACAATTTCATTAAAGGTGTTTAAAGTGTAAATCGTAAAAAGTCTTCATTGGAAAATTTATACATATATATATCAGTCTTTCTATTATCAGTTCAAACTGATAAAAGTTATATTAGTTTCTTATATGTGGGCCACTGGATTTAAATACTTTGACTGACAAGTGTACATACAGCCAAGTCAAAGTATTTAAATCCAGTGGCCCACATACAAGGAACTGATATAACTTTTATCAGTTCGAACTGATAATAGAAAGACTGTATATATATATATATATATATATATATATATATAGATTTTCTATTATCAGTTCGAAGTGACAATAAATATATCAGGACGAAAAATGTGGACCACTAGATTTACATACTTTGACTTAAAGTGTATGCACTTGTCAAAACTTCTCCATAATCTGTGGTCCACATTCTTCGTCCTGATATATTTATTGTCAGTTCGAACTGATAACAGAATTTCGGTATATATATAAAACAATATGTTACTTCACATTCACTGGACCCCTCACTCAATAATTCACCTAAACCCATTGGAAAACGACATACGTCTTCAAAGATTATGTGGCTGATGTTGCAAATATTTTCATGAAAAACGTGTTCTTTTTGCATAATTTGATATTGCATAATTGAGATTAGGAATTCCTCTTATAGATACGTTGGGTTTCTTATTGGTTTATTTGAGATTGTTGCCAAATGCCAATTATTGGTGGAAGAGAATCAACCACCTCCTCTAGCTTCGTCAGCATTGCAGGAAAGAAAGTCGACGAAGAACCAACTTCATCCGCTTAACATCGCCGTCAATGGCCACCACCTCTGACAACTTCGATAATATTTTACTTTTTCATTTCATTTTATTTGTAAAAAAAATAAATTTGTAATTTCTATTTTAAATCAATTCCTTTTATTTCTTGTGTTGGGCTAATTTACAATTGTTTAATTTATTCTCTTATTATTCAATATTATATATTAATATTGTGTCATTTGATTCATTTCATACATAAAATAAATGAACATTGTTTGGGCACTGACCGGTCAAACTGACCAACCAATGGTTGATTGTCACGTAACCCAAAACAATGAGAAAAATATAAAAGTGAAAGAGCTTTGGGCCACGTGACAACACTCCATTGGATAGTCAGTATGCTTGGTTAGTACTCAAGCATTTTCCCAAATAAATATAACAGTGACTATTTAGGTTATTTTATCAAATATACTTCGATTACTTTTTTTATTTTTTTTATTTTTATTTTTTTTAGCAGCCATTACACATTGGGTAACACAGTCTGGGTGGTCTTCCATCCAAAACAGATCATCATTTCCCTTCAAGGCAAATTTAGCAAGCCCATGTGCAGCCTGGTTAGCTAGTCTAGGAACAAACATGATCTGGAAACCATTCAAATCAGCAACCAAACTTTTAATATCATATAGGATCATGCCACTAGGCGACTCAAGATGACTACCCTCATTGATCCATTTGACCACAACCGCCGCGTCCGACTCAAGGACAGAAGGAGACAGCCCACATTCTCTGCAGAAAATGATACCCCTGTAAATGACCAATGCCTCAACTGTTTGGGGACTAAAAGTCGCCTTTAACACTTGGGAGCAACATTTTCAAAAGATAATTTACAAAACACATGTCTGCTCTCTTCTAAACGGATTATTTATTAAACAAAGTTATAAATGTAATCATTAAATATGTTGTGCATAATAATATTAATATAAATATGAGTAGTAACTTCTTTTTTTTTTTTTTTTTTTTTTTTCTAATTTAGGTAAATTGTATTTCACTAATAGGTAAATACACATTAATTTTAACTTCGTCTCAATATCCAAATATCATTCTAATTAAATTGTCACATTAGTCGAAATACAAAAAAATGGGATACCTCATTACTATATGAAAGTAAATTGATTTTAATTGTTAGATATTAAAAAAAATCGTTTAAAAAATATATGATAATCAATATAGTTTATTTATTATTATTATTTTTTTAAAGATACTAAATATGTAATTGGATTTCTTTCAATCAATAATATGATTCAAGTATCTTAAATTTTACACACACAAACATGTTCATATTCACCGATTCAAGTGAAGAATATTGTAATAACGGGGTAGGCTATTATACAGATATGTAGCTAAATAAAATTTAAAGAAAATATTTTTCTCATAACTACCTCTACCACTATCTAACTCCTATACGGTAGCTAAATCCTGTAAGTTAAAAGAAGATATAAAATGTTTTAAGTTTAATAAAGACAGTTTATATTGATTTCAAATCTCCAATGGTATAAGTATATTTGGATCCTCAAAATTTACCACCTCAGCATTTGAGGATTGCTGTCAAAGATTGCTAAATTTGATGATTGTATAGTCCACAATGGTACACTTGTAATGGTACATTATTATTTTTTGCTAAAAAATATAAAATTATAAAAGACTATAAAAGGTATATCATATGGGTATTGATCCATTCGTAATGAAGAGATGAATTTTACCTGATTGAAATTTTTGAGGTTGAAACAATAATGAGATACATAGGTGATCAGAGGGAAAAAAAAAAAAAAAAAAAAAAAACAGTTATTTTGGGTTAAATTTATATTTGACGACTTCAAATTTAATTATTGATAACTGCTATTGCTAAATTTCAGTGACTCCATTGAACAGTATTTTTTAGATAAATAATTAAATTTTGATTAATCTCCTACTTTTGATGATACCATTGGAGATGCTCTTAGAGTCTTAAAATTAAGAGTATGAACAAGAATAAAGTTTGCTTTATTACAACAACCATTACATAATACAGAACTTCATTTTTAGAGTGAAAATACAAAGCTTATTTGTGAGAAATATTATAGAGGGTAGGCCAACTGAAAATCTTTCAGCTAAATATCGTCAATTCTTGTAGTCAGCTCTCAGTTTGGCCGAAAATACCATTTTTTTAAAAAAAAAAATTTTTTGGAAAAGTTGGCCGACAATACCATTAAAAAGGAGAAACCAAGATTTTGACGTATTAATTAAGTAAAGCAGATATAATTAGGGGATTTAGATTCCCTACTCACCTCATCTTGTGTCCTCACATAAATCAATGGTTTTAATTAATTATATATTTAGATACATACAAATTAATAAAAATAATTTATATTATTGACTTGCTTTATTAAACATATGAGAATAGATTATAGAGTAAAAGACAAGGTGAGTAGATGATGCAGTTCCGATTTAAAAAACCACATATATACCAATTTACAGTAGGAGGACCCGGTCTGCAATGGACTACTGGGTCTGCTGTCCTATTTGGAAAAGTCGGGGTCAGAGAAAGTTGGATAAAAGAATAAAAATAAAAAGAAGTTTACTTTATAGTATTATTATTATTATTATTATTATTTTAAAGCAAACTGTATATAGTTATAATGGAAAAAAATAATAATATATTTTAGGGATAATTACCCGGATGACCATCAACTTATGCCATCATTATTAAAATAGTCATTAGATGGGGAAAATGATGGAAAATGACCATTTTTGGCAAACATTGTTACACTAATGATCATTTCATCCAATTCCATCAATTTCCATCCAATAAATGGTATTTTGGTAAATATGAGGATGACATTAATTTATTTTAGATATTTTTTGGAAATCAATTTTTTGTTTTGTTTTTTAAAACAAATAATTATATTTAGTGTATACATATACATATAGCATATCTCAAACATATATATACATATATATATATATATATATATATATATATATATATTTATATGCTTGAGATATGCTATACGTATATACACACTAAATATAATTATTTGTTTCAAAAAACAAAAGAAAAAATTGATTTCTAAAAAAATCTAAAATAAATTAATATCATTTCCTTATTTACCGAAATGCCATTCATTTAATGGAATTGGATGGAATGGCCATTAGTGTAACAATGTTTGCCAAAAATAACCATTTTCCATCCATTTCCCCATTTGGTGGCCATTTTGATAGTGTTGGTAAAAGTTGATGGCCACCAGGGTAATTACCCCTATATTTTATGATTTGTGATAACTGGTAACATGTTGTAATCTGAATTCAGCTACTTATAACTTTATAAGGTCATGTTGCGGTATTGATACACTAGAATGGTGGATTGATATTGTTATTTTTTATTTTATTTTTTTGTATCAAGGATCCTGGACTTCATCTAGACACCCTTCAGCCTGTCCTTCTCAAATTAGTGAATTATGTTAAAATTGGAATTTTGAAGGTTACAATTACAAATTTATATGGGTATTGGAGGACTACTGAAGCAATTTCTCCGTTTAGAGAGGTGAAACCTATCTGGCAAAAGGAAAAATTCAATCTTAAACCAATATATAAATGTTCAAATCAGTACGCACTGATATAACTTCATCATCAGTGCGTTTATATCAGTGCGTTGGATGTGAACCATTAGATTTACATATTTTGACTTAAAGTGTATGCACTTATCAAAACTTCTCTATAATCAATGGTCCTCGTGCATTGGTACTGATGTAGTTACATCAGTGCACACTGATATGAACGGGACCGTATATGTGTGTGTGTATATATATATATATATATATAAGAGAGTCATATACATTTTTCCATGAGAGATTTTTTTTATTTAGTTTATTTAGTTTTTTTTTTAATTTTTTAATTTTTTAATTTTTATTTTTTTGAAATGGACAAAAAACTGGTCCTAGCAACCAAACAACAAACAACTATGGTAAAAACCTTGACACGAATTGTCTCTACAAGAGGAGACTACCAAGGAAGCGAGATTATGGACCACACCATTCCCACACGCGAGATTTTTATTGATATATGATGAAATGTATAATTTTTATCTCTTTGTTACCGTATCAAATATGATATGATATATTTCCTATACGATTTATTTCTTAGAGTAACTCCAATGTCCACACCAAACACACCAAAAAAACTTCTCCAACCAATACACCATCCACACCGATTGATATTTGATGTAGGAACAGTGCCCACATGTGTACTGTTCATTCACTAAATTTCTTCTTTTTTTTTTTGTTAAGATGTCAAATCAACATTTACTTTTTATGAAAATTACTAATTTAACCTTTTTATACTTAATTTTAACAATATATATTCCTAAAAAATATATCGTTGGAAAGATCTTGTTGAGATCTTTAAAATGACACCCACTTTGATTATATATATTACGTCATTAAAATTATTGAATAATATATAAATTAACTAATATAAATTAATAGGTATTGTATAAATATTTATTGGGAAAATATTCTTCAAAGATGCTTTTTTGATGTAAAATTTAGTATAGATACATTGAAGTGGAAAAAAAATTGATGTAAGCAAGATACTCTTTTTATGATAAATTGGTGTAAAATTTGATGTATTTGGTTAGAGATGCTCTTATATAGTACATTTCCTATATGTTTCAGTTCTCATATAACCTATTTCTTTTACGGTATATTTAATTCATAATTTGATACGCACCTTAAACCAAATGATACGCATCTTTTGTTATTTAGACCACCTAATAACTTAATAATTTTATCGAGGGTTAGGTTGATGCAAAAGAGAAAGAGCACGTAGACAGAATATGCGAATGTAACGTGTAGGTGGACACTTGTCAAAAAGAGGAAGAGATAGGTTTAAATTGGGGGTAGGAGAGACGAGTGGGGACTGGAGGGGGTTGGTGTGATGACTCATGGACTTGGAGTTGGAGGCCTCTCTCACGTATGAACGTATGATGAGGCAGGGTAGCTTTTTAGTCAATTAATAATAAGGGTATGTTTGTAATTACATACACATTTATCACAAATAATCTGAATTGGATACTGTCACAGTGTCACCTGGTCTTCAGTATTGACAAAAGTGCCGGACGCACACCGAATTCATCTTGTCACTTTGTCAGGTTTGGTGAGTTTTGCAAGCCACGCCCAACGGCTCTGCTTGGCTCGGCTTCACTTAGCTCCACCTATATTGGAACCTGTCCACCCATACACAAATGATGTATATATATATATATATACAGTCTTGTTTATATCAGTACGCATTAATAACATTGAATGTGAACCACTCATTATGAAGAAGTTTTAACAAGTGCATATATACTAAGTTAAATCATGAAAAATAAGTGGCTCACATTTAATGTCCTCATATATTTATATCAGTGCGTACTGACTTGAACATATATATATATATATATGTTAAAATATTACAATAACTAAGATTTGGAGAGAGGGATAGACTATAGTCCACAACGTTATGGTATAGATGTGAATAACAAATCACTGGACAGCCTTATCTTGTTAGTTTTTATATGTAAATCAATGATAGATGTTGTATTGGATTTGTAACTAATATGAACAACATATTGTACTTTAACAGAGCATGGGAATTTAACAAGTTGGTCGATTGTAACCTTATTTAGGCTGTTATTCATTGTTGGTTTATTAGGTTTAGCGGTTAGTATACCACTCATCTAGTGCTCTCTCTTTCTCTACTTCCCACTAAACTTCAAAATTTTCAACCTTGATTAGTTTTCGTATTTAATTAGGGAAATAAAATCCTAACATAATTTCTTCCAAATAATCTAAACATTTTAAGGTTATAATTTTGAGTTTTTACCGACAAAAGTTAAAGTGGTTCGATGCACTCTTGCCTCCCCCTCTGCGGCTCTGCCTATCATAACTCCTGATTTTGTAAGGGTTAAAAAAAAAACCAATTACTTTTGCACTTTTAAACGGACTTAAAACTTAAAAGTAAATTATTAACTTTAGATTTTGTAAGAGGGATGGTGGATGTGATCACTCTTAGTTTTGTAATTGTGCACTTCCGTATTTACATTTGTGACAAAGATTTAAGTTTTATGTTAATTCATAAAATTATAAAGTATGAGAAGACATCTTTCCCTGTATTGTAAGAATTGTTTTTCAAATCGTCTACGTAGCAATTGATATCAAATTGATATTGGAACCATATTTATATATAGTAATTGATTTTGATAAGTCATCGAAGATTCGTGATGTCAATTTCAAAAATTGTATGTGCTGAAGTCTAAAGATGACATGAAATGTAAACAAAGCCATGATTATCAAACATTACTGATGAATAGCAAGATTTCAAACAAATGCCATAAACTAACAAAAACACCCCTGATTGACGACCGTTAAAATGAATCCGTAAGTAGTAACGGTAGAAGGGTATTTTGGTCTTCTTTCCATTGAAATGAGATGATTATTTTGGTCTTCTTTCCATTGAAATGAGATGATAGTAATTAATTAAGGGGGATGTACGCATGTACCCAACCAAACTTGTCCCTTCACATCACTATCAAAATTGTTCAATCTTCCTAAAAATATTAATTGTTCACCTGAGAAACCTATTGGCACCATTTCAGTAACTCGATTGTGACGCTAAATAACCCATATAGAGGTTAGAGACACCCAAAAAAAAACTCATCCATTTACTAACCCATATAGAAAAAAGTTTCAAAGAAAAATCAATTAAACATTTTCTTAAGAAACAAAATCATATAACAAATGAAACAGTGATAAGAAGATTGAAGTCAAACAAGGTATTTATGTTCTCTAGAGTTGCTTATTTGCTTCAATTAAAGATCATATAGTGGGCTGTTGGGTCGATTTAGAGGGCATAATTTGTTATATTTGTTTGCATATATGTCAATAAAGCTTTACATTAGCATATAGATCTTGTGTATTTGATGCGCGTTTAAAGTGGCCTTATGTGAATAAGCGAATCTAAATTTTATTTTATTTTATTTTATTATTATTATTATTTTGTTGTTGTTGTTAATGGTGAAAATTGAATGTTAAATTGTTATATAATAGTAACGTGGACCTATTATTAATTTGTGTAGCCTAGACTTAGCAATTTGTCTTGCTCATTGTGCATGTTATGAGTCTATTTCTTCGCTACCAGATTCCTCAAAGAAATTCAAGGCTGAAGCTAGAGGAACCAAAATGAGTAATAGTCACAATCCCCTTTTTCATGGTAAAAATACAATTTTGCTGGATTTGACTTTAACTTTGAGATACTCAAAGCCGCTCTTGGATTGCATTTGCATCTTCAATTTTTGAATTTTATCAAGCCTACATTAACCTCATTAATACACTTCAATGCATAATTAGGGGCATTTTCGAACTTTCATACCCAAACACATATTTGCCGTCCTACTAATGGATCCATTTTAACAGCGGAGGGTGTTTGTATTAGTTTATGACAATTGTTTGAAATCTTGTTAGTTTCAATAAATTCAGAGAAAATTTATGCGATTAACCCTTTAATTTACATAGTGTAAACTGTAAAGCGTAAACAACATTCGGCTTAGCTTCCATGCAGTGCCGCAGGCCCGCAGCCTCCATTTACTATTCACTAGTTGGTAAAGTGGTAAGTAGATATTAATAACTTAAAAAACTTAATTAAACTATAAATAGAAAACCACTTTGTCCAAAATACCCTTTTATAATGAATTTCCAAAACTACCCTTAACTACCACCACCATCTTCACCAGACACAGGTCGCAGTTTGGCAGTTTCCTTATAAAAACCCTTGACATTTCTCTCAATAACTCTTCAGGTAAACTCCTCAAAACTTTAATTTGTTTTTCACTTTCCACACGAAAACCAAAACCCCAATAACAATGGCTCTCGCCAGCAGCAGCAGCTCCATTATTTCTACCAAATCAGCCTTTCTCCAGACCCAATCTCCACCGTCCGTCTCCAAACCCAGATCAAACATCCTCCCCATCTCCGCCGTCCACGCCGCTGATTCCGCCAAACCTTCTGTGAAAACCGTGAAAACAGTAACCGAACCAATCACCAAGAGCCACAATGTGGCTCCAGGGAAATGGACGGTTGACAGTTGGAAATCGAAGAAAGCTTTACAGCTACCGGAGTACCCGAATCAGGAGGAGCTTGAATCGGTGCTGAAGACGCTGGACGCGTTTCCTCCGATCGTGTTCGCCGGAGAGGCCAGGAGCTTGGAGGAGCGGCTCGGCGAAGCCGCCATGGGAAAGGCTTTTCTGCTCCAAGGCGGCGACTGCGCTGAGAGTTTCAAAGAGTTCCACGCTAACAACATTCGTGACACTTTTAGAATCCTCCTTCAGATGGGTGCTGTGTTGATGTTCGGTGGTCAAATGCCCGTTATCAAGGTATGATTTTTCCTCTTTGTTATTGATTCTTGTTTCAATTTTGTTTTGGGTGTTTTGTATTTTTGTTAATGTGTATTTGATTTCTATTTTTAGGTTGGTAGAATGGCGGGTCAATTCGCGAAGCCGAGATCGGATAATTTTGAGGAGAAGAATGGCGTCAAGCTGCCGAGTTACAGAGGAGATAATATCAATGGAGATACGTTTGACGAGAAATCGAGGATTCCGGATCCGGAGAGAATGATTAGAGCTTATTGTCAATCAGCTGCTACTTTGAATCTTCTCAGAGCTTTTGCTACTGGTGGTTATGCTGCTATGCAGAGGGTTACACAGTGGAATTTGGATTTCACTGAACACAGCGAGCAGGGAGACAGGTAACTTTTTGTTTAAATCTCTATATCATTTATATTGCTGATTAAAGTTTTTCATTTTACTTTCTTTCTATTATTGGGTCTTGGATTGCTGATACTATTATTTAGACTAGCTTTCTCCTGTAAAAGGATTGGTATTTTTGTCTTTTGTTCGTGGTTTGTTTTTTTTTTTGTTTTTTTTTTTGTTTTTTTTTGTTTTTAAGGACCGAATAACGTGTTTTATATGGAATATGGAATATGCTATCTCCTTCAACATCACTGTTGATGATTGCTGGTTCAATTGTCCAAAATAACCTCATTTGGGTTGTTGGGAAACTTTTCTGTGGTTGATAGGGTTGGCTCTAAGTGATTCTCAAAGACTTTTTCACGTGTATGGTGGAGTCAATTGTCAATTTGTTGTTTTATGGAGTATATGGAATTAAATACTTGTAACCTGTCCATTAATATGTTATTCAAAATGATCCAAAGTATCCAACCTTTATGGTTTTTTCTGTCTCTGTATGGTTTACAGTTTTTATATCTATTATTGTCTTGACATGGTAGGTACCGGGAACTTGCTAATCGGGTTGACGAGGCCCTTGGATTCATGTCTGCTGCTGGACTCACAGTTGATCATCCTATTATGACAACTACTGAGTTCTGGACATCACATGAATGCTTACTCCTGCCATATGAGCAATCAATGACTAGGTTAGATTCAACTTCTGGCCTTTACTACGACTGCTCTGCCCATTTTCTCTGGGCTGGGGAACGTACCAGGCAGCTGGATGGTGCCCATGTTGAGTTTCTGAAAGGTGTTGCCAATCCCCTGGGCATTAAGGTAATTACTAGGCTTTAATTTAGTCTTAATCTACATTGAAATGAATTATTTCGGTTATAAAGAACTGAATGAAACATCATATTTTAGTAAATTTTGGGATGGAGCATGAAAAATCCATGTCATATTGATTAAGATGTAGGTCCAAGCTAGTTTTCCTGCCATCAAGGCCTCATTTCTTTCTGTTTTGATACTTTTATATTAATGGACAAAACTTAAAAGTGATTGATAAAAAATTTATGAACCCGGCTAACATGTATTGGCTTCTTACTGCAGGTTAGTGATAAGATGGATCCAAATGAGCTTGTTAAGCTCATTGAAATTTTAAACCCTCAGAATAAACCAGGGAGGATAACAATCATCACAAGAATGGGTGCTGAGAACATGAGAGTGAAGCTTCCCCATTTGATTAGGGCAGTCCGCCGTGCAGGCCAAATTGTCACATGGGTCAGTGATCCCATGCATGGTAACACCATAAAGGCTCCCTGCGGTCTCAAAACTCGTCCCTTCGATGCCATCAGGGTAATGTACTCTTTCACTTTTCTTGTTTTATTGGTTGGATTAATTGCCAAGGAGTTATTGGAGTGCAAGTCGTGTGCTACCAAGGGATTGCTTGAGATTACATAAAATTGAAGTCACTTCATTTTACTTTTCCTAACATTTGAGGGCAATATAATTTACAATAACTCTAGTATGCTTGTGGTAAACTGAATTTACTTCAAATGCTATTGAAAAAGTACCATAACTTTAAATCCTATGCCAATAAGATAGAAGTTTTTTTCCTTCCCACCTTGCCCTGACAGTTTTGGCCCATGAACCAATTTTAATCATGCAGTGTAGATTAGCTGAAGTCACCAACCAGAGTTATATTTAAGTGTGTTTTATGATTGATCTCATTATCTTCATGAAGTGGGTTAGCTAACTCACCAACCCCA
Organism: Acer saccharum; assembly: GCA_030490815.1. Lineage (NCBI taxonomy): Eukaryota > Viridiplantae > Streptophyta > Magnoliopsida > Sapindales > Sapindaceae > Acer > Acer saccharum. Next base: position 33,184,395 of record CM059872.1, read on the forward strand.
AGCGTAGGTATTCAGTGTTTTCAAAGAAATTATGATTTCTTTTTAATTGAAGCAAACAATAGAACCGAGTCAGGGTAGGTGAGAAAGGGACAGCTTATAAGATTTTTTTTTGGGCTAATCAGTCAAAACGTGGTGCCTTAAGCAGGTTTATGATAATATAAATTAAGAAAGCCTTTGTTAGGTGGGTGGTTGTATTTCCCTATCACTAAGTTTTGAGTTAGGTTGGGAGACTTCTTGTAATTGAAAATTATCTCTTTAATCATTTCTTGGTGAGAATCTAATTGAGATTGTGGACAGCACTTTGGTTCTTTTCCTTACTTAAAAGACTTATTGTATATTGAACATGAATGTTGGCAGACATGGAAGGATACAATTTACTTATTCATGTTATTTGATTGTGCAGGCTGAAGTGAGAGCATTCTTTGATGTGCATGAGCAAGAAGGAAGTCACCCAGGAGGAGTTCACCTAGAGATGACAGGGCAGAATGTGACGGAGTGCATCGGTGGGTCAAGAACTGTGACGTTTGATGACTTGGGTTCTCGCTACCACACTCACTGTGACCCTAGGCTCAATGCTTCACAATCTCTCGAGCTTGCCTTTATCATTGCAGAGCGCCTTAGAAAGAGGAGGATATCACAGCAGCCTATTGCTTCCTTGGGAGTGTAGAATGACTTCAAGGCCCTCCCGGGAAATATAAATCTTATGTTCTTTTCTTTTTACCAAGTTATGGCTGCTAGTTATATTACTATTGGATTTTTGAGTTAATTTATGTTCTTATGTACCACAGTTACTACTGTATGTGTATACTGTAACGAAAGTGATGGTTTGAGACTATGAAACACATGAATAAAAGATGAAATTACGGCTGCATTAAAAATTTGGTGAATTCCGTATGTTTGGTGGATGTCTAGTGTTGAACTCGAGTTTGGTGTATTGTATTTTTTTGACTTGGATACTCTTCTCACCTCATTCTCATCTTACTTAATCGTATGACATATAAGCATTGCAATGAATGAATGGTTAAGATGCGATTGCTTTCCACTTATACTTTATCAACAACCAATCACATTCTAGGTGAGACGAGGATAGGATTTGGAAATATGCCAAACTCATCAAGCTTAATGCTTCTTCGAGTAGTTTAGAGTTGCTGTCTATTCTCAAAAGTCAAAATCTTAAAAAGAGTAACTTATGTTTGGTAAACATCCAATGTTTTCAACTGTGCACGCACTTGCACGTCAAACAAAAGAAATTGGTTTGAGCATTTATTTTTTTATTTTTTTTATCCTAGATTCTCTATCCAAAGCTTTTCCATAAGATACCGAAATAACCCAAACCCGTAACCTAATTTTAGTAAACCCGATAGAATGAGGCAGAGGGTGTCCCAAACTCGACCCAATCTGACCCATTTCACTTAACAAAAAAATAAATAAAAAAAATTCAAACAATTAAATATACAAATTTTACTATACATTCGGAAACTTAAATTTTAACATTCAATTTGTCAATAATCAAAACTTTCAGTATTTATGAAACAAGTGGTTGAGAGAATGTTTTGTGTGTTATTCGAAAGAGAAATTACAGAGAAAAATCAGTAACAAGATATCTCAAGATATCACATGTAAACTGACCTAGACTAAAGGAATTCTCCAAAAGAAAAATTCAAACAAAAGTAAATTCCCTGACAACCGGGGATTATTAACAATACTATAAACAAAGTAACGGCTAAATATCTAACATCCTCTCTTAAATTGAATGTTATTGAAGCAATCAGTTTATCAAAGAACCTGAACAAACTCCAAGTAATCGTCGTAGCTTCACAAATGCTTCCAACTTCAATGGCTTGGTTAATATGTCTGCAACTTGGTCTTGACTCTGATAGTGAACCAGCTCAACCACTTCTTCTTTTGTAAGATTGCGAAGAAAGTGAAACCTGACATCTATGTGTTTGCTTCTTCCATACAGCACTGGATTTTTTGAGAGTTTAATTGTTGAGCTATTATCACAGTAAATCAACTTAAGCCTCTCCTGATGACAATGTAATTCTTTGAGTAATCTCCTCAACCAAACAGCTTGACAAGCACATGATGTAGTTGCTATGAACTCAACTTCGGTGGTAGACAGTGTGACAATCGGTTGTTTCTTTGAGGACCATGAAACAGCTTCTAAACTTAGCATAAAACCATGGCATGATGTGCTATCTTCAAAATCTCCAGCATAATCACTATCACTGTATCCAATTAATTTCTCCTTCTCACCTTTCTTGTAAAACAAACTATAATCAGTTGTACCTTTTAAGTATCAGAGCACCCTTTTTGCAACCTGTACATGAAGTTCAGTCAGAGACTCTATGAATCTGTTGATGAGGTTGATCACATACATCATATCTGGTCGAGTAGCTGATAAGTACATTAAGCTGCCAACTATTTGTTTGTAATGAGCGCTATCAACTCTCACTCCTTTCGCATCTCTTGTAAGTTTGAAAACTAGAACAATTGGATTTTGAACTGGATTGCAATTAGACATTCGAAACCTTTCCAGAATTTCCTCAGCGTATTTCTTTTGTCCAATGAAAATACCAACAACTGATTGAACTACCTCAATACCAAGAAAAAAAACGCATTTTTCCTAGATCAGTCATGTCAAACTCATCCATCATTGATTTCTTAAATTCAATAAACATGGCTTCATTATTTCTTGTGAATATCAAATCATCTACATATAGACAAACAATCAAAAGTTTACCTCCCTCTTCAGATTTGATGAACAAAGTATGCTCATAAGGACACTTTTGAAAGCCTGCCTTTGAGAAGTAAGCCTCTATATGACTATACCAAGCTCGAGATGCTTGTTTTAGTCCATATAGAGCTTTTGTCAGCCTGTAAACCTGCTGTTCCTTCCCTTTTTGCACATAACCTGGAGGTTGATCAATAAAAACTTGTTCATTTAACTCACCATGGAGAAATGCAGATTTTACGTCAAATTGATAAATGGGCCATGAGTTTTGTACTACCAAAGAGACCACCAATCGGATAGTGTCATGCCTTACCACATGTGCAAACACTTCTAAATAATGGACTCTATATTCTTGTGTATAGCCCTTTGCCACCAATCGCGCTTTGTATTTATTAACTTCTCCCTTTTCATTCAATTTGTTCTTATAAATCCATTTGACTCCAATGGATTTTTCTCCTTCTGGAAGATCAATCAACTGCCAAGTATCATTCTTCTCAATCGCTGATGTTGAAGTGTTTAGTGGGTCTCCTTTTATATGTTTTGGACATTAATGTAATTTTACATATATTAGAGAGTATAAATAAAGGCTAGGGCTATCAATCTAATTACAACCTTTTCTCCCTACTATTCTTTCATTATATATTCTGTAACATGGTATCAGAGTGGGTTTACGATTGAGATTGATTTCTAACCCTAATTTTTTGATTTTTTTTCCTTTCTTTATACCCAAAAAAAAAAAAAAAAAAAACAACATTGAAGTTCACCCAAACCCTAGTTCTCTTTTCTTGTGTTGCTGCTGCTGTGTGATGATGACTTGGTGTTGGGTGTTTGAAGTTTGAAGATGCAGTCATCATTCTTTTGTGTTGGTGACTTGTGTGGTGTGGTGAATCTTTCCCTTACTCCAATTTCAACAGAATTTCAGAATTTCCCCATAGTTCTTCTTTTTCTGTTTTCTGTTTGTGTTTGGAAGAGTTAATTAATGTCTAACAAAAGTGACAGCCAGTCTAAAGGTACATTTGATGGGAAATCAATATTCCCTACCGATACTTTAGGGAATAAGCATGATAATCTGAGTATCCAGATTACTAATGTGAAATTGGATGGTCCAAATTATCTGTATTGGGCCAAAACGGTAAGAGTGTATATTGGAGCAAAAGGGAAATTGGATCATTTGACTAACGATCCTCCTGATGAAAAATCAGATTTTTTGCTGCATGGCAAAGGGATGATTATATGATCATGACATGGTTGTGGAATAGTATAGAGGCTTCAATTCGTTCCACTATTACTTTCTTGGATATTGCTAAAGAAATTTGGGATGCTGTGAAGGACACTTATTCTCAGGATAAAAATATTTCTCGCATTTATCAACTATATTCAAATATTTTTTCTACTCAACAAAATAGCAGATCATTGAGTGAATATTATGGTGAACTTAAGGGTATGTGGGAGGAATTGTAGGTGTATCAACCTTTGTCTAATGATCTTAAAAAGCAGAGGAAGCAGAGAGAAAAGTTTCGAGTGGCTAAGTTTTTGCCTGGACTTGACTCAGATTATAATGAAACAAAGAAAAATATTTTTTGCAAGTGAAAATCTACCTTCCCTCAACAATGTATATGCACGATTGCAGAGGATTGATGTGTCTTCCCCTAGTCCTACTTCCATCAAAGATGTTTCTGCTATGGTGTTCGACGGTTATGGTCGAGGAGAATTTAGCAGTAGAGGGCGTGGTAGAGATTTAGGGGGAGGTAAAGGTCATGGGAGAGGAGATAGATACTGTATGCATTGTAGAAAATCAAATCACAATGTGGACAAATGTTGGGTCAAACATGGCAAACCGGCGTGGGCTAATCAAGTAGATTCGAATGTTGTCCATGGTGCTATTAATATAAATCCAACATCGCTTGCACCTGAAGGCAGCAGTAAGGATGATTTTACTCTTCCTACTGCAACACTGGCTCACTCAGGTATTTTTATTTCTTCCTTTCTTGCGAATAGTGATACTTCCGCTTCTTGGGTAATAGATTCAGGAGCTTTTTTTCACATGACCGGTAAGTTTTCCTTATTTTCCTCATTCACAAAGTTTGAAAAACATAGTTCTGTCTCTTTAGTCGATGATTCATTGTCTCCTGTTTTGGGTATTGGTGTTGTTTACCTTATTCCTTCATCTTTATTTCATCTAACTTTAGTGCTTTATGTTCCAAATTTTCCAATCAATTTACTTTCAGTTAGTAAATTAACCAAATGCTTGAATGGTTTTGCCTCATTTTTTTCCTTCTTATTACACTTTTCAGGATATTCACACAAAAAAGATGATTGGTGGAGGACTTGAGCGTGATGGTTTGTACTATCTTAATCTTCCATTTCTGGTTAACCCAATGCAGTCCTCAAGTATCTATTGCTTCTGCTCTATCTTCTTCTACCAATGTTATGATATGGCATTATAGGCTAGGTCATGCATCGAGTCATCAATTAAGTTCTTTAGGTTTTTCTATTGGGTCTAAGTCTTCATTTCAATGTGAAGCGTGTCAGTTTGGGAAGTATCATAGAACTAGTTTTCCATCTCATGTCAACAAGCGAAATGTCAATCTTTTTAATTTAGTTCATTCAGATGTTTGAGGTCCTTGCCGTATACCTAATGTTAAAGGGTACCGATATTTTGTTAGTTTTGTTGATGATTATTCTAGAGGTTGTTGCGTCTTTTTGATTAAAGAACGGTCTGAGGTTTTTAATGTATTTCAAAATTTCTTTTATGAAATAAAGACTCAGTTTGGCATTTCTATTAAAATTTTACAATCTGATAATGCACTTGAATATACCTGTACTTCTCTATCCGCATTTTATTCTGAAAATGGTATTATACATCAGACTTCATGTTTTTACACCCCTCAACAGAATGGTGTGGCTGAAAGAAAAATAGATATTTATTGGATATTGCTCGTACTATTATGTTTCATATGAAGGCTCCTAAGACATATTGGGGGGATGCCATTCTTACTGCTTTATTATGAATAGGTTACTCTCTACGGTGTTGAAGCACAAAACTCATATTCTGTGTTATTTCCTGGTCAACCTTTCGTTTTCAATTCCTTTAAGGATTTTTGGTTGTGTTTGTTTTGTGCATAATTTTGAACCTCGTCAAGATAAGTTTACAGCTAGATCAATTAAATGTATTTTTCTTGGCTATTCTAGGACTTAGAAGGGATACAAGTGTTTTGATCCTATTGCTAGGAAATTTTATATTAGTGCTGATGTTATCTTTTTGGAGGACATTCCATTTTATTCTGATCATGGTTCTTTTCCTCTAGAAAATGGATTGTCTCTTCTAGCTCCTATACCTGTAACCTCAACTGATGATGAATTTGTCAAAACAAATAATGAGTCCTCCCCTATCGGTATCCCTAAACATGTTTCTAGTGAAGAAACTGTAAAACAACCACCTTTGCAGGTTTATCAAAAAAGGAAGATGCGGGGCAGTAACATCACTCAAGAAACATCTCTTCCACCAACAGCACCTTCTGTGAATGATCCTCCATATCCTAGTTCTTCAATTCCAATCTCCATAGATAATTCAGGTATTTTATCTTCTCCTAACCCTATTGATGACTCTACCTTACCAATTGCTGTTAGAAAAGGTAAACGGTCTTGTACCCAGCATCCTATTAGTCGTTTTGTGTTCTTGACAACTTTTCTCCCACATTTCGTACATTTGCTTTAGTTTTGTCCTCCATATCTGTACCGAAGACTTACCAAAAGCTCTTACTCACTCGAGGTGAAAGAAAGCTATAGAAGAAGAAATTAGTGCTTTAGTGAGTCGTGGTACATGGGTTACTGATTTGCCTGAAGGTAAATAAGTTGTTGGCTGCTGATGGGTTTTTGCCATCAAGTATCTTCCTGATGGTACTATTGAAAGACTGAAAGCAAGGTTAGTTGCTAAAGGTTATACTCAAACCTTTGGAGTTGATTATTTTGAGACATTTTTTCCTGTTGCTCGCCTTAATTCTGTTTGGGTTTTGATCTCTCTTGCTGTCAATTTTGATTGGCCTCTTTACTAGTTGGATGTTAAAAATGCTTTTCTTTATGGTGATTTGAATGAGGAGGTGTATATGGAGCAACCACTAGGGTTTGTTGCTCAGGGGGAGTATGGTAAAGTGTGTAGATTAAAAAAATCGATTTATGGTCTTAAACAATCTCCTAGAGCATGGTTTGATAAACTTAGTCGTGTCTTGATTTCTTTTGGGTTTTGCCGATGCAATTATGATCATTCCGTGTTTGTACTAAAAAGAAATACAGGAATTATGGTACTTGTGGTCTATGTGGATGATATTATTGTGTCAGGAAGTGATACAACTGGTATTGAACAAGTTAAAGACTATTTAAAACAACATTATCTTGGCAGATTGAGATACTTCTTGGGTATTGAAGTTGCTCATGGAAAGGATTGGAGTATACTCTCTCAGAGAAAGTATGTACAATATCTACTATCAGAGACTGGTATGTTGGGGTGTAAGCCTGTTGAAACTCCTATGGAACATAATGCGAAATTCGAAGATAAAGACAATCTAGAATTCTTAGATAAACGCATGTTTAGAAGCTTGGTTGGGAAGTTGATTTATTTGACAGTTACTCGTCCAGATATTACATTTTCTATGAGTGTTGTGGGTCAATTCATGAAATCTCCGAAACAACTGCATTGGGATGCTCTATGTAGAATTTTAAGGTACTTGAAAGACACGGTGGGAGTGGGTTTGTTATATAGAAAGACATCTATCTCCATTCTTGATGTTGTCAGTTTTTCTGATGAGGATTAGGCAGGGGCGGTGACTAATAGAAGATCAACTAGTGGCTATTGCACATTTGTGGGGGGGGGGGGGGGGGGGGGGGGGGGGGGGGGTAACTTAGTTACTTGGAGAAGCAAGAAACAAAATGTGGTAGCTAGGTCAAGTGCTGAAGCAGAATATAGGGCAATGGCTCATACAGTTTGTGAACTAATGTGGATTAAAAATCTACTTTAGGAACTGAGATTTTCACCTAACAAGCCAATGATTATGCATTGTGATAATCAAGCAGCTATTCATATAGCTAGTAACCCAATTTTTCATGAAAGAACCAAACACATAGAAGTGAATTGTCATTTTATTCAAGAGGTGGTGATGAGTGGTGAAGTTTCTACACCTTATGTCAGGTCTGCTGATCAACTAGGAGAGATATTTTTACCAAGGCATTAAGTAAGAGTGTGTTTTCTAATTTGTTTTCCAAGCTTGGTCTTCTAAATATATTTGCCCCAGCTTCAGGGGGGAGTGTTGAAGTGTCTAGTGGGTCTCCTTTTATATGTTTTGGACATTAATGTAATTTTACATATATTAGAGAGTATAAATTGTAGGGAAAAATACCGTAGTACGCAGCGGAAGCGAGACTAAAAAGAGATTTAGTAGTTTTAAAATTTTTTCCTTTCATGAACCTTAACCCTTTAATTAATTAAACATACATATAATCAACAAAAGAAGAATACCTTTTGTCGCGTGATCCGATTGACTTACGTCGATGGTAATCCGCAAGATCTTCAATCCTAGCACGAACGTGAATCACCTAGGAGCGTGGTCTCCCTTTTCTTTGAATTGTAAACCTGAGAATGGACAAACAAACTTTTCTTTTTCTTTTGTTAGTCACAAAAACAATCAAAAGAAGACTAAGATTATTCCGGTCACTTTTGAGTTCTCAATCTAATGATCGAAACTCGCGTGAACCTAAATCGATGTTGTACACACAAGCTTATTGATGAACAAGCAATTAGTGTACCATCAAAGAATAATCTATTCACTCTTTTATGTTTTTAGTAAAATAAAATCACTTTCTATGAATTGAGAAGAAGAAGAAAATTGTATCAAGAACTCTCAAGTGGCCGAACCCTATAAGTGTGAATATATAGATGGCCAAATTTCTTTCCTCTTTTCTTTTAGGGTTGCCGAAAATCCTTCTCTAAAACCAACTAGGGTTGCCGCAAATTACATGCCAAAATAGGCTTGTGTTGCACCCTAATTTCCATCAAAGAATAGACTTCAAACCCTAATCCAACTCATAGATATTTTATTCTTTTTATTAACTAAATTAAAAGACTTCTTATTTGATTAAATAAATAAAATTAATTATTTATTTTCTTATCAAACAAGTCTTTTATTTTTAGTATACTACTAACAAAAGTATAACTCTAGGAAATATATTTCATGTTCAGAAAAAGATTTGTTTCTTAATTAAACAATTAATTAATAAATTAATTAATTCTTATTTAATTAAACAATGAAACAAAATAATATATAGGCTAATATATTAACCTTGCCGCCCCACTTGTCTAAAATTGGGCCTAATATTATTTTCTTATTTCATTTAATCCATTGGACTTTAAATAAAAACCCACATGTTAACCAGACCCATTCTTACTAAAAGAAACAAGCCCACATGTCTTTCATTAATATATTAATATAATTGAGCAGCCCATTACATAAATAATGTGCAAATTATATTCTTAATATATTAAATGCAATTCTAGATGGACCCTTAAATTGGTCCGGTAGAATATATCAAGTGATCCATGCAAGTCCGTATGGATTGGGGATCTTGGCGGGCTATCTAAATTTAAGCTTCAACAGACACAACCTAATCACAATCAACAAATGATTCACTTAGGTCCGATCCATTAATTTTAACTCATTCTACTAAAGAGCTAAAATTGAACTCTTAAATAAAGATAGAAAAGGAAGATGTTCCTCATTCATACCCTAGATAATCATGTTGGAGATAGTGTATCCTCGTGATTAATATCAGTAATCGCCAAGAGTTCATAGACCGCCTATAACTCTCCAAGTTACCATATTTACTCATATGACCACGTTTTGAACTTGGATATTTTGACTTGTCCAGAAGCCATGTTTTCAATAGACACTATCGAAAACTCAACGTTGAGATTTAATATCCAATTACCTCAAAACATCCATATGATGATATTATACTCTCATTTATTAAATGGAGCCACGATGTCCATATCTATAAATGAAGTCCTCTATCGATTAACAAATGAATATCACCAAACTATCGAGGATAGACTATGCGATATAATCGTACTCATTGATAACTCAAATGATATCACTTGCAACCATAAGTCCATCATTTATCTCAGGATTAAGATAGACTCTCCGATTGTCCTGATAATGAAAAGACTATTATCTATTAACGGTTCTAGATAAAGCTTTTCATTGTGATCCAGTTCAATGCACCCAGTGCATTAGATTCTTTTACTCGAAGACACTCCGATGATTTTAGACTCATCATATCTCATTTGATCCTACTCAAATGCTAGCAAAAGAATTCTACAACTTTAACAAGATAAATGTGCCCAACCTTTAACTTCAGTTGTGAACATTATTCAAGACTAACTAAAGAATTGTGTCTACCACATACATATCCAGATGTACGAACAATTCTTCTTTTCTCATAATCTTTAGACCTTATAATTATTTACTTTGACAATTATAATATTAAACTATAAATGCTATACGATTTGTTAAACCAAAAATCACTTTATTAATATGAAAAAGATTGTTAATTACAATATTACACTCTTGCTATTGAGCATAATCCTAACATAAATAAAGGCTAGGGCTGTCAATCTAATTACAGTCTTTTGTCCCTACTATTCTCTCTTTCTCTATTCTGTAACAACTACTATTTCTGTATCCTTTGCTTTCCTACACTTTATATTTTTTACATCATCATTAAAATCGCACTATTATGAATATGGTGCAAAGCATGTTGGCAAGGAAGAATGTTCCAAAAGTTTTTTGGAACATTTTTCCTTACCAACATGCTTCGCACCATATTCATAATAGTGCGTATTTTCCTCTCTGCCACGCCGTTTTACTGTGGTGAATAAGCTACAGTAAGTTATCTACGAATGCCATTCATCTCACACATGTTAGTAAATTCATGTAAGGTGAATTCACCCCCATTTGGAAAATTCTTCTTTGCCAACATGCTTTGCACCATATTCATAATAGTGCAATTTTTCCTCTCTGTCATGCCGTTTTTCTGTAGTGAATAGGCTTGCAGTAAGTTGTCTACGAATGTCATTCATCTCACACAGGTTAGTAAATTCATGTAAGGTGAATTCACCCCTATTCACCCCCACGATCGGTACAAAATATTTTTATGGACTTGCCAGATTCTTTCTCAACCTTAGCTTTAAACTTCTTAAATACACAAAATGCCTTAGACTTTTCTATCAAAAAATATACCTATGTTTTTCGACTATAATCATTAGTAAAGGTAATGAAGTACCTTTTTGTTGATGTTTAATGTCGGATTGATTGGCCCACAAATGTCTGAGTGTATTAACTGAAGTGTTTAAGTGGCTCTCCATGTGCTTTCTTTAGGAAATGATTCACGTTGCTGCTTGCCAAAAATGCAATATTCACACACCTTTGTAGGAGGCTGAATTGTAAGAAGTCCCTTCACCATCTTTTTCTGCTGTAGGGTTTTTAACCCATTGAAATTCAAGTGTCCATATCGGTAATGCCACAACCATGTTTTGTCTTGTATTGTTGATGTGAGACATGTTTGATCACCATATTGAGTCTAAGTGTGCAGAGGGAACATTCAATTTGTTGTCATGTTGACTTGTGCAATCAAACCTTTTTCTGAATGCTAAATTTGACAGCAACTTTTTTGAATGAGAATACCAAATCCATTTTCTTGCAACTGACTAAGACTTATTAGATTATTCTTTAACTTTGGAACATAGAACACACCAATAATAGTCTGCATACTATTATTCATCATCATTTTAACATTGCTCTTACCCATGACACATATGCTAAAATTATTTCCAAGCTTCACATTTTCTCTAAAAGTTTCATCTAATTCAGAGAATAGAAGTTTGTTACCACTCATGTGATTGCTGTAGTCAGAGTCTAAGTACTAAGTATCACCTAATTGACTCACATTTTTGTCGATACAAGCCATCAAAAGTATTTCCTCTTCAATCTCAGCAAAGTTCATCTTTATTTCTTTTTCTTTGTCAGGGCATTCATATTGGAAGTGTCCTAGCTTGTGGTAGTGATAACATTCAATAATTTTTTTTGTCAAAGTGGCCTCTGCCTCTCCCTCGTCCTTGAACTCCACCTCGTCCTCTACCTCTCCCTGAAAATGCTTCTCCATAAGTGGTGACTTTCAATGCTTGCTCCTCTACAATATGACTGGTCATCCTCTGCTCATGTACCAACAATGAACTCTGCAACTCATCAATTGAAAGAATGTGAAAGTCATTTGATTCTTCAATTGAACATACCACATAATCAAATTTCGGAGTCATTGAGCGAAGAATTTTCTAAATGACAGCGACATATTCCATCTTCTTGCCATGAATTCGCATCTTATTTGTGATAGTAAGTGTTCTGGCAAAATAATCATTGACTGATTCTCCTCATTTCATGTGAAGAATCCCAAACTCTTTACGAATAGCTTGAAGTTGTGCACGTTTTACCCTTGCTGTGCCTTGGTAATTCTTCTTTAAGGAGTCTCATATTTGTTTAGCAATATCCTTTTGAAGGATAGTTTACAGGATGGCACGATCAATTGCCTGGAACAGCTAGTTTTTACTTTTTCGTCTTCAAGTCCTTCAATTTTTGTTCCTCCAGAGTCTTTGACTATGCATCAGTCAAGACTACCCTTTTAGGGTTCAGCTATGCCATTCTCCACAAGACTCCAGTACTCCTTGGATCTCAGAAAATTTTTCATTAACATGCTCCAATGATCATAGTGACCATCAAAACGAGGAATAGATGGTTGCACAAAGTTGCTGTTCTCTGACTTCTCTGACGCCATTGGATTTTGCTGCTGCAACTAATGAGAAGACTGTTGCTTCCCTGATACTAGGGCCTCTGGTGACTAGAGGCTCTGATACCAATTGTCAATAATCAAAACTTTCAGTATTTATGAAACAAGTGATTGAGAGAATGTTTTGTGTGTTATTCGAAAGAGAAAGACTTGGCTTATAGCCATACAAGAAACTAATTACAGAGAAAAATCAGAAACAAGATATCTCAAGATATCACATGTAAACTGACCTAGACTAAAGGAATTCTCCAACAAAAAAATTCAAACAAAAGCAAATTCCCTAACAACTAGGGATTATTAACAATACTATAAACATAGTAACGGCTAAATATCTAACACAATTAAATTTTAAAAAAAAAACATTTATATTAAAAAATATATTTAAATTTAAACATGCATGCATTTAAATTTAAATATAAATGACAAATAAATATAAAAATTTAAAGTTTAGCATACCCTTGAAATTCAAATATAAACTTAAATTTAATAAAATATAATATCTAAATTATATAAACCTTGAATTCAAATAAAAAATACAGTTAGATAAAGAGATAAAATATTAGAGTTTTGGTTTTCCTTTTATATTTTTAACAGTTTAAAAAATAATTATATAAATACCGGATCAACCGGGGTGGGTTGGATCATAGTGGTTTGACCCATACCCGACCCGGTTATAAATTGGGTCAATAATGTTTGACTTATGTCCAACCCAAACCCTGTTTTAAGTGCTCCAAACCTACACCAAATGGATTGGATCCCCACCGGTTTGGGGCTGGTTGAGGATTTTTACCATCCCTAGTTAAGGTTATTCAATAAGGGTAGGCTGCGTGTAAGGTTGTGTTGGGGTAAGGTTAGTCAATCAAATGCAGTATATACTTTCACATTTGGCGATTTTACAAATAAAATGAGACTTGAACTCCCTATGCAAATGTGAAAATGAGAAAGGAATGATACAAATAAAAAAAAAAAAAAGAATTATTTATTATTTATTTTTTTAACTAAAAGAAAATATGTTAATCTAGAAGGAGGATATATTTGCTTACGTAGTTACGTGTGCCGCCTATTGCCAAGCCCAAGCCCAAGCAGAAGATAAAACCGCGGACGAGAAACACGGTTAGAGTCCATACGCGCGATCACGGTCGCTTAAACTTGACGCGAGGCGCCATCTTTTGAAAGTCGCCGTGTCCTATCTAAGCAAACATTTAGAAATCGCAACGACATAAAAATCATAAAACACAGATTCGAATTTAACTATTTTTCATAGCAATCCAATGGAGAGTTCTCATGGAGGATTCGTAATGAGAGATCGCCGATTGGACGCTCTAGGCGATCTCATAGTCCTTCCCGATGAAGTCATCTGCTCAATTTTGGAACTCCTCACTCCTCGTGATCTCGGCCGTCTCGCTTGCGTTAGCAGGTTTTTTCTCAGACGCTTTTTTATTTTATTTTTTCAATTTTGTTCAATGTCTTCTTACTAATGAATCTCAATTCACGATGAATTTGACTTCACATTTGATTAATTAATTTTTTTGGCAAAGCAATACTCTAGTTACAATGGATTAATTAGCTTGTTTTGCTATGTCGAATTAATAATGGCATATTTTTTTTTGTAGTTGATTAGCTTATAGAATCTTTATTTAGTTACAGGTTGTTTACTTTATTATTAGATGATGCATTTAAATTCAGTTCAATGCAATCTTTGGTAGTCATTTTTTCCTCAAAGTTATATGTTTTTTTTCGTTAGTTAATGTTTTCATAGAAGAAAAAAATTTGAAATTTGAAACTTTACGTGGTATTTTTTTTGTTGTTGTTGAGTTTTTTGCTAGTTTTTTCATATCTAATATACGTGTGTATGTCTCTAATATACAGCGTGATGTATATATTTTGCAATGAAGAACCACTCTGGATGATTCAATGTCTCAAGAGATCAAATGGTCAATTTCAGTACAAAGGCTCTTGGAAGAAAACAACGTTGCATTTGTATGTCACCAAATCGTGCTGAATTTTTTTCACTTGCTTTCATGTTATTTTTTTGACATATAACAAAACAGGTTGTTACTCTTGTTTTGGAATACAGTGAAGAACCACCAATCGAATACAAAGAATCTTGCAGAAGGCCGTTGCAGTTTGACGGTAAGGTTTTATGACTATAATATAGTATTATTACTTTCAGGGGCTCTTCACTGCAATGATAATTGTATGATTTTCTTCGTATTTTTATATCTGTAAACTGTTTTTATGTGTTTTTGGTATCTTAAGTCATTGGGCACATTCCTTTCTGCAGGATTCTATTCTTCATTCTTGTACAGAAGATTATATAGGTGCCATACCTCATTAAGTGGTTTCTCGTTTGATGATGGAAACGTAGAAAGAAAGAAAGTCCTAACTCGAGAAGAGTTTGATCATGAGTGTGGTGGGATGGAACCGGTATGTTGTGAAACATTGGACATGAACTGAATACATTATTCTTTTAGCTCTTTTGTTATATCCATTATTGTATTTACTATTTACCTTTCATACCGTCTATGTTTACCTAGAGTCATGTTTACGTTATTATGTCTTTTTTGTACATGTGATTTGTAATTTCCATGGCAGCTTCTATTAGTTCTCATTAAATGTAAATTCCTTAGAAGATTTACTAATGTTAGATAAAATGCATTAAACAGGTGTTAGCTTTTGAGATATTAATTATAAATATAATAGAAGTAATACTTCCCAAGTGTGTTTGCTACCCCTTCTTCGCCCATTCACCCCTTAACGTGTGAAAGCTACTACTGCAACATTATCAAAAGCTCCACAGCCACCATGATACTCATGACCACTTACAAAGACCTTGTTACTGGTTTGAAAACAGCACCTCAACAACCATTGTTAATGCCATAGTACCCTTTCCACTGTTCCTAACACCACATCATATAGATCAACTCCTCCTTCCTGCCAATGGAGCCATCATTATTACCATGCCAGAACTGCCACCTTTACAATAATGACAGTGCCATCGCCACCACATTGCATCCATCACTATCGTGGCCAATCACCTATTTATCTCTCCTCATCATGCAACTATGATTGCCCTTACTTACACTTAGACAAATCTATTACAACAATGACTACAAATGCGCAGTATCCTTAATTCCATAATTTCTGACTATTTATGTTTTAGGACAGTTATTGATACTTAATTAACATGATAATTCATATCCCCAAAATTTAATATTAATGAACAAACAAATTAAGAAAAGCGAACATGATAATTTATTAGTGATTGGATCCATCTGTTCACTTTTTCTTTATGTGTGTGAAAAACTGAAAAATGGAAACTTTTATGTAGCCCAAATTTTTGTAGTCCATAACAGAATTTGAATTTTTTTTCTTTCATATTTTATATAATTTGTAAAAGGAAGCTTGAATCACTAATTTATGTGTCTATCTTGTACATGGGTTTGTGTTGTCAAACCATATACCAGGTTTTGCTCACTGGGTTGGCTGATACGTGGCCTGCAAGGACTGCATGGACAATTGACCAGCTACTGTTGAAATACGAGGATACATCATTTAATATTTCTCAAAGGAGTGCTCATAAAATCTCAATGAAATTCAAGGATTATGTCTCATACATGAATGTTCAGCATGATGAAGATCCCTTATATATATTTGATCCCCAGGTTCTCTCATATTGTGGTATAAATATTTGTCCAATGTATTTTGTCTTATTGAAATAGAAATTCTGGTATTAACTTTCGCTGTATGCAGTTTGGGGAAGTTTCACCAGGATTGTTGAAGGATTACAGTGTGCCTCAACTATTTCAAGAAGATTGGTTTGAATTTTTAGATGCAGATCATCGACCACCATATAGATGGCTTATTATCGGGCCAGAAAGGTCTGGTGCTTCATGGCATGTTGACCCAGCGCTTACTAGTGCCTGGAATACTCTATTGTGTGGCCGTAAGAGGTAAATCTCAATCTTCAACTACTCAAGAATAGTATGCATCTGAGTGCTGGTTCTACTCTATTGAATTTGTTGTTGTACTTTCATATCTATCACGGTTTGTGGACACTGCTACTTTATAGTAGATGAGATTGTAATCATTTCATAAATTTATATCATTGCATGTTATATCTTGTGGTTCATGTTCCGGCCACAGCAACATTATTTAACAACTTGCAGTTATGTTTTCATAATTGATTGTTTGGTAAACAATTATAAGAGAAAATAGGTCACTGAAGGAATTGTTGAAGTCATTTTGTCTTTTGGATCCTAGAATTTTTATTAGCCTTAGCTTTATATTGATGTGTATGGTATCATGCAATTCATAATGTGTACTGTTAATGTTACATGTGTAGATGCACTTTTGAGGTGGGTGGTTGCCAGATATTTTGTACCTTTCTTTTACTTCTTAAATAGACTGGCTTTACCATGCTCATAGATTAAGCTTGCCCGGTTAGGTACAGTCATTTGGTCTTGAGCTGTAGGTCAATTATATAGCAAAGGGGTACCTAGGATTTTGGTTGCTTACCCTTTTAAGTTTTGACGAAAAGTTTAAATACTAGTGCCCTATTGGCCATGAATTAACTTAGTAGACTTGAGTCTTCCTGCTATTTTTATTATGGAAGGACAAGCCAACTTCTTTGAGAGCTTCCATATGGTAGGAGTTTTGAGTTTGAATGTCAGAGCTGTCCTTTCTTGACGTATTAGTATTATCACCAACTTGTGACAGGAAAAAAGTTAAGGTAGTACTTGCTCAAATTTTTATTTTGTTTCTGTGCACTTGCAGCTGAACATTCCTGCATACTTTACATTTGATGTTCTAAAATGAACGTTAACACAAAATGAAAATTGCGATGAGTACTGTTTGCCTGAGGAATGTAATTGAATCAGCTGATATCTAGGAGGCAATGTCTTCTTTGTCTTTGAATAGGTGGGCATTGTATCCTCCGGGACGAGTACCTCTGGGTGTTACTGTACATGTCAGTGATGAAGATGGTGATGTCCATATTGAGACGCCATCATCCCTGCAGGTAATTCTACAGATTTCATTTCTCATTTTCTGATCAAATACATTCAATCACCTTTAGTAAGTCAATTTTCTTTCCCTTTTTTCCGTTTTAAAGTGGTGGCTGGATTTTTACCCACTTCTTGCTGATGAGGACAAACCAATTGAGTGTACCCAACTACCTGGGGAGACCATTTTTGTTCCAACGGGATGGTGGCACTGTGTCCTGAATTTGGAAACAACTGTTGCTGTTACCCAGAATTTTGTTGATTCCCAAAACTTTCAATTTGTTTGCCTGGATTTTGCTCCTGGTTATCTTCATAAAGGGGTTTGCCGTGCTGGAATGCTTGCCGTTGATGCAGACAGCCATGAGGATGTTAAAAAGAACGCATCAAGTGATGAGTATAATTTGAGTTATCCAGACCTGGCTAGAAACGAGAAGAGGGTCCAAACTAAAAAATCTGGGGAGAATCATAATTACGAAGTTGCTACTAATGGTGCCACTGGAAGTTATAATTTGCAGAGAAAAGGTTTCCCTTATGATATAAATGTTTTGGAAAAGTTCTTGGATGAAGAGAGAGACCACTATAATTTTCCATGGAGTCCAGGCAACTGCATTGGACAACGAGAAATGAGAGAATGGTTATTTAAGCTTTGGGTTGGGAAACCAGGAATGAGAGAGCTGATATGGAAGGTATATTCTTTTTCTTGTTAGCCTTATCTTTTGTGTTTTTTGAATTAGCAATATTGAATGAAGAAGCAACTAAGTGTCATTTGCCTGATAAGATGATAAATTTATTAATGAAAATGTGTAAAAACCACCAGATTCCTTCCCGCACCCCCAAATTGAGAACACTCTTGAATATAAGAAAAAATAAGGTCTTTGCTAGCCATGTTCAATCAGCAACAGTATTAACTTACCTGTATATCATATTTAATCTTGGAAACCTTAATGATCAATTGATCATTTTGGTCATGTTAATGTTTTTGCTATATGGTGAAAGGGGCCAATTATTTTCGTTCTTCTGCTTTTCACCCTATTTTTTCTAATTTTTGCTCTTAATTGTCTTAGGGAGCATGTCTTGCACTAAATGCAGGCAAATGGTTGGAGTGCCTTGAAGCAATTTGTGCCTTCCACAGTTTTCCTCCCCTCACTGCTGAAGAGAGGCTTCCGATTGGCAGTGGTAGCAATCCTGTGAGTGACAAATTATATTTTCTTGAAGTTTTCTGTTTGATTTCCATTTCAAACCACCCACTTTATAATACCCTTTTAAACGTGAAGAATAAATGCATGGTCATGCTTTATGGAGGTTGGTTAAGATTATTTTGATTATTATTATTTATTACAATAAATAAAATTTGAGTTTCTAAGAGGTTGGAAAATCTTCAGGGGAGTGTTTAATGACTTGAAATGAATGATGAATTTTTTCCATCTGAGTTCTAACTAAGTGGGATGAGGTCTATTTGGAAATATATAATGTTCTGTTGGTTAAGTGAGTTTAATGGTGTGCTTTAGAAAGGTATACCTAATGGAGGTTGGATCATAACTCGTTAAGTGGATTTAGTGGTGTGCTTTAGAGAGGGATACAGGATATTAGGGTGGTTGGTTAACATATGTAGAGGAAATGGAAGGTTGGATCATAACTCTGTTTTAAGATCATCTGTGGTGTTGCCTTTGGTTGGTAATTGGGTGTGGATGGATGGTTTGCAAAGAATGCATACTTTTTGGTGGGGAATCACGGGAAGGTGTACTTTTAATGAGATATTTGTGTTGTGAGGATGTCTGCTGAAGGAATCTGTTCCTGATCGATTGTTCCCAGGTACAACTAGAAACCTGTCAGGGGAGGACAGCAGGCAGGTTAATTTGGGACCAAGATTCACTAGATTGTATGTCCATGGAGTTACAGATAATGAAATGTCTGGAAGCCCAATGGCAAATATAGTGGAGATAAAGTATGGCAGAGCCAAGTTGTAAGACTACTTAAATCCTAGGTGGCAATTTTGAACATTTTTCTCCCATGAATGAGTGTCACATTGGAGCTCTATCCAGTATCCAAGGTCTCATCTTTAGTGCAGACAGCATATCTTGGCTGGATTATTACTTGTTGAAAACCAGTGAAGAGGAGTAAAGTCGACATTAATGGATGCTAATGTGCTATAAGTTTAACAATAACGGGGCAACTTCGTTTCTTATCACATTGGATTGTAAAGGAGATCTTTGGTCAACAGTTTCCTCATTCTTTGGGGCCTAAAGTAGATAGATGATGCCAAGATTGGCGGTTGAAATGTTGGGAAGTTTGGTCTGGATATGGGAGGAGTCAAACTGTTTAGAGAAGCAAGAAGGCCACCCATATGTTTGATGGAACGCATATGACAGGAGAGAGATTGTTGGTCATATGAGAACAGGATAGTACAACATGAAACCTGAAGCTGAGATCTTAGCAAACGTCATCTATATGGATGCCAGCATCCTGATTGTTTAGTTAATTAAGGAACTTTTTATTTATCAATTGATTATTGACCTTTTATGCTCCAGGGTATTGTGTAGTTTGCTTCTTCCTCCTTTTACTTTCTATTCTTGTGTCATGTTCTGTCTGTTGCTTCTTTTTGTGTGTTCCACTGTACAAGAGTACATGAGAGATCGAGCCTTACTGAGTTAAACCGCAGGGCATGTTAGTTATAATGAATGAGGAGTGATGTTAGGATAGTACTGTCAATAAAGCAAAGGAGTTGCTAACTTTTTTAGCCCTGAAAGGAATTGGCATTACTGCAGTACTAGTTTGTTGCCAAGTTAGGAGGCTGTTTGAGATAAAGAATCTGAATTGTGTCAGTGAGCTGTTGATGTCAGATATGCAAATATGATTAACTTGCACAATAGACTATTCATTGTTTCACAAATTTGAGTTTTGTTGTTGCTCCTTTTAACAGTTTGCTTTAACAGGTTTATATCTTGGACGATTGTGTGGTCAAAATTTTTGCTGAAAATGGACTGGAATCTTCACTTTATGCTTTAGGCACTGAGGTAAAGTTTTAATTTTGTTTCTCTTCTCCCATACATCCTTCATGCCTTATAATTTCCTATTTTCCTTTGCTTGTTTGCAGCTCGAGTTTTGTAGTTTACTGTGTAAAGTTGACTCCCCCCTGAAAAAATATATCCCTGATGTTTTGGGAAGTGGGATTCTTTATCTTGAAAATGGATCATTTACAATTGTGCCTTGGGATGGCAAAGGAGTGCCTGATGTGATTAGGAAGTGCAATCAGATTTCATCAAAGTGCACAGAAGATGACTTCCCTTTTGGCATATGGAACAAAAAACAGTTTGAAGATAGAAGAGTGGGGATGTCCTTATGTGAAATGAGCACTTCAGATGGATGCACAAGGATATGGCCATATATTATAACAAAACGATGCAAAGGGAAGATGCTAACCCAATTGTAAGTTGTTTTGGCATAATATTTTCTTTGTTTAGTTTTAATGCAACTTGCTTTTAGAATTTCACATATGCTAATTGTAGGTTTGTGCAGCTTCAAGCATCACAGTCATTTTTTATTCCTTTTGCAGAAAAGATACACTCGCATTGGAAGATATGCTAAACTTAGCTTCTTTTCTGGGAGAGCAACTGCATAACCTTCATCTCTTGTTGTATCCACCTTTCATTGAGTCAACTTTGCCTGATAATAAACAGGGAATGGATTTAGCCTTTACTAATGGTTGTATGGAAGATGTTCCCAGAAAATCAAATGTTCCAGCAGAATGGGAAATCTTCATCAGAACTCTAACCGGGAAGAAGAAGGATGCTGCTAGCCGCTTGACTAATTGGTATGCCTGCTTATATATGTGTTATTCATTATGTGGTAGTAAAATTTTTGTTTTTATATCAAAACTTTCTGTGGGGAAGACTCTTCACTTCTTTTGCTTTCCACCTTGTGACTGTGTTGCATACTTTAGACTGCTATATGTATTTAGTTGTTTGGTGATTGACTTGCACAGTGAGCACCTACACGTTCTAGTGTTCTAATGATCAGCCAAAAAGGTTCCCTTTTTCATGATTAAATATTCATGTATAAAGACGAGATGAGGTTGGTTCGGTGGAAACCTCTCACACCTACACCACGAGGTTGTGGGTTTGAGTCCGCCCTCTCCCCCAAAAACCCCGATTTTATAACGTACTACTTCAAAAAAAAATAAAAAAATAAAAAATCATGTATACATGGCATCTATTTATACATACCTTTGCCTACTGGTCGGTCCCCTGTTTCTGGCGAGCATTCCTGAATCAGCTCACATATATTAGTCTATACATTCTCTTCTTTTTACTTAACAACAGACATGAGTATTGTGTTGGACATGGCTGGTCTGACATGAGAACATCAAAATTAGGCCTGGGGAGTGGGGACTTGGCTATATCTAGTTTTATTTGTTTTGTGCGCATTTACTATGTTTATAGTTACAAACACTTATAAGGTGTTTTTTTATAGAAGAATTATAGATTTTTGAAGCAAAAATCAAGGGATGGTAAAAAACCTAGCCCAACTTGGATGTGACTGATGTGGGTATCACCTGGCCTGAGTGTTTAACATTCTAGGTCTGGGACCAAATTTTGAGTCACGGCTTGGGTTTCAGTCTGGGTCCAGGTACATATGCTGGATTGGAGCTGGCCCAATTTTAAAATTTTTTTTTTTATAAATAAAACAAAATAAAAAATTTTGCCCTCAACTAAAACAATTCCTTATGCTAGTATGCTACACATAAATTTCTAGCAAGTAACTTTTGAGACTAAATATTTTGTGTGTGGAATACAAAAGCTGTCATATGAATATATGATCGATGAAGAGAAAGAAGGGAAGGGAGGAAGAAAGAGAGGAGTATGGAATGGAAGGAAAGAATTAGAGAGAAAAAGCATTTGGAGTGGCCTGGACGCCGGGTCCATGATCATGGAGACATTTTTTTTTTTTTTTTTTTTTGAGTAGTGGTAGGTTAGGTCATATCATAAGAGGGTCTAATAGGGTTTCAATTGGACTATTGAGAATCGCTGTGCTTGGTTACTAAGAAAAGATTAGATGCATGGATTGACATATGAGAAAAAATACTGGTGATTGGACAAGGGGAAATGACATAAAATGGTAATGAGAAGTCTGGGGTAGCACAAGCAGCCTTTTTGTGTCAACAAGTCAATGTCACTGAAGAGAGAGAGAGACACACACATAATCAGTGTTCATGTGGATCGGTTGCATTAGGTGAAGCATTTGAATGAGAAGTCCACAATGACAAAACAAATGTACTGTATTGGCACCAAGCTACCAAGCCAGGTCTTGTGGACCCAAGTTTATACCCAACTGGGGTCTATCCTGACCTGGACTTGATTGGCAGAAACCGGGGTCTACACTGGACCCTGAATTTTACCAATCAGATTAGAGCTTAGCCAAAAACATCATTGTTTTTATACACTTGAGTAAAAGAAGATGCGCATTTCTAAAGATATACAAAATGGATTCAGGAATAGCCTCCCTGTCTCACTGTTTCTAAGTTGAAACAATAATCATTAGTTGTATGCATTCTCGAAATCATTGTTTTTCATAACTGAATTGTGATTTCTTGTGCTAGCATGTTTGCTCTCCTTGGTGATCAAAGAATTTGACTCCTGATTGATAATTGCTTTTATTGAACATATCATTCCTCTGGATCTAATGAATCAGGTAATTTGTTAAATTGAGGCTGTACAGCATGTGAAAGTTTGAAAACTTGGAACTTGGAAAGAAGACTGGGCTGAAACATATTTATGTAAAATTCATACAGAAAACAAGCACACATAGTGACAAAACCATACCTGTTTGAAATCAAAAGAATCTAAAGAAATACCTTTCAGAATGTTGCTTTTGATTCACTTTTCCCTCTGTGCTGGGGAATGCTTGTGCTTATATCAATGCATGCATGCATTTGTATTGTACTCTGATTAAAACGTTTCTTTATCTTTCTGTTGCAATTCGGTTTTAGTGTAAAGTTGATATATTTCTTGGATAATGACTTTCTGTTATTACTAATGTGAAATTAAAGCTTCATGTTTTATCTGTTTTACACTGCTTTAGAAGGATACCATATGACACCTCTGAGATTTTTATGTTGCAATTTTTAGGGGTGGTCCGATACCTAGAACGCTAATTGAGAAAGTTGATGAATACATCCCAGATGATTTTGCGAAATTAATTGGTGTATACAAGGTTTCTTTCACATCCTACAATCCCTTTATATTTATTTTTATTTCTTTTTTTGTGAGCATATTTCATGGCAGAACCTCTGTTAATTGATGCCTTCTTAATTTTTCATTATTGGTAGAAACTTACTTCTGCTTAATTTCAGGATGAAAATGGCCTCAATAAAGTTTGCAAACCTTGCACCTGGATACATTCAGATATCATGGATGACAATGTTTTCATGGAACCATATTGTCCTAGCTCATGCTTGCACGGAGATGCTGCGGATACTGATCTGAGAGACAATAATACCCTGAATGGTTATGATGACCATGCAGAAAAAAAGTCATGGCGTCCTAGCCACATTATTGACTTCAGTAATCTTTCTATAGGTTAGTGCTTTTCGTAATTCTATATCTATCCCAAGTAGCCATACCCCAGTATTCTATTATATTCTGATATGTTAAATTTGTTTAGTTCCTATATATATATATATACAAGTAGTCACCTGTTTATGTCGGTGCAAAGTTCAGAATTGTACCTCATCAACGTCTTTTTGGACAAATAAAATATGAGTAATGCTAGACTTCCCAAAATTTTTCCTAAAAAACTTCCCAAATGATGATGCCATGTGAGTTGTCAATATCACATCCCTCACCACATAAACTCATGATTTACAAAATGTTGATAACTCACATGCCAACATCATTTGGGAAAATTTTGTGAAGCCTAGTGTTACTCATAAAATATTAGATTGAAAAGAAAGAAAAAGTTGATGATCTGCTGGAAAGGCAAATATATATAGGAACTAGAGCATAACCCCAAGGGATGAGTTGAGTGGTAGGACTATGCTCTCAAACTAAGAGGTCAATAATATAAATGTCCTTGCAGCCACCTACCTGGTATATTATTATCCCATGAGTTTGATTATCAAGGTTGTAACTTGTAAAGTCTGACAGTAGTCACCATTTCAGATCCCAGCACAACACACCCACACACACACACACTCAAGAGCACAAACCATAAGCTGTAACCTGCAAATATGATGTTGTACAAAGAATAGAAATGAAAGACTAGATGCAATATCCCGTCTTTCACATGAATTTTTGACGCTTTTAGTTATATTCTAAGTTCTATTAAGCTAGGATCCTACACCTCACATCTGCTATTTTGACTTGAGAAAGTTTGGAAATTATATTGTCATTTCTTCCTGTAATACAATGATGCAATGGAAGTCCCTAAAATCACTATATATGCATCTCTACCTACCTCTGCTGAAGAGAATGTCAAGATGTCGCAGCAATCTTGAACTTCCAGGTCTTATCACAAGTATAAGGAATAATTAATAATATAATCATGTGTATATCTTGTGCATGAAACATGGTTGGCCAAGTTACTTTCAGAAAATAAATTTGAGTTGATGCTTACAATTAACCAACTTCATATTATTACATCAACTTATTGAATTTTTATTGTTTTTGCAGGTGACCCTATTTATGACTTGATACCATTACATTTAGATGTCTTTAGTGGTAATTCCTCTCTTTTAAAGAAATTTTTAGAGAGCTATAAACTTCCTTTAGTGAGAGGAATGCCACAGGACAAATCAGAAGGTGACAAGTTTGCACGACTTTCATACCATGCCATGTGAGTAATATCCCCATACTTGTTCTGTAATGTCATTATTATTAGTTGATATCCAACTATCGATTAATCACTTACGGAATATTATATGAACCAATATTATTGATCTTTACTGTTGCCATGCTATGTACTTAATATGAGAAAACGTTTTGGAAAATGACAACATATTCTAGTCCAAAGCAGTATAAGTAAAAATATATTGTAGTCTTGAGCTGTATGGCCTATGAAATGGTTGGGTGAATCAGTTGATACTGCATTCCACCTTAAGAAAAAGTTCTCATTGTTTGTGAATGGCATGTTAGATTACGTAATGACAATTTGGGTCCATGAGCACATTCAGTCCTATAAATACTTTCCTGTAGATGTTTGTTAATGATGCTTAGGGGAGTGGGGACAGACTCGAACCTACAACCTTATTGAAATATCATTGATTTGAGCAAATTAATATAGTGTCCACTAATTGTTTACAGATCTTAATATCCTATACATGTTTTCAATCTGTGACTGCAAATTAATAGTGATTGCCTTCATGCACCGATCACTATTTGGTGCAACTGTTGACGCATAACAGCCGGTTTAATTTTTTTTCGACTGGTTTCGTGTATGCAGGTGCTACTGTATTTTGCATGATGATAATGTCTTGGGTGCTATATTTAGCTTGTGGAAGGAATTAAGAACTGCTAAGTCATGGGAAGAAGTTGAGTTAACTGTTTGGGGAGAACTGAACAATTACAAGGGCTTCTCCTGATCGTTCAATTATTTGTAGCCTTGGAACTGTCATTATTGATAACATCTCTGATCTGTATCTTAAAGTGATCCTCCATTACAATTTTATTTATCATAATTACCTTGTAGTAGACAAGTGTGTATTATTTATAATTATTTAATAATTTCATTTATAGTATGCAGAAATGTCAATTTATTTTTTATTTTTTATTTCATCTAAAATAATCTAAGGACTAAGGAGTATGTGATCTCGTAGTCAAGCATGTATCAATAGTTGCATTAGAATTGAACTTATTGTATTTTAGCAAATTCTGGACTTTTTCCTTTTTTTCTATTTTTTTTTTTCCTGTTTACGATACTTTTAACAAATGGAGGGTTAAGGAGGTTTGATTTGATACTTATTACTTATATCTCTTGCTTTCACTACAGGATTTATCTAATCAAGTGTATAATCAAGATGAAAAGATTTATTTTTGCAACATAGTTGTGAGTTTTTATTCATTTCTAATTCTTCTTTGTTTAATTCAAGAAAGAAAAAGGTTTCTCATTCAAAATATAGCCCAGAATTAGGTACAACAAAATATTAAAGGTAACAGATTAAAAATAATAATAATAAAAAGGTGACATGGCATATTTGAGCACTGGCATATTTTAACATGGCATAGGCCGAGACTTCGCATATTTGACCAAGTGACTTCGATTTTGACTCAAAATATAGTCAAAAATCAGATACAACATTATTAAAGGTGACGACAATATGAAGTTGGTTTAGTGGTATCTGTATGACCTTCACACCTATATTACGAAGTTGTGGGTTCAAATCTCTCTGTAAGAACCCTAAATTATTATAATATTTTAATAAATAAATAAATAAATAACAATAATAAAGGTGACATGGTATATTTGAGCAAGTTGCATATTTTGAGATGGCATAGGGCCGGTTGGTATATTTGATCATGTGAGATCGATTTTGATTCATAATATACATATTTTGACATGGTATATGCCCCAAGTTGGCATATTTGACCAAAGTGAAATCAATTTTGACTTTTCAAGGTGCCATGTCTATAGCTGATTAGGTACAACAATTTTAAAGATTTATTTTTGTAACATATTAATGACTTTTTATTCATTTCTAATTCTTCTTTGTTTAATTCAAGAATGAACAGTAATTCCCATTCAAAATATTCGGTGACAGTTGCTGATTCATTTAAGACTGCAATTATTTTTCTAGTTTCCTTATTTGGATGTGGTTCCCGTTTTGTTCCCATGACCTAATTCTATTGAAAGTGTAGTCATCTTGTCTTGTCATCTCATGCACTTGAATTTAACTAAGCATATCTATATATCTACTACTTCATTGAATTCAAATTAGACTCTTTAAATAAGATATTTGTTAAAGTCAAACGAGTCACATCAGTGTATCTGGCTCCAACAGACTCTTCAATATTGAAGAGCAACTTCTTCCTCTTCAATTATTATTATATTATTTTTTATATCATATCATCATTAATATTTGATGTCTATATCTTTTTTATCTTTTTAATTAAATTCAATTAATATATAATAAGTTTTAATTTATAAATTTTATCTTTATAAATCTCATTTAGATCTTTAAAATGAGACTAATATTGAATATTTAATAATAACATATTAATAATTTGGAAGGCCATTCAAATTATTTTTATATCCATCTAAAGATAATACAAACATATTTTTAATTAGATTTTTTGGTGGGAAGGGGGGAATTTGAGTGCTTTCATTAAAATAATATAAACATATTTTTAATTGAAAAGTCTTTTGAAAAGTTTTTCTTTGGTAGGCATATAACTATGAACATACCTATATCATACTTATCCACCTCATCACTTTTTACCATGTAAGCATTATTTGACCAAATTGCATTGTTTTTTTGTTCCCCTTTGGCCGTCGGAAATAGTCGAAAAAGCGGTCAATTTTATTCTCAATTCCGATGGCACAAAAAGTGCCGTTGGAAATAGTCTTGTTCCATTTGAAAAGAAAAAAGGAATACACTATTTTCGACGTCACTTTTGGTGCCATCAGAAATAGTCTTGTTCCATTTGAAAAGAAAAGAAATGAATACACTATTTCCGACGGCCTAAATACCGTCGGAAATAATCTTTGTTCCATTTGAAAAGAGAAAAAACGAATACACATGAATTTCAAGGATTTATAGTGCCACATGCTGGGTGATGTGGCGGTGACGTGGCACGTGTCAGGGTGACATGGTACGTGGCACGTGACAAGTGACGTGACGACTATCAAGTCAAGTCATGCTATTTTTTTAATAATTCGACTATTTCCGACGGCAATAAGCCGTTAGAAATAGCAGTAAAGCTGTCGGAAATAAAAGTAATTTTGACCACTTTGAATCACTATTTTCGATGGTAATAAGCCGTTGGAAATAGCAGTAAAGCTGTCGGAAATACAAGTAATTTTGACCACCTTGAATCACTATTACTAATGGCATTTTCATTTTTTCTGACGGCCATGGCCGTCGGAAATGGCAGTATTTGTGACGGCTCGTCAGTGAATAGTTATTTCTGATAAATGTATTTGCGACTGCCTCCGACGGCTTTTTCCCGTCGGAAAAGCATATTTCCGATGGGAAATGGTCTTTTCCGACAGTATTTAGCCGTCAGAAAAGACCATATTTTTTAGTGAAAAAAAGTACCAAACGGGCTCTTATTTTATGCATAAGGTTGGGTGGGGTGTAACGTGAGTGCTAAAGGAAAAAAAAAATAGTGTTTTGGATGAATCTCTAATTAATGCTAATAATAATGTGCTTTACTTTTTTGCTCAAATATGGCTCTTGCATCACAATTCCACTTCCCTCCTATATTGCTTTTGTCTTACTTATATTGTCACTTATTGGTGATGCTACTGTTATCAACAGTTTAGCTTTCCTCGCACGTAATTAAGTCTCATACTCTCATAGTCATGCTTACCATCCAATGTAGCTCAATGGTAAACGGTGACCGATTGTTCAACCTGACAATCTCTTAAATTTGAATCACAGCACTCTATGTGGTATGTAATAAAAATATTTAAAAAAAAAAAAAAAAAGTCTCGTAATCATGTTAAGATTTTCATGGTATTATATTATATATGCTCTAATGCTCATAACATGATTGCAGGTGCTAACACACTTTACTTCTACACTTATCATCTTTATCACTGGTACTTCAGAGAGAGGAGCAAAGCAAGGGAGGTTTTCATGGAGACAGAGCAAGCAATATTCAAAAGTGAGCAAAAAAATCATGAAAACAGCAAAGCTATCAAGGTGGGACTTGTAATTCTAAACTTCATATTAATGTCAATTGGTCAAGTTGGGGGGCCTATACTTTCCAGGCTCTACTTCTTGCATGGAGGAAACAGAAGGTGGTTCAGCTCTTGGTTACTCACAGCCGGCTTCCCTATCTTGATCATCCCAATTGCTTTCTCTTATGCACGAGCTCGATCATCTACCGCGGCTGGAACAAGAAGACTACTTGTCACACCATGGCTTTTCATGGCCAGTGCATTCTTGGGATTTCTTCTTGGTGTTGATAGCTACCTCTACTCTTTCGGTTCATCATATCTTCCGATTTCGGTTTCTTCTCTTCTTGGTTCAACTCAGCTAGCCTTCACTGCGATATTTGCATTCGTCGTTGTCAAGCAGAAATTCACTCATTACTCGATCAACTCGGTGGTGTTGATGACCTTTGGATCAATAATTCTGGGGTTTAACATGGATGGAGATCGTCCAAGAGGGGAATCTAATGGAAAATATGTACTAGGTTTCTTCATGACTATCACTGCTGCTGCGCTCCATGGATTTATAATGCCAGCAGTGGAGTATACCAACTTGAAGGCCGGAAAGGCGGTCACATATGACCTTGTCATGCAAGTTCAGTTCTTGATATCCGTGTTTGCCACTCTCTTTTGCACAGTACCTATGATCATCAACGGAGACTTTCAGGTTTGTTATTTAGTCCTGTAATGTTTCAGGTTCGAGTTCCAGTAATATGTGTTTTAATTAACTGCTTATTGTGAACATATTAGGCTATATCAAGAGAAGCTGGAGATTATGAACTTGGAGCAACTAAGTACTACACTATAGTGGTGCTATCGGCAATAGCATTGCAGTTTCTGATAATAGGAAGTCTTGGGGTGATATTCTGCTCCACATCTCTCTTGGGAGGTCTTGTTTCATCTCTTCTGGTTCCACTTCAACAAGTCTTTGGAGTGATTTTCTTGCACGAGCGATTCAGTGGTGAAAAGGCCATGGCCTTGGCTATGTGTCTATGGGGATTTGCATCTTACCTCTACGGAGAATATAAGCGAAATTATAAGAAACCAGCAGCACAAAATGAATCAGGGAGCGAAGCAGTTTGAATTTGTATATATGAATCTTAATGTGAAGCTTCACGTATTAATTAAGTTTGATCCTATATTTCTTTATAAAAAAAATTATAAAAAAAAAGTTTGATCATATAGTTTGTTTACTTGTCGAGAATACTAACGAGAGAAAGGAGACCAAAGATTTTAAAAATTAAGTTAGGTGGACCTCATACAAAAATCAATAACTAATTTACTCATAAAAAGATAATTTGATTCTCATATCTCACCCTCCCTTTGTTAATTCCCTTCCGGTTGAATTTGATTATCTTCTATTTTCATTCTTAATTAAATCGGAATACAACAAAATTATTATAATGTTCCTCTATTGGTTATGCTAGTGCTAGTAAACATGCGCACTTATAAGACCATCTCTAATACATATGTCAATACCAATACGAAATTTAGTAAAAAAAATAGTAAAATGTTATATTTGATACATTATTTTAGCATTGTACTCCAATGTAAAATTCTATTTGATATGCTATTTTTTTATTTTTTTTTTATTATGTAAAATTATAAAAGTCAACAAATACAACTCATGCATTCAACATAGAATATTTTTTTAGAATTGTTTCAATCTCAATTTTTTCTACCAAATTTGTTAAATTTGTATTATTTAAAATTTAAAAAGGCAACATATACGGTTGCATTTATTGCGGTACCAAATTTGGCATAAGTTATACACTGTGCACAATGTATATAGTATATACTAAATTTGGCACAGCTTTTGGCATTGCATTGGAGCATGCTTTTTATACTTTGTGTTAAATTATAGCATTGGTATAATGATTTAACATTGCATTGAAGATGCTCTTAGTAAATTCCTACTTTAGGCCTTAAAATTATGGGGATTCTAAATTTAGTCAACTTTAATAATTTTATTGTTCTTATCAACTTTAGTAATGATATGGGCAAGCTTTTAAATTTTTTTTTTTATTTTGCTATGGTATGTTATTGTTTAGATAGAGGGAGAAGATTAGAAGTTATGGAGAGAATTGGAGGAGAGAAAAAGTTAGAAGTTAGAGATAGAAATTGAAGAAATTTTTCATTTCAATTTCCAAAAATTTCGCGTGTAAAATTTCAATGTATAATTAACTTGTAAAATTCCATTTATAACTAGCACTAAAATCTCATTTTTTGACATAGAAATTTACATGCCATCTCATGTGTAAAATTACATTTTGTAAATTTCAACATGTAAAATTCATCATGTAAAATACTAAAATTGTTGGAAATTGAAATATTCATAATGTAAAATTGTTGAAAATTGAAATCGAGTTTCATTCTTCACGAATGACTTTCTCTCTCTTCCCATTTTCTCTCTAACTTCTAACTTTCTATCAATATCTATTTTCTATCTCTCCATTTTCTATCATTTTTCAATATAAAACTCATCCATTAGCATTTTAGTGCACAAATTGACAAGAGCAATAAAATTATTGAGAGTGGATCAATAATTTAATCTTCCCTTTAATTTAATGACTATTTATACCTTTGATCCCTTACCTTGGTAGTTGGAAACTTCAAAATAAAGTTCCACTACTATGGTTCAAAGTCCAAGGATTTAAATCATCTTCTTACCTCATCTCATCTTGTTCCTAACATTTTTAAAGCATGTGATTGGTTGTAGAAATCAATCACATCTTAACCACACATTCATTGCAATGCTTATGTGTCATGAGATTAAGTGTGGTCAGGAAAAAGATAAGGTAAGGAAAGGATACAAATCCAAAGTTCAAACCCCGGTACGTATTATAAATGTACTATCATATTTTCCCATTAAATCGCAAAATATAGGAAGATCTCTCCCATATAGTTGGAGTTGTATTATAGGTCGTGCCATACCGTTCTTATGAAGCCTAATCTCGTAGGGGACCCCTGACCCATAATAATATCAGCCCGAAAAGTGGAAAAAGAATAAGTTATTAAAGAATTTTCGCCCTTAATAAAGCCCCTTTGATAATGTTTTACGTATGATATTAAAAGAAAAAAAAAAGGGGGGGATGGATGGCGAATGGTGACAAAGAAAGCAATAATAATTAAGGTGGTTGAGTATATATCCAAATATCATATTGAAACCTCGTAGTGATATTCGTTGCTGTCTTTAAATATTGTAATCCAATCATAAAAGACTTAAAGACCCCACCAGCCAAGTGGTTATGGCAACTTTTGACTGAAAGAGGCATTACCAGGACTATCACAACCTTAACTTATCAGGCAGATCAAAGCTGAACCTACAATTACAAATATGGCTTCAACCAGGGACGAAGCTTAGTGGGGATCCAGCCATCCAGGCCCCGGCTCATGAAAAAAATTTAAATGTTCAATGTCTCTTTCATGACTTTTTTTAATAAATTAGTTATTGTTATGAAATTGAGTTTCTCCACCATTATCTTTTATTTCCCCGACCCAAGCTTTTAATTCTCTCACTGCTACAATTTTAATTAATTAAATTTTTTTAAAACCAAATTAATTAATTAAACTTAATTCATTTATTATACAATTTTAAAAATAATAAAATATAAAATTAATTAGACTATATATTTGTTACTTTCCTTTTAATTTCTCTTTTCCATTAGGTTTCCTTTTCTAACTTTAAACTTTAATTTTTTTTTTCTTTCTCATAGTCATAATTTCAACAGACAACATATTGTTTTCATAATAACGACAACTCGATCGTTTATCTATCATTTTTGCCGACCGTGGCAAACACGTTAACACGCATCACTTTATATAAAGATGATATCATATCAGCAATAATCGTAAAGAGGTTTCAATTCCTAGAGTTTGTAACTATGTAGCTCATGCATTAGCAAGGTTTGCAGTGGGTTTAGTTGGAGCTCTGATTATTGTCCAGACTGGCTTGTGTTGTTGGCCATTAAGCACTTTTCTTCTTGTAATCTTTCTGTTGATTAATGAAAGTTGTCTGTTTAGTTTCAAAATAAATTTATCAAGTAATGCAAGGGATTCACCACATAGGTAAAAAGATAAAAGATAAAGAAAATTATGATGCTACTAATTACAAGAAAATTTAAGCTAGTGCCTAGTGATAAAACACCTTTCTTTGGCCATCATATGCTTTTTACATTTATCAGATTTATAGATAAAAAGTGACCTGGGGACAGATTACAGAAAAAGCAAACAATAATTCTGGATATAAGATTGCAAATTGGTTGTGGCAACTTTTGACTGAACGAGACTTGCATTACCACTTACCACTATATACCAGGATTCTCAAGCAGAAGCTGAACCTAAAAAATATGGCTTGAGCCAGAAACAGAGCTCAAACATGTGCTACTCAAATTAACCTGCTAACCTGGACCAGACAATCGCAGTTGCCGAATTTCGACTTTAGGATCTCTATAGCTCTACTCCTCGGTAAGAAGGATCAAATTTGTTATAACATTGAAGGCATGGATTTTTCCCAACATGACACCATTGGCTTTAACAAAATGCTATTATATTAACAATAAGTGATCCAGTACAAGTGATACACAAAGAGTTAAGCATATGCCAAATGGCGAAACTAGGATTATACACAGGCCATTTCTTAATCATTCACTAACAATATTTTGATGCTTCTAAGTGTGAAAACCACACCTCAGTCAATTCCAACTTGTTTTCACACTT
This sequence comes from Acer saccharum, assembly GCA_030490815.1. Lineage (NCBI taxonomy): Eukaryota > Viridiplantae > Streptophyta > Magnoliopsida > Sapindales > Sapindaceae > Acer > Acer saccharum. The sequence continues at coordinate 33,218,607 of CM059872.1, forward strand.
TGATCACAATGGACACACAAAATCACCACTGGTCTCGACGTCTTCAATATCCGCATCTAAGTCATCAAGATCCATGCTGCTTCCAAGCAAATTTCCCTCAACTCTTGAAGCCAAAACAGGTTTGCTGGCCTCTTGTATTATGGACATTACTTCTTCAAGGCTCTGGGATGGGTTATTTACGTCGTTGCTTTGCCAACTTCCTCCTTCCATCATTTCTACGGGCAGGTTTCTTAAGAACCACGGATGGTTTTTTATTTCTGAGATAGTTATTCTCTGCAAAGGAACAAGCAAAACAATGAGAAGAATTCTAATGTAAATGCGCATGTTCAATGTACATCTCAATTCCAAACATTGTCGATTTCACAATGCAAAACCTAAATAACCTTTTCAGTGTTTGCCATGAATATCTGAGATAGAAGATGTTTACACTCCACGGAAACACGGACATAATCTGGAAATGAGTAGTGAACGCTGAGTATTCGCTGCCATGAGCAACAAGGTATCATCAGAAAGTCAGAAACTCCAAAATAAACAAAGCATACCTCAAGAGAGCAAATGAACTGTTTATGTAATTACTAATTACTCACCCCAATCGTCTTTCTAAAATTTTTCGGATCAGCAGGATCTTCAAAAGGATATGCCCCTACTAGCATCACATATAACGTGACCCCACAAGACCAAACATCTGCAATCTGTAGTTCTTGAGGATTAGATGTAGAAACGTCTTTTCTAAATAAGGGGAAAAGAAAGAATACAGATTTTACCTTCCCATCATATTCCCTTTTAGACAGGACTTCAGGTGCAATGTATGCTGGGGTTCCTACGGTTGATTTTGGTTGAGAATGCAACACAGAAGACTGCAAAAATAAGGCAAAAAGAATTAGTAATTGAAGTTTCATCAACATAGGTGGCTTGCTGTAGTTCTTTAGTATCAGTAAATATAATGACCTTTGAGTACCCAAAATCACATATTTTGACTCGTGGTGTGGCGCTGCCATCTAACAGAGTATTTTCAAGCTTGAGATCTCTATGACAAATTTGCTGTAACACATGGATCTCTTTAAATCAGACACTACATATATTACAGAACAAAAGGTTACAATTTACAGAGAGAGGAGGGTAATAATTAGTACCATAGAATGGCAGTAACTGACTCCTGATATCAGTTGCTGGAAGAAAAACCTTGCCTGATGCAACCAAACAAGGTAAATATCTGAATTGAACTTTGGCTAATTTCTATACTACGATATTGTTTCGGGCAAATGCCACATAAAATGAAATTAGATTGATTATTTTGCAGCAAAACTGCACATTTAATGAAGGAAATATTTTCACATTAATTTTTCTCCTCATACTTCACCTCGTCCTCGCTAAATCTACCAGCATTGCATATCCTCTCAAACAATTCTCCTCCTGCAGCATATTCCATAACTATGGCTAGATGAGTAGGAGTCAGCAGGACCTGCAAGGAAAATGCCTCAAAAATCATATAAAGCAATCTCTTTCAATAACTTCCATGTACCCTTTAATAGCTATCCTACTATTCGAAACAAATCTAGTTTGAGATAAGCATGCAAGAATAGCAACGATTCCTACAAATTTCAGCTAGAGGTTGATAAGGTGTAAATTAGCTCTTCCCTGCCCCCAACACTTGAGAACAGATTCACAATTTAATTCTCCAACATTTACAATGATATTCATATAGGCTGGATTATCCAGCCAAGCTTGAAGGATAATCCTTAAATGATAATAAAACAACAAGTCAACCCATGTCTATATTTAATTGCATTTTTTTACTAGCTATCAAGGTTCACTTTGTTAACATATTTGAATATGCTTTCAAATTACTTGTGTAGAAATTTAACCGCATGAGGAACTGGAATTCATCAATGCCCTCAGTGGATCGTATAGTCATGTATTACTAGACCCCAAAAAAAAAAGTAAAAAAAAAAAAAAAAATGCAGCTTAAAACCCATCAAAAGGCTATAATTTCATAGACATTTAAATGCAAGGAACATAAAAAATATCTGAATTGAAATCAAACCTCTTTGAATGTAACAATATTGGGATGCTTCAATGACCTATGGTTCATGATTTCCCTTCGCACATGTTCATCAATCTGCAACAACAAAGAAAAACACTCCAATCAACCAATAAGTCAATAACAGAAGATCCAGATTGTTGTTAAAAGAAATTGATAAAGCAAAAACCTTTTGGCCTCTCTCAATGAACTTGACAGCAAGAAGTTCTTTAGTCCACTTGTCTACGACGAGCTTGGCCACCCCAAAATTCCCAGACCCAATATCTTTCACAATTTCATACCTCTCCATGGTTGATGCAATAGCAATACCCACCACAGTGCCTTTCGATTTTCAAAACTCAAGCTTGTACTGGTTTTGGCAGATAGATTGGTTGTTGTGACTTACAACTTACAAGTTACAATCGTCAGCCATCAAGGACATTTAAAGTCTCAGAAGGAGAAGAAAAGTAGCATTTGACTGCAGTTACAACCCAGGAAAGACGGAAAGGCAAGGGAAGACAAAGATTTGACACGTGTAAAGATTTGTGGAGAGATTTTTAAAGAATTTTTAGATAAACAAACTGTAGAAACTTCTTCTCATGTTACCTAAACAAGCCATATTTGGTTAAAGCTGACTGCGATTCATGGAGCTGCCACTTGTGACTTTCACTCAGTAGATTTGTCATTTGTCTATTTCGTCTAGGCATAAATAGTCCCCCAAATTGATAGTGATTTTTAGGAAGATAACTGGATTAATAATTTGAGTGGTGATATTGGTGATCTCTGTCGATTTATTTATACTCCATATTTTAAAATTTTGATATTAATTTTTTAATTTATTTTCAGAAATGTCATTTTACTTCTTTTGTAAAATTAATACACCTTATTTCCTTTTTTATAAAGGTAAAAATAAAATACACTCAATCTTTGATCTCTCTATACAGTTTCTTTTTTATTTTGGAACAATTTTCACCTCCATTGTATGACTTGTTTTATATTCTAACCATCCTTCTTGGATCCGATTTTATTTTTTTTTGTTTCTGTAGTTGATTTGATTGTTGATGGTAAATTGGGAGTGTGCTATTAATCATGTTTTTTTATTTTTTAAGTGACTGGGTTAGAGTTTTTATGTGGTTTCATTTCGTTAGAGATTAGGTTTTCTTGATTGCGATTCTTAGTGCAATTTTTTTGTTTTGGTTTTTGGTGTGTGTAGTGCCGTTTTCATCTTGTTGTAGATGTTTGATATCATTTTCAGACTATTCTTCTTCTCGGACAATTTTTCTAGATTTTTTATATTTGTTCTCATATTCTTCCATAATATTTTGTATGTGTGTAATAAGCAAATTTTATGGTTGAAGAGTTAAGAACAAAAAATCATGGAAATAAATGACCGATGAACTGAACGTATTATTTTATTTTATTTTATTTTATTTTATAAAAGGAAAGTAGGGTTTTATTAGATTTACTTTGCAGAATATTTTAAAAAAAAAAAAAAAAAATTACACACCTCTTAAAGTAATTTTGATAAAGGAAAAAAAGAGTGTTAATAATTTTTAAAATGGAACATAAATAGATCAGTAGAAGGGTGCCAATAACACCACTTTAATAATTTGAATTTAAATAGCACATTAGTTTTCTACCATTAGGTTTTTTTTTTTTTTTCTTTAAAAAACCTCCAGTGATGGAGGATCAATGGAGGTCGATGAAGAAGATGAATTTTTATTTTTGGAAAATTTTGTATTTTTCCTGGTAAATCTCGAAATTTGTAAGAATATTCGATAAGTCTCAGAAATTATAAAATAATTCTGAGAAATACAAAATAAATCTCATAAATATCCAAATAAGTCTCGTAAATATAAAATAAGTTTTCTTTTTTTAAAAAAAAAAAAACATGAGACTTATTTTGTAAATATATTTTAAGGGTATTTTTGTTAGATTCATATTTTAGATGTTATTAAAATTTAAGTTATTAAATTGATGATAACAGTAAAAGCAGAGGAATAAAGAACGTTGTAAATTTTTAAATCATTTTTTTTTGTTGTTTATAAAACAACCAATTATGAGCATATCATTTGACATGAAACGACAATAAAGAAATCATGTGATGTATTTGATGAGATCATGTAAAAAGTGTTTTAGGTACAGTTGTATGCATAATAATGCAGAGTAGAATTAAAATAAGGTCCAACCAAGATATACAATGACCTGCCGACAGACATGAGTAAGACATTTTAGCTATGGACATATTACTTCAATTCGACACCTCTTCAATCTTCATTAAGGGCTCGTTTGGTACGATGTATTGTATTGTATTGTACTAGATTAGATTGGATTTGATAGTATTGTATTGGACTGTATTATTATTATACAATTCTGTGTTTGGTTGGATTGGAATATATTATTCTTATATAATCCTATGTTTAGTAATATTTTGTATTAGACTATATTAAATTATAAATAGTTTGAATATGATTTTTTGTTCATGAATATTTTATTAAATAAAAAATTGATGTATTTCTAGAATAAAAAATATTATTATAAAATATATATTTGTTGTATTATACTTTTAAAAATAATAATCAATGTATTATGTAATAAAGTCAATGGCCTCTTGCCAATGTGGTGTGACTCTCCAATGGGAGACTCCATCACCACGGTTTAATGCCCGGTATGTATGTATATATATACTCATTCTTTGTCCCTCCTCTTGTGTGGGTGCCCTCTCTCCATTTGTGGGAGTAGTAGTCCGGACTATGCTAGTAGAGTCCAATTCTCGCAAGGTAAACAAAAGAAGAGAAATCTGAAGAAAATGGGGAGATGAGTTGGACCAATTGTCAGAGCCTAGAGTTAATACACCATAAACCCACCTCCACCCACTGTATTATATAGTGCGGTTCCCACTACATTAATACAATACATGAATACAGCCAAACACTCCTCTTGTATTCTTTAATACATTTTAACTCCTTAATACAACACTATACATACAAACAAACATGCCCTGATTGCTTAATCAGCAGGAACCGGAGCCCAAGCTCGGCTAGGCTAGCATTTGCCATCATTATAATTAAATTTCTATACATTTTCAATCGGACCAATTTCAATGTTCGTTCAATAGATTATGAGCCAACTAATTTAGTATTTTGGTAAATAACTCCTAAGTTAACAACTAAAATCCTATCAATGACAAAAAAAATTCATAAAAATACTCGATCTAAACAGGTATTGTCAAAAAAATAAAAATAAATAAATGGGTAAGTAGGCCCAATTCCAATATTAGTCCAATTTGTCCGATTTCAATAAGCAAATTACCGAATTATCATTCATTTATTCGTTTTATATATAAATTGAGTTTTATTATCAACTTTATTGATGTTTCTATCAAACGTCATTATGATAAGATTTTAGTAATGATAACTTCGGAAGAACTTGTGACTCATAAAAGGAATTATCAAATTCATACTTTATAACAAGATGGCGAGCTAGACTTATTCGTTAGAGTTTACATTTTACGGGGTTTTATTGATTTTTCAGTCCAATTCTTAGGATTCAATTAGTTTAATTTAATTCTAAAAGATTTGGAATTAAATGTATAAGAAAAGAAATATCTGCCAACATTGATTAATACAAATATTTCCCAAGTAATTTGTACATAATCAACCTTTCATATATCCTTATTTTTACATTGTATTTATGTACACATCTCATGTGTCATGTGTGTTGAAGATGAAGCTGCACATTACAGGCTATTACAAACCCAATTCAGCATTTCTAGAATTGCTGCCTAAAAAAGGTCGGGCTTGCGAGTGATGTTTCAAAAGCATTTTCCTCTTCAAGTCCATACATACATACCTCAACCGGGGGCCCAAGGTATGGTGCTCCTTTAACAACTAGGTCTTCTGGCAGATTCTTTTCTTCCAGCATTGCGTACCCTTATCAACCAAAACATACAACAACCATATTAATAACATCCATAGTTTGATTTCTATTAGACTACTTAAATACTATCATCGGGAACTTTTCTATCGGTGTAAGCTTTTTGGTTTAGTGTAGAGGCGAAGCCAGTTCCAAGAAACTGGGGGCAATTTGAAAAACTATTAGAACTTTAATAGAAATATGTAAATAACAAAAGAAATTAAGGGAAATTTTAAATAAACTTTTGTAACATAACATGGCTTCGCCACTAGTGGTTACTAACATGATATCGAAGTCTTGTTATACCATCATCATTCATCATTGTTGGAAATTAGTTAATTACCGGGAAGAGAGGGAATGGGGAAGTCTGAGAAATAAGTGGAAGGCCTTCCAAGGTGTTGAGAGTATGGTGGAGAGAGCACATCCAAAATGGCACAGGGAGTCAATGCAGTGAAACTATGAATGTTTCCACCACTTCTTGGAAACAAGATTGAAGTTTCGCATGGTGCATTCAATATACCATCCGTCACCGTGCTTGCTACTCCACCTGAACTCATCAAAACCAAATTAATTTAATTATTTAATTACCAAAATAACTAGTTTAATTAAACAAATACCTCACATTCAAGATTGACAATATATATACGTTAATCAATATCAATAATCCTTACTTATAATTCCGCAGCTGGATTTCTCAACCTTGAGCCAATCGTAGGCTTTCACATAGAGAGAACCGTAGAGTAGTTTACTAAGTACTGTCATTCCTGGGTGATCATGAAGAGGAAATATCGCCCCTGCTGGGAAGCAAAACACACCCATCTGCTTATAAATACAAAATTAACAATCTTATTAACTCATTTTGTACGTAATTACACATTATCTAAATTATATACGTGAATCTCTCAAACATGTTTATACTTACCGAGAATTTGTCACACTCGTGAATATGAATGTAAGTTATATTAGAGACCTCATGCCCGCAGATTAATCCCTGTGGAGTTCCATGCAAGCTAAACTCATCGATGCCAACATCAACAGCTTCAAATATGTCTGCATTTATTATGATCATTTCAAGTTATATTAACTAATAATCTGGAAAAGAAAAAAAAGAAAAAAACATATATAAGAAAGCCTGGTAGATCTGTAGTACCTAAGATGTTTTTGAGCCATTGGATTTGTTGGAAACAAGGAAGCTCCTTTTGAGAAAAGATAGCATTACACGCATCATAAAGCACTTGTATTTTGGTTCTCTCCTCCATCAAATACAAATTTTCCATTGATTATTCCTTCTTGTAGAGTAGTGATTTATCATAATTCATCAACACTAACAAAATGATCGCCATCTATATATTTAGAGCTGACTTGTAAAAACCAGGGGGCTTAATTCTCCAGACTTTTTAGGTTACAATGGGCTTGTTTAGTATTTCCTATTGGACTTTTTGTTCACTTCGGGAGAAACAATATGTGCACACAAGAAACTGTCCGGTGTAACAAAAAGTCATCTCCGTGGCATCAGCATATTAGATTTTTTTTTTTTTTTTTTTTTTAACCGTTGCTAGTTGAGAAGAATTCAAGACTATATTGAAGGTTACTCAATAGGATTCTATAAAATGTAAAAACAATCATTCAGGGTTCAGACTTTATTGAATTGTCGAAATAATAGAGTAGGACAAATGTTAATTCATTTCAATAATTTTTTTATTTTATTTTTTGTATCGAGGATCCTGGACTTCGTCCAGATACCCATCCGCCTGTCCTCCCCAACTGCGTGACACACCTATAGCCAACTTGTTGGTTTTAACGGTCTATTTGTTGGATGTTATGGAGTAGGACAGATAGGAAACATCGGTCCACACCCTCGGCCACACAACGATACAAACGGGTAAATCAAAACTCACCTTCGCCTGGATAGGATTCAAACTGCTGATGTGAGAGTTACCCATGCCCAAAGCCCGTCCTTTTACCAGCTGAGCTAACGCTCCCAAGCCTTGGACCACCATGGTGGTTCCATTTCAATAATTCAATTATGAGCTAATCTAGATATTTTAATTGCGGTTTGACTACAAATAGTTTGGTGAGGGAAAGTTAGATCGAATCGAGTCCTGAAACCAACAGGGTTGATTTCACATTGATGATGATTTAGTTTTATAATATATATTTTGTTCCTTACAGATTGTTCCCCACCACCGTTCATCTCGAGATTCAGATTCTTGTGTCAAATTATATTTTTTCAAATAAAAATATTTTTAAAAAGATGAAAGGACGAAAAATATCGTTTCAACTGTTAACTTTGACCGTATTCATATTTGACTAACATCGTGGTTAATCATAGTTAGTTTTAGAAAATTAATTGTGTTTATAAATAAGCAAACCTAAGATAGGTTATGTGTAAGAGCATCTCCAATGCAAATATGCATTTTTGAGTTTCTAAATAGTGCCACATCAGCATTTCTATTTATTATGGGCCCACTTTTATTTTATTTTTAGAGAAATACATATTCACATCTCCAATGCAATTATTTCAAGTCAAATATGCATCCATTTTATATCCAATCATAATAAAACAATTATTACACTCTCTCTCCTCTTTTATTTTACAATTAAATGAGGTTTAATCTTATTGGTGGAAAGAGTTGAAAGCTTTCATTTTATTGGTGGAAAAAGTTAGAAATCCTAGTCAGCATTTCTAAGAGAGTTTCTAGAATTAGAAACCCAACTCCATATTCTCTAACTTTTTTTGGGCCACATCATCTCTATATTCAACTTAGATAATAGCATTGGAGAGAGTTTTTCTAACTTTTTAAATATCTATCCTATGTGGCATTCTATTTTCTCCAAATGCATAATTGCATTAGAGATGCTCTAATTACTTATATATTTATAATAGCACAACTAAAGAGTAAAAAGTAGAGACACGGCCAATGGCCTCTTGCCAATGTGGTGTGACTCTCCAATGGGAGACTCCACCACCACGGTTCAACACCCGGCATGTGTATATATATATATATACAATTTCATTCATTGTCCCACCTCATGTGTGGGTGTCCTCTCCCCCTTGTGGGAATAGTTGTCCGGGCTGTGTTAGTAGAGTCAAATTATCGTAGGGTCCCGGCAGTTGTTGTAATTAAAAAAAAAAAAAAAAAAAAAAAAAAAAAACAGAAAAGAAAAGAAAGTAATAGAGACACGGAGATAGGTCCTGCAACCATATCGATCAATTGCAGAAGAATTATGGATATTTATGTTAATGTACTTAGTTTGGTGGCGCAGATGGAGCCATGAAATGAGCCAAAAGTTTTTGGTTGAATCAGTCCAATTTGTACACGAGGAAAACATAATTAATTAAGAACCCGTGTTTTTTAAAAAAGAAAATTTTGCCAGGCTGTATACTGCAAACAGAACTTCTATTTTATTGATATTATCCCTTAATGACTCAGTCTGCAATTGTGGACAAATAATTCCAGGCTATGTATTTTTATTTTTATATACCACTTGCTACAACCACTATTTAAACTTGAAATATTGTTAGACTGAATGAGTGGTCTTACCATCAAATCATATGAGTGATGTTGTATTCCAAGCCGTGTATGTGTATTGGAGTTGTAATTTAACCAAAACCAAAATCGAATAAACAAAATTTACTCGAATTTAACAAATCATTGATTTCTCAATTTGCTTGAAGATATTGAGAATTATATAACGTGTACTCTATAATTAAGTTTTTTAGGTAACTTAATTTCACCATCTCTCGTCTCATTGATGATTTCAATTCCAATGAACTTGATTTTTTTTCTATTTTTATTCTTGATTCGTAAAAATGTCATTTGAATTTTGATTCAAAGATTCTTGTTTTGTTTATGTCAATTTTTTAGCCAAGTTTACTGAAATTATACCGCATTGACTTTTGAGTAATTTTTTTTTTTTTTTTTAAATACCACCCGCAGTGACTCGAACTTACAATACAATGATACTGAGTAATGTTTATTTAATAAACATTTGAGTGTACGAAAGGCTTAAAGCCTTTGCCCTTTGAGAAATTTATTAATGATATAATCAATAATTGTTTTATAACATGTTGACACTACTCTTCGTTGGATGAATCACGTCCACTGAACATTCAAAAAGTGCAAGTGAGCCGAAAACCTAATGGCCATTGTTAAATAAACTAACAATATTTCAACCCATACAATAATGCAGTAGTGCTATTCGTAGTCTTGATCATAAGATTTTTTTTTAATTTTTTTTTTCATACCACCTGTGTTGCAGCGATTCGAATCTGAGATATTATTAGACTGAATAAACGTCTTTTACTACTAAATCAAAGAGAAGCAAGACTCTCATAATTATACCATTGAGATTATGGGTTCGAACCGTATCTGACTATCACCGTGCAAAGTTAATTGAAAAAAAATAGAAAAAAATAAAAATAAATAAAAAAGAAGGTGAAAAACCATAATGTAGGCTGTTTGCTGGTGGAAGCCCAACAAGTCCTTAAAAAGTAGACCTAACCTAAAAGAGCCCATTTAGTTTTCAAAATTCAAATTTAAATAAAAGGCAACCTTTTTTAAAAAAAAAAAAATTCAAAATCAAAATACCCGTGTATGCCAGCTTGCTTTTTTAGTCCTTTTACCTGGCCATCGCTCTCCGAAATCGAACGGCCCAAATCACATCTCGAGAATTTCTCTCTCCAAAATCGAATGGCCCAAATCACATCTCAAAAATTCTCTCTCCTCTCGAACGCAATCATCGCCTCCAACTCCCCCCACAATTAATCCCCCACCCTTCTCTCTCTCTTTTTTTTTGCCCATTTCAAAACAAACTATCTTTTTCTCTCCTTCTCAGATCTATAAACCTCCCTGTACGGACATCAACACCAACGCAAAACGACAATGGCAGCAGCAGCAACAACACCAACGGCTCGCGAAGAGAGCGTTTACATGGCTAAGCTCGCCGAGCAAGCCGAACGCTACGAAGAGATGGTCGACTACATGGAGAAAGTCTCCGCCTCCGTCGATAAGACCGAGGAGATGAGCGTCGAGGAGAGAAACCTTCTCTCCGTCGCTTATAAGAACGTCATCGGCGCTCGCCGTGCCTCCTGGCGCATCATATCCTCCATCGAGCAAAAGGAGGAGAGCCGCGGCAACGAAGATCACGTCGCTATGATCCGTGACTACCGGTCAAAGATCGAGACCGAACTGTCCTCGATCTGCGACGGGATCTTGAAGCTGCTTGATTCGCGGCTGATTCCGGCGGCTTCAGCCGGCGATTCCAAGGTTTTCTATTTAAAAATGAAAGGTGATTATCACAGGTACTTGGCTGAGTTCAAAACTGGAGCCGAGAGGAAGGAAGCCGCCGAGAGTACCCTTACTGCCTACAAAGCCGCTCAGGTGACGATCTCTTTCATTAATTTATATTTTCTCATGTTTTTATCGTTGATTTCTTCGATTTACTGTTTTTTATTATTTTCATTGTGGTTTGTTTTGCTTTTGCCCGTATTTTGATTATTCGCATAATTTTCTCTTTTTGTTGATTTCCACTATATTATTTAATTGTGTACATTGATTTCGTGTATTTGTGTTTTATATTTTATATTTTATAACAATCATAACTTAATTACAGTTTAGGTTAATCGGATTATATGTATTTGATAATGGTAGAAGAAAATCAAATGTTTTTTTTTTTTTTTTTGGTTGCAGGATATTGCCAACGCGGAACTGGCTCCTACTCATCCAATCCGTCTAGGGCTGGCTTTGAATTTCTCTGTATTTTACTATGAGATTCTCAATTCTCCTGATCGCGCTTGCAATCTTGCCAAACAGGTAAGGAAATCTGAATTAAGCACTGTGTGCATTCATGTTGTGCATTGATTCTGTTGAAGGCTTCATTTGGGATGACATAAAGTGACAATGTGTACGAAACTTGTATTTGTTGGATTGTGCACCTTATGCTGTTAAAACTTCAAAAATAAAATATTTGAAAGTTAATGAAATGGCATATAGATGTATGAATTGGTTTGGTGATGCGGTTTGTGGTTACACTACTGAGCAGGCTTTTGATGAGGCAATTGCCGAGTTGGATACCCTTGGAGAGGAATCATACAAGGATAGCACTTTGATCATGCAACTTCTTCGTGACAACCTCACGCTTTGGACCTCCGATATGCAGGTCTTATATTTGATCCCTTTTTTGTCATTTAGCTTTTTGTGTTTTCAAATCGTCTTTGATGCTGATGATATTGAACAATTTCTGGTTTTGGATTAGGATGATGGAGCAGACGAGATTAAAGAAGCAGCACCCAAGGCTGAAAATGAACAGCAGTGAGGGTTTTTTTTTTTTTTTTTTTTCTTTTTTCTTTTTAAATATTTGGATTGAACTTCTCTTATGTGTTTTTTGTGGGAGAAGATTGCATGTTGTTAGTTTTCACTTGTCTTGGATTTTTAGGCATTCTTGTCTTGATTATCAAATCATGGATGTACTAAATTTTTTTTTTTTTCTTTTTTTTTTTGGGTTAATTTTGTGTTTCCGAATGCTCTTATTTACGTGAAGATATTAAATGTTATATCTACGTTGGGCATGTCAAATCTTATTTGGTGTTATTATTAGTTGATGATACGAATCTGCTTTCGGTGTTGTGGTGGTCCTCGTGGGCTTGTGTGATGCTGCCAATTTTATTGACAAATCCTTGTAAATGGTTGATGAATTGCTTTATTTGGCTAACTGTAATCCTGGATTTAAAACCAATTGGCTGGTGAAGAACTCGCCTCTACTAAGCATTGTGGGGCCTTACGGATTTTGCTGTTTGCATTATTCTTCTTTTTGACAGCCGATTAGGACGTGAATGAATGATGTGTGTTGATCGACTCTTTTTGGGAAAACTATAACCCTAATTACATCATATCTTTTCTTTTGAAATGACAGGATTATTGGTTAAAGTGAGAATTTCCTTGTGTATTTAGTAGGTGATCTTAACGTGGATCTTAAGCAAATGGTAACACGACTCTAATTGGTAGTACGTAATCTTCCTGAAAGGTAAACAATGAGGTTCCTTTGAATTTTCAAATTATGGAAAGTTATGCAATGAATATGATTTGTTCAATTAAATTTTGGGGTTTATACATCTTTAAGAAAAAAGTAGCATGCGTCTTAAGGGTATTGATGTGACTTTGAAAAGGTATATAGTAATATGATTTGCTTAATTTAATTTTGATGAATCCATCCTTAAAAAGGGGACATGTTAACAAAATTAATACAATACCTGTATTCAATTTTTCGATAGGTAACATATATATTAAAACTTAAAAGACGTGGTAATACAACCTTAAGTAAACAATTTTGAACTACAAGTACTGACTGGCTTACCCATGAGTCATGAGTCGTGTGTTTGTAAAATTGAATTATTGATGAATGATTGGTGAAGAAGAAGATGTCGTTATCAGTTAGTATTCGGCCAACTGTATCCAACCTCCGGTTTACACCAATGAGAAAAGGTCCTTTGATGTGTTATCTGCCCACTAATATAACACATTGGAATGATCAATCATATATAAGTATATAACATAATATTATTGATATTTATTTCGATCTTAAAAAGTTTATCTGTTGCTTGAGATTGTACTACTTGTGCCCATTATTATGAATAATATGAAATGAATAAATTTGAATACATACTTTAAAACTAATCAAATAACATAATTTGATCCAATCTGGTTAGTCCATTCGTTTGCTTGTTTAGTCAATTTTTAATTAAATATTAACTTCAAAAATTCAGTGCGTGAGTGATGAGTCTGACCCCATTCTTTGCTACATTATTGTCACTGCATTAAATATATAATTTATTGTTCGAGTTCTTCGTCAATTTTTGTCCATTTGTTATTAATATATTTTTTTTTAGTAACAACTCAAAACAGATAAACCAGAAGTTAAAAAATCTGGGGTAGCATCCCATTCTCCATCTTGGAGATAGCAACATCAACATTAGTAGACTTCCTTGCACAAGGCCCAAATATCTTCTACCACAAAAACGACATCACCATTAGTGGACTTCGCATTGTTCACCCCAACCATCAGTATTTTTGGTTACCAATAGGCGATAACATCCACTCTTTCCCTTTAAATGGGTTCGAGTTCCACATTTACCCATTAAATCCCAAAGTGTGGAAAGAAGACCCTCCCCAAAATTGGGAGTTGCATTCTAACTCAAACCGGTAACGGTGGATCTCATCATGCCCCCACATTTGTGTATTAGTATCATAATATGGTCAAAATCTATTCATAAACTACAGTATGAGTACACCAAGTCAACCATGAGTTCAATTCTGCCACTGGTTATTGTAAAGAAGAATCATTTCACATTTCACACCAGTGAAGATCCCGTTACCTTTTAGCCCCCGCAACAGAATTCAAGTTCAAACCTTACAAAGGACTAAACGTGACTTGAAAATAACAAAATGCATTTGGTAATCTCACAAAGTTTTTAGGTACTCTGCATTTATCTTTGACTGCGGTCAAAAAGGTGCATACCTTGCATCAAGAAGGCTGCTCACTAGTCACTATCACTAACACGTATTCAATAGCTGTAAAGTTGCTTATATTTTACTCGATACCGACCTCTTACTGCACAATTCTATCAGATAAGAATCCTATGGAATGGAGCCTTCGAATTGGAAATCATCAGCTGATTCTCTTACACTTCCAAAACAATTTGCATTTAAAGAGTACCGTATAGGAGTAGCGGTACATTATACAATATGGTTTTCCACTTCAAAATCTATATGGTTTTAATTAAGCTTGCTATCTCACCATACAACCTAAGCTCCATGATTTCTAAAAGGGATGAAAGTTCCGGTGATGTAAGAATCATTATTTGTATCATCCAGAAAGTTCTATCACACACTAGTATTCTCCGTAGAAAGATATGAATATCCGAAACTAACGGTATCAATAAAAGCCTAAAAAAGGTATACGGAAATCTACCGGATTCTTATTCTTATTCTTATTCCTAGAATTTTAAAGGCATGGATATGACTTGATTGTGGACTTCAAATAGCATAAGCATTTGAATCAAAAAACAAATCATTATATTCAAAGCAAAAAGTCTCAGCTTAAAATGAAAATTCCTGTGACTTTTAGACTCCATAATGCCCTGCCAACAAGGATATCCTTTAAACGACTTTTTCAAACCTTATCAGCCTAACCCTTCAAATTTAAGCTAAATCAGACTTTTTTCCATAAACAATCATATTCTAACATCTTAAAGAAATCCACCAGTGAAATCAACAGCCCACTCTATACTACCCGGTATCAATCAAGCACACGGTACCCAATTCGGTTTACAACTAGATACAGAATTGCCACAAATCACATTCTAAATTAATTTGTACATTGACCAGATGCCTAAAATCATGAATAAGTCAACTGTTCACATTCACCACAATAGAATGTTTTGACGATTTCAGAATAAAAGCAACCCAATCATTTTAGCCCTAAAAATCTACAACAAAAACAGAACTTGCAATACTAAATATACTAATTGTTTCCAATGTAATATAAAAATATTCTTGCACAAAACAAAAATTATCCACAGAGCCAATACAACATAAGAAGAACATCCAACTATAATTTATATCAAATATCCAACAAATGCAAGGAGCAAGTTTTAGTATTTTCTGTGTTTTTTTTTTTTTTTTTTTCACATATACCTCTAATTTGATAACAAAATTTACAAAACAACCCTAACTAACCAGTGCTAGATTTTGTTTTTGGTAAATAATCCAACAACTGGTATGGTAATTAAATATCTAAAATACCCTACTCCCATAATAATAATAATAATAAAAGATTTACAAAAAAAAAAAAAAAAAAAAAAAAAAGACAAAAAAAAAAAAAAAAAAAACAGAACAAAACGAATAAAACCAAAAACCTCTAAAAAAACGACACCGTTGATGTAATTTTACCTCAGAGACCTCTCCATCTAGGGCTTGGAACAGGCACTGTCGGTGAAAGCGGGAAATTTAACTGACCAGACGACGGCGAAAACAGATTCGGAGAAAGTAAAGGGTACGATGACCGCGGCGAATTCAGGCAGCCGAACGGCAGCGGTGAAGAAGGTAGTTGAAACTGCTGCTGTTGTGGTTGCGACGCCGGCGGCGGAATCATTTCCTGTTGCTGAGACGAAGCGTTGAAGTTGTTCCATCGAGGCGAGGCCAACGGAGCCAGCGGAGAGAATCCCGAGAATTGCGGCTTGGAGTTCGGATCGGCTGTGGAGACGGAGTTTTGGAGGTATCGCATGTATGCCGACACCGGAGACTCGGCCGCCGCGTGTACGGACGGAAATGGAGGCAGAGGCGATAGAGGTGCCGTCGGACGTTGGATGAAGCCACTGCTACTGCCGTTGCTGTTAGTGGTGGTGGTAGCGGTGGTGTTAGGAGGTGGAAGAGGGGGGTTGGCGCAGGATAGCATGGAAGGTGGACGACTGCTAAGGTGAGCGAGGGGTGGAGGACGGATACGCTGGAGACGAGAGCTTTGAGGTTTTGGTTGATGTATAGGTGGAGGAGTTGAAAACCTTTCATGAGCCGGTGACCCGGTCAACTTCTGAACCACATCTCTAAAATCATTTTTGTTGATGTTATAAACCGGAGGCTGATGCTGCTGCTGCGGCGGCGGAGGCGGCGGTGGCTGAGTCTGAGGCTGAGGCTGCTGTAGATTCTGCTGGGAAGATTGAAGCGGCTGATTAGGATTCTGATGATCAAAGGTGGTGGTGGGTTTCTTGAGCAGAGGAGGAGCAGTGGTGGCGGCGGTGGTGGGTTGTTTAGAGATCTTGTGAGAGAGCTTGTTGAGATGCTTTAGGTAGTGATCTCTATTACTAGTGGTTGTTGCTGATGATGATGATGTTGCGGTGTTGGATTCACCAGAAGAATGACAGCTTTTATCCATCACAATGCAAAAAAAAAAAAAAAAAAAAAAATCACAGTCACTCTCTATGTCTGTGCTCTGTTTGTGTCTGCAGCAGTAGATCTAATGATCTCCTCTGTGTGTTGTGTCTGCGTGGTGGGGATTTTTCCTTCAAACTTATGGTCGATTTAAAGGGTCGGCGAGTAGGGACACTAAACTACTATCACACAGATCGAGAGAAGAACACTGTGCTACTACGCTATCAAATTTTTATGATTTTTGAGTTTAAAAGTATAAAAAAAAAAAAAAAAAAGAATATGTGTGGTGCTTTTGATTAAAAGAAGAGAGACATGACCCGCAAAAGAAGGCATGTAGCTCGCTAAGCTTATCAACTCCATTGCTTGCTTTTTTTTTTTTTTTTTTTTTTGTCTTTTTTCATCAACTTCGTGTCACGCCACGACTTCCATTCAACTTACTGAGTCATCTCTTGACTACTACGGTCTACAGTACTACAACACAGTAATAATAATTAAATGTTTGTGATTTTTTTTTAGAATAATGTTTAGGTACTGATCCCACTAATAAAAGTATAGCACGTGGCCTAATTTATGAGAAAATGTCACGTACTACACTCCCATTAATGGGGTACCGACCAAACATTATTATTATTTTTTAATAGAATTGAATTGAAAAGTAAATGAGGTAATAAATGGTAGGTACTGTAGTTTTTTTTGGGATTATCCAAAGTGGTCAAATAGCCGTTTCCAGGTAAAATGGTGAGTTAATATATCTATTTTCATCTACTCATAATCTGCTTTAAATTAATTAAACGCGACATTTAAAGGCTGCCAAACAAATCCTCCCTATAATCTTCTCCTTTATCTGCTTTTTTCTTTTTTCTCTTTCTTGTTTCTCTGCACCCAAACAAATCAATCACTCCTCACAATTTGTGTTGAGTTGAGGAGAAACACATATTCTGTATCTCCTGCTCCACTTACAAACAACAAAATTTAAAATATTTTATAAATTCATATTTAACAATAATTAAGATTCAATGTCCAGTATTCACATCCACATTGTTACAACTTACAAAGAGGAATGTATGAGGTTTTGCTGTAAAATGAGTATAAAGTAAATTACCAATCAGGGAAAAATGGATGATACTACAGTGAGTAGGAAGCGAGTGAAAATTTTTATGGGAAAGTCAGGGAAACTATTTGAGTCAAAGTTTTGGTAAAAGGCTGCAGTTGATGGGGGATATTAACGTCACCACAAATCAATTTGTACGAAAAGGGTGACAAAGCAATTATCATGCGGCCACTTTTAAAATACAATGCAAAAACATGCTATAAATAATTCTCGACTTTTCTTTTTCATTTCTCTTTGATCAAATCAAAGGAAGCTATGATATTGCAAGTCCCGGGGTTCTTTTACTATAATGCTGCAACAGTCACTCAACAACAGTCTTTCTTCTATCACATTTTGAATTTTTCCTCCTTGATTTTCACAAGCACCAAGAAGTTGTTTTTTTTTTTTTTTTTTTTTAAGTAAATGTAAAAAGAGCATGTGTCCAATCACTTCACTGCAAGTATATATGTGTGATTAATAATTTTTATATTTTAAGATGTTACTTCTTTTTGGATAATACTTGGTTCGGCAACCAAAATACTGACCTAGTAATGTGGTTCAATTAAACCGTAATACATGTCCTTTTTTCTTTCACTCATTCTAACTCTTTCTACCAATAAGATTAAACCCCATTTAATTGTAAAATAAAAGAAGAGAAAGAGTGTAATAATTGTTTATTATGATTGGACATAAAATTGATGTATATTTAACTTTAGATAATTGCATTGGAGATGTAAATATGCATTTCTCTAAAAATTTTTTTTTCAAAAGTGGCCCCATAATAAATAGAAATACTAATGTGGCACTATTTAGAAACTCAAAAATGCATATTTACATTGGAGATGCTCTTATGCTTTTTTATTTTATTTAATATATATCACTTGCAATATTAAAAAAACAAATTACATTCCAATCTGAAATTTGAATTCGTATTTGCGGATTAAAAATTCGGATTTGGATGAAAATCGTATTTTTTTTTTCTTGATTAAAATCGGATTTTTTTTCTGGATCGAACTTGGATTTTTTGGATCAAATTTCGGACTTTATTAAAAATATTTTTTTTTAAAAAAAAAAACATTTTTTTCTATTATTCACAGTACAAAACAATGTAAAAAAAAAAAAAAAAGAAGTAATGTAAATGTGCTTTTGTAATTTTGTTTATTTAAAATTCACTTTTTTAAGTTTTTATAATTTATTTCGGATTAGATATTTTGAATCCAATTTCGGACTAGATTCTAATTTGGATTCGGAAAAAAATTGAATTCGAATTTATCCGATTCGCACAATATTTTCCTATATACCATATCTGAAAACCAAATTTGAATATTTTCAAATTCATTTTTTTTTTTTGTCAAACTGGACCCGGATTATAAGATCGAATTTACCTCTCTAGCAGTGGATTATTATCAGGGGCGGAATCCTGTGGAGGTTGTGGTAGCAAAAAATGGCTCATAGGCCCAAACACATATAGAAGCCCAACAAACTCTTTTCAACTAGTCCAGGCCCATCTGCTTCAGATCAACCCAAACCTTATGCCAGCAAGGCTTGAACGTTTGGAAGACTTGGTAAACTTCGGTTACAGAAGTTAATATGCACTGAATCAAAGGAGAGGATATTTCTCTTAAAATCATGCCCACTATAGAGAAACGGCCAAAGTGAACGTTGGAGGGGCTAGCACTATAAATAGGAAAGAGCTCCCACTAGAAATCTCTGTAAAATCTCTGATACTAAAAGCTTATAAAGGCATACTGAAACTCTGCTACCAGAAGATTCTAGCCACCGGAGATTTGACAACTTCATCATCACGATTGCCCTCAGTCATTGCTCAACCCAAGCACACCTAAGGCTAATATTTTAACCCCCATCTCTTCACTTTTATTCTGTATTTCTCTGTTTTTACTCTTTTGCAGGACAAGTAAAGTTGAGACGACCATTACCAGACGACAGTCGACATCATAAATAACCAACAGTTCAACTGAGTTGCTCTGGACCCAGCATAACCCGACCCGTTTGACGTACCAAGTAATTCGACCATCTACAGAGGCCAAGGGGTCATATACCCCATAACCCACATAAAAATAAAAACTAATAGTTAAAAAATATGTTTGTTTTACATAATTTTAAGTTTTTATATTTTGATCCTGTCCAGACTTCGAGTTCTACCCCGGTTATTATGATCCGATGTTTGCTATGCCTTTAATGTACGATAATTTAGAATAAATGAGATTGGTTTATCAAAAGTTCATCATTAATGTACAACAATTATAATATACAAAATTTATTTTATAATAATAAAATTCACAATTTTAATTTAATGGTACTGATCTAGCTGCATTAGACCATCTCAAATACATATGTCAATACCAATGCCAAATTTGGCACGAAATATAGTAAAATGTTATATTTGGCATATCATTTTAGTATTATACTCCAATGTAAAATTCTATTTGATATGCTATTTTTTATTTTTTTAATTATTTAAAATTATAAAAATCAACAAATACAGCTAATGCATTCAATGAATGCATTGAATATTTTTATAGAATTTTTTCAATCTTAATTTTTCCTACTAAATTTGTTAAATTTTTATTATTTAAAATTAATAAGTCAACAAATACAACTACATTTATTGTTGTGTCAAATTTGACACAATTTATAGTATATATCAAATTTGACACAGTTTTTAGCATTGTATTTGAGCATGTATTTTTAACTTTATGCCAAATTATAGCCTTGTTTTGCAATTTAGCATTGCATTGGAAATACTCTTACAATTATTATTCCCATTATCGTAAACAAGATTAGTTTAGCAAAAGAAATAAAATAGACAATTGTTTGTTTTCTTTGGGGTGGGCGGTGGGGGGTGGGGGTGGGGCGTGGGGTAGCCAAATACTCTTGTTTTGTGTTTGGAAATAAATAAGGCAATAAAAAAGACAAATTAGATTAAAAAAGAAAAAAAAAAAAAAAAATAGTGTTGTATTAGGTGTATGATTATCTCTGTATGAAATATCGTTTTCGAAAGATTGTTGACTAATTCTTTTCACGCCTCGTTCTTTATGCCAATTTGTCAAACATGTTCCCACATCTCTATCCATGAAAAGATAGCCACCAAACATATAAATTAACCATTATCATCTCCTACCTGTTAATGTGTTTAGTTGTTAAAAAAAGTTTTAAAAAAAATTTAAAAAAATTGAAGAAAATTAACTTTTGTTATTACATGTGTGAATTGAGAATTCTCAATTCTCCTCTAGTATACGTACATGCCTAGATCTCAAATCTTTTGCACTATGACTTTCTTTGTCTTCTTCTTAAATGAATTTATTAGAAATCAGAATTTATAAGGAATCTTTCACCTAAAATTTGTAAGGAATATTGAATTTAGTTCACATGAATTTTGCTATTATATACTGTACATACTTTTAATTCAATCCATTGATTGTTTTCAAAGTTTTTCGGACTGTAATTACTTGTTTCACATGGATTTATATATACTTGTCAGTACCTGTGTTTTGCACATGGACGAACATATTTCTTAAAACAAATAAATGATATCAATTAGGTGAATATCTATCATGATTTATGAATAAAGTTAAAGTGAAAAATAGTGAGAAAGAGCATTGTCTACTTCCTCATTTAACCCACTTATAGTGATAAGTAAATACTGGCTCAAGTGCAAAATAATTCATGAAGAAATTTGTCATAATAATGTACTACCTCGGTAGCAATATTCCTGAAAAATGGGAAATCAACACATGTATTCAACTATAACCTTTGTCTAATAATTCATAACTAACCAAATACCAGAAAGATAGTTTCATTCTAAACAAATCATAACATAAAACTTAAGAGTTGAAACCAACATAACCCTACATTGCCTGCTTCAAAAATCTGCATCCTTCATAAATAAAATAAAATAAAATAATAATAAAATAAAAAAGAAAAGAAGCAAATTTGATGAATAATAAAACGTTAGATTTGATCCTACCAAGGTAGATGAGCCCTCGGTAGCTATTTCCTATCTGAAGATTTCTCATATTATAGAACACTGGCAATTCAACAATTTTTACATATAAGGATTAAATCAATTCTTAATATAAATATGATGTAATTTATAGAGAAATGATTTTGATTTCATATATAATATGATATCACTTTTATAAAAATTAAATTATATATTATAATTAATAGGGATTTTTCATATTATATTACTAAATAAAATATTAAATATGAAACTTCATATTATATAATGGAAAAACAATGGGCCAAATCATTTGTAAATTTAAAAACGTGATTGAAAAGGTGGATTCTTTCTATATATATATATATATATATATATATATATATATATATTTATTTATTTTAAGTTGGATTCTTTTGGTTTATTGGGCTAGAGAAAATGAATTGAAATTCAATCTCAATAAAATATTTTAGGCCAACAATTGAAATTATTGCATAATATGAAAATTGAGCAAAGAGCCAAAGGTATTGTTGAAGTTGATGATGCATTACACAAACTAAGGATTCATATTGAAAAACACAACAAAAACCACAAAAATAAAAAACACTAAAATATAAAAATAAAAACACCATTAACACAACAAAGTCCATTTGAGACCACCAACAGCATTATTTCATGAAAAAACGGGACTTCAGATTGCCCATATTTTCGCTTGAAAATTCAATTTGGCCAATGTCGTCGATCAAAAATAGAAAAAGTGAAACAAAACAACAAAACCAACACATATAATTTATAAAATTTATTATGGCTTTATAACGTACAATTATGAGATCATCTCAACTCAGATTCAAGAATTATCGAGCTCAACTTGGCAAACTCAAAACCAAACAAAAAAAATAAAATAAAAAACTCAAATTCAACCCTATAATTTGATAGTTTCAAGTAAATCACTACGGTAAGAAATAAAGGATCTAGACCTTGAAGCCAAGTATGCTTTGCTATTTGCCTAGATGCGGTTGATTCTGGGAGGATCAGTTCAACTTTAGCCATCCCTTGGGCAGCAATATGTCTAATGGTTTTACCTAATGATCCATCATATAGTTTATGCATGGTTTGATTATGGTCATCATGGGTTTGTGAATAAAAATTAACACAAATCCAAAATCTTTTAAAGGCTAAGAAAAATGAAAATCAAAACTCTCATAAATTAACAGTTTGATAAAGAGATAGATAAATAAGGAGAGGTACCTGAAGAAAATTTATAGTAAATGCCATGATGGAGAAATGGAGAGCTATAAAACTGCATTAAAGGAGGAAATGTCACAGTTTTAGTGATAAAAGAAAATTCGAGAGAGAGGGATAGAGGATTCCTCAATTCAATTTCATGAAATCAGTTTTAGTGATATCATTTTCAAGCATTAAACTAGGGAAGCATTGATAGGGACACTTAATATTATATAACTAATATAAAAAAAATAAGAAAACTGAAATATCCCTTTGAAAGGAATGCCCGTCTTCACAACTCTATATTTTTCAAGAGATTCAAGCAAAAAATCAATTGGTTTTCCCTTAGTCCAATCAATCTCATAATCAACATGGCCTCTAAAACTTGAAATTTAAGGGGAAAAAAAAAGTCCATCACAATTTAGTTAGAGATAGAAGTCAAAAATTGATACGAGCACTATTTGATAACCAAAAATAAAAATGTTGGTTTGCTTCGAGGGAAACCAGAACCTCCCAAAAGTCATAAAAGACTAACACATCATACTTAAAAATTCATTCATACATTTTATTGAAAACAAGTCTCTATTTATAGAGATTACAAACTAAAGAAATAACGTAAATCCTATCTAAACAAATCATATCTAATCTTATTTAAAATAAGATATT